>OX344721.1:5977500-7217523 GCA_947034835.1 Ballota nigra | reverse complement strand
CCTATGGTGTTGGAGTTATACGTGAAAGTATGCTTTTACTTTGTATAACTCGTGTATCAAACACTCGTTTTATGAGAATAATTCGTTTATCACATTTGCTTTAGTTATGATTGAATGTTGAATTTCTATTGCAAACCGTTCAATATATAGTACATGTTACATTGTAGTTAATGTGGTGATACCCGATCACGGAAGACAACATTAACAGTTTACTTGTAACTAAACGTACATTTGCACGACCTAGGTGGAATTGAACAATCCGCCGTGAAAGGTCGATGTGTAAGGCTCAGATTGGTCTGTCTTGACTAAGAGATTGCACTAGCACGTTTAGTGTGTGTTGAAGAGGACCTACAGCGAGGATAAATTCTTCTGTTCTGAAAGGTGAAGAATTAGACCTCAGTGGTTGTTGATTTCTTAATCTCCGTCACTTAAATAGGACCGTGTGTGCTTAATGGTTACTGCTTTGATTCATGTTGGGTGAGAATCATTGCGACTTCAAACTTTGTGTCTTGGGCAGTAATATTAATCATACGACGGTTGCTAAGATTTAATACGGAGAAATGCGTGCGAGTACGGCTCGTGTGATTAGTCCCCTTGGTGGGCTCAGAAGTTTTATTGTACCAAATCTTGCAAGTGAAGAATTAGTTTCTTCGGTACGAATAATAATGTTGAGCTGTCTTTACTCCAAGGTGAAATATATTAATTAATTTAGAGCTATTCAGAAGCTTAATTAATTAATGGACTTGATAATCTTAAACGCGGGAAATAATAACCGGGAGCCCATATTATCGTAATATGGATTAAGATGGATAGTGCAATATTAATTTATTAGTGGTAATAATTAATATTAATGGATTGAATTATATTGGGGATCAATATTGAAATTCAGAAGTCCATTAGGAGGTCCAATCTTAATTCTCCTTAAAGGCCCCTCAAGTAGCCCATTAAGTAGCTCAATAATGATAAGGTGATTAAAATAAAAGAAAATAATAATGCTGATTTTTCCTCTTATTTTCGAAAATTAGAAATATTAGGAGAGAAAAGATTTTGTTGATTTTCTTGGAAAGATATTATGGAAGATAAGTATTCTTGGAATACAAGATTATCTCATATATTCAAGAAGATCCAAATCTTGGATTTTCTTCTAGTAAATTTCGAAAATTGCAACATTAATAGGAGGGTGAGATTTTTGTGGAATATTTTATTTTGGAGAAAAGAATATATGGGATATATTCAAGATTTCTTAGAGTCTAAGAAAAGATTTCTCCAAGCCCATATTCTACTAGTAAATTTCGGCCCCCTCACTATTATAAATAGGGGATGATTATTTCATCCCCAAGTACAAAATTCCATGTGTTGGAAAAATCAAGTGCATAGATATTTTTCTTTTTCCTTAGTTTATTAAATTACTTGAAAGCATCTCCCACCAGTGATCAAGTGAGGTGAAAGGGAAATACTTGGGAAGGTTTTTGGGTCGATAGAGCGAGATCGTGATTGTCCCGTTTATCCAAAGGCCAATTCTACAAGAGGTACGTTAATCACATATTTACTTGTTTATTCCGCCATAGTTTATATGTGAATTAATTCAACATGCATGATGAAAATTTGTTGTTGGAATTCTTATTTGAATTAATTAGGATTAATTCATGCTAGTAATAATTGTATTTAAATTCGTATTTAAATTTCATCCCTAATAGATTCCGGACACCCCTATTTTCCCAACAACTGGTATCAGAGCCACGGTTTCGGGCTCTGATCTTTAAATTGGAATTTAAATTGTTAAACATTAAATTGAAATTGGATAGTAGAATTGCTAGATCTTTTTTGCAAGTATCCAATTGTCATGGTTTTAATGTTGTTAATTTCATGCGTGTGAATTAATTGTTTTTAATTCGATTCATTCGAATTTGTTTTTCTCGTGAGAAAATCCACGAGTAGATTAGTTGTTTTTATTTTGATTTGATCATTGTAATAGACTAGTCTAGATCTAGTATTTATTTTTTTTTTGTAAAATAAATTGTGACCGGATCGTGACGAAGAACGAAGAATTAAAAACGGCGTACCCGGACGACGCATACAAGTGTGGCGCGTGTATGGACGTAAAATCATGCAAGGGGTGAAAAAAATGAGAACGAACGGCGAAACCCGGCGCACGGGGTGCACGGCGCAGGACCCACGCGCGACGGGTGGCCGGCAGCGCGCATGAGCGCGCGCGCGCCTCGGACGCGGCCTGCAGCACCTCGGCGCCTCGGGTGCGGCGCCTCAATGCCTCGGCGCGCTTCCGTGCAGCGCTTCGGCGCTTCTGGCCGAGAGGCGCGCGGCGCGGGCCCACTTCGTGGGCCGACGCGCGCCGTATCTCGGGCCGTGGAATTTTTTTTCCAGTTCCGTTTTTTTTTGTGTGTGATTTAAACGTCGTCCCGAACCCCAAACGATGCTGTTTTTTATGAAGTGTTGCTGTTCGAGTGGGAGCATTTCGAGACGAACGTCGGAAAGCAACAAGGACGATTTTTCGCATCAAGACGTGAAGTAATTAAACCGTGACAATTGGATTTGAGTGCTCCAATGTGTTTAATTTTGTTTTGATGGATATTTTATTTCGTGCACATATTATTATTTATTAATATGTGTTTGCATGAATTTAATTGTCCAAGAAAAACCTTACTTTCGAAAATTACTAAGTATGTTTATTTAATCGCAATTTTATTCCGGATATTAAAATTGGATTAATTTGGCCTCCATAATTTATTTATTTGTGAAGTTCTTTTGGAATACATTTCCCCCTCGGATCGGCCAAAAGAACGGATTTCACATGAATAAATTACGAAAGGATGATTATGGATTATTACTAGTGGCGGTATTGACCCTCACCCCGAGTGGCTTGCTCAAAACGAAATAATAATCCTGTATTTAACTATGGTTATTACTTAGGCATAGGAAATTGATATTAACTTACTCCCCTCGGAGTCCCTGTCAATTTCTATGTGGTCAAAGTGGGAGCCAACTATTAATTTTGAATTAAGGATTTGTAACTTTTAAGTTTGTGATCCGCTTGAATGTATTTAAATGTATAGACCACCCCTCGTGGCGCATTTAAATTGTTTCGAGATGTTGGCTGATGCATGATTATATTGTTTTAAGGTTTCAATATAATTGATGTGATCAAATTATGTGATAATTTCGTATTTTTCTAGATATTGATATGAATGTATGTTTTATTCTCAGTTCATCATGTCGCAACCTTTTAATCCACTGTTTAGTATACTTAAAGATAACAAACTTGTTGGTGAGAACTATGTTGATTAGAAACGTGACCTTGATATTGTCCTAACCGCTCAACACCACAAGTGGGTACTTACTACTCCTAAGCCCCAAGAGCCTGCCGAAGATGCCACGAAAGCGGTCAAGAAAGAGCATAAGAGTTGGTTTGACTCCGATGAGATGGCTAGGTGTACTATTCTGGCTTCAATGTCAGATGTGTTGCAACACCAACACCAACACATGGAGACCGCCTCTGAGATAATGCACAATCTTGAAGCGATGTTTCAACATCAGAACCGTACGGCTAGGCAAATCACCATGCGAAAGATGCTTTCGTTGAAAATGGTGGAAGGTACGCCCGTAAGGGATCGCGTAATCGAGATGATGGGTTATCTCAACAAGTTGGAAGTACTTGGTGTGGAATTTGACCTCCCTACTAAGGTCGATTTCGTTCTTCATTCTCTGCCAAAGAGCTTTGAGCAGTTTCAGTTGAACTATCAAATGAATGACCGGGCAAATAGTTTGCCCGAGCTCTTGCAAGCTTTGGTATCGGTGGAGACTCTAATGGATCACCAAACCGTTGCTATGGTGGCAAACGGTCCGTCTTCCTCTTCGGGTCCCAAGGGAGGGAAGAAGAGGACGAAAGGCCAGACCCAAGCAAATCCAACCGTTGCGAAACCCAAGGCAAAGGGAGAAGGAGGTGGAAAGAAAGCTGCTAAGGGTAAGTGCTTTAATTGTGGTGAAAAGGGACATTGGAGGGCGACCTGTTCTAAGCCTAGGAAGGCGGGAAAGAAAGGTAAGTCTCATGCTTTAGTCATTGAAACATATGTTGCGGCGTATGCTACCCACGTTTGGGTAGTGGATACCGGGGCAACTGATCATATTTGTTTCACTCTTCAAGGGTTCTAGCTAACCCGGCGACTTAGCAAGAATGAGATCACAATCACTTTGGGCGATGCTACGAGAGTGGCGGCCGAAGCAGTGGGAGTCGTGCACCTATCTTTTGAAGATAGAGTTTTAATTTTAAGAGATGTTTTATACATTCCGAACTTTAGGAAGAATTTAATTTCAGTTTCTAAGTTGTTTTTTTATGGATATTCAGTTACTTTTAATAAAGTTGTTATTGTTTCTTTTAAGAATGATGTTATCTGTCATGGAACGTTGGTAAACAATCTCTATACGATTAAGTGTGCACACCACTCAAATAATGAATCTAATAACACAACGATCATTTCGAGTAATAAAAGAAAACGTTCTTCGGAGATGAACGAAACACTTCTATGACATCTTAGACTAGGTCATATTAATCTAAAGCGGATAGAGAGATTGGTGAAGGATGGATCCTTGGAATCACTCCAAGTCGAGCCGTTTCTGACTTGTGAATCCTGTTTAGAGGGTAAGATGACCAAGAGGGCATTTGGAGCCAAGGGGAATAGAGCCACGGAAGTGTTAGAACTTGTTCATACCGATATGTGTGGTCCAATGACGATCAAAGCGAGAATGGGGTATGAGTATTTCGTCACCTTCATTGACGATTACTCAAGATATGGGTACATTTACCTTATGCGGCATAAGTCTGAAACTTTTGATAAGTTCAAAGAGTTTAAGGCCGAAGCCGAGAAACATAGGGAAAAGAGTATCAAGTTTCTACGATCAGATCGTGGAGGCGAATACCTCAGCGATGAATTCTTGAACTACTTATCGGACGAAGGGATCGTATCCCAGTTAACCGTACCGGGAACCCCTCAACAGAACGGTGTGGCAAAACTAAGAAACCGGACTCTTTTAGAGATGGTCAGATCCGTGATGAGTTATTCGGATTTACCCAAGTCGTTTTGGGGTAACGCCTTGGAAACGACGGCTTATATTCTAAACTTGGTGCCATCCAAATCGGTTCCTAAAACCCCAATGGAATTGTGGACCGGGCGCAAGCCCAGTCTAAGACATTTGTGGATTTGGGCTTGTCCGGCATACGTGCTAGGCAAGGAAGCCGGTAAGTTGGATCCACGTTCGGAATTAAGGCTGTTTATAGGATACCCTGCAGGAACGAAAGATTGTATGTTCTATAGTCCTAAGGATCAAAAGACCGTGATAAGTACACACTTTAAATTCTTGGAGGAAGACTATATGAACAATCAGAACCTAAAAGTGAAATTACCTTAGAAGAATTGAGAGGTCAAACCTCGATACCAAGTATACAAGATGATGTACCACACGTCACATCTTCACAACCGGAACCCCATCGTAGTGGGAGGGTTCCTAGGCAACCCGAGAGATTCATGGGGATAAGAGAATCTTCAGATTTGGTTCCCGGTGTTGAATCGGACCCATGGACGTACGACGAGGCAATCCAAGATAAAGACGTGGAGTCGTGGCAAACGACAATGGAAGCCGAGATGGGTTCGATGGATCATAATCAAGTGTGGGAGTTGGTCGAGCCACCCAGTGGGGTAGAACCCATTGGATGCAAGTGGGTGTACAAGAAGAAAAGAGGACCGGACGGAAGGGTAGAGACCTTCAAAGAAAGGCTTATGGCCAAAGGGTATACTCAGAAAGAAGGGATCGATTATTAGGAAACCTTTTCGCCTGTAGCTATGCTTAAGTCCATCCGTATTCTCTTGTCGATCGCTGCGCACCTAGATTACGAGATCCAGCAAATGGATGTCAAGACGGCTTTCCTTAACGGAAGTCTTGACGGGATAGATATCTATATGCAACAGCCCAAAGGTTTCATTGAAAAAGACCAAGAGAATCTCGTATGCAATCTCAAGAGATCCATTTACGGACTTAAGCAAGCATCGCGTACTTGGAACCAGTGTTTTGATGAAGTGATTAAGTCTTATGGGTTTGATCAGAACGAGTTCGAAAGTTGTGTGTATAAGAAGCGTGACGGAACTGCAGTGGTATTCTTAGTATTATACGTAGACGATATTCTGCTCATTGGAAATAATGTAAAGGTATTGTCAGACGTAAAGGTATGGCTGTCAAAACAATTTGATATGAAGGACTTAGGGGAAGCCGGTCACATCCTTGGGATCAAGATCACTCGCGATCGCAAGAAGGGGATGTTGGGCTTATCGCAAGCTTCATACATTGACACTGTTTTGAAGCGTTTCAGCATGCAAGATTCTAAGAAAGGTTTTGTACCTTTTAGACACGGAATCCATCTATCGAAAGAAATTAGCCCTAAGACGCAAGCGGAGATAGATGACATGAAAGGTGTTCTGTACGCTTCGGCCGTAGGAAGCCTTATGTATGCAATGCTGTGTACGAGACCGGATATTTGCTTTGTCGTGGGCATGGTAGCAAGATATCAAAGTAGTCCCGGGAAAGACCATTGGACTACCGTAAAGTGCATCTTGAGGTATCTGAAAAGAACTCGTGAGCGGATGCTGATTTACCAGTCAGATAGTCTAGTTCCCGTAGGATACACGGACTCGGATTTCCAATCAGACATAGACTCAAGAAAGTCAACCTCGGGTAGTGTGTTTTGCATGGGAGGAGGACCCATTTCATGGAGAAGCGTTAAGCAGAAATGCATCGCCGATTCGACCATGGAAGCCGAGTATGTAGCTGCTTGTGAAGCAGCGAAAGAGGCAGTTTGGCTCAAGAACTTCTTAGTGGACTTGGACGTTATTCCGAATTTGCCCGACAAGATAACTGTCTTTTGTGACAATGCCGGAGCAGTTGCAAATTCAAAGGAACCGAGAGCCCACAAGGCCAGCAAACACATAGAAAGAAAATACCATCTTATACGAGAAATCGTTAAGAGAGGAGATATAGAGGTGGCAAAGATAGCGTCGGGTGACAACCTAGCGGACCCATTCACAAAGGGTCTGCCTCAGACTACATTCGAGAGACATGTGGATGGAATGGAAGTCAAGCCGATTGCCAATCTGCTATAAGTATAAGTGGGAGGAATTATTAGGTTAGTGTAGGTTGACATGATATGTCACGTAGAGCTACTACACTAAGACATGCGTGATGTATACTAAAAGCAGACTTTAAGTATAAGTGGGAGATTGTTGGAGTTATACGTGAAAGTATGCTTTTACTTTGTATAACTCGTGTATCAAATACTCGTTTTATGAGAATAATTCTTTTATCACATTTGCTTTAGTTATGATTGAATGTTGAATTTCTATTGCAAACCGTTCAATATATAGTACATGTTATATTGTAGTTAATGTGGTGATACCCGATCACGGAAGACAACATTAACAGTTTACTTGTAACTAAACGTACATTTTCACGACCTAGGTGGAATTGAACAATCCGCCGTGAAAGGTCGATGTGTAAGGCTCAGATTGGTCTGTCTTGACTAAGAGATTGCACTAGCACATTTAGTGTGGGTTGAAGAGGACCTACAGCGAGGATAAATTCTTCTGTTCTGAAAGGTGAAGAATTAGACCTCAGTGGTTGTTGATTTCTTAATCTCCGTCACTTAAATAGGACCGTGTGTGCTTAATGGTTACTGCTTTGATTCATGTTGGGTGAGAATCATTGCGACTTCGAACTTTGTGTCTTGGACAGTAATATTAATCATACGACGGTTGCTAAGATTTAATACGGAGAAATGCGTGCGAGTACGGCTCGTGTGATTAGTCCCCTTGGTGGGCTCAGAAGTTTTATTGTACCAAATCTTGCAAGTGAAGAATTAGTTTCTTCGGTACGAATAATAATGTTGAGTTGTCTTTACTCCAAGGTGAAATATATTAATTAATTTAGAGCTATTCAGAAGCTTGATTAATTAATGGACTTGATAATCTTAAACGCGGGAAATAATAACCGGGAGCCCATATTATCGTAATATGGATTAAGATGGATAGTGCAATATTAATTTATTAGTGGTAATAATTAATATTAATGGATTGAATTATATTGGGGCTCAATATTGAAATTCAGAAGTCCATTAGGAGGTCCAATCTTAATTCTCCTTAAAGGCCCCTCAAGTAGCCCATTAAGTAGTCCAATAATGATAAGGTAATTAAAATAAAAGAAAATAATAATGCTGATTTTTCCTCTTATTTTCGAAAATTAGAAATATTAGGAGAGAAAAGATTTTGTTGATTTTCTTGGAAAAATATTATGGAAGATAAGTATTCTTGGAATACAAGATTATCTCATATATTCAAGAAGATCCAAATCTTGGATTTTCTTCTAGTAAATTTCGAAGATTGCAAGATTAATAGGAGGGTGAGATTTTTGTGGAATATTTTATTTTGGAGAAAAGAATATATGGGATATATTCAAGATTTCTTAGAGTCTAAGAAAAGATTTCTCCAAGCCCATATTCTACTAGTAAATTTCGGCCCCCTCACTATTATAAATAGGGGATGATTATTTCATCCCCAAGTACAAAATTCCATGTGTTGGAAAAATCAAGAGCATATATATTTTTCTTTTTCCTTAGTTTATTAAATTACTTGAAAGCATCTCCCACCGGTGATCATGTGAGGTGAAAGGGAAATACTTGAGAAGGTTTTTGGGTCGATAGAGCGAGATCGTGATTGTCCCGTTTATCCAAAGGCCAATTCTACAAGAGGTACGTTAATCACATATTTACTTGTTTATTCCGCCATAGTTTATATGTGAATTAATTCAACATGCATGATGAAAATTTGTTGTTGGAATTATTATTTGAATTAATTAGGATTAATTCATGCTAGTAATAATTGTATTTAAATTTGTATTTAAATTTCATCCCGAATAGATTCCGGGCACCCCTATTTTCCCAACATATGGCTACTGATTTGTGTGATTCATTGATTGATTGGGTGAGTCCCTTATTATTGATGTACACTTGTGAGGGAGTGATACACATCGCTGAGAGCACATCCATGTTTGATTTTGGTGGTTCTTATTGATTTTCCATGAGTAGGATGAAGGGGATTAGTTTGTGTGCGGGTGATCACTCTTTGAAGCTTGAATACTATTATTTGCATGATTTGGTACTATTATTCATTTTTAACAATTTCACTTGACTTATTATTTCATTGCTTGAGGACAAGCAATATGGTAAGTTTGGGGGGGTTGATTAGGCGTGAAATTATTATGATTTGTCGCCCGATTTACCCGTATTTTGAGTAAATTTGATGAGTATTTAGAGTCAATTGAGTACTATTTTCATAAACTATGGAATTTTCCTCTTTGATGCTCATAGATGGATAGAGGGCAAAAAATGGAGTTCGTAGGACTTTGAATCGACTCAAACGGACTTCCGGATGAGAAGATATGAAGGAAATACAAAAAGTATTAGTTCGGAAAAAGAAAAGTGCTAATTGGCTAAAAAAAGGAAGAACTCGAGCGCCTAGGTCAAGCTCCTAGCGCTCGAGTGAGATGGAGTCGAGAGCTGGACGTGTTCTGTTGATGAGAGGCGCACGACTAAGGTCAGTTCGTGCGTTCTCGGCCCCTACACGCCGATTTCGGCCTATTTCACCATATTTTGGCCCAATACCTATAAATACCTCTTCCAAGCATATTTTGAGGGGATGACTTGATACTTTAGATAGATTTTGAAGGAAAAGAGCTTGGGAAGGAGATTGGAAGAGTTTTACAAGTTATAATTGAGGTTTTGATTTACGAATTCATAGTTTTAGTATTTCTTTTGAACTTCTTAGATTAATTCTTTTTTTCTTTGTTCTTTAACACTATAAACCCTAGTTTTTCAGATTATAAGAGATTATTTTTTAGACTTGAATTTATTCGCTGTTTATGTTCTTGAATTTATTAGTTGATTCAATTATGCATATGTTTATTGTTCTTGTTATTGTTTTCATCATTCAATCAACCATGTACTAGAACCCTTGCATGCTTAGGATAGGATGAACTTGTAGAAGTAGGATGTTAGTACGTAATTCGGATAATTCGTGATGTTTAGTTTTAGTTCTCTTAATTAATTAAATTCTTAAAATAAACCCTAGAATTATCTTGGAATTGAGTACGAAAATTGTTAGAGAGAGGACGATCGTATCACTCTCTAATAACGAATAGGTTTAAGGAAAGGGTTTTTGAAGGGGTTTATAATCTACCGGTTTATCAAGGGAGGATGACCGCATCATCTTAGTTAAATTAGTGCCTCATTAATTAAGCACAATCCATATAATTTGATTAGTGGATTAGTGAAGTAGGTTGATAGAACTAAGTATTAGGATTAATTCTTAACATTTTATTCTTTCAATCTTGTGCTAGATTAGGGAAGTTGATTGTCTTGTTTTAGTACACTTAGGGTTATTACTTGCACATCACGATTATTTTAGTTATTGTACCAACTCCGTTAGTATACGTAGGAATTCCTATCTTGAGCATCATCATCCCTTAGTTGTCTTCAAACCAAGTTATTTAGTTTAACTTAATTATTAGTATTGAGTAGTATAATACAATTTTCAATCCCAGAATATACATTCATATTAGCTACGAGACGTACATCACCAGGGATTTACTCGCATACACACTTTCCCTTGGGTTCGATACTACTTAGTCCCTATACTTGCCAATACTACAGGGATCCCATACTCTTGTGGGGTAACTACTAGTATAGCTAGTATTCTGCGTTCAAGTCAGGGTGTCCGACATACGTGCTAGACAAGGAAGCTGGTAAATTGGATCCACGTTTAGAATTAAGGTTGTTTATAGGATATCCCATGGGAACAAAAAGGTGTATGTTCTATAGTCCCAGGATTAAAAGGCTGTAATTAGTACACATTTTAAATTCTTGGAGGAAGACTATATGAACAATAGAAAACCCAGAAGTGAGATTACCTTAGATGAGTTAAGAGGACAAAATCTTATACTAAGTGTACAAGATGATATACCAATCGTCACACCTACACAACCGGAACCCCGTCATAGTGGGAGGTTTGTTAGACAACCCAAGTGATTCATGGAAATAGGAGAATCTTCGAATTTCATTCCCGGAGATAATGAACCGGGCCCATGGACATACAACGAGGCAATTCAAGACGAAGGTGAAAAATTTTGGCAAACTGCAATGGAAGCTGAGATGGGTTCTATAAATCATAATCAAGTGTGGGAGCTGGTCGCACTACCCAGTGGGGTAGAACCTTTTGGATGGAAGTGGGTATACAACAGAAAAGAGGACCTAACAGAAGGGTTGAAACCTTCAAAGCTAGGCTAGTGGCAGAAGGATATACTCAGAAAGAAGGGATCAATTATGAGAAAACCTTTTCGCCTGTAGCTATGCTTAAGTTTATCTGTATTCTTTTGTCGAACGCTGCACATTTAGATTTTGATTTCTGGCAAATGGATGTCAAGACAACTTTCCTAAATGGAAGTCTTGAGAGGAAATCTATATGCGACAACCCGAAGGTTTCATTGCGAAAGGATAAGAACATCTCATTTGCAAGCTAACAAATTCTATTTACAGACTTAAGCAAGCATCCCGTACTTGGGATCTATATTTTGATCAACTTATAAAGACTTATAGGTTCAATCAAAATGAGTTCGAGAGTTGTGTGTACAAAAGGTGTGACAGAACTGCAGTGGTATTCTTAGTACTGTACGTAGATGACATTCTACTCATCAGAAACGATATAAAGGTGTTGTCAGACGTAAAGGTATGGCTGTCAAATAAGTTTGATATGAAGGAATTAAAGAAAACCGGTCACATCCTTGGGATCAAGATCACTCGAGATCGCAAGAAAAAGATGTTGGACTTATCGCAAGCTTCATACATAGATACTATTTTGAAGCGGTTCAGCATATATGCAAGATTCCGCTACCACCTCTCTCTCTCTCAATATGCAGACAACTCTTTCTCTCTAACATCGTAGCCATCGTCACCACTCTCTTTTCAAATGCCCAGGAGAAAAAAATCTAATTCGATGGAAGAAATCTGGCCACTGCCACCACAAGAAAGAGCCCTGATGGAGACCATCTCCCAAATCCACCATGCTACCTCCCAGATTCAAGGGTATCTCACTCCAGCGACAGCGACAGCGACGAGCGGTTCCAACCGCCACCGCCACCGTGCGTGAACCCATTCGCCGCCTATTTAAGTATAGTGTAGAAAACATGTTGAGAAATAGCATAGTGGACAACTTTGTAATCCTTCTAAAGAAAATATAGACTTGGGCGGATGCTAGGGTTGCGTTAGTATAGAACGATGTCACTCACACCCGCAACACATCACCCATTTCTCTTTTCCATTTGATTGAGATGAGATGGGACGACCAGAGAGAAAACAATTAAATTTAACTGATGGACCTTTGCAAGAGGCTTAAACTTAGATATATTTTACTATGCACTACTAACACGAAATACTTGGATTTAAGAAAAAAAAGTTTGTATAATTTCCATCAATAATTCTTCAACTTATGTGACTCCTTAAATTTCTTTTAGATTGAGGAGGAGGAATAACAATGACACGTGGTAGTGAAAGAGGGTGCCACTTGGCACCATTTGAAGAGTGTGATCCTCTTTTATATATAAAAACTAGATGAGTACCCCGTATTATACATGGATTGTTCACAAAATTAATTAAAAAAAAATATTTTATAAACATATCATCATATTATTCAATATTATACCATTATATGATGCACTCTATTTAAAAAAAAGATTATCAGTCGAAATAAAATTTAAAAAAGAACACACACCAAAGATAACCTTAAGGAGATTAAAATTCTCCTTGAAAGTTTTCACGCTTCAATTTGCAATGTATAGAAAATATACATAATGTCGTCAAAATAGAAGAAGAAGAAAAGAGAGAGATAAAGTAGAGTTCATATGAAGAAAAAATATCCTTGAAAATAAACTAATCAATGAATATTTGCAATTAGAGATGTATGTGTGGACCAATAATCGAGTAACACCACTAAAATATTGTGAAAAAAATAAAGAAGGAATAAGAAAAAACATATTGCAATTAATCAAGAGACTTTTAGAAGAAAGATACATTTATTTTTAACTCAAGTTATATATAATAAATATTTAAATTTCATAAAGATTCATAGTTAGCTTGATTGGTAAATATAATAAAAAGTGCTCGTGAGTTCCTTAGTTCAAATCCAACTAATAGCTTTTTTTTATTACACTTTGTTGATGTTAGGTTAATGTTGTCCAGAATGTTACAACATTTCTCGCAATATCAGAATTCGCCCTTTCTCCTAACACTAACTCCATTTGTTTCAATGTTGTCTTTAATGTCTAAACATGCAGGATGACGACATGATAGTTACCAGGTCAGACGGTTGCAGTTTAGAGTGAGTTATTTAAAGATACAACATGGGTGGTTATCAAGATCATGGAGGCTTAGTGTTGGACGGTTTTACATCATGGGAAACCATTATTTTATGTGTTCACATGCAAGATACGAACTCTATAAATACCGTATGTATTGGACGCTATCAAGTGAAAAATTCAAAATACCTATTTACCTATAGCAAGCGTAGTTGTTTCGGTTTTTCTCCATTGTA
Source organism: Ballota nigra (assembly GCA_947034835.1). Classification (NCBI taxonomy): domain Eukaryota; kingdom Viridiplantae; phylum Streptophyta; class Magnoliopsida; order Lamiales; family Lamiaceae; genus Ballota; species Ballota nigra. The sequence continues at coordinate 7,203,829 of OX344721.1, read as the reverse complement.
ATTCTAAGAGTGTCTTTGTTAGGTCTTTGAGTAGACTATTTTTACACAATTAGAATTTTGGCTATTGATTATATACCTAAAGTATATGATCTTGATGTAAAATCTTACAGTAGGATTTTACTTTTTCTTTGTATCACTACTTCGTTATAGTGAAGTTTTGTCATGAGGCATCATATATTATTTTATAATCTATGAAAAAGTTTTGATATCCCGTTTGTAAATTTTACTTCTATTTTTCAAAGTCTTCCACTGTGTATGTTGTCTTTTATGTTTCAACACTTTCGACAATATTCTGAAAAAACACCCACACACACCCTTAAATTGGCACCAGAGCCATAACTAGATATACTTATTTAGATCATGTGTCTTTAAGTGTGTAAATTTCATTTGCAATGGAATATCCACTTACCCCCGCATTAAAACCACCCATTTTAGATGGTTTGAATTATGCATATTGGAAACCAAAGATGCGAATGTACATTAAATCCCTTGATGAACAAGCATGGGGGATTGTACTGTCTGGATGGACTTAACCCATAACTCCAGTTGATGAGGATAACGAAGCACGAGTCAAATGTGAACTAGATTGGATAAATGATGAAGTAACCGTGGCCAGTTACAATTCGAAAGCTTTGAACGCAATTTTTACATTAGTTGATGTATCTATGTTCAAACTGATTTCGAATTGTATATCTGCAAAGGATGCTTGGGATCATTTGCAAGAGCATTGTGAAGGATCTGAGAGTGTTCGTAGAACAAAACTACGAATGCTGGGAACCAAATTCGAAAACCTTAATATGAAGGAGGATGAAACTATCTCTGCCTACAATGAGAGACTTTCTGAGATTGCCAATGAATCTCACTCTCTAGGTGATCCAATTTTGAATACCAAGTTAGTTCATAAAATCTTAGAACAGTTCCAAAATGTTTTGATGTTAAAACATGTGCTATAGAAGAAGCTAAGGATACTGATACTATGAGTCAAAATGAATTGATAAGTATTCTAAAACCTTATGAAATGAACCTTGATCAAAAGAATGATTCATCTGATAAAAAATTATATGTTTTCAAAGGTGAAACTTCTTCTAGCAATGAAAAGTCTTCGTTCGTAACTGAAGTTGATTCTGATTGTGTTGATTTATGTGATGACAATTCTGAGGACATTGCTTTATTAACCAAACAGTTTAAGTCTTTTTTAAAGAACGGGGCTAATAAGTTAAAGGGCAATATCCAGCCAAAAGTAGAAATCAATAATAATAAACAAATGCCTGAAAAGAGAAATAGATTTAATCAAAATAGAAGAACATGTAGTAGCAGTAGTAAACCCAAATATGATCCTGAGTATAGGAAGTCGGTAAGATGTGATGCATGTACTGGTTTTGGTCATTATGCGAATGAATGTGCCAACACTATGCTAAGAAAGAAACTGAACTTTAATGCTACTCTAAATGATGAATTAGAAGATGAAAATGAGTCTGAGAAAAATGAAGAATGTTCTTTCTCTGCAAGATCTGAGTATGATGGTACTTTTGATGATCATCTGGATGACTATTATTCTGATATTGATACAAATGTTCCATCATTTGATACAACATCTGGTAATAACAGTCCAGATGTGAGCTGTTTTACGAGTTCATTTGTGGAGCAGGTACTTCATCATTAATGGAAACAGGTTGTATCTTATGTCAAAGGAACATCAAGGAAATTGAGTCACAATCATAGTTTCTTAAGTCAATGACTTTAGAAAATCTTGAATTGAGAGACTCTTTAACTAAACTTGAAGTGATTCTTACAAGGAAGGATATGGAAGTTGATAAGCTGAAAGGTTCAACTTTGAACTTCAAAAAGTTTGCAAAAAGCATTGGAATACTGGATGATGCCTTGGTACTTGGTAATTCTGGTAGAAAAGGTCTTGGGTATGTTGATATTTTTGGAAAATCTAAAGTTAGTAATGAACATGTCAAATTTGTAAAAACAGGAGTAGATTCTGTAGTCAACACTCCTGACTCTACAAATAATTTTTTTGAAAAATCTAATAAGAATTTTTTATGTCATTAATGTTATAAAAAGGGACATATCATGCCATACTACTGGAAATAAAAAAAAGAGACCAAGATTGCCACCTCATTTAAAATGAACATTTATCAAAAACTAATTGGGCCAGTAAGTATAAAAGTTGTAATATTGTTTATACTTCATTAAAAGCTCATGCACCCGGTTCATGGTATTTTGATAGTAGTTGTTCTAGACATATGACTGACAATATTGATTACTTGACTGATTATAGATTAGATGCTGATGGTCATGTAATTTTGGATGTGGTTCCCATAGTGCAGTTATTGGTAAGGGTACTGTTGGTCCCACTCGATAGATTAATTGCGGAAGCTTATGTAATAATGTCTTTCCAAAATCTTTTATAAGAGATCAATAAAACAATATTTAAAATAAAGCGATAAAAGACACAAGATATATAGTGGTTCGGATAAATATCCTACGTCCACTCTCCCTTATCACCAAGGGGTCTCACTAACAACCAACTCACAAACTTACTCACTGGAATTTCTGAAGTACCAGCACCTTCTTACAAACTCTTTAGATCTAACTTCGATCTAAAGATAAACTCACTCCAACCTTATCTTAACAAGATGAACAGGTTGAGTGTATAAACTCCTTACGAGTAGATAAGTAAATAAGAACAAAATGTGAGTGCAATATGCGTAGTGATCAAAAGCTTAGTGTGGCAATATGCGCGTGAATGATTCTAGAGCTTTTTCTTGATCTGCACTCATGTATATATAGAGGGGATTAGGGACATAGCCGTTGGGAGGCTAATCCAATCAGATCCTCTATATATGGAAGCTTTAATCAATCAATTCCCTAATTGATTGATTGGGTTGGTGTGATCTTGATTGATTGTCTTCATATCTTCTCAATCCAATCTTGTTTGACTAGATTTGAATCACCAACGGTCAATGCTTCCAATTGCCTAACTCTGATTCTCTCCAGAGAAGGCAGGACCAGACACCAGGCAACCTCGGTGTCTTCTGGTCCTTATCTGGTGAACAACCAGAATACTCAGTAGAATAAGGGGATCAAACTGAGCATCTTTTGTTCCACCAGACTCGTCTGGTCCGGACTCGTCTGGTCTGGGGAAGGTCCTCTGCCTCTGGTCTTGATCTCTTCTGCTGAAGTCCTCTGGTGAAGTCCTCTGGAGGGGTCTTCTGGTGACTCTTCTGGTGAGGTCTTCTGGTCTGGCAGTTCCCCCTAGACTAAGTCCTAATCTAGATCATCATCTGGCTAACAGGTCCAGATGGTCCTATTACATCTTCTGGTTTGTTTTAACTCATCAAAACTAACAAAATTTTTATCCTAACAATTTCCCCCTTTTTGATGGAGTTAAAACACTACCAGAACTGATCAAAAGTAAACTTAAGCAAGAAAACAATAAAGGGATGAGACCTTAGAATAGATCTCATCAGGCAAATAATAAGACAACAAGGAGTTGTCTTTAGAACAGAGAAGATATGTATTTTTCATTAATAATCAGAGGACAAAATATTACAGATTACATTGAAGTTCATTGTCCTATTCTAGGCATATCTTCTGTTCTCTTTAGGGACAAGAAACCAGTCAAGGAACCTATCCTGGACGGCCTTCAACTCTGCAGAAGATGTTGGGGTGAAATTCACCAACACCTTGGTCTTGTAAAGCTTCTTCAGTTCTGCCCAATCCACCTGGTTCCCAATCATGGGAGTGTTAAGATAAGTAAATTCAGGAGCAGTCACCTCCAGGTTGAACTCAATGGTTGAATCCATCAGCTGCTTGTACAAGTCTGCATCATAGGCTTGCATCCAAGAATGGAAGGTTCTGTTGATCAGCTCATCATCTTCTGGTGCTGGCCTCTGGATATAATGCTGAATAAACCAGAGGGTCTTGGCTTCTCTCCATCTCTCAATCAGAGGATAAGGCACAGTAGAGTCAAAAGACCCTTCTGTCCTTAGTGGCAAGATGCTCATAACCTCCACAGGAGCTTTCCTCTTCTAACCTGAGCCACCTGCACCAGAAGGAATACCAGCTTCTCTGGCCTTCTTGTTCTGTCTCCTAACATATCTGAGCCTCTGCTCTTCATCTATGTTCTTCCTGATTCTGGCTTGCCTTTCCTCTGGAGTCTCTTCCTTGTATCTCTTCTCTGCTTCTTCGACAACAGATTCAAGGAAACTCTTTTTAACTTTTCTAATCTTCCTCTTAGCAGGACCAGGAATGGTAGAAGGATCCTGCTCAGCTTCAGATGACTCTTCTTCTGCAGCAAGCTGTTTAGCCATAGATAGAGATTTCAACTCTTCTTTCTTCTTCTTCTGCAACTCAGCCTGGGCCAAAGTGTTCTCCAACAGGTCCAGACGAGCTCCATGGCTAAACAGAGTCTCATTGGTGGTCTTCGCCAGATCAGTTCTGGCCTTCTCTTCCCCCTTTTTAACTTCATCAAGGAGGGGCTCCACTACCTGCCTTATGAGATCAGGCAAGGCAGTGTTGGAGGAAGAGTGAAGATCACGAAGCTGCTTGGCCTCCTCCAGGTAAGCCTTAGACTCTGCAACAAGTCTCTCTTGCTTCTCCAACATCTCCTGGAGGGAGTCCTTTAGCCTAGCAGTTTGAATCATCTGGCTGGCCATTTCCACTTTGAGTACAGAAACTGGCCTCATCTGCTCCATCACATGCTCTTGGAGCTGCTTCTGGCTATGCATAACATCTAGCTTGACAAACAAGCCATTAGCCTTGAACGAAGCTTTAACCTCTGCCAGAGAGGACTTGAGCTGCTTCATGAAGATTCTCCTCTCCTGCTTAATCTGGTGCTCAATCATAGCAGGGGCCATATGTTGGATTGCTTTGGAAAAACGCCCTATCTGCATGATCTGCTCGTTGAAGAAAGCCTTCATCTTCTGGAGCACAGCAGGAGACATCTCAAAGTCCTCCTCGTCTGAATAGAGCTCTGGAGGGAAGACAAAGTGAGGACCAAACTTGTAAGTTGGGCCCTCTGGAGTGAGCATGACTCCTCTCTGGATGAGCAAGGTGCGAATCAAGATTTTGGCTGCACCAGGAGTCTCCAGCTCTGCTGGGTTCTGAATGTTCATCTTCTGCTTCAGCTCAATCTCCCAAGCAGTGAAGTTGGAGGCACCCATTTCCTCAAGCAAAAGCACCAGGTCCTCCACATCTTCAAGTCTGGCCTTGCTCCAGACCTTGGCATCAGTAAGCTCTGCCAGAAGGGGTAAGTGCTCCAGAAGAACTGGAAAATGCTCTCTTAGCCAGAGCTGAGCACTTACACTCATACTCTGCCTAATGGGACCCATTTCTGCAGATGAGAAAGTGAAGGGTTTGGGCCCAGAGGCAGAGGAGGAAGGGGCTAAGTCAACAGGCTCAAGTGAAGCTTCCTCATCTTCACTATCATCGCTGGATAAACAGGTTGGGGAGCGGGGAGGGCCAGCGAATCCCAGAGCCATAGAAATGGTTGGGTCCTGGTCTGTATGGGTTTGGGGAGGGTTTGGAATTTGTGAAGTAGAGGTGGTAGGGATTGGTTGTTCTGCACCAGAAGAGGAAGGGATATCTGGTACAGAATGTGTATGGGGGATTTGGAAAGTGGAAGTGTTTGAAGGGGGGGCTTCTGCACCGGAGGAGGTTGAGGGTACCTCTGATACAGAAGGTGGGGGAGAGGGGTTAGTGGGGATATGTGTTTGGAAATTTGGGGGAGAAGGTGTTTGTGTAGGAATGGTAGAGGGAGTATAGATGGGGGTATCTGGGATAGTCTGCTCTGGTGGAAGAATGGGGTTACCAGAGGCAGATGGGGTTTGGGGAATGTTATCTGGGGGAGAGGTAGAAGGGGAAACAAGATTTATGGGGGAGGAAGAGGGAAAGGAAGGGTTTACCTCTGCTGGGTCAACACCAGCAGGCAAAACAGGCTCTGGAGCATCCTCCATCATCTGGGTGGCATCCTCAATGGCCTTCTCCAAGGCCTCTCCAAGATCAGATCCAGAGTCTGAATCTTGAAGAAGGGCTCTCTTGGCCTTGGATTTCCTCACAAGAGGCACCTCATCTTCTTCCTCTTCCTCTTCTGATGGCTCATCCACCAGAAGGGTTTTCTTTGCCTTTCTGCTAGGCCTCCTCTTCTTAGCAGAACCTCTCCTGGCCTCGTCTGGCTGCTTCCTCTTGGCTGCTCCAGCCTTCTTAACAGCTTTATCATAATCAGCCTTCTTCTTAAGCACATCAAGAAGGGGAATCTGGTCCTCCTCTGAGGAACCAGAAAAGGCAACGGCTGAAGAACCAGTTGCTCCAGCAGCTTTCTTCTGTGTCTTCTGCTGCTGCTGCCTTCTCTGCCCCTTAGGAGGAGAGGGAATCGATTGAATAGGAGGGGCAGGGATGGCTTGCTCTCCATCAGAGTCAGGATGGCCATGGAGAGGACCATCCTTGGAGAACATAATCTTGGACTTATGAAAGCCCTTACACCAGGATTGTCTCCATGTCTTCTCTGGAAGAATCGAATCCAGAATAAGAGTGAGTTTTGTGCCCAATGAAACATTAGCATTGAACACAAATTGTTGTTCTCCAGGCAACTGGGGGCAATCTTCCTTCTGAATTTTCATCTTGTTCTTCCTCAGCACCCCCCAGAAAAACTCAGCCCAGTTACATTGAACACCATCCAGAATGGCCCTCATAACACAGAGCCTGCCAACGAAGATGGCATCTGTGCTATGGCTCTCACACATGAGAATCTTCACCACAATGTCAAAAAGCACCTTATACTTCTGCCTAAGATGCTTGTCCAAGAAACCCTTGGTAATATTCTGGCATGAATTTCTGGCAAACATCTTGAAGGATTCCAACGCCTCTCCTTCTTTGTACTTCAGAGGGTCCACTCCTTCCGCAGAAAGATTACCAAAAAGACCACAGAAGTCTGCCTTAGAGAAAACAAGATCCTCTGAATCAATCTTGGAAGAGAAATAGTCGTCGTGGATCTTCATCCGGATAAGAAACTGTGCAGCATATCCATCCAAGGTACGCAGATCCTTGGGAACCTTTGAGATCAACTCCTCCAGCCCAGAACGTCGGAGAAGTTCCAAAATCTCCAAAGCGGCCGGATTCTTAGTGGAATAGAAGTCCACTACCATTTCTGACTTGAGCTTCTTGCAGACATAGTCTGGATCAAAATTGCACTTGGGTGCCATAACTGTGAGAGAGAGAGAGAGAGAGAGAGAGAAAATGCTTCGTAGAGAGAGGTTAGGGTTTGTATAGTATGGAAACGTGAAAGGACAGATTAAAAATAAAATTGATTTAAATAGAGTAATACGCGTGGCTTGAAAATTAAATGAAGAGTGAACGCGTGTTGTTTCAAATTCAATTTAGGAAACAAAATCAATTTTAGAATTGATTGACATTTTGCACAGTGATTAAATCCGATGGCCATGATGAAAGGCGAAATACAGATTTAATCTGGTGCGTTGGCATAGTCATTGGGACTGGGTATAAAGGGGTTTTGTGGCAGTCAAGAGAAAAAGCGAAATGATTGCCTAGGCCCTATACCCTAGTCTTAAATACACTCCGAAGGTGAAAGGTTTTGAGTGTACTTATTAATTTGAAAGGTGTATCCCAATGATCAGAGGCCAGATTAGAAAAGACATACCTGTCACCTGATATTGTAACCAGATGATACCACAACTAGTCTGGTGAAACTTCTCCTCTGATGGAACTTATCTGGTCCTGGTCAATAAAGACTTAGGACATATCTCTGACTCAGCACCTCATCTGGGATTAGTGTCACCTGGTGTATACTTCATCTGGAAGTATACCCTCTCTGATATATCTAATCTGCAGGTATGTTAGCATAAAGAAAATTTATGAAGAGAATTAATAAAGAAAGGATACTTCTCTGATGTTCCCCCTAAAACAAATCTGTCTCTGGATCCAACAATCCTAACTCAAAGGCTAATTCTCTGAATCTGGTCTCAGCCAAAGGCTTGGTTAAAATATCTGCTCTCTGCCTCTCTGTTGCAATCTTTTCCATCCTTATATCTCCCTTCTCAACATGATCTCTGATAAAATGATGCCTTATATCAACATGTTTGCATCTGGTATGAAGAACTGGATTCTGGGTGATTGCAATGGCACTATTACTATCACAGAAAATAGGAATATCCTTAGCTCTAATCTGGTAATCCCTAAGCTGTTGACTAATCCAAAGAAGTTGAGAACAACAACTCCCTGCAGCCATGTACTCTGCTTCTGTTGTTGATGTAGCAACTGAAGTCTGCTTCTTGGAAAACCAGGATACCAATTTGTTCCCTAAAAATTGGCATGTACCACTTGTAGATTTCCTATCTATTCTGCACCCACCATAGTCTGAATCTGAATAACCACTTAATTCTAAATTGTCATCTGCAGGGTACCATAATCCTAAATTCACAGTTCCCTTAAGGTATTTCAATATTTTCTTAGCTGCTTCCAAGTGACTCTTCTTGGGGTTAGCTTGAAATCTGGCACAAACTCCTACAGCAAAAGTAATATCTGGTCTGCTTGCAGTCAGATACAAAAGAGAACCAATAAGTGCTCTGTACTGAGTCTGGTCCACATTCTCTCCAGACTCATCTGGATCCATGTTGAAATTTGTCATCATAGGGATCTTGGCTGCTCTGCTAGATCCTATTCCAAATTTCTCTAACATGTTTCTGGTGTAATTAGCTTGATTAATAAAAATTCCCTTCTCTGATTGCTTAACCTGCAAACCCAAAAAGTAATTCAATTCTCCCATCATGGACATCTCAAACTGTCCCTGCATGAGTTCACCAAACTTCTCACACAGCTTCTTGTTAGGGGATCCAAATATGATGTCATCAACATATATTTGGACCAGAAGGATGTCCTTTCCTTCTTCTTTCCTAAACAAGGTCCTATCAATCTTACCTTTAGTAAAACCATTGTCCAGAAGAAATTGAGATAGAGTGTCATACCATGCTCTGGGTGCCTGCTTCAGCCCATAAAGAGCTTTCTTAAGCTTGAACACCTTGTCACCTTGTTCAAAACCAGGAGGTTGTTCAACATACACTTCCTCAATGAGAATCCCATTAAGAAAGGCAGATTTCACATCCATCTGGTATACTTTGAACTTCATGTGAGCAGCATATGCTAAGAACAATCTGATAGCTTCTAGTCTGGCAACAGGAGCAAAAGTCTCATCATAGTCTATTCCTTCAGACTGAGAATAGCCCTGGGCCACTAGCCTTGCCTTGTTCCTAGTAATGACATCATTCTCATCTTTCTTATTTTTGAAAACCCACTTAGTGCCTATCACCTTTTGATGTCTTGGTCTGTCTACCAGCTCCCAAACATCCTGTCTGGTGAATTGATTCAATTCCTCCTGCATAGCCACAATCCAATTTGAATCTTTCAGTGCCTCCTTGATGTTCTTGGGCTCAATCAAGGACACATAGCAACTGAATAAGGCAGCTAAGTTAATAGTTCTCCTAGTCTGGACACCCTTAGTTGGATCTCCTAAGATCAGGTCATTGGGGTGATCAACCAGGGTCCTCCTTCCCGTGGTCTTGCCTGGGTGATCATCTTCTGCAGTACCTTGGTGATTATCACCACCTGCAGAAGAGCTTCCCCCTACAGGAGTTCCAACCTCTTCTGGTTCTGCTCCTTGTGAAGGCTGCTGCTTCAGAGAACCAGGAGATGGGTCCTCATCTGAATCTGAATCAAGAATAGGTGGATTGACCTTGATAACTCTGGGTGTAGTCTGAGTCTGGGTCTCATCTGAAGACTTAGGATCCACCTTGAACTCAAAAGTAGATTCATCAAAAACAACATGAGGTGTTTCCTCCACACAAAGTGAATTCTTATTAAAAACTCTAAAAGCTTTACTGGTGCTGGAATAGCCCAAAAATATTCCATCAGCCACTTTAGCATCAAAGGTTCTTAATTTAGATTTCCCATTGTCATGGATGAAACACTTACATCCAAAAACATGAAAATATGAAACAGATGGGGTTTTACCTTTCCATACCTCATATGGGGTCTTATTGTGTCTCTGGGCAATCAGGCACCTATTCTGAGTGTAACAAGCTGTATTGATGGCCTCTGCCCAAAATCTCTGTGGAGTGCTGTACTCTGCCAGAAGTGTTCTTGCAGCTTCTTTGAGAGTCCTATTCCTCCTTTCTGCAACTCCATTTTGTTGAGGTGTTCTGGCAGCAGATGTCTCATGAAAAATCCCATGATCCTTGCAATAATCTGCAATATGTGAATTCAAAAACTCTGTTCCTTTGTCACTCCTGATCCTCACAATGCTCTGGTTCTGCTCATTCTGAATCTGCTTGAAGAACTCTGGCAGCTTAGTCATAGTTTCATTTTTCTTAAACAAGAACACTACCCAAGTGTATCTTGAAAAGTCATCTACTATTACTAAGGTGTACTTCCTTCCACTGAAACTAAGAGGAGAAACAGGTCCAAACAGGTCCATGTGAAGTAGTTGAAGTACTCTGGTTGTGGTTGTGCTCTGGACATCCTTAAAGGAAGTCTTGGGTTGTTTACCCTTCTGGCATGAACCACAAACCTGATCCTTCTTAAACACTTCATTTGGAAGACCTCGAATGAGACCCTTTCTGGCAATCTTGTTCAATGTTTTGAAGTTAAGATGACACAATCTCTTGTGCCAAATCCAGCTGTTCTCTGCAGATCCTTTAGCAACCAGGCAAGCATTCCTTGGGCAACTGTTAAAATCTGCAAGATAAATGTTACCCTTCCTCAAGCCTATTAGCAAGATATCATTATAATCAGAAGAGAAAACAGTGCATGAATCACTAGAAAACTTCACTGAGTATCCCTTGTCACAGAATTGGGATACTGAAAGCAGATTATGCTTGAGTCCTTCTACGTAGTAGACTTCATCTACAGATACTCCATTGAAGGTCAACTTTCCAACTCCTCTGGTGACTCCATAGTTGTTGTCACCAAACATCACTCTTGGTCCATTCAATGGCTTGAAATCTTGGAGATTATCCTTCTGGAATGTCATGTGCTTGGAACATCCACTATCAATGTACCAGACATGGTTGCTTGAAAATCCTTTCTCCAATGGACTCTTATCTACCTGCAGAGAGATCAATTAGGTCCCCTACTAGTGCTGGGTCCTGATTGGTTAGTTGCAGGTTTTGTAGGAATCCATAGATAAAGATCATCTCTTGATGGATGAGGAGATCTTATCTTCCTTCCAAATCTATCTACCAGTACATGTCCTCTTACTATGACATATTGAGCTACTGGTCTGATAAGGACACCTTTCCTATAAACAGGTCTGGTGTACCTTTTCTCAAATCTGGCCTTTGGAATAGCCTGCCTCAAAGACATGGTCTTAAAGGTCTGGTTATAAGGGTACATCCTAGAAGAACCATCTTTGGTGTCATAACTTCCCAGATCAGTTGGTTTTCTATAGATGGGTCTGGAAGACCTCCTCTGGTTCTGATAATTAGACCTGTTCTGGTGATTATAGTTCCTTTGAGTATACCTATTCTGGAATTGATTTTTCTGAGAAAATTGTCTCTGGGGTACCTGGTTCTGTTGAGCATTGTTCCTTCTCTGGTAGTTATTACTCTGATTGGTATTCCCCCTTTTTGAGTGTTTCCTTTGAGGTCCCCTAATCTGTTTAGGTTCCCTTTGAGGATTTCTCTGGGGTCCTCCAATTTGAGTAATTCCTACTCCTTGGGACTCATTGTTCACAGAACCATTAATCTTTAATGATTCCCCTTTTTGACACTTATTCTCTAGCATCTTCTCTTCCAGAGTAGTCAACTCTTCTGGACCATTAGTTAAGTGATTAACAGAGTGATTCCTTTTCCAATCAGGATTGTGAACCACCTTGTAACCATTACCAGTTAAGTCTTTATCATTCCAGATTTCTACCACTTTACCAGCTCTTACAGACTTGTCTTTGTTATAAAAGTACTTGTGTGTCTTAGTGGTAATTCCAGAATATCCTAAACCACTCTTATCACAAATGCGCTGAGAAGACTCTGATATGATAGATACAACAGATGGTATCTTAGGAGCTTCTCTGGGCATAGGTATCTCCTCTATGTTGTGGACAACTTGTTTTCCCTTGATAAGAGTTTGGTATTTGGCTCTGAGTTCAGTGATCTCATCCTCTTGAGAATTCATTTCTTTCATGAGTTGATCTACCAGAGTATCTCTTTCTGTGATCTTATCCTGAAGTTCAGAGACTTCTTTGGAATGATCTTTCATGAGTTCTCTGGTGGATTTGTGCTCATGAGAGAGAGATTGAACTTCTGCTCTGAGCCTACCATTCTCTTTCTCAAGTTTTTGACAGAGTTGGACACAATTTTGGAGATCTGATAGCATTTGTTGCATATCAGACTCTCTGGAGTTACCAGATGAATTAGAGGATTCAGTACATTTGGAATTAGATAAGACAAGAGTAGTTTCATTTACCTCAGTGATGTCTGCCATGAGACACACATCATCATCTGATCCAAAGTCAGAAGAAGAAGAACTGGAACTAGTATCCTCCTCCTCTGCTTCTGCCAGCAGTGCTCTCTTATCTGCATATCTCCTATCTCTCTTGATTCTTTTCTCTTCTCTTTCCCTAGGAGTAAGCTGAGGATAGTCATAACTGTAGTGACCAGTCTTGTTGCATGTGTAGCAGGCATTGTCTCCTCTGGGACTAGGACTTGGCTCTCTCCTCCTCTGGTTGTAGTCTGATCTGGCAGGGCTACTTTCTCTCCTCTGGTGATCTGATCTCCCAGAGCTGCCAGGGTTGTCATCTCTCCTCCTCTCTGGAGTTCTGAATCTGGTCTCCCTTGAGTCTCCAGATGTCTTCTCCTTCTCTGCAGGCTTGAAAGAGCTCTTCCTGTTTCTGGTAGACTCCTTCCAATGCCTCTTGTACCTGCCATATTTTGAACTCATTTTGTCTAATTTATGAGTTAGAAGTGCTACCTGCTCCTTGAGGCTCAAGTCATCTGCAGTAGACTCCTTTGGCTTGGCATCAGATTTGAGAGTTGAAGAGAATGCAACTCCTTTCTGGCCAGAAGAGGAAACCTCTTCTGTTTGATCCTCCTCTTGAAGATCATATTCGTAAGCCTTGAGATCAGACAACAGAAGATGGTGATCCAGAGTGTTGAGATCCTTGTTGTCCTTGATCACAGTGACTTTAATTCTCCACCTGCTTGTTAGTGAACGTAATATTTTACTATTAATCTCCTTTTCAGAATAGGTCTTACCTAAGGCACTAGCCTTGTTCAAGAGATTCGTGAGACGCATGTCCAGCTGGTCAATGGTCTCGTCTGGTTTCATCTTGAATGTGTCAAAAAAGTGTTGAACAGCTTGGAGCTTGTTATCTTTAATCTTCTCTGTTCCTTCACAGAGCAGAGCTAACTTGTCCCACATCTCTTTTGCAGTAGTGCACGTCCTGACCTTTTCAATAACTTCTTTAGTGAGAGTGTTGATAATCTCAGTCCTCGCCACCTGGTCCAGGTTATGTAGCTTTCTCTCATCGTTGTCAAGTTCGTCTTTCTTTTTGAGGATTCGTTGTCTGGGAACTCTATCCTCTGCAGCGTCGCTAGTTTCTTCTCTGGACTCAGACCTGCCACTATCAATAGGAGTCCAATAAAATTTAATGGGGCCACTTTCAACCACATCTAACATGCGGTGATGAATAGCTCCAAGATGATTACTCATCATGAAGCTCCAGTGGCTATAATCCTCGAACGAGAATTCTGGCAGTTTGCGACTCTTATAAGAAGATTTCGAAGACATATTGATAAGAAATTTAGGGAAATAACAAGAACTTGAATAAAACACTAAAGAGCAATGGATCTGCCCGGTGACCACCAAAAGCTTTTCAAAGCAGTGGTCGTGGACACACTGCTCTGATACCACTTGTTGGTCCCACTCGATAGATTAATTGCGGAAGCTTATGTAATAATGTCTTTCCAAAATCTTTTATAAGAGATCAATAAAACAATATTTAAAATAAAGCGATAAAAGACACAAGATATATAGTGGTTCGGATAAATATCCTACGTCCACTCTCCCTTATCACCAAGGGGTCTCACTAACAACCAACTCACAAACTTACTCACTGGAATTTCTGAAGTACCAGCACCTTCTTACAAACTCTTTAGATCTAACTTCGATCTAAAGATAAACTCACTCCAACCTTATCTTAACAAGATGAACAGGTTGAGTGTATAAACTCCTTACGAGTAGATAAGTAAATAAGAACAAAATGTGAGTGCAATATGCATAGTGATCAAAAGCTTAGTGTGGCAATATGCGCGTGAATGATTCTAGAGCTTTTTCTTGATCTGCACTCATGTATATATAGAGGGGATTAGGGACATAGCCGTTGGGAGGCTAATCCAATCAGATCCTCTATATATGGAAGCTTTAATCAATCAATTCCCTAATTGATTGATTGGGTTGGTGTGATCTTGATTGATTGTCTTCATATCTTCTCAATCCAATCTTGTTTGACTAGATTTGAATCACCAACGGTCAATGCTTCCAATTGCCTAACTCTGATTCTCTCCAGAGAAGGCAGGACCAGACACCAGGCAACCTCGGTGTCTTCTGGTCCTTATCTGGTGAACAACCAGAATACTCAGTAGAATAAGGGGATCAAACTGAGCATCTTTTGTTCCACCAGACTCGTCTGGTCCGGACTCGTCTGGTCTGGGGAAGGTCCTCTGCCTCTGGTCTTGATCTCTTCTGCTGAAGTCCTCTGGTGAAGTCCTCTGGAGGGGTCTTCTGGTGACTCTTCTGGTGAGGTCTTCTGGTCTGGCAGTTCCCCCTAGACTAAGTCCTAATCTAGATCATCATCTGGCTAACAGGTCCAGATGGTCCTATTACATCTTCTGGTTTGTTTTAACTCATCAAAACTAACAAAATTTTTATCCTAACAGGTACTTTAAATGTTCTAGGTATTCCTAAATTGACTAATGTGTTGCATGTTGATGGATTAATTGCAAATCTGATCAGTATAAGTCAATTATGTGATGATGGTTTACATGTGGACTTTGATAAGGATTCATGCTATGTGAAAAATGAAAAAGGTGAATGTCTTATGATTGGTCATAGATCTGTGGATAATTGTTTTGTGCTTGATACCCTCAGAACCTATAACAATGTGAAAACCGATGAGAGTTTCTTGTGGCATAAAAAACTTGGGCATACACATTACCAGAATATTTTGAAATTGATTAGAACAGGGGTTGTAAATGGTCTTCCTAAGTTACAGTTGAATAAATTAAAGGTGTATGGTCCTTGTAAAAAAGGTAAGCAAGTTAGAGTGTCACACAAAATGCTGTCACATTGTTCTACACAAATTTTTTTTGAACTTCTTCATATGGATCTTATAGGTCCAATGGAAACTGAGAGTATAGGTAGAAAAATATATTCTTTTGTTTTGGTTGATGACTATTCTAGATACACTTGGATTGAGTTTCTCAAAGAAAAATCTGAAACCTTTTCTGTCTTAAAAAATCTTTACAAAAAATTTAAAAATGTTTTCAATTTCAAGATAGAAAAGATAAGATCTGATCATGGTAGGGAATTTGAGAATAATGACTTTACTAAATTTTGTGAAGATAAAGGTATCATGCAAGAATTTTCCTTACCAAAAACACCACAGTAAAATGGTATTGCAGAAAGGAAAAATAGGACTTTACAAGAAATGGCTAGGGTCATGCTTGTGTCAAAATATCTTTCAAAAAGATTTTGGGCTGAAGCTTTAAACACTGCATGTCACATTTCAAATAGAGTTTATCTAAGGTTAGGTACTACAAAAACCTCATATGAAATTCTGCATGACAAAAAACCTAATGTGAAATATTTTTCATGTGTTTGGTTATGTTTGTTACATTTTAAATGATAGAGAACAGCTGCACAAGTTTGATTCGAAAAGTGATAAAGGATTCTTTTTAGGTTATTCAAGGAATAGCAAAGCTTATAGAATCTATAATTTAAGAATTGATATTGTGCAAGAATCTGTTAATGTAGTATTTGATGTTAATGCAAGTCTTGCAGGTCCAATGATTGAAGATGATAATTCTGGACTTATTGATATACCAGTGGGTTCTTCAGATTCTGGTCAGAATAAGGATGTTGTTCAAAATGTTCCATCATCTAGAACAACATTACCTGAAAAATTAGAATCTTCTGGGAATTCACTTGAGTATAACAAAGTTCCATCTTCCAGGATTATTAAGGATCATCCTGCATACCAGATCATTAGAGAAAAATACTCTGGAGTACAAACCAGAAGAAGAATGGGTATAGTAAACAATCTGGTAAAAACAATCTGTATGTTTTCCATCTGCAACAAGGTAAGTTATGAGTGTTATCATTCCTTGATTGAGCCCAAGAATGTAATTGAAGCTTTAAAAGATGATAACTGGATTAATGATATGCATGAAGAGTTAAATCAGTTTGAAAGAAATAATGTCTGAACTTCAGTTCCTAGGCCTGAACATATAAATATTATTAGGAACTAAATGGATTTTCAAGAACAAAACTGATAAATCTGGTAACATTGTGAGAAATAAAGCTAGGTTAGTTTCTCAAGGATACACTCAAGTGAAGGAATTTATTATGATGAAACTTTTGCTCCAGTTGCTATAATTGAATCAATTAGGCTGTTACTTGCTATTGCATGTTTTCTGGATATTAAGTTGCATCAAATGGATGTAAAAGCTGCATTTTTAAATGGTATTTTATTTGAAGAAGCCTATGTTGAACAACCAAAAGGATTTGAAAATCCTGACTTTCCAAACTATGTGTACAAACTGAATAAGGCCTTATATGGTCTTAAACAAGCTCCTAGAGCTTGGTATAGAGGGTTAACTGATTTTCTGGTTGATTTTGGTTTTATTAGAGGGGAAACTGATAGGACCTTATTCATTAAACAAACTGATAATCACATTATGATAGCTCAAATTTATATTGATGATATTGTGTTTAGGTCTACTAGTGATCAAATGATTGAACTGTTTGTGAAAGAAATGACAGCTACTTTTGAAGTGTCAATGGTTGGGGACTTAAATTTTTTCTTACATCTTCAGATTAAACAAGATAGAGATGAAATTTTATTTTCACAAAGCAAATATGAAAAAAATCTTGGTAAGATGTTTGGACTTGAAACTGCTAAAACAATAAGAACTCCTACGGGTTCAACACAGAAGTTGTGTAAGGATGATGCTGGACAAAGTGTTGATCCAACATTATATAGATCTATGATAGGCAGTTTACTATATTTAACCTCCAGTAGACCAGATATTATGTTCAGTGTATGTTTGTGTGCTAGATATCAAGCCAATCCTAAGGAATCTCACATGAATGCTGTAAAAAGAATTATCAAATATGTGGCAAGAACACGTGATCTAGGAATCTAGTATGGTAAGGGCACTAACTGTACATTGATTGACTATAGTGATGCAGATTAGGCCGGAGACAGTGATGATATAAAGAGTACAAGTGGAGGATGTTTCTATATGAGAAACAATCTCATCTCATGGCACAGTAGGAAACAAAACTGTGTTTCTCAATCCACTGCTGAGTCTGAATACATTGCAGCAGGGAGTTGCTGTACTCAATTATTGTGGCTTAAGAAAATGTTTGATGACTATGGTTTGGACAGTAACATACTAACTATATATTGTGATAATACGAGTGCAATCAATATATCAAATAATCACATACATCATTCTTTAACTAAGCACATAAGTATTATACATCATTTTATCAGGGATCTTGTTGAAAAAGAAATTGTGAAATTAGTATATCTCCACTGAAAAATAACTTGCGGATATATTCACAAAAACTCTTGATTTTAAGAGGTTTTCTTCACTTAGGAAATCTCTTGGTTTATGTTCTCACTGAATAAATAATTACAGTGTTGTGAAAAATATCTCAGCATTTGACACAACATTAGAAAATACTGAGTAAGTTTTTCTAAGTATTAGTTCTATTTGATCTTTGATTATCTGTACTTAATAAAGACCATTTAAATTTGAAAATGTGTTTATTTTTATGGTCACATATCATTGCGTGCTAAAATGTTTCAAACATCACATATAAGATACTTTAATCACTTAGTAACTATGAGACACGGAGCTCGCTACTACGATGTACTCTTTTCAAAAGGTGATTAAAAATATATCAATCTGTTCATAAATCCACTGAGAAACTATGGGGCACGGAGTTCACTACTACGATGTTCTCTTTTCAAAAGGTGGATCAATGTGAAATCTTGTGATAAAAGTGTTTAAATTGATAAAACAATCCACTGTTGATTGTGTTATTGAAATGTTGAGGTATGTGTTCCAACAAAATTGATAACACACTGAGAATTCGAATTATGTATTAATTTGTATGGATTAATTAATTTTTTAATATGATAAATATTAAGAGAATATATCACTACAAAAACTCGCATTTTAGCGACCGCCTAGAAATCGGTCGCTAAATATTGTATTAGCAACCGATTAGCGACCGTCGTAGACTACTGGTCTCAAATCAAATTATTTTGCGACCGATTAGATAAGCGGTCACTGAATTGAAGGATTAGCGACCGCCTAAGCGGTCGCAAAAACTCAAAGGTTAGTCAAACTATTTATCGTCTGTTTAGCAACCGCCTAGCCAGTTGCTAAATTCAAAATTTTGATTAGCGACCGCTTGTTAGCAGTCGCACATCGGTCAGTTGACCTGTTCTTGGAAACGGGCAAGGGTCATTTAATGCTGGGGAATGGCGGTCGCTAATTTTTTTGGGACCGTCCATATACATGATTAGCGACTGCCATAATTTTTTTTACCCTTTTTAGTCAAAGGCCGTACTCACTTTCGGCCTACGCTAAAAAAAACACCGCCGCCGATCGCCACCGTCCATCGAGCTTTCCGTTCCGGTCAATACCCTCCTTTCTTCTCCGTCTATCTAATAAACGTAAGTTTTTCAAACTTTAGCCGTTTATTATATATCTTTGTATATTTGTATATTAGTTATTTATATATGTATATATATGAATTTAATTGATATATATTCGTAGTTGTGAATTTTGTTGATTTATATTCGTAGTTGTGAATGAATTTTGTTGATTTATATTCGTAGTTGTGAATTTCATTTAGGGATATTCGTAGTTGTGAATTTAGTTGATTTATATATTCGTAGTTGTGAATTTAGTGATTTATATTCGTAGTTGTGAATTTTGTTGATTTATATTCATAGTTGTGAATGAATTTTGTTGATTTATATTCGTAGTTGTGAATGAATTATGTTGATTTATATTGGTAGTTGTGAATTTCGTTTAGGGATATTCGTAGTTGTGAATTTAGTTTAGGAATTTTCGTAGTTTTGAATTTAGTTGATTTATATTCGTAGTTGTGAATTTAGTTGATTTATATTCGTAGTTGTGAATTTAGTTGATTTATATTCGTAGTTGTGAATTTAGTTGATTTATATTCGTAGTTGTGAATTTAGTTTAGGGATATTCGTAGTTGTGAATTTAGTTTATTTATATTCGTAGTTGTGAATGAATTTTGTTGATTTATATTCGTAGTTGTGAATTTCGTTTAGGGACATTCGTAGTTGTGAATTTAGTTTAGGAATTTTCGTAGTTGTGAATTTAGTTGATTTATATTCGTAGTTGTGAATTTAGTTTAGGAATTTTCGTAGTTGTGTATAAATATAATATGTTATGTTAATCTTTTGAATTTAAATTTATTACATATGAGCTCTCATGATAACCCCAATCAGAGTGGGTCACAGGGTCGGGGTCAGGGTCGGGGGAAGACGAGGTCGGGATCGTTGAGACCGGTGCTCCCGGAGGTTCGACGGGCCCCCGAGATGACACCATCTTCCTCCAAGCAGTCTAGTGCTGCTGGATTTTTTTTTATGTTACAGTATGCTTCCAGGCCATGAGACTAGCGGTAAGGTCTCAGAGACCATTAAGAAGCTCCCGTTCGAGGTTGGTGCCCACTCGTGGTCCATGGTGCCCAAGCGAAAGAGGAGGGAGTACTTTGAGGAGTTCAAGGTATATTTATTATAATTTTAATTATATTTAATATTTTATATTGAATTTATTTGTTAATATTTTATTTTTAATTTAATTGCAGAAGCTGTGCGTCTGGGATCCTGCCCATGATAGTGTTATGTACGGCTTGTTCTGCGCGAAAGCGCAGGAGCGGTACAAAAACATTATCTACGGGCTGAGGAAGAAGTTCAATAGTGGGGCGCAGCTGGAGCTGGGCACAGGGCCAGACGGACGTTCCGTCTAGGACGCTTTGGTTGCTCACTGGAATAGTGAGCAATTCAAAGCCAAGTCCGAGAAGTCAAGGGAGAATCGGTTGAAGGACCTCACCGGGCAAGGCGTCGCCAGACATCGGGCTGGATCCCGGTCCATCTACGAGCACTCCCCTCCGCCTTTGTAAGTATCTATTAAATTTTAATTACATTTTAATATTAATAAATTTTTAAATGTTTAACATATCATTGAATTTGGTTCAGAACAGGAGAGAGAGCACGGACGAAAGCCCTCTCTCTATGAGCAGATGGAGATCTCCCACCCAGTAAACTCGGAGACTGGGACATCTACCTACGCCCGCACCACCGAGATCCACGTAAGTATTTTTTTATTTTAATTAATTTTAATTTAATTATTATAATTGTAGTTTTATTATTATAATTTTAATTTCAGAACCAGTTTAAGGATCGTCTTACCCAGGCCTCGCAGCAGGTGGCCCCCGGAGACAACAGCGGGGAGAACCCCACCCTTCCCCGGATTGACGAGGACCGCATCTATTTAGATGTGGCCGGAGTCAAGAAGGGGAAGGTCGTGGGGTAGGCGGTCACAGTAAGGCCATCTTGCAGACCTACCATCAGAGCAGTGGATTGTCCTCCTCGATCGACTCCGCTCCCTCTCAGGTAGAGCGTTAGCTGAGAGCCGTTCGGAAGCAGATGGAGGCCCTCACGAGCTACAACGTGAGTCTTCGGGATTGGTTCACCAGCATCACTCAGCAGATGGGCATTAACGCCCAACCCCCACTCCCACCACATTTTGATGCCGGGGTGAGCGGTGTCGAGGGGAGCAGTGCCGGGGGCAGCGGACAAGGAGGTGGTGAGGGCGAGGGCAAGGGCGATGGTGGGGATGTTGATATTGATATCAACGAGTTTCTATCTGGAGAGGAGTGACGAGAGAGAGATGATTTTTTTTTTTTGTTGAATATTTTATTTTATTTGTTGAATATCTTAATTTTGTTGAATATTTTATATTTTTTTATTGAATATTAGAGATTTGCATATATTTTTATTGAATAAAAAAGTTAGTGTGTATATATATATATATATAAACGAATTAGAAATAAAAAAAGATTTAATTTGATGAATTTAAAAAAAAAGGGAGTCAATTTCGAATTATATACAATTAAATGAATAAAAACGAATGAAATTAATAATTTAGAATAGTCTAAAATATTAAATTTATAAAATTAATAAAAAAAAGTTAGTAAATAAATATATATAAACAAATTAGAAGCACAAATGAAATAATTTGATGAATTTAAAAAAAATGGGAGTCAATTTCGAATTATATACAGTTAAATGAATAAAAACGAATGAATTAATAATTTAAAATAATCTAAAATATTAAATTTATAAAATTAATAAAAAAAATTAGTAAATAAATATATATAAACGAATTAGAAGCAAAAATAAATTAATTTGATGAAGAAAAAAAATGGGAGTCAATTTGGAATTATATACAATTTAATGAATAAAAACGAATGAATTAATAATTTAGAATAGTCTAAAATATTAAATTTTTATAAAATTAATAAAAAAATTAGTAAATACATATATATAAACGAATTAGAAATAAAAAGGATTGAATTTGATGAATTTAAAAAAAACGGGAGTCAATTTGAGGTTATATACAATTAAATGCAAATAAACGAACAAGAATAGCATGTGTCCTAGTGGTTCACACCTCTTCCGGTCTACCCCGGAGGTCGTGGGTTCGATTCCCCTTGGGCGCATACTTGCCCATTTATTTCTACAAGCCTCACAAGGGCTTATATACTTCATGGGTCGCCTAATATGAGCTAGTGGGTTAGTGGCTCAGTGGTTCACACCCCGCCCGGACCCTAAGGGGCGCGGGTTCGAACCCAATGAGCCACTTTTTTACGCTGGATCACTGATTAGCGACCGCCTATCGCTAATCAGAAAATAAAATAAAAAAGATTAATTTTATTTCAAAAAATAAATTAGCGACCGTCAGATGTCGGTCGCTAAATCATGACCCGGCTGGGTCGGACCCGATTGATTCAGCGACCAACTGAAGGCGGTCGCTGATATTAGCGACCGCCTTGACGGTCGCAGATTAGCAACTGATTTTAAAAAGCGGTCGCTAATATTAGCTGCCCGCTTTTTAACGACCGATTTTTTTCGGTCAGAAATCGGTCGCTAATCACGTTTTGCGACCGAAAATCGGTCTCTAAAACCCATTTTTTTTGTAGTGTATTGAGAATATTATGTTGTATTTGTTTAACTTCAGTTACTAACATAAATCATGGTTAAATATTTAATTTCTCTTTCACAGAATAAAATCCGTTGACTTTTTTTATTTTAACTGTAGCGAAATCGAACCGAATTTTTTTTGGTATGGATTTGAATATTTCCATATTAACCATACCGAAAAACTAAATAAGACTGTATTGAACTGTACCGAATTGTACAGAACAGAATAACCAAATTAAATATGTATTAAATTTTAATTATTACTTATTTGTATTCATCAAATTGTATTATAATATTATTGAATTCAAGTAAAACTATATGATAACATAATTTATCTCTATATTCAAAATATACTATTTTATTTTTCATATTAAGTTTTTTAAACGTGAACTCATGTTTAGGTTTATATCAAAATGATTTAAATTTAATATTGCACTTTCTATCCCAAGATATTCTAAAAGGAATATTCACACACAAACACACACACATAATCATATAATCATTTTGTAGCTATGTTATTCTTTTAACCACCATTATTATAAAATGTGTTATATTTGAATTTAAAAGGAAATTGTGGTTGAAGATGTGCAGTATTCATGTGAGTGCGTCAGAACTTTTTTTAAAGGGAGAAAACAACTAAAAAAAATATGTTTCCCCTCTTTGTTTTGTACCGATTTGATCCGTTTCGAAAAAAAAAATTCGTTTTGAAACGGTCCAAAAATAAAATATGCATGCCTACCGCACCGAAAATTTTGCTATGAACACGGACACTCAATTTTTAAAATAATTGAATTTTGGTATGGACACGAATATATTTAAATATCCGTTTTGGTCCATACCGTGAACAGTCATGTGAACACGCCTCTTGTACACCTGGTGCAACTAATTAAGTGCATTTTTAAAAGGACAAAATGCAAAAATGGAATTTTTCTTTGTTACTAATTGTATTTTAAGGCCCTATTTTTATTTTTAATTTGCAGAGCAAGTAACGAAGTTTCTTTCTGTTGAAAAAAATTAACTTGGGGCAATTCTTGAGAAAAATTTAGGGGTATTTATGTTAATTCACGTGCCACATCATGTCCAAGTCAACAAATTGAAATATTTAAAAAAATATATTAAATCTAAAAAATATTAAATAAGCTAAAAAATAAATAAAAAATCACAAATTGTTATATAAAATATTTCACATGTAAAATATACCTAAAATAGATAAATATTAAAAAATACATGGGTCGAGTCGCTCCAGGTCAAAATTCACGGATCTTGGCCGGGTCGGGTCGGATTCGGTGATTTTTTCCCAAAATCTCGCGCAAGTCAAGTTTCAGGATTTTCGCTCCCAATTTGTGTTACTATATGGGCAAATGCATGTTACTATTAGATTAAAGGTTATTTTTCAATCAATTTTTGTGTGTTTTTACTGAAATATATATTTTTCCATACGATATAAGAGCAAAATGTGTGTTACTATCTATTCTAATATTAGTGTTCACAAATATTTATTTATTTTACAAAAATAATTATTTTTGCATACAATAACACATGTAAGGTTGTGAAAAGTGTATTACTATAATAACACAAATATCTTACTCAATGGATAAAGATGTGTTTGCACAAATACATAAAAGCACCCTCTTAGGTTGTGTTACCATAAGGACAATCATATGTTACTTTAAAAGCAAATGTGTGTTATTGTTGGATCAAATATGTGTTAATGTTAGAGCAAATGTGTGGTAATGGAAGATGAAATGTATGTTGATTAATTTAGAGAAAATATGTGTTACTACAAATGTGTGTTAATGTTAGAGTAAATGTGTGTTACTACAAATATGTGTTACTATTGGAGCAAATATATGTTAATGTTAAAATAAATATGTGTTACTGCAAATGTGTGTAAATGTTAGGGTAAATGTGTGTTACTACAAATATGTGTTACTATTGGAGCAAATGTGTGTTAATGTTAGAGGAAAAATGTGTTACTATTTGAGCAAAGTGTGTTAAAGTTAGAGCAAATGTGTTTTAATGTTAGAGTAAATGTGTGTTAATGTAGGAGCAAAAGTATATTAATGTTAGAGCATATGTATTTTATTCTTAGAGCAAATGTGTGTTAATGTATGAAACAATAAATTTAGGTTTAAAGGGATGAAGAATAAATTAATTAACACATATTTTTTTTTTTGTAAAAATATATATATTTGTCTTTATTGTTATTTTAAAGTACAAAAATATATTTATTAAAGACTAGTAACACACATTTTGTTTTACAATTATACACATTTGCTTATATAGTAACACAAGCTGGGAGCGAAAATCCTGAAATATGTCTTGTGCAGTTTTTTTTTTTAAATTAGTTTGACCCGCTAAAAATCCGCGAATTTTGACCTAGAGCGACCGGGCCCGCAAATTTTTTAATATTTGCTTACTTTAAGTATATTTTACAATAGAGTGCCTAAATATATATATATATATATATATATATATATATAAACGATGTATAAATATATAAATATCTGGAAAATTATATTAATAAATAAACGATGTATATAAAATATATATATATATATATATATATATAAACGATGTATAAATATATAAATATCTGGAAAATTATATTAATAAATCCTAGAATATCCTGCAATCTATGATTATATTAATAAATCCTTAAAAAATACTACTATAAACTATTAATAAATTAATTAAAAAAATCATATTAATAAATCTTAAAACATGAAAAATTATTCCAACCCAGGTGACAAAAGATTGGTCTGGTGTGGATTTTTTTACCGCCTGTCTTGCCAATTTTTTTTGGATAATTCTGTTTTTCAAAAAAAAAGAGCAAAAAGCTTTTATCCTACCAAATTTAGAACAAATATGTATTCTTATTCCAAGAATAAAAATATCACCAAAGAAACCGAATGAAGAACAGAGTTATGTACGCTACCTCAATTACCATTCTCGCAGCGAATGGACCAATTTGTAATTCTATATAAATATACTGATTAGAAAATGAGTAAATTCTCTGTTCTGTGTTCAGAAATCTGAAGAGCTGAATTGCAACTGGGCCGCGTCCGAATTAAGCAATTGGATCTCGGATCAACTTTATTCTTACCCGCTTCGAAGGCGCAGATGCGAGTCCTCAGCCGAACCCTTTTGTCCAACTATGATCTTTGCCCGTGCCACGGGCCGGTTGTTAATTATTTTTGTAGCTTGTATTTTTAATAAGATAATACACATATTCTTAGGAAAAAATGTTCTATTGAGTTTGTAATTTAGAAATTAGTATTTTAAGAACATTAATTTTTTAATTTGGTTAAAGTAGGATATTAACTTAATTTTTTTTACTGTAGTCAAATGTAGACCATTATATTTTGTGGCACAAAGTCTTCCATGATCATAGATGAAGAGAGCCACAGTCACAAGACTGCGACACCTAATAGAAGAGTTGTATGTTGATCATCATTTAAGGGCTTTTTAGAAAATGGTTGAGTTTAAAATAAAATAGTAAAGTTAATCCAATAAAGTAAAGGAATCCATAAGTTTAAGAATATAGCCGCATAACCTAATAAATTTTTAATGAAGTAATAAAGCAAAGAAAAGTTTTACAAATATAGATATCACATGTCATCAGTTGATGTTTCCTCGCTTTGACTACCTATACACACGCATGACTCTCTTCTTATCTCCCTTCTTTCCTTCAAGCACATACATCTCTTACATAATCATATTAAAATGCTATTAGCCATTTTTTGAGTAATAGTATTGACTACCTATACACATATCGAATTTTAATCATAGAGATTACACAAATTTTTATATGAAATATTCTACTGATCTAGGATCCGTAGAATAATCTATAATATATAATAGACCCTACATCCCCTTATATATTTTTTGCGGGAAGTTTATGGGCCGTTGATCAATCTTTCTTGACTTGATCATCACCACCCATTTTTTTCTTAACTATTATGGCAAAAAAAAATATATATATATCAATCAACATTTAATTTGGTCATAAAAACAATCCAATATTGACCGTTTATTTTTTGTGATGAGATGTGGATCTTTAGATTAATGACATAAATTTAGGAGAGGTTTTTTTTTTAAATCTATTTATACCCACTATTCCATGAATTATTTTCATTATCTCAAGTTCATTTTCTGTTTTTCTTTTTTTTTTGTGGGATTCGAATTTGTATTTTGTTTAGATAGAATGTATAGTCGTAATTTTTATTGTATTTGAAGATTTTGAAATGTAATTTTGTGTTGATTCTTTGTGTCTAAGTCTAATTTGTATTTGTACGTAGTATTTAAGATTTGAAGAATGTAATTAATACGTATAGGTGTATATAATGAATTAGGATATCGTCAGTTAGCAGTGCAGACGAGTTGAGCGTTGTTGCAGACCAAGTGAATGAGTCGAGTTTGTTGCAAAGAGTGATTGATTGGATGGGGGATCACATATCAGACGTTCTCAGTCGTGCAGAAATATAGTATGTATTTTATTTTAAAAGTGTATTATTTAATTTCGAATTCTAATATATTTAGGGTTTAGGGTAATAAAATTAATCGATTTTTCATTATTAGCCTTGCAGTTTAAATACTTTTAGATCATGAAAATTGAATAGAATGACTGGTTTTTTTCCCCCTGTTTTCCTAAACAATAAGTTGTTATGTATAAACTTTGAATTTTTCTTTATAATATTTGTCGAGTTAATGATTTTTTTTTCCTCTTAATAATAGGAACAATGTTGATAGGCGAACATCAATCATTGTTGGGCGAACAAGTATTAAAGCCGTAATAGGGATTACGAAGAATCAACTCTAAATCAAAGATGATTAACAAAGAAAATCAAAAGGGAGTGTACAAATCAATCAGGGAGGTGTACGAAATGACGAACAACTCCATCGACGAATAACATATTGGCGAACAGGTACAGAGACCCGAGACCAGATTAGGACCCTCCATCAAATCGCTAATGACGAACAACATTGTCAAAGGGTGTTGCGTCTGCCAGCCTAAGAGGTGTAAGTTGACGAACAAAGGACCGGGATTCCTAAGCCTATCTTAACAAAATACAAGGGCGGACAACTTCTGAGCCATAACCTCAAAAGGCGAACAACTTTTATGAAGAAACCATTCTGTATCAATTAAGCCGACCTGGACGAACAACAATGAGTCCGAGATAAAGACCAAAGAAGACTTTGTAACTAAGATTCAGCTTAGATAAAGTCAAACAAGGTCAAAAGACACTTGTCTAGCATGCAAGCTAGGGAGACCAAGAGTCTTGGACACCTCCTGCTTGCTAGTCTCTATAAATAGTTGTTCTCCAGCTAAGAAATACAAGTTCAAATTCACAAATACTCCCAAAAACACACACAAACACACCTAAACGTGCACATACGAAATAAGTACGGATTCGACTCTCCTATCTACAATTTTACAACCCGAATCTTTGATTTACCATTTACGGTGGTAATCAATCACACGTTATTGATTGGTGGTCTTAAACCGAACTAAAACAGTCACTAATCCTTTCGATTAAATTTGATCACCAACAAACAAGGATCACAACATTTTATTCCATCTCCTAATGAAGGTCGGAGTGTTTGTCGTCGACGTATAATATCTTCAATATCGTGTGGGGGGTTATACATGTGATTAATTGTAGCTATTTTCACAATTACTAATATTGGCCATAAGTTGCTTAGCTATTTTTTATTACATGAAATGGAGATGAATAATGCCCACATCTATCGTGCACAGTGTTAATATTTGGTCTTGGTGTATTTTTTTTTCTTTGTTGTTCTTTAAGGGTTTATTATATATAAAATAAAATCTATATTCCGATGAGCATTAGTTTCTTTTGTTGGGAAATTAGGGGTGCCCGGAATCTATTCGGGATGAATTTTAAATACGAATTTAAATACAATTATTACTAGCATGAATTAATCCTAATTAATTCAAATAATAATTTCAACAACAATTTTTATCATCATGCATGTTGAATTAATTCACATAAAATCTATGGCGGAATAAACAAGAAATTATGTGACTTACGTACCTCTCGTAGAACTGGTCTTTTAATAAAACGGGACAAACACGAACACGCTTTATCAACCCAAAAGCCTTCTCAAGTATTTCCCTTTCGCCTTACTTGATCACCGGTGGGAGATGCTTTCAAGTAATTTAAATAACTAAGGAAAAAGAAAAATATTGTTGCTGATTTTTTTTTTCAACACTGTGAAACTGTAAACTGGAGATGAAATGATCATCCCCTACTTATAGGACAAGGGATTTTCGAAATTTTCATATATTTTAGAGGTGGAGAAAATCTTTTCTTAGCCTCTAAGAAATCTTGAATATATCCCATATATTCTTTTCTCCATAATAAAATATTCCACAAAAATCTCAACCTCCTCCTAATAAGCATATTTTCGAAAATATTAAAGAAAGAATCCAAGATTTTGATCTTCTTGAATATATGAGATAATCTTGTATTCCAAGAATACTTATCTTCCATAATATCTTTCCAAGAAAATCAACAAGATCTTTTCTTTCTCCTAATATATCTTTTTCGAAATATCATGAAAAAATCAGCAAATATATTTTCTTTTATTTTAATCACCTTATCATTATTGGGCTACTTAATTGGGCTACTTGAGGGGCCTTAAGGAGAATTAAGATTGGACCTCCTAATGGACTTCTGAATTTCAATATTGAGCCCCAATATAATTCAGCCCATTAATATTAATTAGTACCACTAATCTATACTTTAATATAGCCAAAGCAATCTTTGCCTATGTGGCATGGCTAGGAATGCTCTATCTCAAGAATTCTCCCCTCTCATTGAATCATTTATTGCAAAATTATCTTGACCGTTGTTTGATTTTATCTTGATCGTGTTCGTCCATTTTTGCCCAGTCTTATCTATAAATTTAGTCTACACCTCTCATCCGTTCATTCACTTTTTTTCTTGCTCTCATTTTCCTCCGTTATGTTCCATCTAAATTTTGTGGTTGCCTGTCGTTAACTAGGTTTTGATCCTTGTTGTTGTTGGCCCGAGTTCGTGTCTGATGCACGCCGCTCCCATTTTGTGGTTCCTCCACCGCAGTTCTGTCTAAATTTTGTGGTTCCTCCACCGTAGTTGTCGTGTTCGAGCTATTCATGTAGTATTGTTGTAGTTGTTATTGTGTAGGTAGTTCCTTCTTTGAAATTTATATTTTTAGGTTACATTTTCTTAATAAAATGTCACTCCACGCGCTGGTCAAGTTAACGGGATTTCTTCGCCAGTTTGTAGTCCATCTTGATTCATTGTTATAATAGTAATAATTTATTTGTTTGTGTATTACTTGTTTTTTTCCTTTGCATTCCTCCGTACGATTAATGGTTCATTTGCGTTTTGTACTCCCCCAAAAGCGTGCCGAAATACTTCTATGTTGCCATTATATTTTTTTATCGATTTTACTCATGGTTATTTCCCATGAATGGCCTTTTTTATCAGTTGGATTCATTCTTATTCCACATGGATTCTTTACTTGACATCGACTTAATAAAAAAACTGATAAACGCGTCATCTAAGGTTACTTTTCATAAATGACACGAATTCTATTTAAGCCAACTTTGACTCTGTAAATTTGGTATAATGTTATATATCTTAATTAATTTTTTATATTTTAAATCTAAACTCTTGGCCGTGAATTGGGACAAGAAATGGTCAAATTAGATGATTTCCTTAATTATGTTACGGTTTTTGTTTCCAAATTCTTCTTAAATTTTTAGTGGCAAGTTTGAAAAATATATGTGTGCATATTTTAAATGTATTTTCTTTTCCTTTTTAATGTTTGTTGGTTTTCCTTTTTTATCATTATATATTAAATATATCAATAGTTTGACCAATTCTTTTAGTATTAACCGAAAAGAAGTAGGTTTCCAATTTTAATCCTTTTTTACTTGCCAATATAATAGGAATGAATGTTTGGTAAAAAATTAAGTGCAAGATATTTCCTAATTGCGGTGGATGTTTTAGTATTCTTAGTTTTAAATCTCGCATGTTAAATGGAATTTAATTTAATTTAAGATGAATTATTAATTCTGGCAAATTATAGGAATTGGTCAATGACAATATTCCTAAAATATGATCCATAATATTACATTGACTTAATTAAAAAGAAAATCCTAAATGTGTCATCTAATGGTACTTTGTCATCTAATGTCAATATGTCTAAAATATCAATAAGATAATCTTACTAATAAATTTAGATTCGTAATCTCTCATTAAATTCGGATTAGCCAAAATATTTTTCATTATCGGGCCGCTCCAATTTTAAAAAATAATCCAATTTTTTTTCCTTTTTATTGTTTCTTATTTTTCCCTTTTCTTCATTAAAGATTGAATATTTCAGTGGTTTTTCATTATTTTTTTAGTAGCAACCGAAAAGTAGTTGATTTCCTATTTTAGTCCTTTTTTACTTGCCGAAAATCTATGGTCGTTCCATATTTAATATACTCGTCGTGTGTTAATAAATTAATTGGTGAAAAACTAATTTCCTTAAATTTGTTTCAGTATTTGGGTCCATAATACAGAATTTCCCAAAATATAGTTTCCATTTTAAAAAAATTGTTAAATTATAATTTAATCTGATATTTAATCAGAACTTATACCAATTAAATGTAAAAAAATTCGGCCCAATATGCTAAATTTTCTATGATCAGTATCTACATGGGCCCCTATTTTAATGCGTTTATAATTTGTTAAAGATATGTCCTAGAATTGTGTAGAGATCTTGGGCTAGATATTGCCATGTGTTCATATTGAATATTCGGCCCCTTTTTTTTTATTTAATGTTCAGTAATTTTTATTTAAATTAAAATTACACTCGCCGTCCAATATGAACATAAGAATTACTTAATTTAATTAAAAATCCTTATCCTCCTAATTAGTTGAATTGGTCAGATGCTAATTTCCTTAAGATCAATTTTTCTAAAATATGTTTCATTGGATGGTTTCGACCAAGATTTTACTCATCATAATTGATGGAATTTGTCAAAATATAATTACCTTAAACTATAGGATTATACTTAACTAGATAAAACCTTGCGAATTTTGAGGGTTGAAAAAAAATTGTATATAAACAATGATGATTTAAATATAATTTTGATTTTTTTAACATTTTACCAATATATATAACATAATAAAATTAAAATATTATTTGATACTCCCTCCGTTACAATTTAGGTTATTCCAAATTATGGAAAAATAGTTTTACACTCTTAAACTAATCATTTCCAAATATCTCTTATCTATCACTTATTGCACTAATTTTTTCAATGTATCATTTAACAATTTTTTTTAACTAAATTATCTTCAATAAAGTAAAACTAATTAATATATCTCAACGTTTGATATTGGTCACTCGACATTTTTTATAGCAATTCGGAAAGTTACAGGACAAAACTATAACATGCATAATATTTTCAATCAATATCGTTAAATTGCATCACACCATGCGCTTATAACTTGAAGTCCATATTGAATATGTTTGATATTGGCCCCTCCAATATTTTTTTCTAGCAATTCGAAAAGTTACAAGATAAAACTATAACATGCATAATATTTTCAATGAATATCGCTAAATTGCATCACACCATGAGGATATAATTAATTTCATTATACATAGATCCAATTAGAAATGCAAGGGCAATAGTAGTTTTTTTTTTTCTGCATATGCATATATTATTTTTATTTTTGTCAATTTAAGGTCCAAAGGATAAATTAGATACAGTCAACAAAAACCCTTAAAAATACAAATATATCAATGAGATACAAATATATCAATGATTCTTTTTTATTTCTCATTTTGGTTCATTAATATAATAGAGTTTAATCTTTGAGTTTATCAATATATTTTAATACTTATTGAGCCTACATTTTTTTTTATAATAACAATATTTCTCCAAGCCCGCGGATTTCGCGGGTCTACAACTAGTAAATTAATATTGCACTATCCATCTTAATCCATATTACAATAATATGGGCTCCCGGTTATTATTTCCCGCGTTTAAGATTATCAAGTCCATTAATTAATTAAGCTTCTGAATAGCTCTAAATTAATTAACATCTTTCACCTTGGAGTAAAGACAGCTCAACATTATTATTCGTACCGAAGAAACTAATTCTTCACTTGCAAGATTTGGTACAATAAAACTTCTGAGCCCACCAAGGGGACTAATCACACGAGCCGTACTCGCACGCGTTTCTCCGTATTAAATCTTAGCAACCGTCGTATGATTAATATTACTGCCCAAGACACAAAGTTCGAAGTCACAATGATTCTCACCCAACATGAATCAAAGCAGTAACTATTAAGCACACACGGTCCTATTTAAGTGACGGAGATTAAGAAATCAACAACCACTGAGGTCTAATTCTTCACCTTTCAGAACAAAAGAATTTCTCCTCGCTGTAGGACCTCTTCAACACATACTAAATGTGCTAGTGCAATCTCTTAGTCAAGACAGACCAATCTGAGCCTTACACATCGACCTTTCACGGCGGATTGTTCAATTCCACCTAGGTCGTGAAAATGTACGTTTAGTTACAAGTAAACTGTTAATGTTGTCTTCCGTGATCGGGTATCACCACATTAACTACAATGTAACATGTACTATATATTGAACGGTTTGCAATAGAAATTCAACATTCAATCATAACTAAAGCAAATGTGATAAAAGAATTATTCTCATAAAACGAGTGTTTGATACACGAGTTATACAAAGTAAAAGCATACTTTCACGTATAACTCCAACAATCTCCCACTTATACTTAAAGTCTGCTTTTAGTATACATCACGCATGTCTTAGTGTAGTAGCTCTACGTGACATCTCATGTCAACCTACACTAACCTAATAATTCCTCCCACTTATACTTAAAGCAGATTGGCAATAGTCTTGACTCCCATTCCATCCACATGTCTCTCGAATGTACTCTGAGGCAGACCCTTTGTGAATGGATCTGCTAGGTTGTCACCCGACGCTATCTTTGCCACCTCTATATCTCCTCTCTTAACGATTTCTCGTATCAGATGGTATTTTCTTTCTATGTGTTTGCTGGCCTTGTGGGCTCTCGGTTCCTTTGAATTTGCAACTGCTCCGGCATTGTCACAAAAGACAGTTATCTTGTCGGGCAAATTCGGAACATCGTCCAAGTCCGCTAAGAAGTACTTGAGCCAAACCGCTTCTTTCGCTACTTCACAAGCAACTACTTATTCGGCTTCCATGGTCGAATCTGCGATGCATTTCTGCAAATCGCTTCTCCATGTCATGGCTCCTTCTCCCATGCAAAACACACTACCCGAGGTAGTTATTTTGGAATCTATGTCTGATTGGAAATTTGAGTCCGTGTATCCCATGGGAATTAGATTGTCTGATTGTTAAATCAGCATTCCATACCAAGTTCTTTTCAGAAACTAAAGAACGCATTTAATTGCAATCTAATGTGCTTTCCCGGGGTTACTTTGATATCTTGCCATCATGCCCACGGCAAAGCAGATATCCGGTCTCGTACACGACATTGCATACATAAGACTTCCTACGTCCGAAACGTACAGAACGTCTTTCATGTCATCTATCTCCACTTGCGTCTTAGGGCATATTTCTTTAGATAGATGGATTCCGTGCCTAAAAGGTACAAAACCTTTCTTGGAATCTTGCATGCTGAAATGCTTCAAAACAGTGGCTTTGTATGAAACTTGCGATAAACCCAACATCCTCCTCTTGCGATCTCGAGTGAACTTGATGTAATACCCCGTCCCGTTCTGTACCCTTTTTCTTTATTTAGAAAAACCTTATTTTATTTTCTTTTCTTTATTTCTTTTAATTTTAATTATTTTGTGTGTTATTTGTGTATTTAAATATATAAACCCCTTTTTATAAATTCCTAAATTCGAAGAAAGAAATCGAATTCTTTCAAACGAATAAAGGACTACGAGAAATTAATTATTCAAATTAAATTAAGGATTTCGATCCGTTTAATTTACTGAGAAAAATCAAAATACAATAAAATATTAATCGAATTTTAAAACTGTATTAATTATCGAATCGGAATTAAACTCGCGAACCAAACGATCCCTAAACTGTATCAAGTGGGAACGAAAATATCAGAATTAAAGGGGATTAATCCCTACCCACATGAATTACTTCCCTTTTTAAATTAATTTAATTAGAGTGTTATTCTCACCCACATATTTTTCCCCCCTCTTAAAATTAATTGATTAATTAAAAATAATTTCCCTTATAAATATGAATCGTTCCTTTCCCAAAATCAGTTTCCCTTTTCAATTCCCAAATTTCCATTCTCAGCAAAATTTCCTCTCTCTCTAAAATCCTTTCCTCCTCCTTTCCTCCGCCTCTCGCTGCCGCTGTCCTCTCCTCCTCCGGCCGACGAAGCCAGCGCCGCCCACCTCTCGCCGCCGCGTCCCTCTGACGTCTCGCCGCCGCCCACCTCACGCCCAGCCGCACGCCTCACGTCTCCTCTCTTCTCCCGCCGAACGCCGTTGTCCTCTGTCCTCCGGCGAACGACGCCGCCGCGCGATCGACCAGCGCCGCCGAAGCCTCCCACCGCCGAGCTCCGCCGCCGCGACGAAGCCCAGGTCGCCGCCGTCGCGTTCCGAGCTCCCCTGCTCCCGTCGCTCTCTCTCTCTCTCTCCGTTGAAGCCATCGCACGCCGCCGAAGCCGTAGCTCCGCCGCACGCCGCCGCCGTCTCCTCCTCCATCTCCAGTAAGATGGAATTCTTCTCCTTACTTCAAAATTCATTTCCGTTTAATTCGATTTCGATTACCGAACTATTTCAATTTCTAACCATAGCTTTCTTTTCGTTAATTTCCGATCGATTTTTGACGCCGTTGAACCGGTTGCTTTTGCAAAATTTCTGGAATTTCAAACCGATGTCGTTAGGCTGCCCAAATCGTTTTTCCGAATTCCCGAACAACGCCGTAAGGCTGCCCAATTTTCGTGAACAATTTCCGGGTTTCAAAACGACGCCGTTAGGCCGCCCGTTTAACGTCTCAAACTGAAGCTCGTAAGGTTTCTATTTTCTTTTTCATCTCGGGTAGATTTTGGGTTAGATTGTTAATTGTTAAAAAACTTGGAACAAGGAAAAGAAATGAGAAAAAACTCACTGTTAGTTTAGTTAGATGATTAGTGTTAGTTATTAACCTATTTAGTATTATTGTTTTGCTTCACTTGTATCACTCTTTAGAAATAGGAATTTTGGATATTGTTTTCCCTGTTTCTTTCCTTCACAAACTATAAGTTGGACTGTTGGAATTAGCTGAGTTAGTATCTTGTTTTTAGTTGATCGGTTTTTGAAATATTATTGTTTTAGATGGATGGTAGTAATGACTTAGAGGACTAGTATTATTCTTATGAATGTTTAGTATCATTATTTTAGTGTTATAATGATATTAGCAAAATCCTATAGTATCCTTGTTTCGATGTTTTTCAAGGATAAAAACACTTTTGAATAAATTTCGTAAACAAAGGGAAACTCGTCTTCACCTCGTACCCCTATTAGAATTTTAGAAAACGCAAAAATAAAGTCTTTTAATAAGTGAAGAAAAGAGAAGTTTTATATTCAAGTTTTCGTTTAAAAACAAGAAATAGAATTCGTAAGAAAGAATAACCTTTTCTTTAATTTTATTAAGTAATAATCTTATTTTTCTAAGTATTTTCCAAGTTTAATAATTATATTTTCCTTAAAAGGCCTTTTTGAGAACACCACCAATTTCAGTAAATACACCCCCTGTTACACCACCAATTTCAGTAAATACACCCTCTGTTACACCACTAAATTCAGTAAATACACCCCCTGTTGCAGCACTCAATTCAGTAAATACACTCCCCTAATACACCTCCTCTTTAAAAGAGGTGTACTTATCAATTTGAAATCAACCTTTGAAAACTTTGGTTTTCAATAGTTTTCTGAAGACAACGACCTACTTAATCCTCGAGTTTCGCACTCTTAAGCTTTTCAAAAGTCAATCTTTTAATCGGAATACTCCTTATTAGGATTCTGTACTTTTCGGGACACGCACAGAGGACTCGACCCTCTGCCTACACATCATTCTCGGGACTCGAAACAATCAGGTGGGTGATGATCGGTTGATTGATCTGCTAATAATACGTTGTGCTGGTATACTCTGAACTCGACTAAATCAATCTAAAACAATTAATCCAATATAAATGTACACCCTATTATATAACTGCTTGAATTATGTGATATAATTATATATACCTTATATGGATGGTTTGTGTTTGTTGATTATATGAACTGATGACGATTGCATGATATAAGGGCATTTTATGAGCATGAATCTATTTAAGTATGAATTATGTGTACAGTTCGAATTGTCAGTTTTAATGAAGAGGGAGGTGGTGCGTGGCCATGTTTGATAATAGATCAGGTGCATGGTCACAGGATTCGTTTATGGAGGTGGTGCGTGGCCATGTTTGATAATTAAATCAGGTGCATGGTCACGGGGATTTATTTACAGTGGTGCGTGGCCATGTTTGATAATAGATCAGGTGCATGGTCACGGGGAATTGTTTATATTGTTTTGAGAAGAGATTTATTATATGTGAAATTGATTGTGGGCTTTGTCCCTTAACGTGAACCAACTTGTGATATTTCAATTATATGATGTGAAACTTGTTGTGTCCAACTGATTATTATGTGAACTTGTTATTTGTATGATATATGATGTTCGTATTTATATGTCAACTGCTTAAATAAATTATATATTTTATTAATGAGTATAACTTAATATATTTCGGATTTACCAATCCCATGACGTTGCAAATCACCCATACGTGAGAATTCAAATCTCACGCCCCCCCCCCCCCCCCCTTTTTACAACCCTTGCAGATTATGATTTCGTGGAGCAAGGACAGTAATAGAGACGACACGGAGTTCCCCACTTAAATAAAATGTTACTATTAATACTATGCTTTATGTACACATATATGTGTGTGAGATACTTATTAAAATTATTCTATTCATTTCTTCCGCTGCATAAAACGGATCATCTCTCTTTTCCGTCATATTCCTTCAAAAATTTTATAGTTTGGACTTTTGATCACAATAATACTTCGAATCCGATATAATTAATATATTCTGGATTCGGGGCGTTACACTTGATCCCAAGGATGTGACCGGCTTTCCCTAAGTCCTTCATATCAAATTGTTTTGACAGCCATACCTTTACGTCTGACAACACCTTTACATTGTTTCCAATGAGCAGAATATCGTCTACGTATAATACTAAGAATACCACTGCAGTTCCGTCACGCTTCTTATACACACAACTTTCGAACTCGTTTAGATCAAACCCATAAGACTTAATCACTTTATCAAAACACTGGTTCCAAGTACATGACGCTTGCTTAAGTCCATAAATGGATCTCTTAAGCTTGCATACGAGGTGCTCTTGGCCTTTTTCAACGAAACCTTTGGGCTGTTGCATATAGATCTCATCAAGACTTTCGTTAAGGAAAGTTGTCTTGACATCCATTTGCCAGATCTCGTAATCTAAGTGCGCAGCGATCGACAAGAGAATACGGATGGACTTAAGCATAGCTACAGGCCACAGGCCACAAGCCTTGCTTTGAAGGTCTCTACCCTTCCGTCCGGTCCTCTTTTCCTCTTGTACACCCACTTGCATCCAATGGGCTCTACCCCGCTAGGTGGATCAACCAACTCCCACACTTGATTATAATCCATCGAACCCACCTCGGTTTCCATTGCGGTTTGCCACGCCTCCGCGTCTTTGTCTTGGATTGCCTCGTCGTACGTTCATGGGTCTGATTCATCGCCGGGAATCAAATCCGAAGATTCTCCAATTCCCATGAATCTCTCGGGTTGCCTTGCAATCCTCCCACTACGACGGGGTTCCGGTTTTGATGGTATGATGTGTGGTATATCATCTTGTATACTTGGTATTGGAGTTCGCCCTCTTAACTCGTCTAAGGTAATCTCACTTCTGGGCTTTCTTTTGTTCATATAGTCTTCCTCCAAGAATTTAAAGTGTGAACTAATCACGGTCTTTTAATCCTTGAGACTATAGAACATACACCCTTTCGTTCCCATGGGATATCCTATAAACAACCTTAATTCCGAACGTGGATCCAATTTACCGGCTTCCTCGTCTAGCAAGTATGCCGGACAACCCCAAATCCGCAAGTGTCTTAGACTGGGCTTGCGCCCGGTCCACAATTCCATTTGGGTTTTAGGAACCGATTTGGATGGCACCAAGTTTAGAATGTAAGTCGTTGTTTCCAAGGCGTTACCCCAAAACGACTTGGGTAAATCCGAATAACTCATCATGGATCTGACTATTTCTAAAAGAGTCTGGCTCCTTCGTTCCGCCACACCGTTCTATTGAGGGGTTCCCGGTGCGGTCAACAGGGATACAATCCCTTCGTCTGATAGCTAGTTCAAGAATTCATCGCTAAGGTATTCGCCTCTATGATCAAATCGTAGAAACTTGATACTTCTTTCCCTATGCATCATAAGGTAGATGTATCCATATCTCGAGTAATCATTGAAAAAGACAATTTACTCATACCCCTTCTTTGTTATGATCGTCATTGAACCACACATATCGGTATGAACGAGTTCTAATACTTCCGTAGTTCTATTCCCCTTGACTCCAAATGCCCTCTTGGTCATTTTACCCTCTAAACAGGATTCACAAGTTGGAAATGGCTCGACTTGGAATGATTCCAAGGATCCGTCTTTCACCAATCTCTCTATCCGATTTAGATTAATATGACCTAGTCTAAGATGCCATGGAAGTGTTTCGTTCATCTCCGAAGAACGCTTTCTTTTATTACTCGAAATAATCGATGTGTTATTAGATTTAATTTTGTGAGTGGTGTGCCCAAAAATGGTATAAAGATCATCCATTGAAGTTCTGAAACAGATAAACTCATCGTTTCAAGCAATAATAACATCCTTATTAAAAGAAACTGAGTATCTATTCAAACAGTTTAGAAACTGAAGGTTGAGTTCTTTCTAAACTAGGAACACGAGGAACGTCTCTCAAGACCATAACTCTATCTTCACAAGATAGGCGCACTTCTCCCACTGCTTCAGCTGCCACTCTTGTAGCATTGCCCGATGTGATGGGGATCTCACTTCCGTTAAGTCGTCGGGTTAGCTTAAACCCATGAAACAAATGTGATCAGTAGCTCTCGTATCCACTATCCACGAATAGACAGCATACGCCACTTTACAAGTTTCGACGACTAAGGTGTGTGAATTACCTAACTTTCCTAGCCTCTTAGGCTTGGAACAGGCAGACCTCCATTGTCCTCTCTCACCGCAACTAAAACACTTCCCCTTTGATGCTAGCCTTTGCATTTGTCTTTCGCAACAATTGGGTTTGCTTGGATCCGGCCTTTGGTTCTCTTCCTCTCTTTCCCTCCCTTGGGACCAAAAGAGGTAGACGGACCATTAGCCACCATAGCACTAGACTGATGCTCCATTTTCACCTCCACCGAAACTAAAGCTTGCAAGAGCTCGGGCAAACGATTTGTCCGTTCATTCATCTGACAGCTCAGATGAAACTACTCAAAGCTTCTCGGTAGAGAATAGTATATGAAATCAATCAAAATCCGCACCAAGTACTTCCAACTTGTTAAGGTATGCCATTTTCTCGAGAACGTGCTCCCTCACGGGCGTTCCCTCCACCATTTCCAACTTGACCGAGTCATGTTTGGTGAACTGATTAGTCATGGGTTTGATGTGAAGATATCTCTTCAAGGTTTTCCATGATTTCAACAGCGGATACAATGTCTTCATGAACGCGCCTCACATCCTCAGGCAGAGTTGTCAAGATGATGCACTTCATATTGTCACGCTGTCAATCATAAACTGCATTTTTCCCATTGCTTGACTTATCATTAGGCTTGCCGGGTTTATTAATGTGAATAACCCAATTGTGTTTTCGTGCAGTAAGGACAAAATTTAAAAAAAACATTTCCAATCGATATAATTCTCTCCAAAAATTTTATTAACTTTAAGTATATTAAACAGTGGATTAAAAGGTTGCGACATGATGAAATGAGAATAAACATACATTCATATTAATATCTAGAAAAATACGAAATTATCGCATAATTCGATCACATCAATTATATTGAAACCTTAAAACAATATAATCATGCATCAGCCAACATCTCGAAACAATTTAAATGCGCCACGAGGGGTGGTCTATACATTTAAATACATTCAAGCGGATCACAAACTTAAAAGTTACAAATCCTTAATTCAAAATTAATAGTTGGCTCCCACTTTGACCACATAGAAACTGACAGGGACTCCGAGGGGAGTAAGTTAATATCAATTCCCTATGCCTAAGTAATAACCATAATTGAATACAGGATTATTATTTCGTTTTGAGCAAGCCACTCGTGGTGAGGGTCAATACCGCCACTA
This sequence comes from Ballota nigra, assembly GCA_947034835.1. Classification (NCBI taxonomy): domain Eukaryota; kingdom Viridiplantae; phylum Streptophyta; class Magnoliopsida; order Lamiales; family Lamiaceae; genus Ballota; species Ballota nigra. The sequence goes on along the minus strand of OX344721.1, from coordinate 7,162,785 downwards.
GTAATAATCCACAATCATCCTTTCGGAATTTATTCATGTGAAATCCGTTCTTTTGGCCGATCCGAGGGGGAAATGTATTCCAAAAGAACTTCACAAATAAATAAATTATGGAGGTCAAAATAATCCAATTTTAATATCCGGAATAAAATTGCGATTATAAAAACATACTTAGTAATTTTCGAAAGTAAGGTTTTTCTTGGACAATTAAATTCATGCAAACACATATTAACAAATAATAATAAGTGCACGAAATAAAACATCCATCAAAACAAAATTAAACACATTGGAGCACTCAAATCCAATTGTCACGGTTTAATTTCTTCACGTCTTGATGCGAAAAATCATCCTTGTTGCTTTCCGACGTTCGTCTCGACGTGCTCCCACTCGAACAACAACACTTCTTCAAAAACAACATCGTTTGGGGTTCGGGACGACGTTTAAAATCACACGGAAAAAAACACGAACCGAAAAAATTCCACTGCCCGAGATACGGCGCGCGTCGTCCCACGAAGTGTGCCCGCGCGCCTCTCGGCCCAAAAGGCACCGAAGCAGTGCCCGAAGCGCGCCGAGGCGCAGCCCTGAGGCGCACCCGAGGCGCTGCACGGAGGCGCGCCGAGGCGCACCCGAGGCGCCCCGAGGCGCTGCAACCCGCGCCTCACGCGTGCGCGCGGCGCCGTGCCCCCGTTGCGCACGGCGTGCGCCGTGCACCCCCGTGTGCCGTTTTTTTCGTCGTTCGTCCTCATTTTCTTCACCCCTTGCATGATTCTACGTCCATACACGCGCCACGCTTGTATGCGTCGTCCGGGTACGCCGTTTTTAATTCTTCGTTCTTCGTCACGATCCGGTTACAATTTATTTTTACAAAAAAAAATACTAGATCTAGACTAGTCTATTACAATGATCGAATCAAAATAAAAACAACTAATCTACTCGTGGATTTTCTCACGAGAAAAATGAATTCGAACGAATCGAATTAAAAACAATTAATTCACACGCATGAAATTAACAACATTAAAACCATGACAATTGGATACCTGCAAAAAAGATCTAACAATTCTACTATCCAATTTCAATTTAATGTTTTAACAATTTAAATTCCAATTTAAAATTCAGAGCCCAAAACCGTGGCTCTGATACCAGTTGTTGGGAAATTAGGGGTGCCCGGAATCTATTCGGGATGAATTTTAAATACGAATTTAAATACAATTATTACTAGCATGAATTAATTCTAATTAATTCAAATAATAATTTCAACAACAATTTTTATCATCATGCATGTTGAATTAATTCACATAAAATCTATGGCGGAATAAACAAGAAATTATGTGACTTACGTACCTCTCGTAGAACTGGTCTTTTAATAAAACGGGACAAACACGAACACGCTTTATCAACCCAAAAGCCTTCTCAAGTATTTCCCTTTCGCCTTACTTGATCACCGGTGGGAGATGCTTTCAAGTAATTTAAATAACTAAGGAAAAAGAAAAATATTGTTGCTGATTTTTTTTTCAACACTGTGAAACTGTAAACTGGAGATGAAATGATCATCCCCTACTTATAGGACAAGGGATTTTCGAAATTTTCATATATTTTAGAGGTGGAGAAAATCTTTTCTTAGCCTCTAAGAAATCTTGAATATATCCCATATATTCTTTTCTCCATAATAAAATATTCCACAAAAATCTCAACCTCCTCCTAATAAGCATATTTTCGAAAATATTAAAGAAAGAATCCAAGATTTGGATCTTCTTGAATATATGAGATAATCTTGTATTCCAAGAATACTTATCTTCCATAATATCTTTCCAAGAAAATCAACAAGATCTTTTCTTTCTCCTAATATATCTTTTTCGAAATATCATGAAAAAATCAGCAAATATATTTTCTTTTATTTTAATCACCTTATCATTATTGGGCTACTTAATTGGGCTACTTGAGGGGACTTAAGGAGAATTAAGATTGGACCTCCTAATGGACTTCTGAATTTCAATATTGAGCCCCAATATAATTCAGCCCATTAATATTAATTAGTACCACTAATAAATTAATATTGTACTATCCATCTTAATCCATATTACAATAATATGGGCTCCCGGTTATTATTTCCCGCGTTTAAGATTATCAAGTCCATTAATTAATTAAGCTTCTGAATAGCTCTAAATTAATTAACATCTTTCACCTTGGAGTAAAGACAGCTCAACATTATTATTCGTACCGAAGAAACTAATTCTTCACTTGCAAGATTTGGTACAATAAAACTTCTGAGCCCACCAAGGGGACTAATCACACGAGCCGTACTCGCACGCGTTTCTCCGTATTAAATCATAGCAACCGTCGTATGATTAATATTACTGCCCAAGACACAAAGTTCGAAGTCACAATGATTCTCACCCAACATGAATCAAAGCAGTAACTATTAAGCACACACGGTCCTATTTAAGTGACTGAGATTAAGAAATCAACAACCACTGAGGTCTAATTCTTCACCTTTCAGAACAGAAGAATTTCTCCTCGCTGTAGGACCTCTTCAACACATACTAAATGTGCTAGTGCAATCTCTTAGTCAAGACAGACCAATCTGAGCCTTACACATCGACCTTTCACGGCGGATTGTTCAATTCCACCTAGGTCGTGAAAATGTACGTTTAGTTACAAGTAAACCGTTAATGTTGTCTTCCGTGATCGGGTATCACCACATTAACTACAATGTAACATGTACTATATATTGAACGGTTTGCAATAGAAATTCAACATTCAATCATAACTAAAGCAAATGTGATAAAAGAATTATTCTCATAAAACGAGTGTTTGATACACGAGTTATACAAAGTAAAAGCATACTTTCACGTATAACTCCAACATCTTTTATTCTTAAAATACCCCTATTTAGTTTCATAAAGTATCTCCATTTATTTTCATAGTTTAATGTGAATAAGAGTAAAAAGAAGAGTTCATCATGAATTAAATAAATTGATTATGAGTTTTATATAATCCTTAATTTACGTGTAAACTTAAAATTTTCTATTATTATTGGATGAAGGGAGTAAGGATTTTGGATTTTTTTTTATTAATTTAATATTTCCTCCTTCTATAAAAATTGAACTTGCTACTTAAGAAAGCTTCCATATAATATGTAGAAGTAAGAAAATATGTGTTAAGTTGAGTATAATTTAAATGACTTTAATTTTATTATTTCCATTAAAGGAAAATGACCTTTTTTTGTGGACGGACAAATGAAACAACCAAGATCAATTTTTGTGGACAGAGAATAATAAAATTATGTTTTCATAATATAAAAATATTTGTTTATAATTGTTTTGAATTTTTTATATTTAAGGAAGTTTCAATCAAATATTCGAATGTGCATGAAAACATGGTAGGACTCTAAAAAAAATGTTAAAATCCAATCGCAAATATATAACGTTGTTATTTTTTAATTACCAATATTTACATATGATAATAAGGATCATTCAATTTTAATGGTTAATAAGGTGCATTCAATTTTAATGGTTAATAACTAATTAATTATCATTTATTGTGTTAATTAGGTGATATCTCATATTTAATGTTAGGTTGCATATACCTAAATTATCCATTTTGATCTTGGATGTTATGGATTAATCATGTTCCCTTAAGTTTATCTCTTAATTTGTCCTAGCCATTGAATATGGTTTTAAATATTGGAGACTTTTTATTGCACTAAAAATTAGAACTAAATTCTCAATGTTTATGCACAACCAAAGGCAAATATAGTTCCTTTTTGTTGTGCATAATTATCAAGGTTAAGATCATATTTTATGTAGAAATGCTATTAAATTGGTAATTGGACTACTTTTGAGCTTTATTTGAAAAAATTCAAGCTTAAATTATATTGCAATTTGCGAAAAATTCTGATTTATTTATACTCTTATCATATGCATAGGAACATTTACACAAATGTGGTCTATTATACTCTTAAACAGTTAACATCTTAACCACTATTGGCATATTTCCAAATCTAATTGCACAAAATATGGGATAATTATTAATTGTGGGATTGATTTTTTAACATATGGAAATTTATTACTATTAGAGAATAATAATACCGAAATTGTAAGAGCTTTTTTTTAAAGAATTTATGTTTGTGTGTTTATCTTATCTTATGTATATATATTTATGATTATTATAATACAAAATTTTATTAAAGTGTATCAAATAAATTGACCTGTTTAAGTATCCATTATTTTCAAACTTTTGGAATATTATAAAATATTGTAATTTAAATTTGATAAAATAATACAAATTTGATCTCAAAATTTAATACAAAATTGTAATTTAAATTTGATACACATTAATACATACTATTACACCAATGTTATGAAATAATAAATATAGTGGATGTCCTTTTAGTTCTCCAATAATTATATGAATAATGGAGTGTCCTTTTGTTTTCATATCATAAATGCATATATTCATTTGGGCTTCATAGGTTCCTAGAAACCTCTATGCACATGTATAAATAGGTGATATGTCACCTTCATTTATATAAGTGAGTGGAGAAAATAGTGAAAATATTCTGGCTTGGTACGCCCCCAGACGTAGTCATTGTTGACGAACTGGGTAAATAAATTTGCATTCTTCCCGTTTGTTTTATTTCTTTTATAACACGTTATCAGCACGAGTATTCTACACACCATTTCATCTCAAATATATATCGATCAATTTAAAAATTAAGGACATACTCTCAAGGGAGATTTCAACATCCAGGTTAGATGGTTGGAAAGTTAATTAAAGTTTATCCAATTTTCTCTTACATATACATATATATATATATATGGGTTTATACGTATTTTATTTTTGAAGTTTTTTGTTGGATTAGATAAATAGTACTTTTTACTAATGCGTGTTTTAAACCTTCATAATTTGGTGAAATTGGAGCTCATATATTGTGATCTTAATTATATTTAGTGTTCATAGTTTGGTCTTTTGTTTGTATCACTAACCCTTTATTTTCACCATTAAATTTTGCTTAAAATATCGATAATTGTGTTGACATATTTTTCATATATTTAACCGGACAAATCTGAGATGATTTTGTCAAAATTTCCTTGAACAATTAAATTCAATATTGTTATAGTGATAATTTTAATGGGTTAGCTAGTTGGGCTATTGGGTCGACAACAATGCCACATGGTAATTATGAGAGAGGTATCAGTATATAAATTTGTTGATTTAGGAATTTTCTTTTTAATTTGATTTACTTAATTGTTATACGGTTTCCTGTCTCTATTTGAACATGTCAAGTAATTGCATCTACTAGTTAGCTTTGCCTCTTATTCAGTTATTTGGAATTATGATAAAGTTATGATGGAAATTGCACTTATGTGAATTTGAAATTTATTTACGTGCAAGCTCAAAGTTCCAATTATTCTCCTTTACATGATATTAATTGTTCAATTTGATAATTGTTGCAAGAGGTGCTCAGCACCATATATCCACATGGTGTGAATTTTTAGAAAATTGTGTTCTTTCTATTAAATAGACTTGATAAGGAAGCATCATATATAAGTTATGACTTATGTAGTTATTCGATATTATTTTCATCTCCTAAAGTGACCTTATTGATAGACTATTCCTTTAATGAGGTTCTATAATTATATTTAAATATTAATTCGAATATATATCCAAATAGATATATTTTAGTAACTTTGAGGCCAATTTGTGTCTTGGCTAATTTATTTTTTTGTTAAGTTTGTTTTGAATTAATATTGGTTACTATACCTATTTGGAGGCATGCTTGAGACAATGTCTCAGTCTATGAGACAAGAAAAGGAAACACAAGTATTGTATACTTGATCAATTTTTTAAGTATGACGACTTTTTGAGGTAATATTTTTATCTTCTAAGTTTATTTTTCACTATGGTTAATTCACACAATTTTTTTTTATCATCACTTGGATGAAAGATTAGAAATTAAATATTTGATAGTAAATTATCCACATATTTCGTGGAGGGATTTAAAGGAAAGTGACTACTACCTGAAGATGGTCGTCATTCCAAATGCCCAGTATGAATGACTCCACCTATGGCTTCAAGATTTCACTTGTTAATAAATATAATTTATCATGTACATAATTACTTCTCAATTAAAGTAATGTAGTGAAACCATAATTAATGATGATATGATTGAGAAGACTGTTTTCATGTCTCGAAATATGCTCCTGCAGTAGCAATATCGAGAAAAAGGGTTTATGAAATATTTTGAACAAATTACGTTTCTTCTCTTAGCTGAACAAAAAAATAAAAAATAATGAGGCCCGATATACTAGTTTTAGTCCATTCCCTGAAGCGAATATGACTCAATTTCTAAATTTTGGACATGGTTGTGGGCATATATGAAGCCATGGGCGTGACCATAATAATTATGGGTGGTCGTGATAGATATATCGCATATATAATTAATAACCATGATCGTCACAAAAAATAAATTGTCTCCCAGAAGAGAGGCTATGGAAAAAAAAAGGTATGAATAATGATATTACTGATGTGGCACAGAAGGTCGTTGATTTCGTATATATCGGATACCGAATTATCTTGTTAAACATTATTAAGCATCCTTGAAAAAAAAAAGATGGATCACGTTTGATAATAAAATGTTTGTGATGGTGATGATGAAGGTATGTTTCATCTTGATATATTTTTAATCTTTTAAGATATCAAATAAATATATAACGAACCCCTTAAACATATTTCATATTTTCATTATGGAATTTACGAAGTATGAATTTTGCATTTTTTTATTTATATTTATCTAATTAATTATGTTTCTAAACATTATGCTTAAATATAGAAAATGTGTTTCTCAATTAGAAGAGGGGGATACATATATTAATAATATTAGTAGTAGTGCAAACTTGATTGAAAGCTCCAGAAGAGCTCTATATTTTTTCCTCCTGAAGGAACTAAACTTGTTATATTTAATGCACTATTATCTCCCATGTTTAAAAGAAATTTGTTGAGTTTTAAAAGATAAAAAAAAAAAAAAGGAAATTGTTTGGAAAATAACATTGAATTTTCATAATCCTTAAACAAATGAATGTGAACTATAAGTTCAAAGGATTATACATTCGCACAAAAAAAATTGCATATCAATTATCGGATACATTTAGTGACTCTAGAAGAGTTAGTCAATCACATATTCTTGCAAAAATGTTCTGATAAAGATTGATGTATCTGAAAGACAAATAACAAATGATGAACCTGAAACACGCATGAAGCGTGGGAGAATTATTTGTCGAAAGATAAAAATTCTCGAAAGAAAAGATGATTAAATAAAAGTACTGAGTCAAAAGGTAAATGACTTCAAATTATGTGTTGTGATAATGTTGAGCCTCCTGAAGAGGTTGTCTCTAGAACAAAAAAAAATGTTGCTCTCGAAGAGTCCGTTTCTAGAGAAAATGACTACTCCCTGTTATAACTAGTGTGTGGGAAATAACTACCATTTTCCATCTGCGAATATTTAATTGTGCAGTATATATTCTTATATCACCACCAAATCATATCTGAAAAGCCCTGCAGGCTGACTGCACATTTGATAAAGATCATTTCCAGGCATTAGGGGGAGATAAGGATCCAAAATTAAATTAATGCCGAGAAATTTCCATGAAGAAAAAAGATCTTCAATAATTAGACCTACACACAAGTCTATCTGAATCAGAAGTTCAAAAGATAAACTTGCAAGATTCAACAAATAATCTGCCAGATACATATAACAATCATAAAGGGGTGACAACATCACATATACCTGCAGTATATGTACTACAAAGTATTGATGTTCAAATGAAATTAAGTATATAGTATACGCAAGAAATGTAAAAGACCTCACATATAATATATAAATTCCGCGGTAAATTAAAGTTAGCTAAATATTAAGTCACTCCTGAAATCTCCAGAAGAGATACGTCCTGAAGACGAAAATCCTAGTAATGAAGCACGTGCACAAAATAAATTAAAATACTAGGATTGCGGAACAACCAGATCAAAATATATTGAGAAATATTGATGATCTGGTTATATGAATTTTATAAATACAGGAGAAACTTACAATACAATATTATCATTGTCGACAACATATTCGTGTCCACTATTGCTTTTACTATCATCAATAAATAAAAAATCTGGATCCAGTACCTAAGTTGGGTGCCAGAAGCACTTTGACTAGGTGAAATATTATGAAGCAAATTGTGGCAATAATAGACTCGCTAAACAAAATAAAGTGTTGATTTTATACACCCCGAAGTGTGTATTTGTACATAAAAAATGAGAATAAAAAGGTGGTGAGATACAAAGTGAGATTAGTAGCTAAAGGATTTTCGCAGAGACCCAATATTAATCAAATATATTCTTCTGGTATGTATAAAGTAATGATCTGCTATTTAATATTTCTGGCAGTAAATATAAAACAAAATTTGGAAATGCGTCAAATGACGTAACCACTGCATATTTATACAATTATCTTGAAAATAAATTTATATGAAATTCGTGAAAAATTTAACATGCCTGAAGTAAACAGGTGTATGGGGGGGGGGGGAATACACCTGTGGTTACAAATTAAAACTTCTTCAAAACTTATCAGGTTACTTAAGACAATAGCTCGTCAGTGGACTTGAGGTCTGCTGAGAGTTATTCTGTGAAAGCTTACTGAGATAATACCTCCACTGAAAGCACAAGACTTTCAGTTGAACTACTATCTAATTAGCTTTCAGATGCGGATTAGTGAGCCCTTTAGAAAACTCGTTTTACTTTGATAAACTTGAGATTAACACACACCTATGAAATAGCAGAATGTAAGTACACAAGATGTAAAGTGGTTCAGAGATAAATCTCCTACGTCCACTGGCCTGATCAAACAGGAGAATTCCTTTCACTTGGAATTCCTTGTGTTATAGTGCCAAGGTGCACTGATCAACTTCTCCTCTCTTAGGATGATTGATCACTAGGAAATTCCAGGTCCTAGTTCCCAAAACAAACCAGCTTTCAGACTGATACAACAATCAGCTTACTAACACCACTTAACACTAGCTCTCAACCTAAACACTGAGTAGGGTTTTGAGTAGGGTTTTGGTTCCAACTATTTTGAGATAATCCTTACAAGTTTAGCTCAAGGCTTAGGATTGGATTATCTCTTTCTAAGATTTGGATATAGCTTTAAGCTTGGTTACAGAAGGTTTGTTAGGCTCTCTACAATTGTGAAACACTTGGGAAACAATGATAATTTCGAGTGCTTCTAGATGATTATGAATGTAGAGATAGCTTTGATCTTGTGAGTTTCCCGTGCTTGTAAATGTGCACGTCCTTCTGTATTTATAGGCTTCCTTGAAAATCTTCCCGTTGGATTTGAATCTTCTCAAGTAAGTCTTCTTGTATCTGATTGGTTCAAACGGCTCTATTTGAAGCTTTAAGTCTTGTCAAGAAACGGCTGCAAAACCATGCTGTTCACCAACTTTCTGTAGATTGCTAGGTGAAAGACTTTTGGTACTTGTCAGGCTGGGGCAGGTCGGTTGTCAGTAAAGTACACTGACGTGTCATCTTTTCATTGGACCTTAAGTCTGTATGCCCAGATTCTTGTCTTGCTTTAAGGTGGAACTCCTCTGAGAGAACCTTCTTATTCCTTCATTTATTGTAAGCTTCACTGAAATTCATTTTGCCTTGTTCCAACAAGATTAACTAACAGCTTTAAATATGTTTAGCATTCAATGTACTTGTTAGTTTCTTTATCAGTGGACCTTCGTCCTCTACTGATAGATTTAGTCTTAGTGAGAATGTACTTAGAAAACATTCAAGACTTAGACTTCTTTCTCAGATCACTTAGTCTTCAGCGGACTTCACTTCAGCGGACTTCATACTAAAATACACTCTAGTTATTACTAACTGTACTCCAGTTCATAACACTTTGAACTGTTGAACTAAACATCAACTCTACTGAATAATTTACTTACAAAACAACTTAGGAGGGACATGTTGGCATCTAATCAAAACAAGTCTTATACATTTTCCCAACAATTTCCCCCTTTTTGATTATGCCGGAACCTATCTTATTACATATCTTCTTCCAGATGAGGTTCTTCAGATGACATTCAAAGTTCACAGATTTTGTAAGTAAAAACATTCAAGTACATAAGCCTAAATGATAATGAGATATTATCTTGGGCAAACATCAGCAGAGTTCATTTCATTGAAAAAATGATGAAGTACAAATACATGAAGTCAACTCTCAAAAAGTTTGAAACTAAACACACCTGGGACTTATAAACAAATGCCCAGCAAAAGATACAACTTTCTCAGATGGACTCAAAAAGAGGTTCAAGTCCATATTGCTTGAAGACTCTGATCTTCAGCTCATTCTTCCTTTCCATCATTTCCTTGGAATGTCCTTTGAGACCAAGATGCTCACATAAAGATGTCCACTCTTCAGTGATCCTTTCTCTATCAACAGCTCCTGTTGCATCTTGAGGAGGCCAGTAGGTGATTGGCTCAGGGGCCTTCAGAGCATGATCAGGGAAGGCATCATTCCAAGCACCACTGATCTCAGGATAGAGTTTGGGATAGGCATCAAACAACCATGAGTTGAAGACTTCTTGTGCATTGTCCCTTCCTAACTCTCCACTGACATAAAAGGAATAAACGAATTCCCTTTTTGCAGTCTCCCAAGCATCATTGAGCTTCTTAGGAACCCAGGCATCATGGTGAGGGAATCTGTTTTGAGAAGGTGTGATCTTGTCTTTCTTCAGTTTGGCAGCCCACTTAAGATAACCACTTCTGAACTTCTTAGAAGTAGTTTTATCAAATGTGGCTAGCCTCTCCTTTCTTTTCCTCTCAGCCAGCTCTGCAATGGTCTCTATCTTATCAACCACTTTATCTCTCCTCTCCTGCTGCTGGGCTGTTAGCTTCCTTGCTCTCTCATTCATACCTCCAGCCTCTTTAATTAGCTCAGCGAGCTCTGTGACTTTGGTAGGTGCAGACTTGGGAGGTTCAGAAGATAAGGGTTCAGGGTTGAGAATAGGAAGTACCTGAACTTCATCAGTAGAGGTTGTGGACTTAGCTGCCAACCTCCCTGAGGTTCTTGTCTTTTTAGCAACCTCTGCTGAGAAAGTTTCAGATGTCTTCCTCTTTGCAGGTTCCCCCTTCTTTGCAGCTCTCTCTTCCTTCTCTTTCAGATGAGCTTCTTTGAACTTTGAAAGGTCTTCTGATGATGTCTCCTTGCCCTTCTTTTCTCCAACCAACCTCTAGGCCTCAGCATCAACTTTCTTCAGGGTGCTCTTCACTTGTTGGCCTTTTTCGAAATCAGGGGTTTCAAGGATAATGTTCATTTTATTCTTGGGATCAGCCTTCATGTCCTTCGCACTTATCCTCTTTTCCCCCTTTCCGGCATTAATCATACACTCAGCCACTGTGATGTTGAGCTTCAGTTGATCATGTGCCAATGCCTTCAGCTCAGTTGAGCAGTGATCTACCTCATCCTCAAGCCTTTCTAAAGTAGCCCCAGCAGTCTGCCCAAATTGAACAAACTGCGCAAGCTTTTCATTGATAAGCACATCAGTCTTCTCTTGAGTTGGGAAATCCTCAGCTGCCTTCTTTAGTACCTCTCCCAGTTTGGCTCCCAGCTCAGCATGCTTGGCCTCGAATTCAGACATCTTCGAGTTCCATAATCCTTCAACCTTTCCAAGAAGGTCAGTTGAGAAGGCCTCCACTGATGACTTCAGGTTGATGGAAACGTTCTCTACTGAGTCTTTGAGGAATTTGGCTCTGGCCTCTTCTTCAGTTTCCTCCATCTTCTTCAGGGCTTCAATGACTAGCACACTTTTCCCCTCAACTACATCAATCACCATCTGCTGAGAGTCGTCAATTTTAAGAGTGAGATTCTGGAGTGATGTAGTTGTGGACTCCATGAGTTCGTCAATGTGATCTGAGAGGATGACCATTTCGTCCACCTCCTCTTGGACAGCTTCTTGGACATCTCTCAGCTGAGTTTCAAGAGCAGGGATTCTTTCTTCTTGAAGTTTAAGCACTTCATCCTTCAGGGGAGTTAGGTTGACCTGGACTGGGGGGATCTCATCAGTTTGAGTACCTGTATTTAAGACAGTGTTAGTTTTTCCTCCCTCAATCTCACCACCTAAGTCACCTGTAACTTCTAACTCCATTGGAACTCCCTCCTCCTCACTCATCTTACTTCTCTCATCACTCTCTTTTTCAATTATGTTTCTTTCAGCCAATTCACCCTTTACAGGGATGATTGCTTTTATTTGACCTCTCACAACTCCAGTGATTTCAACATCTTTCTCACCACCCTCAGCCTTTTTTCTATTCTTTTCAACTCCTTCGATTCCAGTCACCTCAGTTGACTCTAAAGCCACCACTGAGGGCTGTTGTGGGAGAATCTCAGTAGACACCTCTACTGGACTCTCCTGTGGCAAATTTTGAGCCTCAGTATCCCTTGCCTTGGATACATCCTTGGCTACCTCACCATCACCTTGCCTTGGTGAGGTCCCTCCTCCTTGTATGTTTTCTTCTTTCTCTCCCTCTTTCTCCTTCACCTCCTCTCCTTCAGCTAACACCTCAGTTGACTTCTCCTGCTCACCAACATCAGCACTCTCCACCTCAGTTGCCTTCTTAGCCTCAGCTATCTTCTCCATCACCAGACTCTAAAAAATTTTCTCATCACAGAGAAGTCTGGTTTTGGTCATCCCTGCAAACTGCAACACCTCCATCTCCTCCTTCTTCCAATCATCAGCATTGCTGCCTTTGACTGCCAGTAGAATTTCTCCTAGCCTCCTATCTTTGAGCTGGACAAGGAGTCTCAGCCTCAAGAATAAAGCTTTCAGGGTTGGGTACCCATCAAGCTCAGGGTACTTAGACTCTAAAGAGTATGCAACTTCATCCTTGAGAGTATCAAGGAAGGAGTACTCTTCTTCATCGTCTGAAGGAAGGGAAGGGGTAGGGGATCTGCTTTCTGTTGGCTCTTCTGGGATAGACTCCAGTTGAGTTGGATGAATTTCAGGAGGGTTCAACACAGATGAGGTTTGAGTGTCAGGTGAGGTTGGGTTTTGGTCAGTGGGGGTGGATGATACGGGTTCAGATGGGGTTGAGGGAATGGGTTCAGTAGGGTTTGATGGGGTGGTTTCAGTTGGGGTGGAGATGGGTTCAGTGGGGGTTTCAGTTTGGGATCCGCTTGCTGGCTTTTGAGAGCCATCAGTGGGGGTTTGAGTGTGAGTTATTTTGGAGATGCATTTGGTTTTGACAGCAGGGGTGCGAGGTTTAGTGATTTTAGGTTTGATGGGGGTAGGTGCAGGGACATCTGAGTCAGACTCAGTTGAGATAGTGTTGGGAGAAGAGGTAGGGTTACCTGATGAAGACTCATCAGTAGAGTTAGTGATTCTGACTTTCTTCGAAGCAGCCTCTTTCTCTGCTTCAGAGGACCTCTTCTTCTCCTTCCTTGAGGCCTTCTCTGCCACAGCCTCTTTATGTTGAGCCATTTTGTCACTCAACTTTATCAATCTCCTCTTCAGCTTTGTTTTCTTCCCCTCAGCAGGGGTAGCATCCTCCTCCTCAACTGCCTCTGGGCTTTCCACAGCAGGCTTAATCATCCTTGCCTCCAGAGTCTTTCCAGACTTGAATAAGATCTTTAGATTGCTCCATTTCCTATCAGGGATCCAATCTACTCCCAGATCTACATTCTCTATCAAGTAAGAGATTTTTGTTGCATAGTTTAGCTTACTTGATAGTTGAGGAGATTTGTCAGGTTGAAACTTCGAGTGCTCTTTATTCAAGGCCCTCAGAAAGAACTGCTGCCAATTGTATGGCTTTTCCTTGCTCTCAACTATCGCCTTCATCAGCCTGAGCTTTGGCTTGCTCACTTGCTCAGTACTCCCTTGGTTTCCCAAGATACATTTACTCACAACTTCACAGAGAACATTGTAAACTGGCAGGAGTTCACTTCTGTTCATTGTTGGGGTGTATTGTACCTTCCTCTGCATTATGGTTTTGACCCATTCTTCCTCTTTCTCTACTATGCACGTGTCTGGATTGGGACCTTCAGAAGGAAGATCAAAAAGCTCCTTCAGAACTTCTCCGCTCACACGAATCTCCTTCTTTATCTTTTGGTGCTCTGTGACCTCCATGGTATCTCTCATAACTTTCTTCTTCCTTTGCAAGATCAGATGAGACTTGATCCTTGTATCTGAGTTGGAGACATTGTTGTAGAATTCAAGAACCTGTCTGTCAAAACAGTTCACTGGATGGACAGATAGAAATTTCTCTAACCCAGCACTTTTTATCATTTCAAGGGCTTCTTTGATGTGAGCATACTCTGGTCTGGACTCAATTTCTGGGTTATCAAAAACCACGATGGGTTCATACCAGAAGTTATCTTTATGGGTAAGGAAACTAAGATTTAGTTTTGCCATTTAAAATAAGAGGGTTTGAGAGAAACGATTTGCAGAGAGTTGGGAAAAGAAGTAAGTGTTTGCTTTGGAAGTGTATTCGAAAAGGTTTACAAATGATCGTTTGGAGTTTTTATATGAGTAATGAATGGTGAGATTGAACAAAGAGATCAACGCCTGAGATTGATCGTGTTTGAGATCGTGGATAGTTGCAAGGTTTAGTGGGGGGGTTTTAAGAAATCTTGACGGTTAGAAAAGAACCGCCTAATTGAATGGTATGGATTTAAAAAGTTGGTAGCCGGAAGGTCACATCATCCGGCTTTTAGGGCACGTGAGATAGGTAATTGAAAAAGCATGTCTGACTTGTACCACGCGCATTAAATGCTTGCCATACCAAAATATCTTCGGAACAGTGGAAAGAGATTTAATTTTTCAGAAAGCACTCATTAGTAAATATATTGAAACCAATTAAAATATATATAAAACTAAGAGGCTTTAGCTTTGAAAATAACATAAGTATAAACTTGACCTCCACTGAGGTTCGACCTCGTCTGATATTAAGGCCTCTTCTGAGATGAGGAGCTTCTTCTGAGAGAAGATCCTCTTCTGAGTATGAACCTCCACTGAGTTGAAGATAACTCTACTGAGATTCAATCCTTTATTTACTCTCCTGGATCTAGGAGTCCAAGCTCCACTGACAACTCTTGAAACCTTGCTTCAGCCAAAGGTTTAGTGAAGATATCTGCCTTTTGCTTGTCAGTGTGGATTTTGAGCATTTTGATGTCCTTCTTCTCCACATGATCTCTGATGAAGTGATGCCTTATATCCACATGTTTGCATCTTGTGTGGAGAACTGGATTTTCTGAAATAGCAATTGCACTATTGTTGTCACAGAAAATAGGGACTTCATTGGCAAAGATGTTGTAATCTCTCAGTTGTTGTCTTAGCCAAAGAATTTGAGCACAACAACTTCCAGCTGCCATATACTCTGCTTCAGTAGTGCTTGTGGCTACTGAATTTTGTTTCTTGGAAAACCAAGAAATCAGTTTACTTCCCAAGAATTGACAAGTGCCTGAGGTTGATTTTCTATCAATTCTGCATCCACCATAGTCAGCATCTGAGTATCCTGTGAGTTCTAGATTGTCATCTGAGGGATACCACAATCCCATATTCACAGTACCCTTAAGATATTTGAGAATTCTCTTGGCAGCTTCCAGGTGACTTTTCTTGGGATTTGCTTGATATCTAGCACAAATGCCAACTGCAAATGTGATATCAGGCCTGCTTGTTGTGAGATACAGTAGAGATCCAATAATGGCTCTGTAGGAAGTCTGGTCTACTGATTCTCCATCCTCATCTGGTTCCATTTTGGTGTTGGTGTTGAGTGGAACTCTTGCAACCTTGCTGGTTTGGCATCCAAACTTGTTGATCAGCTCCCTTGTGTATTTGGCTTGGTTGATGAAGATTCCTTCAGTGGACTGCTTGACTTGAAGTCCTAGGAAGAAATTCATTTCTCCCATCATAGACATCTCAAACTTTCCCTTCATCAGTTGAGAAAATTTCTCACAGAGGACTTGGTTAGGACATCCAAAAATGATATCATCCACATAAATTTGAACCAGCAATGTGTCCTCTCCTTTTGTGATTCTGAAAAGTGTTCTATCAACTCTCCCTTTGATAAAACCATGATCCAAAAGGAATTGTGACAAAGTATCATACCAAGCTCTTGGAGCCTGTTTCAGTCCATATAGAGCTTTCCTCAGTCTATATACTTTGTGACTTTCTTCAAAACCTAGGGGTTGCTCCACATAAACTTCTTCATTGAGTACTCCATTCAAGAAGGCACTTTTAACATCCATCTGGTACACCTTGAATTTCTTGTGAGCAGCATATGCAAGAAATAACTTTATTGCCTCCAATCTGGCTACTGGAGCAAATGTTTCATCATAGTCAAATCCTTCAACTTGAGAGTAGCCCTTTGCAACTAGCCTGGCCTTGTTTCTGACTATGATATCATTCTCATCCTTCTTGTTCTTGAATACCCACTTGGTTCCTATCACATTGCAGTGATATGGTCTGTCCACCAACTCCCATACTTGATTCCTTGTGAACTGGTTGAGCTCTTCTTGCATGGCAATAATCCAGTTGGAATCTTGAAGTGCTTCTGCAATGGAACTTGGTTCCTGGTTTGATAAGAAACAACAAAACAAAGCACTTTCACCATGAAAACTTCTAGTTTTGACTCCTGAGGTAGGATCACCTAGGATTTGCTCAACAGGGTGATCTGAGAGCCAAGTTCTCCTAGGCTGATGCCCTTCAGTAGAGTTTAACTCTTCTGAAGTTGAGTCACTAGATATTGGAATGAAATCGAATTCAGGAAATAAGACAGAGGGTTGAAGTCCTGAGTCATCATTCAAGGTATTTTCATTCTCAATGGTAATTTCATTGGTTCCCCCTTGAATGATGGATTCAGTGAGTGTCTCAGCTGTGACCACATCTTCATTGACATTGGTTACCTCTTGAACTGGGATGGTGTTCATCAGTTCAGTTACATCTTCAGGAGGGCTCTCAGGTGAGCTTTGAGGAGTGGTCTGATTTTGAGTGTCCTCTTTGAATTGTTGATCATTGAGGTTGTCCCAAGTTGGGCTGAATGTATCAACACAATTCTCAGGATATCCTTTTGATTTGATACTCAGTCTAGTTAGCCTTTTGCTTATCACATCCTCATTCTCCTTACTTCTGGACTCAAAAGTAGATTCATCAAACACCACATGAGGTGTTTCTTCCACAACAAGAGTTCTACAGTTGTAAACTCTGAAAGCTCTACTGATTTGGGAATATCCTAAGAAAATTCCTTCATCAGCTTTGCTATCAAAAGCTTTCAGTTGAGTTTTCCCATTGTTGTGAATGAAACACTTGCAACCAAAAATATGAAAGTAAGATACCTGTGGCTTTCTGCCATTCCATAACTCATATGGAGTTTTTCCTTGATGTTTGGTTACCATGGATCTGTTTTGAGTGTGGCAGGCAGTATTAATAGCTTCAGCCCAGAATCTTTTAGGAACCTGAGCTTCAGCTAACATTGTCCTTGCTGCCTCCTTGAGAGTCCTATTTCTTCTTTCAGCTACTCCATTTTGTTGTGGAGTTCTTGCAGCTGCTGTCTCATGTGAAATACCTAATTCTTTGCAATAATCAGATATAATAGAATTTATGAATTCAGTGCCCTTATCTGATCTTATCTTTACAATGTTCAGGCTCTTTTCATTGCTAACTTGCTTCAGGAGCTCTGGCAGTCTCAGTTGAGTCTCCTTTTTGCTTGCAAGGAATATTACCCATGTGTACCTGGAGAAGTCATCAACAACAACAAGTGTATACTTTCTCCCATTGATACTTACAGGGGTTACTGGACCAAAAAGATCCATATGCAACAGTTGAAGTACTCTGTCAGTAGAGGTTGCTACTTTGCTTTTGAAGGATGCCTTTACTTGCTTCCCCTCCTGACAGGCTTTACAGATATGTTCTTTGTTATAAACTTCATTTGGCATTCCTTCTACCAGTCCATGTCTTGCTATCCTGTTCATCATCTTGAAGTTCAGATGACTTAGCCTTTTGTGCCACAACCAATTAGTGTCAGTTGAGCTCTTAGCAATAAGACATGCATTTGGTGTGCAAGACTTCCAATCTGCAAGATAGATATTTCCCTTTCTTGACCCAGTTAGTAATACCTGTTGTGAAGATACATTCTTAACAAAACACAGGTTACATGAAAATTCAACACTGTATCCTTTATCACAAAATTGACTTATGGACAGAAGATTGTGCTTAAGTCCACTGACAAAGGATACATTGCTTACTCTTACTGGGCCAATAATTAAAGTACCATAACCTCTAGTGGCTCCTTGAGAGTTGTCACCAAAAGTGACTTGTGGACCTTCCTTCTCAACAAATTCTGTCAGGAGATCTTTGTTGCCAGTCATGTGCCTAGAACATCCACTGTCCAAGTACCAGACTGATGATATAAGAGCTTCTCCTTTGTTGAGGTCCACTGAGCCCTGCAATCACAGATCAAGCTTTAGGTACCCATTTGGTGTTGGGTCCTACAAGGTTAGCTGTACCTTTCGGAATCCAATTTTGCCTCACAGTTCTAATCACTTTAGATTGGCTAATTTGTCTTCCATAAACATCTACATAGATTGTTATCTCCCTAGGTGCCTTGGGAGTAAACTTTCTATGGGTGTCAGCCTTTGAAGGAACAGGAACCTTCTTCACATTCTTTCTCTTTGGCTTGGGTGCACCTGGTCTTGGTTTTTGTTGATAAAGGTATGAAGGACCTTTTCCTTTAGGCACAAAAGGACTAGGTCTTTCATATGAGTCATTCCTTGAGGACTGCTCATGCCTGGGTGTTCTCAACTGAGGTTACTTCATCCGTGAAGACCTCGGCTGATAGTACCTCTGCTGAGATCTAGTCTGATAAGTCACCTGAGCCTTTCCATTTGGTTTTGGCTTAGATTGACTTTTCTTTTGAGTGATCTCAGCTGGTCTTTTTCCTTTATCCACAGTCTGTGGTTGAAATGTCACAGACTTGACAAAAACTCTCTTTGTGCCACTTGAAGAGGCAACACTCAGAGGACCTTCTGAAGGTTTTGGAATAAAGCCTATCCCACACTTGTTATTTGGATTGGTTTGAAAATTTTGGATCTCCTCTATGGCAAGAGAGGGTTTGTTTAGAGCATCAATCCTTTTTAACAAAGTCTCTTCAGATTTTTGTAAGACATCAATTTTCAGGAGAGAATCCTTTATTTGGCTTACCAATTTTAAATTCTCTTCAGTTAACTTTGTCTTAGATTCATTGAGATCTTTTATCAGTTGATCTCTACCATTTCCTTGACTTCTGAGGGTTTCCACCTCTTTTGTCAGTTCAATGGTAGATTTGGCTGGGTTCAGATCTGCTTGATTCCCAGACTCAATTAACTTGGAGTTTTCACTCAAGAGTTGTTTGTTCTCATCTTGAAGACAGAGACTTGCTTCTTGCAACCTTGAGAAATCAATCATCAATTGTTCCAAGGCGGACTGAAGATTGAGTTCCTCAGTTGACTCTGAGCTTAGCTCAGGTGTGTGTTCTAGAGAAATGGATGGTTTAGATTGTACCTCTGGTTCTTCTCTTGCCATGAGGCACATGTCATCTTCACTGCTGTCAGAGAACAGTTCATCAGGTGACTCCAGGTTTTCATCAACATCCCCAGCCATCATGGCTTTCCTTTCTCCATATCTTCTGTCTCTTTTGGCTTGTCTTTCTCTTCTTTCTTTTGTGCTCAGTTGAGGACATTCATAATGAAAGTGCCCAATCTTTTTGCACTGAAAACACCTGTTGGCATCATCATTCTTTTCCTCAGTGGACTCTTTGGTCTTTGATGATGATCCTTCAGCCTTGGTGTAATTCTTGTATTCCTTCTTCTTTTCCAGCTCAGATGAGCTTTTCTCTCCTTCTCTGGTAGTCTTTTGTGGATAACTTCTACCTTCCCTGTTATCCCTGTAAAATCTCTTATATTTGCCAAAGCGGCTGTTAAGTTGTTCAAACCTTCTAGCCATGAGGCTGAGTTCCTCCTGCATCTCAGCCTTGCTTTGAGACTTGCTTGCCTTTGTACTCTTCTGAGGCTTTGGGGATTTTGGCTCAGACTCCTTAGCTTTGAAGGCAACTCCCTTCTCAGCTGAGGTCTCATCAGGGGCCCTTTTCCTGTTCAGATCAAACTCATAAGCCTTAAGTTCAGAGAATACCTGTTGCATAGACATGCTGGATAGATCCTTGGTATTCTGCATCATTACAGAGTACACATCCCATCTTGAGGTTAGACCTCTCAGGATCTTTAAGGCAACTTCTCTTTTGGTGTAGACCTTTCCCAGAGAATTTATCTCATTCATGATGTCAGTGAACCTCCCATCAAGCTGGTCTATGGTCTCAGTGGACTCCATGGTGAACTGCTCATATTTTTGAACAGCTACTGAAAGCTTGTTCTCTTTTATCTTGTCAGTTCCTTCACACATGAGAGCAAGAGTGTCCCATAGTTCCTTTGCTGTCTTGCAGTGGATCACTCTTCCCATTACAGAATCTGGAATAGTGGTGTAGAGAATGTTCATGGCAATGAAGTTGAGGTTGTTTCTCCTCCTCTCATCTGCAGTGAAATTATCTTCATCTTTGGGCCATTCTTCTCTAGGATCTGCAATAGTTTCAGCTGTAGTTCTAGGGTTAGGTATCATAAACACAAATGGACCTTTAGTAATAACCCTTAACATTTCATCATGCACACAGGCAAGATGAGCTCTCATTCTGATCTTCCAGAAATCGTAATTTTCCACTGAGAATTGTGGAAGCTTGTGATGAGACATATGGTTCAAGGGATTAACTCCCATGTTGTTCTCTGCTGGTGGTGCAACCCTGTCAGCCATATTATAAAAGCAAGTTTATCAAAAGATCAATTCAGGTGACCTTAATAAAATACCTTTAAGCACAAAGTATACTTAGAACAATGGTCTTTTGAACCACTGCTCTGATACCAATTGTTGGTCCCGAAACGAGTAAACAGGTGTATGGGGGGGGGGGGGGGAATACACCTGTGGTTACAAATTAAAACTTCTTCAAAACTTATCAGGTTACTTAAGACAATAGCTCGTCAGTGGACTTGAGGTCTGCTGAGAGTTATTCTGTGAAAGCTTACTGGGATAATACCTCCACTTAAAGCACAAGACTTTCAGTTGAACTACTATCTAATTAGCTTTCAGATGCGGATTAGTGAGCCCTTTAGAAAACTCGTTTTACTTTGATAAACTTGAGATTAACACACACCTATGAAATAGCAGAATGTAAGTACACAAGATGTAAAGTGGTTCAGAGATAAATCTCCTACGTCCACTGGCCTGATCAAACAGGAGAATTCCTTTCACTTGGAATTCCTTGTGTTATAGTGCCAAGGTGCACTGATCAACTTCTCATCTCTTAGGATGATTGATCACTAGGAAATTCCAGGTCCTAGTTCCCAAAACAAACCAGCTTTCAGACTGATACAACAATCAGCTTACTAACACCACTTAACACTAGCTCTCAACCTAAACACTGAGTAGGGTTTTGAGTAGGGTTTTGGTTCCAACTATTTTGAGATAATCCTTACAAGTTTAGCTCAAGGCTTAGGATTGGATTATCTCTTTCTAAGATTTGGATATAGCTTTAAGCTTGGTTACAGAAGGTTTGTTAGGCTCTCTACAATTGTGAAACACTTGGGAAACAATGATAATTTCGAGTGCTTCTAGATGATTATGAATGTAGAGATAGCTTTGATCTTGTGAGTTTCCCGTGCTTGTAAATGTGCACGTCCTTCTGTATTTATAGGCTTCCTTAAAAATCTTCCCGTTGGATTTGAATCTTCTCAAGTAAGTCTTCTTGTATCTGATTGGTTCAAACGGCTCTATTTGAAGCTTTAAGTCTTGTCAAGAAACGGCTGCAAAACCATGATGTTCACCAACTTTCTGTAGATTGCTAGGTGAAAGACTTTTGGTACTTGTCAGGCTGGGGCAGGTCGGCTGTCAGTAAAGTACACTGACGTGTCATCTTTTCATTGGACCTTAAGTCTGTATGCCCAGATTCTTGTCTTGCTTTAAGGTGGAACTCCTCTGAGAGAACCTTCTTATTCCTTCATTTATTGTAAGCTTCACTGAAATTCATTTTGCCTTGTTCCAACCAGATTAACTAACAGCTTTAAATATGTTTAGCATTCAATGTACTTGTTAGTTTCTTTATCAGTGGACCTTCGTCCTCTACTGATAGATTTAGTCTTAGTGAGAATGTACTTAGAAAACATTCAAGACTTAGACTTCTTTCTCAGATCACTTAGTCTTCAGCGGACTTCATACTAAAATACACTCTAGTTATTACTAACTGTACTCCAGTTCATAACACTTTGAACTGTTGAACTAAACATCAACTCTACTGAATAATTTACTTACAAAACAACTTAGGAGGGACATGTTGGCATCTAATCAAAACAAGTCTTATACATTTTCCCAACAAACATGCCTGAAGCATGTCAATCAACCCAAACGAAGATTATTATATTGAAATGCAGAATTTCTTTTATGGGCTCAAATAATATGGACATATGTGGCATAATAGTCTAGTTAAAGAAGGTTATACCAATGATCAAATATGTCCATAAAATTTGTCTTTGTTTACAAATCAAGTATCTAGAAGGTGGAGTTTTGGTCCACCATACTGTTTATACCCAAAAGGTATTAAAATAGTTTTACATCCATTAAGTACTCCAATGGTCGTTCGGTCGTTTGATCATACTAAGGACCATTTTTAGACCGCATGTATAATATGAAGAGATATTTGATCCTGAAGCACCATATCTCGTACATTTATACACTAATGTATTTTTTCAATTATACAATATATTAGTCAATACCGACTGCAATGTTTGAAAAGTTAGTGAAACATATTGGAAGACGTCAGTTAAAAGATTTTAAATGAAGTTTAAATTAGGGAGAGAATTAATTCATATGTCCGTTTTTCCCCTTGAGTTCTTTAGTCCCACTGAGTTTGTTTTCCCTAGTAAATTTTTTTAACGAGGCATATTATTTGTGTAACAACGGACATCCAAGGGGGAGTGTTATGAAATAATAAATATAGTGGATGTCCTTTTAGTTCTCCAATAATTATATGAATAATGGAGTGTCCTTTTTGTTTTCATATCATAAATGCATATATTCATTTGGGCTTCATAGGTTCCTAGAAACCTCTATGCACATGTATAAATAGGTGATATGTCACCTTCATTTATATAAGTGAGTGAAGAAAATGGTGAAAATATCCTGGCTTGGTACGCCCCCAGACGTAGTCATTATTGACGAATTGGGTAAACAAATTTGCATTCTTCCCGTTTGTTTTATTTCTTTTATAACAACCAAGTTATTCTTTTCAATTATATTTATCTCAAAAGTTTTCTAATTTTATATATTTGTGTATCTTTTTTTTCCTTAAATTTGGCTTGGGTTTATATATTTCTTGAATTTTTCTTAAATTTTGAATCAAAGCAAATTGGACTAATTGGCCTGAAATTCTGGCTTATTGGTGTGATTTGGCTTGAATTCAGGTTGAATTTGGACCAAATTTTAACTGATTTGGGTTGATATGACATAGATTTGTTACTTTTAAAAGTTATTGTCCTTAAATTGCCAGTCTGAGTGTTACAATCCTAATTTTTCCAGCCCGAAAAGTTACAGTCCTCATTTTGCCCCTTCTCCCAACCAAATAAAATATCTGCCAAAAGAGTTAATGTCTATCACTCAATCCTTAAAGTGAGAGGTTAATACACTGAAATATTTTTTTAAGGACCGTAACTTTGGGGCTAGCAATTTAAGTACTGTAATTTATAAGAGTTGCGAATTTAGGCACAACCAACCTAATTAACCCAAATTTGGCCTGAATTTAGGCCCCAATTAGGCCAAATCTGGTCAATTAACCAAAATTTCTAATCGAATTCAACCCAATCGGTTATGTAACATAGTCCAATTGAGGTTTACTTGGGGTGATTTGGCCTCAATCTGTGATTTTTAAAAATTGTTATCCTTAATTAAAATTTCAAAAGTCATTTCCCCATTTTGCCACCCACTAAGTTACAGTCTTTAAAAATATCTTTCCTCATAACCTAAGATACTTTATTTTTATTATATTTGTCTTAATCATTTGTTCTTTAATTTTATCTCTGTGTTTTTTTACGATTACATCGTAAAATTGATTTTCGCTTATAGTTACATTAAATTTATTATTATTTATAGATTTTAAAAATAAATTATATATATATATATATATAAAAATACGGAAATTATTAATTATTAATCAAATTAAATTAAATACGATTTTTTTAATAGAATGTAGCTATACTCCCACACTATTTTGTTAAGTTTACCCACTTTTAAATTCAATCTTCACCTTTTTTTAAACTATATATATGACTTTAAAATTATAATTTTATCAACAGATAATACTTGCACTCAATTCTCTAAAGATACTCAACCACCAATCTTCTTTAATTTTAATACAACTATCAAGCATACTTACTCTCTTAATTCTCTACTCTAGCACGAAAAAAAATGATTAGCGTCTTTGCACAAGTCTATTTATTATTATTAGGTAAAAAAATGGAGAATTTGGTATGAAAAATACCAACAAAATAAGGTAATTTGTTAATATGTGTTATTTGTTTCTAATGTTAAAGTAATAAATTTTTGTTCTTTGTATTATATTATATATTTTATTAATTTATGTTTGAACAGTGATGAAAAATTCAATTGGATCATCTATAGGCAATTTAAGTTTTTCTCTAAATATTTATGCTAAAGTCAATCTCATTAAATTTCA
This sequence comes from Ballota nigra, assembly GCA_947034835.1. NCBI lineage: Eukaryota > Viridiplantae > Streptophyta > Magnoliopsida > Lamiales > Lamiaceae > Ballota > Ballota nigra. Next base: position 7,137,957 of record OX344721.1, on the reverse strand, counting down.
ATACCATCAAACATATCGACTCTCCTACCTCTTTAAACTAGCGGTAGAAAATATGATTGATGTTATTGTACATGAGTGTTTATAAGTCGGAAAGATATAGAATTGGATGCGAAAGAAACCAACAAAGAAAAGTAATTTGTTCAGCTGTATTTTTTTTAAGTTAATGTAATTTCTTTTTTTGTTGTATTATAATCTATTTTTTTGTTACTTTCTATTTAAACAGTGAAAAATGTTACTATACCACTTAAACGCAACGTAAGTTTCCTCCAAATATTTCAGCTTAAAGTCAAATTGACTAATTTAAAGATTTTTTTGAAGAAAAATTAGAACCAGAGAATGTCGGAGAAGTAAGTGAGCTTTATGTGAAATGCAATAATGCTGAATTTAAATATTGTCTGGTTAGAATTATATTTTGTTATATGTTTTTTTCTAATTTCTTACTGAAATTGTAAATTTAATATGTTTTTCATCGTTTTATTGTTTCCTTAGTAGATATTAGTGTAGGGTGAAAACCTAAATAGACCCGGGTTAAATTATATCGGAGTATGTTAGAACTTAAGATTTGTTCTCAATTTATTATGAATCAAAGTTTATAGGTGATACAGATTATCATATTAGTTGTCTTGCTGAAACTTGGTTTAAATTTACTAGGAATGTTGGATTGTGTAAGGAATTTTTTTTGTAAAAAATATAATGGTATTGATGTTAGAGCAAGATTGATTTCCATTATTTGTGTATAAATGTAGAATACTTTATATTTCTTTATTTTAATTAAGTTCATTTATTTATTTATTTTTATTTGTATTGCAAAATTTTAATAATAATACAATATTTTGAATTGTATCAAAGATTTATTATTTTATGTGGTTGTTAATATTTTAGCACAGTTTAGTATCGACTTACAGGGATTAGAATTTAGTGGTTTTTTATGGCCTGAGGTTTTTTTTTTCATATGGTTTACTTAAATATTTGATTTTTAACTTTGTTTGTGTGTCTGTTACTTTGTTAATATAAAGTTGATTTTTTTAAAAATACTTTTGAGGATCGTAACTTTGGGGATGATAAATTGAAGTCATAACTTTTTCGACGGACAAAAGGGGGATCGTTACTTTTCGGAATGATAATTTAAGGACTGTAATTTTTATGAATTGTAAATTTACGCACAATCAGTCGTAATAAACCCAAATTGGGATCGAATTTAGCGGAATTTAGGGGAAATTGTGTCAATTAGCTTGAATTCAACTCAAATTTAACCAAAATCGGGTCATGTAACATATTCTGATTTGGGTTGACTTGGGTTAGTTTTAAATTTCTTATTAAATTTGTAAGTTTAATATGTTTTTCATCTTTTTTTTTTGCATATACAAGTGTCGAGTGAAAAATTAAATGCACTCAGATTATTATCAACTTGATATTTGTTCTCAATTTAATTTATAAATTAAGTTTTATTAGTGACATAGATTATCAAATTCTTTATTTGGATAAAATTTGATATAAATTTATTAGAAATGTTAGATTGTGTAAAGATGATAAACTGTTTTGAAAAAATATATAATGATATTGATGTTGGAGCAAGCTTAATTTCATTGTTTGTGAACTAATGTAGAATACTTTATATTGGTTTTTTTAATTTAGTTCATTTATTGGTTCTTTTATTTGTATTGCAATTTTTTAACAAAAATATATTTTTTTTCATTGTATCAATTTTTTTTATCTAAATTTAATACAGTGTTTAGTATTATTTGCCTTTTTTTTAAAAAGTTCAATTTATATATTTTTTTTATATATAGGATGATAATCACTAGGCTGAGTGATAGAGTAATCAAAGTTAAAGTTCTTACTGATAGTAGTGCTGGAGAACTAGCTTTGATACCGTGATTGTCGCTAACTCATTTTGATCCTAGGTTACATCGCAAGTTTACATGAAGACAATTTTTGTTGATTGTTTCATATGATATACCTATAAATAAAAGTCAAGAGCAAACTTTTAGCCACGTTGGAATATTTCTTATGAAGTTTGTGTTTAGTCATGATCAGCTTTTTGTTGCAGTTTCAAAAATTTCCAGCTGTCGTGGTTTGAAAATTATGTTGTGTGATAATGATCGTCTTGAGTATAACACAACGAAAAATATTATATCAAGAAGTGTTTAGAAATATTTAGACTTTTGGAACTATATTATATTTTTTTAGTTCCTTTGGATCTATTGGTTGCTTTATGTGAAATTAAGAGTGAATTTTCTTTTAAATGTGGTGATGGTAATTTTATTTTTTAAAATTGTTTTAAAAAAGTTTAAGTGATGATAAAGTTTATTAAATTATATTTAATTGATGAATATTATATATATAGATTTTAAAATTTATATATTTTAGAAGTCATATAACACATTATGTTTGATGAATATTATTTGATATTTAGAAATGTCCTTTACCTAGACAATATATGTTGTTTAATGTGTTATACTCCCTCCATCCTACATCAATTTGCACCTTGGGGTTGCACACTTATTTTAAGAAAATTGTGTTTTTTTTTAATGAATTAGTAGCGAATGGGTAAATATGTGTATATGTTATTTAGTGTGCGCAAATCAATATTTTCTTTGTTGGTTGTGTGCAAATTGACGTGGGAGGACTAATATTTTTTTCAACGAATATATTGCTTTGTTGGTAGTGTGCAAATCAATACTCTTCCATAGTAAAATATTAATTTATTAATATTCAATTTTTACTTCACTCCATTGTTTTTTGCTTATTACAAAATATTCATAATCTTCAAAAAAATTTAGAGGCATTGTTGGAAAAGGTGTATAAAAAATCATTTCGTATTAATGCACTAGCAATTAAATAAAAGATGTTGTTTTGAATAAAAGATGAGACAGTTAATAAAGGATGGATTGAGAATTTAGAATAAATTATTAAATTGTGGTTTATTGTTAAATAATTTTAATTATATGCTATATCTATATATAATTATGTCATGTTATTGGACAATGCACATTAACAATCACTTTTTTTAGAATGCTAATGTATTATATTCAACTTATGTTGTATGTCAATAGTCATATAAATTAAAATGGAAATGATCACATGCCCATCGGTGGGTGAAAATTTAAATGTCTTTTGTTTATGTGTTGTTATCACATTTGCAATTGGTATATAGGTTTGTGTCCACCAGTGGATATGCAATCATTTCTGTACATTAAAAATTTATTATGATAAATTAATCAATAAATTATTGAATATTTAATAGACAACATAACAAATTTCATTAGAATTATGTTTTATCTGGGATCAAAAAAGATTTATATAATTTTTTAATTAAAAATGCTATTTATGATTTTTATAATTTAGAATAAGTTATTATCATAGATATAAAATTGTAAACAAATTCAGAGCGTGCGCGTACTAGTCCATATTAAAAAAACGGATGGATCCATCCGCTGATGAAGAAAGTGTGGGGACGCCGCTGGTGTTCTCTTGGAAATGGAGGGCTGTGACAGAAATTAATTAGTTCCAAAACGTATAATAATTGATTTTTGTCGAATCTGATATTTTTGCAATCGCAGAAAACAGGCGCATGAATTAAGATTTCAAACATGCAACTGATATCATGCATCCTGCCTACAATTTCTGATGATTAATATTCATTCAAAGCTAATGGACATCACCAAGGAGGAGCTACCTGCAGTTCCTTGTACCCTCTTTAACTTTCAAATACTAGTATTTTCGATCGGTTGTTATTCACAACACTATCCTACAGCCAAGAAATAACACAAGGAGTTAGGAGCTCAACTCGAGCTGACAAACATGAAACCAATAATCTCTACTTATTCTTTTTTTTTTCTCTCATCAAAAGTGTTACATTTTGCTTAATCTTTACTTAAATAGTGCAGGAGATGGCCCCAGGAAGATGAGCCAGAACTGCATGTCGCACAACGGCACAAGGGAGGGGAACTGTTAAATATATAGTTGAAATCAAGATGCCTCCACACTCTACTCATCTTTAATAATGCACGATATATATTGTGCAACATTTGTTTGTTTCAAACTTGTATTAGCTAGGCCTCTAATTATGCCTCACTTTAATCAACAATAACCTCTAGACTAATACTTGGACTTCACTACGTCCAGCATGGTGTCCTACTCCTACTCAGGTTGTTGGATAGAAATAGTAATTTTCCACTTCTAACGCATATATATAATCAAGACTTTCTAGAACTTTTGGAAATCTTTTTTTTTTTTTTTACCACATGACTAGGAATTGAGCATCAATGGTACACATGGTCAAATTGTCAGTAACAATTAGATACAACATTGTTTTAGACATTAGTGTTGGTCAATGACCACTCACTCATATCTTAATTTAGCATACCGCTTTTTCTTCAGCATCAGGTGATAATGATGATGAATAAAAAGAACTGATGGAAGGGTCTCCCCAACAAAAATTCATCTCAACTTAGGTGGGGATAATGGTATGGAAAATATGTCCAAAGTTAATTAGGAAATGATAAACTTTTATGTTGTCACTGGATTCGATTACATGTAATATGGAGTGTTGAACCAAATATCATATTAAACTTTTTATTCATCATCATTATGCTGGTTTGCTGATCCCTGTAGGAAACATGGAGTTAAAGGTCACCAGCTAAAACATTGAAACATAATAATTCAGAAAACCGACATGTATACAAGAATTTCAGAATAAAAAACTGATTTGATTTGTGTACCTGAACCATCAACCTAGTCTTTATCACGTCGAGGGACGTAGTTATAGCTCCAGTTAGAGCACCTAAAAAATAAAGAAACCCAAGATTCTAGTTACATGTGAAATTACTTAGAGACACCTTTCTACATATATCATTAATAGAAATGAATAAGGACAATAAAAATGTGAATTTCAGGGTTCTTATTCAGCCTGCTGCAACAGCGGATTTCACCAGTGTATGTAAAAAGTTGGTTCAGTTGTTAATTTGCCACTAAAAGAATCACATTATCGGTTATCTTTAGCAAATCAAAACCAGAAAAATGATGCTGCCTGATGTGGGGAAGACAATAAGAATGAAAGAATTGCCAGGTAAAATAGATGAATACATAAGCATTGTAATAAATGAGGTTGGTTTATCAGAAGGTCATATATTGATGTATATCATTAAGATTTCCAGATCTCATTAGTTATTAATAGAAAATTCTAATAAATACATGACAGAATTCGTGGTCTTGTATCGGATAAGTGAGAGCAGAAATGTTTTGAAGATTTTATGAGACCTCTTCGGTTCTAAATTAGAAGCACTCTACATGCACTTTCAATTCTCTTTTCTTGTTTCTTTCATGTTATGTTTCTAAACTGAAATTCATATTAAACTGATCAAGTCATTCCAAACTCAATGCAGAAGGATATATCATCAATCATGTTAAATGCATATTGACATGACAACTAATAGAACGAAAGTTTTCGGAAGTCATTACCAGCAAAAGCACAAATCATAGCATTTTCAGGATCTTTCAACTCTCTCTTTGCCTGGTCAGACATGAATAAAAATATAATAACAGCATTATCAGAAGTTCAGAACAAATCAGCAGGCAATTTTGGCACAAAGTTAAAGCATCATATTCCATATATACAGGGGAGAATCTCTTCAGAACAAGTAACCTCTATCTGTAGAAGAAGCTTTGCCCTATACCAGTACTAAACAATTTCAGGAGAGATGAACTTTACCGCCAGTTTATAACCTATTCGAAGTTGTCCATAGAGGCAGAACTGAATTGCATTGAATGGCAAATCTCTCAGCAAAAATGATCCATATCCCTATAATAAAGTTAAATAATTCAGCGTTGGAGCCACGAAGCATAACTTACTTTCCCAACAGATATAAAAAAAATGCTACACAAATGATAAGAGGACGTGGATCAATACAGGTGGAAAGAAAGGAATGCTCCAAAACTCTGATAGAACATGACGAGTCAATTCTCAGCAGAAGACCTTTAAAGCCTTCTTTGGAAACGATAAGCTTTACAGCATTGGGGGCAGACGTAAATTGCCCAGTCTGCATCCGTTGCTTAACAACCTGAAGAATCAACACTAGGCATGACACCAGCAATACCATTAAATACATTGAGACAATAATATAAGCTTAACAAGTAAAGAAAGTGAGGGGGTAAAAAGGAAGAGAGCCATAATTTCAATAATGAGAAATTCAGTCATGTACCTCCGTGGGAACACGAATGAAAGAAGATGCAAGGCCTCCAAGGGCACCTGCAGTCTACATAAAAAGCAGAGACTCATATCAAGAAAATTGAAAATGACGCATTTTCGTGATTCTGGAAAGAATCAATTGCACCATGGGCGTATCAAGTTCCAATAGGCAATAAAATTTCCACAATTCCTATAACTAGCAATTAGGTAGCATATATAAAATACTAACAAAACTTTAAAAGCTGCTACGAGGGGAGAATAAAACTTTGATCCAAATGGAAGATGGATTTGATCATTCAAGAATGTAAATTGCAAGAAATGGATCTGCGCTGGATGGTTTATGGTTAGCCTGGGATAAGAAGCAGAAAACTAACATGTCAAGTTTAAGAGATAGGTAGAGCTTGATGTTGTTTCTTAGTAAATAGAGATTATCACAAAGTTAACTCCATGCATTCCTCACCAAATTAACTAGAGTACTTTATGAGGATCTTTTTTTCCGGCAGAGTTGATATATATTCCACCGTTCCAAACACAGTATCTACTACAAAATGATAATTATACAACTACAGGCATGCAGAGGATAATAATCATTGTAAACCTTTGGACCCCCTTCACCTAGGGTAACCTCTGAAGCCATAAGTGGGTTTTAGATTTTGCTGTTTTGGACTAACTTCATCTCAAAACTAAACCATTCCATTTGTACATATGCCGTCAATTTTATTATCTATATTAAAATAAATAATAAGATGCACATTATTCCTCTTACCAGATGAGCAACAGCAGAGAGATTTTCAGGTAAGAGATTTTGCTTAGCAGGCTCCACTGTCAAAAAATTGTGAGTCATTCTATGCAACACACATATAATGCAAATTTCTTACAACAACACTGCCATGTATACATAGCCTATGTCTTAAATACCAGAAAAATAGCATGACATTAAATTCGAATAACTTGATGACTTATCCCACATAACCTTGTGTAAATGTTAAAAAACCAGCAAGGTTTCCGGCAAGTCCAGAATATAACCCTTTGAGAATTATTTTACCTCCACCACGGGCTACCTGAAAAGGAATTAAACTACTTAGGCAAATAGAAGGTGACTGTGATACAAATGTAATTAGAGCATCCTTGTTCTGCTCAGCTTGACGCGCCACTGAGCATAAAGGGATTCTGTAGTTGTATGGAGGGATATTGTTCATCACCATCTTCTCATTTTGACACTGCATCGGACTCTTTACTCCTTGAATATGGGGGCTAAGTTAAAAAACAGGCCAGGGCGTACAGAGAGTTATTATCCATGCATAGTTGACAAATCATGCAATTGAAACGACATTCCGCACACTAAAGTGACTTTATGGACTTTTATTGTGCGACATTATTAGGAACTGGGATTTCCAAAGATAGATACTCTAATTTCACAATACTGATATTTTCATTATATTTGTATATTTTTACAGCAAACAAAAAATACATGTACTACTTGGGAATGGTGAAAGAAATGAAGAGAGACTGTTAGTTTTGTTTTTGTTCCTTAACCCGGGCATTCATCCAACGACAGTAATTAAATCAGAAAAAATTTAACCATATGAAAATAAAAATAGATCAAACTGGTTACGGAGCTTGCAGATCGGGAACAAATGGGTCATTGATTCTCAACGTTGACCGCTTTGAGTTGTAAAATTTAATGATTTGTGACACGTGGCGTAAGAAGATAATGGCGTTAGTGGCAAGCAGAAGAACCACACCCTCCTCTCCTCTCCTCTCCTCTTATATATATAAGTGCATGCGATTGAAATTGAAATTCAAATCAGACCCTCTTCCCTCCCAAATCAATGGAAATCCCTCGTGAAACCGATGATTACATACGAGAATCAATCGACCACAGCGTTGGTCTCCCGGTATCAATGAAAACTCTTCTTCTGAAAATTGGCGCTGTTGAAGCGTCAAATATCCACCTCCAGAACCAGTATCTCTCTCTGCTCTCCAAGCTCAAGGAAAAAGACGAATTCATCGAGCGATCTAGGGCGCAGCCGAAAGCGAACGCGGTGGCGTTGAGGAAACTTGTGGAGGAAAACCAGAGGTTAGCTACGAAGTGGGAGAGGGAATGCTCCCTGTACGACCACGACCGCGAGGCGTTGATGGATTTCGCGGACGAGGCAGATGTGAGGGCGAAGGTAGCCGAGATTCGAAACAACGATTTGGAGGAGGAGAACAAGAAATTGATCGAAGAATTGTCTCTCCACAAGCTTAGATCGGAACAGATTCTACTGGATTCGCTGGTGAACACGTTGATTGACGAGGATGAAATTGAGTCAGTTGGACTAACCTTTTTGGAGGCAACTTCTGGAGTTGAAATTTGCCAAAAATTGCTGACGATTTGGAGAAGCTTGAGGCCTTCAACGCACAAGCTTGTGGCATTAGCAGCAAAGGTGACGAGAGCTGAAGAGGAAGTGAGGGCTTTGTCTGAAGAAAACAAGATGCTAAATGAGGAGAATAAGAGGTTGTTGACGCACCACAGTGGTTCTGGGAAGAAGGTGAAGAATCCAGAATGCACAAATTGGATCTATGATTTCTCCTTCATACTTCTGTGATATTACGATTAGTATTGATCATTTTCTTGCATTTTGTTGTATAAATAAGGGAAAATTGGTTTTTTTGTCCTTTAAGTTTGGTCAATTTTGTTTTTCGTCCTCTAACTTTTGACTTTATTTTTTAGTCCGATAACTTTCAAAAAATTAACGTTTTCGTCCTAAAACATAAGTTATCGGACTAAAATGTTAATTTTAGGACTAAAAAATTATCTGTTTTAGGACCAAAATGTTAATTTTTTAAAAGTTATAGGACTAAAAAATAAAGTCAAAAGTTAGAGGACGAAAAACAAAATTGACCAAACTTAAAGGACAAAAAAGTGTATTTTCCCTATAAATAAATGCATTTAGTTTTTGTAGAGAGCAGAATTTTACTAGGTACCAATGTAAAACTCTCGAGGAAAATGAAAAATGGTCCCAAAAAAATAGGCACTTCTCACAATTTTACTCTTCATTTTCTCACCTTTTTTAGTTCAAATTTAAATCTTACTTTTTTTTATTAAGTACTACGATTAGAGGGAGAATTAGTAGTGTATTAACTAATATGAATAGTGTGTGTTTAGATTGTCACTAGAGTTGTTACCTGTACTTAAAAAGTCGCATTAGCGACTTTACTATTCGGCTGGGTCGGGTTATAAATACCCAAATTGATCCAGAACCACCCATAATGTACGTGATTTTGACATAATCAATAAAAACTCCTTTTTCTCTTATATTTTCTCTCGCCGGCAGTTACGAAGCCGCCATTATCGATCTCAAGCTCAGTCTTTGTGTTTCTGTGGTATCAGAGTCGTTCGATCTTCGAAACTAAGTTGCGCATCAAACAACGAAATCATGCTGAACAATACGGACAAGATTAATTCACTTGAGAACCATTATTCTGCGTTGGAAACGCGTGTGGATGAAATGAAGAACGAACAAAAAGTGATGAAGGATGAATTACTTCAACAATTCGAACAACAATCAAAGGAAGCTGAAACTTTTCGTCAACAAATGCTGGAGATGGTGAGGCAATTAGGAGCGAGCAAATTAGACAAAGGAAAGACTCTAGCTCAAGGTTCTGATAATGAGCACCTTCGCTTGGCCATGGACATCGGTGATGATGTAACTAGAGGAGCTACATGCAATTCTAGTGGTCGTAATGAAGCTGGACTCCTACCTACGCCTACGCGATCTCCTGGAATACCTCTTAAACCATTTGGTACTCGATACACAGGGACGGATGATTCTAAATTTAGTAGAACCGTCACTGAAGTAACACCAAAAAGAAACCAACATCCACACATGTCTAGAGGAGGTTTATATCCTCCTAAAGGTTCGAGGCATCACTCAAATGGAAGATTCGAACCAGATCTATATTCAGATCCATATATAGATGAAGAATTGGACATGTATCCATCACATAGGTACTATGACTATCCAAACAATGGTAGATATGGTGAAAAATATCAACCATATAAGAAGCCTAGAGTTGATTTTCCCACATTTAAAGGAGACAAATCGAGAGCTTAGCTTAAAAAGTGCTATAAGTATTTCAAATTAAATCCTCTACCTGATGAGGATAAGATCAATTTGGCAGCTATGAACATGGAGGATGAGGCTGACAATTGGTATTTGGACTACGTAGATGGTATGGAGGATATAAACTGGGAAGAAAGAATTTGCTGAGATGGTACTTGAGAGGTTCACTAATGCAGATGATGACAACTTAATTGGCAAATTCAATAAACTGAAACAAATCAACTCAGTGAAGGAATATGTGAAAGAGTTTGATAAATTGAAGACATTTATGCTCACTAATAATCCACATCTTACTGAGTATTACTTCATCAAGAGTTTTATAAGTGGCTTTGATGTAGGCTCTGCTAGAACGAGCAGATCACATCAATTATAAAAAAGTCAAATCAAAATGGAAAGCTCTGCTCAGAGATTATAAAACTAAAGACCAGAGTGTACAATTGTGCTAGGCCCAGAAAGAGCCAAATGAACCCTTGTTGTAAGTAACGACCCTCATAAGAAACCTTAGCAAGGCTCATCTATTGTATCTATTGAAAAGAGAGACAATATTTGAAAAGGCTTTTTCTAGAGCTTACGAAATTAATACATGCAGCTCTAAAAGATGAAGACCTGATAAGTGATTAAGAAGTCCTTTATCAAGGTAAAGACTCATATAAAGATAGTTGGCGTGTTGGAAATATATCTCTCCAGAGCCTGATTTAAGCTCTGGAGATCGGTGACAATAAATGAGAAAAGAAGTCAGGAAACGAATCATTAATTAATCCCAAAATCCCCAGAAGTTGGGAGTGTTATCTTATTCTCATCCGGCGTGGATATTGGAAAGAAAAATACAAAAGATGTCCTTTTCACGAGCTCTGAGATTGAGGCTCAAAAAGGACAATTCTGCCAGGATTTGTTTGTACCATATAAAACCAAGCATGCAGGCCTGAGGACACGTGTCGGCTCCTAAGGCGCCCAGGTCCCCAAGTGGTCCCAAGAATAATTAGGACAACAGAGACGTTTTTACTGTTTTGTCCTCATAGATCAAAGGTATAATACTCATTTTCATTATTCCCAACAAGGTATCTTCACTCCTACTCACTCATACTTTTTAGTTTTCAGCTATGGTCTTTCTTCCATAGCAAGTTTTCTGACTTAAGCATCGGAGGGTCGACGCCGGAGCCCCCTCCGACCCGACTTTGAGCAGGAATTCCATCGGAGCTTAAAGCTGTCACTGGAGGCTTCCATCCTGGGCTCCAGAGACCCATTTTCTAGTCTTCTCTCTTGTGTTCTTGATCATTTACAGAGAGGCTCTCAGGTACCACTCTTAGTATTTCCTCAAATACTTGCTTGATTTGTGTTGATCTTGAGTTTGCACTCATCAGACTTGAAGGATGAGATAAGTGATACTCTGCAAGTCATGGCTCCAGATAAGCTATCCAAAGCCATACAATTGGCCATTAGACAAGAGTACTTAATACAGGGCAGAGATAAGGAGAAGAAGTCAGGATTCAAAGGGAAGTGGAATCCTGAGAAAAATTCCTGGAATGCTGATAACCAAAAAAAAAAGGAAAACCCTATAAACAAGTTACCACCACCAAAGAGGTTAACACCATCAGAAATGGAAGTGAGAAAGAGCCAAAACCTATGTTTCAATTGTGATGAAACATACTCCCTCCGTCCACGAGTAAGTTTCCCACTTCTTTTTGTTGAATGGTTTAAGAAAGTGTATTTGTTTATTAATATATGGTGGGCCACATGTTGACTTTTGGGATAAAGTAATGAATAGTGTTGAAAAGTAAATTGAATGAGTGGCATATTTGGTAATATTGTGTGAGTTTGAAGGTTAAAGTTTATAAATAGTAGAGTGTTGCTTTTTCCATTTATGGAATGGGAAACTTACTTGTGGACGGCCCGAAAAGGAAAGTGGGAAGTTTACTCATGGACGGAGGGAGTATCATTCTGGCCATAAGTGTAAGAGGTCTTTTGTTATATGGGTGGAGGAGGGTTCTGAGGAAGAAACTGAACTCGTGGTGGAGGTGATGAAGCCCAATTCTCTTTCTGGTATTCAGAACCCTGATACCATTAAGGTTACTAGAAAGGTGAAAACATATTTGATTTCCATTCTTATTGATTCAGGCAGTACACACAACTTCTTAGATTCAAATACTTCTAAGAGACTGGGGTGTGTCATTGAGGAAACTAATCCTTTGCTAGTTACTGTGGCAAATGGTAGTAGAGTGGAATGCAATTCCAAGTATCCAAACCTTGAGTGGGAAATGGGGAAATATAAGTTTGGGGCACCTATCAGAATTCTCCAGCTAGGTGGATGTGATATGGTACTTGGAGTTGACTTAATGTGCCAACTAGGTCCTATGACCTTGGATTTCAAAAGACACACATCTTCATTTCAAAGAAAAGGGAAAAATGTTGCTTTACAAGGGAGTGGGGATGATGGCAAAATCAGTATGATTACTGATAAAAAACTAAAAAGGATGATCAGAAAAGGGCAATGTGATGGGGAAGGATATTTATGTATCCTCAAAGGAAGCTCTGAGCTAGAAAAATGTGATGCAGTACCAGAGCTTAAACCTTTACTCATAGAGTTTGACTCTATATTTCAAGTGTCAACTAAGTTACCTCCATCCATAGCTTTGGATCATAAAATTCCAATTAAAGAGGGAGCCAAACCAGTGAAACAACAGCCTTATAGATATCCTTATTTGCAGAGGCAATAGATTGAAAAGCTAGTGAAAGAGATGTTAGAAAGTGGAGTGATTCAACCGAGTAACAGCCCTTACTCTTCTCCAATATTACTTGTTAAAAAGAAGGATGGAACTTGGAGATTTTGTGTGGATTACAGGAAGTTAAATGCAATTACTGTGAAAGATAGCTATCCTAATCCTCTGATTGATGGTCTCTTAGATGAATTAGGAAAGGCAAAGGTGTTCTCTAAGATAGATCTCAGAGCTGGATACCATCAAATAAGAGTTTATCCTGAAGATATACCCAAGACAGCTTTTGTGACTGTGTCTGGATTGTATGAATTTGTGGTGATGCCCTTTGTATCATGAACAAAGTTTTTGCACCATTTTTAAGAGATTTTGTATTAGTCTTCTTTGATGATATATTGGTGTACAATATTACTATGGATGAACACAAACAGCATTTGAAGACAGTGTTTCAGACTTTAGTGGATCATAAACTCAAGGCCAAGGCTTCAAAGTGTGTATTTGGGAAGGCTCAAGTGGAGTACTTGGAAGTTGGGACACATTATATCTGTTAATGGTGTTAGTGCAGACCCGGAGAAGATTAAGGTGATGCAGGAATGGCCTACACCAACATCAGTCAAGGTATTAAGAGGGTTCCTAGGACTGACTGGTTATTACATGAAGTTTATTAGGCATTATGGGATCATTGCCAAACCACTTACTTCCTTAACCAAGAAAGATCAGTTTATTTGGAATAAATCAGCCAATGAAGCTTTCCTGAAACTTAAAGAGGTAATGGTTGCTTCACCTATACTTTGTTTGCCTGATTTTTCAAAAAAAAAAAATTATAGTAGACATATGTCTGTTACTTTGGATTGGGTGTTGTACTAAATCAGGATGGTTACCCTTTGGCTTTCATCAGTAAAGCTTTGGGCCCTAAGAATCTTGGGCTATCCATATACGAAAAGGAGTTCTTAGCTATAATTCAGGTTGTTGACAAGTGGAAAAGTTACCTACTCCATTCCATTTTTACTATCAGGACTGATCAACAAAGTCTTAAGTATTTGTTGGGATAGAAGATTTCCACCCCTCTCCAACACAAATACTTAACAAAATTTTTGGGGTATGATTATACCATTGAGTAAAGGAGTGGAAAAGAAAATGTGGTGGCTGATGCTCTATCTAGGAGGGAATTAGAGTGACTTGAACGCAAAATACTAGTTATACTAGTAGTTACCCCACAAGAGTATGAGATCACCGTAGTATTAGCAAGTATAAGGACCAAGTATATCGTACCCAAGGGAAGGTATGTATGCGAATAGAGCCCTGGAAATCTACGCGACGTAGTTAATATGAATGGATGTTCGGTTTCAGGAATTGAATTAAACTACACTATATTCTACCACTAATATTGCAAGTATTGAAATCAAACGAATAACTAAGGTTTTAATAAAATATGAGGGGGTGATGCTCAGGATAGGAATCTCTACGTATACTACCGGAGCTAGTACGATAACTAAAATAACCGTGATGTGCAAGTTTTAATCCTAAGTGTACTAAAACTAGGCAATCAACTTCCCTAATCTAGCACAAGATTGAAAGACTAAAAGCTCAAGAATTAACTCTAATACTTAGTCATATCAACCTACTTCACAACCCACTAAACAAGTTATATGGATTGTACTTAATTAATAAGACCCTAATTTAACTAAGGTGATGCGGTCGTCCTCCCTAGATAAACCGGTAGATTATAAACCCCTTCTAAAACTCTTTCCTTAAGCCTATTAATTATTAAAGAGTGATAAAGTCGTCATCTCTCTAACAATTTTCGTACTCAATTCCAAGATCATTCTAGGGTTTATTTTAGAAATTCAATTAATTAAGAGAACTAGCACTAAACATCATGAATTGTCATAATTACATACCAACATCCTACTTCTACGAGTTCATCCTACCCCAAGCATGCAAGGGTTCTAGCCTAACATGGTGAATACGAAAACAAATGCAATTGGGCAAACAATAAACATAAACATGATGAATTTAGTTGAAGAACTCAAAAACATAAACTAGGGTTAAAACAATAGATCAAAGTCTCAAAAACGAATCTCAATTTGTAATAAAAACTAGGTCTGAAAGTAATAAGTGTTGAAGGAAGAAACAACGGAATAAAACTCTAATCTATGAATTTGTAGTTCAAAAACCTCGATTACGCATGCAAAAACTCTTGCTAAACTTTCCCAAGCACCTCTCTATCAAAATCTATCTCTAAGTATGAAGTGGTGTCCAAAAACGTGCTCGGGACGGTATATATATAGGCATGGGCCAATTAAAAACGTCATGGGCCGAAAAATCCCGCAAAACGCTCGACTTGAGCACCTACTCGAGCGCCTAGTGCTCGAGTGATTGCACTCGAGCACTCAAATCTTACAGAACCAAGAAAACACTCGATCTCCCTTTGCTCGAGCACTTAGTGCTCGACCCGCAACTACTCGAGCGCACAGCTCAAGTGCTCAAGCACTAAGTAATGCCTACTCGAGTGCTATCTTCTTACAAAAACTCCGGTGCTCGACCTCATGTGCTCGAGCACTTAGTGCTCGACTTAAATCCACTCGAGCACCCTACTCGAATGCTTGAGCACTTCGTGCTCGAGTCTACTTGCTTGAGCACCTCCAAGTGACACTTTTGCTTGCTCAAACTAATACTTTTTGTATTTCTTCCATACCTTCTCATCCGGGCGTCCATTTGAGTCGATTCAAATTCCTACGAACTCTATTTTTCGCCCACTATCCATATATGAGCATCAAAGAGACAAATTCATTAGTTCATGAAAACTGTACTCAATTGACTCTAAATACTCATCGAAATCACTCAAAATACGGGCAAATCGAGCTATAAATCATAACAATTTTACGCCTAATCAACCCCCTCCCCCAAACTTACCATATTGCTTGTCCCCAAGCAATGAAATAATAAGTCAAGTGAAATTGTTAAAAATGAATCACAGAATCAGATCATGCAAGTAATAGAACTTCAAGTCTCAAAGATCGATCACTCACATACTAACTCATCCCCTTCATCATACTCATGCATAAACAATAAGAACCACCAAAATCAAACATGGAAGTACCCTCGACGATGTGTTTCACTCCCTCGCAAGTGTTTAGCAATAAATAGGGACTCGCTCAATCAATCATTTACACATATCAGCAGCCATAGGCTTGTAAGCACTCTCTACTTCGACCATACTCTAGAATCCATGCCGAATCAAAAAGGACTTTATCAAGGTTCTAACGTAGGCTCTTTGGACAGGTGGGGTAACGATATGGGATAAGTGACTCAAGTGAATGGAGAATAGAAAATTAAACTTCGGTATTTCGAGACAAGTAACAGAATATTTCAATCATCTTCATGCAATACACTTTCAATTCCAACTACTCTCAACACTTCAATTTTTTTTCAACTCTTTTCACTTTTTTTAATCACTCCACTCCCATTTTTTTTTTCACTACACAAGAGCTCATATTTCTTTTTGCTCATTCTAAAATTATTGGTCTTCCCCACATCTCAAAACTTCATTACACCTTTCCTCAAATTTACTCAAGCATTAATAATTCTCCTTCTCAACTCAACTCTATCCCTTTCTCATTCACAACTTTTCCTATTCTCCACTCAAATTAGGACAAAAAGAGTTTAAGAATTTGGTTAAGTTTAAATGTGCTAGCAAATAAAATAGGTTAAGGCTCAAACGGGCTATCAAGGGATAAATGTCATTGGTCGGGAAAATTTGGCTAAGTGACTCAACAAATTAAAGATGGCATAATATCACTTTCGGCACTTCAACCTAGACACAATCAAGAAGTGAGAGCACACACAAGTTCTAGCACCCTTCAAGGTGACGGTCCACTCACAAACGAAGAGATCAACATAATGAATTTTAATCTCTAAAAGGCTCAAATCTCTCGGTTTTCACATCCATGCTAGTCCTAGTGAATTCTCACTTTTACCACACAAGTATTCAAAAGGAAAGTTCGTAAGTATATGACTTCCCTCTCAAATCAACTCCAACTCCTACACTCACACAATTCAAACTCTAACCCAACTTCACAACACACCAACTCATAAAATCACTCTCAAAGTCATCAATAGATAAGCAAGGTGAGTCAACAGGTATGAAATGTAGAACAGTACATCAAGCAGTTCACAACATCAGCTCAATCGGTCAGAAATTAGTACAGCCCAAAATCAAAAACAAAATAAGAAAGGGAAAAAAAGTCACAGGCACAAATAGGAAAAATATAAAAGAAGAATGCGAGGAAGTCCCCATGATCAAGCATCCGGAGGTGGCGGAGGGCGGTAGTTCTGATGATCAGCTCCAAGGTGCGAGATAAAGATCGTCTCCATCCATCTATGCATATCAGAAAATTGGTCCTCCATCCTAGCGGTGCGAGCATCCAACCTAGCAGTCTGAGCATCCATTTGGTCCTGAGCCGTACGAATATAAGTGACATCCGTACGGAGGGTCTGGATCTTGTGTTCCATGCCTGTCCACTGCAGGTGGGTCGGGTACGAGGAGCATGTGTTTCGGGCACCTCGAACTCCATATTTTGAGGTCTTTGACCTCCTTCAGCGGCGTTATCCTCCTCCTCATCAGTGTTGGCTCCATGCCCGTACTCGTCCTCCTCTTCCTCAGCTGAGTCTTGAGCTCCGCTGGTCCCGGCTCCGCTCGTGCTAGCTCCACTCTTTTGCTTCTTCTTTGGCCTTTGATCCCATTGACCCTTGCTTTGCAGCCTCTCTTTGAACCTCTGCATTACTCTCAAGTGTTGCTCTCTGTCCATTCTAATATTCTCCTTTTTAAGGCCCTTGAGAGTCACCAACTTCGGATTTGGCAAAGGAAATAGCTCATCCTCTTGGAACCGGACACAATACTTATCGAGCCAATGTTCACACATCCTAGTGCGATACATATGATCAAAATCTAAATCATTTCCAATCGCTGGACTTGACATCGGCTCGATTTCCATGCTCTTCAAAATGACACATATGAGACCCCCGCCTCGTATCCTCGATGTCTTGGTACCACACTTGTATGGGGCCTCGATCTGCAGCTCCAGGAAGTCCTTACCGAAGTCATGTTTCCTATGGTGAAGCAAACACTACAGCCCGTACAGCTCTCTCGAGGTCACCGTGCCCATCTCAGATCGAGCATAAATAGTGTTCCCCAAAATTCTCTCTATATACCGGATAACATGATTCCAGATAGTCGACGCTTGGGCCTTCTGGGACGAGTACTTCCTGGCTACCCCTCCGGTGATGAGCTCCCAAAATTCCTCAGCTTTGTATGTGCTCGATCTGCGGCCGGTATCTCCAGTTTGAGGCAAGTTTAGGGCCACGTTGACTGCAACCCTATCATAACAATACCACCAGTTTTTTATCATAAATTTGAAACTTCTAGCACCATTCATCTCCACTAAAGCTAAGAACTGCTCAACCAAATCGACATGGGTCTCCATAGTGAGCAAGATCTCATAGAACTCTAGCATATTGCTCCTCTCAAAAACTCTCTTGACTTCCTCCTCAATCCCCAGGTTCTTCATGAACTCGACATTAGGACGTCGAGTCTTCTCAACTTTTCCAGCCACTAAATTCCACATGTAGGCATGAGCGTTCCAATTCTCTCCATATGTCAAATCATTCCAACGAGAGGGCATCAACCCTTTCCTCGTCAACTCAGCAGTTAAAGCAAGTAAATCATCCCCTTCGACCAATCTATCTTCATACTTTTTAAGGGGAGCCATTAGCCTAATTCATCAAAGCAATAAGAGAAAAATTACTACTCAAGAATGTCAAGGATAATTCAAAATAACTTAAGTAGCTAATAAATCTCAAATTCATTCACTTGTGCACAAGAATTCACACAGAGGTGTTTTTCTCATCTCAAAGCACTATCACCCAACTCAAATATTCTCAAAATTCACTAATAAAGCTCAAAGTATAAGTCCATCATGAAGTAACATTACAAAATTTTGCAATTTACATGCTCAAGACTTAATTCATAATCATCCACTCACTCAATTTATCCAAATGTTCACCCAACAAGCAATACCCATTTCAATTCCTAACATTCATACTTTCTCACTCTAAAAATTCTCCACTTTTACTCATGCAATCCACAAATTGACTCTCAAATTCGTAAACCCATAGCATATAGATATCATTTGTCAATAAATAGGCAAGAATCGGCGAGTAATGCAAAAATCCCCAATTTCTTCTCAAGAACACATAAAAACCCTAATTCATTTCTACTCAATTCATGCTTAATCGAAGTTAAAACCAAGAAAAGATAGGAGAGAGTAAGGAAATACATACCTCTTATGAAGAATTCGAGAACTTGTGGTGAATTTAAGTGAAAATGGTGGATTTGAGTGAAAGGGTGAGGGATTCGAAATTAGCAGCGCAAAATCGCCCCTTCAAGTGTGTGAAAGTATGTGTAGAGTGTGGAGAAGGAGTATATATAGAGGAAGAAAAAAATAGGCTAGGGCATGAATAAACCGGACCGCTCGAGTTGGACCCGTGCTCGAGCGCCAAGCGCTCGAGCGGGTACCAGTCGAGCGGTCAAAACATACAGAAGCTAAAGTGCTCAAGTAAGGTCAGCTCGAGCGCCTAGCACTCGACTCGATTCAACTCGAGCGCACCGCTCGAGCGGTCGAGCGCCTGGTGCTCGAGTAAGGCCCTATCGAGCGCCTAAACTTGCAGAATGCCAAGTGCTCAAGCTGAGAGGCCTTGAGCACCAAGTGCTCGACCTCTTATGCTCGAGTACTTACATCAAAGCACGAATTTCAACTTTTCAATCCCGATTTCGAAAATTTACGCCCAACACGAGTACTAACCTGGAAAACTCCTCGATTTAAGCCCGATCGCTCATTCGATCGAGGAGTCGGGGTCTCTTCCAACGAGATTTTCTCCGTTCCAAATCAACACACAATGATATACTCACTCTCAATTCAATTCTAGAAATTTCGTGCACAATACGTGAAGTACGAATACACACAACCCCCCCCCCCCCTCAAACTTTGTTCTTGCTATGCAATAATAAAGTTTAAAAATATGAGTACGACGAGCACGTGCACTCAATTCACTATGAACTCCAATCACTACCAATGCACAAGATGTAAAGCATATAAAAACTCCACCCCCCAAACTTCGACTTTACCAAGCGGTCAATGTTTGGGGTTCGGGGTTACCTCATATTCCAAATTCTGGTTGCTCTTCCACTATGCATACTTCCTCTTCATGAGTTGCTTCACTTTAAGCTCTACTACGGAAACTCTTGCACCACAAGACAAGCCTACACAAAAATACTCAATAACGAGGTTAACACTACGATTCACACAAAAATAAAACGAAAAATAAAACACTCAAAAGCAAGTAAAAGTGGTTTGCCTCCTACTCAGCGCTATTTTTAAGGTCCTAATGCTGGACTGAGCTCGAAGGAGCTCACGGGTCATGAGACTCTAAGTTACCTCCCTTATTCTCATAAGAGAAGTTCTAGAATTTCTTCACTCGATGCCCATTCGCCATGAACACATTCCCATCCTCTTTCTCAACCTCAAGAAATCCACTCTTGTAGACATTTCTCACCACATAAGGACCATTCCACTTGAATTTGAGCTTCCCACCAAATAACTTCATCCTAGAGTTGAACACTAGGACTTGATCACCAACTTGGAACTCCTTCTTCCTCAAACGTGCATCATGCCATCTTTTAGTTTTCTCCTTGAAAATTTGGGCACTCTCATATGCACTATCTCGAAACTCCTCAAACTCATGCAATTGAAGTAGTCTCTTCTCACCCACCATAGCACTATCAAAATTCAGCTTCTTAATTGCCCAATATACCTTACGCTCAAGCTCACCGGCAAGTGACATGCCTTCCCAAAAATGAGTTGGTACGGAGATATACCAAGAGGAGTCTTAAAAGCTATCCTATACGCCCATAATGCATCATCAAGCTTCAAAGTCCAATCCTTCCTACTAACACTCACCATCTTCTCAAGAATCTCTTTAATTTATCGATTAGACACCTCAGCGAGACCATTCGATTGAGGGTGATAGGCTGTAGAGATCCGATGATTAACTTCATATTTTGACAGCAGCTTCTCCATCAACTTGTTCACAAAGTGACTCCCCTCATCACTAATCAAAGCTCTCGGGACTCCATATCTAGAGAAAATATTCTTTCTCAAGAAGTCAATCACAACACGGGAGTCGTTCACTCGAGTAGGGACAGCTTCAATCCACTTCGAGACGTAATCAACACACACGAGGATGTACAAGAAACCATTACTCAGAGGAAACGGACCCATGAAATCAATCCTCCATACGTCAAATACCTCTACCTCCATAAACACGTGCAACGGCATCTCGTCCCTCTTAGTAATAGAGCTGAAACATTGACACTTGTCACATCTCTTCACCCATTCCATGCAATCCTACCGGTTTTTTCTCCACCTAAATGTTCTCCACATGGTAAGGCGTGACAATGCCTTATTATATCACTCCACTCCTCCTCGGGCACGCACCTTCTAAGCACAAGATCTATCCCATTTTTGAACAAGTGTGGTTCATCCCAAATAAATTCCTGGACTTTCTTCAAGAATGCCTCATCCATATCCGCCGGCAGCTCTCCACTCGCTATGTAATTAGCATAATCAACGAACCACGGGGCCTTACCTTCAACTCGATACACCGGGATATCTCCGATACCAAACAACTTCTCATCTGGAAACTCATCATTCACCTCTCACTCTTCTACCGTGTTCTCCTTGGTAAGCTCCATCCTCGATAGGTGATCGGCTATCACATTCTCACTCCCCTTCTTGTCTCGAATCTCAAGATCAAACTCCTGGAGTAATAGGATCCAACGAATGAGACAGCGCTTTGCATCCTTCTTGCTCATGAGATACCGAATCGCTGCGTGATCCGTATATACGATTGTTTTCATCCCTACGAGGTAGGGTCGAAATTTATCAAAAGCATACACGACCGCCAACAGCTCCTTTTTGGTAGTAGTGTAGTTCACTTGAGCAGAATTCAACATCTTCGAGGCATAATAAATAGCGTGAAACCGCTTGTCTCGTATTTTCCCCAAAGCAACCCCCATAGCATAGTCTCTAACATCACACATGAGCACAAAAGGACTCGACCAATCCGGAGTGACGAGAATCAGGGCATTCACCAACGCTTCTTTCAACCTGTTAAAAGCCACTAAACACTCATTAGTAAACTCAAAGGCGACTTCTTTTTCAAGAAGTCACGAAAGGGGTTTAGCAATTTGTGAAAAGTCCTTTATAAAGCATCTATAAAATCCTGCATGGCCTGGAAATGACCGAATTCCCTTCTCGGTCGAAGGTGGAGGAAGTTTCTCAATAGCTATCATTTTTGCCTTGTCAACCTGGATACCTTTCGAGGACACATGATGTTCCAGAACAATACCCTCTTTCACTATAAAGTGACATTTCTTCCAATTAAGCATTAAGTCCGTCTCTTCACACCTGCTCAACACAACTTCAAGATTGGTTAAACACTTATCAAATGACTCCCAATAGATGGAGAAGTCATCCATGAAAACCTCCATAATCTTCTCAATCAAGCCATGGAAAATAGCCATCATACACCTTTGAAAGGTGGCGGGTGCATTACACAATCCAAACGACATTCTCCTAAAGGCAAAAGTACCATAATAGCAGGTGAAGGTAGTTTTCTCCTGATCCTCGGGCGCTATCATAATCTGATTATTGTTAGGATATAGATTAGATATTTTGAAGATGTTAAAACAAGAACTTGTAATAGGACTAGCTGAACCTGTTAGTCAGCTACAGATTAGTCTTGGTCTAGAATAGGTCCTTGGTTAAGGGGGAAGAAATCTGAGCAGACCAGAGAAGGTACCAGAGAAGGTGACCAGAGAAGGTACCAGAGAAGGTGACCAGAGAAGGTGACCAGAGAAGATACCAGAGAAGGTGACCAGAGAAGGTACCAGGTGAGATGACCAGAGCAGAAGAGTCACCAGAGCAGATGAGGTCCAGAGGAGTCTGACCAGAGGAGTCCGGCCAGAGGAGTCTGACCAGAGGAGTCACCAGAAGACCTCTCCCAGATGAGGTTCAGTGCAGAAGTGTTACCTGACCAGAGAAGACAGACCAGATGAGAAAGACGGATTAGTTCACCTACCAGAAGCATCTTAGTAATCTGGAGACAAGGAGATTTTTTAGATCATTGATGGAGAAGAAGGCAATCTGGAAGTCAACTGATGGAGGATCTGATTGATTGATTGCTTGATTGAAAGTCAACTAATCAATCATATAATCAATCTTTGATTGATTATATCCCTCCAATTATGGTTGTTTGAATTGCTAGTTCCCAACGGCTAGTTAATTCCACAACTATAAATAGGAGTGCTTGGATGAGTTCAACATACAAGAGTCGCGCGAGAGCACACAACAGAACACACGAACTCTTCCAATCACTCACCTTGTTTATACAAGTTTATATACACTCTATTAGGAGTCTAGTTGGATTATTACTCAACCTGTTCATCTTGTTAGACAAGGTTGGAGTAAGTTTGCCTTTAGATCGAAGTTAGATCTAAAGAAGTTGTAAGAAGGAGCTGGTACTTCGGAAATTCCAGTAAGTGAGTACGCAAGTTGGAGAGTGAGAAAGACCCCTTTGGAGAAAGGGAGAGTGGACGTAGGACAAGTTGGTCCGAACCACTATAAATCTGGTGTTCTCTACTTTTCTGCATTTTAGTTTTCTGCATTTCTATTAGTACATTCTTTAAAAGGGTTTTCATTAAAATAAACTTAAAAACGCTTTCCGCTGGATATTTTTGGGACCAACAAGTGGTATCAGAGCAGTGTGTCCTACAGACCACTGTTTTGAAATTATCTCGGTGGTCACCAGGGCAGATCCATTTTTTTAAAAACCCAAATATTTGTTGTGCTAACAAATTTTGCAGAAATGGGCTCAAAGAGATGCAGTAGAAGAGACACCAGGAGGTACTCCAAAAGAAGCTTAGCAGATGAGGAAGATGAGGTATCCACTTCTGGTTCATCATCTAATTTTGGACCAGACGAATAGGTTTGTCTTATGACAGACGAGGTATGCAATCGAACTCCCTCTTCTTCTTCTTATTCTTCGTTTTCTGAACAATCAGAGGAGTCTGATATGCAAAAGATGCTATTAGATCTCCAAACTTCTATACAACTTTGTCAAAAGTTGGAAGAAGAGAACACAAAGTTGAAAGCAGAAAATCAGAAGCTTTCACAATGTGTTAGCAACCCAACTGATCTACCAGCTGAACAAGTTCAAACTCTGGTAGAAGAGTCCACTGACTTGAAAACCAGATGTGATGAACAAACTAAGCTAATAGAAAAGTTGCTTGCTGAAAACATTGAGAAAGATAATGAATATACTCTGCTGGAAGCTAAGTTCGATGAACTCTTCCATCAAAACAAAATTGTAAAAGATAGTGAGGACAAGCTCAAGCTGAGACTGGAGCAGCTGACTATAGCAAACAATGCTGTGTCACATATAGCTGCCTCATCTCAAAGAGAGCATGATAAAACAGGCCTTGGTTATTCCAAACCTGAGTCCTCATATGTTCAGAAAGAAGAACAGACTAGTAATTTTATTGATAAGGGTAAAAGGCCAGCTGACCAGGCAACTCAGCCTAATGGGCAGATGAGTCCTAAAACTCAAAAACCCAAAAGGCATAGGAGGAATTTTAAGAAGGGCTATACCCAGAATAAAAGACCTCAGCCAGGCCAGCAGAGTAGAAGACAATCTGGATCTTCTCAAAAGAGGCAGAACCAGATGACTCCTACTCACCTGCAGAAAACTTTCAAGTCATCTGCCAGACCAACTGGAACCTTTGACGATTCTAGTAAAACTTATCCTTATCAAAAGAATTTCAAGTCTGTTGCTTTAAGACAAGTTATTCCTTCTACTGGACAAGCTCATGAGAGAAGAAGAGCCTCTAGAAGAAATAACCATGGCGAAGCTTCTTATGTTCAGTGTGTTTTTGTTGATATGTATGGAAGAAAGATAAGATCACCTGATTCAAAAAGGGATGATCTATTCTTGTGGCTTCCTAAATGTTGTGCTAACCCCCCTGGACCCAGAAGGGTACCAAAAAGTTGATTGCCTGCAGATACACAAGAAGACCAGCTGATATTATGCCCCAATATCAGCTGAGCATACTTTGAGGGGGAAGATCAGTTGACCCAGCCTGCTAGATTCTCTATTCTCTTATTTTAAATTTTTCTTGTCTTGTTTTATTTAAGTTCTTCCAGTTTTAACATCATCAAAAAGGGGGAAATTGTTAGGATATAGATTAGATATTTTGAAGATGTTAAAACAAGAACTTGTAATAGGACTAGCTGAACCTGTTAGTCAGCTACAGATTAGTCTTGGTCTAGAATAGGTCCTTGGTTAAGGGGGAAGAAATCTGAGCAGACCAGAGAAGGTACCAGAGAAGGTGACCAGAGAAGGTACCAGAGAAGGTGACCAGAGAAGATACCAGAGAAGGTGACCAGAGAAGGTACCAGGTGAGATGACCAGAGCAGAAGAGTCACCAGAGCAGATGAGGTCCAGAGGAGCCTGACCAGAGGAGTCCGGCCAGAGGAGTCTGACCAGATGAGCTTGGACCAGAGGAGTCACCAGAAGACCTCTCCCAGATGAGGTTCAGTGCAGAAGTGTTACCTGACCAGAGAAGACCCCAGACCAGACCAGACCAGATGAGAAAGACGGATTAGTTCACCTACCAGAAGCATCTTAGTAATCTGGAGACAAGGAGATTTTTTAGATCATTGATGGAGAAGAAGGCAATCTGGAAGTCAACTGATGGAGGATCTGATTGATTGATTGCTTGATTGAAAGTCAACTAATCAATCATATAATCAATCTTTGATTGATTATATCCCTCCAATTATGGTTGTTTGAATTGCTAGTTCCCAACGGCTAGTTAATTCCACAACTATAAATAAGAGTGCTTGGATGAGTTCAACATACAAGAGTCACGCGAGAGCACACAACAGAACACACGAACTCTTCCAATCACTCACCTTGTTTATACAAGTTTATATACACTCTATTAGGAGTCTAGTTGGATTATTACTCAACCTGTTCATCTTGTTAGACAAGGTTGGAGTAAGTTTGCCTTTAGATCGAAGTTAGATCTAAAGAAGTTGTAAGAAGGAGCTGGTACTTCAGAAATTCCAGTAAGTGAGTACGCAAGTTGGAGAGTGAGAAAGACCCCTTTGGAGAAAGGGAGAGTGGACGTAGGACAAGTTGGTCCGAACCACTATAAATCTGGTGTTCTCTACTTTTCTGCATTTTAGTTTTCTGCATTTCTATTAGTACATTCTTTAAAAGGGTTTTCATTAAAATAAACTTAAAAACGCTTTCCGCTGGATATTTTTGGGACCAACAATTATATCCCAAATATCCATCGAGGAAACAATAATACTCAAAACCACATAATCTATCAATCATTTGATCAAGGAACGACAAAGGAAAGTGATCCTTGCACGTTACCTTGTTCAACTCTCTATAATCAACACAAACACGTCATCCCGTCACTGATCTAGTGGCTACTAATTCATTAGATTCAGTTTTAATTACCGTGGTACCCCCCCCCCCCCTCTTAGCAACTACGTGTAACAGACTCACCCATGGACTATCAGAAATAGCAAAGATCATATCACTATCTAGCAGCTTCAACACCTCCTTATGTATCACTTCTTGTATCACCGGATTTACTCTACGCTGATTTTGTACTATGGCCTTTGTACCCTCCTCTAATCTAATCCATGAACTTTACATCCTCGTTCTCTTTTAAGCTGTCAAAATAATCAAGGTCATAAAGATCATATGTTAGTTCATCGAGAATATGATAATCATAATTATGAACATAGAAAGAGCAAGGGTCAAGGAGTATGTCTTCAACACAAGTGTCCAAGATGTCAATGAAGTGACAGTTTTTATCTCTCATTGGATATTTCATTGCCTCGTAGATCGATATCTTCACTTCTTGATCATCGACTTTCACCGTGATCTTTCCATTGGCCACATCTAGCACCATCCCGGCAGTAGCCAAGAATGGTCTTCCCAAAATCAGGGGTACATGCTCATCTTCCTCCATATCGAGGACAACGAAGTCGGCGGGAAAAACGTTATTCGCCACCGTCACTAGAACATCCTCCACCACACCTTGAGGTCTAGTGATAGACCTATCAGCAAGCTGGAGAGTCATCATCATGGGTTGGAGTTCACCTCCGTCCAACTTCTTGAACAACGGTAGAGGCATCAAATTAATGTTAGCCCCTAGATCACATAATGCTCCCTTCTTAATCTCGTTCCCGATATCGCATAAGATCGTAAAGCTACCGGGATCCTTCAACTTGGGAGGAAGCGCCTTGTGCACCATAGCACTCACCTCATGGTTCAAGTGCACAAGCTCGGGTTCATCTACTCTCCGTCTTTTAACTATCAAGTCCTTCAGGAACTTGGCATAATTAGGCATCCGTTCCAAAGCATCATAAAAAGGAATATTAATATGTAATTTCTTAAAGACATCAAGAAACTTAGCGAACTTTTCATCTAATTTCTTTTTCATAAATCGCTGCGGATATGGGACCGGTATCACAGATTTGGGTACCCCACATTCGTCTTGCTCGGTCTCTTTCACGTTCTTTCTTGCTTCTCTTGCCTTTTTCCACTTTGGAACTCTCTCAATCTCATCAATCTCTTCCTCCTTGTCTTTACCTTTCTGAACATCTTCTACCTCAACCTCTTTCTCAACTTCTACCTCAACTGTCTCACCCCCATCTTTCTTATGTTCTTGACCCTCCATCTCAATCTCCTTATGTATCTCCTCAAGATCAGCAGGCATTTGAGGTCCATCATATTTCGTTCCACTTCTCAACTCGATCGCCTTCAATTGCTCTTTCGGGTTTGTCTCGGGCATAGATGGATATTTATCCGGCTCTCTTGTTTACGACTTTGCAATCTGGCTAATCTGGTACTCTATAGAAGTGAACCGCCTATTGTTCTCTTGTTGAGCTCTATTTAGATCCATGTCTCTCCTTTGGAGTTCTTGATCTCTCTGATCACTCTTCTTGTTCAACTCTTTAACATCGTACTCCAAGGAGAACAACCTCTTACTACCTTCTTCTACCTTCTGAAGAATAGCACGTAACATCTCTTTGGTGGAGGCACCGCCTTCTCCACCTGGGGGTTTTGAACCTGGATCTACTCCGGAAGGTACAGTTATTTCGGCCTTAGGGTTGGCATAAGAGAAATTCTCTTTCTCCCTCCATTGGTTCTAAGGGGGCTGTTGGCCTCCTTGATAACCTTGGTTGTTTCTCCACAGATTTTGAGAAGGTTGTGGACCTAGTGGTACAAACGGTTGACCGTATAGATGTCTTCTCTGCTGGTTTCCACCTTGCTGGTATCCGCCTTGATTGTAATTAGGCATCCCCATATAGTTGGCCTCCTCATGCTGGCTTGCTTGGTGGTCCACCTTTTCACTCATTCCAGTATTCCCTCCACTCATATTTTGTCCAACCTCTAGATTGTTGATCTTCTCCATCATTGCCATCAACAGCTTTCTAGTACCCTCACTCTCTTCCATCTGATAAGCTCGCTGAAACTCTTGTGCCTCATTCCATTGCCCCGCATTCTTGATATTGTTTTTAATTATCTCTCTACACCGAGTTGCACTACAATTCAGGAATGCTCCACTAGCGCATGCATCGAGGTGGTCTTGAGCTGCCTTGCTGGCTCCACAGTAAAAATAAGCTATTATATCACCATCGTTGTACCCATGTTGCGGGCAATCAATTAGCATATTAGAGAATCTCTCCCAAGCCTGATGTAATTCCTCTCCCGACTTCTGCTTGAAAGATGAGATCTCTTACATTGCTTTGATTATTCTAGACGGAGGATAGAATCGCTCGAGGAACAGACACTCGAGCTCAGCCCATGTGGTTACACCTCACCTTGGGAGTGTGTTATCATACCATTCCTTTGTAATTCCAGTTAGAGAGAACTGGAACAACCTGAGTCTCTTGGCATCTTCAGACATGCCATTATGGTTGAAAGTTGAGGCAATCATCGAAAAATTCCTCAAGTGAGTATAAGGATTATCCTTTCCGACCTCCCCCTTGAATTGATTCTCGACTAGCATCTTCAGGATCCCTGGGGAGATAGAAAAGTTGTTTACTTCCATTGGTGGCATTGCTACACCATTACAATACCGTTGAGGCTGCACCTCAAATCTTCCTCTTATTGTTATACCATGATCAGCATTTTAAGGAACGTGCTGAGGATAAACTGGTGGTAGAGGTACTTGTGGAATAGGAGGTTGGTTATAAGTAGGTGGTGGAGGGTAGTATGGTGGATAAGGGTAAGGTGGATACGGGTATGGGTAAGGTGGGTTGTTCTGTGGGTAGACAGGGTTGTTTAGAGGATTTGGGATATCGTTAGTGTTCATCCTTCGATAGAAGGCTCTATTTCTTCTAGCGATTGTCTCAGGGTCTAACTTGGTTCGGTCTTCGCTCGATTCTCCTTGTGAGCGAGTTCTCATATACCTAAAACACCAAAAGAAATATCAAAACGCAACTGCCTGATGACTACTAATAAACAGAAAAGTAAAATCACTCACTACTAACTGCTAAACTATCTCCAAGTCCTACTCAATGGACATACATCGCCATCCTCGGTAACGGCGTCATTGACTTGAACACAAAATACTAGTTATACTAGTAGTTACCCCACAAGAGTATGGGATCACCGTAGTATTAGCAAGTATAAGGACCAAGTATATCGTAGCCAAGAGAAGGTATGTATGCGAATAGAGCCCTGTAAATCTATGTGTCGTAGTTAATATGAATGGATGTTCGGTTTCAGGAATCGAATTAATCTACACTATATTCTACCACTAATATTGCAAGTATTGAAATCAAACGAATAACTAAGGTTTTCATAAAATATAAGAGGGTGATGCTCAGGATAAAAATTCCTACGTATACTATCGGAGATGGTACGATAACTAAAATAACTGTGATGTGCTAGTTTTAATCCTAAGTGTACTAAAACTAGGCAATCAACTTCCCTAATCTAGCACAAGATTGAAAGACTAAAAGCTCAAGAATTAACCCTAATACTTTGTCATATCAACCTACTTCACAACCCACTAAGTTATATGGATTGTGCTTAATTAATTAGACCCTAATTTAAATAAGGTGATGCGGTCGTCCTCCCTAGATAAACCGGTAGATTATAAACCCCTTCTAAAACCCTTTCCTTAAGCCTATTAGTTATTAAAGAGTGATAAAATTGTCCTCTCTCTAACAATTTTCGTACTCAATTCCAAGATCATTATAGGGTTTATTTTAGGAATTCAATTAATTAAGAGAACTAGCACTAAACATCACGAATTATCATAATTATGTATCAACATCCTACTTCTACGAGTTCATCCTACCCCAAGCATGCAAGGGTTCTAGCCTAACATGGTGAATACGAAAATAAATGTAATTGGACGAACAATAAACATAAACATGATAAATTTAGTTGAAGAACTCAAGAACATAAACTAGGGTTAAAACAATAGATCAAAGTCTAAAAAATGAATCTCAATTAGTAATGAAAACTAGGTCTGGAAGTAATAAGTGTTGAAGGAAGAAACAACAGAATACAACTCTAATCTATGAATTCGTAGTTCAAAAACCTCGATTACACGTGCAAAATCTCTTGCTAAACTTTCCCAAGCTCCCCTCTATCAAAATCTATCTCTAAGTATGAAGTGGTGTCCAAAAATATGCTCGGGACGGTATATATATAGGTATGGGCCGATTAAAAACGTCATGGGCCGAAAAACCCCGCAAAACGCTCGACTTGAGCACCTACTCGAGTGCCTAGTGCTCGAGTGATTGCACTTGAGCACTCAAATCTTACAGAACCAAGAAAATACTTGATCTCCCTTTGCTCGAGCACTTAGTGCTCGACCCCCGACTACTCGAGCGCACCGATCAAGTGCTCGAGCACTAAGTAATGCCTACTCGAGTGTTATCTTCTTACAGAAACTCCGATGCTCGACCTCATGTACTCGAGCACTTAGTGCTCAACTTAAATCCAATCGAGCACCCTACTCGAGTGCTTGAGCACTTCGTGCTCGAGTATACTTGCTTGAGCACCTCCAAGTGACACTTTTGCTTGCTCGAACTAATATTTTTTTGTATTTCTTCCATATCTTCTCATCCGGGCGTCCGTTTGAGTCGATTCAAATTCCTACGAACTCCATTTTATGCCCTCTATCCATCTATGAGATCAAAGAGACAAATTTGTTAGTTCATGAAAATAGTACTCAATTGATTCTAAATACTCATCGAAATCACTCAAAATACGGGCAAATCGAGCTATAAATCATAACAATTTCACGCCTAATCATAGAGCCAGCAAGTGTGTCTGCTATTACTATCCATAAACCTATTTGGTTGGAGGAGGTTCAGGATAGTTATGAAGGGGATGTTTTAGTTCCTCAAGTGATCATAGAGAGTTTGGCATATTCCTACAATATGTCTGAGTATCACTATTCTGCTGGTGTGGTCAGGTATAAGGGAAAGATTTATGTAGGGCCTGGTTCTGATCTTAGGCATAAGATAGTCTCATACATACACACCTCTTCAATGGGGGTCATTCTGGAGAAGCTGCTACACTAAATAGACTTAAGCTATTAGTCTGGTGGCCTACATTAAAAGAGGATGTTCATTAGCATGTTTCACAATGTCACATATGCTAATTGTGTAAACATGAGTTACTGAAATCTCCAGGTCTATTACAACCTCTCCCCATTCCTGAGCAAGTATGGACTGACATTACCATGGATTTCATAGAACAACTTCCTAAGTCTCAGGGTTACGACACTATTTGGGGAATTGTGGATAGGTTCACTAAATACAGCCATTTTATACATATTTCACACCCTTATACAGCCTCTTATTTGGCTCAAATATTATTGGATTCAATCTATAAACTACACGGGTTGCCTTCTGCTATTGTATCGGACAGAGATAAGATCTTCACTAGTAGTGTTTGGCAACAATTATTCAAACTGATTGGAGTGCAGCAGTTACTCAACACAACGAACCATCCTCAAACAGATGGGCAAACCGAGAGAGTGAATCAGTGTTTGGAGTCTTATCTTCGGTGTATGTGTGGGCACAGTCCAAGTAAGTGGGCTAGTTGGTTTCCATTGGCCGAATTCTGGTATAACACTAATTTCCATACAACAATCAACATTTCACCATTTGAGGCACTATATGGATATAAGCCTACTATGTTGGCTTTTGGACCTCACCTACAGTGCTCAGTTCAAGGGGTTACTGAAACTATAGCTGAGAAACAACAAGTAACCCAATAAGTAAAAGTCTTACTCCAGAAAGCCAAGGAGTGAATGGTGACATTTGCTAATCGTAATAGAAGTGAACAAGAATTTGTTGTGGGGGATTGGGTGTATCTCAAGCTCTAGCCTTATAAACAATTGACAATGCACAAAAGTCATGTTTGGAAGTTAAGCCCAAAATATGCTGGGCCATTTCAGATTGTGAAGAAAGTGGGTGTAGTGGCCTATACATTAGCTCTACCACCAGCAGCTAAAATTCCTTCTACATTTCACGTATCTTTGCTTAAAAAGAAAATTGGGAATGTTCGAGAGGTTAGCCACAACTTACCGGAATTTGACGATGAGGGTCGTGTGTTGTTGGTTCCCTTAAAAGTTCTAGCTCGGCGAATGGTGAAACACGGCAATGCGGCAGCGACGGAGGTTCTTATTCGTTGGTCCCAGCTTCCGGATGAAGAGGCGACTTGGGAGGATTATCAGTTGATATCTCAGAAATATCCACACATATTTGCTTGAGGACAAGCAAAATTTCATGGGGAAGACAATGTTACGATTGGAGGATGCTGATGTGCTACGAATAAGATGAAGAGAATTAGTAGTGTATTAACTAATATGAATAGTGTGTGTTTAGATTGTCATAGAGTTGTTACCTGTACTTATAAAGTCGCATTAGTGACTTTACTATTCGGCTGGGTCGGTTTATAAATACCCAAGTTGATCCAGAACCACCCATAATGTACGTGGTTTTGACATAATCAATAAAAACTCCATTCTCTCTTATCTTTTCTCTCGCCGGCGGTTACGAAGCCGCCATTATCGATCTCAAGCTCGGTCTCTGTGTTTCATTAAATTTGTTTGTAAAATCAAAAGTTCTACAATATCATCAAATAACTCAATTAGTTTTTTTTTCATATAAAAGCAAATCTTGTAAATCAATGACAAATATATTTTTATGATACAAAAAAATATACGAGTATAAGAAAATGGATCCCCTCTATTGATCATTAGCCACTATTCATGGGTATATCAATATTGTCTTCCCGTTGTCCAGTACAAAGAACATGAGAAAGCAAAATGGTTATTTTGGAAAGTTTTTTCATCTGTGGAGTGATGCGTCTTCATAATTAATATATAATATACATATATATCTCCTGGTGGTTTTGGTTTTCAACAATTATTTTATTTCAGTCTTATGATGGCATAGGAGTTTTGATATACATGTTCATGTTAAGTATTATGTAGTCTTCTTTTGTAATAACCCCTTTGTAGAACTGGTTCTGCCAGGGAAAGATATCACCAAAATACAGGGGTGGCCCTGAGATGGGGCCGGAGGGGCGACCGCCCTAGGCCCGAGATTATAATAGGGTTACTGTTATTCATATTTATTATAAATATGCATATTTATAATCTAGGCCCGAGATTATAATATGCATATGAACGTCTTATAAAGTTCTAAACAACGAATTGATGATTTTTTCTTATCAGATGTAAAAAAGAAACTTGATTAAAGATGTGTGTAACTAGTATTATTGTTTAAAAAACTGATAAAAGTCTTAATAAGTTGTCAACAGTGATATAAAGAAAAGTTTTTGATAATGTAAAAAAATTGATGAAAAATCTTTAATTTGGTATTTTTATTAAGGAAGAATTAATGAAATTTTTTCTAAAGTTTTTAAAGTTGAATTGACAAAAAATATCCATAAGATGTCAACAAAAAAATATTGATAGTTCAAGAGCACGATCGTTACAACAAATTACCAATGTAAATATTATTAACGAATTTCCTTTTGAACATTGAAAATTCTTTAAACTATGAAAACATTTAAGGATATTGATTCAACTGGTTTATTTTCTAAACAAAAAAATATTATAGGTAACTTTATTGGTAAAACAACACTTGAAATTCAATATAATATTTAGGTAACATTATATGTAACTTAAATTTGTGCACACTTCATTGTTATAATTGTACTAGTGCGTATCCCCGCGAATTTCGCGGACTGGAAAATAAATGTTATTTTTATCTTCAAATTATAAATATAAATGTTTTTTCAACTTGTTATTTTGAACATTCAACACTTTCTTGAGCTCTCCTTCCATTGTTGCGAGATTTTTCTAAGTGTGGCACATGATTCCTTCAAAGACTCCATGTCTCCATAGTTAACATCCAACACCTTAACTCCATGATAATCAATCAGATGCTTTATAGCAAAAAGGGACGCATAGTGTTCCGCTTCATCTGTAGTACTTTTGGGAGGGCCAACGATGTAAACAGGTATATCGCCAATCATCATCCTCGCAACACTTTTGAAAAGTGGATTGGTTGGAACCCAATCATAGAAGTTTAGAGTTAGCTTGAGGACATTCAAGTTGTTCAAGACGGGAATATAGGACGACCTTGTAACAAATAGTCACGATAACTTCAGCCATTGATATCAATCTGCAAACATAAACTAAATTAAATAAATTGCCGAATAATCACAATGACTACTCATTCATTGACCCCTATTTGAATGACTCCTCATTCACTTTTATTCTCATTACCCTATAATAATTACCCCAACCAAACGGACCCTAAAAATTTCGAATTCCGTAATAGTGAAAGCAAATTTATAGCAACACCCACAAAGAAAATTATTGCTAATGAATTCTTCTTTCATATAATTCTTTAATAAAGATTCCAATTAGATACTTTAATTTTTTTATAACACTGATTATTATTTTGATAGGAATTACACTTCAAACTACTAAGAATCCATCATCTTGATTAGAAACGCAATCTCCAATGCTGCTTCTTTGCTTTGTAAGTATCTATTTTCCTCTACGATATTAATTGTTAAATTAAGAAGTATCAGATGCTTAGCGTTGTAAATAGAATATTCCCTCACTCGGGCAACACATGCATACAAATATTAATGAAAACTCCAACCATATGCATGCATGCAATCTTCATCAATTACATAAAAGCTCAAATAATGCATGCAATATTCATCAACTACTTATTCCTTTAAAATATGTGAACGAAAATTTTGGAAAACGAATGATAATATATCGAAGCATAATAGAGCATCACGACGAATTCGTAAATTAAAAATAAAAATAATTAAAGATGAACTAACTAAGAATTGATCAAAAAAATCTGAGCAAATAACCCGCACAACTTTTGCCTTGATGAAAAAAAAAGTATAATAGGCTTGTATTTATAATGAAATAACAAAGTATCATATCAAGACCATAATAGAAATATATTAAATAAATTTATTTTATTAGTGTAATTGCATTCATTTAAATTTAGAAAATAAAATCGAGCATATATATCAATATTAAGTTTTATAATAATATTTAATTAAAAAAATAACATATACACTACTTTTTTAGCACCTAAACCCTGAACCGTATACACAGCAATTAAAAAAGTAAATTAACCAATTCCATTGGAAAAGATCACACTCGTAGCCTTTATTTTAAATTAATTTAATTTTTCAATTAGTCAATCTAATTAGTGGGCATAGATTTTATGCTTATATTTTTAAGTCGGCATAGTTAAACAATATTAGCTGAAGTAAATTAAGTCGGCATAGATTTTTATAATCTAATTTTAAGTTTTCAAATTATTCATATTATTTGAAAACATTCATAATAAAGATACTCAAATATAAAACACAACTATCTGGAAATATCAGCAAATACTGAAATAATTATAGCAACGCAAATATATTCAAATTAAAATCAAACTTAAAAATACTATAGTCTAGTATGAAATGATCAAATCTTCATTAAACCGAACACTCCAGACAGATCCACATTGACATGCATCTTGGTAACCATGATATGATATCATTTGTGAGACATTTCTCTGGAAATAAAAAAAAAGTTTATTTAATATAATTATATACTCCCTCCGTCCATGAAAAATATGCTCATGTTTTTGCACGTGGTTTAATGCAATAAGTTGGAGGGTATTTAAGGGTCTTGTGAGGTCCGTTTATGAATAAATTTATTATTTATGGTAAGTATGCATAAAAACGTTACAATAAATAATTACTTTATCGATAAACGGACCTCACAATACCCCATAATACCCTCCAACATATCGCATTAAACCATGTGCAAAAACATGAGCATACTTTTCATGGACGGAGGTAGTATATTAATAATAATTTCGACTGAATATACAAGTACTAACCTCCATTCGGATGGATGATTTTTTAATATTCAAGAATAAGTGTCACGGGAGGCTCAGGTTCTTGCACAACACAATTTATAAATTGTTCGCATAGATCTCACTCCAATTTACATTTCATAGTCATACCTCTGTAGAAAAAGAAAAAATTGAGTACAAAAAAATGAATACTTACATCAAATTAACAAAAAGAAAAATTGTTACATTCCATCTTCAAGTTCAAGTTCTATTGTCATATATATGATATCCTCATATCCATGGACTATTTCAACTTGTCCAATGAAAACGATATGTGCATGGATATCTAAAAAAAACATAAAATGAATTTAATTTATGTGAATAAAACATTAAATAATTTTACTCAAAATATATATAAAAAAACTTACCTTGAAGAATTGAATCTTCTTCATAAGTTTGATTAAGTATATCTTGAAATGTAACGAACTCAAAAATAGGTCTCATAATAGCAGATTCACCACATTTAGTCATTTGAGTTGAATGAAGAAATTCAAAGCAGAAGTTATGTTTGTGGGTCTTCAGTATAAACAAGTACTACTCTTCAATAAAAATAACTAATACTCTTCAGTGAAAACAAGTAATACCCTTCAGTTGTTCATATATAAACCAATTTCACTCTATACATACTCTTAAACTAATGTAAACCGTTATTTTTTTGTTGGGTGGTAGTGAATTAAAGTTTTAACTATATGAACTTTTTTTTTTAATAGTAGATGTATTGCAATTTTAATTACAAATTAAAGTTATAATGATACTTTTATTTTCAAAACATAAAAAAGGTTATAATGATACATGACAAATTTAGTAAACAATTATTTTGAGCTGGAAAAAGTTGTTATATTTAGTAAAACATTTTGTTATTCGACAATGATGCGTATAAAAGTAGACTTGGCCCAAAGTGGTCCAGTCCATTTTCTATCATCACATAACAAGGCTCAATTAGCCTTCAAAGCTCAATATCACACCATGCCTAAAAGAAAAAGCACAAGAAGCATAAATAAGCCAGGTCCTCTAGAGAGCTGACGAGCAAAGAAGTCAGGTCCTCAAGAGACCTTACAGTCCAAGATCCTTCAATAAGGAAAAATACATCTGGAAACTCGGGGAAGCCGAAAAAGACGAATCTACAAGTAATAAGTTTCAATGAGCAATCAAGTCTATAAGGGTGTGTTTGTTTTCAGCTTACGAAGTTCGGATGAGGGATGAACATCCCCCCGTCCCGGCCACTTTTCGGATTTGCACATCCTATCCCCCATCCAAATACACATTCACCCCTATTATACATCTATACCCCTATTTTCACATAACTCAATATCTATCACATCAACTCTATTTTTTCACATCAAATATATATTTTATTAATCTCTATCTTCTACTTTATAATACACTATTGATTAGGCGTGAAATTGTCATGATTCATCGCTCGAAATGCCCTTGTTTTGATTGATTTATATAAGTATTTAGAGTCATTTGAGTATCATTTTCATAAACTAATAAATTTGTTTCTTTGATGCTTATATATGGATAGAGGGCGAAAAGAGGAGTTCGTAGGACTTTGAATCGACTCAAACGGACTCCCGGTTGAAGAGATATGAAGATTTTATGAACATGTGTTCAGCTGTCGAAAAGTACTCGAGCAGAGTCACTCGAGTAGTGCACTCGAGCTGCAATAGGTCGAGTAGTCACTACTCGACCTATACTCGAGCAAATGCGTATTTTGGCCCAAAAATGCCCAAATTCGATCTCAAGCCTATTTATACCTTTTTCCAAGCATATCAACAGATACCAACACATATTTTTACATATTTTGAACGAGGAGAAATCTTGGGAGAGAGATTGGAAGAGTTTTATACGTTGTAATCGAGGTTTTAATTTACGAATTCTTAGCTTTAGTATTTCTTTTGAACGTATTAGATTAATTCTTTCTTTCTGTACTCTTTGAGACGATAAAACCTGTTTTTTTAGATTTATATATATTTCTTTAGAGACTTTAATTTGTTCTTTCATTTATGTTCTTGATTTCTTTCGTTAATTTAATTATGCATATGATTATTGTTCTTGTGATTGCTTTTATTATTCAAACCACCATGTTAGGCTAAAACCCTTGTATGCTTGGGGTAGGATGGACTCGTAGAAGTAGGTTGTGGGTATGTAATTAGGGTAATTCGTGACGTTAGGTTTTAATTCTCTTAATTAATGAATTCTTAAAATCAATCTTGACTTCATTCTTGAATTTCGTACGAAAAGTGTTAGAGAGAGGACGATCTTATCACTCTTTAACAACGAGTAGACTTAATGAGAGGGTTTAGAAAGGGTTAATTAATCTACCGGTTTATCTAAGGAGGACGACCGTATCACCTTAGTTTAAATTAGGGTCTCGTTAATTAAGCACTATCTATTAACTTGTTCTTAGATTAGTGAAGTCGATTGTTAGGATAAAGTATTAGGGTTGTGAATCTTGATCTTTTGTCTTGCAATCTTTTACTTAGGTTATTTCTTGCGCGTCACGATTATCTTGATTTTGTACCTGCTCCGTTAG
The DNA here is from genome assembly GCA_947034835.1 of Ballota nigra. Lineage (NCBI taxonomy): Eukaryota > Viridiplantae > Streptophyta > Magnoliopsida > Lamiales > Lamiaceae > Ballota > Ballota nigra. The sequence goes on along the minus strand of OX344721.1, from coordinate 7,098,778 downwards.
TATACGTAGGGATTCCTATCCTGAGCATCACCATCACTTATTTGATTACAAACCTTAGTTAATTCGTTTCTTTCGTTCTTTAGTTTTAATTAGTTTATTTTAGTTTAGAATTAATTATCCAAAAAATCCAAAAACATACACTCATATTAGCTACGACGCGTAGATCTTCAGGGATCTATTTGCATACACTTCATCCATTGGGTTCGAAATACTTGGTCGATATATTAGCTACGACGCGTAGATCTTCAGGGATCTATTCGCATACTCTTGCGGGGAAACTACTAGTAGAAAGCTAGTATTTTCACATCAAGTAAATGGCGCCGTTGCCGGGGATGGCGTTGTATGTCTTTTGAATAGGACTTGTCGATAGCTTAGTAGTTAGTAGTGAGTGCTTTACTTTTCTGTTTTATTTCGTAGTATTTTCGGCAGTTGCGTTTTTATTCTTTTGTTAGTGTTTCAGGTTTATGAAATCACACTCGCAAGGAAATACGAGCGAAGAGAGACTACAGTCAGATCCTGAGACAATAGCAAGAAGAAACCGAGCCTTTTTAAGAAGGATGAACGCTGCCGGAGGAGGGAAAGAACCAATGGACATTACTAATGAGTTGGATGATGTCGAGAATGAGTTTAATTAGACATTGAACCGGGCTGACGACACTGAAGGCAATTCCAGTAAGAACCAAGATCCGATAGGGGACAGCAAGAGCCAAAACCCGGGCACACAAAACGTGAACAATCCAGCTCACAACCTTGTCCAGCATCCTCAAAACAACCCTGCTTACCCACAGAACAACTTTCCACAAAACAACCTACCCTATCCTTACCCATACCCATACCCACCTTATCCATATCCATCATACCCGTATCCTCCACCTCCTGTTTACAATCCACCACCGGTTTATCAACCACCACCACCCCAACAAGTACCCGTACCACCTGCTAATCCGCAGCACATTCCTCAGAACGCAGATCAGAATATGGCTATTCGAGGAAGGTTTGCAGCGCAGCCACAACGGTACAATGATGGAGTGGCATTGCCCCCTGTAGAGGCAAACAACTTCTCAATTTCCCCAGGAATTCTAAAGCTGCTTATTGAGAATCAATTCAAGGGGGAGGTTGGGAAGGAGAATCCTCATACTAATCTGAGGAGTTTTCTGATGATCGCATCCACATTCAACTATAACGGCATGTCTGAAGATGCCAAGAGGCTCAGGTTGTTCCCATTCTCTTTGACGGGAATAGCTAAGGAGTGGTACGATAACACGCTCCCGCGGGGAGGTGTAACCACATGAGCCGAGCTCGAGCGTCTGTTCCTCGAGCGATTCTACCCTCCATCTAGAACGATTAAAGTGTTTGCCAAATTTGTTAAAGCACAAAATCAACTACTCGCAAGTGCACGAGTTCGTTGTTGTTGTAAGCACTTGACCAAGTTTAATATCGAACCAAGGGATTAAATTGAAGAACATAGCCCTTGGAATACACGTCGCCACATAATTGTAATGCAAATCGAGTTTGATAAGGTTGTTTGTTTTGGAAAGTAATGAATGAAACTTAAAATGAAATAAAGAAAGTAAACATGAACAAAAACAATTAACAAGATATTTTAAGTTTTTGACAAATATGAAAAGGTGTTCGGGTGTTCTTCCTTACATGAGAATCAAGTAAATGTTCAATAAGCAATCATTACTCTAATTTTCGGTCATCAAAAAGGGGCAATCACTAAATATTACGCATTAATCGTACTTGATAAGCCTAGACAAACACGTCAATTAAAACCCTTGGATTGTATTCTCCTCACTAATTACCCAATAACTAAATCAAGCAATTAATGTAGAAATTATGTAATTCTAATGAAAACACCCAACTCTCATTGCGATGCCTCAATATTAACTCAAATCACGTGAACTACTCACACCCATACTATTTCATGCAAGCATCCAACTCTCGTTGAGACAATTACACAATCTAATACAAATTACAAGAGCAATTCATGCAATCGAACAATCAAAACCATAATCCTATGAGGATGACCTCCAACTAGAGCAATAATCTCCAATCAAATCATGTACCTAATTACTCATGTAATTCCAAACACCCAAACACAAGAAAATTAGCTAAACATCATAGAAATAAACAAAACATTCATTGAAATAAGAGAAATAGCCATTAAAATGAAATTGAACAAATGGGTAAACAAGATAAAGAGTAGAAAACACCTAATTAGAAGAAAACTCAGCAACATCTTCAATCCATCCTTCAATTACATCCATACTTGAGCTTGAATTCAATAACAAACGAAATCTAACTCTATTGAGTGAAAGAAAAATTGAAATCTAAAAATGAAGGTGAAAATCATCTAGACTAGTGTGTGGGGTGTGTGCCCCTAAAGGGGTGTATGGTCTTCTCTAAATTCTGAGAAAAGAGGTATATATAGTGTGGGAAGAGGGTATGGGACGAATTTGCACTTTAATCCCTTGAAAAATACTGAATTTTCGAGTTTTACCCCATCTGCTGAGTCAACTCGGGCTTGACTCGGCCCAACTCAGTTAAAATAGGCACAAATATCCTCCAACTCGGCCCAACTCGGTTCCAACTCAGCTGGACTCAGTGCGAATTTGGCTCTCCACGGGTTCATACCGGTTTGGCTCTTTGGTATCGGCCGGTACGAATTAGTGCTAACCGATATTTTTGCTACGGCTTGAGAATATCGGTTTGGAGCTATGGTATCGGTTTGAGAATATCGGTTTGGAGCTATGGTATCGGTTTGGCCCTAATTATCTCGGTCGAGACGTGCTCTACCTCTTCAGTTTGCAATTTCCGGCATCGTCTCGAATGCAGCGGCTTCGCGAAGCAATTGACGGCCATGAATTCCGGCATCGAGCTTGCGGGCGTGAATTCCCAGTTTTCCGGCGAAGTAGCTTCGAATTCCGGTGAATTCATCGAATTCCGGCTTCGAAGCTTTCAGCACTTTCCGGTGCTCACAGCTTTTCCCTTCAATTGCTTTCTCTCTCTCTTCGAACAACAATGGCGTGAGTTTAAGCTTATGAGGATGAAGGTGGGTTTCCACTTTTAAAAAGTTATGTTTGACTTCTTCTTTATAGAATAAGTGGGCCCACGACTTTTTTTCTTCAGCTGCCAAATCTCATAACTCACGTGAGTTTCAATGAGGAAATGCCTTCCAATCCTCTTTTCTTTAATTTCATATGGGACCCACTTGCTTCTTTCTTTCCTTTCCTTTTCAAATTGATTCCCAGAGGCTTCAGCTTCACACATTCAAGTAAAATAGCAAATGGGCCTTCATTTGGGCTTTGAATTTATTTGAATTTGGGCTGCCAAGATGCATAGAAGAGACGACCCAATTCATTTTCTCAGCCCAATTCAACTTTTGACTCGTTTTCTCGATTCACACCTCACAAAATTAAAGGCTTGTATTTTGCTTCCAAAAATGCTAATCTCCTGCAAAATAAACCACAAATACCTTTCTCGACAATTAGGCACATTGAGACAATTTAATGCAAATAATCACAAGAAACTCAATAAAATAAGCAATTTAAGTACACGAATTTCGAGCAAAAATCACACTAATCATAAAGCAAGGATAGAGATTTCTTCCTTCCGCCAGAAGCCAGTAGAGGATTTACGTCAGGCGTGGGAGAGATACTCGAATATGTTGATTAAGTGCCCACAGCACGGGTACAATGAGGGGGATATCATAGCATTCTTCTATAGTGGAGCCAGCAAGGCTGGTCAAGCCCATCTAGATGCATGTGCGAGTGGAGCTTTTCTGAACCAAGGTATAGCGAGGTGTAGAGAAATCATTGACAACATTGTCACGAATGCCGGTGCATGGAACGAGGACCCAGAATTTCAGAGAGTTTGTAAGTTGGAGGAGAATGAGGGTACGAGGAAGCTGTTGATGGCTATGATGGAGAAGATCAGCAACCTTGAGATGGGGCAGAATTTGGTTGGAGGGAATGTAGCAGCGAGAGAGAAAGCGAACCCACCCATGAGCCAGCAAGAAGAGGCCAACTATATGGTGAGGCCTAACTATCCACAAGACGGGTATGCACAAGGCGTCAATCAGTTTGGAAGACCTTCTTATGGCCAACCATTTGTACCTCCAGGCCCACAACCGCCTCAAAATCAATGGAGGAACACACAAGGGTATCAAGGAGGGTAGCAGCCTCCTCAAAACACATGGAGGAAGAGTGAGAATTTCTCGTATGCCAATCTGAATGCCGGAATTACAGTTCCTCCAGGTATTGATCCAGGTTCTAAACCCCCGGGTGGAGAAGACGGTGCCTCAACTGAGGAAATATTGAGAGCTATCCTTCAGAAGGTGGAGGAAGGTAGCAAGAGATTGTCCTCTTTGGAGTACGATGTGAAAGAGTTGCATAAGAAAGACGATCAGCGTGATCAAGAACTCCAGAAGAGAGATTTAGAGCTGAATCGAATTCAGCAAGAGAACAATAGCCGTTTCACTTCGATAGAGTTTCAGATGAGCCAGATCGTAAAATCATTGGGTAGAGTGCCGGGTAAGTATCCTTCTATGCCGGAGGGAAACCCGAAGGAGCATTGCAAGGCGATCCAGCTTAGAAGTGGGACCAACTATGATGGTCCTCAGATGCCTGCTGATTCTGAGATGCCCCAAGGAGAGATTGAGATGGAGGGACAAGAACATAAGAAAGATGGAGGTGAGACAGTTGAGGAAGAAATTAAGATAGAGAGCAAAGAGCCTGAAGAGGAAGGCATTGAGAAGATTAAAAGAGTTCCAAAGTGGAAGAAGTCAAAGGAAGCAAGGGAGAAAGTGAAAGAGACCGAGCGTGATGAATGGGGGGTACCCAAATCGGTGATACCCGTCCCGTATCCGCAGCGCTTCATGAAGAAAAAGCTTGATGAGAAATTCACTAAATTCCTTGATGTTTTTAAAAAGTTAAATATTAACATTCCTTTTTATGATGCTTTGGAACAGATGCTGAATTATGCCAAGTTCCTGAAGGACTTGATAGCGAAGAGACGGCGAGTGGATGAGCCCAAGTTGGTGCAGCTGAACCATGAGGTGAGTGCATTAGTGCACAAAGCGCTTCCACCGAAGTTGAAGGATCCTGGGAGTTTCACGATCTTATGTGATATCGGGAATGGAGTTAAGAAGGGAGCGTTGTGCGACCTTGGGGCGAGCATCAATCTTATGCCCTTGTCGCTTTTCAAGAAGTTGGAAGGGGGAGAACTTCAGCCGACAATGATGACGCTTCAACTTGCCGATTGGTCTATTACTCGACCTCAAGGTGTGGTTGAAGATGTCCTCGTGAAAGTTGGAGATCACATTTTTCCAGTCGATTTCGTGGTCCTAGAGATGGATGAAGATGAACGCGTGCCTTTGATCTTGGGAAGACCCTTCTTAGCTACGACCGGGATGGTGTTAGATGTGGTAAATGGGAAGATCACGTTGAAAGTTGATGATCAAGAAGTGAAGATTTCCCTATATGAAGCCATGAAGCACCCGAATGAGGATGAGAGCTGTTATTGCATGGATGTCATTAATCCTTGTGTTGAAGACACACCTCCTATCTCTAACCTTTCTTATATTCATGATTTTGATCATCCTTCATTTGATGAGTTAACCCATGAGCATTACGATCTTGATTCTTTTGATAGGGATAAAGTGAAGAAGTTGAAGGAGGAAGAGGTGAAAAAGATAGACATGGTCCAGCTAGAGGGTAAAGGGAGAGTTAAGAAGAAAAAGTCCAAACTCAAGAAATTGCTTAGTAAGACTCCTCCAGATAAAGGTGAGAAGAAGTTGAGACCCCTACCACTTGGGGATGAGAAGGAAGCAAAGGAGCTCATGATGGAGGGGCATCAAGGAAAGGAATTCAACCACCACTCTTATGAGAGTAAGGGAGGTAATTTTGAGTATCATGTCCCATAAGCTCCTTTGAGCTTGGTCCGACATTAGGACCTTAAAAATAGCGCTGAATGTGAGACAACCCATTTTTATTTGCTTTTGAGAGTTTTATTTTATTAGGGTGCTGTTAAATCGTAAGTTTTAACCTCGTACTTGAGAGTTTATTTTGTAGGCTTGTCTCGAAGGAGTAAAGGTATCATGGAATTATTCAGATTGAAGGAACCAACTCGAGACCAAGGAGTGTGACACGTTGTTGAGAAACTTGAATTATTTGGATGAGGTAACCCACAACCCCAAACTTAGACCTCTTCACAAGGTCGAAGTTTGGGGGTGTGGAGTTTTTTTTATTTGTTTATGGTGACATTGCACAGGTGCACACCCTCTCTTTGAGTTGAGTTTGGTTATTTGGTATCTTGAGATGTTCCTTGGGCTGTTAGTGTTTTGATGTGGTACTACATATTTCATGTCTATCAACCATCTTATGCTTGTTGATTGCTATATTTGAGTATGATTTGATGAGTAGGGTGAATTGTGAGGATGAGTTAGGAATTCTTTTGTGTGAGTGTTTGAGTTAGAGTAGATTTGAGAGAGAACTAGTATGCTTGCGAGTTTTTCTTTTGAGTGCTTGTGTAATGAGAGTGAGAATTCACTAAGACTAGCATGGATGTGAAAGCCGTGAGTTTTGAGCTTTTTGAGATTTTGATGCATAAATTAATCTCTTCGTTTGTGAGTGGATCATCACCTTAGAGGATGCTAGAACTTGTGTGTACTCTTGCTTCTTGATTGTTTCTAGTTTGATATGCCGAAGGTGATCTTAGGCCATCTTTGTTTTGATTGAGTCACTTAGCCTAAATTTTCCTTACCATTGATATTTGTCCTTTGTTAGCCCCTTTGGGCCTAAAGCCTATTTCATTTGCTAGCACATTTAAACACTATTCCAAATTCCTAAGCTTTTTTGTCCCAATTTGAGTGGAGAATAGGAAAAGTGTGAATGTGAAGGGATTGAGTTGAGTTGAAAAAAGAAAATGTGATTGCTTGAGTGAGTATGAGAAGAAGGTGTGATGAAGAAAAAGAGTTGTGGGAAAGAACAAAAAAGGTTGAGAATGAGCAAAAGAAAAAAAAATGAGCTCATGTGTTTGTGTGAAAAAAAAGAGAAAAAAAAAGTGATTGACAAAAGTGAAAAAAAAAGTGAGAAAGAAAAGAAAAAAAATTAAAGTATTGAGAGTGTTGGAATTGAAAGTGTGTTTATTGAATATGTTGAAGTATTCTGTTCCTAATCTCGAAGTGCCAAAGTTTGACTTTCTATTCTCCATTCACTTGAGTCACTTATCCTAGATTGTTATCACACCCGTCCAAAGAGCCTACATTACAACCTTGAGAAAAGTCCTTTTTGATTCGGCATTGATTTCTAGAGTATGGTCGGAGTTGAGAGTGCTTACAAGCCTATGGCTGCCGATATGAGTGATTGATTATTTGAGTGAGTCCCTTTATCATTGATATACACTTTTGAGGGAGTGAAACACATCGTTGAGTGCACATCCATGTTTGATCTTGGTGGTTCTTGTTGTTATTGCATGAGTATGATGAAGGAAGGTGAGTGAGTATACGTGTGATTGATCTTTGAAGCTCGAGTTCATTTACTTGCACGATTTGATTCTTTGACTTATTCCTAACAATTTCACTTGACTTATTATTTCATTGCTTGAGGACAAGCAATATGGTAAGTTTGGGGGGGGGGGGGTTGATTAGGCGTGAAATTGTCATGATTCGTCGCTCGAAATGCCCTTGTTTTGATTGATTTATATAAGTATTTAGAGTCATTTGAGTATCATTTTTATAACCTAATAAATTTGTTTCTTTGATGCTTATAGATGGATATAGGGCGAAAAGAGTAGTTCGTAGGACTTTGAATCGACTCAAACGGACTCCCGGTTGAGGAGATATGAAGATTTTACGAACATGTGTTCAGCTGTCGAAAAGTACTCGAGTAGAGTCACTCGAGTAGTCACTACTCGGGCACTCGAGTAGTGCACTCGAGCTGCAACATGTCGAGTAGTCACTACTCGACCTATACTCGAGCAAATGCGTATTTTGGCCCAAAAATGTCGAAATTCGATCCCAAGCCTATTTATACATTTTTCCAAGCATATCAACAGATACCAACACATATTTTTACATATTTTGAGCGAGGAGAAATCTTGGGAGAGAGATTGGAAGAGTTTTATACGTTGTAATCGAGGTTTTAATTTACGAATTCTTAGCTTTAGTATTTCTTTTGAACGTATTAGATTGATTCTTTCTTTCTTTACTCTTTGAGACGATAAACCCTGGTTTTTCAGATTTATATAGATTTCTTTAGGTTATGTTTGTTTTGGGATTTAGGTGTGCGGGGGAAGTCATGACTTTGAAATCTTAGGATGTGAAAATCTTGATGAATAATATAAGTGTATGTTTGTTTTGGGATTTTAGTAGGGTGAGATTTTGCTTTATGTCAAATCAATATCTTTTAGTGATAGATGTTGTATTATTGTATTATATTGTGTAAGAGAAAAGTAGGAGAGAGATTGAGTGGATGATAAAAAAGTGATGATGTGATTGTATTTAATTATTTGAAAAGTAATAATAGGTTTATAGGTAGGGATTGAGTTTGAGATTTGAAAACCCGGCTTTAAATCTCAAACTAGAACAGAGCGTGGATTGCAAAGTCCAAAGTCCATCCGTGTGAGTCCCAAAACAAACATACCCTTAGAGACTTTAATTTTTTCTTTCGTTTATGTTCTTTATTTCTTTCGTTAATTTAATTATGCATATGATTATTGTTCTTGTGATTGCTTTTATTATTCAAACCACCATGTTAGGCTAAAACCCTTGTATGCTTGGGGTAGGATGAACTCGTAGAAGTATGTTGTGGGTATGTAATTAGGGTAATTCGTGACGTTAGGTTTTAATTCTCTTAATTAATGAATTCTTAAAATCAATCTTGACTTTATTCTTGAATTTCGTACGAAAAGTGTTAGAGAGAGGACGATCTTATCACTCTTTAACAACGAGTAGACTTAATGAGAGGGTTTAGAAAGGGTTAATTAATCTACCGGTTTATCTAAGGAGGACGACTGCATCACCTTAGTTTAAATTAGGGTCTCGTTAATTAAGCACTATCTATTAACTTGTTCGTAGATTAGTGAAGTCGATTGTTAGGATAAAGTATTAGGGTTGTGAATCTTGAGCTTTTGTCTTGCAATCTTTTACTTAGGTTATTTCTTGCGCGTCACGATTATCTTGATTTTGTACCTGCTCCGTTAGTATACGTAGGGATTCCTATCCTGAGCATCACCATCACTTATTTGAGTACAAACCTTAGTTAATTCGTTTATTTTGTTCTTTAGTTTTAATTAGTTTATTTTAGTTTAGAATTAATTATTCAAAAAATCCAAAAACATACACTCATATTAGCTACGACGTGTAGATCTTCAGGGATCTATTCGCATACACACTTTCCCTTGGGTTCGATAATACTTGGTCTCTATACTTGCCCATACTACAGTGAACCCGTACTCTTGCGGGAAAACTACTAGTAGAAAGCTAGTATATTCGCATCAAGTCAACCATCAATTAAAGTAATATAATATTTATTTTAATTGTTTACAAAAAATCCAATGAAAACATATTAATATTAAATATGCGTGAATTAATTGTTATCTTCATTAATTAATTATGCCTACCATATAAATAAATTGGAATTTTTTTTTCTTGACTTAGCAAAAGACAAAACATGAGTATAAATATTAAAATTTACTTTAAATTAATATAAAATTCCTTTGTAGGCACGTTGCAGACAATCCCCACTATTTAAGTACGAAATTATTTTTATCGAAAAGCATAAAGAAATATTTCGTAGATAGTTTTTATATTCTTATAGTGAATGACAATTAACAATAGGAAAAAAAAAATTACATTTTAAAAATAAAATAACGGTTTCTTATAAAAAATTGCATTGAATATAAATCCATTAAAATATTGGTTATTTATTTCGTTTTATAATTCATTATTAGACACAAAATTTAAAAATGAATAAAAATAATATTATGAATTAATGAATTAACAATGAGAATTTTCAAATTTCACCTCATGTATATATTATGATGATGCATGCCTTTAATATATTAAATACATATATGATGTTGTTGAATTGTTTTAAGAATTCAATTTTTTTTATTATGTTTAAGAAAATTAAAAAAAGTATGATTTCAATAAAATCAAATTAAATTGGTAATAGTTGACATTTTCGTGTCGGATAATTTCTTGTAATTTTGACCACGTTAATATCATATTATTAATTCAATTGTTTTTTGTTTTAATTCAATTAAAATAATATAATATAATTAAATAATTATATAATTACACATAGTAATATTAATTATTTTATATTACAATTCAACACAATCATTCAATCATTACCTCTCTAATAAATAATAATATAATAATACATCATCATTATTGATTTGACATAAAACTCCATCCACCCCTACTCCATCCAACCCAAAACAAACAAATTATTATTATTTACAGGATTTCCCTCATCAACTTTTTTTCCCCATCCGGATCTCCCCCATCCACCTCAAGACGAAAACAAACGTGACCTAAATGACCTGTCAGGTCACTAAAAGACCTAAACTAAGACTCCAAATTTGCACAAAGACCTCTTTCAACCTTAGCCAAATATACTTGGTCAACCCTAGGACTCAATATCCTTGCATACAGAACATTTTGCCACGTGTCTAGGGTTTCTTAGCCCCCAGTCCACACGAAATTACTCATATGCCCTTGCAATATCAAGGTATAAATACTCCTTCCCCAAAGGTTAAAGGTAACTTTTTTTCCTTCATCTTCATACTTAAATACTCTGCAAGTCTCTTCCCCTAAAAACACTACTTCTTCCTCAATAAATAAATACTAACTTGAGCTTCGGAGGTCCAACGCCGGGCACCTCTAAGCGAGTTTTTTGCAGGTTACTGGCGAGAGCTTCGACGAGGTCTCCGACGAGAGCTGCCCAATTTATCCAAAAACCGAACAAGAAAATTGTTCTTGTGTGAGATATTTTATACGATTTGTAAAATATATTATCAAATGGCGCGTCAGTGGGAAATTCAAGGTTGGATGTGAGGATTTTCGCAATAATCTTATGGATCTACTCCAGAAATCCATCAAAATATCAAAGCTAAGTTTTCTCTTCTAAAACTTTTTACAGGCCAATTATACTATTGGCTTCACTCCTTATTTTCCTAGTATGATTATATGGAAAAATTCTAGAAATTATAATATCAAAGTCTCAGTCATATTTCCCTAATTTATGTTTCCTTTCTAGGAAGAAACTCCGAATATTCACCATTAACTGAACCTAGCCGCGATGGGGTTGCTTTGGTAGCACCCCCACCGCGGATGGCCGCCGCCGCCTCGACGGAGACCGATGGGCCTCAGCCGCCTCTGTTACCCGTCGCCTAATCGGGCCCAAATCGAAGCCCGTTGTCGCGATCGGAACCGTCTCTTCCTCTTATGCGTGCTTATCGCGCCACCTCTCTAAATTAAGGCCGTCGCCCTTTTTCTCTGATCGAGACCAGATCTCGAACTGCCGCCGCCTTGATGGTGAACGGCCAAAGCGTCGTATCGCATCGCCGATTCACTGGCTGAAAATTTGAATCGCGCTCAACCTAGGGGTTTTCTATCCAAATACGGGTGACTATTCTCTGAATCTGTACATGCCTCAATATTACTGCTGCTTGAGGTTATCTCTATTTCTCTCCAATTAATAATTCATACATGTTATTAAACGTGGCTCTCATTTTGACTGCTTCAAAGCCTGTAATTGATTCTCCAGTATAGTTCAAAACCTGGATTGAAATGATTAACATTAGAAGGGGGTCTTGTTGCTAATGTTGTTATTATAATATCTGTGACAACTCTTTCCCCGTTAACTTTGAAAGTTGGAGGATTATGACATATTTTACAAGTCATGCTCATGATCTATTTGAAATAATGCTTACTGTGACTATGATTATTTGCATAAGATTAGAATGTGTTGATTGTGTTCAGTGTGGTATATGGATAACTTCCATTTTCCAGCTCAAATTATGTGATGTTTTGGCCTTGGTGTTAATATAATTTCATGTCAAATTTGACTCTACTCATGATGCCCACCATTTGTTGGATGAAATGCTTGAACTAAATATATTCATGATTATTTACCTATATCAAGTATGAAGCTCGTTTTGTAAAGAGCTCAAAAATGACATGATAGTGGAGTAGTAACTTGCTACTAATGCTTCCTTTAAATACATGTTCCTAATATCGTGAAATTTTGGCATAATACATGTATGATCTCTCCTTGCATTGTTATATGTATTGCATAAATGCTTACACGTTTTAAAGTCCTCCTATGAATTGGGGAGCTCATGTGTATATCTGTGGCAAAAGAGGTATGAATTATGCCTACTACATCATGTTGGTGTGAAAGCCTAGTCCAATAACTTGGACACCAAATTTATGATTTATGGTCAAGACCTAAGCATATTAGGTGACCTCGTGAAAAATAGAAGGAGCTCGTACGAGCTGATGAAATATGATCACGTCTCCAATAAATGTGAGACATTCAATTGCCTAAATTTACTTTTGTGAATAAACCATCCTAGCTTGTGGTGAATTTACGTCTGAAAATATTTTCTCTATTTATTAGTATCTGAAAACTTAATGTGCCCGTGTTGAGATAAGTTGTAACATTAATATGATCAATTCATCAATTACCAATGCTGAAGGAAAATGGCTGGATACTTAAATGTTTACTTATTTTTTGTTAGGAAAAAATGCTTGACTCTCGACTCGAAGAGATATGAATGTTCAAAGGACATGCGAACAAAGATGGCTTTGCTTCACAAAGATGATGGGGAAGGAGGTCTACTGACTCAACTAATTCCTACTTGACAGCCAGAGGGAGGTATCTCTGCTCCTTTTCACTTGAATTGAAATAGGTCTTAAGTAATGAACTATTAAGAATTATTCAGGACCTGGGAAAAAATAAAATAACAATTAGTGCTTATGAATCTAGCAGGAAAATTAATTTGTATACATCTTGCATGAAAATATGTGCTCAATTTATTTGAAAAGTCATCTTTCAGAGCTAAGACCTGAATTAATAGCTCCTGTTTAGCTAATATCTTGTGAATATTCGCCAAGTATGTTAAGATTTGCAACCGTAGCTTTTGCTTTGTGAAAGTGCATTAAGTATGTTAAAATTTGCACCCGTAACTTTTGCTTTGTGAAAGTGCATTAAGTATGTTAAAATTTGCACCCGTAGCTTTTGCTTTGTGAAAGTGCCTTATGTATGCTAAGATTTACACATGTAGCTTTTGCATCTATGTTGTAAAAAATATGAACTGCACATGCATTGAATATCACCTCCTATAAGCCTCTACTAAAGCCGAGCCATGATGAAGTAAATCAGGTCCTGAGATTACTCTCGGACCAAAAACATTCCCATAAGCATTAGCCAAGTCTAAGCAGAGAAAAGATAATTTTAGATCCCAAGATAACCCTTGGGCCAAAATTACCACCTATAAGTCTTAGACAATTCTAAGCTTGGAACAAAAACAAACCCAAGCCTCAGGTCTCCCTAAGTCTGGTACCCAGTAAGCCTTGCGGCCGCACCCAAGCATGGAAATCCATAAGTCCCCGTGAGGGTAGGATCAAAACCTGTAAACCTTAGATCTCTCTAAGCATGGTAGGTCTCAGCTTGCTACTAGACCTGAAAAACATTAAGCCTTAGATCTTTCCAAGCACGACAAAGAAAAGCCAAAATAAGCCTTAAGTCTACCCTAAGCACAAAAATTCCGTAAGCCCCGCATAGGCAGAAAACAAACCCCGTAAGCCTTAGAAGAGCTCCTAAGTTGGGTGCCCAGTGAGCCTTGGGTAGCTCCCGAGCATGGAATTTGTAAGTCCTCGTGAGGGCAGGATCAAACCCAGTAAGCCTAAAGGTTCGCCCTGAGCATGGTAACTAGTAATCCTTGAGGCCACATCCAAGTTTGGTTGAATCCCAAGTTAGTCTTAGATTACTCTAAGCATTGGCCAAGAATAATAAACTTTCTGCGTGAAAAAATCAAAGGGCTATTTAGCTCTCTTAAGGAGCTCATCAGACTCCCAACAAATTCAATAAGAAGGATCCACTGATCCTCACAAAATATTCAACACGGAGGATCTATCAATTCTAAAGAAAAAGTCCAAGAGGTCGCATACGGAGCTAAACAACTCCCTCAGATACCTAAAATCAATATATGAAGAATATACGTACATTTCAACACCGTTTTCCTGACAAAGGGAAAACAATCCTAAAAAGAAGGAACAACATATGCGACATATGTATCAAAATTAATCTATTTATCCTCAAAGAAGGAAAAATAGACAAGGAAGAAGGGAGTATGTATATATACATATACACTCTCACAAGATACGCACAAGAAAAACCCTTTTTTAGGGTAAAAAAAAAAGGCAACACACTCCAAATAAGGACCACTAAAGTACGAGGAATTAAAATGCAAGACGTGCAGAGTCAACATCACAAAACATTGCCCTAAAACCTTGGGTCATGATAAATTGTTCAAAAGAGCACATACGCTCTAAACAGATAATTGTTCCAAGCAACAAAGAAGAAAATTCAGGTCTTGAGATTACTCTCGGACCAAAATTACATTTATAAGCCTTAGCAAGAGCTAACAGTAAAAAGAAAATCCAGGTCCTGAGATTACTCTAAGACCAAAATAATATATTTTAAGCCTTAGCTGGAGCTAAGCTAAACGAATGAAAATTTAGGTCCTGCGATTACTCTCGGACCAAAATAATATCTTCTAAGCCTTAGCGGGAGCTAAGAAAAATGAATGAAAATTCAGGTCCTGAGATTACTCTCGGACCAAAATTACATTTATCTAAGCGTAGAAGGAAAATCCAGGTCCTGAGATTACTATTGGACCAAAATTATATCTTGTAAGCCTTAGCTGGAGCTAAGCATAAAAATTAAATTCAGGTTCTGAGATTACTCTCGGACCAAAATAATATCTTGTAAGCCTTAGCTGGAGCTAAGCATAAAAACGAAATCCAGGTCCTAATATTACTCTTGGACCAAAATTACATGGGCGCGACTAAACAAACCCTCGATTCTACTATACATACCCCATAATATTTTTTGACAAATATAGTCCTAAGCTAAATGTTTGGTTCCCATATTTAAAAGTTACTTAAATTATCCTTCCTAAGAATTCCTTCTTTTACAGTTCCTTTCAATTGATCTAACCAAGAAAATTGAATTAACACGAGGCTATTCATCTGTGTTGTGAACTATCCCTTTTTGCATATAAGCTTTCTTAGGTTAACTTCACTATTTTCTAGGCCACAGTTTTTTTTCCGTATCATCACGTTTTTGTCAACTTAAGAAACAACTTGCAAAAGGTTCAAATTAACTCTAATCTCGACACACAAACTCCGGCCGACGGCCCAACAGACGCGCCAAAAGAGCAACCGGTATCCACGAATAATTGGAAACCCTGTCGTTAATTAACATCACAAGAAACAGAGCCCGTATGGGCATCGTACTCGTGGAGACGAATTTGGTAGTGCCTTGTGTTCTATTTATCCTTGAATTATCTTCTATCCAACGCATCATGTAGTGAACCGGAATTCTCTATCTTCTGAAAAAAAATTCAATGAGCAATGGGGGAAAATCAAGAATTATTTTCAAAGGGGAATGTTGAAATAAGAAAAAAAAATTCAATGATACTAGAACATATCTGCAAGATTAAGAGCCATGTTCTTGAGTTTAGACTGAGAATAATCAATAATATATAACCTATCATAAAAAAAGAGATTATTTATTGTTCTTCCGTAAGTTTTTTGATTCACACCCTTTGATTGACACTAATCTGTACAATTAAATTATAAGATTTTTTTTAAACATAAGGATATAATGGTCAACAATTGGGGTGTGTTTAGTAATTTATATATAGCTGAAGAATTAATCATATTTAAAATGAGGTTTATATAGCAGTTGGTGTATGTATAGTAGAATCGGGGGTTTGTTTAGCCGCAGCCAAATTACATTTATAAGCCTTAGCTAGAGCTAAGCGTAAAAAGAAAATTCAGGTCCTGAAATTACTCTTGGATCAAAATAGTATCTTGTAAGCCTTAGCTGGAGCTTAAGCATGAAAAGTAAATCCAGGTCCTGAGATTACTCTCGGACCAAAATCACGATATATAAGCCTTAACAAGAGCTAAGCATAAAAAAAGAAAAATCCAGATCCTAAGATTACTCTCGGACCAAAATCATAACATATAAGCCTTAGCGAGAGCTAAGCAAAAAAAAAAAAAAAAAACAAAGATTTAGGTCCTAAGATTATTCTCGGATCAAAATCACAACATATAAGCCTTAGCGAGAGCTAAGCAAAAAAGAAATAAGATTTAGGTCCTGAGATTACTCTCGGACCAAAATCACAACATATATGCCTTAGCAAGAGCTAAGCAAAAATGAATAAAGATTTAGGTCCTGAGATTACTCTCAGACCAAAATCATAACAGATATGCCTTAGCGAGAACTAAGCAAAAAAGAATAAAGATATAGGTCCTGAGATTACTCTCGGTCCAAAATCATAACATATAAGCCTTAGCGAGAGCTAATAAAAAATGAACAAAGATTTAGGTTCTGAGATTACTCTTGAACCAAAATCACGACATATAAGCCTTAGCGAGAGCTAAGCAAAAACAAAGATTTAGGTCTTGAGATTACTCTCGGACCAAAATCACGATATATAAACCTTAGCAAGAGCTAAGCATCAAAAAAGAAAAATTCAGGTCCTAAGATGACTCTCCGGCCAAGATTATATTTAGAAAGCCTTAGCGAGAGCTAAGCAAAAAAGAATAAAGATTTAGGTCCTGAGATTACCCTTGGACCAAAATCACAACATATAAGTCTTAGCGAGAGCTAAGCAAAAACTAAAATTTAGGTCTTGAGATTACTTTTGGACCAAAATCACGACATATAAGCCTTAGCAAGAGCTAAGCAAAAAGAAAGAAAAATTCATGTCCTGAGATGACTCTCGGACCAAGATTATATTTAGAAAGTCTTAGCGAGAGCTAAGCAAAAAAGAATAAAGATTTAGGTCCTGAGATTATTCTCGAACCGAAACCATGACGTTTAAGCCTTAGTTGGAGCTAAGTAAAAAGAAAGATATTTTAGATCCTGGGATTACTCTTGGATCAAAATTATTCGCTGAAAGCCTTAGTTGAGTCTAAGCAAAAAAGGTAATCCAAGAAGACGTAACCATTCACAATCAAAAGAAAACTTCTACTCCAAAAGACAGCTCTTCAGCTCGCGTCTATTGGAGTAGGGGGATTAGCTGATGCGTATAAAAGTAGACCTGGCCCAAAGAGGTCCAGTCCATTTTCTATCATCACATAGCAAGACCCAATTAGCCTTCAAACCCAATATCACACCATGCCTAAAAAGAAAAGGCACAAGAAGCATAAATAAGCCAGGTCCTCTAGAGAGCTGACGAACAAAGAAGTCAGGTCCTCAAGAGACCTTACATGCCAAGATCCTTCAATAAGGAAAAATACATCTGGAAACTCGGGGGAAGTCGAAAAACACGAATCTACAAGGAATAAGCTCCAATGAGCAATCAAGTCTATAAATGACCTGTCGGGTCTCTAAAAGACCTAAACTAAGATTCCAAATTTACACAAAGACCTCTTTCAACCTTAGCCAAATATACTTGGTCAACCCTAGGACTCAATATCCTTGCATACAAATAAGACTTATACCGAGCTCTCACTGATCACTTTCGTAAGACCTAACATACTATACAACCATACTCACCTTTCTTCCAGAACATTCCGCCACGTGTCTAGGGTTTCTTAACCCCCAGTCCACACGAAATTACCCATATGCCCTTGCAATATCAAGGTATAAATACACCTTCCCCAAAGGTTAAAGGTAACTTTATTTCCTTCATTTTCATACTTAAATACTCTGCAACTCTCTTCCCCTAAAAACACTACTTCTTCCTCAATGAATAAATACTGACTTGAGCGTCGGAGGCCCAACACCGGGCACCCCCCAACGGGTTTTTTGCAGGTTTCCAGCGAGAGCTGCTCAATTTTTTCAGAAATCGAACAAGAAGATCGTTCTTGTGCGAGGTATTTTATACGGTTTGTAAAATATCTCATCAGATAAGTATAGATGAAATATTTTGCATAAAAAATTATACCAACAATTTTTTACAAAATATGAACATGGAAGACAAAAAATCATTGAGCACAAATAGTGACACCTTAAGTTTAATAATTTAGGGGCCGCTTCTGTCTAACATTATATGGTCACACAAAATTTTGTCAATGGACTTAAATTTGTTGTTGATAAATAAAATATGGGTCTGGCTATATACCCCTCCATTTATAATAGATACACCTATAATGATTATAAACTACCCATTATACCATTTAAAACAAAACCCTAATAAATTTCCCTTCTTTAATTATTTTCCACCTCTTTATGTTACTCCGTGCAGATACATTCCGCCAATCACCAATGTCGCACCGCCGCTCCTGCCACTGCAGCGCCGCCTGCTTTCTCCGTTCCTCACGCCTCCATTTTTTAGAAATAAGAAAGGTCTGTCTCAAATTCGATGAATCTAAAATGTTTTGGTTTCCAGCCTTTTAACTGTATCATCCTGCTTAAGAGCCCCTTCCATCTCATTCTCATAAAGTCCATGTAGGATTCTCCCAATATTCTGAACAATGGATTTGTTCTCTTTATCTTCAATCTTTGGATTATACCTCGCCGGACCACCCTCCAATGGCAAGAAATCAGTTGTAGCTTCTTTGGAAGTAGAAAATTGAGCAGATGACTTCTTCACAAGCTTCAACACGGCTTTCTTTTTAGCCTTAGCCTCCACGTGCGTAAGAAGTCGAAGAAAGGTTCAAAAAAATAGTTTCAAAATTATTATTTCTCTAATTTTTTGGTTTGTTACTACTTTTTTTTTTGTCTATCTCTTAATATTATTTGATTTGTATTGTTGATAAAATTGGAGATACCGTGGCGGCAGGCATAGGCAGTAGTAGGTGACAAATACAAGATTTGAGCTTTTAGAGGTGTATCTCATAAAATTACATGAAATGATCAGGGTATTATAGAATATTCCTATACTTTTTTCTATTTAAGAGGTGTATCTCTTAAATGGAGGGGTATATAGCCGGACCCATAAAATATAAAGATTTAAATATGAGGTATGAAATTATTGTTAAAAAGAACACGAAAAGTAATCAATGACACTCCATAACAAATGATACTATATGCAACCAAAGTGGAATACGATTCATTTATTCATTAAACAATCACCCTATCATCTATTAATAACATAAATCTTTATTTTTTATATTACCCTATCTTGCACCCTTACCTTATAACAAGTTATTTTAGCCAGTCCCACTGAGCCAGTTCCCAATCTTTCTGATTGGACTGGTCCCATTTCTGCTTAAATGTTAATTAGTTTAATATATTAATTTTAAATTGTAATATTATTATGTCTTGGACTAGTTAGATGGATATTGAAAGGGACAATTTGGAGTGCAATAATTTGAAGTATTTCCTCTCACCCACTTGAGAATGAATTCAATGTACAATATTTATTAATCTTTATAGACCAAACACATATGATCTAGGAAATGTGCTTCATGCTTTAAAAGATGTAGCTCCTTATGACTCAAGTTTTGAAAATATGATTAGATTTGCAAGTTTTTTTAACATATAATTCTTTTTTGAGGTACACTTATGTCGAAATGCCAAACTTATAGCACACACTTTAGTTAGGACTTTTATTTTTATTTTTATAGTCTTTATGTTTGAGTCGAGCCTTCAATTTTTATAAATGACCTTCTCGATAATGAAATTCTAACTTGTTTTGGAAAAAAGAAAAAAAGAAAAGAAAAAGGAAAGGCCAGTTTCATTTTAAAAAGAAATAAAAAAAACTAATTATAACCTATATTTTGAAATATTTTCTGCATATTTATGTAGTAATAGATCAAGTTAAAGAATACTTACCAATGAGACAAACTCAATTGTCCGTATTCTTTGTAATAACTATTTAATTACAGATGATGAAAATTAAATATGATTTTTAATATATGAAATTAAAAAGAAAAAATTATATGCAACGGTCATATGCATGAAAAATAAAGGCAAAGTTGTGTGTTAACAAACTTGGACCGTTAAACTCGTTTAAAGGGTATTAGTTGTTTATATTATAAAATATAAATTTTGAATGATATTGAATGTATCATTAAATTATATTAGTTGTAAATCAATTTTATGGTGAAACTATTCACACAATACCAAGTCAAAAATGATATCTTTGCGGGTTTTTTTTTTTTTTTTTTTTTTTTTTTTTTTTTTCATAGCTATCCCTATACGAAAATTAATTTTTTTTGAAAAAGATTGATTTTATTGGTTAAAAAGAACCTATAGACTATTTTATATGCATTGAAAAATATTTCAAATACTAAAATGACATTTATTAAATAAAAGATGCAAAATGCTAAAATGACATTTACTTTAAAATGGAGGGAGTAATATATTTGAAACTAATTATCACAAAATTTTCTAAAGTAACATTTTTTAAATTACCTTACCTAAAACAAATGGATCTATTGAAGAATGACTACGCTTATTTGCAATTTCCCTTTTCTAATTAACATCTTTTGATAAAATGTTTTACACTAATCTAAATTAGAAATAACCTCTCTACCATGTTAGTAAACATTTTAAAAGTTTGACGAATTTCTAAGATATTAATAGCTAACACCAAACAAAATGTTCTAGTTTTTTTTATATGTACAATAATGAACATCCTTTGTGTGAAATCGCACCCCACATTATATGCGTTCATTGTCTATAAAAATATATTACATTTCCAATTATCATACCAATATTCATGATTGCTATAAGTTAATGTTAACAATTGCAATGAATTCAAACAATCACCCAATCATCAACATCATAGACGATTCTATGATAAACTCTAGTATTGACGACGAATCAAATGTCAATGTTGTTGATGCTCCTTATCAAGTGACATTATCATTTCATGACCACATCTTTGTTTTCTATGATGTGCCGCGTGAAAAAGTTCAATTTGCGATTTTACTTTTGGGAGGGTTTGAATTTCGTCGAAATACTAAAAGACATATATGTCAGGATCCAAAGAGACAAGAATATCTGGATAAATATTACCTTAAAAGAAAAAATCGTTGCTTTGAAAATAAAATAAGATATAATGTTCGTCAAAAAGTTGCTCTCAGTATGAATCGTAGACAAGGCAGATTTGCTCCTAAAAGTATAATTAATGAATCTGATGTTGAGGAAGTAAATAATTTTGAGGCTGTTACATGTACTCATTGTGGAATTAGCTCGATTGAGACACCGATGATGCGAAGAGGACCGGCTGGTCTGAAAACTCTTTGCAATGCCTGTGGTCTTTCTTGGAAGAATAAAGGAACACTACCAGATATTAACAAGAGACGCATATAATTATTGATTGTATAGTATTATTCCTTTATTGCATAATATTATGTTAAGTTTTACAACTTTTGTCTTAAGTTTAGAATTAAATAATATTTGTAATGTGTGATTATATATATATAACAAAGTAAGTCTCTTGTATACCTGGTGCATGGCGTATTGTTTACACGGAAAAATGTGAGTGAATTACATTGATTTTTTTTAAATATTATCGGTTTTCAATTTAATGAACCCACACTTTTCAATATAAATGATCTCAACTGTTACATGAGTACACTGTGCACCAATTGCATCGTGTACATGAGACATTGGCCATATAAATTCACAATGGCAAAAACTTGTATGAGACCGTCTCATTGCATGAGACCACACAAATTAACATATATCCCTACCAAAGTGTTAATGAGCTCATGCCCTAGCCACACTCATTTTCATTGTCTCATGCCATTAGACGGTCTCATAGAAGACCTACTCATATACAATAATGGTCATTTGTTAATAAGTTAGAGGGTTTACTAGTTTTTTTTTCCTAACTAAAATTTATCCAATTTTGAACTCAGTCGCCATAACCTCTTCAATTTGTACATACCACAAACTAATTGGCACACAAATTCATACAGATCATGTGTATATAAATAGTACTCCCTCCGTCCCCTAATAATATTCACACTTGTGTGGGCACAAGTTTTAAGAAAAACTGATTTATTGACTTTTTGAACCAATGAATGAAGAGTATTTTGAATTAAAGTAAGTAGTTTGAGAGTGTTTTATTTCATTTTTTGGGGTGTGAATATTATTGTGGGACATCTCAAATAGGAAAGTGTGAATATTAAGAGGGGACGGAGAGAGTACATATTGCAGAAAGTAGTCTTTGTGAAAAGAAAACATCTAACCATAATTTGATATATTTTGGAGGCAAAAAATATTTTGATATGTGATACGTTGACAATTAACAAAAATTAATTTTTCGAATATTGTTAGTGTATCTAATCTATAAATAAAACGAAATATAAGAAAAACTTGGTTGGGCTTGAGTGGAAGATGTTTATGGATATCACTGTTTCTTGGCCCGTCCGCAAGCCACTATCCTGAATAAAACATATCTCTCAGATGAAATTCCTAAAATACCCTATTACTTATTCCCTATTTCTGTTTCTCTCCTTTCAAATCAAACCCTATATGTTTTCCCCAATTCCAGATCAATGATTAATTAGGGTTCACTTTTCAACACCAATTCAAGTTTACGCGAAATATGACGTTCTGGAGTAGATTGAGGCACTCAAGACATAGTTTCTATGCATTTTCGAACGAATTTAAGAGATTATATCATGTAACCAGGGCCCCAATTGTCGATCGTTATATTTCTCCACGGACCCTAGTTCCGTTTCTGAATAACCCCAACTTCATTCTCCAAGATAGCCAGTTGGAGTTTTTCCACAAAGTCCGATTTTATGGTAAACGTTCTAAGGTAATGTGTTACTGAATCATACACTCTATGTGTTGGTAAATTCTTGGGACAGTCACTTACATATTTGGGGATTATTTTTCAGCCTATGAAGAAGGAAAAGGAGGAGGATCACTTCGAGCCAAGAGTTAATGAGCAAATCACAGCTCCGTATGTTAGGCTTGTTACGGAAGAAGGTGCTTGCATAAATAACATAATCTTGATACTGTCTTGAACACTTTTTGGATGGATGCCTCTTGGGGTAACTGAATTTAGTTTGAATTTATCAACTCTTTTAGTGTATGATGACTAAACTGCATCATAAAGCCTCCGCATCTTGGTGTGAGAAAATGATGCCTTAAATTTTCCTGCTCTATACTGAAATAAGCTGATGATGATTTATTGCCTCTGAAAGGATCCGCGCTCTAATACTGTTTTGCTTCAAGATAGCATGTTAGAATGACAGGAAAATAGATTACTTATATGTTGGTTAGAGGGGGGTGGACTATATGTTTCTTTCAAACACTTGGATGAACACGACTGATGCATTCCGTTTGAGTTTTTCTTTTCTTTAATCGATAATGTTTTATTGTGTACATACAGGTCATGATGTAGTACCAATTCAGAGAGCAAAGGCCCTAGCAGAAAGCCTTGAGATGGATTTGGTTGAGGTAATTTTTATGTTTTATGTTATTGAGAAAATAACATAATTGAAGCAAGCTTATGGGAGACAATTTTTGGTAATATAGAGATGACTGTTATTTTTTCAGCCCAAAGTTCATTACAAATGCAATAATTTCTGATAATAGATGGTCTTACTCTGTTCAAATTATGTGAGTTCCTTCATCTTTCTCCTTCTGATGGCACACTAAGCATGTTAATATATCTAAAAACGAGCATATGGTTAATAAAAAACTGAATATTCGATAAAAAATAGGTTGGAGAGAGAGACACCATCCCAAGCATGGAGAAGTTGGGCGTTTCTTGATGCTAAACATGTTGCTCGAAGTGTGAACTGACTAAAGGTGAAAGTGAAAAATTACCAGTAGATATACTAATTCATGTAATCTGATATAATGTAACTCATTGGAGTTCAGGTTTTTGTTGAAAGTTTTTCGTCCTTAATTCTTTATGCTTTTCCCACTCAAGTTGCAACTCCTAAAAGAAAAGTGACAAATTCTTGGGGATGAAAAATAATTCTTACTGCTCCTTTATTGAATGCTTTACCAAACTTTTAACTTTGCACATTATTGAATTGTTCTCTGCCCTTGACTTTTAATTGATTCTCCACTTACGATGTGCAGGTTAATAAGCAATCGGATCCACCTGTTTGCAAGATTTTTGACCTTAACAAACAAAAGTTTATTCAACGAACTATGGCAAAAGAACGTGCCAAAAGCAAGGTTGACTATATATTGATAGCGTACATTTTAATGACATGTTACCCTACATGTTCAATTTTTCTGTTAATAGTATTTTCTGATGCATTAGCTCGTGCTTCTTTTCTAACTTAACTTGGTGGTATTTTCACTTATTTATCTATTTATTGATAGCGTACATTTTAATGACATGTTACCCTACATATTCAATTTTTCTGTTAATAGTATTTTCTGATGCATTAGCTCGTGCTCCTTTTCTAACTTAACTTGGTGGTATTTTCACTTATTTATCTATTTAGATCTAATGTGAAATGCCTGCTAAAATGTTCAGCTATTCATAATTCCATATAGAATTTTAATTAAAAAAATGAATATGCTTCACAATTCTTCATGTTGATTTCATTCATTGGTATTAATATAACAATAGCTTTTGATAGGTACAAACCTACTATTTTCTTTAATTTTATTTTTAAATATGTTTGTTGTGTAATTGGAAGGAATCTCTAATATTCAAATAATGAGATTCACTTAGTTCTATCAAAAGGAACAATTTGAGATGGTTGAATGTTGGATGTTGTATGCATGCGGCTAGATTTGTTTTCATTTGTTTCCTGAACGCTTCAACATTTTTATTCCGTGCAGGTTGAACCCAAGAAAGGATCTCCCAAAGAAATAAAATTTACTGCTAAAATTGTAAGTTTATAAGCTCTTTTCTTTTTTTTCCCAATCATCAAATACTTCCATTTCTGTTGTTGAAAGTGAATAAAAAACTCTGGATTTCCTATAGTCATTCATAAATGCAGAAGGAAGTAAAGTTTTTCCCATAGTAATAACTTGTGCATGTAGAGTTCTCTGATAGGCTCTCTATACTTTATATTCGGCGAGTTCTCCATTTTTAACAATAGTCATGCAAGTGTAGCAAAGGCTCTTATGAAGCTAAAAGTGATTTTTGATACCATTATATATACACACACACACATGTATGTATGTATGTACATGTCATTCCCCTTTTTAACTTCTGCTTTTTCAGTTGTGTTCATGCTTACCCTTTCTGGCCATTAATGGCCTTGTTGGTTTCAGAAAGAAAATGATCTAAAGATAAAAGCTGACATGGCTAAGAGACTTATGGATAGTGGCTACCGGGTCAAGGTACTTGCTCTTTATCTTAGTTTCTTTGGTTCTCTTTTAGATATAAGAAAAACCTTTCTCCGCTCCGCTGTATGTGGAGGCTTTAAATCAGGGTGCATATTTTTGGGAAAAAAAAACATTATGAGAATGTTTGGTCTTTGTACTTAGGGTTTCATTTGAAAAAATAAAGCAACTTTTCAGGTCCACGTCTCAGATTAGTATAACCAAATAAAAATCACATCGCATACTAGCATTCATTGATCTGTTGTGCAGTCTTTTGAAAAATTCACAAAATGATTGTGGACTTTCCCTTTGACTAGAAATTTGTAGAAATGGGATTATCTACTTCATCTAGTGCTCAAAGAAATTTCTTATGGGCCTTGAATGTTCAAATTCTTTTTTCATTATGTAAATCTGGTAGATTAAAATTGGAGGATGCTCTCTGATAGCATTGTTGCACGTATAATCCGTATGAAGCCTGATATACCGATTCATGAAAACACTTTACCTAGTTCCAGTCATATTGATCAAATGAGCTCAGTGCCATACACTGCTGCTGTGTTTCATATTAATTTTATGAGGCTTTTTTTTCTATCCAACTGATGGCTGATAAAAATATGTAGATTGATATCCACATTAGAAATAATATACAGTGTATTAAGAAACAACATGCATAAAGAGACCTTGGGAATGCCAACTGAATTTTCAAATACCATTGGCTAGCGTTAAAGTTCATACCTTTTTATTGTAATAATTGACGAGATAACTAAGCACCTGTAGCAAGCCATTCTTGAATGTATGTTGTTTGCAAGAGAATAGGTTTTTAAGTGAGGAGGGGAGAGTGAGTATGTATCAAATTAGAAGCTTGGAGAGAGGCATAAGAATCAAGGTTTTTACCATAAGTAGCGTTAACTGAGTATATGGAATGACAGTTTTGTACTCATTGAATTAGCAATGTGATAAATGTGAAAATTAATGACCATGAACTAAATGCATCTAAAAGTCTTAAATATTTAGGATCAATGAAGAAAATTGGGAAATCAATGAAGATGTTACACATGGGATCCTAGCAGGTTGGGACAAATGGCGGAGCTACTCCTATACTTTCTGACCATAAAATACCTTTGATATTGAGAATAAATTTTGTAGAACAGTCATAGGACTTGCATTTTATGGAGAAGATTGTTGGCTGGCTAATTATGAATATCAACAAAAACACTGAGAATAGCAAAAGCAAGAATGTTAAATTTGGATACAATAAGAAATGATGCATTAGAAAGAAAGTGGGATAGCATTGATAGATGAGAAAGTTGAAGAGACACTCTTAAGACGGTTTGAACATGTACGTGGGAGACATTCAAACTCTGAGATCTAGAGGAAGTAGGGAATCTTCAAATCAAAAGTGGAAGGAAAAAAGAATTGGAAAGGAACTATTAGAAGTGACATTCTATAACATGTGTCTAGACCTATGCAACTGTTGTTGAGATCCATATTAAGTCTAAACTTTTTTTGCTTATTGTTGCTCCGGGAATTACATGGGACACATTTCCAGTGCAAATAATCTTACATGACATTCAGTGTTGATGTGGGAAAACCCTAGTATGTGTTAACTAACTAGGTTCTGTATTTTCCCTGGTATAATTTGATAGTGTATGGCCACGCTCACGGACAAGGACAAGGCTAAGGCCATGGACAAGGACAAGGACAAGGCCATGGCCACGGACAAGGATCCTACTGCTCATGTGGACTTGAAACCATTGTTATCTCGTTTTTGTGCTCTGGTAAGGGTTTTTACTTTAACGCAGTCTAGTCTTTTTGTAGTTTTCCCTTCTGTTCATTTCGTGACGCTAAAATCTTTATTTGCATCAGATTGAAGATGTTGCTATTTTGGAAACTACACCGAAGTTTGAAAAAACACAGGCATATATTGTTGCCAGGCATGTTAAATTTGGTCCTTCAAAAAAGGGTCCAGGAAAGAAAGCTTCTCGGGATGTTCTTTCTTTGGTGACATCAGAAGGAGCTGGGGAAACAGTAGAAGATGGCTCAGGGAGTGAAGATTCGCACGAGGATGTTCTGAAGAAGAAATCTGAATGGGCTGTTTTCGATGGATTCGATGATGAGCATACCATTTTCGAAAACAATGAGGAAACTGGGCCTTCGTCTGTTCCATCTGAGATTCCAAAACCTGCAATGGTGAATAGATATGCCAAAAATCCTAGATCTGCAACACCACCTACAGAAATGAACGGCCATGATGCAAGGAACATGAGGAATAGCGCCCCTCGATTTCCAGCCCAAGGAAATCAATCACGAGTTGGTATGAATACAGCACCTCAGATGAGGCCAGAGGGTTCTCCTCGATTTCCAACCCAAGGGAATCAATCACAGGTTGGTCTGAATTCACCACCTCAGATGAGACCTGAGGTTCCTGGTTATGGAGTTCCAAAACAAGATTCTTCTCCATCAAGTAATCCCAAAAGTTTCGGAATATTCAGCGCTCAAAAGATGAATACGACCCCAAGTGAACAAAACACACCAGCAGTGACTAACAGATACAAGATAAATGCTCCTACTGATTCTGCAAGAAACTCTAGAATGGGGCCCCCGCCTCATAGGGACTCAAGGATGAACACAGGACTCGGTTTTGATAATCCCAATAAGAACGAAAATCAAGCAGAAATCCGAAGATGACAAGTTTGTGGTTCTTTAAGCATTAACTTAATTTATAATGGAGCAGGCAGAGTGGTTTTTCGTTTGTTCTGAGTTAAGTGTTTATTGCCTAGATTTCGATTCTTTTGTCTGATTTCTTGTCTTGTGAATCATAATTCATAAGCAACTTAATTATATTGCTGTTCTTGTGTTCCTAGATACTTTTAGAATTTTATTGGTTAAATAACTGTATTTAGGACCCCAAGTGCTAAAAGTCTGTTGGTTATCTATATATATATAAAAGTAGAAGTGAGGAGAGAGAAAAAATTGTATTTATTGGAGCAAGTGAAGTGCGCTTTATGATGCAATAGTGAATCTCACTCTCCATTAAAGAGAGTGGGTCAATTTTACTAATTTCTTTTCTTTTTTACTTTGCACCAATAATTTCAAAACAACTTTTTAATTTTAAATCTATTTCCAACACACTATATATAAAATTAAATTGTCTTTTGAACATTTTTAATTTAACATATATATTGCACAAATAAAAAGAAAAATCATATTTAATATATTAATTTTATTATTAAGTGTTTTCTATTGACTTCAACTATATGATTGATTGAATTTAAATAATTTTCATTTAGAATATAAGTTTTATAAATATTAAAATAATTTTATGAATTTTAGTATTTCTTGGGAATTTAGTATACAGTTAAATAATTATAATACTCACACATATATACAATATAATTTTTACATATTAACTGATTTATGGATAAAATAAATTTAATTTAAATATAATCATTCATTATATACTCTTGCGTTTAAAATTTATAATATTCTATCCGTGCATCGCACGGGAGAAATACTAGTGTTATTAAAAGAATGAATCGTTTACAAAGGAGTATACAGTAAGTCAGTTTTATGATTTAATTATTTATTATATTACCATAAATCGATATTTTTGTTTCACACTACTAGGTTTAAGGTTGAGGTTATAAATTCATCATAAGTGTGTGTGTCCATTTTCTTACTAGATTAAATGCTTAAAACCGTGTATAAACCCTCAAATTGGATGTTTGAAACATATGAAAGGCTTTTTTTTTTTGGGAGACTCTTAGGTCACGTTTGTTTTCGTCTTGAGGTGGATGGGGGAAATCCGGATGGGGAAAAAAAGTGGATGGGCGAAATCCTGTGAATAATAATCTTTTGTTTGTTTTGGGTTGGATGTAGCAGAGGTGGATGGGGCTTTATGTCAAATCAATAATGATGATGTATTATTATATTATTATTTATTAAAGATGTAATGAATGAATAATTTTGTTGAATTGTAATATAAAATAATTAATATTATTATGTATAATTATTTAATTATTTAATTATATTATATTATTTGAATTGAATTAAAACACAAAACAATTGAATTAATAAAAGATTCATAATGAATTATAAAATCATTTTAACTTGTCTGCCGTCTTAGAAAGATTTATAATATCATTTTTATTCTTTTTTTAAAGATTCATAATATTATTTTTATTTATTTTTAAATTTTTTGTCTAATAATGAATTATAAACTAAAACAAATAATCATTGTTTTAATGGATAGATATTCAATACAATTTTTTATAAGATGCATTTATTTATATGATAGGCATAATTAATGAAAATAACAATTAATTTCATGGATATTTAATATTAATATGTTTTCATTGGATTTTTTTGTAAATAATTAAAAATAAATATTATACTAATTTAATTGATGGTGTATTATAAAGTAAAAGATAAAGATTAATAAAATATATATATTTAATGTGAAAAGATAAAGTTGATTTGATAGATATTGAGTTATGTGAAAATAGGGGTGTAGGTGTATAATAGGGATGGATGTGTATTTGGATGGGGGATGAGATGTGCAAATCCGAAAAATGGCCGGGACGGGGGGAGGCCCATCCCCCATCCGGACTTCGTAAGCCGAAAACAAACAAGCCCTTAAGGGTTTTACAAACTAATTCTAAATTAAGTTTATCTTTGTTACTAACGGATTTGATATAATGCCCACCGGTGGACATAAACTTATATGCCCACCGCGAATGTGATAATGACACGTAAGCAAATTTAAGTAATCAATTAAAATAATAGTGGGACCCCAATTTAAATTTGCTTACGTGTCATTATCACATTCGCGGTGGGCATATAAGTTATGCCCACCGGTGGGCATTATATCAAATCCGTTGTTACTAAATGTTAAGATCTGACATTTATAATCTCACAAAATATATCTTTTAAAAGGTTTAGCAAAAAATAAGGATGAAAAAAAAAATTATTGAGTGAGCACTTGAATCAAAAAATTATCCCTCATCCATTTCACACAAATGCATTATGCATCTCACCACTTTAATACCTTAAAAAAATTATAAACACATTGCATATCTTTTATGCGTTGGTAATGAACCACTTTATATCTGGTGTGCAAAGCAGTCCTTGGCAGATGTAGTGCAATTTGGTCGTTTTATTATTTTTGATTGATGAGAAGAGATACAATGAGGTATGTGTCTGTGTGTGAGATTAAAGTATGCCAGCCAGAGGCAATTGATGATTATTTTTTTACTTTGAGGCCAAGGCTTGCTCTACTGCTCAATAAAAGAAGCGTTGATGTCCTAGCTTCCAGGCTCTACTTTTACTACTCTCTAAGCTATGAAATTCGAGGGCAAGCAATACTAATAATGCCTTGATGCATGAATTCAGAATCAACACATGTTCAAGGGAAAAGATAAATCTAGAATATACAGCCCCTTTAATTGCAAAACAGAGAATAGAATAGCATTTCTTAACATTGCCATGACGAGTTGGGGCAGGTTTCATTTATATTATATATATATCTTGGTTTGTGATTGATGAGATGCTCATATGATTGCTAAGGAATTACCTTGATTACAACCTCCTATATGTATATGATGAAGCAGAGACAAAATCTGCTAGGAAAGCACCTGTTTCTGCCCGACTTCAATGGATTCCAGAAACAAGTGTTGGTGCGGTCATATTTTGAGCTGAGAATTACTACTATTTTACTTTGACCATCAATAATCTTTTTTTTGTTTTACCTTTAACATCATCCATCTTCTCTCAAAAAAAAAAAAACATCATCCATCCTGTATTATGTAAATCTATGGCTTATGCCTGTAGTTGTGTTGGTCATTTCCACCGAGTTATTCTCCTCCTGTATTCTATCTGTTTGTAGAATAATGAAATGATGGATGATAAATGATTATTGGATGGATGGATGGCTGGCAAATGATTATAAGAGAGGTCATGGAATAAATGATTAACCAGTTTTTAGTGGTTAATTATCCATTTGAAATTTAATATACTCATTTCTCTCTCTTTCTTTTGATCGATAACCAAAAATGCATCGCAAAATTGGAATAAAAATACTACTCCAAACCTTGAAATTGTTACAATTCACCAAATTCAACAGAGAGAGAGAGAGAGAGAGAGCTCCTCAACTATCCACAGACCCACTCCTGTAGCCAATCTATAATTGAAAACTTAATTCACATTTAACTCCTTAGTTAATAGTCAAGACCAAGTTCTCGCCTTAATTTCATTCAACATCGAATTCTTCCCAATTACCATCTGAAAATCAAATTTAAGTGCAGCAATCCATCTGAAATCGAGTTTACTCTAGTTCCAAAGTAACAGATGGCATCTTGGTTTGATTGGGAACTATCTTCTGATGATTATGATACAGCTTCCAACAAGGTGGTAAATTCTAAAATTAATCCAATAAAATTTTGTGGTAAAAAAGAATTAATCTGACATCAAAGTAAAGCTAGAGTGGTACAAAATTGAGATTCTATTAGACTACTACAATATAAATTGTCAATGGTGGGTAGCAAATCTTGTAGCATTCAGCTACCTGAAATTTAACCAAACGACTTAACAATTGTGCTCACTCTTTCAGCAAAAATCATGGAAGTGATCTTTTTATCCGGGATATGAAATGGATTTGAAACTGCGTCAACGTAGGCAGCGTGGAACTTCATGAAGAACTGTTGCATTTTCCAAAACACAGAAAAGGAATCAGCTGCGATATTTTGGATAGCCAAAAGCAGATTCAGGTCTATATACGGTCCAAATAGCAATCACAGCAGATATATTAGGAGCTTGAATCAACTAAACTGAAAATTTGGATAACTCAAACAGCAATTGTCACCAGTTAAATTGAATTCAGTGGTGTAGAAATGAACCTAACATAATCAGTGCAAGATTTATAAGAAATTGAAATGTGGTAAATGATGAGAAAGATGTCTCACAGCCACCACAAGTTTCTACACAACACAAGAGAAAAGTTCACTGGGCTTTGTCTTAAGTGAATCAAGTAGTATTAGATACAAGTTCAGTGACTGATATAAAATTCAGTACTATTAATTAGATGGTGTCAGCATGTTTTAAGACAATTATAGCAAGAAAGGTGGTCAGGGAAATAAGATAATTAGCACACCTTTAATTTTTCTATGCAATTATTTATTGTATTCATTTTACACTAATATTAAGATTTATGAAAATCATAGAATTATTCATATCTCACAAGGTTTAATAAAAGATGTCTTTCAAAATTTCACCACTATTTACAAGAGATGTTTTAGGCGATTTAAAATCAAATCTTCGGATTTTCATGAGAGATTCAAATCTCTATTTTTTCTGATGACTATAAACGGAGGGCTCTATTTGTAAACCCAAAATACACAGAAAAATAATATCTCACTCTATTCACATTGCAACCAAAGTTTTATTTCTTGTTCTCCCAATCGGTTCATAGGTATTCTTTTTCTAAATTTTGAAATCCTATTAGCAAAATGGGTACTCTACAGCAAAGCAACTGATAAGACTCCAAAGCAGCCACAAAGAGAGGAAGATTTATCTAGAAAACATAATTGCAAACACTCCTAGCCAAATGCTTAAAAAGTCAACCAGTAAAATATTTACAAAACATGGGTACTATAATTTTATAACTGAAAAACATGTATGCATTGTGACACTTACACTTCTCACATCTGCATCTCTAACATCAAGGTCTGTTGTTACCAATATGAACTTCACCTTGGTATTGGTCAAGTAACCATACCTGAAAGCATTAGCTATTCATAAGCATTGTAGAGCATCAACACATAAAAATTAAGCAAACCTATGTTCCATTTTCTATTAATTTATAAAGAAGAAGATTCCTTGCTCTTACGCTTTGTAGTTTTCACTTGGATATAGCAAACCAAGAAATGTCTCATTTAGTATTGGGCTGGACTTTTTCGGATTGTTCACTGCTAAAATGAAAATTATCACACGTAAAAATCATTAAGCTATTATAAAACAGATACAAAGATATGGGATGACCACAATTTCCACTAAGTAGATAACGGATAAAGCATTTATACAGCTTAAACATTATCTTCTTCATATCACTTATTTGCTTATACTCTTCTCTCACTCCATACTATAACCATAAATGCTTGCCTACAAAGTGAAATCGCTAATGGTCTAATCCTTTACAATAAGTCTCATATCATGTCATTGTAGGCTACACCAATCGAAGTCTACCGCTAAACGAAATTCTACCAATTTGAATAATCAGTTTACCATAGTGCATCAGAACCTTTCACATTTACCTAATAACCCGGTTTGCAGTTTTCTTTTCAACTAACTGATTGATCTTAAAAGCCTTACTTATCTTTCCATTGAATTTTTGAATTACCATTGCTAAAGCAAACCGAGTCACGCATTATATAGTTGTGAAGTTTCTAACACAGTCCAAATGAAATATAGATTTAAATCCTTCGACAAATTTCTGATTTTTTTTCAGCTGATGTGCAAAACAAAATTTCTTGTGAAATAAAAATATCGATAAATTCACCTCTTTCGTCGACGACATCGAGAGAACAGTGGACGATATGATGAAGCTTGAGCGCATCATCAGCCATGGTAAAACTCTGTATGTATAGCGGATTGTTCTGCCAATAACACGAATTCAACAGAAATTAGACTTTAATTCAAGCATCAATGCAATTGTAAATTGAATCTGTAGAGGAAATGTGAAAAGCGGCGGAGAACCTCGTGGCCTACGACGGCGACGCAGACGATCATGGCTCCACTGCGATGGGATTCTTCTGTATAACGCAATAATAATATGATAATGAACAACACTATTATATTCCGACCCTTTCTTTTTTTATTTTTCCCCATAATTTTATTTTTACTTTTATATATATCTTCGATTGGATTGCTTTTAGAGAACTTAAATTTGAATAATAATAATTTTTCCATAAATTTAAATTAAAATTATTTATTCTTAATGAAATAAATTAATGTTGAAGACAACTTTTGAAATTGGTACTGTGGACACAAAGCTGTCAAAACGAACTAGTATAGCGAGCTAAAAGTCCATCTTTTGGAAACCCAACTTACTCACTGACGATCCAACTCGCTACTTTTAATATGTGTATATTGAATTAATTATCAAAATAAAATGTAATTCACAAATTTTAGGGTGCATCCAAGTGCATAGTATGTACTTGGAATTTGATTCTAATTTAAAATTAATTTTGACCAACTAAGATTCAACAAAAACTCGCGGGTCAGGCTCAATCCGACCAAAATTCGCGGGTCTGGCAACAAATCAGGTCGAAAATGGTTGCGCGCGCTTCGTACCATTACCCGAAGTTATATCACCAATACCTGAAGTTATATCACCAATACCCCAAATAATTATCACCAATACCCGAAGTTTAAATCACCAATACCCGAAGTTATAATCATCAATACTCTAAGAATCACTCAATAATAATATCCCAAATAATTATTCAGCAGTACCCCAAAACTTAATCATCAATACACCAAGACTTAATCACCAATACCCCAAGTTATAATCATCAATACTTCAAGTTATAATTACCATTAATCCAAGTTGTAGTCATCAATACCCCAAGTTATATGCCCAAAATATTATTCATTAATACCTCGAGATTTAATCACCAATACCCCAAGATATAATCACCAATACCCCAAGTTATAATCACAATTTCCCAAGAATTACTCAACAATACATTGAACAATGATATCCCCATAAATTATTCAGTAGAACCCAATCACCAATACAACAATACCCCAAATTATAATCACAATTTTTCAAAAATTATAGTGAACTATACAAATTTACATCTTCTGAGCAATAAAGTATGAACATAATTTGCCCTTTTTTGTGTTAATTTCTTTATTTATTCTTCATTTTCCTTCTTTTTAACCATCTTCATCATTTCCAGAAATTGGAATTTGCAGATTCTGTAATTTTCCGCCATCTTCTACAACTTGTTCATCCTCATCTTTTCTACAAAATGAAGACGCCCAAAAAATACCTCCCAACAATGAAAACTTATAAGGCTCAGATCTATATCTCGTCAAAATCTAGGTTTTTATTGAACTCACAGTTCTTATTAGGGTATCAAGATTGAATCATGAGAAATTGATGTCTAAACATGCAGAACGAAGACGTGGCGGTTACCAGGTCAATCGGTTGCAGTTTAGAGTGAGTTATTTGAAGCTACAACATAGGCGGTTATCAAGATCATGGAGGCTTAGTGTTGGACGGTTTTACATCATGGAAAACAATGATTTTTTTTGTTCACATGCAAGGATCAATTTCTATAAATACCGTACGCATGAGACACTATGAAGTGAAGAGTTCGAGATATCTATTTTACATATAACAAGTGTAGTTATTTCGGTTCTCTCCTTTGTAATTCTAGAAGTGTTTTAGTTCGACCTTTAAGTAGGTTCTTTGGTTTACACTCTTAGAATTATAGACTTTTGATTGTATATCTAGGGTATATGATCTTGATGTAAATTCCTATAGTTGGTTTTTACTTTGTCTTTGTATCACTACTCGTTATGGCATCATAGATTATTCCATAATAATCTATGATAAAATTTGATATTTCGTTTGCAAATTTTATTTTCTGTTTTTCAAAGTCTTCCCCTGTGTATGTTATCATTTATATTTCAACATCTTTGACAACATTCTGGAAAATACTCACGCACACCCTTCAATTGGCACCAGATCCATAACTAGATATGCTTAGTTAGATCCTGTGTCTTTAAGTGTGTAAATTTCGTTTGCAATGGAATATCCACTTACCCCCACTTTAAAACCACCGATTCTGGATGGATCGAATTATGCATATTGGAAACCAAAGATGCGAATGTACATTAAATCCCTTGATGAACGAGCATGGAGGAGTATACTGTCAGGATGGACTCCACCCAGAACTCCAGCAGATGAAGATAACGAAGCACGAGTCAAACGTGAACTGGATTGGACTAATGATGAAGTAACTTTTGCCAGCTACAATTTGCCAGCTTTAAACGCCATTTTTATATCAGTTGATGTATCTATGTTCAAATTAATTTCAAATTGTATATCTGCAAAGGATGCTTGGGATCGTTTGCAAGAGCATTGTGAAGGATTTGAGAGTGTTTGTAGAACAAAACTACGAATGCTAGGTACCAAGTTCGAAAACCTCAAGATGAGAGAAAATGAAACTATCTCGGCCTATAACACCTCCTTTCCTCTATAGCCGATGCCCCCTGTTTTTTGTTTCTTTGGATTTAACTTCAAGGAACTCATTTGGGCCCATTTGTGATTCTGGTGGATTTGATTTCAATCCATTTAATATTTGGGCCTTGAATGGCTGGGCCAGTGTGCATTAAAGCCCAACTCATATTTTATGCAATTTTTCCTCTACACCTCTTGATTAAATTAGACAATGCGAATATTAGAAACTGAATTTTCTCTAATGATGTTGTTGAATAGGGTGATGGGAAATTAAATATCACCCAATGAATTTCGAGAAAAATTGTTGCAACTTTAGCCGTGAGTAGCTTGCGGTTCGAGGTATTTTACGACCCGGGTTTTGGGATCGCAGTCTTGAATACTATGAATGAAGGTAATTTTCTTATCTTATCCTATATTTCTTAATTTCCAGTATGCGAATGGGAAAATTAAGGAGCCTTGTTTAGGCAGAAATGATGAAATGTTGCTTAATTGCTTGCTGTTAATTACTAATCCTAGTCGGATTAAGAATTTATTTATGCCATTTCTGCGAATTGAATGGTGAAAATTTCATTGAAACATGGACGAAGTAAAATAACGGGAACTTTGATGTCTTCATGTGGCTTAATGTTTGAAATAACGAATCATGACTCGACTGTGATATGTGATATGCTAGTGAATGCTTGTACATAGACTATCCACATTTTAGAATTTCGATTGAATTGGGGCATGTGGTGATAGTGAATAATGCTTGGTATGATATTTGAGACAAGCCATGTTGTTTCTATGCTTGAAAATAAAATGTGATTAGTGTGTGGTGAGGAAGAGTATGATATGCCCACTACGTGTTTGATTAAATGCTCAAGAGAATAATTGAGTGGAAGAAATTCTTGCTAGATTTACTTCGCAAAGCATGTGAAAATGTTTTATAGACTATACTTGAATGTTGAAATGAGCATATATGTGCACATATATATGGACATGAGAATTCTTTGGCTAGAATATAAAATTGATTTTTGTGTGATAAAATGCACGGGTGCTTTCGAAATGTGAAATAAGGACCATGAGGTCTGGAACTTATGAATGTGGAATTGAAGAACCACTGACTTTACACGTACTCATAATGCATATTTGTATGTTTGATAAAACGTGATTGTCGAAGAATTAGTCCAAAAGTTATGCGACTGAATTCGTTTTACGATTTGTACTCAAAATTTGCTATTTCTAAGTTGACCTCGATATGATAAGTAATTATCTAGTGCAAAGGAGAATGATTAGATTCCTAATGATTTTGTTCATTTTCTCTGAGGGAAAACGATCATGATTTCTGCATTGGGAAAAATACGAATGTTCGAAACTCGAGGAAAGATGAATTCCACCTCACGAGAATGATGTGGGAACAAAGTCCATAGATAAATGGACTCTGCCAATTCACGCTTGGTAATCCAAGAGAGGTATCTCTACCCCTATTATGTGAATCGAAACTGATATGCTACTTGAAAAATGATGAATGGATTGACTAGTGAGTTATTCAGAAGTAACTCTGAAAAAGAAAATTATTTCTTATACGAAATATGAAATTTTGCATGAGAGCATGTGCTAGATTTGTTAGAAATAATTATTTTTCTAACTGATATGCTGAAAAGATGCATCGAATATGTTAAGATCTGCATCAGTAATCGTTTCTTGGATGAAACTTCGTGAAAATGCATGAAGTATGCTAGAATTTGCATCAGTAACTTTTGCTTAACTGATATGCTGTGAGAATACACTAAGTGTGTTTGAATGCATGTGGCTATGCAATGCCCTATATGTCTTGATGAAGTATGAATAGATCTATACTCTGATATTTAGCGTGCGGATATGTGGTAAATATCGTATGAATGTATTTTTCCATGACAAACTTGATGTGAAAACATGATTTGATTTGAAAAAGGTGTTAAGACTTATATGAGAAGCTATTTGTCTTAACCCCTCTGTTGAAAAACGTGAAAATGAATTTATTGCAAATGCGATATGTGTATAGAAGTCACCTCTCACGTAGGTTGCTTTGAATAGAGCTTATTGCATGTTGAGATGTGATATGATATTTCATTTCTGGACATGTATATATTTGAAAAATGATCTTAACTGATCTTATGGTGATACTTGCATAACGATTTGTTGTTTGTCTTAGCTTACCTTCATGAGCAGATGAAAGGGAGCTGAATTTTTACAGTTGGAATCTGTCCAAAATCCACCTCTTGAGAAAACTGTAAACTCTACCCCGAGATTTGAGGGAAGAGTTTACAGAAGCCATTGATTCCCATGCGAGTCCGAAAACTCTGAAGATTACTCATGAGAACGTGGATGCTCCAGGGATCACCTGCTTGAATGGTGATGAAGATACTATGGGAGGAATCCCAGTACCGAACAACACAGTTGAGAGCAGCTTACGCTCAGAACAACACAGTTCAGAGCAGCACAATTGAGTTCACGCTCAGAATTGCATAGCTCAGAACAGCACAGTTCAGAGCAGCACAATTGAGAATAGTTCGTGCTCAGAACAACACAGTTAGAATAGTTCATGCTCAGAACAACACAGTTCAGAACATGCACAGTCCAGAAAAGCTCAGGCTAAGAACAGTGCAACCTTGATTTTTGTAACAGTTGAGCAACTGTGTAGTATGATTCAGAGTGCAGTGAATTATGTTGTGGCCGAAAGGATTCCTGACAGAGGAACTCCTCCACAGCAGATCAGAACTAAGACACTTGATGTGTCCGAAATCAAGGCCAGATCTAACCGAACTTGATATGGCCCCTCAAATCTAAGGGAACCTGATCTGAAGTCAGGAGTCAGACCTAAGAGAACCTGGTCTGATCCCAGATCCGATGGAACTGGATCTAAAACTTAGGGCCTGGAACGTGCCCGAAAATACACCATTGTCTTTTCTCCTAGAGACGTCCAGAGAGGGAGCAATGATAGAACCAGAATTTGGCAGGACAACTGCCGGGGGGACAGCCGCCAGAGATGTATTGATCCCTATCAGATCAGTCTGCAGACTTTTACATCTCTCAGATTCACATCCTATGAGCCTTGAAAATAAGCATGGATCACATCTGAGAGATGAGTTGTATTTCAGATCTGGAGCTTACATCCTGTCAGCCTTAGCACTAGTTAAGCATGGATAACAGCCAGAATGAGATTCAGAGTTTATGCCTTATAAGTCTTAGCATCAAGCAAGCATAGGCAGCATTTGAGACATGAATTTACATCATATTAGTCTTAACACCAGTTGAGCATGGATAGCATTTATGGCATGAGCCTTAATCGAAACCGAGATATGAATACCAATTCATAACGAAATCAGAATTGAATTTACACTTTATAAGAATTGTTAAAAATAAGCATAAGTTTTTTCGATAAAGTTTTATCAAAGTTTTTGATACAAACTAAGATATGAGGAGCATGCAAGCTCTGAAAGTACAGAAGAGCCTCAAGATCTGAGCACTGAATGAAAAGAGCTTTAACATGAAATAAGCCTGAAACAGAAAGTAAAATTTAGAGCATACTACTTTCGAAAAAGAGAAAGAATAGGTTTTTGTAAACCTAGATAAAAACCTTAGAAACTATTCTAAGTAATTGAAAAATTGCGAGAACGATGATTTATTTTCTTGAACGGAAAGAAACTGGAGAGGAGGCAAGATATAGTTATACACTACCTCCAGAATCGAATAACACAGTCTACTTCTTAAATAGAAGTAAACTCTGAGAAGATAAGCATTAGTGTATACACACACTATCCCCCACAACCAGAATCCTTTTTACAGATTCAAAAAATGCAAGAATTGAAAAGCACGACTTAGAAGGTGTGCAAAGATAAGAAATTGAAAGCTTAAATGCTAACACAGAAAGCACATGAAGAGCAAAGATCACAAGTTTCCAAGAGCTAGAACACTTGGCAAAGTACGATACAGGATAAAGAGTGCACAGGCTCTGGGGAGAGAGGGAGAAGACTCATCCTAAGCTAGGCACAAAATGAAAGAATGATCATGGGTCTCTGTATGAAACGAGCCTAGAATCAGATGATAAATTTGAGAGCATGCAAGATGTATGACTCAATGAATCAAAATCTTATTTCAGAGAGCCTGAAATAAGAACCAGAAGAGGGAGTATGCTTCAGCATCAACTCCCCAGAGTTGAAAAAATGAAATGAGAGATTTTATTTCAGAGAGCCTGAAATAAGAACCAGAGGAGAGAGTATGCTTCAGCATCAACTCTCCAGAGTTGAACATGAATTGAGAATTTATTTTAGAGAGCCTGAAATAAGAACCAGATGAGAGAGTATGTTTCAGCATCAACTCTCCATA
Organism: Ballota nigra; assembly: GCA_947034835.1. NCBI lineage: Eukaryota > Viridiplantae > Streptophyta > Magnoliopsida > Lamiales > Lamiaceae > Ballota > Ballota nigra. The sequence goes on along the minus strand of OX344721.1, from coordinate 7,057,723 downwards.
GTTGAACATGAATTGAGAATTTATTTTAGAGAGCCTGAAATAAGAACCAGATGAGAGAGTATGCTTCAGCATCAACTTTTCAGAGTTGAACATGAATTGAGAATTTTATTTCAGAGAGCCTTGTTGATGATCTTGATCCAAATCAAATGTTTAGTGGTTGTTTAACCTTAGAAGATCATCAAACAAGAAATAAATCAAAGATTAAAACTAGATTTCTTCAAGGAAATGTTAGGGAGATAATTTGCAAGAGTTTGACTTGTTTTTGAATTAATGAACCTATTTTCATTATCCCATGAAGGGGTATTGATGAGGGGTAAATCGTGCTCATCAACAAATATTCAAAGAAATACATGGAGCAAGGTAGCTAACCTGAGAGAGCTCCAAAATGAACCCAGAAAAATGTAGATGCTGCTCTGGAAGTCAGAATCCAACTCTCAAACACTGCCCAGCAAGCTTTGACGATGATCAGAAGAAATCCTGCACAAAACCACGCTCCGGCGTCGGTCCTCCGACGCTCAAGTCAGCTAAACTTGTTAAACAAGAAAAGCCATGGAAATACAGTAGTGAGAGAAAGTATTTGGAGTGATAATACCTTGGAGAGGGCCAAAATGAGGCTATTTATACCTTTTACTTCTCTAAAGGGTAGAAGAGTCATTTGCTCAGTGTTGACCTAGAACTTTTGGGACCACCAGTGCCAGAGAATGCGTGAAATTTGTGCCACCTGGTGAATATTCTGTTTAATAGTACAACTGAAGGCCCTCTCTCAGTCGTCCTTTTCTGGTGTATGTGGTAGTGGGCGAATTCTGCATTTAAGTTGGGAAAGAGACGTTTTTGAGCTTATCTTCCTTCTCAAGAATAAGCTTATCACAAATCAGAATTGGATTAAGCGAAATTAACCCATATTCCTCTTAATAGAAGGATTAATTATTCCAGTTCAAGTTCATATTAATCATGCACGTGTATCTACGTGCGAATCAGTTCCCAAGACTAACTTTCAGAGTTGTCTTATTCAGTTCTGGGCCAACTCTGATCTAGAGTTGAGAGAAGTTTCCATCTCTGGATTTATTTCCTTGATATGGGCCGGGTGCCACAGGCCCAATACCGAGTAGCCCATATCAACCACTCCCCCATATTCCAAATTATTTTGCTTTCAAATATCATTTGGAATAAATTTCAATAAAGATGTTCAGATCTGTACACTGCATTCTGCACTGTGTCCAGTATACTTGTGCAGCACCGGTTCAGTTTCACAATTCAAAATGGGGCAATCTTGACCGTCACCCTTTCATATTCCCAAATTTTGGGCGTACACGTGGGGATGAAGACAAGGGCGGTTTGCCAGTCGCCTCTTCCCCATAAAGTGCTGCAACTTTTCACTTTTTTTCTCTCACCTTTCTTTAATCTTCCATGTCTTCCTTCTTTTTCCGAGGAACAGCCTAAAAGAAAAATTCCGGCCACCCCTTCGCGAGCCCAGAAAATTCCGGCGATCTTTTCGGCGGCTCGGGAAATTCCTGTGACCGCCGTTTCTTCTGCGTAAGGTATTCTTCTTTTTCCACATTCTCTTTTTCAAACGCACTCTGTAATTTTCTGGGTGGGTATGGCTAAATCGCCTTCCTTTTCTGATGAGACTTCGCCAGAAAATGCTTCCACTAATCCTTCTTCATCTCGTTCTTCACAACCCCCCTCGTCGGCAGTTCTAGGGCTTCCCCCTCTTCTTCTTCAAAAAACCCTAACCCCCCTCCCATATCCAAATGCCCTATTCGGGTTATTTCTGAGAGGAACAAGGTTAGGTGGGATGATATTTCCCATCAAACAAATCTAAACGGGCAAGATCTGGGAAATATCAGAAATTTTCTCAGTCTCTGCCCTGATTTCCTTATCGATCTGTCGGGTCCTGACGAGAGGCCTAATCATCTAGCCCCGCCGTCTTTGGCATTCTGGGCTGCTCAACTCACCGCAGGCCTTCGCCTCTCTATTGCCCATTTTCTTCTTGAGGTATGCGGTTTATTTCGAATTCCCCCGAATCAGGTAAATCCTTTCTCCATTCGCTTGTTACTTGCTTTCTATATGGTTCTTAAGGCAAATGGGGGTAACCCTACTGTCGAAATCTTTTACCACTGCTATGATCTGAAAAAGCATGAAGAGTTCTACTATTTTAGCTCTAGGGGTCAGGGGTTATCCCACTTTGTAGGCAAGCCCCCTAGTTTAGACGGGTTTTAGCGAGATAGTTACTTCGTAGTTACTCCCTGCTCTGGAAAATGGCCATTTAAACATCATGGGTGACAGTATAGGGCTCCTAAAATTACCAGGTCCTCCACCCCTGTAGAGGATATCACTCCCTCCACTGATAGAGAAATCATGGCATGTTTAAATCGTATTGCTAAGTCTTATGCCCCCCCTAGAATGTTTCATCTGTTAAATGAGCCTATTGTTCTTTCTCATTTCGGAGTTTTCGGATCGGCAGCTCCTCCTCCCGCTAGAGTGGGTACTGCTCTTTTCTATACTCTAATTTTGCTCTTAGAGATACATATTGTTCCTGCTCTAGTTTTGTTTTCTATTTTGTTTTCAGATATGTCTTGGGAGAATGCTCTTCTCCTATCTGATGATGAGGAGCCTCTCAACTTGGCTCCTCCTACTGAAGTAGTAGACTCGAAGGCTAACATAGTGCTAGAGCATGCCGTTACTCCGGGAATTTCATCTCTACCTCTTTCTGATGAGAAATCTGTTGTTCCTTCGTCTCCTTCTAAGGAGAGCGAAGAGGATGAAGGTGTTGGCCTTGTTACTCGTGGTAAGGGAAAGAAACGTGTTTCAACTGCTCCTCTCGCCAAACCTGTTCCGAAGAAAACTCACTTTTTGAAGCGAACCGGTTCAAGTTCTGGTTCTGTGACTGAGGATCCACCTCTGCCTCCTAATCTACCTTCATCTATGAACTTGGAAGAGAAGGAATGCATCCAGTTCTTGAAGACTCTCAAGTCTTCTAAAACTGATTCTGCCAGTTCGAATTTTTCAGTTGGTCAACTGAAAACTCTGATGTCAACTCGATTGGTTGAGGTAAATTTCTCACTTTACCTCTTCTCTGTTTTTAGCAATATTCCCATCGATTGCTCATTTTTCTTTTTTGTTAGTTTTTGGATTATCAGGCCCAATTTCTTGAGATGGACAGCTCTGAGGAGATAGATGCTGCCAAGCTGAGCTTGAACAAAAAGATCAAGAATTGATTCAAGCTATGAAGGAACTGAATGTGGCTCACATTCATAATGCTGAACAAAGATCGGCACTCCAATCTCTCGAGAAAAAACTGCAAGATGCTAACAACCTGCTCGCTCTCCTGTCGGATAAAGAAAAACAGGCACGAGAGGAAGGTTGCTTTGAAGGTCATACTGTTGGTCTCCTTGAAGGCATTGATCTTTGTCGTAAAAAACTTCTCAGTACAGCTCTTGGTCAAGCATTCCTCGAGGAGCTATATGAAGGTCTCATTGCTGCTTATCAGAGCAGCCCTCAATTTCTGTGGACATGGCTCCACATGCCGGCCATTTCATCAAGCATGGTTTCAAGTCTGTTGTTGCCCAAGCCCAAGAAAAAGGCTTTACTGATCAACTTAGTATCTCTCGTGCTAAGGAGGGTGTGACTCCATCTCCATATTTCAAGGGTGATGTGAATGCTCCCAAGGATACTCTTTGGTTTCTGCCTGCTATCAAGAGAGCGGCCTTAAAGTTAGCTCGGGAGGACTACCTATTACCCGAGCTTCCTCCAGCGGACCTCATATTTTGTGACCTTTCAGCTCCTGAAAGCTCTGCCTCTGAAGCTACTGTCAAGCCCCAGACTGTCTCTGCTCCCGAAAACCCTGGACCTGGCCTGAGTACTGATTTGAACGAATAGAGGACAGGACCCCTTGAGGTCATCTCTATCGTTCTCTTTTTTATTTCTGCAATCATGAACAATTTCCTGAACCTGCGTGCTCTTGCTACTTCTGAGCCTACGTGCTCTTTATTTTAGAAATATTCAGTTTCTTTTGTTGAGCGTGCTATGCTCAAAATTATGCTTTTATTATCTATTTGATGTGCTTTTCTTCACATAATTGTTCATTATACTTTATATTTTTTGCCTTTTTTATCCTATAAAAAGGGTTCTGACTGTGAGTGGTGGTGTATATATATATATATATATATATATACTCCCTCCTTTTTTAGAATTTACTTCTGTAGAGAAATAAATTGCTTTATTCAACTCTGGGAATGGGATGTACGGTAGTACCTTGCCTTCCCTTTTTCGACTCATTTTGCTCTGTGAATGAGTTGGCTCTTTGGGGAAAATGTGCGTACTTTTATCTCCCCCTTCCAGAGTTTACTTCTGTGAAGAAGTAAACTACTTAATTCAATTTTAGAATATCTTTCTAAAACTTTTTGCTTTTAGTGTTAAGTCATTCATGCTTAACTTTATCTGAGATTCATGAGAATGTAAATTCTGAAAGAAAATTCAATTCTTATGCGTGATCCATGCTTGATTCGTATCAAGACTGGGAGGATGTGAATTCTGAATCAAGGTCCATCTCTCAGATGTTATCCATGCTCATATTCGAGACTCATAGGATGTGGATCTGAGAGATGTATAATTCTGACAACTGATTCGTAGATAGGAATCCGCCAGAACTGAAGAGGGTAGTTATGTCGGCTTTTCATTGAGTTCTGAAATATAGCGATGCAAACAGTAGTTGCTTACATACTTTCATTGAAAACTAACATAACTCTGAATTAACTCAAACATAGTACTTCTTCAAATTACTGACGTTCCACGGACGAGACATTCTCTTGCCATTCTGGTCTGACAGCTCATACGCGCCCCCGACTAAGATTCGAATGACCACAAAGGGGCCCTCCCAATTCGGCTCTAACTTCCCCACAGGTTTCAGCGCATCAGCTCTGCGCAAGACAAGATCTCCTTTCTCAAACTTTTTGACTTTCACCCGCTTGTTATAAGTGGCTTTAACTTGACTTTTGTAGCGCTCTGATCTCAGACGAGCCATCTCACGTTTCTCATCCAGCATATCCAAATTCTCTCTAACCAGCTCTGAATTGCGATTCTCATCATAGTTCAGAATTCTATGGGTCTCCATTCCAACCTCTGCAGGGATTACAGCTGTGGATCCATACACGAGATTGAAAGGAGATTCTCCCGTAGCAGTTTTCGGACTCATTCTGTAAGCCCAAAGTACTGAGTCCAGCTCTTCAACCCAATTTCCACCAGATTTCTCAAGCCTGGTTTTTATACCATCCACAATCGTTCTGTTAGTAACTTCCACCTGCCCATTGGCTTGAGGATGAGCTACTGAGACAAATCTCTGTTGAATTTTCAACTCTGAACACCAGTTCTGAACTATAGAGCCCGTGAACTGTGTCCCATTATCCGATACCAGGATTCTGGGAATCCCAAATCTGCAACATATGTTCTTCCACAAGAACCTGATAACAGCCGTCTCATCAATTTTCTTTACAGCTTCAGCTTCAGCCCACTTACTGAAGTAATCCACTGCGACGATTAGAAAAACTCTGCCCCCCGAGGCCGTTGGGAACTTTCCACAATGTCAATTCCCCATTTATCAAATGGACACGGAGAATACATCACTCCCAATTCTTCTGCTGGGACATGAATCAGAGGTCCATGCCTCTGGCACTTATCCCACTTTCTTACCAATTATTTTGCATCTTTCGTGAGAGTTGGCCAATAATATCCAGCTCTCAACACTCGTCTCACCACATCTCTAAAGCCCGTGTGGCCTCCTCCACAACCTTCGTGCACCTCTCTCAACACATAATTCCCTTCCACAGAGGACAGGCATCTCAAAAATGGTTGAGAGAATGATCTCTTATACAAGTATTCACCAATCATGCAATACTTGGCATATACTGCTTTCTTAGGGGTATCTGGCTTATCAAGCCTCCGCCCTGTTTTCAGATAATGGATGATGGGAGTCCTCCAATCACTCTCTTCATTGATTGCTCCCACATCCAGAGTTGACATCTGGCTCTCAGCTGTCAGTAGTGTGATATTTCCTTTCGCACCTTCTTCCGCAGAACTGGCCAATTTGGACAGGTAGTCCGCCTTGGCATTCTCAGCTCTGGGAATCTGCTCAATTCTCAGTTCATCAAATTTGGCTCTCAACTGCGTTGCCAATTCTGCATACTTTGCCATTTTCTCATTTTTCATTTCGTAGGTTCCCAACAGCTGCTGGGTGACCAATTGAGAATCAGAGTGCACAATTGCTCTTTGTGCTCCCAGCTCCCATAACTTCTGTATGCCCCTTATAAAGGCCTCATATTCTGCTTCATTGTTTGAAGTTTTAAACTCAAACTTTACAGCAAACTGCAACTCCTCTCCGGTGGGCGATATAATCACAATCCCAGCTCCACATCCATTGAGAGATGATGATCCATCGACATAAGCTTTCCAGAATTCTGACTCTTGAACTTTGGTTGTTTCCTGAATAAAATCAGCCAGTGCTTGGGCTTTTATGGCAGCTCTGGGCTCAAACTCGATGTCATACTCACCCAGCTCTACTGCCCACTTCACCATTCTTCCGGACAGATTTGGTCTACCCATTATCTGCCTCAGAGGCAAATTAGTTCTCACCACCACTTTATGAGATAAAAATAAGGCCTGAGCCTTCGCACTATCACCATCACAGCCAGAGCTGACTTCTCCACTTCCGAATATCTCACATCTGGTCCCTGGATGGTTTTGCTCACATAGTATATGGGTATCTGCTTCACCCCCTCCTCTCTGAGGAGAACGGAGCTTAGAGAATGTTCTCCTACAGAGAAGTACAAATACAGAGTTTCCCCTAGCACTGGCTTCGTGAGAAGGGGCAAACTGGCCAAGTGCTCTTTCAAATCTTCAAAAGCTTTCTGACACTCATTGTCCCATTCAAATATGGATCCTTTTCTAAGGATTTTGAAAAATGGTGAACTCCACTCTGCCGATCTAGAGATGAAACGGCTCAAAGTTGTGATCCGCCCGTTCAGTTTTTGTGTTTCCTTCAGGCTCCGAGGTAGTTGCATATCAAGAATTGCTTTCACCTTGGTCTGATTAACCTCAATCCCCTTGGGAGTGACCATATATCCCAAGAACTTACCACTTCTTACTCCAAACGCACATTTGGTGGGATTAGGCCCGATCTGATAAACTCTAATCACACCAAACACCTCTTCCAGGTCTGAAGCGTGGTCCTCAGACTTGAAATTTTTCACCAGCATGTCATCCACATAAACCTCCATATTTCGGCCAATATGCTCTCGAAAGACCAGATCTACCATTCTCTGGTATGTGGCCCCAGCGTTCTTCAGCCCAAAAGGCATCTTCACATAGCCATAAGTACCACACGAGACTACGAAGCTAGCTCTGGGCACGTCTGCCCTATCCATCCAGATCTGATGGTATCCCTGATATGCGTCCATCATGGACAAGAGTTCACAGCCGGATGTTGAGTCTACCAGCTGATCAATTCTAGGCAAAGGGTAATGGTCCTTTGGACAAGCCTTGTTTAGATCACGAAAATCAATGCACATCCGCCAGGAACCATTTCCCTTAGCCAACATAACTGCATTGGACAACCACTCTGGGTATTTCACTTCTTCAATATGTTTGGCTTTCAAAAGCCTCTCCACTTCTTCTTTAATTATCTTATCCTTCTCAGGACCAAATTGCCTTAGTTTCTGCTTCACATGTCTGACCTCTGGATCAACATTTAAACGATGCAGGGCCACCTTGGGGTCAATCCCCAACAAGTCCTCAGGTTGAAATGCGAAAAGATCTGCATTCCTCCTTAGACAGTTGATGATAGCTCTGGCCACATCATGCGTCATCTGAGTTCCAATTCGGGTAGTGAACCCGGATTTGTTTGGGAAGAGCTCTATTGGCATAAGCTCTTCCTCTGGCCGGATTTGCAGATCTGGCTCTTCCTCCATCAGCTCTGCACCCTTCATTTTCTTCCCATCCAGTTCATCTCATCGACCATCACTCCTAGGGGAAGAGTGTGCGGCTTTCTTCACTGTTTCAACATAGCATTTGCGAGAGCAGAACTGGCCTCCCACAAGCTCTCCTACTTCGTCTCCAACAGGAAAATTTCAACTTCATGTGGTATGTAGATACCACAGCCTGAAAAAGATTCAGAGATGGTCTTCCCAAGATCACGTTGTATGCTGAGGGAGCATCTACAACTAAGAAGTTCACCACTTTAACTTTGACCAGAGGCGGATTCCCCATTCTAACCTGAAGAAAGACTTGTCCCTTAGGTTGAATGGCTCCTCCTGTGAATCCATAGAGCGCCGTATCTACTGGCTTAAGCTCCACATTAAGATCCATCTTCAAAAAACAATTTTGAAACAAGATATCTGCAGAACTGCCAGTGTCTATGAATACCCTGGCAACATCATAACCACCAATCTCTGTGGTTACCACTAAAGCATCATTATGGGGCCTCTGAACTGCCCCCTCATCTCTCGGCCCAAATTGTATGTTAGGCGAATCACTAATGTCCACTTCGTGAACATCTCCCTCATACCAGTTCTGGGTGGATCTAACAGAAGCTCTCCTGGCCCGATGTGAGTCTCCATCTGTCGGTCCTCCCACTATCATTTGGATATAGCCCCTCCTATGACCGGGACCATCCTTCCGAGGCGGCTCTGCTACCTCCTTTCCTCTCTCTTCATTATCCTTTCTTTTATTGTTATTTCTATCCCTTTCTCTCTTCACAAATTCCACCAGATGACCATCTTGAATCATTATTTCGATGGTATCTTTCAGATGTCGACAATCATTCATTTCATGACCATATTCATTGTGGTATCGGCAATACCGATCAGACTTGGGATACCGAGGACCCCTCTTAGTAGAGTAGGGGAACTTGAAGTTGGGATGATCTGCCACAACTTCTAGCATCTCTGTCGGCTGCAGGATCAGAGGTGTATATGTTTCAAATCTTCCCAATCTGGGTTTATCCTTGGTTTTCTTTCCTTTGTCATCATTGCCCTTCTTCCTCTCGGGCTCTTTTTTTTCTCCACATTTCTTTCAGTGTGACTATCTTCTTTCTTTATACCTCTGGCCTCTTCCAGATTTATATACTTGTCGGCCCTTTCCTGTAACTCATCAAAGGTCAGGGGAGGTTTCTTGGCCAGAGATTTAAAGAAATCTCCATCATGAAGACCTCGCGCCAAGGCATTCGTTCTTACTTCGTCTGTGGCCGCAAGGACTTCCAAAGCGGCCTCATTGAACCGAGTAATATACTCTCTCAAACTCTCTTGTGGTTTCTGTCTGAAACTTATCAAATATAGAGATGTCTTTGTTATCTTTCGAGAACTAGCAAACTGATGCAGAAAAAGTATGCTAAATTCATCGAATGAGCAAATAGAGTTGGCTGGTAGCTGGCTAAACCACTTCTGAGCAGATTTCATTAACGTGGTGAGAAACACTCTACATTTAACACCCTCTGAATATTGATGCAGCAGAGCTCTATTCTCAAATCTCAACAAATGATCCTGAGGATCAGTCGTTCCGTCATATTCAAAATTCAGAGCTTTAAAGCTCTTAGGCAGTGGATCAGAGAGGATGTCCTCCGAAAAGGGGGATCCTCCTGATCTGAATTTCTGTTTTCCTATTTTCTCACAGCGCTTCTTAACCATTTCCATCTCTCTTTTCAAAGACGTAATATCACGGTTGGCATTAGCAATAGCTGTGGATTCTGTCTCGGCCTCATCTGAATCACACTCATCATACTCAACCAAACTAGAAGTCTGAGCAGTCACTCTCCTGGCTCTGGCAGCCATCTGACCCTCTCTGGTGGCTGTCCCACCGGCAGCTGTCCTGCCCTCCCTGGCGGCTGTCCCGCCGGCAGCTGTCCTGCCATTTCTGATTCGCGCGTTGCTCTCTTCCAAGATGTCTCCTGAGAGAGTGGGCAACACAGTGTTTCCGGGCACATTCCAGGCCCTATGATCTTCGGGCACGTTCCAGGCCCTTCGATCCCCGGGCACGTTCCAGGCCCGGGTTCCTGGCACGCCTGGGGTCTTAGCTTCTGGCTCGTTCTGAGCTCTTGCTTTTGACCCGCCAGCGGCCAGTTGTTCCTCACTAGCGCGAGCAGTAGCCTCAACGCTAGGAGTTGGTTGTTCAGGATTAGCTCCTGCTTCTGGGATCCTAGAAGCCAAAGCACCATTCACAGCAGTCTGAATGAAGGCTCGCAACTGTTCGGCTGTCAGAGTAATCAGAGACGCACAACTCTGAGTTGGGTTCGTACCCATGGTATCATCATCCAGGACTGTGACCACGGGAGCATTCGTACTCGCCGGTGTATCAACAGCCCCATCAAATTCTTTTCCCAAATCTCGAGAGATGGGATCTGCCATTTCTGAGAGAATAATCATATCAAGTTAATCTCTCGAAGAATAATCAATAATGCACAATTCAATACCTCAGACCATATTAAGTTTCTGGAAAAACTCATAAAGTGAGAGATGATTATTCTCTCATCTCCCATCTGTGGAGCTTATTCGTGTCCGTACTTCCGTACCGAATTCGCGGAAAAATATTTTTCATGAGGATTTCAGTTTCCAACAGAATCAAATAGGTATAAACGCAAATTTCAAGAAAGAGAATATATCTAAATAATGAATAACACATCTTACCATACCAGGCCAAAGAACTTTTGTCAATATCTTTACCATAAGAGGTAATGTTCTAGTTCATCTTCAAACATTCAACAACTTTTTCCAGAAATTCATCAAAGAGAAAAATACTTTTCCACAAATCCAACAATTGATCTACATACATATTTCTTAAAAAACATTTTTCATGTGAGATGAGCATAAATCCAAACCCATATTCACTAAAACAACATATTCTTACAAATCTGGGCCAAAACCCATCATGTTAGTCATTTTCCCTGAAATCATCAAGAGAAAACATCATCCAGAAAAACTTCTCAGCATAGATCTATGCATATATTCATCGAAACAGCCTATTCATGCAAACTCTTATATATTTCTACCATAATCTTCATACAAAAAATAGTAAACAGCAAGATATTCATAAATCTTGACATATTATCACAGATTCACAAAAGTTCCATCACCATGAACACATTTTAAAGAGAAACTCAAGAAAATCTCACGCCAAAACTCAAGTTTCCCACAGACGGCGCCAGTTGATGAGGGGTAAGTCGTGCTCATCAACAAATATTCAAAGAAATACATGGAGCAAGGTAGCTAACCTGAGAGAGCTCCAAAATGAAGCCAGAAAAATGTAGATGCTGCTCTAGAAGTCAGAATCCAACTCTCAAACACTGCCCGGCAAGCTCTGACGATGATCCGAAGAAATCTTGCACAAAACCACGCTGGAGGGAGCTCCGGCGTCGGTCCTCCGACGCTCAAGTCAGCTAAACTTGTTAAACAAGAAAAGCCATGGAAATACAGTAGTGAGAGAAAGTATTTGGAGTGATAATACCTTGGAGAGGGCCAAAATGAGGCTGTTTATACCTTTTACTTCTCTGAAGGGTAGAAGAGTCATTTGCTCAGTGTTGCCCTAGCACTTTTGGGACCACCAGTGCTAGAGAATGCGTGAAATCGTGCCACCTGGCGAATATTCTGTTTAATAGTACAATTGAAGGCCCCCTCTCAGTCGTCCTTTTCTGGTGTATGTGGTAGTGGGCGAATTCTGCATTTAAGTTGGAAAAGAGACGTTTTTTAGCTTATCTTCCTTCTCAAGAATAAGCTTATCACAAATCAGAGTTGGATTAAGCGAAATTAACCCATATTCCTCTTAATAGAAGGATTAATTGTTCCAATTCAAGTTCATATTAATCATGCATGTGTATCTACGTGTGAATCAGTTCCCATGACTAACTTTCAGAGTTATCTTATTCAGTTCTGGGCCAACTCTGATCTAGAGTTGAGAGAAGTTTCCATCTCTGGATTTATTTCCTTGATATGGGCCGGGTGCCACAGGCCCAGTACCGAGTAGCCCATATCAGGTATATATAGTGGTATAAGCAAGTAGGAGGTGTCACCTCCTTAATCACTTTCATTTACAATGTGATAAGTGTTAAGACACTTGTTATATCCTTAATCTATTACATATTTACACAATGACAAGTGTTAAAACACTTGTTTGTTCCTAATGTAATGCCTAATTATTAGGATTTTTGATGATCTTCCAGGTTCCCTCCTGCTCGCCTGTTCGCCTCTTGTTAATTCTCTTTGCTCCTTCTTAGTCCGGTTGGTGGCCTCTCTTTTTATGCTCACATAACCTGCTGCTCGCCTCCCCTTATCCGATCTCTTGACCCAGCTGCTCGCTTCCTAGGGTTTTTCTTCCCTGTTGTTCGTCCTTTTTAGTTTTTTTATTATTTTTTAATGACTTCTTAATCTTCTTATTTTAATATTTTTTATCTTAATCACGTTGCTCGGATGTTCGCCTATCAACAAGCCTGAAATAAGAACCAGAAGATGGAGTATGCTTCAGCATCAACTCCCCAGAGTTGAAAAGATGAAATGAGAGATTTTATTTCAGAGAGCCTGAAATAAGAACCAGATGAGAGAATATGCTTCAGTATCAACTCTCCAGAGTTTAACATGAATTGAGAATTTATTTCAGAGAGCCTGAAATAAGAACCAGATGAGAGAGTATGCTTCAGCATCAACTCTCCAGAGTTGAACATGAATGGAGAATTTATTTCAGAGAGCCTGAAATAAGAACCAAATGAGAGAGTATGCTTTAGCATCAACTCTCCAGAGTTGAACATGAATTGAGAATTTTATTTCAGAGAGCCTGAAATAAGAACCAGAAGAGGGAGTATGCTTCAGCATCAACTCCCTAGAGTTGAAAAAATGAAATGAGAATTTTCATTTCAAAGAAAAGTTAAGACCAAAAACAGAAATTCATGAGTGAGGATATGCTCATGAAGCTCTCTAGAGCTGGAAATTTGATGTTCAGATCTAGAAAAGATAATAAGAATAATCAGAGATAATGAGATTAAGCTCAATCCTGCCAAGTGTGTCCTTTGGTGGGTAATCGAAAAAAATTCTGGGTAATACCCTAAAGAATGGAAGATGTGAATGCTGTCATTTCAGAATTCGCAAGAAACACAACAATTTGAATAAATGGATAGTAGCATTAAGCTATTTCAGCTCTGGTTCAGCTGGAAGATTTGTTAGATTCTTCATGAAGGATCTGGATTAGAAAAGAATAAAAAGTGTCGGCAGTTAGCTGGTATGGGCCTATTCGCACGGTGCTTTCGGCACTTGGCCCATATCAGAGAAATGAACCCAGAGATGGAATTTTCTCTAAACTCTCGATCAGAGTTGGACCAGAACTGAACAAGACGACTCTGAAAAGTAGTCTTGTGGAATGATTTGCACATGGATGTGCGTATATGATTTTGAACTTAATTCGGAGCGATTAGCCTTTGAATAAAGAAAAAAAAACAGATTAGGTTTGTCTAATCCAACTCTGAATTGTGATAAGTCAATTCTTGGAGAAAAAGATAAACATGTATGTTTACGGAAGAAATAAGCATTTTTGTTTGACTGGATCCAGACTTCTATAAGTTTTTAGTCGGATCACGTAAGACTGCAGAGTTGTGCATCTGTGAGGTTCACATCTTGTAAGACTTGACATGAGCTAAACATGAACCATAAGTCTCAGCTTGTGCTAAGCATGAGTCAGAAATGAGAAATTGAATTATCATGCGTAAAGTGCAACACGCAGAAGAAGAGCAGAATACAAATATGAAATTGCATTTACGAATACTTATTCCAAATGACATCAGAAATTAGAAGTCACTTGGAATAGGGGTGAGTAGTTGTTGTGACCTAAGTGTGCATGGCCTCACACTTTGTAGGCTCACATCAAGTGAACCACAGTTGAGTACCAGAGCAGAGCTGGAAAAGACTTTACCCGAATATGGTATCGTCTTGACACACACGCGTGGATGCGCGTTTAGGGTGAAAACCTGAATTTATGTGAATATGGTCAGAGCAGAGTTGGATATTCTCTCAACTCTGGCACTGGATACCTTAAAATGAACTTAGAGTCTAAAGCTGGCTGACTCTGGAACAACCGTCTCTGAATCGAGACCGAAACAATAAAAGCATATGATATTTGTGAATGGATGGCAGAGTTGACATTCCTCTCATCTCTGCCTCTGAAGGCTCTGAATAAGCGAAAGAGTCGGGGGGGGGGGGGAATCTCGATGTAACGAGATTGTATTTTATGACATGATATTTGTCTTGACTTATGAGATCACGGCCATCTCTGGCCGAGCCACTTCCTCCAACTCTGAGGCGAGACTATGCCACAGCCGTTTCCTATCAGAGTTGAGAAACACAATACTCACCAAATGGTAGCAATCTGCAAGTTATCTACACCACACTGATTTGTGGTCCCTGCGAAAATTAGGGCTACACCAAGAGAATAACTCTTATGCCCCTTAATGATAAAGGTATAAATACCCTCATTCATCTTCCTCAAGGTATCACTTGAACCCTAATACCTATTTTGACTGCATTTTTCATAGCATTTATGGTATACCAAGTGTGCTGACTTGAGCGTCGGAGGATAGACGCCGGAGCCCCCTTCGGCTCGATTTTGTGCAGGTTTTCCGGCGGAGTTCTCAGCTGCTGTTTCTGAGAGCCGAATTTGCAGGAATCAGAGACGAACTGGAGTTTTCAAGGCTCCATCCTCTTCTCCATGAATCTTTGTTGATGGGTTTCATTTTTCCCTCATCAAAGTCTCATGCATAACAAAGTTGATCATCCACTAACTACAAATATAATACTATCTCCATCCTACATCTTTCTTCACATTTACTGTTTTTACGTGTTTGAGCGAGTGAATTTTTATTAGTATTTGAAATGATAAAATAATTTTTAAGTCATTTTATAATAAAGGAAACATAGAACTATCATACCACTTTTTAAAAGTCATTTTATAATTTTAATTATTAATAAACAATTCGCTCACTAAAATACGAGAAAAAAATAGCGTGGTCTTTTTTTTTTGAGATGGTGGGAGTAACTCACATGAACAGCTTTGTCATAAAGCAAAAGAAACTTTGATTACTTTCGATAACAAATCAAATCAAAGTTTCAATGTAGAAAAAGTAAGCAAACATTCAAACCATTTCCTAAACAGAACCACAAACCTTCTTCTATCCATGTTGGTGAAAGGGTTTCTCCTCTTAATTTTCATAAAAATCACACTTAACACTAAATAAAATTTAACAATAACAACTCAAGGGAAAAAAAAATACAATCCACATTCAACAATTTAATGCAATACTCCAATCTCATTTATGTTGTATTATACTCCAATTTACATGCCCACCATTAATATTGTGATACCACATAAACCGGTTAACTCACTATTATTTAATTAATTATTTATGTGGCATCCAATATTGTTGGTGGTCATAAATTTGTGTTCATCGATGGATATTTGATCATTTATGATGTAAAAGGTATATATGCGTGTATACATGTATCTCCACACCCCTATTCTAATCCCATATGTTGATTTGAATGATGTGTCATATTCTCATCAAACTTGAAATTATTCTAGATGATATGTTATTATTTTATTGGTTTGTATTCAATATGTGATATCTTAATGTTGAGTGACTTTAGTCCAATGTAAAAAAAATATAACAAAGGTTTGAGCCTTGCTCCTCTTACATAATTTTCTATGTAATTTACCAACTAAACCAATTATAAGGCTTTGAAAGTTTTGAATAAATTAAGTCTAGAAATTTGCATTAGATATTTTATTGTAATTGTATCAGTTGTGTATCTCTCTATATATAAAAAAAATCTCAATTAGTGAGTATTTCAAACGACAAGGTCTCATATACACCAGTTACATGGTGCACTCGCCCCACACGCCCGGCCCGACCTGGCCCGGTTCCAAGGAATTCAAATCCTATATAATTAATTTTTTTTCTCATTTCATTATTTCTCTCAATCCATCTGCGTCATTTCCCTCTCACCTCTATGTGTATTCTCCCTATCCTCATGTCTCTTTGTTCGTTCTCACCAAGGTGGAGGAGCGGATCTGCAAGTGATGATTCCTACAAATATAATTGATTTATCTACGATAGAAATTGAAGGAATCAAAGGTAAGTGTGTTAATTAGGGATGGGAATTGAGAGAGATGAAATAGAGACCTTCTTCTCAATATCGAAGCATCTATTTTCCATACCTGGCTATTCGCTGATGAGATGGAAAGGTGGAATCCGACGTCCGATAGACAACGATGAAATTGAGAAAACCCTTGAGGCGGCGATACATCACCTTGAGTGGTGGATTTGTTTTATTCTTTTTTTCTTCAATTACATGGGTATTAGGATTCTAGTAACATGAATTTGTGAATTTAGGAATGTCGTGATTTTTTTTCATTTGTTGCAAACTCTCAAATGAAAATTTTAGTTTTGTGAATCATTGTATGTGAAAAAGAGGGCACATAATATATGTTGTAGACTGTTGTGTGACGAATAGTCCGTGGTTGACGAGGTCAAGCCAGAAAAGGCTAGACGAGGTCCCGCGCCACCAGAGTACGGACGAGGTCAAATGGGCCTCATTCGGGTAGTAAACCCATTCGGTCTCTTCACGATAAGAAGACAAAGAGATGAGACTCTCACCTCGTTAGGTTACAAATCACGAGGACGAGCAAATGAAATTAAGCTCCACCACATCATATGAGACCTGGGTAGGGCATACGAGGCCCCTGTCACCTTGGCAGCCTCGGCTAGTCGGGTCACGTGCTAAGTAAGTTTGGCATCCCGGCCGCCTCGAAATTACACCAGATGAGGTTGTTGGGGAAATCGGGGTGCCCGAATCTATTTGGGATGAAATTTAAGTACGAATTTAAATCTAATTATTACTAGCATGAATTAATCCTAGATTAATTCAAATAATAATTAACCAACAACAAAATATTTCATGCCAATGAATATAATCACATAAAATTCTACGGCGAAAAAACTAAGAATTTCACGTGAATACGTACCTCTTGAAGCAACGTCCAACCACGATAAACGGGACAAGCACAATGATCTTATCAACTGTAAAAATCTTCTCAAGTATTCCCTATTCGCCTTATTCATTTACCGGTGGAAAGTGCCCACGAACAATTTAATAATATAAGGGAGGAAGAAAATATTTATTGATTTCGATTTTTCCAACTCATAGAACTATGAAACTGTCAATTGGAGATGAAATAATCATCCCCTATATATAGGAGAGAGGTGGCCGGTTTTTTCATGGAATTAGGGAAGAGAAAATCTTTTTCTTGGCCTCCAAGAAATCTTGAATATATCTCATATATTCTTTTCTCCATAATAAAATATTTCACAACAATATCACCTTCCTCATCTACATATTATTTTCGAAAATTAGGAGATTAATATCCTAGATTTGGATCTTCTTAAATTTATGAGATAATATTGTATTCCAAGAATACATATCTTCCATAATACCTTTCCAAGAAAATTAACCAAATCTTTTTCTCTCTCCTATCATAATTTTTGAATTTTATGGATAAAAATCAGCAATAATAATTTTCTTTTATTTTAATCATCTTATTATTATTGGGCTGCTTATTGGGCTACTTGAGGGGTCTTTAGGAAAATTAGCATTGGACCTTTAATGGGCTATTGAATTACAATATTGAGCCCCAATATTATTCAGCTCATTAATATTAATTAATACCACTATCAAAATAATATTGCACTATCCATCTTAATCCATATTACGATAATATGGGCTCCCAATTATTATTTCTCGTGTTTAAAATTATTTAGCCCACTAGTTAATTGAGCTTCTGAATAGCTCTAAATTAATTAATATATTTTACCTTGGAGTAAAGACAATGTTAAGTGATCCAGGTCAAACGAGAGAGAGCTTCGTCTAGCTTCATGACGAGGATGCCACGTACTTGATCTTATCCAAGATACGGCCAAATCTGGATGCTATTAGGCAATCATTTCTCTTTAGGTACGATGAACAGTAAATCGTCACCTACTCCAGAAGGGTAGACCATAAGTCAGTGAATCCCACGATCTCAGGAAGAAGTACATGCTACATTCCACGTGTTCGACATGAATTGGGTCGAGCTCACCTACACGAGAGACCTCGGCCGATTGTGTTGGGATATATTAGTTTTGATGATTTTTCAAAACCACATGTAATAGGTTTGAAGCTGTCAGGATTGTATCTTTTAGTTTCAGGACAGGCTATGTTGTTTTTCAGTAGAACAGGTTATCAGTGGAGAAAGAACTCAGTGGAGAAAAACTCAGCTGAGGGGGAACTCACTGGCATAGCCTGAGGAAGACAAGATGACATCACAAAGAGAACAATCTAAAGCCATGTCAGAAGACCTGAACCTGAAGAGAAGCCTGAAGGAAGTACCACTGAGTATAGACCTAATTGTTCTAAGATAAGTCAGTGGACAACTCAGTGAAGAGTATGATCAGGAGGATCAGTACTATACCTAGTAGACTCTGAAGGAGTCAGGCTACTGAGGTCAGGGAAATTTGTCATTCAGCTTTATGACAAACTTCTTGGAAAAATCTTCAAGTGTCTACTGAAGGACAACTACACTAAAGACATTCATGTCTACTGAAGATCATCAAAGTCAGTGGAGGATAAGCCATCTAAAGTCAGTGTGCCCTGATCAAGCCCACTAAACTAAAGAGCAGTTGGATTCAGTCCACGTGGACCAATCAAGTCAAGACAGCTCATCCGACACTGACAACGCCGCATTTAATGAGAAGTAGGTTTCCCTACTGGTAGTCTGGATTCAAATGTAACTCTCTCCAATGGTAACATTTGAATCCACACTTTAAATACAAGCATCCAGTTGTGGTTTCAGGTGTGTGTGATAGGAGAAATCTACACCTACGAGCTATGAGAGTGTGAGAAGTTTAGTGCAATTCAAGGGAGGTATAAGGAAGCACATCTCACACTTAGGGCACTGACCATTAGGGTTTTCACATATATACTTTGAGTGTCCAGCTTGTAACTCATAACTTAGAGAGATTTTCCCAACCTTAGCTTGATGCTAACACATTGTAAGGGAAAATCTCACCTAGTTGGAGAAACCCAAACTGAAACCAAAACCCTCTAGTCAGGTTTGTTGGTTGAGGTTAGATAGTAAGTTAGGAAGAAAGGAAACAAGGTCAATGGTTGTATTGATCTGGGTGCACCTTGGCACGTTAAAAACAAGTCAATCCTTAGTGGATTCTCCTGTTTAATCGGGACCGTGGATGTAGGAGCTTGAGTCTCTAAACCACGTTACATTGAGTGTTATTTATTATTTTCAGTATTGCTTAAGTACTAGCTAATTGATTTGAATGTATGCTCACTGAGAGTATTTCGAAAAGTAGGAAAAGAAAATTAGCTAAGTATTTTAGTCAGGGAGAACCAATCTCACTGACAAGCTTGAGCATGCACTCGAGAGTTCAGTCTCTCGAGTCACTGCCTTGTTTAGAGATGGAGTCCTCAAGTCTCTACACTGACTTGTGAGCTCTGACTCTAAGCAATGCAGTGACTTGAGTGTTGATCAAAATAAAAAAAAAAATTCCCATTTTTGGCTTTGAAAGTATTTCGAGACCATCACATTGCTTGAAACTAGGGCCAGCCCATGCATTTAGTGTTGGGCTGCCCGGTTAAAGTTAGGGTAGCCCAAGGGTATGCCCTTAGGCTATAAATACATGTTTTTCAGCATTTAATAGAGGATCACCTACTTTAAAGCCCAAGCCTGCATAAGGACTTGGCAAATCTTTGTGCATTTATTGTTTTGTGTTCTTCATTTATTACTATCAAGTCCCAAGCAACTAATGCCCAATCACCTCATATTATTAGTCTGTTAGTCAACTGAAAGCCACATAATTTGTATTTAGATACATATTTTGGGTAACAACAATTGGCGCTAGAAGGGAGTGTAGTTAACCCATAAAATCAAAAGGAAAATTCGAAGAACACTCACTGTTCTTCGTCTAAAATTCTTCAAATCTTCATATCTTCAAGATTCTAAAAAAACTGAGATATGGCTGATCAGAATGCTACAGAGGGCACCTCCAACCCAGCATCCGATGTCACGACCAACGTGGTCGTCACCACGCCTGTTAAGTAAACTAGGGATATCCTTATTATCCCCGATGAGTTCCAAACTCCAGAACAATTGGAGTTTGTGATTGAATAGCTCCAACGAAAGGCCTGAGAAATGAGGCGAGACCTCGGCATCCTGACCACCCCACTTGCCCCAAAGAGGAAGAATCCTCCCAGGGCCACCCGGCCTGGGAAGAACGCATATATGGTTCCTAGCGGGAGCCAAGAAGAAGCTCCCCGACCATCGAGATCTGGGGGGTCAGGCACATGGTCCATTTTCAGTCGCCTAAGAGGTGAATCTTGGGTGCAGTCATCCACCCCGGAATCAGAGTCGGAGACCTACATGAAGTCTTCGAGATACCCCACCCCAGTAAGGACGGTGCCAACTGAGGTCCTGGAGGAGCGACATCCTCCAGTACGAAGGCAACTCGAAGGAGCCCAGAGCTCCTCCGCTGCTAATATTGACCGTCGTATCTCGGTACACGAGCTCCTAGGCCCCGAGGTCACCCTCCATATCGAGGGTAGTCAGGGTGTCGTTATTGCCGCCCTCCAGCAACGCTTAAGTGAGATGGAGAACAAGATGGAGATCGAAATGCTCCAACCTGGGTAGGAAACTCTGGTCCCTGGAGATCGAAGACGCCCTCATCCAGACGAATGTCGCTCCCCCTCAAACTCCCCTATACTAAGAAAGGACTGATCCGAAAATGCACCTCAGTAAATAACGGATCTACATGACCGGCTGAGGCGCATCCAAAGCCACGGGATGCCGCCTATTCCTGCTCACCCTAGGGGAACTGGCGCACAAGTGGTACATCAACTTGCCCTCCCGTTCCATCCAAAGCTTCGCTGATCTGAGCGAAAAGTTCATCACCTACTTCGTGGCCAAGATTGACAGGCCTGAAGGTCGACACAGGTTGTTGAACATTAAACAGGCGGACAACGACTCCGATGAGGCATACGTCGACCGAGTCAACGAGATCATCCTCACCGGGGAGCTCGTCAATGATGAGCTCTCCCTCTACTCAACTCTCAACGACTTTGCCGCCCTCTCCCCCATGTTCTGACATCTCTCCAAATGGCTCCCCACAATATACATCGAATTCAAGGGCAGGGTCGGGGAGATGATCACCCGCCAGAAGCTTCTGGCACAAAGGATGGTCCCCAAAGGCCGAGGCCACCACCGTTAGAGTTGAGGAAAACCCAAATCCTTCCCCCAAAAAGGAGGAACCCGTCGACACCTCGGCGGGTAAGAAGCAAGGTGCCGGGCTCGTTCAAAAAATAGGAGAACGAGACAGATGAGCAACTGCTCCAGGTCTTAGTGCAGACCCCGGCATACGTCTACAACACCATCCAACATGATAACATGTTGGAAAAACCTTGACACGTCCATAACAGAGGGCGAGTAGACAGGGCGAAGTGGTGCGCTTACCACGACGCAGCGGGGCACAACACAAGCGAGTGTTGAGACCTCCTCCGTCAGCTGTGGAAGTTGTTCGAGGAGGGCAAGCTAAACAACTTTGTCAAGAAGCCATTACCCTGAGAATTAGACTAGAACATGGGGTAGCCACGTCCCCAAAGGCCACAAGCGGCCAAGTCAGCCCCTCTCATGGCACTCGTCGAGGACGAGGATGAAGAGAACGACGAAGATGATGTCCCCCCAATTCGGGCACGGGGACGTGTGAACACTCTCTAGGGGGATGGAACTCTTGGAGGCCTTATCCCAATCTCGACCATGTCAAACCGCAAGAGGAAGGCCGAGGTAAGAGCATTTGAGAATGTCCACACTATCGCCCCCCCCCCCCCCCCCCGGAATCAACCATCTCCAAAACTTCTGTAATCACCTTCACCAGCACTAATCGAGAAGGGGCTCTCTGCCCAAAGAATGACGCTCTCGTCATCTCCACCAAGATCTTTGGCATCACTATTGATCGTTTGTTGGTGGACAGTGGTTGCTTCTTCAATAACATCTTCAATTCGGCCCTCGACAAGATGGGAAGCTTTGCAGCCTACATCAAGTCGTTCGACACTATCCTCCAAGACTTTGGAGACACTCTCGTCCAAGCCTATGGAAGAATCAAACTCTCCGTGGAGCTCGTCTGCCACAACAGGGAGGAGACGAAGATAACTAGGTGTTGGAATTTATAGGCACATAAAACATGTAACATGCGCAGCGGAAATATCATTCACCAACAACGAATAGATTAATTACATAATTAAAACACAAAATATCTTAACCAAGAAATCTTACAGCACTTCGTACGGGGAATCCTCTACTATGGTATCCACACAACAACTATCAACCGATCTACACCGGGGTGCCAGCATTGAATCTCTAGAACAAACTTGCTAGGAAAACTCAAACAAGAGATTTTATGGAGAAATTATATTTCTTGTGTGTCTTTCTAAATTCACATTGGGCACATATTTATAGGGATTATCTTAGCTTAATTTTTAAGCAACGAATTATATCTTCCTAGATATGTTCCTACGAATAATATATTTACCATATCTATTATTCTTGTATAATAATATTCTAAATATTATTAGTGGGATTTCATATTTAATTAAATCTAATTTAATTAAATAATAATAATAATTAATTCCAAATATAATTATTATTATATTCTCCATAAATTAAATATCATATCCAATATAATACTTAATCAACCAACTTTAATTGGTGAACTGCCATTGCTTGTTGTGTGACCCATAGGCCCTCGTATATTGAGCGATTAGTCAAACTAACGGTCTTAATTAAACCCTAGACATTAAATCAGATATTCTCAATATACGAGGTACGGTGCAAGGAAATCTGCAACTACCTGTAATACTGTAGTCTATTGTGATATCTTTCTTTCATTCGCGAATACTCAATTAAGCCTTGAACATGATGAAGTGTCTATTCAAATAACTTAATCATCTCAAATCACTAATTGATCGCTCACGTCGCACTTGGCCACAAAGTCCAAGTCGACTTGTATCGACCGATGTCTTAGATCCAATTATGATGAGAAGACGAGTATTCTCTCTTAAATCCACATTGAGAAATGAATCCTATTCTTGGCTCAACTACCACGCACATGTACTTCGTGATGAACCCAATCCATGCCATATCTACCCTTAGAGGGTGAAAGCGTCGGTCAGGTCAAAGTTCATCACTCCGTACATGTCGTGCGTATTGACCTCAAATCTGAGGAGTATCACATTGCTCCCACTAACCGAGATACCCGTAGACACATTATGTGGAATTACATCAAACAATTTCTCGGATGGGTATACCAATACTCTCTAAGGTATTTGTGCATCCATTATGAGATATCTAGTATCTCGTAGTAAGTGAGATCTTACTACACTCTCTCTATAGAGTATAATGCAGATCGCACACCAATCTCCATTGCATCATCAATATCTCATTCTTGATGATCCTTGATCGGGGCTATTTGAGAATCATACTTCGGTCATCTGAGTTCTCACTCACTCAATGACAATATCGATTCAAGGGAACACATATATGAATAATGCAAACAATCAAACATAATATTCAGATAAGTGTAAAACCATACATTTAATATTAAACCAAACAATAATATTAAACCGTAAACTGAATATCATCTTAGTATTATGTCCTTACAAAGGATTGTCTCTAGGACACTAACAGTAACACTAGGCAGTTAGATTTTATAATAGTCGACCAGCCAAACATGTATAATGGCTTCTTAGGTCGCCCTTTCCTTGAAACTTTTGAGGCAGTTGCCTCCTCCTACTTTTACTGTGTCAAGTTGCCTACCATTGAGGGCCTAGTTGGCATGGTAAAAGGGGATCAAAAAATGGCAAGAAAATGTTTGAACTACTCGTGCTCCTTTTTAAACTTTGCACCT
This sequence comes from Ballota nigra, assembly GCA_947034835.1. NCBI lineage: Eukaryota > Viridiplantae > Streptophyta > Magnoliopsida > Lamiales > Lamiaceae > Ballota > Ballota nigra. The sequence goes on along the minus strand of OX344721.1, from coordinate 7,033,704 downwards.
AATTCTAGCATTAATGTAATCACTGACCTCAGCACTACATCAAATGAAGAGGCCGAAGTGCCAATGGAAAATGAATTATATCTCATCCAAATTATCGACGATCCAATGGAGCCCAGAATCGGTTTTGAGCCAATAGTTGTCGAGTTTGACCCACGCAGCGAATATCTAGATCCAAGAGAGATCGCTCGCATAGAAAAGCTTGAACGAGTCTTCATGGATCCAGCTCGGCCTAGTCTTGAAGTAACTGTTGGGGCCAATATCCCAACGGATCTGAAAGTTGAAATCCTCGAGTTCTTAAAGAAAAGTGACGATGTATTCGTCTGGGATCACCGCGACATGCTCGACATCGACCCAAAGCATGCCTGCCACCACTTGAAGATCCCAACAGAAAGCCCGTCCACTAGAAGAGAAGGAAGTTCAGACCTAAGAAGTACGAAGCCCTGGCCGGCAAGGTTAAGAAACTCCTCGACAATAAGCTCATTGAGCTAGCACAGGATGAACTATCATGGGTTTCAAACCCCGTCGTCGTTAAGAAAGTCAACAATACATGGATGTTATGCATCGACTTCACGGACATGAACACGGTTTGATCAAAGGATCATTTCCCCATGCCTCACATCGACCACCTGGTGGACAACACGGTGGGCCACGAGATGATATCGTTCATGGACCCGTTCGCTGGCTATCACCAAGTCCCTATGGCCATGGAAGACGTCAAGCATACATCTTTCCACACCGAGAAGAACATGTATTCTTGGATTAGGATTTCGGATTGAAGAATGCCGGGGCAACCTACTAAAGGTTAGTGAACACCATGTTTGCCGATAAATAGGAAAAAACTATGGAAGTTTACATAGACGATATCGTGGTCAAGAGTATGAGTAAGGAAGACCACCTCCAGGATCTCGCCGAGACATTCACCATACTGAAAGCGTACAACATGAAGCTCAACCCAAAGAAGTGCAACTTCGGCATTAGTTTCAGGAAGTTCCTCGGCCACATCATCAGTAAGAGGGACATCGAGTCAATCCGACCAAAATCAAAGCCATCATCGACATGATAGAACCCAGGACGGTTCACCCAAGTATAAATTTTGACCGGACGATTGGCCGCACTAAACAGGCTCATCTCAAGATTAGGAGACAAGAGCAGGTCTTTCTTCTCCAACATAAAAAGCAAGAAGTTCTCTTGGAACAGGGAGAGTCAGCTTGTGTTCCTAAAGTTGAAGGAGTACTTAGCCAACCCCAAGATTTTGGCTAAACCTATTCCAGGCGAGAAGCTCTTCCTCTACTTAGCCGCATCCGACAGCGCTCTCAGCGCATATTAGTAAGGGCCGAGGGATAAGAGCACTTGCCGATCTATTACGTGAGTCAGGTCCTACACGATACCGAGGTCAGGTACTCCCCATTGGAGAAGATATCTTACGCCTTGGTCATGAGTGTCAGAAAGCTGAGGCCATACTTCTTCAACCATTAAGTCGAGGTGCTCACCACTCTGCCTCTCCGCCATCTACATCGTCTAGACACCACCAGACAACTGATCAAATGGTCCTTAGAGGTATCACAATACCGGGTCACATACGCCCCAAGAACTACCATCAAGGGTCAAGCGTTTGCCGACTTTATGGTAGAGCTCACTTATCCCTCACATCCTTCCAAGGTGAACCACCCCACTTGGAAGCTATGTGTGGATGGATCTTCAACAAGCACATACGCCGGAGCCAGAATCATCCTGATGGGACTAGACGGCCAATGCTTCACCAATACCGTCAAATTCTCCTTCCATGCCACCAACAATGAAGCCGAGTACGAGGCATTAATTGGCGGCCTCGACTTAGCCATCGCGGTCGGGGTCCGACGTCTCAACTTCTTCATGGACTCACTCTTGGTAGTGAACCAACTGATGGGGGAGTACGAGGCGCGAAGCGAGTAGATGATCAAATACTAAGAGCATGTCATTGAGTTATGTAAGAAGTTCTACCAGGTCTACATCGAACAGATCCCAAGGGAACAAAACTCGCAAGACAACTCCCTATCAAAGCTTGCCACCTCGGAAGGCACCGCCGACCTCTCCAATGTCAACCTAATAAAGCTCCAGGCCCCCTCCATCAACCAAAAAATGTTGGCTCCCGTGGCCGACGAAGCGCCAAACTGGATGACATCGTTCATCGAAAACCTGAAGAATGACACCCTCTCGGAAGATAGGATCCAGTCTCATCAACTAGAGCCGAGAGAGACAAGACACACTTTCATCGGCGACCAGCTGTACAAGAAGAGTTTCACCCTACCCCTTCTCAAATGTGTCACACTAGAGCAAGGAAGATTAATCTTCGACGAGATCCACAACGGAGTCTACGGAAACCACGCTGGGGGATAATCCCTCTATCATAAAACCTTGAGACAGGGGTACTTTTGGATTAGTATACGCCGAGACACGATTGCCTACGCTAAGTTATGCCACCAGTAACAAGTGATGGCCCCAAACATCAAGATATCACCAGAGAACCTCACATTGATGTACAATCAGTGGACATTCGATCAATGGGGCATAGACCTCATCGACCATATGCCCACGGCTCTAGGAGGATGAAGGTTCGCCGTGGTCGTGGTCGATTATTTCACCAGATGGGCCGAGGCTGAAGCACTAACCACGATCTGCCAGGCCCAAATCATCAAGTTCATTTGGAGGAACATCATATGTCGATTTGGTCTCCCCAAGGCTATCATCTCCGACAACGGAAAACAGTTTGACGGTCTAGAAGTGATGGAATTTTGCAAAAAAATGGAATATCAAGAAAATATTCTCCATGACATACCACCCTCAGTCAAACGGCCAAGTCAGAGTAATGAACAAGATCCTCAAGCACACGATCAAGAAAAAGCTGGACAAAAGCAAGGGCAAGTGAGCCGCCGACCTTCCAGAGATTCTTTGATCCTATAGGATGACCTTTAGGAACTCGACGGGTGAATCCCCTTTCGCTCTGGCTTTTGGAACTGAAGCAATTATCCTATCCGAGTTTGTGGTGCCCAGCCACCGAACTCTACAATCCATCATTGAAGAGAATGACGAGGCTAGAAAAGCCGACCGAAACGTACTAGAAGAGAAGAGACTCTCATCAGCACTGAAGAACGAAGACTACAAGAGGAAATCGGAGAAGTTCTTCAATTCCAAGGTGAAGGTTAGACAATTCATGGTCGGCGACCTCGTCCTGAAGAAGGTCCAGGGCATCTCGAATGGTCCCCTTGGCCCAAACTGGGAGGGTCCATTTCAAATCGCAAAGTACCTAGTTAACGGGGCATATGAGTTAGAGTATCTCGACGACGTCCCAGATTAATACCCCTGGAACGTGATTCACCTAAAAAAATATTTCCAATAAACTCTTTGTAACTCTCTTAGAATCGAAGAAATAAAATCATTTTTTTCATCCAAATAGACGAGTTCAAACCAACAAAAGCCCTTGGATAAGGCAAGACCTCGAGCAAGGCAGTCAAAAGACCTCATTTGAGAACATACCTTGAGTGGGGCACAGGGCCAAAGGCCAAGGCAAGACCTCGACCAAAGCAAGATAAAGCCCCCATTCGAGGACATGTCTCAGATGGGGCACTGAGTTTTGGTACGAGGTAAGACCTCGACCAAGACCGGACCCCGTCTGAGGGACATACCTTGGGGGATGAAGGACCCTTGTCGATGACCCGCCTTAAAGGATAAAAAGCTATTAGTCGAACAAGATCTCGACTAAGACCACTAAGACTCTTTAAGAGGCCAAGCCTCCCTAGAGCATAAGACCAATTACGAGGACATACTTCGTAATAGTACAAAGTCCCTAGAAGTGACAAGATCTCAAAGGGGCAAAAGTCTCCCGACGACCATAGAGATATGAGGCGAGCATTAACAACAAGACCTTTTAAGGCAGTCATGTTACACCCAGACTCTTTAAGAGGTCAAGCATCCCCTAGAGCACAAGACCTCCGCTGAGGACATACCTCATGGGGCAAAAAGTCCCCAGTCGAGATGAGATCTCGCAGAGGAAAAAATCTTCTGACGAGGTAAAACTCACACGCAAGCGTTAACATACAAGTCTTTTAAGACGGTATAGTTATAACCAAAATCTTTAACGAGGTCCAACCTCTCAAAGAGTTAAGACCCTTGACGAGGCCAGACCTCAGGGGTAGTTAGTCAAGATGGACTCGACACAATTTGATCCCGTACAGTTAAATTGAACGAAAAGATTCTAAGTTCATCTTTTTTATGAGTTGGGCATTTACTTCTTTCATCAATTTGAAATTACAAGCTAGTTGAGGTCCAAATAAAATTATAAGTACAAGAAGTCAGAGAAGAATAATGAGAGACAAAAACAAGATTCATTAATAATCAAAGTACAAAAGGAGGCCTTCTAGGGCAGTACAAGCAAAATAAAGCAAAGTTTAACCCTAGATACTAGCCCCACCGTGTCCAGCCCTATCGGCCCCGCCGGCTCCAGCGCCCTCAGCCCCACCTTGTCCAGCTCCCTCGGCCTCGGCCTCGTTGGTGCCATCCATTTTCTCATTGCTTTCCTCCTCGGGAGGGGACTGCCCCGATATCAGCAGGCAGGAGCGATCAGGCCACCAGCTAAGGTCGATACCCATCTCCTTTTCAAGGTCAAGGCAGCCAACATAAATGTCGCCGTGAAGAGAATGGCTAAGGACATAGTCCTTAAAGAACTTGGCCAATTCCCCAATAGGCTGGCCAAGCTTATGGAGCACCCGGATAAAGTCCGAGATCACCAGATAGTAAGAGTAGTTGGTGGTTTGGAAAGGGTCACTCAGGGCGTCATACCCTTCGGGGGATGAGGCCAGTTTCTTCTTGAACTTCTCGACCATATCCTTGGCCGAGACAAGTTCTCCCTTCAGCCTGGCCACCTCCTGGCCGACGAGGAGAGACTCCTCCTTCGAGGCCTTGGCTACCTCCTCAGCCTCATCTCTCAGCAGCTCTGCCGCTATTTCTCCCCAGCAAGCTTGGTCGAGGCCTCCCCCTCACGACGCACCTTCTCTTCAAGAAAAATATTCTTCTTCTCTGCGGCGAACACTTTCTCCTGAAGGGCCTCAACCTCAGCAACAACTTTCTTGCCCTCTTCCACCTCGGCCTAGAGCAGGCAATCTTCCTCTCCAGGTCATCGAAGGCTTTCCTCTTCTTTTTCTCCTTGCGGAGAGAACGGGAGTACTCACTCTCTTTTTGCATCAAGGCATAGTTCATCACCACGGCGGCCTTGAGTTGCAGGGCTTGGGCGAGGTAAAGATTGGAGCCGCTAGAGTTGTGGTCCACCGTGGCCTCCAACTCCAAGTCCCAGGAGCGGGGGACATCTCACATCGTCCTTTGGATATAAGAGGGGAGTTCGTCAAGGTCCTCGACAAATCGGGAATCGATATAATCAAGAACCCGGGCAGATGGGATGAGGTTATCCTCCATCCTGCAATGACAAGAATTTTTCAGTCAAGGAAAGAGGGAATACTCAATGAAATTTGATAAACTAAGTATTCACATGGCGATGCGCTCGGGGTCCCGGCCAAGGAAGAATTGGTCCATCGGCTCGTCAGCCGGACCTCCAGGGCTACCGGTGCCCTCAGCCGTTTCCTTCCTACCCCCGGCGAGCCTTTTTAGGAGTAGGAGTATCGCCCGACTCGATGATCTCGTCAACATCAGCATCACAACCCCTCTTCTCCTAGGGCTGGGGAGTTACCTCCTCGATGGTTTGAACGGGGGCAGCGGCCACCGTCACATACCCACATCGGTGGGGATCTCGATGGGCTCTCTCGGCAGAGCCTGGATAGCCAAGGCCCATTTGACTGACTTCTTCTTCTTGCCCATGAAGGCATTTATATAGGAGAGGGGGTCCGACATCTCCATGATCAGTTCCGAGGGACAAGCAGGTAGACGGGGTAGTCGCTTACGATCACGAACAAAAAAGTTAGAAAATGGAAAAATACAAAAAAAATTGACCCAAGGACGATTCTCATGAGTAGCGGAGTTAAGGTGTCGTGGGTAGCAGAACAGACGAGATGTCTGCCTTTTTTCTAGGTGATCACCATCCAAAAATGCCGCTCACGGAAGTCCATAAGGTCGACCTTTGTCAAGATGAGGCGAAAGTAAAAAAGAAGCTCCTCCCACCGAGGCACCAGATAACCTACAAACAAAGAGAAACATTAGATCAGTACGAGGAGAGTAGGGAAATCATTCAGCACTTACTATCTTTTTTATCCCCAAACTTAGTAGGGATGTCAATGTCCACACTGCCGCGGCCGGTTTTCCACATTCCCAAAACCTAAAACCAGTGCTCCTCCTTGGTGTGCACCTTGGTCGGCAGATCAAATACTATCTTTTCATGCCAATGTTTGATGTGCACGTCCCCTTTCTTCTTCGGATCCTTGGCTAGACTGTAAAGGTGCGTCATATCCCCGGTAATGGGCATTCGGTAAAGGCGATGGAGGACGAAGAGGATAAACGTGACAATAATACACTGCCAAGAGTTCACACTGAACTAAAGATGAGCCAGACCCCAGGCATTGAGGAGATTCGTAACGACCGGTGGAAGTGGAAATCGGAGGCCCACCTCCACAATATCGTAGGAGACAGCTACCATGCCGGGAGGAGGCTGGTCGGCTCTCTCATCCACCTCGAGCACATAGATATAAACTCGATGGGGACTTGGAAGGTCTGCCTGCAATCCTTGAGATATCTCTCTGTGAGTTTGCTCTTAATGTCATTCCAGTGGTACCTCGTCTTAGAGGCGGAGAGATACTGGTACAGTTAGCATTCGGGGCAGTAGAATTTGCACATCGCCATGTAATCGTCATACTTGAAAAAGGGGGCCTCCCCCGACTGCCGGTTCATAAAGCCGGCCCAGAGGCGGTAGTCTTGCTCTACGTCATCTGCCATCTTTCTCCAAGCGTTTAAATCCTCAGCCTGTTTGAGCGCCGGCTCTACCTCCTCCCTCTCCGCCCGCTCTTGTGCCTCCAACTCATGGAGGACTCTAGGCCCTTTCGCCGGGAGATCTTGCCCGGATGGCTCGTTGGCACTGCTATCACGCTTAGGAACATCGTTAAAGGCATACACACTATCCCCTAGGGACCGCGACGATATCTCCATCGTTCCCCTCGGAGTCCGATTAAAAACTCCTTACATCCAATCGCGATAGGATGGGGAAAATGGCCCTTAGGATGAACCCCACCTTGCAGATGCGAACGAAGCACACCAACTCCGTGACCAGTTGAAAGAATTTGAAAGAGAGAAAAAGAATTTTTACCTTGATTGAAAGCTCGGCGTGCACTAGTTCGCCGGAGAAATCACACCGATTGTTCGAACGATTGAAAGTGAGAAACTAGAAGCGGGAATTGGAAATTTTGAAATGAAGAAGATGAACCTCTTTTACAGGGAGACGGATGTTGGGAAAATAGGGGTGCCCGAATCTATTCGGGATGAAATTTAAATACAAAATTAAATGTAATTATTACTAGCATGAATTAATGCTAATTAATTCAAATAATAATTCCAACAATAATTTTATCATCATGCATGTTGAATTAATTCACATAAAACCTATGGTGGAATAACAAGGAATTTATGTGATTACGTACCTCTAGCAGATATGGCCTTTGATTATCACGGGACGTGCTACCAACCAAAAGACCTTCTCAAGTATTTCCCTTTTGCCTCGCTTGATCACCGGTGGGAAGTGCTTTCAAACAATTAAATAACTAAGGAAAAAGAAAAATATTTTTGCTCTTGATTTTTCCAACACATGGAATTATGTCCTTGGGGATGAATTAATCATCCCCTATTTATAAGAAGGGGTGGCCGAATTTTTTTTGAATATTTTAGGGGTGGAGAAAATCTTTTCTTAGCCTCTAAAAAATCTTAAATATATCCCATATATATTCTTTTCTCCATAATAAAATATTCCACAAAAATCTCACACTCCTTATTATTGGGTAATTTTAGAAAATTTTAAGAAGATTTCACATGATTTGGATCTTCTTGAATATATGAGATAATCTTGTATTCCAAGAATACTTATCTTCCATAATATCTTTCCAAGAAAATCAACAAAATATTTTCTCTTCCTAATCTCTAATTTTCGAAAATATTAGGCAAAAATCAGCAATTATATTTTCTTTTATTTTAATCACCTTATCATTATTGATATACTTAATGGGCTACTTGAGGGACCTTTAGGAGAATTAAGATTGGACCTCCAATGGGCTTCTGAATTTCAATATTGAGCCCCAATATAATTCAACCCATTAATATTAATTAGTACCACTAATAATTAATATTGTACTATCCATCTTAATCCATATTACGATAATATGGGCTCCCGGTTATTATATCCCGCATTTAAGATTATCAAGTCCATTAATTAATTAAGCTTCTGAATAGCTATAAATTAATTAACATCTTTCACCTTGGAGTAAAGACAGCTCAACATTATTATCCGTACCGAAGAAACTAATTCTTCACTTGCAAGATTTGGTACGATAAAACTTCTGAGCCCACCAAGGGGACAAATCACACGAACCCTACTCACACGCGTTTCTTTGTATTAAATCTTAGCAATCGTCGTATGATTAATATTACTACCCAAAGCACAAAGGTTCAGTCACGATGATTCTCACCAAACATGAATCAAAGCAGTAACCATTAAGCACACACGGTCCTATTTAAGTGACGGAGATTAAGAAATCAATAACCACTGAGGTCTAATTCTTCACATTTCAGAACAAAAGATTTTATCTTCGCTGTAGGTCCTCTTCAACACATACTAAATGTGCTAGATTTTATCCAAAGAACGCTTTCTTTTATTACTCGAAATGATTGACATGTTATTAGATTCATTATTTGAGTGGTGTGCACACTTAATCATATAGAGATTGTTTACCAACATTCCATGACAGATAATATCATTCTTAAAAGAAACAGGAACAACTTTATTAAAAGTAACTGAATATCCATAAAAAAATAACTTAGAAATAGAAATTAAATTCTTTCTAAAGTTCGGATCGTATAAAACATATCTTAAAATTAAAACTCTATCTTCAAAAGACAGGTGCACGACTCCCACTGCTTCGGCTGCCACTCTCGTAGCATCGCCCAATGTGATAATGATCTCATTCTTGCTAAGTCGTCGGGTTAGCTGGAACCCCTGAAGAGTGAAACAAATATGATCAGTTGCCCCGGTATCCACTACCCAAACGTGGGTAGCATACGCCGCAACATAAGTTTCAATGACTAAAGCATGAGACTTACATTTCCTTACCGTCTTCTTAGGCTTAGAACAGGTAGACCTCCAATGTCCTTTCTCACCGCAATTGAAGCACTTACCCTTAGCAGCCTTCTTTCCACCTCATTTGCCTTTGGTCTTGGGTTTCGCAACGGTCAGATTTGCTTGTGTCTGGCCTTTTGTCCTCATTCTCTTCTTCCCTCCCTTGGGACCAGAAGAGGCAGACGGACCGTTTGCCACCATAGCAACAATTTGATGCTCCATTATAGTCTCTGCCGATACCAAAGCTTGCAAGAGCTCGAGCAAACTATTTGCCCGTTCATTCATTTGATAGTTCAATTGAAACTGCTCAAAACTTTTCGGAAGAGAATGGAGAACGAAATCGATCTTAGTAGGGAGATCAAATTCAACACCAAAGTACCTCCAACTTGTTGAGATAACCCATCATCTCGATGACGTGATCCCTTACGGGCGTACCCTCCACCATTTTCAGCAAAAACATCTTTCGCATGGTGATTTGCCTAGCTGTACGGTTATGATGTTTAAACATCGCTTCAAGATTGAGCATTATCTCAGAGGCGGTCTCCATGTGTTGGTGTTGGTGTTGTGTTGCAACACATCTAACATTGAAGCCAAAATAGTACACCTAGCCATCTCATCGGAGTCTACCCAACTCTTATGCTCTTTCTTGATCGACTTGCTCGCATCTTCGGCAGGCTCATCGGGATTAGGAGTAGTAAGTACCCATTTGTGGTGTTGAGCAGTTAGGACAATATCAAGATTATATTTCCAATCAACATAGTTCTCACCGACAAGTTTGTTATCTTTAAGTATACTAAACAGTGGATTAAAAGGTTACGACATGATGAACTGAGAATAAAACATACATTCATATCAATATCTAGAAAAATACGAAATTATCACATTATTCGATCATATCAATTATATTGAAACCTTAAAATAATATAATCATGCATCAGCCAACATCTCGAAGCAATTTAAATGCGCCACGCGGGATGGTCTATACATTTAAACACATTCAAGAGGATCACAAACTTGAAAGTTATAAATCCTTAATTCAAAATTAATAGTTGGCTCCCACTTTGACCACATAAAAATTGACAGGGACTCCGAGGGGAGTAAGTTAATATCAATTTCTTATCCCTAAGTAATAACCATAATTCAATACAGGATTATTATTTCGCTTTGAGCAAGCCACTCGTGGTGAGGGTCAATACCGCCACTAGTAATAATCCACAATCATCCTTTCGGAATTTATTCATGTGAAATCTGTCTTTTTGGCCGATCCGAGGGGAAAATGTATTCCAAAAAGGCTTCACAAATAAATAAATAAATTATGAAGGTCAAAATTAATCCAATTTTAATATCCGGAATAAAATTACGATTAAAGAAACATACTTAGTAATTTTCGAAAGTAAGATTTTTCTTGTACAATTAAAATCATGCAAACACATATTAACAAATAATAATAAGTACACGAAATAAAACATCCATCAAAATAAAATTAAACACATTGGAGCATTCGAATCCAACTGTCCTGGTTTAATTTTCTTCACGTCTTGATGCGAGAAATCATCCTTGTTGCTTTTCATCATTCGTCTCGACATGCTCCCACTCGAACAGCAACACTTCATTAAAAATAACTTCGTTTGGGGTTCGGGACGACGTTTGGAATCACACACAAAAAAATATCGGAAAAATTTTTCACAGCCCGAGATCCAGTGCGCGTCGGCCCACAGAGATGGGCCGCGCGCCTCTCGCGCCACGGCAGCCGAGGCCGAGTGCCGAGGGGCAGCGCCCCCGCGCGCATGCCGTGCTTCGGGTTTCGTCATTCGTCCTTGTTTTCCACCCCGTGCATAATCCTACATCTATGCACGCGCCATGCATGCATGCGTTGTCTGGGTACGTCGTCTTTAATTCTTCATTTCTGTCTTCGTCTCGATCCGGTTACAATTTATTTACAAAAAATAAATAAAAATTAGATCTAGACTAGTCTATTACAATGATCAAATCAAAATAAAACCAACTAATCTACTCGTGGATTTTCTCACGAGAAAAACGAATTCGAACAAATCAAATTAAAAACAAATAATTCACACGCATGAATAAAATAAACATTATAAACCATGACAATTGGATACCTGCAAAAAACTTCTAGCAATTCTACAATCCAATTACAATTTTAATGTTAAACAATTTAAATTCCAATTTAAAAATCAGAGCCCGAAAACCGTGGCTCTGATACCAGTTGTTGGGAAAATAGGGGTGCCCGGATCTATTCGGGATGAAATTTAGATACGAATTTAAATGTAATTATTACTAGTATGAATTAATCCTAATTAATTCAAATAATAATTCCAACAATAATTTTATCATCATGCATGTTGAATTAATTCACATAAAATCTATGGCGGAATAACAAGAAATTTATGTGATTAAGTACCTCTCGTAGATATGGCCTTTGATTATCACGGGACGTGCTACCAACCAAAAGACCTTCTCAAGTATTTCCCTTTTGCCTCGCTTGATCACCGATGGGAAGTGCTTTCAAGCAATTAAATAACTAAAGAAAAAGAAAAATATTTTTGCTCTTAATTTTTCCAACACATGAAATTATGTCCTTGGGGATGAAATAATCATCCCCTATTTATAAGAAGGGGTGGCCGAATTTTTTTTTAATATTTTAGGGGTGGAGAAAATCTTTTATTTGCCTCTAAGAAATCTTGGATATATCTCATATATATTCTTTTCTCCATAATAAAATATTCCACAAAAATCTCACACTCCTTATTATTGGGTAATTTTAGAAAATTTTAAGAAGAAATCACAAGATTTGGATCTTCTTGAATATATGAGATAATATTGTATTCCAAGAATACTTATCTTCCATAATATCTTTCCAAGAAAATCAACAAAATCTTTTCTCTTCCTAATCTCTAATTTTCGAAAATATTAGGCAAAAATCAGCAAATATATTTTCTTTTATTTTAATCACCTTATCATTATTGAGCTACTTAATGGGCTACTTGAGGGACCTTTAGGAGAATTAAGATTGGACCTCCAATGGGCTTCTGAATTTCAATATTGAGCCCCAATATAATTCAGCTCATTAATATTAATTAGTACCACTAATAAATTAATATTGCACTATCCATCTTAATCCATATTACGATAATATGGGCTCCCGGTTATTATTTCCCTCGTTTAAGATTATCAAGTCCATTAATTAATTAAGCTTCTGAATAGCTCTAAATTAATTAACATCTTTCACCTTGAAGTAAAGACAGCTCAACATTATTATCCATAGCGAAGAAACTAATTCTTCACTTACAAGATTTGGTACGATAAAACTTCTGAGCCCACCAAGGGGACAAATCACACGAGTCGTACTTGCACGCGTTTATCCGTATTAAATCTTAGCAACCGTCGTATGATTAATATTACTGCCCAAAGCACAAGGTTCGAAGTCATGATAATTCTCACCCAACATGAATCAAAGCAGTAACTATTAAGCACACACGGTCCTATTTAAGTGACGGAGATTAAGAAATCAATAACCACTGAGGTCTAATTCTTCACATTTCAGAACAGAAGATTTTATCCTCGCTGTAGGTCCTTTTCAACACATACTAAATGTGTTAGTGCTATCTCTTGGTCAAGACAACCCAATCTGAGATGTACACATCAACCTTTCACGGAGGATTGTTCAATTCCACCTAGGTCGTGAATTTGTACATTTAGTTACAAGAAAATTGTTAATGTGATCTTCCGTGATCTGGTATCAGCACATTAACTACAATGTAACACATACTACTTATAATGAACTGGTTGCAATAAATATTCAACATTCAATTATATCTAAAGCACATGCGATAAAAGATTTATTCTCATAAACAAGTGTTTAATACAGGAGTTATACAAAGTAAAAGCATATTTTCACGTATAACTCCAACAACGGAGGGGTCGAAGTGTAATTTTCTGAAGTTGGTTCGGGGGTCAGGACGTGATAGTTTGGAAGCTTAGGAACTAAAATTGAAACGTGTGACTTTCATGTCGGCGCATCAGGACCAGTCACAACGTTTCGGACGTGCGTGTCACCCCCTAACACGCCTTTTCCCGATAAAGCGCATTCATGACCTATACATCTAGGGCGGTTTCTCGGGGCAGATGAAGCACCTTTTCCTGAGAGACGTTCCATCACCCCCAGAATGTTATGTTCCCCCGACCTCGACCGTGGGAACTTTGGCTAGCTCTACTCGGCCTATTTAGTCACACCTCGACACGAGTTCGATCCATTCGCATATAGACCTACGAACAGATAGAGGGGAAATTCTTGTGTGATGAATAATCTGCGGTTCATGAGGTCGAGCCAGAAAAGGCTAGACGAGGTCCCGCCCCACCAAAGTACGGACGAGGTCAAATGGGCCCCATCCGGGTAGTAAATCCATTCGGTCTCGTTACGATAAGATAAAGAGACGAGGCACTCACCCATTGGGAATATTTGGGGTGCCCGGATCTATTCGGGATGAAATTTAAATACGAATTTAAATCAATTATTACTAGCATGAATTAATCCTAAATTAATTTATATAATAATTATGCCAACAACAAATTTACATGCATATGAATATAAACACGTAAAATTCTACGGCAGAAAAACTAAGAATTTCACATAAATCATACCTCTTGAAGCGACGTCCAACCGAGATCAATGGGACAAGCAAAACGATCCTATCAACCGTAAAACCTTCTCAAGTATTTCCTTTCGCCTTATTCGTTCGCCGGTGGGAAACGCTCACGAACAATTTTAAATAACAAGGAAAAAGAAAATATTTATTACTTTCGATTTTTCCAACTCATGGAATCACAAAACTGTAAACTAGAGATGAAATACTCATCCCCTACTTATAGGGATGGCGGGTGGCCGAAACTATGCATTGAATAAGGGAGGAAAAAATATTTTCTTGATCTCCAAGAAATCTTGAATATATCTCATATTCTTTTCTCCATAATAAAATATTTCATAAAAATCTCACCCTCCTCATATAATTGATATTTTCGAAAATTATGGGAGGAATAAACTAGATTTGGATCTTCTTGAATTTATGAGATAATCTTGTATTCCAAGAATACATATCTTCCATAATATCTTTCCAAGAAATCAACAAAATCTTTTCTCTACCAAATCTACAATTTTATTAAAAAATTATAAGTAAAAAATAAGCAATAATAATTTTTTTTTAATTTTAATCACCTTATTATTATTGGGCTACTTGAGGGGCTTTTAGGAAAATTAAGATTGGACCTTCAATGGGCTACTGAATTACAATATTGAGCCTCAATATTATTCAGCCCATTAATATTAATTAATACCACTAATTTATTAATATTGCACTATCCATCTTAATCCATATTACGATAATATGGGCTCCCGGTTATTATTTCTCGTGTTTAAGATTATTTAGTCCATTAATTAATTGAGCTTCTAAATATTCTATATTAATTAATATATTTTACCTTGGAGTAAAGACAGCTCAACATTATTATCCGTGCCGAAGAAACTAATTCTTCACTTGCAAGATTTGGTACGATAAAACTTCTGAGCCCACCAAAGGGACAAACCACACGAGCCGTACTCGCACACGTTTTTCCGTATTAAACATTTAGCAACCGTCGTATGATTAATATTACTGCCCAAAACATAAGGTTCAAAGTCACAATAATTCTCACCCAACATGAATCAAAGTAATAACTATTAATCACACACGGTCCTATTTAAGTGACAGAGATTAAGAAATCAATAACCACTGAGGTCTAATTCTTCACATTTCAAAACAGAAGAATTTATCCTCGTTGTAGATCCTCTTCAACACATACAAAATGTGCTAGTGCAATCTCTTGGTCAAGACAGACCAATCTGAGATATACACATCGACCTTTCACAATGTATTGTTCAATTCCACCTAGGTCGTGAATTATTCTCATAAAACAAAGTGTTTAATACATGAGTTATACGAAGTAAAAGCATACTTTCACATATAACTCCAACAATCTCCCACTTATACTTAAAGTTTGTTTTTTAGTATACATCATGCATGTCTAGTGTAGTTCTACGTGACATCTCATGTCAACCTACACTAACTTAATAATTCCTTCCACTTATACTTAAAGCAGATTGACAATAGTCTTGACATCCATTCCATCCACATATCTCTCGAATGTACTCTGAGGCAGACCTTTGTGAATGGATTGCCACCTCTGTATGTCCTCTCTTAACGATTTCTCGTATAACATGGTATTTTCTTGTTATGTGTTTGCTGGCCTTGTGGGGTCTTGGTTCCTTTAAATTTGCAACTGCTCCGGCATTATCACAATAGAAAGTGATTGTGCTAGGCAAATTCGGAACAACGTCCAAGTCCACTAAGAAGTTCTTGAGCCAAATTGCCTCTTCTGCTACTTCACAAGCAGCTACATATTCGGCTTCCATGGTCGAATCGGCGATGCATTTCTGCTTAACGCTTCTCCATGAAATGGTTCCTCCTCCCATGCAAAACACACTACCCGAGGTAGACTTTCTGGAGTCTAGGTCTGATTGGAAATCTGAGTCCATGTATCCCATGAGAATTAGACTATTTAACTGGTAAATCAACATTCTATCACGAGTTCTTTTCAGATACCTCAGAATGCATTTAACGGCAGTCCAATGATCTTTCTTGGGATTACTTTGATATCTCGCCACCATGCCCAAGGCATAGCAGATATCTGGTCTCTTACACAACATTGCATACATAAGGCTTCCTACTGCTGAAGTGTACGGAACGCCTTTCATGTCATCTATCTCTGCAGGTGTCTTAGAGCACATTTTTTTTATAGATGGATTACATGCCTGAAAGGTACAAAATCTTTCTTGGAATCTTGCATGCTTAAATGCTTCAAAACATTGTCAATGTGTGAAGCTTGCGATAAGCCTAACATCATTTTCTTGCGATCACGAGTGATTTTGATAACAAGGATGTGACCAGCTTCCCCTAAATCCTTCATATCAAAATGTTTTGACAGCCATACCTTTACGTCTGACAATACCTTTACATTGTTTCCAATGAGCATAATATCGTCTACGTATAATACTAAGAATACCACCGCAGTTCTGTCACACTTTTTATACACACAACTTTTGAACTCATTTTGATCAAACTCATAGGACTTAATAACTTGATCCAAACACTGGTTCCAAGTACGTGATGCTTACTTAAGTCCATAGATGGACCACTTGAGCTTGCATATGAGATGCCTTGGCCTTTCGCAATAAAACCTTCGGGTTGTCGCATATAGATATCTAAACTGTCAAGACTTCCATTAAGGAAAGCTGTCTTGACATCCATTTGTCAGATCTCGTAATCTAGATGTGCAGCGATCGACAAGAAAATATGGATGTACTAAGCATAGCTACAGGAAAAAAGGTTTCCTCATAATCGATTCCTTCTTTTTTAGTATATCCCTTTGCCACTAGCCTAGCCTTGAAGGTTTCAATCCGTTCGGTACTCTTTTCCTCTTGTATACCCACTTGCATCCAATGTGTTATACCCCATTAGGTGGTTCGACCAGCTCCCACATTTTATTATGATCCATTGAGCCCATCTCGACTTCCATTGCCGTTTGTCAGGATTCCGCGTCTTTGTCTTGGTTTGCCTCGTTGTATGTCTATGGATCCGATTTATCTCCGGGAATCAAATCCCAGGATTCTTCTATTCCCATGAATCTCTCAGGTTGTCTAACAAACCTCCTACTACAATGGGGTTCCGATTGTGTAGGTGTGACGATTGGTATATCGTCTTGTATACTTGGTATCGGGATTAGCCATCTCAATTCTTCTAAGGTAATTTTACTTTTAGGCTTCCGATATTTCACATAGTCTTCTTTCAAGAATTTAAATCTAATCACGGTCTTTTGATTCTTGAAACTATATAATATACACCCTTTCGTTCCGTGGGGTATCCTATAAACAGCCTTAATTCCGAACGTGGATCCAATTTACCGATTTCCTTATCTAGCACGTATGCCGGACACCCCCATATCCTTATGTATTTCAAACTAGGCTTACGCCCGGTCCACAATTCTACCGGGGTGGAACCGATTTGGATGGCACCAAGTTTAGAATGTAAGCCATCGTTTCCAAGGCGTTACCCCAAAACGATTTGGGTAAATCTGAATAACTCATCATGGATCTGACCATTTCTAAAAGACTCCGATTTCTTCGTTCTGCCATACCGTTCTATTGAGGGGATCCTGGTGCGGTCAACTAGGATACGATCCCTTTGTTCAATAGGTAGTTCAAGAATTCATCACTGAGGTATTCGCCTCCATGATCTGATCGTAGAAACTTGATACTTTTTTCCCTATGCTTCTCGACTTCGGCCTTAAACTCCTTGAACTTGTTAAAAGTTTCAGACTTATGCCTCATAAGGTAGATGTACCCATTTCTCGAGTAGTTGTCAATGAAAGTGACAAAATACTCATACCCTATTCTTTCTTTGATCGACATTGGACCACGCACATCGGTATGGATGAGTTCTAACACTTTCGTTGCTCTATTCCCCTTGGCTCCAAATGCCCTCTTGGTCATTTTACCCTCTAAACAAGATTCGCAAGTTGGAAACGACTCAACTTGGAGAGACTCAAAGGATCCATCTTTCACCATCTTTTGTATCTGCTTTAGATTAATATGACCTAGTCTAAGATGCCATAGAAGTGTTTCATTCACGTCTGAAGAACGCTTCCTTTTATTACTCGAAATGATCGACGTGTTATTAGATTTATTATTTGAGTGTTGTGCACACTTTAATCGTGTAGAGATTGTTTACCAACGTTCCATGACAGATAAGATCATTCTTAAAAGAAATAGTAACAAATTTATTAAAAGTAACTGAAGATCCATAAAAAAAACAACTTAGAAACTGAAATTTATTTCTTTCTAAAGTTTGGAATGTATAAAACATCTCTTAAAATTAAAACTCTATCTTCAAAAGACAGGTGCACGTCTCCCACTGCTTCGACTGCCACTCTCGTAGCATCGCCCAAAGTGATGAGGATCGCATTCTCGCTAAGTCGTCGGGTTGACTGGAACCCCTGAAGAGTGAAACAAATATGATCAGTTTCCCCGATATCCACTACCCAAACGTGGGCAGCATACGCCGCAACATAAGTTTCAACGACTAAAGCATGAGAGTTACCTTTCTTTCCCGCCTTCTTAGACTTAGAACAGGCAGACCTCCAATGTCCCTTTTCACCACAATTGAAGCACTTACCCTTAGCAGACTTCTTTCCACCTCCTTTGCCCTTAGCCTTGGCTACCCCTTTCGCAACAGTTGGGTTGGTCTGACTCTTGGTCCTCTTCTTCTTCTTCCCTCCCTTGGGATCGGAAGAAGTAGACGGACCATTTGCCACCATAGCAACAGATTGGTGCTCCATTATAGCCTCCGCCGATATTAGAGCTTGCAAGAGCTCGGGCAACCTACTTGCCCATTCATTCATTTAATTATTCAACTGAAACTGCTCAAAGCTCTTTGGCAGAGAATGAAGAATGAAATTAACCTTAGTAGGGAGATCAAACTCGGCACCGAGTACCTCCAACTTGTTGAGTTAAGCCATCATCTCAAGAATGTGATCCCTCACGGGTGTTCCCTCTATATTTTTCTGGAAAAGCATCTTTCGCATGGTGATTTACCTAGCGGTACGGTTCTGATGTTGAAACATCGCTTCAAGATTGAGCATAATCTCTGAAGCGGTCTTCATATGTTGGTATTGGTGTTGCAACACATCCGACATTGAAGCTAAGATGGTACACCTAGCCATCTCATCGGAGTCCTTCCAAGACTTATCCTCTTTCTTAACCGACTTGCTCGCATCTTCGGCAGGCTCATCGGATTTAGGAGTAGTAAGCACTCATTTCTGATGTTGTGCGGTTAGGACAATATCAAGGTTACGTTTCCAATCAACATAGTTCTCACCGACAAGTTTGTTATCTTTAAGTATACTAAACAGTGGATTAAAGGGTTGCGACATGATGAACTGAGAATAAAACATACATTCATATCAATATCTAGAAAAATATGAAATTATCACATAATTCGATCGCATCAATTATATTGAAGCCTTAAAACAATATAATCATGCATCAGCCGACATCTCGAAACAATTTAAATGCACCACGAGGGGTGGTCTATACATTTAAACACATTCAAGCAGGTCACAAAAATTATTAGTTACAAACCTTTAATTCAAAATTAATAGTCGGCTCCCACTTTGACCACATAAAAATTGACAGGGACTCCACGGAGAGTAAGTTAATATCAATTTCTTATGCTTAAGTAATAACCATAATTCAATACAGGATTATTATTTCGCTTTTAGCAAGCCACTCTGGTGAGGGTCAATACCGCCACTAGTAATAATCCACAATTATCCTTTCAAAATTTATTCATGTGAAATCCGTCTTTTTGGCCGATCCGAGGGGGAAGTGTATTCCAAAAAGACTTCACAAATAAATAAATTATGGAGGTCAAAATTAATCCAATTTTATTATTCGCAATAAAATCGGGAATAATATTAAAACATACTTAGTAATTTTTTAAAGTAAGGTTTTTCTTGGACAATTAAAATTCATGCAAACACATATTATCAAATAATAAATGCACAAAAATAAAATATCCATCAAAACAAAAATTAAAACACATTGGAGCACTCAAATTCAATTGTCAAGGTTTAATTTTCTTCACATCTTGATGCGAGAAGTCATCCTCGTTGCTTTCATCGTTCGTCTCGAAAAGCTCCCACTCGAACAACAACAAATTATAGAAAACGTCATTCGTTTGGGGTCGGGACGATATTTAGCATCGTACATAAAAAAATAGGTACAAAAACACGGTGGGATAGGTCGAAGGCCCGGCTCGCGGCAGCCCACCGAGTGGGCCACACGGCGCTCGGCGCCCGCTGAGGCATTCGGCGCCATCGCACACGAGTCGCGTGCGCCGTGTGCATACCGTGTATCCCAGTATTTCCTCCATGCCCATTCTCACCCCCATGCACGATCCACATCCATGCACGCGCCAAGCATGCATGCGTCGTCCGGGTACGCCGTTCTTAATTCTTCGTCTTCGTTTCGATCCAGTTCTAATTTATCTACTAAAATAAATAAACCTAGATCTAGACTAGTCTATTACATTGATCAAATCAAACAAATAAAAAAATTAATCTACTCGTGGATTTTCTCACGAGAAAAATGAATTCGAACGAATCGAATTAAAAACAATAAACATTCATACGCATGAAAAAAAATATTAACCATGACAATTGAATATCTGTAAAAAAGATCTAGCAATTCTGCTATCCAATTTCAAATTAATGTTAAATAATTTAAATTCCATTTTAAAGATCAGAGCTCGAAAACCGTGGCTCTGATACCAGTTTTTGGAAATATTCAGGGTGCCCGGATCTATTCGGGATAAAATTTAAATACGAATTTAAATCTAGTATTTACTAGCATGAATTAATTCTAAATTAATTCATATAATAACTATGTCAACTTCAAATTTACATATGTTGGTGATCAAATTTAATCGATAGGATTAGTGACTGTTTTAATTCGGTTTAAGACCACCAATCAATTACGTGTGATTGATTACCATCGTAAATGGTAAATCGAAGATTCGAGATGTGGAATGATAAATACGAAAGTCGAGATCGTATTAATTTCGTATGTGTGCACGTTTAGGTGTGTTAATGTGTATTTTGGGAGTATTTATGAATTTGAACTTGTATTTCTTAGCTGGAGAACAACTATTTATAGAGACTAGCAAGCATGAGGTGTCTATGACTCTTGGTTTCCCTAGCCTGCATGCTTGACAAGTGTCCTATTGACCTTTGCTGGACCTTATCTAAGCTGAATCTTAGTTACAAAGTCTTCTTTGGTCTTATCTCGGACTTCATTGTTGTTCGTCCAGGTCGGTTTAGTTGATCCAAAATGGTTTTTTCATAGAAGTTGTTCGCCTTTTGAGGGTATGGTTCAGAAGTTATTCGCCTTGGTGTTTTACACTGATTGGCTTTGGGATCTTGGTCCTTTGTTTGATTCCATACACCTCTTAAGCTGGTTGATGCACCATCTTTTATAATGTTGTTCGTCATTATCAAACTAGGTGGAGGGTCCATATTTGGCTTCGGTTCTCTAGACCTGTTCGTCAATATGTTGTTCGTCGATAGAGTTGTTCGTCAGTTTATACACTCCCTGGATTGGTTTACGCACCCCTACTTGATGTTCCTTGCTAATCATCTTTGATTTGGGGTTGGTTCTTCATAATCTTTTTTAAGGCTTTAATCCTTGTTCGCTCAGCAATGATTGATGTTCGCCTATCAACAACATGCATATGAATATAAACACGTAAAATTCTACAGCGGAAAAACTAAGAATTTCAAGTAAATCATACCTCTTGAAGCGTTGTCCAATCGAGATCAACGGGACAAGTGAAACGATTCTATCAACCGTAAAAACCTTCT
Organism: Ballota nigra; assembly: GCA_947034835.1. NCBI lineage: Eukaryota > Viridiplantae > Streptophyta > Magnoliopsida > Lamiales > Lamiaceae > Ballota > Ballota nigra. Next base: position 7,011,881 of record OX344721.1, on the reverse strand, counting down.
CAAGTATTCTTATTTGCCTTATTCGTTCGTCGGTGGGAAGCGCTCACGAACAATTTTAAATAACAAAAAAGAAAATATGTATTGCTTTCGATTTTTCCAATTCATGGAATCACGAAATTGTAAATTGGAGATGAAATAATCATCCCCTACTTATAGAGATGGGGTAGCCGAAATTATGCATAGAATAGGAGAGGAAAAAAAATCTTTTCTTGATCTCCAAGAAATCTTGAATATATCTCATATATTCTTCTCTCCATAATAAAATATTCCATAAAAATCTCACCCTCCTCATATAAGTGATATTTTCGAAAATTATGGGAGAAATAAATTAGATTTGGATCTTCTTGAATTTATTAGATAATCTTGTATTCCAAGAATACATATCTTCCTGAATATCTTTCCAAGAAGATCATCAAAATCTTTTCTCTAACAAATCTACAATTTTCAAAAACTATAAGTAAAAAATCAGCAATAATAATTTTCTTTTATTTTAATCACCTTATTATTATTGGGCTACTTGAGGGGTCTTTAGGAGAATTAGGATTGGACCTCTAATGGGCTACTGAATTACAATATTGAGCCCCAATATTATTCAGCCCATTAATATTAATTAATACCACTATAAAATTAATATTGCACTATCCATCTTAATTCATATTACCATAATATGGGCTCCCGGTTATTATATCCCGTGTTTAAGATTATTTAGTCCATTAATTAATTGAGCTTCTGAATAGCTCTAAATTAATTAATATATTTTACCTTGAAGTAAAGACAGTTCAACATTATTATCCGTACCGAAGAAACTAATTCTTCACTTGTAAGATTTAGTATGATAAAACTTCTGAGCCCACCAAGGGACAAATCACACGAGCCGTACTCGCACACGTTTCTCCGTATTAAACCTTTAGCAACCGTCGTGTGATTAATATTACTGCCTAAAATACAAGGTTCAAAGTCACAATGATTCTCACCCAACATGAATCAAAACAATAACTATTAATCACACACGGTCCTATTTAAGTGATGAAGATTAAGAAATCAATAACCACTGAGGTCTAATTTTTCATATTTCAGAATAGAAGATTTATCCTTGCTATAGGTCCTCTTCAACACATACAAAATGTGCTAGTGCAATCTCTTGGTCAAGACAGACCAATCTGATATATACACATCGATCTTTCATGGCGGATTGTTCAATTTCACCTAGGTCGTGAATTTGTATGTTTAGTTACAAGGAGACCGTTAATGTGATCTTCCGTGATCTGGTATCACCATATTAACTACAATGTAACACATATTATATATATTGACCGGGTTGCAATAAATATTTAACACTCATTCATATTCAAAGCAAATGTGAAAAGAACTATTCTCGTAAAATAAAGTGTTTAATACATGAGTTATACGAAGTAAAAGCATACTTTCACGTATAACTCCAACATCACCTCGGCAGGTTACAAATCACGAGGACGAGCAAATGAAATCAGGCTCTACCTCATCATATGGGACCTGGGTAGGACAGACGAGGCCCCCGTCACCCCGGCAGCCTCGGCTAGTTGGGTCACGTGCTAAGTAAGTTCGGCCTCCCGGCCACCTCGAAATTACACCAGACGAGGCCTCCTTCTCGTCATTAGCCTCGACCAATTGGATCACACGTAAGACAAAATCGACCTCATGGCCACCTCAGCATAGTGCCCGACGAGGCGAGGTCAAGTGATCTAGGCAAAATGAGAGAGAGCTCCATGACAAGGATGCCACGTACTTGGTCTTATCCAAGATAAGGCCAAATCTGGACGCCATCAGACAATCATTCCTCTTTAAGTACAATGAACAGTAGATCGTCACTTACTCCAGAAGGGCAGACCATACTTATAGCAGTGAATCTCACGATCTCAGGAAGAAGTACAGGCTACTTTTCACGTGTTCGACACAGATTGGGTCGAGCTCACCTACACGAGGGACCTCGGCCCATTGCTTGAAACTAAGGTCAACCCATGCATTTAATGTTGGGTTACCCGATTAAAGTTAGGGTAGCCCAATGGTATGCCATTGGACTATAAATACATGATTTTCAGCATTTAATAGAGGATCGCCTACTTTCAAGCTCAAGCCTAAATAAGGACTTGACAAAACTTTGTGCATTTATTACTTTGTGTTCTTCATTTATTACTATTAAGCCTCAAGAAATTAATGCCCAATCACCTCATATTATTAGTTTGTTAGTCAACCAAAAGCCATATAATTCGTATTTAGATACATATTTTGGGTAATATTATATACAAATCGCGTATATATGTTCAAAGTTACTTCACTCAATATTGTAAAGTATTCACACGAAACACTAAAAAGTTAGTCTTCATATTGCAGAAAAGTAATTGTTGTTTGAAAAGTAATTGTTGTTGGGAAAGTAGGGTATGTGTAGACGTAGATGAAAAGACAGACACTGACTTTAATAAGGTAATCGAGGCAAGAGTTAGACTCTTTCTCCGTAAGACGATATTGCCCTGTACTTTGGTACAATACGGTATCAATGGTAATCATCCCCAAGATACGACTTTAGAACTTCTCGATCGCTGCACTACGAATCAAAAGTTATCGACGAATAAACTCGAGTCTCCGAAACTTTCCTTAACTCGACTCTAATGAAAAACTTAGAATGCTAGGATGTTTTGGAGGATTTTGATTGCAGAAGGCTTATTTGGATTTTGGAATGACTCAAATGCATTATGTGGGGGTATATTTATAATAGTTGAAGAGTTATTTCGACCCCGATCAATCTGAGACCTTCGATCGTGTCTATTGGATCAAATCAAAATCTGATGGCTCTAAATGCACCCCTTTGCGTGGAGGGTTTCGTGCGCTTAGGACCGGAGGTTTGAACCCAAATGGGTGTATCCGTATGGGTGAGCGCAACCATTTTGGTGCGGACCCGCATGCGCGATCCTACTCGGTTCGCTCGCATAAAATGTTTTGTACCCGATCATGGGTTCGAGTCCCGCGACCCACAGTCCATTCCGAGCGCAAGCCACGATCGAGTCGCTTTCCTCGAAAAATTAAAGGCTCCTTGCAACGATGCGTACATGTGAAGTGCAAAGTGCACCTCTAAAGCACTCAATGCGACTAAGTGCGACATGTCTTTGGGTTAGCCCTTTGGGCTAACCATGACACCACCACTTAGACTTAGTCAAGATTACATATCTATCACACAAGTCTACTTATATGGAAGATCCTTTTATTCCAATATTTCAATGTGGAACAATGATTCATTTTTTCTTACTTCTCCACATTTTCCCTCTTTTAACTTAGGAATTTCCATGATAAATTTCCAACTTCATGTATTAATATCTCATTCACCCGAAATTGGTTTTGAGCAAATTAATATACCAAATTCCTCTAATCCAAACGTAGATTACTAATTTGCAATATATTTCCAATTGGTCAAACTTGGGTCAATTACCCAAAATCTAATACAATTTCCAACAATCCTCCACATGAATGATATTATTACATGTGACCACCTAAGAAATTTTTGACGAACCAAAACTGCATCCGGATATGTAGCTTCAGGCTTTGAACCTTCCTTAGTGAGATGTCATCGGATTTACTCGCCACTCAGTGAACACGATGTCTTGAACTGGTCGGCTTTTTATGTAAACCAAGACAATGACATTCACACAACGGTTCTAATAACTTTTTAGTTCTCACGTTGTTGTCCATTTCGACCCTGGACCATATCTTGGATTCATAAGCGTGTATTGGATCCTTAAGTCTGAAGTGGCCACACTTCAACGCTTATATAGGTGATCTCATATCAAGATTGCCCTGCAATACTCCACCTTAGGATATAGAAATCATTAAAAGACATTAAGCTTATCCTTACCACACGTCATCAATTTTTTTTTTGCACCTAAAGACTATCAAAGGTTGCAGAATTGCACTTGAACGGGTTCGAGAATGGGCTTGAAAAAATATTTTTCAAATGCATACATGAGTGCTTCATAACTTAGTTGTCTCGTTGAACCAAGTTCTTGGGATCCTCCAGTCAGCATGGACGAGTTTTCACTATGAACACCCTTTAATGTGTGGGTTTTAGCCCCATTCCCCTTACCGCATTATACATTTGATCTCTATTAATGCCTTTTATTAGCGGATCCGCAATATTTTCTTTTGACTTTACATAGTCAATGGAGATTACTCCACTTGAGATCAAATATCTAACGGTATTATGTCTCCTTCGTATGTGACGAGACTTACCGTTGTACATGTGACTTTGTGCCCTCCCAATTGCCGACATATTATCACAATGTATCATCACAGGAGGCACAAGTTTAGTCCGACAAGGAATATCCTCTAAGAAATTTTGAAGCCATTCAGCTTCTTCACTAGCCTTGTCCAATGCAATAAACTTCGATTCCATTGTTGAACGAGCTATGCGTGTTTACTTAGAGGATTTCCATGACACTGCTCCTCCACCGATAGTGAACACATAACCACTAGTGGACTTGGAGTCCTTTGTATTGGATATTCAATTTGCATATGTGTATCCTTCTAACGCAACCGGATATCTCGTATACAAGATTCCATGACTTGAGGTATGTTTTAAATACCTAAGTACTCTCATAAGAGCTTTCTAATGATTCTGGTTAGGATTACTTGTGAATCTACTAAGCTTACTGACTGGGTATGCTATATTAGGATATGTACAATTTGTTAAGTACATCAAACTTCCGATAATTCTTGCATACTTTAGTTAGATACTGGGTCCCCTCTATTTTTGGCTAAGTGCCTACTTAAATCTACAGGTGTGTTAGCTGGGGAAACGTCAAACACATCGAATTTCTTAAGCACATTCTCAAAATAATGAGCTTGTGTTAAGACAATTCCATTAGATGTCCTAGAGATCTTCATCCCTAATATGACGTCGGCCAGACCCATATTCTTCATATCGAAATTTATTTTCAATGTGTTCTTAGTATTCACGATAAAGTCATGATTACTCCCATAATGAGCATGTCATCCACGTATAGACAAACTATCACGAATTCTTCTGGTGTGCGCTTTATGTACACACATTTGTCACACTCATTCGTTTAGAAACCATTTGATAGCATCACAACATCAAATTTCTCATGCCACTTGAGAGGTGCTTGTTTAAGTCCATACAAGGATTTAATAAGTTTTCACACTTTCTTCTATTGGCCAGGCACGACAAACCCTTCTGGTTGTTCCATGTAGATCTCATCATCAACTCCCCATTTAGGAATGTCATCTTTACGTCCATCTGGTGTATCTCAAGGTCATGCAATGCTGCAATAGCAATTTGTTGGTCCCAAAAATATTATTTGCGGAAAGCGTGTTATACTTAATTTGATGAAAAATCCTTTTTTCAAGGGCTAAAATAAACTATGCAGAAATTAAAATAAATAAAGAAATAAAATAAATAACATAAGGATTTTATAGTGGTTTGGATATAACGATCCTACGTAAACTCTCCCTTTCACTAAAGGGGTCTCACTCACTAACCAACTTACTTATTACTGGAATTTGGAAGTGCCAGCTCCTTCGTACAGTGGTTTACTACAACCCTTCTATGTGATGAATAGGTTGAGTAAAATTCCAACTACAACTCCTAAAAGAGTAGATATAATACTTGTATGAACAATGTGAGTGTATGGTAAGTTTGTATGTTTCTCTAATTTTGTGCTCTCTTGCCCGTCTTGTGTCTCTACGAACTCATCCAAGCACTCTTATTTATAGTTGTTAAATAACTAACCGTTGGAAGCTAGAAATTCAAACATCTATAATTTAAGGAATACAATCAATCATCTTGATTGATTATATGATTGATTGGTTGACTCCTTCTTTGATTGACTCTTCTTAATCTTCAATCAATCTCCCTTGATATCAGTTGACTTCCCTTTGTTTGCTTGTCTCTTCTTATCTTTGGATCACAAGATGACTTCTTCTTCTACTCTTCTAGACAAGATAAGAGGACTTCGACTCCACTGGTGTAGATAAGGGGACTGCAACTCCACTGATCCAGATAAGGGGGTTGCAACTCCACTGATCCAGATAATAGGACTTCAACTCCACTGATCCATATAAGAGGACTTCAACTCTCCTCTGGTCCAGATAAGAGGACTTCAACTCCACTGATCCAGATAAGAGGACTTCATCTCCTCTGGTCCAGATAAGAGGACTTCAACTCTTCTCTGGTCCAGATAAGAGAACTTCATCTCATCTGGTCCTGATTAGAGGACTTCAACTCTCCTCTGGTCCAGATAAGAGGACTTCATCTCCTCTGGTCCAGATAAGAGGACTTCATCTCCTCTGCAGACTAGAATATGCCTTAGGTTAAGGGGAAGGGAATTAGACAAGATAAGAAGAGGTAGAAGACCAAATGAGTAGAGGACCAGAGGAGAGTTGAAGTCCTCTTATCTGGTCCAGATAAGAGGACTTCATCTCCTCTGGTCCAGATAAGAGGACTTCAACTCTCCTCTGGTCCTCTACTCATTTGGTCTTCTACCTCTTCTTGTCTTGTCTAATTCTCTTCCCCTTAACCTAAGGCATATTCTAGTCTGCAGCTGACTAGCAGGTTCAGCTGCTCCTATTACAAGTTCTTGTTTCAACATCTTCAAAATATCTAATCTATATCCCAACATAATCAACACTCTAATGGATGTAATTCTTGTAATAGGAGAGTAGGTATCGAAGAAATTGTATCCTTCTCTCTGGTTGAACGCCTACGGTGCTAAACGAGCTTTGTATTTATCAACTGATCCATCAGTCTTATACTTCCTCTTTAGGATCCATTTGCATCCCAAAGGCTTACAACCCGGTGGAAGATCAACTAACTCTTATGTGTGGTTGTGCATACTGAACCGCTTCAAAATAGTATCTATGTATGAAGCTTGCGATAAGCCCAATATTCTTTTCTTGCGATCTCGAGTGATCTTGATCCCAAGGATGTGACCGGCTTCCCCTAAGTCCTTCATATCAAGTTGATTTGACAGCCATACCTTTACGTCTAACAACACCTTTACACTGTGTCCGATGAGCAGAATGTCGTCTACGTAAAGTACTAAGAATACCATTGCAGTTCCGTCACACCTTATATACACACAACTCTCGAACTGTTTTGATTAAACCCATAAGACTTTATAACCTGGTCAAAATACTGATTCCAAGTACGGGATGCTTGCTTATGTTCGTAAATAGACTTATTTAGGTTGCAAACGAGATGTTCTTGTCCTTTTGCAATGAAACCTTCAGGTTTTCGCATATAGTTTTTCCCTTCAAGACTTCCATTTAGGAAAGATGTCTTGACATCCATTTGCCAGATCTCAAAATCTAAATGCGCAACAATCGACAAGAGAATACGAATAGGCTTAAGCATAACTACAGGCGAAAAGGTTTCCTCATAATCGATCCCTTCTTTCTGAGTATATCCTTCTGCCACTAGCCTAGCTTTGAAGGTTTCAATCCTTCTGCCACTAGCCTAGCTCATTTTCATCTTGACCAAGTCATCTCTTCAAGGTTTTACATGATTTATGCAGCGGATTCAATGCCCTTATGAATGCATCTCAAATCTTCAGACAGTGATATCAAGATGATGCGCTTCATTGGTTTATTGGCACACTCCCAGTCATTATATACCACATTTTCCCCATTACTTGAATTTTCAGTAGGCTAGTCGGTTTATTAACGTGAAGTACCCAACCGTGTTTTTGTGCAGTAAGGACAATATTTAAGTTACGTTTCCATTCATCGTAGTTTTTACCAATAAGTTTGTTATCTTTAAGTATGCTAAATAGTAGATTAAAAGGTTGTGACATGATGAACTGAGAATAAAACATACATTCGTATAAATTTCCAAATAAATACGAAATTATCACACAATTTGATCACATAGATTATATTGAAACCTTAAAATAATATAATCATGCATCAGCCAACATCTCAAAATAGTTTAAATATGTCACATTGAGTGTTGTCCGTTATTTAAACACATTTAAGCAAGTTGCAAATAAAGATAGTTACAAACGTTTAATTCAAAATTAATAGTCGGCTCTCACTTGACCACATAAAATTTACCGGGACTCCATTGAGGAGTGAGTTAATATCAATTCATATATCTAAGTAATAACCATAATTTAATACAATATTATTATTTCGATTTGAGCAAGCCACTCGTTGGGAGGGTCAATACCGCCACTAGTAATAATCCACAATCATCCTTTCAAAATTTATTCATGTGATATCCATCTTTTTGTCTGATCCGTTAGTGCAAATGTATTCTAAAAAGACTTCTCAAATAAATAATTATGGAGGTAAAAATTAATCCAATTTTATTATCCGAATAAAATTGTTTATTAATTATAAAAAAAATACTTAGTAATTTTCGAAAGTAAGGTTTTTCTTAGGACAATTTAATAATCATGCAAACACATACTATCAAATAATAAATGCATGAAAATAAAACATCCATCAAAACAAAAATTAAAGCAAGTTGGACACATATATCCAACTGTCATGGTTTGGTTTTCTCATGTCTTGAAGCCAAGAAATCGTCCTTATAGCTTTCATCGTTCGTCTCGAAAAGCTCTCATTCAAACAACAACAATTCTTAAAAAAAGGTCCTCTGTTTGGGGTTGGGATGATGTTAGGTGGCCTACATCTTTGCCCGGAGGCTCCGGGCGTGGGCCGCCCATCGTCTTAGGTCGGCACGCGGGTTGGGCCGAGTACGCGCTGCATGGCGCATGCCTCGCGCCTCAAACGTGCGAGTGACATCTGGTCGCATGCATGCTTGCATTGTCGAGCTATGCACATGCAGCCGATGGCTTTGCCCCCATCGTCCAACGTCCTTACATTCGACGTCCATACATGCATCTATGCACCCATCGTCCGAGTACGTTGTTTTTAATTCATCGTCTCCGTCTTTGTTTCGATTTGGTTACAATTATTTTTTAAATAAATAAACCTAGATCTAGACCAGACTATTACATTGAACAAATCAAACAAAAAAACTAATCTGCTCGTGGATTTTTTCACGAGAAAAACGAATTCGAACGAATCGAATTAAGAACACAACAATTTATACGCATGAAAATAATAACATTAAAATACCATGACAACTGGATACCTGCAAAAAAATCTAGCAATTCTACTATCCAATATCAATTTAATGTTCAATAATTTAAATTTCAATTTAAAGATCAGAGCCCGAAACCGAGGCTCTGATACCAGATGTTGAGAAAATTATATTGCCGGATCTATTCGGGATGAAATTTAAATATAATTATTACTAGCATGAATTAATCCCAATTAATTCAAATAATAATTTATCACAACATATAATTTCACGCATATAAATTAAATTCACATAAAAGTCCTATAGCGGAATATTTAGGAGTTTATACAATTACGTACCTCTTGAAGAGATGACCTTTGAGTAGAACGGGACAAGCTAATTAATCCTATCAACTGAAAGACATTCTCAAGTATTCCCATTTAGTCTTGCTCATTCACCGGTGGAAGTGCTTAACGAACAATTAATAAAATAAAGAATAAGAAAAATATGTTGCACATAATTTTTCCAACACATGGAACTATCAACTAGGGATACAAATGCATCCCCTATTTATTACATGAGGTGGCCAAATTTTTGGGCCTTGGAATAGGTGGAAAAAAATCTTTTCTCGACCTCCAAGAAATCTTGAATATATCACATATATTCTTTTCTCCATTAAATATTCCACAAAAATCTCACCTCCTTATTATTATGGGGTAATTTCAAAATTTATATGATGAGAATCAAGATTTGGATCTTCTTAAATTTATGAGATAATATTGTATTCCAGAAATACATATCTTCCATAATATTTTTTCAAGAAGACAAAGTATAGAGTGAAACTAGTTCATATATGAATCATTGAAGGGTATTAGTTGTTTTAACTAAAGAGTGTTAATTATTTTCACTGCAGAGTATTACTTATTTTCACTGAAGAGTCTTAGTTGTTCAGTGAAAATAAACTAAGACTCTTCAGTTAGAACAACTAATATCTTTCAATGAAAACAACTAATACTCTTTAGTGAAAACAACTAATACCCGTCAATGATTTATGTATGAACCAATTTCACTCTATACATACTCTTTCAAGAAAATCAACAAAATCTTTTCTCTCTCCTAATTTATTGAAATTTTTGAAAATCATATAATAAATATCCAAGTAGAAGATTTCTTAATTTTAATGAGAAAATCTTGTATTCCAAGAATACTTATCTTCATTCCATAACAAAATTCAAAGAAAATATTTCTCCCCTAAATTTATTATTTTCGAATTATTAAGGAAAAATAGGCAACAATATTTTTCTTTGATTTTAATCACCTTATTATTATTGGGCTACTTAAGGGGCCTTTAGGAGAATTAAGATTGGACCTTCAATGGGCTTTTGAATTTTCAATATTGAGCCACTATATAATTCAGCCCATTAATATTAATAAATACCACTATTAAATTAATACTGCACTATCCATCTTAATCCATATTACGAAATATGGGCTCCCGGATATTATTTCCCGGTTATCCTCATTGTAGGTCCACTTCAGCACATACAAAACGTTCTAGTGCAATCTCTTGGTCAAGACATGTCAATTTGAGAACTGCACTTCAACCTTTCACGGTGGATCATTCAATTCCACCTAGGTTGTGAAGTTGTACATTTATATACAAGGAATTGTTAATGCAATCGTCTGTGATTTGGTATCACCACATTAACTACAATGTAACACGTACTATATATTGAACAATTTGTAATATATATATATATATATATATATATATATATATATATATATATATATATATATAACATTCATTCATATTTAAAGCAACAAAGATAAAAGATTTATTCTCATAAGTAAGCGTTTAATACATAGGTTATACAAAGTAAAAGCATACTTTCACGTATAACCCCAACACTCTCAATCTTCTCTCTCATCATAATCTTCTCACTAGAAACAGAAGGTGAATTGATCTCTCCTTCCTAAGTAGTTTCAACTTTTTTTCTTGATTCCTTCTTGTTTGTTCAATCCCCATCGAATATGTCGAAGCAGACCTACCAAGTGTGCTTCTGCTTCCGGTGGCGGTTTCGCCTCACCGTCGCGGAGATGTTGGCATATATTAAAGAGATCTTCACTCGCTACTCCAATAACGGCGTGATGACCGCCGATCATCTCCGGGAGTTCCTCGTTGATGTGTAGGAGCATAAGAGTGCTACGGTGGAGGATACACGGGTTATTATTGATAGCCTCAATATTACTGAAATTGAGGGAAAGAGAGTTGAAGATAATTTTGGGGAGAAAATTTAGGGAAGAAGAGAGAGAGAGAGGGGCGGGTACGGTTATATTAAGAGAAAGATAGAGAGATAAATAAAGTGATGGGTTGCTTTAAAGAGGAAAGGACAGAAAGGTAGTGGGAGAAGAATTAAAGTGGCTATTGGGGAGTAAGTTGGGGAAAAGTGGCTACTGGGGAGTAAAAAAAAATTTAAACTATGTATCCCTAGGAAATTTCCCCATTAAATTTACATCACGCATAAATTTGTGGGTTACAATTCAAGCTAGTCTTTTTTTTTTATTAGAAAAATAATTTTCATATCTCAAGGAAAACTGGAAAAAGGGGTATAAGTAATACCCACTTACAGAGAACAAAGATTTATATTACACCTTTTGAATCAATTTCACATCATTTTACAAATTGCTCAAAATAAACTAATTCCACATGAGATCAAACATCTAGCACTCCGCGGGGATTAGTCTCCCAGTCCTTGAAATCAAATAACCAACACCTTTTCTCCCTTGGGTACAACCACATCCAGGTTCTACTCTTCACTTCTTCAACTATTCTTGAGAACTCCACTGTTTGTTGTTTGAAAATTACACCGTTTCTTATTTTCCAGATCATTTACACGACGCACTCCCAAAGACAAACAACAAAGCATCTTTTTAAGGATATAGACTTGATTTGTGGTACCAAGATCTCAACGATTACTCCGAACTTGATTGGTGGTACTGGAGTTTCAACAACTTTGTTCCAGATTTAATTTGTGGTACTGGGGTCTCAGCAACTTATTCCAAATATTTCGTACAATTCGATACCCCCTCCGTCCCATAGTTATTTTCTATAGTTGTTTTCTACATTATTATTTGCAAAAGTTTTAAGGAAATACTCCCTCCGTTCCAATTCTGTTTTCCCATTTGACTTTACACAGAGTTTAATGCGAGAGTTGAAATGTAGTGTTTAACTGAATAAAGTAGTCTTAGGAATGATGAATGTTGAATAAAGTAGTTGAATTGTAGGGTGAAATTTAAAAATGTGAATGTACTTTATTTGTATTTTGGGAATGGGAAAACAAAATTGGGACGAACCTTTTTGGCAAATGGGAAAATAAAACTGGGACGGAGGGAGTAGTCATTTATTAAGTAATTTAGTATTTAAAGTGATAAAGTATATATTTTTTGTTAGAGTGTATGGATGATATAATATTAGAAAGTGTTATTTTTTTGTCAAAAATAGATGTAGCAATTAAGTATGTGACAGACCTTTTTGGCAATGTACCAAACAACTTTAGAACGGAGGTAGTAGTAGGTGGTTGATGGGGGTGTGCGACTTAATTATGAGAGATTGTTGACTTATAGAGCAAGAAAGAGATATTCTCAAATCTGAGAACAAGGAAAAATAATCACAGATCTTGGAGATATTATTGTATATTCTTATCTCCATAATTAGGACTTACATAATATATGAAGCCTAATCAAATTATGGTGCTTACAAACACTTTGAAAGTGCTTATAGGCTATTTTAAAGAGCTTATAAGCTCAATCAAACGGTTATAAGTTAAATGTGTGTGTGCTTACTTTATGAAAAAACGCCGTTAAAAAAAAAGATCACATGCAAATAATTTTATAGAGGTTCGAAGATTCGAGTTCTATGTCCACTCTACATAAACAAGCTGGGGTAATTCCTTATCTCAGAATCTTGATTTAGAGTGATAAGAACACTTCTAGTCTTATCTCTAAGGTTGTGTTTTTTTTTTTTAGCTTTAAGTGACTTTTAAAAAACGGTTTTTGAAAACCAGTAGTTTTAGTATTCCATGGGATTTTTAAAATTTATTTCCTTTTTGGGTTTTGAGTAGGGTATGTGTTAATTTTATTATGTAAAAGTAAAGGAGTATTGTATAGGGACGGCAGAATGATCCGCTCCGCAAACAATCTGCTCCGCCCCGCTCTGATTGAATCAGCCCCGCCCTGCCCCATTCTGAGAATGGAGTAGATCAGTTTCGCCCCTCTTACGGAGCAGATCAGACATGGATCTATATATTTATTGCTCTGCCTGCCCCGACCTGCTCTACTCCATATAATATTAAATACATTTATAATATTTTTTAATATATATATATATATTTAATTTTTACTTTAAATATATTCAATAATGAAATCCTACTTACCATTTATTTCCAACTTTCTCATTCCTACAATCCCACCCACACAACCGCTCAAGTCATGATACAAATACATATATGTTTTTTTTAATATATTGACTTTGAAAATTTTCAAACTTGCATAAGATGGAGCAAGGCGGATCAGATCTGTTCCACCGCAGGGCAGACATGGATAACAAAATACTGCCCCACAGCGGGTCATGGAGCAGGGCGGGGCAGCGGCAGACATGGATATTGAGATATCCGCCCTGATCTGCTTCAATGCGATCCCTAGTGTTGAATAGGTTATTTATAGGGTAGTAGAATTAGGATTTTAAAAGCCTAATTTTAAAATTCAAACTAAAATGAGTTTTAAATTTCAAAATCAAAATTCGAGATTTAAAACAAAAAGAACATAGTCTAAAAGATTTTGACTATTTGGAAAAATTTCGAGTTCCAATACTCTCTTATAATAATAATCTTTTTAAGTCAAACTCAGGTTACTTGCTCACTCCTCAAGATCCTGGTCAACTCCCACCTCTTGATTTCGATGGAAAATGAACTTGAATTCGAACGTTCAACTACCCTTGTCATTTATGGGTAGTAAATTTGTCATCACAAGTTGAGATTTGAACTATTGTATTTAATTATGATTCTATTGATTTTTTTTTTACTTTAAAAAGTCTATGAATTTAGAAAATTCACATATTTCATGCAGAGTTTGGTTGACTTTTTTTATTGATTTACATGGATTTTCATAGACTTGACAGGATTGTATACTTTTTTATTGATTTACATGGATTTCCATAGACTCCGGTGCTGGAACTATTGATGCAAATATATATATGGAACACAAGTGTATATAAAAAAAAAGTTATCCAAATTGTTTAGAAAAAAAAAATTAAAAATACATTAGCTCCAAAATAATACATCATTATTCATCATTATTATTCTCATCTTCATTTCCATTACCGTTATACCTTGACCTCATTTCCCACATAGCATTAACAATACTCGTTCTCCATGCATTAGCTTCCGTTCTGTTGTAGTTGGCTTTGAGAAAGCAATTCCAAATTTTCCTCTTCCATGTCGAGATGTGGTGAATCTTCATCTTCTTCGTATTCGACTGGAAATTCATCAGAGCGGCATTCTTTCCGAAGAAAGTTGTGTAATCCAGCACAAGCCAATACTAACTCTACTTGTGTTTGAAATGGAAACGGAGGTGCGGGTTTGAAAATTGTGAATCACGATTTAAAAATACCAAAAATTATCTCAATCACATTTCTTAATGATGCATGACAAAGATTGAATAACTCACTTACATTTCTGGGGTGACGACCTTGACCACCAAATTTTTTTAGATGATATCGAGAACCACGTAATGGAAGACAATCACTGGTTGTTAGAAGAAATTTTAGAGAGTGAAATCTATTTATATTTTTTTAAGAGAATCAAAGAAAATCCATAGACTGTTGAATACCTAAAGATTTTTTAAGACTTTTTAAAATCCGTTGAAATCTCTGGTTGTTAGAAGATATTTTGGAGAGTGAAATCTATTTATATTTTTGGAAGAGAATCAAAGGAAATCCATAAAGTATTAAAATCAATAAAATGTTGAATGCCTAAAGACTTTTTAAAATCCGTATTCAAAAACCTCATGATTTTTAAAGACTTTTGAAAATCCTGATTAAATACCCCCAAACTTTGAAAGTCTAAAAGAATCTTACAGACTCCACAACCAATACACCCCACTTCGTTTAGGATTCTTCAACATTTTGCAATTTGAGGTTTTCTTATCTGTTGATTCTTTCACTTTTGGAGTTTGCGGATTTGGTTAGGGTTCTTGACAACTACTGTGGACCACAACCATCAATTTTGTCGTTGAGGGAATTTTTGCGATTGGGTTCGTTTTGAGTTTGAAATGTCGTTCAATTTGACAAGGTTTTTTTATTTTGACCCAAAAACCTAGAAATAATGACTATGTTATTCTGACTAGCAACAAAGATCTTGATGTTCGGTTCAACATCAAGGATTTAGTCCCATTAAAGTATTGGGATCAAAGTGACACGTTCTCTTGAAGGCCTGTACTCAGTCAACTAAATATCTTGAAAGAGTGTGGGCTCACGGCCAAATTCTTTACCCATGGAGCAATACGTAAATTTTACGGTTGATGATGATACTCCCGAAGTTGATGCAGACCAGTATCAATGTCTCATTTGAAGATTATTGTATCTCACAGTGACACCTACATACATCACTTTTGTTGTGAACATGCTTTGTTAACTTTTTAGCAAGCCTCAAAGATGCGACTAAACATATTTTACACTATTTAAAGACCATTCCTCACAAATTTGGGAAGAATGACTTTCATTCCTCCAAAATATTGTGAAATATCAAATTTTAGTCTTTTATTTATTTTTAAAATATTTTTTTTTATTTTCTTGTTTAAATAAAAATTCAAATTAATCTTTTTTCTCATATATAAAAATTATTTTAAATAAATGCATCAAATTCTGAAATATTTTAAATAAATGGTAATGATAGAGATTCTTCATTACCCAGCAAACAATACAAATATAATAAATCTATTATTATCATCCTCACTGTTATTATTACCATTCTTCACTATCCTTGTCACAAATCAAGCGACTCCTGAATAAATTATCGCACTCATGAAAATTGAAAAATATTAGTCATGTATGCATCATATTCACTATGCATCTCAAGTGTATTTTTAAATAGTCGCTTTTATGTTTACTGAAAAAGTCACACTTATTAGAGTTGTTAAATTGTAACTGATCGTAACTATTCAATAAAAACAAAAATGACTTTTCAAAAATACATTTGACTCGTGAGTGCTCCAACAAAAAGACAGACTAAATTGAAAATTGGAAAGTGATGAACCAAGGGTTCTTACTCAGGGAATCCTTGGGTTATAACAAGTTGGTGTGTTCAAATAATAAAAAGAAGTTCTGTGGTGCCACACCAAAGCACACTTTCTTCTTTCATGTTGCAATACTTGTCCTTATTATTTTTATTTTTTTACCGCCTTCTTGCCCTTATTTTTTTAGTTTTTTTTTACCATAGGGCGGTAGTACTATAAATACGGTGACCGCGCGCATTCGTTATCAAATAAGAGCGGGTATTCCTTAGCTTCTTTTCAAATTCCGGATTTCAAAAATGGAAGACGATACAGGGGAGAAATCCAGCTTCATCGTCGGCCTTATCGAGAATCGAGCAAAAGAGGTCTACTTATCCCCATTCTCTCTCTAAATCTATTCGTACACACACACACACCACTCACTAACACGTGTGTTTGGGGATTCTCATCGAAGCCGAGAATTATGATACAACAGCGTTGATCTTCTTGCAATTGCAGACTATTTGATTTTTTATTTAATTTTTCTGAAAGAGCTTCTCATTGTGCTGATGCTTGATTGATCCGATCTGTAATCCAATGCACAATCGCACGTGCTTGACCAACTACGTGCCCTGTGTATTCAAAATCATGTATGAAAGAATATGGGTTTGGACACAAAGTAACATTGATTTTATGGTGAATTTTGTTCGGATGAGCTCAATTGAGCTTACAACTGTGTCTATGTGGTTATTGTGCAGTTTCAAATAGTTGATTTCATTTAATGCAGGTGTTATCTGAAAGTGTATTTGTGGTAACTGTTGAGTTTATTGCATGTGCTACTCAGTGAAGCTTAAATTTCCCTCTAAATGAAGAAATTCATGGGAAATAATTTGAATCGAACATTTGATTCTTATGATTGCTTATATGATAACTGTGTAGTTGCATAAATAAAAGTGATTTTGTAGATGCATGTGTTACTGCAAAGTTATATGAATGTCATTGTTGGTAATTTAACACAATTTGACTGATAGTGAAGTCCACTTGTCTTTGTTTATATTCCACAGTGATTGCTCTATGAGATGCACAGAAATGAAACAAAATCGTAAGAATCATTATTCACGTGCAAATCATAGCTCACGACCTGAAGCAAGAGAGTTTCAATTTGGAAAATTGATGACTCTGGAGTGCAAATGGAATCTGTCATCTGTTCTTACATTTGGAAGTTTCCATTTTGCAACATCCTAACGTGGGGTAGATAATATTAACATAGTTTCTGATTAGGATATAAGCGGCATATGCTAGTTATGTTGAAGGCCTTCTGGTTGAATTTTCACAATGTATTTTAATTTCTTTGAGGAAGACCATTCAATCTAGATTCTTTAAATATCTTCACACTTTTATTAACTTAATTATTTGTAAAATGCATCCATATGTCCCATAAAGATGTTAGTTTTTTTTTTTTTATAGATTAATATCAGTTAATGACTATTAAGCTATCTAACTTTCAGGTTGGAGTGGCTGCATTTGACTTGAGATCAGCTTCATTTGATCTTTCTCAGTATATTGAGACCAGCAGCTCCTACCAGAACACAAAGACGCTACTGAATTTTTACGATCCTATGGTAATTATTGTCACACCTGCTAAGATGGCTCCTGACGGCATGGTTGGAGTCTCTGAGCTAGTTGATAGATTTTGCTCTTCAACCACAAAGGTGATCTGCTTGTGTGTTTGGATTGTGTTGTTCTTAGTGCCTCATCAAGTAAAGTTAACTTCATTATACATCTGCAGGTTATAATGGCTCGTGGCTGCTTTGATGACACCAGGGTAGCCACATAGCTATGAATTTATCTCCTTCCTTGATGCATTCTCAGTTCATGTATAACATAAGTTGTTGTAATCTTCTCACAAGGGAGCTGCTCTCGTGAAAAGCTTGGCTGCTAATGAACCATCTGCTCTGGGTTTGGATAGTTATTCCAAGCAATATTATCTATGCTTGGCCGCCGCCGCTGCAACCATCAAGTGGTATTTCTTCACTCTAAATTTCTCTGAATTCAGTAGTGTTTCTTCAATCTTCACCTGATCCAGAAACATAAAGTTTGAAAATAAGAAAGATACTAATCATGCTTTAAGGTATAAACTATTTCCTGGCATTCCAGTGCAGCATACACTATATATATGGATCTAGTCTCTTTACTAAAGGGACAGATTATGCTTCATTTTAATTTTCCATCATTTTCCAATTACACATCTAATAAGTTTTCTTGTGAATGCGCAAGGAGTAAAGACTAGATAGAATCATTAAGATAATAATGTTATAGTAAACCAATTGATTTTTGGGGCTCAACTAGCATGATATATTTTCAAGATGAGACCTCTATAAACCTTTTCCTCATTGTCACTTGATTGGGTTGACTGTTTCAGAACATGTTGGGATCCAGTGCTTGATACACCTATACTTCTATTACATAAATTGTTTTTTCCCTGCACTATTGTTCTATCTGAGGTTTAGCTCAAGGGAAATTGAGCATTCCTGGATTTTAAATATCCTTGGCTGGCCTCTTTTGCTCTTGGCACTTAATTTTATAGTTTAACAATTACTCCCTCCGTCCCCAACTAAACTTCACATGTAATTGCGCACACTTTTTAATAAAAGTTGCTAAAATGTGATTTTTTAAGGGTTTTGTTTTGTTTGGATATAAATGATATTGTGAGGGAGTTTTCTTTCCATTTTTGGAGTGTGAAGATTATTGTGGGACAGACAAAAAAGGAAAGTGTGAAGTTTATTGTGGGACGGAAGGAATAATAGTTTAAATGAATCTAATTTTACCCGCTGAAGTAAATGCCGAATCAACATTCAAATGTAACAGTTACAAAAGAAAGTACAATCAACAACATTTTTCTAATTGTTGAGATTAAATAAACTCCCAACAGTATTCTTGCCATCTCTATATCAGTTACCATTTCTTGAACTGCTAAAAAAATCCATTCTTCAAAAACCAATGTGGCTATGCACAGGATAGAAGCAGAGAAAGGGTTGATCATCACTAATCACTCACTGTCTGTAAGTTTTTGTCCTCCATTTCTTATTTTTTCTTCTGTAACTTATTATAATGTTAACTCATGTAGATCAAATTAACCATTCAGTATTACGTGCTCATTTCTCTCCTCAAGTATATGTTAATATACACAAACTTCTGCATCCTTATCTTAACATTCTCAATGCAATTTCTGAGTGCCCAAGTAGGGTGTAGTATGGCAATCAATATTATTGCTGGTAGAGTAAATCAACTAAAATTAGCATACACTCTCTGGAACCATTGCCTTTTAAACATATCTAGAAGTTTTGAATTATCTGACTTTTATATCTTCTTATTGGTTTACGTAGGATTTACATAAGAGAAGTTAGTAAATCTATATATGTTAGTATTATGTACCGAAATTTGATATAAAAAAATTTGAGAGGATTGTTGCTTATAATGTACGAAGTCATATATGAACAAATATATTACTCCCTCCATCCACCAATCTTATTCCCACTTTTCTTTTTGGGTTGTCCACCAATCTTATTCTCCTTCCCTTTTTGGAAATAAACAACACTCACAAACAAATAAATGGACCCCACAATACTCTTACGTTATCCATTTTTCAATAAAATACTAATTTTCATTAAATACCGTGCCCAAAAGTTATGAGAATAAGATTGGTGGACGGAGGAAGTGTGAGATACCAATGATGTTTGAGTTATTATAATCAAGTGCTGAGCAAGAAAATCATCTTCCTTTATTTTATATCAAATACTATTCTTCTAATAAGTTTTTAGGAGTATTAGTGATTGAATACGGCAATGCAGATTATCATGTTTATTCAGAAACAGAAAGGCACTATGTTCTTTTTCTGAGTTTGAAAATCCCATCAATTTTTGTAACGTGCCATATCTGAGAGTTGAAAATTTATGGATCTCCAGTCCACCTATATACTCTCGATATGCACAATCCAAGACTTCTGTAAGTGAAAAACCCATTTTAGGAAGTTGTATATTTCTATAGGGCTCAAAAGGGTTGTATGAGTATTTCATTGTTAACAATAACACGCAGTTTGTTTTGTCTAACACAGTTAGTTGTAATCCCTCTCTATTTTTCTCAAAGTTCTTAATGAAACTTCCGCTCTTTTTGATCCAAAATGTCTGCTTTCTGCATTATCTAGAAATGATCTATTGTCTATGTGATCCGGTAAGTGTAACCCAAATATAATTGGATTTACTTCACTTTATCTTTACTAAATTACTTACTTAATCAAGTTCTGCTCATTTCACACCCAATTTTTACTTTGATGTCTACAGGTTACTTTTAATGGATCATTTGACCACATGAACATAGATGCTACTAGGTATATTTATACTTGGGAAGTTTGCTTCACTGCTTTAATTTATTAACGTTTTCTTTTCAGGAATTTGTAGACTTTTTATCCTTCTTTTATTCCTACCTCAATTATTCTCTTGAAAAAAGGATGGCATTGCGCATCATTTATTGCTCTTAATTGCACCAAGTTGCCAGTAAAGTTGTAATGTAGTCTGATAGCAGTGTCCAGAACCTGGAAATTATTGAGCCAATGCACTCTAGCCTTTGGGGATCTAGCAACAAGAAGAGAAGTCTGTTTCACATGCTCAAGACAACGCGAACTGTTGGAGGGTATTGCATATTAGCCTTTCATAATTGGTAGTTGTATGTTCTCTCATTTTTTAAATGACATGTTTTATTCTTTCACCAAAAAAATTCATGAGTAGCAGCTATGCTTTCACCTCTCACTATCTTTGTAAAAATATAATGGACTGCAGAATAGGTTTCCATGTTTTTTATTATCAGAAATCTTATATATCTAGATGTATGCAGGACGAGACTTTTGCGAGCCAATCTTTTGCAGCCTCTTAAAGACGTTGAGACTATCAATGCTCGACTTGATTGCCTTGTAAGTTTTAGTATGATTTCCTCGAAACTCAATTTTAGACGTTTAAAGTAGCTTGTGGAATATCCAGCAGCTGTTTGAAATAAGACGATTAGACGGATTATCGGCCTATTATTTTTAATATAGCTTTTGTGTTCTTACATTAGACTAAGACGTTTAGAGTCTTCGGAATATTATACTATCTTACAATATATACATATATATGGTAGCTTCAAGCATACTATGTTTTTTGAATTTGATTTCAGGATGAGTTGATGAGGAATGAGCAGCTGTTTTTTGGCTTGTCCCAGGCTCTTCGTAAGTTTCCAAAAGAAACTGGTAAGTACTGGATAAAGATGATTGGGTAAGTTATTTATAAATCTTGTTGACATAGCTCTTTGGTACAATAATGATATCTTATGCTGCGTCCAGATAAGGTCCTTTGTCACTTCTGCTTTAAGCAAAAGAAAGTTACCAATGGAGTCATGGCTAGTGACAGTTCCAGAAAGAGCCAAATCTTGATATCAAGCATTATTGTTCTCAAAACAGCTCTTGATGCCTTACCATTACTTTCCAAAGTAACACCTTTATCAGTGTTTGCTTTGAGTTTTATATGGAAAAATCTCTTATTTTCAATTATTCTAGGTGCTTAAAGATGCCAATTGTTATCTACTCAAAAACATCTACAAGTCCATATGTGAGAACGAAAAATTTGCTTCCATGAGGAAAAGGTAAAACTCCTAGCTATCTGCTTTTATTATGTAACTGTTCATCTTAATGCTCAACATCAATGATCTTTTCTCTTCTGGTGAAACATGTAACATATTATTCCTTAGGCCATTATCATTAACATGGCAAAGATCTTATATGTTACAATTTCAATGTCACATCTTATTTTTCCCCAACAAATCCACAAAGCTCTTCAGACTTGTTGTAGCTTGGAACCAAGTGAGTAAGAATTATCAGTAAAGTAGATTCTTTTTTGGTTTGTTGGAGAAATAGATAACTTTGTATTACTAGAGATTCCATTAAGCGCATTAAAAGCTCAACTGTGCATGTTTTTTTTTCATCATTATCCAGTTTCTTCTGCTTCTATCCAACTATAAAAAATTCCATTGAGAACGGCTGCGTAGACATTCTTACCTTTTCTACTTCATTTGTGCCACTCCATTGTTAACTTAATTCTTTTGTATATGTCGTTAGTTAACAACAAAATATATTTTGTTGACTACAGTCAAGGCTGCCCACGAAGTGCTCGACCATTACATATAATTCAAATCTATCTTAAGTTCATATTTCATGTTAAATTTGTCACATGTATGTACTTATGCAACCTAAAAGCCAACACGCTTTCAGCGTGTTGATGGAACATGATATCACATCCATATTACCCTTTGAAAAATAATATACTTTAAGCAAAATTATAGTCTAACTTAATTGCTGATTATCTAAGCTAGAAAAATTATAATACTTCCAAGAAGCCTTTTGATCTGAACATATGGAAGCTAATAGTGTTTATTTTTTAATAATTCAATATGTTGACTGTTCAATGACAATCATCCATCACAGCCTTGTCGGCCACTTATCTAGCGGACATTAGACGAGTCTATAACCTTATTACTTTGCAATTTTATGTCAGTAAACGCACAGTATGTAAAACTAATGGTGATACATGTGTGTTTCAGGATTGGAGAGATTATTGATGAAGATATTCTTCATGCACGTGTTCCATTTGTTGCCCGAACCCAACAGTGTTTTGCTGTCAAGGCAGGAATAGATGGACTTCTAGATATTGCACGGAGATCTTTCTGTGACACCAGTGAAGGTTTCTTTGCATGACGAAGGGATGAGTTTTGTCACCAAGTATTATTCAATTTCCAGCATTCTAATCAACAGTTTTTTCAGCGATATACAACTTGGCAAACAAGTACAGGGAGAATTTAAAGCTGCCAAATCTGAAAATTCCATATAACAGCAGGCAAGGTTTTTACTTTAGCATACCTCAGAAGGACATACAGGGAAAACTTCCCAGCAATTTTATCCAGGTTAAAGAAATATATACTTGTGTTCTGTAAAGTCCTCGTTCAACCATTTTCCCTGATTTTCTCCTTATGGACTATTACCAGGTCATAAGACATGGAAACAACATACACTGCTCTTCTTTGGAACTGGCTTCTGTGAGTTGCTTTATACTTTCCTTGTCATAGTGTTAAATTCTGACTATCACCTATATTTAGTGTGTAGTATTTGAAAAATCAAATGTACCGTCAAAGTATGTATCTCATAAAAAAATTGAGCAAAAGACTGTAATGCAGTAACTCACCCACTTATCTGGTTTTGATTTGCTTTCTATCATAAATTGATTTTCCTCAAGTTAGGTAGTTGCACTTTTGTTCTTGTTGTTGATAGGTCAGAGATAACTTGTGGTACATTTAAGTCTGGGTGAAGGTTTGTGGGATTATTTAGCTACTCTATAAAGTATCATAAAATGAGTCAAGAGAAAGATTTCTATGAATGTTAAGACAAATATTTTCTGATATTTTTTAAAATGGGAAAGCTAGAACTTATTATCCTATGTAACACATATGGTGGAAGAATCAGGTACAGTTGATTATAATAAGTTAGTACAGTTGCCAATTTTATTTTGCAGTAACTAAATAAGCCTGAGTCAAGCTACGTTGGCTGACTATATGAATCATCTTGCTAAAATGTATATTTTTCATTGTTTTAGAGGGAAAACCGATACAATGCATGTACTAAGTGCTGAAAACTGTTGTATAACCAAACTTTTATGGACGAGATCAATTCGGTATTAATATTATGAACATAAAGGAACTCCTTTAGAAATATGAAATTCATTGAAACAATACAGAGTGTGTTTATGTTTTATATATAATGGTATATCATACAAGGGTAGTTTGAGAACTATATTGTGTTCTTTTCAGAATTTTTTATGCAATTAATGTCTATGACATGATTTTATTATATTTCAGGTACGTTATCATTATTTGGATAAGGCATGTTGACTCATTGAAATGGAAAAGCAAGTTATTGCATATTACATAATTCTGTAATGACTACTTTGAATTAAATTATATGGCTCCAAATTTAGCAGATCCATATGGGGTGCTAGTATCATATGTTTGTCTATAACTTTAATGACAAAATTAATTAAGGTGGAAGATTAAGTTGAACAAATGCTATTACCCGAATTTCCAATAGCCTTTTTTGTTCTCTATGATGCTATAAGTGATGAAAAACAAATAATCCCCGTATTAGTTAGACTGTGTATGTTAAATTGATTAGTGTGCATTGCAATCTATACTTCCTGATATTGGACATTGATTATGATTTAAAGAATCATTAATCTTGATGCATAATTCGTATACTTCGGTATCTTTATTTTCCACTATATATTCCTAGACCCAAACCCATGTTTACTTGCCTTTACCTTTTTTTTTTTTTTTTTTTTTTTTTTTTTTTCTGCAGTTGAATGTAAGGAACAAGTCTGCAGCTAAAGAGTGCTACATCCGGACAGAATCTTGCCTGGAAGGTTTTTTTCTAAACTTAACTGACTTAATTGCATCTCTTGGAGTACATAGTTTTTGTATACTACTATGGTAAAACAAGACTTTATTACAATTATTGTCCATACATTTGGTTCAATTATATAACAGGTGGATCATAATTTGCCATTTTATCTCAAGCAGTTTGGTGTAGTTATTTTCAGTTCACAAAAGTTTCACGAACCCTGGTTAAATTATGCTTAGATAGTTTTCTTCCCATTATGATTGAAGTTTACAAATGCTTGGTAATTTTTCTTCTCGAACAAGGCCGGCAATCTGAAGAGGAACTTTCATATATGGTGTCTGCAATTTATATAGTAAAAGTCATGACTATTTGTAATTAGAATCCACTAATTTCGGATGATAATATGAAAGGTTGGTTAGCTGTTTCTGCATTTGATCTTGAGCAATTAACTGTGTTTATTTTGAATTGAAAAGTTTCATGGCCACACAAACTTTTATTTAGTTTTATGTTACCACAGTGCCTGTGATCAAATCTTGCTTCAGAACGGATTCTTTTTTCTTTTAGTCTCGAAGCATGAGGGCTTTATGCTTTATTTCCAGTCAAAATTTTCTATGCACATGGTACTAAAGGGATAAGCCCCATGTTGCCATGCCTCTGCATTTTGTTGAGGTTTCTGATCTGAGAGATGTGCATATCATATTTGGGGCTGCTTGAAATTCAAAGACAGAGAGATGGTTGAATGAATCCTGATGCCTGAGATATCAGCACACATTAGGAGATCAAAGCTCACCTATATGGCCATTTATTGAGTGCAACCATAGCACTTCTATCTGTTGCCTTCATTGTTATAATCAAGAATTGTGTGAAAGCAAAGAAAAAGGAAATTATGAATCAAGAGAGTGAATCTCATGATCGGAATTGATTACACTGCTATGCTGTATTACATACATAGTAATAAACATAATGCTCCAAAGTTTCTATTATAGTAGCTTATGCCATAATTAAGATCAATTCCTATCATTATAGCTCTATTATTTCAACCACTCTTTGAAGAAAACAACACAGCTAGAAAATATTTCAGCAGCTTTAAAAACATCATTGCTAGGAGTAAATCTTTAAATTCTGATTTCCCAACATTTCCCTTTGACTCAACAGAGCACCTATACGCATTTCCTCAAGTCAAAATATCATCTACATGCCTTTCCTAAGTTATTTGAGTTACTAAGACCATCCACAGACTACAATCCTCCTCAGAGTTTGGTAGTGCTCCAAGAGAAAATTCACCAAGGGTTTTTTAGACATAGCACATGTTAAAAGAAAAGGGATGATTGAGATGCATAATGTTAAGCGATGTTCATCACACTTACTAATTTATCTTCATTCTTATGACGAAGTCGCATCTCACAACAAAGTTAGAAGAGTTCTATTCCAACTTATGGATGCAAATGTGGATAATAGGCCAAGCCGATCCATGCACCAACAGGGACCTTGTTCCAGAATATCTGGATTTGGAAAACTTTTTGAGTTTCTTACTGTTTCTCTTGATCTAGCTATAAGAGGAATACTAGATGCTTTTGTAACTTCAAGCATGTCTGCCTTATCAAATTAACAATCAACTTAACTCATTATGCTTTGGTCCAGCCTTTGTTGGAATATATTATAATTAACACACATGATCAATTTATTAACATGAAGCACTAATGGATGCCATACGGGAGGATGTCTTTGTGCTGACTCTTCTTGCTGAGGTCCTTTGCCTTCTTGATTTGATAGTCAATTCATTTGCTCATACAATATCCACAAAGACTGTTGACAAATATACTAGACCGCAGTTTACAGGTAAGTATCATCATTGCATAGACTGGTACAAGTTCATCACTTAAAAATTTTGATAATATTTTAAATGCATAATGTCCACACATTTCTTGTAGATGATGGTCCTTTGGCAATTGATTCAGGAAGGCACCCCATCCTTGAAAATGTTCACAATGAGTTTGTTGTAAGTTCTTATCTAACAATGGCAACGACTTTTTTTACTTGCTTGGAAGCTTTGCGAAGTTTCAAAGTCTTAGCATAGCACACGAGGTATTCATTAGAGATAATTTTCTAATTTTCTTATCCAGGCCAACAACATCTTTCTTTCTGAAGCATCAAATATGGTAATTGTCACAGGGCCAAACATGTAAGAAAATGCAGTCCTGAAATTCGTTCTTTGGCATGGCCCTTTTTTTCTTTTTTTTTCCGTTTTCTTCTTTTTAGTGTCCAAGTACGAAGGTTTAAAGCTCCTTCTCTTAAATGACTAAATTTACTTTGTAATGCTAGAAAGTTGTGACTGGTACAGAAGCAATGACAAATCTCTAGTTATTTCTCGTAGACCTTAATGTTTTTATCAGTAGGCATTGTAGCTATGCTTTATTAGGTGAACAAATTACTATAGTTAAGCAAGTATAATAAAATAAGTTGCTGTTGATCCACCAAACTGTAAACCTCAACCATTGACAATCTAAATGGTTAAATGGGCGTTGACTGTATGAAATTGGGGAGAAAATAGTAACAGTTAGTTTAGGTGGGAGCCAAAAGGTGGCAGATAATTAATTTAAATTTGTTACATAGGACAAACTGAGAACTATCTAATTTTGTAAGAGATTTGCAGTTACAGGCTCTAGAATTAAGTTTCAGATTTTGGGCTATAATGCTTTAATCTAGAAGGTTTAGGAAGCTTTGGTCTGAAGACAATTTTCTTTTGGCAGTTCTAGAGGGAATCATTCCCCTTGAGCGCTTTAAAGTTGATGCCACTTAAGATAAGGGTGCTTTGCCCAGGCCATAAACCACTTTTAGTTGATTTAGTATAAGTTAAATCTTTGATTTTCTGCATAATTTAATCATCATTTTTACCTGTAGGAGTGGGAAGAGTACTTTTCTTCAGCAAGTTTGCTTGGTAGTCATCCTTGCTCAAATTGGCTGTTATGTACCTGCTCGTTTTGCAACACTCAGAGTAATTGATCGAATTTTTACTCGGATGGGAACTATGGACAGTGTTGAGTCAAATTCAAGCACGGTAAAATATTTAATCTTGTAAAATGTTTTCATTGTTTTCATCATGAATCTAATGAGGTATAATATCTCCTTCCCTCATTCCACCAAGACATACCCCTGCAAACACATTTGGCTGACATGAAGAAAGCAATAAATAGGTTGACAAAAAGGATAGAGTCAAAATAAGATAAATCTAAGCTTGTGACGAGTAAATGTATCTAGAAAACTGTCTCTCTTCTTATAGCAAGTGAATGAACGAATGTCAGAATTAGGCCCGTCACATCTTTGGTTTTACCTACTGGTGCACAATTTAAATTTCAGCAAGAAAAAAATGAAGGTTCATGTTGCTATCTACAAATGGCTGACTTAGTTTCTACAGATAAATTCATTTTGCAGTTGTAGTCCCTCATCTTTGTGAAGCTGTTAATATGAATGTATTTGAGAAACATTTTTCAGCATAATGGGTCCAAAAATCATTCAAGAGATTGTTCTTGAAGGTAGTCCCAAGAATCTTTCCTTTGAGACCAAGATAAATTTCACTAGCTAGGTTAATCACTGGCAGCAGGTAGATTACAAGTAGCCCAGATTCCCCCAGTATCTGTCATCTGTGCATCTATTTTGGTTTTTAGTTGCTGAATCATGTGGATGTTAAGTTCTCTCAATATTGGCCCGTATAAACAGACTATTCAATCAGAAAAATCTGAAATCTCCTGTTTGTTTACGGTGTTATGGACCAATTGTTTCTCCCACCCGCACCTAAAAAGAATTCATTTTTTATACAAAAGTTTTGTTAGCTTAAATTTAATGATTTTTAGGTGTATCCTCATTTAAAATTTGGCCTTTAAAATGTACAGAATTCACCAACTTCAATTTTTTTTTCTTTTTCCAATTTGATACCAGTAAGGATTTTGGGTCTAGTACAATAACGTGGAGACCAGATTTGTTGAGGTAAGGCTATAGTTGCTAACATGGGACCACAAAATCATTGGTGAATTCTGGTGTTACGTTCTGAAAAGTCATGTATATAAAAATCGAAAGATTTCACAAATTTGTAGATAATTAACCCATTTTAAGTTTATGGTGTTGGATATATGTTTTTACATCTAAAATGTCAAATGAGGGTTAAAAGATGACTATAAAATCCCTTCTAAGTGTTGAAACCTTAGCTAAAATTAGAACAAGTTTCGTACTCTTCATTTTTTTGCGCTTTTAAAAGCCCACTTTCTAGGATTGGGCACTAAGTTTTTTGTGAACAAGTTTGCACTTACATTGACTCACTAATGGTGCTTTAAATTGCAAATAGGAAGGTTAAACTCTCTTTCCGAGCCTTCCTCTTGGGAGCAGACCTAAGTCCATTTAGAAAGAGCCCGATTCTTTACTCTCTTTGAATGCTGTCCTGGGTCACCTGAGTGGTCTTTTTGCTGACGGAAAAAGGCAAGGTTTCCTTTTCCAGGGCGTTCTGTACCTTTCCTTTGAAAGCTGTCTGATTCACAAGTATCAACTGCAGTTAAGGGATCACTAGTAGATTGTGGAAGTTCATGTTCTGGGAAGGGGATCAAGTCACGTAAGTGAGAAAGAGTATCTTATCAGAGTCTTGGACACTGACTTGATACAACAAGAGCTCTGCTTATCCTTTGCTTTACACTAACCTAGGTAACCTCCACTCGAAGAAAGAAAAGATAGGATTGTCAGCAAACAGTATGAAGGAATCCCTATTTCACCTCTTCTGTTTGTCGGAGGAAGTGCTTAGGCATTTAAATACATACAGTGTTCAACTTGGGAGTAGCAAAAGTCCAATGTAAATATATAAGTTTGTATGCCAAGATAGTTTCAGATGTTGTGCCGAAGACATTTTGTAGTGTCAGATTGTACCAGATATTTTTCTTTTGTGCGAACATAAAGTTCAGCCACTTGATCTCTAGAAAATCCTTCAAACATCATTGTTATGCTTATATAAAGCTTAAAGGCTGAAAATCATTGTCGGACTCTTGAAAGTAACTGTTGACATCAGTAATGAGGAACTCATGCTTGCATAAAATGGCGACTGAAGTAACTGCTAGTTAAATGTAGCTTTAATTGCAAAATAAAGTGACATTATATTATACCATCGTGCAAAGCAACCTATCCTCTTGAATTAGGAGTGTTTCTACTTAAAAATTATGAGATGGATGGTATCATTGCTGTACATTATTCATTATGCAGTTCATGACGGAGATGAAAGAGATGGCTTTTATCCTGCAAAATGCTTCTCATAGGTATATTAAATAACCAGTATTTGAGCATTAATGTTTGGATGGTTTCTTCAATGATGTGTCATATATCTTTCTATGCTATGTATGCAGAAGTCTAATTGTTGTGGATGAATTGGGGAGAGCAACATCGTCCTCCGATGGGTTTGCAATTGCGTGGAGCTGCTGCGAGCATCTACTGGCTTTAAGAGCGTAAAATTTTCACCACTTTCTCTGTTATTCTTCAATTGACAAAATAATTGTAGTATATATGCTGCCTGTTTCTAGCACTGTCTAGAAAAAGAGCATCACTATCTTTAAATGTTTAAGTGGAACTGGTTGTTTGGTTGACAAACTTTTGTTTTAGATACATTTCTGTCAATAACATATGATTTAATTGTCTCTTTTATAAGGCTTTGATCACTCCCCTGATTTGTTCGTACATTAGTGACTAATGATGACATTTAATTTGTAAGGTAGATTAAATGACAAAGTAATTTGTTGCTGTACTAGTATTCATAAGCTTCATTATGTTCAAGTTGTCATTGACGAAACATTTTGATTAGGTTTATAAGAAAGATCTTGTAAACTATTACATCTTATCTGATATTTTGGAACTAATAAGATGCTGCAAAAACTTACTTTAAAACTATGTTTTGGGAGTGTAAGGATTTAAAAGAATCATACTGCGTATAAGATATGTTTCCAACGTCAAATTTATATCATCAATACTGAAGATTTTGTTAAGATATTTTCATATCAATTACTTTCCTCCAATTATCTTTCTCCGTAAGTCCATCCATAAGATTGGATGGACGCCCATAACATAGTACTACATGATCCACTGCTATTCTCTTGGTTTTAGGTACACTATATTTGCTACCCATATGGAGAACTTATCTGAGCTGGCTACAATTTATCCAAATGTGAAAATTGTTCACTTCGATGTTGAGATTATGAACAAGCGCATGGATTTCAAGGTAAGATGTTTGAGCAGATGAATAGTTTCTCCGATAGATTGCAGCTTTTAATGTCAACTGGCTGTCTTTCCCAGTTTCAACTGAAAGATGGACCACGGCACGTTGCACACTATGGCCTCATGCTAGCAGAAGTAGCTGGATTACCGAATTCAGTGATAGAGTCCGCCAAGAGCATCACAAAAATGATCAACCAAATGGTATTTTTCTAAACCAATACAATCATTCTGTGTGATTTTTAGAATGTGAATTGTTTCCCAAACTATTGTGTTTATATATAATACGTATTGTTCCTTTACCTGCTTCTTCACTTTCATAAAATCACAAGTCTGTTTAGTAGCGTCCCTGCAAAAATCTTGAACTCGTATAGTCTATTATGCCCTCGGAATGTATTTCTCCTTTATCCAATTAATGTTGGCTCCAAGTTTCTGTAAAAAAATCAGAAAAAGCAATCATGCTTGGATCACTTTTTCTAATCGCTGTAATTATTACTGCAATATCTTGACCTCCCTATTTTACAAATGTTCCAAGATTTTATTTCCTAAAACTACATACAGGACTCCACCTCTTGTTATGACTGAGTTATGAACTGTATCTTGTTCCCTTCTATCGTGGTATCGTATGCTTTTCAGTTTTGGGTTGATCGTCGATTAATTTTCTTCACATGCACGTAGGAAGTGAAGCGAATCGAGGTGAATTTCCAACAGCACCATGATCTTCAAATGGCATACCGTGTTGCTCAGCGACTCGTATGCTTGAAATACTCCAATCAAGATGGTGATTCTATTCGGGAAGCATTGCAAAATCTCAAGGCAAGTTGTATGCTTGATGGGTTTTAACTGGTGATGATTTTTTTTCCTATAGTCGATACATTATTTTGGAATTCTTGTTGAACTCAAATTCATAAAATCTGGATTAGAAGGTTTCAAAATAGTGTCGATGTAAATTCCACAAACTTGATTAATGGTATATATAATTTCTTGATGCGTAAAGAACACATTTTTTAATGGGAGAAGTTGAATGATACCCGTTCTCATAAAAACATAATGAAATTTACCCACATTTCCAAGAAATATAATGTTTTCTTTTCTACCCATTTGGAGTAAATGTCATTAATACCTTTACTTTAATATCCATTGGCAAATCAGAATTTTTACCAGTTTTTACTACAATCCAACATGCTTATGTAAACTAATTGTCTCATAAACCAAATTCATACCTTTTAACTTTAGTATTAATGTGTGATTCCAACCTGATTTTACAAAGTGCTCCTCACAACTTAACCACACGTTGCAGCTTATGGCTCTTGATGTGGACTCTTTCAATGATACTCATTGCTACCCCATCTTGTTAAAAGGGTAGAAAGCCTCTCACTTAATTTTTTTTTGTAGGGAGGAGACTAACTTTGGTAGCTACTCTAGTTTTACACAATAATATGTACATAAACTTGATCACTCAAACAAAGGGCTCTTATTTTCTCTCACTCTTTGAAGAAAAAGTTTTTTTTTAAAAAAAAGGTACTCCCTCCGTCCCGGAGGAACTTGCCCACTTTCCTTTTTAGTCCGTCCCAAAGGAACTTGCACACCCTTTAAAAGGAAACATTGATTTGCGTGCACACTCACAAAAATATATACATATTTACCCATATGCCACAACTTTATTCAAAAAGTATCTTTTTCTTAAAAAGTGTGCCCCCGGAGGTGTGCAAGTTCCTCCGGGACGGAGGTAGTATATTTTTTGTGAAAGCACCTCTACAACTTCAGACTTCTCTTTAGGGTCCATTTAGTAGGCATTAAAAAATCCTTAAAGAAAAGGAAAGAATTAGAAGTTTCAGACGTTTTCCCGTGTTTGGTAGCAGTAGCTTGTTAATCGTTTCATTTCATGCCAGCCTGAGAAATAGCTGAGGCCTTGGAAATTAATCTTAAAAAACACTGTAGCTCTTTAAAAACTACATCCCATACAAGTTACATCTCTCTTGAAAAACATTGGAGACGAGTTGTAACGGTTGAAATCTGGGTTTAGATGGAAGTTGGTTATTAGATGGATAAGGGCATTGTTAAGATGTCACTGGCAGAAATTTTGAAGGTGGTTGCTGGAAGTATTGTTATTGATATTGAATTGGTGAGTTTTCTTCAATTAAAGAAGGGTGCAATTTGGGTTTTCTTGGTGAAATTGAGTTTGCTGATAGAGGCTGAAATGTTAATCGAAGAGGATAAAATATAATTTCCACAAATTTTACTATTTTCTTAAGAATTATCTTCTTCTACCAAATATATAAATTGTTATAACATGATTTTTATTACGTTCTACTAAACATCAACAAATATCTTTCACCCTTAAAACATATTTCAATATCGGCCTAAAATCTCAAATGCAAGTAACACAAAGCACAGTCGCGAGTTTCGAGTCTTAACGATTAATGTCAACAAAGGGATTGAAAAGATATGTTGAGCTGATACAAAGACACTAAAATTACATAATTCTGTCACAAAAAACTGTCTAATAATATTGCCTTGAACCTTTTCTTAACATGGAATAAAGATCCTGGTTACGCATACATGGCCAGAAGGTGAGCAACAGAGACCTACAAGAAAACAATTCAACTAGATCAGATATTTCATTATACACATAATGTATGTTATGTATCAAAGTAGTTATAAGTGCAACTGTGAAATGCCTAGGTTAAGGGTCACAGCAATTAGGATTTCGGAACGCCATTTTGAAACTAGACGGGAGCATGGAGTCGGAGGATTAGGCAGCAAGTGATTTAACTTAACAGCCCAAACAATAACATATCAAATTGATCAACAGGAAACATGAGTGTGTAATTTATGAAAAAAATTGAAATTTTACTGAAGCAATTGACTTCCCCTTGTCATATAAAATAAAACTGAATCTGTTCAAACCGAAACAGAAACAGTTCATCTTAAAACCAACTTCTGGAACCACCATTTTATCACTGTCCCCGGCACCACAGTCCCAACCATTTACAAACTTCGTAAGCCACCAACCACTGGGGGGCAGGAACACGCTGACCTGCACCCTCACCCCATATTTTAGAGTAATCTAATCACTTCGTCTTCTGCACTATGTGTTATCAAAGGACTATCTTGACGGAACAGCTACCTTCTAAGCAGAACCAACATGTCTGGTTCTTTAGACTGAGGAAAAATTGTATTTTCTTTTTACTGGAGAGTAGAGACACCCACTTTATTTTCAGTCTTTAAAGTTGGGAAGCACAAATGCATGCTTTATGAAATACTATTTCATCAGATTCTATTATATGAGTACATGCTGCCATGACACTGCATTTCATCAGATCAATAATTTTTTTGCAACTTACATCTATAAGGATTGGTGATATTTCAAAAGAAGCCTAGAATAAATAATGAACCTGATCATGCACCATTATGATATGTTAAAGGGTTGTGCAACACTGTGATTCAGTTCGATATGGTGCAGAGAGATCTTGGCACCACATTGTGCAACAAGAAAGATTATAGTACCAAAATGCATCTGATGGTGACTAAACTCAAGCCCCAATTACGAGCAACAAATCTTACAATCTATTTTGTCAAGAGCAAATTCTTGTTTTGAAATGACCTATTAACTGTGATGTTAATGAAAGGCTGCTACTAAATCCCCCTTCATCAGCTACAAAGGGTATAAAATAACCAGATTATCTCACTTAAAGCATTTCTGTTGCAGGAAAGTATTTTCAAAATGAAGAGGAAAGAGGTAGTAAGTGGCACGTCCATGTTGAATTATACTATCACCTCACCTTACTCCTTTCAGTCCGGCACCAAAAGAAAAAGAAAAAAAAAAAGAATGTCACAAGTAAACCAGAACTATCTCCTAGGTCATGCTTTGATACCTTAACATTTGTAACAAACACAGATAATGCAAGTCTGGAGATCTGACAAATGAATTGAAGGAGTAGCCAAGGCCTAAATGGTGTAAGAGGGCATCAATAGAGAATATATGATACTAAAACAATCACTTCCACTTCTAATTATTTTGGCAAAATAAGTAGAATCATACTGCGTATAAGATTACTGACAGTTACTAACAACACCTCAGTTACCAAATACCAAGTTGTACTTTTTCCAACATGCCTTCTAAAAATCATCCTCAAAATCAAAATGTTTACAACCAAAAGCCCTAATCATTGACTCACCAAGTTAAATCTAGATCTGAATTGACTCTTCAGATAAGTGAGGGCATCTCAACATCACTCTGAAATCTAAATGCATCTCAACATCAATACATCATCTAAATGCATACTCAAATCACTACATGAGCAAAATGCTTATCATAACAGAGCAAGATTTGTTGTTAGGTAGTCTTTTGTACTTCTCTTTCACCTTTAGACATCAATGTCCCTCATTTTTTCTTATGAATAGTACCTAATCCAGTACTCATTTACTTGATAACAACCAACTTTAATTGAAGTCTCTACTGAACAGATCCCCCTTTAGATTAACTACTTGGATGCTGATGGGAATGGGAATGGGGATGGGGATGATAGTAGTGTGGCATGACTTCCATTCGTCACTTGCCAAGATTGGTGATTCTCAGAAAATGGATATTATATCACTATTAACGGAGTCGAAAACATCCCCATTCCTTCGTCTTAAAAGCCCACCAACAAATCACTCCCTAAATATAAACCACTAAGTGTGTATATTTATTATTTAACGAGCAAATACCAAACACAACACATCAAGGGTTACATAAGCCATTAAGTGTGCATATTTAACAACACATCAAGTTCCAAGTTCGCACATCAATAAAGGCAGTAACTAATTTCGTCTATTTTGTTCCAATGACAACTAACAGAACTTACCCTGCAATTCCCACTAAGCATTCCGAGAA
Source organism: Ballota nigra (assembly GCA_947034835.1). Classification (NCBI taxonomy): domain Eukaryota; kingdom Viridiplantae; phylum Streptophyta; class Magnoliopsida; order Lamiales; family Lamiaceae; genus Ballota; species Ballota nigra. The sequence continues at coordinate 6,975,950 of OX344721.1, read as the reverse complement.
GGGATCATCCCCGCCTTCCTAGCATAAGCGAAAATCCCACCCGCCTCGATGACAGGACCAGCATCTCCAATTGGCTTCAACTTATACTCTTTCCCCGTAGTATGATTAATCAGCTTACTGTCAATCTCACCTAGCTCAATAGTAACAACATCTCCAGTGCTACACTCGTCGCATAATCTTCCCTCCGACTCCACCGGATAAACTTCTCCGGTGGCGACGGAATTCCTGAAGAAAATCCGAGCATACGACTCCGCCACCACCGCCGCCAAGCCGGCGGCGCCCAGCGCCACCGGAGCATGCTCACGGGAGGAGCCGCAGCCGAAGTTGTCGCCGCCGATCACGATGGAGTACTTGGTTTTGGTGGCGCCAGGCTCGATGAATCGAGTTTTATAGGAGGAAGGCAATCCGATTAGGGCATAGCTACCGAGTTTTTCGTACTCATCGGGGTTCGAGGGGACGAGGGTTAAGTACTCGGCGGGGATGATTTGATCGGTGTCGATGTTGTCTCCGACGACATAGCATAAGCCGTGGAATGTTTTGGCGGAGGTGGAGGAAGGGGCGGGGGTGGCGGCGGTTACAAGTCGAGAAGTACGATCGAGCTTGAGGGGTTTGAAGGAGTAAAATGAGGGATTGGAGGCGAGGTTGAGGGAGGAGGAGAGAGGAGAGAAAGAAGGAAGATTAGGGTTTTTGGTAGGCGAAGAGAGATTGAAAGTGGAAGGTGATGCAGTGGCGGCCATTTGTGAAGAAAGAGGAGGAGGGCTTGGGATGCAATTTCTGGGTTTGGTGGGTAGGGTCTTCCTGCCAAATAACTACTCCCTCCCCCTCCCATTCATTTTAATTGACCCAAATTAAAAAAATATTGTGTTAAAAAATATACCGGGACAGATGGAGTATTTATTATTATTTGTGGGTATAAAATTACTTTTAAATAAGAATAAAATGGTCATTTCAATTTTTTTAAAGGTTAAATTTAAAACGATCGAGTTTACTTTTTACTATTTTTGGAAAGGAGGAAAAAATCTTCCTTTGTAAAGAAATGGGTATCTAAAATGAATCCCTCTTATTTAATTGCACCTCAATAATCTTGTTTCAAAAAATAATGACATCTCAATAATCATAGTCATATTTATAGAATAAAATTTGAGTAAGGGGGCGCTTGGTTAAGAGCACTTTAATGGTAATGGGAATGAAATTTTTTTTTCCATCTATACCCCCATAATAAAAATGATATGTTGAGGGAAGAATCGTTCCAATGGTAGTTGCATTCGTAGTGGCATGCCTAATTTTGGAATAGAAGTAGACAACAAATATTTGTTGGTGGTTATTGGTGGATGATTAAGGGAGTGATTGAGGAGGATTGTTGTAGAAGGAAAATAGGATAATCAAAATGGAATATTGATTATCTTATTTAGGAGGAGACGAGATGATTTTGTTCTATGAATTCTCATAATTATACTAATTTTTAAACTCATTCTCATTACCATTGAAGAGTTGCTAACCAGGCGTCCCCTAAGTCTTTTATGTATTAGGTGCATCGTGCAATTTAAGTGTACTTTTGAAACTTTACACATGTTATTACTGAAAGTTACCTAAATGCATTTTTCAGGGAAAATTGTAAAAACGTGACTTATCTTTGCTACTTATTGCACTATGAGGACCGAACTTTCAACATTTGCAGGGCAGGTATCGAGCTATCAAATTGTTGCAAAAAGAAAAAACTTTGGGGCAATTTTAAAGGGAAAAAAATAATTTTTTTTGGTCTCGTAACTTATCTAATGTCCAGTGTTCATCCCCAAAAAAAAATAACAATTCCAATTACATCTCATAACTTATTTGATTGTCCAATTTTAATCTTATTTTCGATGTAACAATGAAAACAACATCATTTTAATTACACAATAGTCATATACCTGTAACTTTTTCTCGTGATTTGTGTTTTTTTTTTTTCTAGGATTTTTATTTGATTTCATATTTTAATTATTATTAAATATTTTTTCTAATATTTGTTTTTTTTTTTCAATTTTTAAAAACAAAATTTCTGATTTTTTTTTTCTTTTTATAAAATTCAAACTAATTTTGTTTTTTTAATGGTTAAAATAAAGAAAAATCAATAAAAAAATTATTCACATATACTTCATGTCAGCAACTCGTTGGAAGGAAACACGTGGTATGAATTTTACGTGATTCAAAACGACGTCGTTTATATTTTTTTAGTAAAAATAGATCTAAAATTGAACAATTAAATAATTATGGGAATGTAATTATAATTGTTAAAATTTCCTGGGACGAATATAGGACATTAGATAAGTTGCGGGAAAAAAAAACTTTTTCTTCCCTGTTTTATCCTTCAAATTGTCTGAGGTTCTTTTTTTTTTTTGGAACAATTTGATAGTTCGGTGTCTGCCCTGCAAAAGTCAAAAGTTTTGTCCTCAAAGTGCAGTAAGTGGCGAAGATAAGTCATGTTTTTTGCAATTTGTCCCACTTTTCAGTAATAGTATGGGTAATTTTTTAGTAATAGTAGGGATAACTTTTTAAAAGTGCAATTGAGTTGCACAGTGCACCTGGTGCATATAAGACTATAGCATAAAATTTATCCATTTCCATAAAATAAAAAGTTTTCTATTCATTTTGTAGTTAAATGACTCATATACTCTTTTTTTTTTTTTAATCACCTCATAGTCCACATTTCTTACCTCTCTCTTCAATTTAAGTTTTGGGATGATCAAATTTTTTTTTTTAACAACTACTAGAATGATTAAAGTTTTAAAAAAAAAATCGAAAAGGGTATTTGCTCTGCTCTCTTAGAATGAGGTATGGTGAGACCCACTATTCACTTTTTAGGGATATTTATCTCAAAAAAATAGTAAGTGAGTAATTTTGTTGCGTTTAATTATTTCACTGACATTTTTCTTGTGTGACGAACCTTGGTCTAAGGAAAAAAAATCATTAGTGTTGGTAGGGATTTTTACCAAGTTATATGAGTTGATGAATGTGGATACAAACGATACCCAACTAACAATCTATCAAACAAAATAAAAAAAAATTAAGTGTACAAGAGCAACGGGGCAAGAATTTATAAGTTATTGTCTTGAATGTGGCTTTGGGCATGAGAAACCCTAGTCTTTTGTATATATTGTATGTATGATGATGTATACGGTAATCTCCCTTATGATGTGTGTTATGACCCTTGTTTTTAGGGCCACAAATTTAGTGACTAAGAAAATAATTTTGACATTTTATTTTAGAATTTATATTACAACCATTGATCTCAAACTATGATTGGTCTACGACGACCAAACGGAAGTCTATGACAAAACGGAAGTCTATGACAACCAAACACCCAGGGAGGTCTATGACGACCAGACTGTTGGGGAGGTCTCTGATGATCAGATGGCCATAGAGGTTTCTTACGAAGGAAAGTCTCTAATGACCAGACGGCCGAGAGGTTTATGACGACTAGAAGGTCTATGATGACCAGACGACCCAGGATGTCTCTGACGACCAAATGCCCAGGGAGGTCTATGACAACTAGAAGGTCTCTAACGACCAGACAGTCAGGGTAGGTCTCTGATGACCAGTCGACCAGGAGGTCAGACGATTTGACCATGCTAACTATTCGTGTTGGTCATGTTATAGTCAATTTGGATTAGCTATGTTGGTCTCAATTGGATTGATAGCCAATTATTTGGGTATCACAAACTAAGAGTTATGGTCCGCTTAGAATCAATGAATGTTGACCTGGTTTGATCCTAACTCACGCTTATTTTAATATTTATCCATTTTAATTTTAAAATATATTCCACGTATAGAATAATTTACGAGAGCATCAATGGGAGGTAATTTGACGAGGAACAAAACCAGGGGCTCGAGGCATATTTTCCCACGCATTGCTAAATCTATACGAGTATTCAATGCTCAATAATAGACTATATGTTTGTGTAAATATATTTAATGTGCCATTATACGCAGTGATAAAACAACATATAAATTGATCCATGCACTCAGAAAAACAAAAATAAACAGTGTGAGCGGGAGAGGAATCAAGCAAAAGCTCATTTCGTCATTCAATAAAACTTGGTACACAAATTTTTGCATTAATTTTATTACAAGTTTAACGCAAATACGGAGCAAAACATCTAAAAAGCTCCCTCATCACATATGCCCAAACTTCCAGTTCCATCGTTGCCTTCACAAAGCATTTTGATACTGTCCTTTTACTTATCTATGCTTGCTATGACTTCCACGGTCCCTTTCCCTATCCCGATCCCTGTCCCTCGATCCTCTGGAGTGGCGGTGCTCCTCCTCAGGGGCGGCAGGTGGTGGCGGCGGCGGCGATGAAGTATACCTCGACGGCCGCCTCTTGAAATGCCTCTCATCATCACTGCTGTCATGCCTCTCATCTACAGAAACGGCGGCGCTCTTTCTTGATCCCGACGGTCCCTTGTGCTCTTCACGGTGCCCATTCACCGCCCTGTGGCTGGTGGTGCCGGTAGCGGGTGGCTCTGAGGAGGAAGAAGAGATCTTCCTTTTCTTGGTTGCTGTGGGGTCGTGATCGGGGAAGCTAATGCGAGAGAAGACACTGGCCTTCCGATTCTTCTCGGCAGCCGCAGCGGCAACTGCCTCCGATGGGGACACCGAGCGGCGGCTGCTGCTGCGGTGGTCCTTGTGGCGGTGGAGGTGGTGGTCTTCATAGTCCGATTTCTTCTTTGAAGATGGGCGCGGAAGTTCAGGGTCCCTCGACCGACGTTCCGGTGGTGAGTGCCTCTCGGATCGGTGGCGGTGGTGGTCGGCGCTGCCGGATGGATGGGGGTTCGACCTCTGCACCAAGCAGACAACGCAGTTGAGCATAATACATAATTTCAACAAGAGTTTTGAGGGTAGAAATTGGGATAATACTGGGCCACAAAGTGTCGTGGCCCATATTATATTTAAATAGGCCCACAACAATTTTTACCCTTAAATGTTTTAGTAAATCGCGTGATAATAAATTCAGGCAAATATAATAATAACGTTTACATTTCATCAAGATTTCAGAAATTTTGATCAAAATATTTTCACGAGAATATGTGTTATCACTTTGATTAATGAAATAAAAATTAACGCAAAATCGTTGTAAAAATAAAATAATAATAATGGGGTACATATAAAAATAGAATACAAGCTCCCTAGTGCAGAATTGTCTCTGCTTTGTGCTTTCCACACAATATAATCAACAACTCTAGCACATAAATTCAATTCAACAAATAAATAAACAAGAAACTGGAAAATTCCCATTTTCAAAAGCCTGGACTTGTCTTGGTAGAATAGCAGGTATATAAACGAGAATGATGTACACTCCAGCTGCAACAGGGAAAGGGAGTAAGTATAAAATAACGATAGTTGGACAACGAAGGTACATACAGATTTGGGTCTCGACGAAGCATGAACTGTACTGCTCCCCTCTCTTCCATATTCCCGATCTTTAGACAATTCCCTATACACCAAAGTCAACGTCACATTATCAGCTCAAACTTTGGAAATAATTCCATAACTGCAACAATGTAACCGAGGCCAAGAGCTTTGGTACTCTAACTTGATCATTTTTTATGATCGATTTAGAACCAAAATAGGTAGATATCTGCGAAGTTAACTTTTTACTTTTTACTACTCAATGAATTTTGAAGTGAGAAGGTCTAACAGGATAATGCAACATACTCCTATATATTATGTCAATGCTCAAATATAGCCAAGTATGCACAGGTAGGTATGGAGAGAGAGAGAGTATTCAGTCTGCTTACATTTCTTCACGTCTCTCCATTTCACGCTTCCTCTTCAAATCTGCTTTGTGGGCTTCAAATTCCTCTCTACTCAGTACGGGATGGCCAGCATTGAATCCCATTGCTAACTCGGCAAGGTCCCTAATTTCCACACAAGAAATGAACATTAGGCATCAAACTCCCAAAAAGTCATTAACGTAACATATATTCCAGGTTAATTAAAAAAACACACTAAAAGAATATGTGTCCAACTGTGCACAAGTTAGAGAAGGAGAGAGATCTTATGAAACAAACTGACCTCTGAGGAGGGGCATAAGGTAGCATACAACCCGGTCCTACAAATCGATCGTGTGGTAAACCACCCCCAAAAGTATCCATAGGATTGAATCCATAAGGCATGTATGGCATTGGACCACCATAAGGAGGCATAAACCCTTCTAGCCCAGGTTGCATGGGAGGCCAATAAGGATTATAAGCAGCAGGGCCCATAGGCATCATATAATTCTCAGGTGCCAGGTCTTGGTGACCTCTCCACAGCATCTCTGGAGCTGCTGCAGGGAATTCACAAATTTAAAAAAATATTAATATAACTCAGAATGAGCTCGAGTGTAACAGACTCAGTCCTGTCCTAAATAGGAGTAAATCTGAAGCAGAGAACAAAACCCTTCATAATTTCAGTATCATATTAAGGCAAAATGTTGGACTTGCAAAGCCTTTCCAATAACCAGATAACCATCCAAGGGACATAAAAATTTAAGTTTACAACGACAAGTAAATATAATTGGTTATAAGATAATACCACCAAGAGGATTGCGGGTTTCCTTTTTCTTCTTCTTCTTCTTCTTTCCTGTAAAACACAAAAGAAACTGATGTCAGTGCACTCTCATCATGCCACAGTACTCCAGAACTAGCAGCAGAGCATTTGAGTTTTGACCAATATGAACATAGGTAGCAAGTCATGTATCCCCTTGTCTCTATATAACTCGTCGTTTTAGGGATTTCTCATCCGTTTGTATTATCTTTTTCGTACTTCTTTTCTTATAAAATTACATCTTGTGCATCTCAGTTACCTGCTTCACCAGAAATTGGTTTCTGCTGCACCTCTCCATCAGCCAAAGGTGCACTTCCCTGCGATGCTGTCTCCTTAACAGCTTTTGAGTCATGCGTTGCTTCTGATACATCCGGCACTTTTAAAACTCTACCTTTATCAGAACTGTGTGCCTCATTAGCAGATTTATATTCTTCAACAGTCTCCACAATCTTTGGAGTTTCCTCCTGTTGAGGAGGTGGTGCAGGTACCTGCTGCCCTTTTGAGGCAGCAGAATGTGTGGGGGATGGAACCTTAGCCTGTGGATTGCGTGACTCCATGTCTAAGAAAAAAGAAGAGTTTCAGACAGGACCATGTAAATAGATCAGAACAAATGATTAACACTGACAAAACAAAGTACAAACCTTGGGCATGAAATGCGCTTCCACCATTTTCAGCACTATTATTATTGGATTCCAAAATCCTATTGATAGTATCCCTCAAGGTTTTGTTGGGCAAGAGATCATCCGCGAGAATATTTGTGGCCCCACAGACACACATTGATTTTGAAATAATGTGGTCTCTTATGCCTAAAGGGAAAACAAAGCAAGAAAGGTAAAACACATTAGGAGAAATCCAAGGTCTTAAATGAAATCTCATTACTCCAGAAGCCTGTCTCGTAAACCTGACTTCCCAGGCCCGTAATAGTAAGCAGATTGAACAAAATGGTGATAATACTGATAAGGCACAGGAAAACAAATTATCAACCAAATAGCAAACTTACATTTATCGCAGAAGCTAGTAAAACAGCACTTGCTCGAAAGGACAGCATCTTTCATTACTTCTTTACACAGTGGGCAATGCAATTCAGGTGGAAATTCACCAACTGATCGTGTGGATGGCATCCCCTCAATCTCTCTCTCAAAGGCAGCTCTACGATATAACAACTATCAATAAACTACTATCCAACACTGCTGAAACACAAATTAAATATAACTGATCAGAAACAGCTTACTCATTTGGCTTTAAAACTGCAACAGCTCCACTTGGTAATGCATAAGATCCATCTGGAGTGGCCATCAACATGGATTTTGGAATTCCAGTAGGAGGTTTGACCCTCTTGATGTCAAAATTGGGATCCCCATTTGTTGGGCAATGCTGAATAAAATGCCCTAAATAAATGGATGTCATAAATTAATAATGTCCACTTCCAATTTAAAATATCTTGGGAAAATAAATAGATGCTTGAATATTAAATTTTTCACTTGGTCAAATGACGAAGTTGGATTTACATCCCAGGAAAAGAACATACCAGGAACCTTGCACCTGTGACATATATAGCCCTGTGGGGGTGTTTTCTTCTCAAATCCACCTCGACCTGCAGAATCAAACCATCAAGTTTGGAAGATATAAGCAGCACTACAGGCATGCAATGAATCATCAGTAGAATAAATTCCTGAAATAGCTAAAAGCACGATATTGTGAAAATGATAATAGAAGGACATAATTGGACAGATACTTGAGCTCTTCAAATAACATATTCCAGGTAAAATGCAAGGGATAAGAAAATTACCAAAACCGCGACCAGCCATCATTCCCCCCCTACCCATGCCCCGTCCAAAACCTCTACCAGGACCAAATCCATCAGAAGGTTGACTGCAAAAAGATGAACTTACAGAAGGTGAGCCCTAAAAGCAAATAAGCTGAAGGCATAGTCCACCTAGTATTATAATTACGAAGAAGTGCAATAATGGCCAAGAAAGTCTTACCGCTGCCAATCCAAGGCTGGAGTGTCAATCAACGCTTTGATCTTGCTCTCCTCATCCTCTTTGCTAACAGGAGCAGCATCCTGAACTGGGTTGCAAGATTGGACAGATAAAGTTTCAGGCATCGCATATAGCTCATTTCCAAATTCATCCCATTCCAAATCTTCAGCCTACAAGGACCAATAATTCATTCGTTCATGCACTATAGACAGTTTTCTCGGTTACTTAAGGAGGTGAAAAGACTATTCAAGAAGATTAAAATGAAAGCTTACATATTGCATGTCAGATTGACCTGCACCAGCAAAGCTACTGCCTTTTACGGCTTGAACATCATCAGAAATATTCTCTAGATTTGACCTACACAGTACATATTGAAAATACTCAACTAAGCACTAAAAACTTCCAGAAAGGCTAAAACTGTAATTGGTATTTCTCATTGTGAGTGTGCTAATCGGTGGTGGTTCTTCCTTCCATGCATGGTCAACCTATTAAGTCTCACGCAAAGTCAAAACCACAAACCACCAGAATTAGTGGGGCTTGATAAATGCTCAAACCAGACCAAAGCCAACATCCACAGTTGAGAGAACATTGATAATGGCTTAACCAATTATCAAATTTAGAAGTATTTAAAATCTATATATACATTTATTTTCTTTTTAAAAGCAAACCAAATCAACAAAGTTCAAAAGGATTGAGGTAATACTCTTCTTGCTCAGTAACAGGTGCAGTAACTATAGGCTTGCGAGGACGGCCAGGAACTCGGCGAATTAAAACTGAAGTATTTTTGGGAATTAACATTGCTTCATCGAGGTACTCTGTAATTAAAACAAATGAGAAGTGTATAAACCCCACAAAACCACCATATAAATGCAACCAAAGACAACACCTATATCCAAAACCGCCAAAAAACCATCCCCCATACCCAAAATATACTCATTTTCCCCATCACAGTCCCAATCTTCCTAAGCCAGGATGAAAAACTTTATTACAGCAAATTAAAACTTACACAACTAAAAACTCTTAGTAAGCTACAAACATAACAGGCTTCAGATATATAATATATGCATGTATTGCTTTATAACAACCAATATTATTTATGTAAGGATAAATATTACATTCAAAACCCATTTTAACCAGATACATTTTATAGAGTTACAATTTAAAATAAGCATCTACACAATTCATTCTGTGTAAATGCAATATAAAATATTAATAATATATGTAGAAATATAAAAATTACTAACTGAGCATCCTAAGATTGTTAAAGACGTGCAGATAATCTTAATCACTGTGTTTGCAGCCTCAAATAATCTAAAAGGAGCAGTGAAACAAGCCAAAAGGACTGGTAATATCACTTAATATTAGTTAGCTTTCTCAAAAGCACCACATGTTCCACTACTACCCTCTAAATCCAGTGAAATCAACCACAATACCACCTCAAAAAAAAAAAAAAAAAAACAGCCATTCAGGTTCCTTGAAGTTAAGACTTTATAAGCATACAGAACACATGAAAACTACATAAATAAAAAGTATAAACCCCCTCAAATTCAATCTTCACAAAAATCTTATAAACTATCCCCAGATATTCGTTTTACACTAAGTACTAGCAGAAATATCTGCTCAAATATGTTTAAAGATTTTGATTAATTTGAACAAAATTTTGCGAAGAATTAAAACCAACCTTCATTGGTCTGGGCGTTGGTGACCACGAGGTCAAAATCAGTACCCCTCCCCAGATGCTTTAGTTCAAATATTTTTTCTTTCAAATGTCCCACGGGTATAAAGTGGCCGTCAATCGCAACTGAATCATAATCTTTTGCACTTTTAAATTTATAGTAAACAGCCATATTTTCTATTTGTTTCACCTTTCGTGTATTTCTTTCTTCTCTCTTTCAAAGAGAAACAATCACAAACAAATATAGAGGCCGTCAAGTAATACAAAATAAAAGGCCTGGCATTCAACTCAAAATTCAAAAGGAAATAATAACAGAAGTACAACGGAAACTCAAGAAGTTCTTTTTCTCTTCTTTTTTTTCCTTTTCTTTTTTGCAATTAATCAAGAAATATTAATCAAACCGACTAAAGATGGCCTTCTAATCCTTCAGGCACTCCAAACCAACAAGACTTGTTGAAGCTTCCACGTAGCAAAGTGAATATATGAATCTCGATCGAAGACTCAGCCAATCCACCGGAAATCACACAGATCTAATAGATCGGAGAAAAACACCGAAAAGCCCTCTGCTCCAGAAGCCAAACGGAATCGCCAAATACCGCCTCCACGAGCCGTGGAATCTCTGGAACAATCGACGTTCTCGAACGAAACCCTAGCTTCAGTAACGAATTGCGCTATTCGATCGCCGAATTGAAGAATCAACAAAGAGAGCGCGCAGCCATGGTTAAACCTCGTTAACCACCTCTTTCTCCACCGTCGGTGAAAACTGACCGATCAAAGTTAATTTGGAGAATAATTGATCAACGATTGATGGAAGTAGCGATATCGGAACTCAATCCGTGGTGCGTGATATATAATGGAAATAGGGTTTCGGGAGTGTCGAGGGAGAGAACGAAAATCTATTACGCTGAAACGATGAATAATGTGTGGGGGATTACGAGGGACAGCTTTATATAGTGTGTGCGTTTACCCGAAAAGGGACAAACCCGAGCCCTATCGCAATTCTAGATTGTTCGGGTTTTATTCCAAATTGGGCCGGTTTAGACGCATGCCTGATTTATGCCCAAGCATCTTCGTCCCTCTGCCCAATTTGAGGTACAATTTTATTGTCACTGTTATAAATCTAGTAGATTTATTATACCAAATTTAAAAAGTTTGATGTGGACATTACTACTTATAATCTAAACGGGCTTTAGGTTTAGACTAAGTCTTTATATTATAAATAGATCATTGTACTCAGAATTGTATACACGCATACACACATATTAGTGAAACTCATGGCTTGGTACGCCCCCAAACTTAGTCGTTATTGACGAATTGGGTGAACAAATCTCGTCTCGTGTCTCTATTCTACGCTCTCGATTTACAACACGTTATCAGCACGAGTCTCAATCGCAAATTACGGGTGCGAGGAGTTACCCTTGTCCGAATCCGATCAGAAATTTTGAATTTGATTTCGATTCAAAATTTGTGGAAACCTATTCGCCCCTCTTGTTAACTTAATTGTTAAGAATTCGTGCTTATATGATTTGATTAGCAATATTATGCCGGAAAACATCAGTTAAAAGCAAGTGAGGATCTGTGGTTGTACATCTATGTTACCAGACTTGAACAACCCAGGAAAAATTCCAGCAGACCACACTTCACCACGCCGAGCACCACTGATCGCCGCCGAGCGCCGCTCTCCTTCTGCTCGATGCTGCCCAGATGTCGTCGCGTCGTCGCTGCCCTTTGAACGCGCCACCTATTTTGCGAGGCACGACCGTCGTCCTCCTCGGAGCACTATCCCTCAGCGTCGCCGCACGCCGCCATGCGCCGTGCCTGAAGCAGACACCATACGCCGTGCCTAAAGCAGTCGTCGTGCCTTCTCCGATTGAGCAGCTGCCGAGCACCATGCGACGTGCCAGAAGCAAATCTTGAATCTAACCAGGAGGAGCTACGAATGCAGGATGAAGGGAGAGGAGCTGGGCCCTTTTTTTGGGCCTCCTTATTTCCTCCATTGGGCTCATTAATTGAATTGTTTTTCTTCTTTTTTATCCCATGGGCCAAATTTAATTTTAAATTTTTGCCTTAATTATTTGGACCAATTTAAATCAATTAATTTTGGGCATCAATTATTTGGATAATTTTATAAAAATAATTTGACCTAAAAGTTTTAATTAATAAGAAAAGGTCTATGTGACACTTTACTTATGAGAAAATTGAACAATTCCGCGTCTAATTATCTTTAAACTGCAGGAATTATTTTCTCTCGACAACGAAATTATTTTCTCACGTGACGACTTATGGATCGCCTACGACGCCTCATCGTTAAAAAAAAGGTTGAGGAATCCTCCTTCTGTGATAATTATGAGACGTGGCATGATCCATTACTGCTTAAACGAGGAAGCAAGTAGTCCGTCCGCTAGGAAACCCTTATTGTGTTAGTGTTAGTGTCCTAGAGACAATCCTTTGTAAGGACATAATACTAAGATGATATTCAGTTTATGGTTTAATATTATTGTTTGGTTTAATATTAAATATATGGTTTTACACTTATCTGGATATTATGTTTGATTGTTTGCATTATCATATATGTGTTCCCTTGAATCGATACTGTCATTGAGTCAGTGAGAACTCAAATAACCAAAGTATGATTCTCAAATAGCCCCGATCGAGGATCATCAGGAATGGGATATTGATGATGCAATGGAGATTGGTGTGCGATCTGCATTATACTCTATGAAGAGAGTGTAGTAAGATCTCACTTACTACGAGACATTGGGTATCTCATAATGGATGCACAAATATCTTAGAGGGTATTGGTATACCCATCCGAGAAACTGTTTGATGTAATTCCACATAATGTGTCTACGGGTGTCTCGGTTAGTGGGAGCGATGTGATACTCCTCAGACTTGAGGTCAATACGCACGATATGAGCGGAGTGATGAACTTTGACCATGACCGATGCTTCCACCCTTCAAGGGTAGATATGGCATGGATTGGGTTCATCACGAAGTACATGTGTGTGGTAATTGAGCCAAGAATAAGATTCATTCCTCAATGTGGATTTAAGAGATAATACTCGTCTTCTCATCATAATTGGATCTAAGACATCGGCCGACTTAGACTTTGTGGCCAAGTGCGATGCAAGCGATCAATTAGTGATTTGAGATAATATGATTAAGTTATTTGAATAAACACTTCATCATGTTCAAGACTTAATCGAGTATTCGCGAATGAAAGGAAGATATCACAATAGCCTACAATATTACAGGTAGTTGCAGATTTCCTCGCAACGTACCTCGTATATTGAGAATGTCTGATTTATTGTATAGAATTCAATTAAGACCGTTAGTTTGACTAATCGCTCGATATACGAGGCCTATGGGTCACACAACAAGCAATGGCAGCTCGCCGATTATAGTTGGTTGATTAAGTATTATATTGGATATAATATTTAATTTATGGAGAATATAATAATAATTATATTTGAAATTAATTATTATTATTATTATTATTTAATTAAATTAGATTTAATTAAATATGAAATTCCAATAATAATATTTGGAATATTATTATAAGAATAATAGATATGGTAAATATATTATTCGTAGGAACATATATAGGGAGATATAATCCGTAGAGATTATATTATGCGAATCTAGCAAATTATTTTGCTTAGATATTAAGCTAAGGTAATCCCTATAAATATGTGTCCTATGGGAATTCAGTAAGATACACAAGAAATATAATTTCTCCATAAAATCTCTTGTTCGAGTTGTAGGATCAAGCGTTTGCCACTAGACTAAAAGCCCGGACTTGTAGTGAGGTGCTACTTTATTTCCTTTAACCCTATCTAGCTGCAGCGCCACGGGTCGAATAGCCTCCACCGGACTTGGCGCACCGGGCCTTTATCGCACCCGACGTGGCTGGGAGATGCTGGACTCCGCGCCCAACAATCCCCCCCCCCAGCATCTGCCAGCCCTCTTGGCCAACAAATGTCTTCCACTGGGATTCGAACCTGTGACCTGTGCTATGATACCAATTGTAGGATCAAGCGCTTGCCACTAGACTAAAAGCCCGGACTTGTAGTGAGGTGCTACTTTATTTCCTATAACCATATCTAGCTGCAGCGCCACGGGTCGAATAGCCTCCACCGGACTTGGCGCACCGGGCCTTTATCGCACCCGACGTGGCTGGGAGATGCTGGACTCCGCGCCCAACACGAGTTTTCATAGCATGTTCGTCTAGAGATTCAAAGCTGGCACCTCGGTGCAGATCGGTGAATAGCGATTGCATGGATACCATAGTAGAGGATTCCGCGTACGAAGTGTTGTAAGATTTCTTATTTAGATATCTTGAATTTATTTATGCAATTAATATGTTCGTTGTTGGTGAACGATATTTCCGCTGCGCATGTTACGTGTTTTACGTGCCTCTAAATTCCAACAGTGGTATCAGAGCTTCAGGCTCTTGTTTAATTGCATGATTGTTTGATTTATATTAAAAAAAATTATAAATTAAACACTGCCGAATTAGATTCGACAATGTTTATATGGGAGTATTTTGTTTGTTTAGGTTATATGCGGACCATTTCTCCCTTTTTATGAGACTTAGAGTCTCTTGGTTAATTAGGGCTTTCGCCATTTTTGCCCCCTTTTTGCAAATTCGCTGCGCCGTTTGATCTCGTGGCTGCCGCTCCAGGTCGCGGCTGTGCCAACACCTTCGCACTTTCCCCTCACAGCTATGCAGCCGAATCGATGGCGTACTTCACACATCGGATTCACAACGATCAGAGCAGCGTCGCTCAAAGTCGCGGCTAGGCCGACGCCTTGCGACACTGCGCGATGTCGCGCATCAGTTTCCGACAGTGATTTTGCTGTCGCCGTTTTTCTTTGTTCTGGTTTGTTTTTTCGTCGCTGGTGGCGACGATTCGCCAGCCACCGTGCCCTGCCCCCTTTGTCACTCAAAATTGAATGCGTCCGCCGCTGTTGAGAACGGCTTGGCGGCGCGACTCTACTTGTTGGGTTCTTCTTTTGTGCAAATCGCAGCGCCCTTTTCAGCAGCGGCGATATCCTGCGGGTGGTTTTTGTTTCGATACACCATGTTACTTATTGAATTTGATTTTGATGAATTCATCGAGTAAATTTAGAATTAACTAGAATGAATTCGGGATTGGATCCTAATGAATTGGGCGATGACGATATTGCAAATTGGGTATTGCAATTTTGGAAATTGCAAAGATGAGCCGTAGAAAATAAAAGTAAATTAAAATATTTTAGAAATATTTAAATTGAAATTATTGAGATGGGTGAAACTTTGATAGGTTGGACCTGATCAAAATTAAAAGTTGGACTTTTAATAAATCAATAAATTAATTGAATTAATTGTTATTTAATAATGAGTTGGATTGAAACCTTAAAATTGGATTTTTTAAAAATCAATTCTTTTAAAAATCATTATTAAACACACTTAAAAATTGTTTCTTTTCGTCCGCGTTATAATTGCTTGGGTAGGCGGTGCCTAAATAATTGTCGGACCGTTTTGTATGATTGGGTAGGCGGCGCCCAAATAATTGTCGGACCGTTTTGTATGATTGGGTAGACGGCGCCCAAATAATTGTTAGTCCGCATAAAGTCATGTTTGGGTAGGCGGTGCCCTATAATTGCTCAAATGTGATATAGATTAACATGTCGGATCCCGATTAAGCAATTAATACCCCGCCTTTAAAATGTTCCTCGCTAAAATATAGTTTTTCATTAAATTGAAAGATGTCTTCCATTAAAATTAAAAGTAAACCGGAGATTTCGTTCCAATAAATATTTAAGACTCTAGTCGTTTGCTCGGATCTGCATCTAACGATACTTTTATAGGGACACGTTTGTTGCCGCTTAATGGTTGTAAACCAACTTAATTCTATTTCACCAGCCCTAGCAGGGAAACTAAAATTAAGTGACATCCGATTGGACTAGGTTCAATCATCAAGGAATTGTGTGAGGCAATTGGTTTAGAGACCTACCAGTTCTACTATTGCAATGTTCAGCCCTAGCAGTCATTGTAATAGTAGGAATGTGGATACTAGTCCATTACAATTTATATTGGATATAAATTCGTACTCTTCCGATGAGGTCGTCGAGTATGTGAAAATAATGGAGACAAAATAAATAAAAGGCCATGTTTATTTTGATTGCTGAATATTGATCATAGGAATTATGTGTTTTAATTCCCGTTTAAATTTTATTTCCTAGGATTGTTGAAATGAATAACTTGTCGTTGAGAAGTGTTTTGGAAACAAACAAATTGGCTGGGCCAAATTTTCTGGATTGGCACCGAAAGTACGTTTGGTGCTTAGGCAAGAAAAGATTGAGTACGTATTGGACATGCCAATTCCTGATATCCCTGAGGCTGGTTCTGAAGAAGCCGAAGCGTTTGACGCCAAAGCTCAAAAGAAGCATCAAGATGATGCTTCCCAGGCTCAGTGTGTTATTTTGCTCGGCATGACTCCCGAGTTGCAAAGGCAACACGAGAGGATGCTTCCCTACGAGATGCTTAGACATCTGAAGGATCTCTTTGATTCTGAGTCTCGTTCTGAGATTTATGAAGTGATGAGAGATCTGTTTAGATGTCGGATATCTGAAGGAGGGAAAGTCTCCCCTCATATTTTGAAGATGCTATGGCTAATCGAGAAACTTGGTCGTTTGGGCATTGAGCTGCAGACCAATGTTGTTGTTTATGCTATTCTTCAGTCGCTACCCGATTCATACTCAAGTTTTGTAGTAAATTTCAATATGAATAAGACGGTTTCGACCATGCCTGAGCTTCATAACATGCTCAAGACTTTTGAGTCTTCCATTGCTAAGGAAAAGTCTGTTCCCATGGTGGGCGCTTCTACTTCTTCTGTCTCTAAAGGCAAGAAGAAGCGAAGGAGCAAGGCTAAGAAAGGTTCTAAGTCTAATTTCCTCAAGCCGAAAGGTGGAATTCAAAATAAGTAGCGGGTAGATAAGGATGTATGCCTCCACTGCAAGCAGAAAGGGCACTGGAAGAAGGACTACAAGGTTCTAGCAGCTGAAATGAAGGCACAAGGTGCTTCAGCCACTGGAACAGGTATGTTTGTTATTGAGATAAATATGTCCACAAATGATTCTAACTGTTGGGTATTGGATACCGGTTGTGGCTCACACATTTGTACAAATGTGCAGGGGCTCAAGGACAGCAGAGCAGTTAGACGGGGTGAAGTCGCCCTTCACGTGGGGAATGGAGTAAGAGTTGCTGCTGAACGTGTTGGGACTTATGTTTTAGACTTACCTTTTGGTTTTAGACTTGAATTAAATAATTGTTATTTTGTTCCGTCTATTACTCGTAACATTATTTCCGTTCATATGTTAGACATTGAGGGATTTTCCTTCCGTTTTGCAAATAATACTTGTTATTTTTCGCTTAATGGTGAATTTTATGGAAATGCTCCTCTTGTGAATGGTTTATATTTGTTGCATTGTAGATATAATATTCTTAATATACAAAATAAAAGACTCAAGCTTAGTAATCATGAAAACCCGACTTACTTGTGGCATTGTAGGCTTGGTCATGCAAACGAGAAAGGAATCGCAAGGTTAAGAAAGTTGGACTACTTAACTTCATTTGACTTAGAGTCTTATGGAAATTGTGAATCTTGTCTCATGGGCAAGATGACCAATAAACCCTTTTCGGGGAAAGGGGTGCGTGCCAAAGAAGTTATAGAGTTAATCCACAACGATGTTTGTGGACCATTGCCCACTCTAGTTAGGGGTCAATTCGGTCACTTCATCATCTTTACTAACGATTACTCAAGATACGAATATGTGTATCTCATGAAATACAAATCCGAATCGTTTAAGAAATTTAAGGAGTACAAGGCCGAAGTAGAGAAGCGTCTTGGTAAGAATATCATGACTCTTCGATCAGATCGAGGAGGTAGCCATGAATTCATGGATTACTTGAAGCTTTATGGGATCCAATCACAATGGACTCCTCCCGGAACTCCTCAGATGAATGGTGTGTCCGAGAGGAGAAATCGAACCTTGTTGGACATGGTCCGATCCATGATGAGTTTTGCCACCCTTCCAACATTCTTATAGGGACACGCATTACAAACCTCAATCTACATTCTGAATAGGATTCCGTCTAAATCAGTTGTGCAAACTCCATACGAGTTGTGGTATGGCAAGAAACCATATTTTCTACACATTAGAACATGGGGTTGCCCCGCAATTGTGAAGAAAATGCAAACTGATAAGTTAGAATCCAAAGGTGAAAAGGGTTATTTTGTGGGATATCCTAAGGAGACTGGAGGATATTATTTCTATCTATCGGAGAAACAAACAATTATTATTTCTAGGCAGGCAAGGTTCCTAGAAGACGAGTATGTCTTTAAGGAACAAAGCCGTAAGAAAATAGAACTTGAAGAAATTCAAGAACCACGAATTAACATAGAGACTGATGATTTGTCAAAGCAACATGACAAAGAATCAGTGGGAGCATTCAACGACTCTCATGGTGGAAGTTTATCACTAGGTGATCCTCTTTCAGCCAGTGGGAGTGTAATTGGAGTTGCGCTGCCTTCACAACAACCTCCAAGTAGGCTGAATGAGAATAACATAGTTCAAACTCCCGTCCAAGAGGCATCTGAAAGTATCGCTCTTGAGGACTCTCCGGTTAACGATGAAGTCGCTGCACCATAAAATTTTCACGATCAGAATATACAGCCTGCACAACCACAACTCCGTAAGTCAACTAGGATTCATAATCCAATCGATAGGTCCTATGGTTTCCTCGTGGAGGAACACGATGATGTGGAAATACCAGATAAGGACGAACCTAAGACTTACACTGAGGCGACATTAGATGTTGACTCAGAGAAGTGACATGAAGCCATGAAATCCGAGATGGACTCGATGTACATCAATCAAGTTTGGGACTTGGTTGAATTTCCAAGAGGGGTAAAACCCATAGGTTGCAAGTGGGTCTTCAAGAAGAAGACCGATGCAAATGGCAAGGTACAAACCTACAAGGCTAGGTTGGTGGCGAAAGGGTATAGTCAACGTGAAGGCATTGACTATGATGAGACCTTCTCGCCGGTTGTGAAGATCAAGTCCATTCGTATTTTACTTGCGATAGCCGCACACTATGATTATGAGATTTGGCAGATGGACGTCAAAACAGCCTTCCTCAATGGAAACATTGATAAGGACGTGTTTATGACTCAACCAGAAGGTTTTATATCTAAGCCAAAGTCTAATCTCGTGTGCAAGCTTAAACGATCCATCTATGGATTGAAGCAAGCTTCTAGGAGTTGGAATATCCGATTTGATGAAGCTGTTAAGTCTTTTGGCTTCATTAGAAATCTGGAAGATCCATGCGTTTATTGTAAATATAGTGGGAAGAGCATTGTCTTTATAGTCGTATATGTTGATGACATATTGATTATAGGAGATAGCATCCCGCTCATGCAGTCTGTGAAAGATTGGTTATCAAAGACCTTCATGATGAAGGATCTTGGTGAAGCATGCTACATCTTAGGGATCAAGATCCATATGGATAGATCCAAAAAGATGTTAGGGTTGTCACAATCCACCTACGTAGATAAGGTGTTGAAGCGTTTTTCGATGGAGAACTCTAAGAGAGGGTATCTCCCAGCAAACCATGGGATAAAGCTGTCGAATAAGGATTATCCTTCTAGCGAAGCTGATATTGAGCACATGAAGGATGTCTCATATGCATCTGCAATTGGATCCATCATTTACGCCATGACTTGTACCAGGCCAGATGTGGCCTACGCTGTCAGCATCACGGGTAGATACCAACAGAATCTAGGTGAGCCTCACTGGATTGCTATCAAGAATATTCTGAAGTACATCAGGCGTACTAAAGAACATTTTCTTATCTACGGTGGGCAATTAGAGTTAGTCGTCACCGACTGCAAGTTTCCAGTCTGACTGTGATGATTATAAATCGCAGTCTGGATACGTCTTCACTCTCAATGGAGGTGTGGTGTGTTGGAATAGTTCCAAGCAAGAGACAATCGAGGATTCAACAACTGAGGCTGAGTACATAGCTGCGGCAGAAGCTGCCAAGGAAGCTGTCTGGATAAAATAATTCTTAACTGAACTAGGGATAGTTCCGAGTGCCAGTAGTCCAATAAAGATGTATTGTGACAACACTGGTGCGGTTGCACAAGTAAAGGAACCGAGATCCAACAACAAAAACAAACATGTACCAAGGCGTTATCACTTGATAAGAGAGATGATCGCTAATAAGAAAATAGAGTTAGAACGCATTCCCACAGATGATAATTTAGCTGACCCATTCACCAAGGCTTTGAGTGTTCATGTACACACTAGACATTTTGATGGTCTAGGGGTTAGACATGTGGGTGATTGGCTCTAGTCCAAGTGGGAGATTGTTAGTGTTAGTGTCCTAGAGACAATCCTTTGTAAGGACATAATACTAAGATGATATTTAGTTTATGGTTTAACATTATTGTTTGGTTTAATATTAAATATATGGTTTTACACTTATCTGAATATTATGTTTGATTGTTTGCATTATTCATATCTTTGTTCCCTTGAATTGATACTGACATTGAGTCAGTGAGAACTCAGATGACCAAAGTACGATTCTCAAATAGCCCCGATCGAGGATCATCAAGAATGGGATATTGATGATGCAATGGAGATTAGTGTGCGATCTGCATTATACTCTATGAAGAGAGTGTAGTAAGATCTCACTTACTACGAGATACTGGGTATATTATAATGGATGCACAAATACCTTAGAGGGTATTGGTATACCCATCCGAGAAACTGTTTGATATAATTCCACATAATGTGTCTACGGGTGTCTCGGTTAGTGAGAGCGATGTGATACTCCTCAGACTTGAGGTCAATACGCACGACATGTGCGGAGTGATGAACTTTGACCATAACCGACGCTTTCACCCTCCAAGGGTAGATATGTCATGTATTTGGTTCATCACGAAGTACATGTGCATGGTAGTTGAGCTAAGAATATGATTCATTCCTCAATGTGGATTTAAGAGAGAATACTCGTCTTCTCATCATAATTGGATCTAAGACATCGGCCGATGCAAGTCGATTTAGAATTTGGGGCCAAGTGTGACGCAAGCGATCTATTAGTGATTTAAGATAATATGATTAAGTTATTTGAATAGAGACTTCATCATGTTCAAAACTTAATCGAGTATTCGCGAATGAAAGGAAGATATCACAATAGCCCACAATATTACAGGTAGTTGCAGATTTCCTCGCAACGTACCTCATATATTGAGAATGTCTGATTTATTATCTAGGGTTCAATTAAGACCGTTAGTTTGACTAATCGCTCGATATACGAGGGCTTATGGGTCACACAACAAGCAATGGCAGTTCACCGATTATAGTTGGTTGATTAAGTGTTATATTGGATATAATATTTAATTTATGGAGAATATAATAATAATTATATTTGGAATTAATTATTATTATTATTATTTAATTTAATTAGATTTAATTAAATATGAAATTCCAATAATAATATTTGGAATATTATTATAAGAATAATAGATATGGTAAATATATTATTCGTAGGAACATATCAAGGGATATATAATCCGTAGAGATTATATTATGCGAATTTAGCAAATTATTTTGCTTAGAAATTAAGCTAAGGTAATCCCTATGAATATGTGTCCTATGGGAATTCAGTAAGATACACAAGAAATATAATTTCTCCATAAAATCTCTTGTTAGAGTTTTCCTAGCAAGTTTGTCTAGAGATTCAAAGCTGGCACCTCGGTGCAGATCGGTGAATAGCGATTGCATGGATACCATAGTAGAGGATTCCGCATACGAAGTGTTGTAAGATTTCTTATTTAGATATCTTGAATTTATTTATGCAATTAATCTGTTCGTTGTTGGTGAACAATATTTCCGCTACGCATGTTACGTGTTTTACGTGCCTCTAAATTCCAACACTTTGTCCGGGGATCAATTAATGACCCGGTTCGCTGACTGCACGTTCGATGAAGATCACTTTGCGGCATTAGGGGGAGATCCGAATTCAAAATTGAATGAATGTCGGGAGCTTACGTGGAACATAAGTAATCTTCAGTATCTAGATACATGCACTAGTCAATTTAAACTGGAAGTTCAGAAGATCATTAACTTGCAAAATTTAGCAAATAATCTGCCAAACGCGTTCACTGACTATAGAGGTGTAACTAAATCGCATATACCTGTAGTAAATGCTCCCCAAAGGGTTGAGGTCCCAAGCAAATCAAGTATACATGCCCCCACACGCCAGAAGCGTAAAGGACCTACAACCAATACAAACACACCTAAAAGAAAGGCTTGCAAAACTGGTCAGCCGAACATAAAATCTCTTGAAAAGATTCATCTAGAAAACTTAAAGTCTCTAGAAGAGACTCGTCTAGAAGACGAACGTCCTAGTAATGAAGCATGTGCACAAAATATTCAATGCACTAGGACCGTGGAACGACGGGACCAAATACACTGGGAAATGAAGATGGTCTGGTTGACATAAACGTTGAAGTCTCTATGAATTTCATAGATACGGGAGAAATATATAATAGAAATATTACTGTCGTCGACGACACATTTGCAGCGACAATTGCTCTTTTCGTTATAAATAATGATCTAGATCCAGAACCCAAAACTATTGCCCAGTTTCGGAAGCACTCCAATTGGGTAAAATGGAAAGAGGCAATTGAAGTAGAGCTCGCATCGCTAAACAAAAGAAAAGTATTTGGCTCTATCATTCGTACACCCGCGCGCGCTATCCCTGTAGGATATAAATGGGTTTTTGTACGAAAACAAAATAAGAATAATATTATGGAGAGGTATAAAGCGAGGCTGGTAGCTCAAGGGCTTTCGCAGAGACCCGATATTGATTTCGATCAAACCTATTCTCCCGTAATGGACACAATCATGTTCCGCTACTTAATATCTTTGGCAGTTAAATTAAATCTCCAGATGAGATTGATGGACGTTGTAACCGCATATTTATACGGATCACTAGATGCCGACATCTATATGAAAATCCCCGATGGATTTGAGATTCCCCAGATGAGGACTGGTGAAAATCGCAGTATGTATAGCATAAAACTGCAGAAGTCATTGTACGGCCTAAAGCAATCAGGACTCATGTGGTACAACCGACTTAGTGAATTCCTCTAGAAGAAGGGATACACGATTGATATATCTTTCCCATGCGTATTCACGAAGAAATCGCAAGGTGGTTTTTGCATTATATCCGTATATGTTGATGACCTAAATATAATCAGAACATGCAAAGAGATTAAAGAAGTCAGTTCAATCTTGAAAGCTGGATTTGAAATGAAAGTCTTGGGTAAAACCAAGTATTGCCTCGGCCTGTAGATCGAGCATCTCCCAGAAGGAATACTTATACATCAGTCAACCTATGTAAAGAAGGTATTGAAGAGATTTATATGGATAAATCTCATCCACTAAGCACACCTATGGTTGTCCAATCCCTCGAAGTGGATAAGGACCCATTTAGACCGAGAGAAGATACAGAAGAAATTCCGGGGCTAGAAGTTCCTTATCTTAGCGTTGTTGCAGCATTACTCTATCTCGCAAATTGCACTAGACCGGACATTGCATTTGCAGTTAATTTGCTTGCGAGATATAGCGCTTCTCCTACGAGGAGACATTGGAATGGTGTTAAGCATGTTCTACGGTACCTCCAAGGGTCTCAAGATCTTGGACTATTTTACCGTAAGAACCAAGACAAAACCTTGGTAGGTTATGCAGATACTGACTATTTGTCTGATCCCCACAATGCCATATCCCAGACTGATTACGTTTTTCTCTGTGGTTGTACCGCGATCTCATGTAGATCGGTTAAACAAACCATGGTTACCACGTCTTCAAACCACTCAGAGATAATAACTTTGTTTGAAGCCGCACGAGAATGTGTTTGGTTAAGGTCTTTGGTAAAACACATTGGTGACTCGTGTGATATCGCTAAAGGCGATACATCCCCCACTATTATATTTAAAGACAACGCAGCTTGCATCGCACAAATGAGTAATGGGTACGTCAAAGTAAACTTGACGGAACATATTTCACCTAAGTTTTTCTACCTATACGAACTCCAGAATAGTGTTGTGATTACCATTCAAAAGGTGCAATTTAGTTACAATCTAGCAGATCTGTTCACTAAGGCCTTACCTACATCTACTTTTGAAAAGTACATTCATGGTATTGGAATGCGAAAGCTCAAAGGGTTGTTGTCTTCAGGGGGAGCGGTAACCCGAAATGAATCTAGAAGATTTGATCCGGAAGATCAATAAAATTACATTCCTCCCTAACTAAATATTTGGTCGCTACCTAGCACGTGGAGTTTTTATGACAAGACATATATGTTATGTCGTAATGTCCAAGGGGGAGTGTTATAAATCTAGCAGATTTATTATACCAAATCTAGAAGATTTGATGTGGACATTACTAATGGACTTATAACCTAAACGGGCTTTAGGTTTAGACTAGGTCTTTCTATTATAAATAGATCTTTGTACTAAGAATTGTATACACGCATACACACACATATTAGTGAAACTCCTAGCTTGGTACGCCCCCAGACGTAGTCGTTATCGATGAACTGGGTGAACAAATCTCGTGTCTCTATTCTACGCTCTCGATTTACAACAGTCACATCATCATTTAATTCTACCCCTCAATTTATACCTCTAATCCCCCAATCATCTAGGTACAGATGTTACTATTCAGGACCCCACTGTCCATATCATTTAATTCATTTAATACTTATTAATTAATTCAGTATTTTTTTAATTTATTTTTGTTTTATATTAATTTGTTATAATAAAAAATATTAATTTATACTTAAAATAAATATTAATTTATACTTAAATTAATTTAATTCATTTTTTTAGTAGTATATATATACATATACATACATATATAACCAGGTGGTTTAGCCCACCTGGCCACCGGGTTCCTCACTCAAGTGAGTGACCCGGGTTCGATCCCCTCTAGGAACGAATTATGAGAGTTATAAGGAGGGCTTGGAGATTTCTGGGTGTATTTGGGGACTTGGTGAACTAATCTAACTACTAACCACTAACATTTACCGATAAAAAAAAACATATACATATATATATATATATATATATATATATATATATATATATATATATATATATATATATATATGCAACAACTAGTTCCAATATTTTTTCTTTGAAAAAAAATAGCCCTTTTCTTTAAAACGGTGAAAAAAATGCATGTATATGTATGTATATTGGTGCGCCAGTAAAAAATAAAATTGATGAATGGGTCCCATGAACAGTATTTGGAGTACCCCAAATAATTCTACCTCTCTTTTCTCTCTCCTCATTTCTACCCAACCCCCCAACCATTTCATGGAGGTAGAAATTGTGCCAAGTAGGATTTCTACCTCCCAATGGTAGTGATGCTCCAACTATGCCCAAAGAGTACGAATATTTTCACCAAAAAATTTAATTGTTCATTGTACGGTTCAATTTACCTCTACAAAAAAATCTAAAAATTGAATAATTTTTTTAATACTAGTATTCGGCTCATTGGCCGACTAATTCGGGGACCCATAACCCACCGTCCACTAGCGGAGAAAAATTGAATAATATTTAAATCGTGTATTTCGATCAAACGATAATTGTTAAAAAAAAAATTATCGAAAAAATATTTTTTTGGGGTGAACTGATGAATTTGGGGAGGGGGGATATCTATACTCATCCCCAAAATCAAGGTCTGGATTCTATTTAAGGAGTACGTTTTTTTTTTTACAGCAAATTCATAAATTTTAAATGCATTTTTAAATAATATTAATATTAATAATTTTTAGACGAAGTATAAAATGAAACTAAGGGGGGGTATTGGATTAGGATTTTAAAAGACTTTTTTAGCTGAAAAAAGTCATGCGGATTTAAAAGACTCTGCAGGATTTTTAGGACTTTTAAGATTTTGCAGGATTCTGTAAAACTTTATAAATCAGGATTTTAATGGATTCTGTAGGACTTTGTAGACTTTGCAGAATTTCATGGATTTGTGACATATAAAGAGTTCAAAATTTTTTATACATTCAAATTTTTTTTAGGATAATTTTTTTCATAAATTTGAAATGTTATAGTCCACAATATATATATTTTATGACATATACTCGTATATATATGGGTGTTAATATGTAATTGATGCTACATTAAACTTTTTATTCTCAATAAAAATTATTGGGGATAAATTGTGTGTAAAATATTATTCCAACTACTCAAACCACCACAAATTATCTATTGCACATAGTGACGAATCCAGAAAATTTTCATGGTGGGAGCACAAAAAGATACATTCATATATACTCACTCCGTCTTAATTTTATTTTCAAATTCCACTATTCACCTCTACAAAGATCTCTAAATTACATATCATTGTACTAATAATTACACAAAAAATATCTTCCTTTTATTTCATTCATTTAAAATGACTAATACACCCTCATTAAAAAAACTATTTATCCATTTAAAATATACAAATTAACTCTCACATTAAAATCTTTGGAAAGTTAATTGGAAAAACAAAACTGGATCATAGGGAGTAATACATTATTAAAAAGTTCTTCCTACATAGCAACTCAAGTCTATTATTCTATCCGTCCCAATATTGTTTGTCCCATGCATAATTGATATTAATTTTAAGAAAAATATGTAATGAATATAGTGTTGAGAGGTAATTTTGTAAATTTTATTTAAAAAAAAAATTGGATGAATTGAGTATATGTATAAGCCCTAAAAGTATATAATGACATTTTATGAGTAAAATTAACCTACACAGGTTGGCATATGTGTATGATATGATTCACTATAAACACTAAAAAAATATTTGGAAAAATAACTATATAAATATGTAATAGTAAAAAAAAATTGCGGGGTATGTGCGTCCGTCTTTAATTGCACAAATCTATAATTCTTTTTCTTAATTGAGGGAAATAAACCAATTATTGGGTATGATTTTGGTAGATTTGGGTTGGATTTGGATTTTAATTTGTTGAAAATGAATAGAAACAGAGGAACAATAATGCAGAAGATAAGTGAACAAGTTTGTTGGTCATGGTAGTATGCAAAAAATAACAAATCAAGCAAATGAGATCAGGAAACTTCTGTGGATACAGAACAGAGTGTTGGGAAATTGAGTTTTTAATTCTCGGGTATATTTCAAAAAAATTATTTTATTTCGGCACACATACTATTTCACTTCAAAAGTCCTTCAAAATCTTATGGGTTTGGATGAGATTGTTGGTATTTATAAAAACAACTAAAAAGTCCTTCGAAATCTATCTAACACAACAATCCTTTAAAATTCTTATATTTTTTAATACCAATGGATTTATTTTAAATAATAAAAAGTCTATAATGAATACCAATGGATTTTAATGGAATCTTTAAAAATCTTGAAAACCCAGATTGAATAACCAGTGGATTGTTTTTAAGTGACGTAAAATCCTAATTGAATACCAACAGACTTTTTTATAAAAAAAAGTTTTTTAAAATCATATGAAATCCTAAACCAATACACCCCACTAATTCAAACATGAACCACTTTAAAGGATATGAGTTATTTTTATTATGAGTATTAGTTGTTTTTACGAAAAAGTATTAATTTTAGAGGGTACAAGGTGTTTTCATTAAAATTGTGTTTACTTCTCTAGTGTGGGTTAATTAGGAATAAAATTAAAGTTACTGTACATGTTATTTGTTGCTGGTTATACCATGTTTACTTTGGTGATTTAAGAGCTGGTAATTTCGTAAAATATTAACTTATCAGCAATCAAATTCTCCTAAATTTTAGGTTTTCACATTTCACTAAATAACAAAGCGGCACAACGAATGTAGAATTTGTACTTCAATCTACTACGATTACACCGCGACAATGGCATTGGTTAACACCGAAGCAAGGGATTTATCGACCTCCCAAATATATCTAAAAAAATTCTGCAAAAGAACACGATACAATCGTACCTGGAAGACAATCGCAGATTGCTGGGAACACAATGTCAACTAAATTTGATTATTCGGTAATTTGAGTCAACTAAAATTAATCTTTAATCCAAAATAAGGCATTTCACCCTTGGATTAACGTTATAAATTCAAATCCAACTTCGAACGAGTGCAAAGATGAAGATGTTGGGACAATGTCAGTTTTGATTAGATCCCAAAGCCCCTGAAAAGATGTTTGCATCTGTTTGTCAGACTAGTCTTGGTTAGGATTTGTTCTTAGTCATTTTACACTTCACAGGTACTCAGTAAGAGGAGCACTTACTGATGACAATCAAGACAAGAGCCTGAAGACGGAGTTTGCCATCATGAACTTATGACAGTCTTCTAAGCTGGCTGAGTAAGTCTCAGTGATGAAGAGTATGACCCTGAGGTCATTACTACTCAGTCCTGAAGGGAACAGGATGATACTGAGTTCATGGGAAGACTTGGAGTAGAGCTAAGCAATGTAAAAGGAATGTCAGCGTTAGGACAAGACCGGTGAGTTCAAGACAAAAAGAACTTAATAAGACAAGCCTGAAGCCCAGGAATAAGTTCTGATATTCTCACAAACCTGATGACGTGGACCAATCCGGGAAGGACACACACGTACAGAACCTGACAGAAGACTGACTTCAGACTGCATTTTCAACGGGCTAGCATTTAATGTGCATTTAATGCGACTACCTAATTCCATGCAAAGGACGGCTGCTGCATGAAGATATGTCCGTTTGAATCACTCTACATAGTTGACAAGAAAGGATATCTCTCCAACGGATAGTTTTTTCAAATCATCTATAAATACAGAATGCCTTGAACCCATTCAAGGTTACGGGAAATTTCCAAGCCATAAATTATTCAAACTCTCAAGCACTCAAAGCATTCAGTCTGTAGAAGAAGCACTCGAAACCCTTTAAATTTCCCAAGTGTTTCTTAGCAACTGAGAGTTAATCTGTATTCCAAAGAGCGTACAAGCAATATCTTAAGCTTAGAGAGATTATCCAACCCTTAGCATAACTCTGTCTTGTAAGGATAATCTCAACCTAGTTGGAATCCAAACTGAAACCAAAACCCTAAAGTTAGGTTTGTTGGAAGTAAGTTAAGTTCGTTAGGAAGGAAGTTTGTATAGCTTAGTGAGGTAGCTGATCTTGGTGCACCTTGGCACGTTAAAAACAAGAATCCCTTGAGTGAATTTCCTGTTAAATCAGGTCGTGGACGTAGGAGCTCGAGTCTCTGAACCACGTTAAACTTGTCGTGTTCTTATTGCTTTGATATATTGCATACCTGCCATATTAAATGTTCATTCATTGCATAAGATTTATCAGGTTTGAATCAATCAGCCTGATCTTTTAAAAAGAGCACTGCCCTTACTAAACACATTTCGGTGGAGTAATCAGTTTTCGGAAGCAAACTAATCAAGACTTTAAACTATCAGGGCACACACATTTCCGCATTGAACTTAAACTGATAGTTAGCCAACTGGCCCGCACCAAGTGTAGTCAGTAGGTGTATTATCAGCTTCTAGTTCTCTTTCACTCTGAGTAAAGGGGACTCAGTAAGGTTTTAAGTTAAAAATTGGTATACGTGTATTTTCCCCCATACACGTATACCTCAGTCTTGTACCGGGACCAACAAGTGGTATCAGAGCAGTGGTTCAAAAGACCACTGACTTTGACTACTAATAGTTTCAGAGGAGAAATTGTTGGTGGTCACTGAACAGATCTGAGTTTGCTTTTTATAAAACTCGCATCATCATGACTTCGAGGAGACTTGAAGCTTCGTTACCTGAATTCTCTGTATCTAACTTTGTTTATTGGAAGTTCAGATCAGAAGCGCATGTTGATGTCATCCATGACCAGATGCCGCGTGTTCTCAGTGAGGGACCAATCAAGATCACTGTTCCTAATGTCAGAGGACTGGGATATGAACATCTTGAGATTGGCGTGCAGGTTCCGAAAGAAAGGAAAGACATGACCAACGATGAAATCAAGATGGTGGGATTGGACAATGTTGCCAGAAACATCATTTTGCATACGGTGCCCTTCGAGGAGTCAGCCAGGCTAATGAACTTGAAAACGGCAAAGGAGGTTTGGGATGAGCTAACCAGGATGTGCAAGGGGTCAGAAAAGATAAAGGAGAACAAGAGGAATATTGCCATTCAGAAATTCGAAGCATTTGAGAGGTTGCCTGATGAGACAATCGATCAGATGGAGTCAAGGTTCATCAAGTTGATGAATGAGCTGGTGATGCTGGACAAGGATGTTCCTAAGAGAGATGTTGCTTCAAAGATCCTGAATGCCCTTCCTGAGAGATTGGATAACAGTGTAATTATGCTTAAGAACACTCAGGATATGAGTAACATAACCTCTGCTTTACTTTTTTCAGAGCTAAAGGCACTGGAATTTGATCTTAACAAAAGAAAGAAGAAAGTTCAGCCAGAAGAGGAAGAAAAGGAGAAAACTCCTGAGAAAAGTGTGGCGTTCAAGACCAGGTCTGAACCTGTTGAATCTTCATCTAAGTCACTGATGGAGATGAGCAATGAAGAGCTTGTTGAGGAGTACAGCCTGATGGCCAGACGCTTTGACAAGCTTAATTCCAGGTTTGGTCGTTATAAGAAATTTTATCAGGACTCACGTGACAGGAAACCTGAAGGAACCCACCAAAGCTCAAGGAGATATGAGGAAAGGAGAAACACTGACCAGAGGAGAGATCGTGGCGAAGAAAGAAGATATTCAGATCCAAAGCCCGATCGTAAAGATGAACAGAGACGTACTCATGATGACAAGCACTCAGGGAAGACTGAAAGCTCATCAAGACAGAGGGAATCTGACTCAAGGAGGATCCCTGAACCAAGGAGGGAAAGAGGAGATGAGCAACCAATATGTTACAACTGTAACAAGAGCGGGCACTATCAGTATGATTGCCCGAAGCTGAGTGCAAGGGAAAGAGAGGACAAGAGAGCCAAGAGAGACTAGAGACTTGCTGACTGGAGAGCGATGCTCGTTGAGGATGCAACTGACTCTGCTGGTCCTGAGGAGAGGTCGCCTGAACTCTTTTCTGATGATGAGTACGATGATGTTTGCCTAATGGCAAGGGAGGAACCTGAGGTAACATCTAACTCTGTATGTGGTTCCTACACTGGTCAAAATCCTGAGCTAAGCTCAGAGTCAATCAGAGAAATGAACCTTCAGATCTGCCTGGATCAATTGATGATTGATTTCTCCAGATTGCAGGAAACTAATGTCTTCTTGGTAGAGGAGAACAAGAAATTGAGTACTGAGGTTCAGAACCTGAATGATCAGCTCACTCAGTCCGATCTTAAGGAATCAGCTCAGATTGTGAGACTAACTCAGGAGATTGATCTAATCAATGCTGAGCGTCTCCCAAGAGAGAAGATTCTGAAGGAATTGGCTGACGAAGAGCTGGTCAGGAAGGAGGAGCTGAAGGTACTCAAGAGTAAGTTTGATGGCCTCTTTGCCAGATATGAAATCCTGAAAAAGAGTGAGGACTCACTCAAGCAGAAGGTTGCAGCAATGAATAAATCCTCAGTGGCTAGAGAGGAAATAAATAGCAGCCAGATGCTTGGGAACGAGAAAAAGGGACTTGGATATGTTCCTAAGAAATCCTCACAGGGTCAATCTCATGTTGCTTCAGGGAGCAACACTGAGAGGGTATTTGTTCAGGCAGGCCAGAATGCACCCAAGGTTGTACTTCAGGCCCGTCAAACTGATAAGGGTAAGGAAACTGTTGACACAATCAGGGTTGCCCCCAAGGTTGTTAAGCCAAAACCCAAGGGAAAGGCAAAGCAACCAAGGGAGGTCCCTGAGAGCTCAGACCAGAGAAAGACTCAGGCCAAGAGCCCTCAGACTGGTCAGCGAGGGTACCATCATGCTTGGCATTACCAACAGGGAAGGCCAAATATGATGACACCCCCATGATTTTGGAATCCTGAGGCCTTTAACTGTTTTCCATTCCCTCACTTGCCTAGGGGGAAAAGAACACAGGGCCCTTATCAAGAACAAGGCCCAAGACCTGCTGCACCCAGACCTAGGAAGAACAGGAAGCCAGCCCAAAAGGCACCCACTCAGGCTCCTGAGAAGTCTAAGTCTAGCACTCATACACCATCTTCCTCTCAGGCAAAGAAGAAAAAAGTTGTGTATGTTGATGTTTCAGGGAGACAGATTTACCACTCTGAGGCAATCAGGGTAGTTAAGCAAGTCTAGATCCCGAAGGGTACAACTGACACGATAGGACCAAACACCCAATGGGTACCTAAAGCCTGATTTGCTTGCAGGCGGCTGTGGATCACAACAAGAAGAGAGGAGACTCAAACAAAGCTGTTTGGTACCTAGACAGTGGATGCTCAAGGCATATGACTGGAATGAAGAGTCTTCTCCAAGAATATCAAGCTAAAGATAGTCCACAGGTAACCTTTGGTGATAACTCAAAAGGTGTTACTAAAGGTCTTGATGTCCTGATAATAGGTACAGTCAGAGTGGAAAAGGTGTCCTTTGTGGAAGGACTGAAGCATAACCTGTTGTCAGTAAGTCAAGGACAAATCAACACAAGTGCTTCTATCAGGTATCAGGAAAGGTAACGTTTATCTCGCTGATTGGAGCAACACTATTCCTAATACTTGTTTTGTTGCTAAAAGCTCACTAGAGCTCAGTTGGCTATGGAATAAAAGATTAAGCCACCTGAACTTCAAGATTCTTAACAAAATTCTAGACAGTCACTTGTTGAAGGTCTACCTAATGAAGTTTTTAGCAAAGATCATGTGTGCAAAACTTGTCAGGAAGGGAAGCAGGTTAGAGCTTCATTCAAAGAGAAAGCTTCCCATTCCACTGACAGGATACTTCAGCTCTTGCACATGGACTTATTTGGTCCCATAACACCTGTGAGTATGAATGGTAGGAAATATACCCTTGTGGTTATTTATGATTATTCTAGATATACTTGGGTTATTTTCTTGTTGAATAAGAAGGAAACACAGGTGAAGCTTTCAGAGTTGCTCAGAAGGCTCAGCAATGAGAAGAATCAACCCATTACTAAAATCAGATCTGACAAAGGCACTGAATTTATAAATTCATATATTTCTGACTTTTGTAATGAACTTGGTATAGCTCATGAGACTTCTGCAGCTAGAACCCCACAACAGAATGGTGTCACTGAAAGAAGGAACAAAACACTGAAGGAAGCTGCCAGGACCATGCTGGCTGAGTCAGGATTGCCCAAGAAATCCTGGGCTGAGGCAATCAACACTGCATGCTACACTCAGAACAGATCCATGCTGAACAAACAACATGCACAGACCCCATATGAGACATGGAATAAGAGGAAACCTCGTATATCTTACTTTCATATATTTGGTTGTAAGTGCTTCATCCTCAACAATGGGAAGACCCAATTGAAAGCCTTTGATAGCAAATCTGATGAAGGAATATTCTTAGGATATTCTGAAGTTAGTAAAGCCTTCAGAGTTTACAATTGTAGGACCCTTGTTGTGGAAGAATCACCACATGTTGTGTTTGATGAAACTGCTAATGAGTCTAGAGTAAAAATGTTGAATCCTGACACTGAGGAGGTCACAAGGAGAGTGAAAAGGCTGAGCTTAAGGAATCAACCTGATCCAAAGGTCAAAACTGTACCAATTCCAAGATGGGATGATGACGATGATCAGGATGATGAATCAAGTGCCACTCCTAAGCCTAGCACATTAGGGATAGTTGAGCCTTAGACTGAGGAACAGGCTCAACCTGAGGTAAGCACCGTCTATGAAGATGCGGTTGCAGCTGAGATGGTTCCTGAGTCACCTCATCAAGGGGGAACCAATGTCCCTGACATTGAGCTTGTTAACCCTTTTGGTATAGACTCAGGTTCTTCTCCTTCTGTTCAATTTCCTGAATTTCATGAGCCTGTAGACACTAACATTGCAGGTACTTCAGGAACAACTCCTGGCAAGAGAACATGGATAGAGGATCATGCTATAGATCAAGTCATTGGTGATCCAACTGAGGGAGTCAGGACCAGACGGTTTCATGGTGAGAGTGCATTGTTCTGTTGCTTTCTCTCTGAGCAAGAGCCTCAGAACATTGAAGAAGCTCTCACTGACTCGAACTGGATCATTGCCATGCAAGAGGAGTTGAATCAGTTCACAAGGAATCACGTTTGGGATCTGGTTGATAGACCCAGGCATCAAGGTGTTATTGGTACCAAGTGGGTCTTCAAGAACAAGAAGGATGAGAATGGTGTTGTAGTAAGGAACAAGGCTAGACTGGTTGCAAAAGGGTATTATCAATCTGAGGGAATAGACTATGATGAGACTTTTGCTCCAGTGGCTAGGTTGGAAGCTATCAGGTTGTTCCTTGCATATGCAACATACAAGAAGTTTAAGGTGTATCAAATGGATGTCAAGAGTTCCTTCCTGAATGGTGTACTCAATGAAGAGGTATATGTTGAACAACCTCCGGGGTTTGAGGTTGGAGATAGAGTATACCATTTAAAGAAAGCACTCTATGGACTTAAGCAAGCACCAAGAGCTTGGTATGATACCCTCTCTCAATTCCTGACAGACCATGGGTTCAAAAAGGGAACCGTGGATAGGACATTGTTCAGGATCACTGAAGGTGATGACATTCTCTTGGTCCAGATTTATGTGGATGACATAATATTTGGATCACCAAATCATCAGCTCTGTGAGAAATTCTCTAAGCTGATGACTGGTAAATTTGAGATGTCTATGATGGGAGAGATGAACTTCTTTTTAGGATTGCAGGTCAAGCAGACTGATCAAGGTATCTTCATTAATCAGGCCAAGTATACAAGGGACTTGATTCATAAGTTTGGTGTTCAGAACAGCAATCCAGCCAGGATCCCTATGAACACAAATTGGAAGATGGATCCTGACACTGAAGGGACTTCAGTAAATCAGACTGAGTATCGAGGGCTAATAGGTTCTTTGTTGTACCTAACTGCAAGTAGGCCTGACATTACGTTTGTAGTTGGTGTGTGTGCGAGGTATCAGTTTGATCCCAAGAGAAGTCATTTGGAGGCTGCTAAGAGGATACTTAAGTATTTGAAAAGGACAGTCAATATGGGACTATGGTATCCTTCAGATGACAACTTAGAACTGACAGGTTATTCAGTTGCAAATTATGGAGGTTGTAGGATTGATAGGAAATCAACCTCAGAAACATGTCAGTTTTTGGGGAGCAAGTTGATCTCGTGGTTTAGCAAGAAGCAGAATTCAGTTGCAACATCCACAACTGAGGCTGAGTATATGGCTGCAGGTAGTTGCTTTGCTCAGATTTTATGGTTGAGGCAACAGTTGAGGGACTACCAAGTATTTGCTAATGAGGTTCCAATCTATTGTGACAACAATAGTGCTATAGCAATTACTCAGAACCCAGTGCTTCACACAAGGTGCAAGCATGTGGATATTAGGCATCACTTCATTCGAGATCATGTGGAGAAGAAGGATATTAGGATGGAGAAAATTCACACTGACAGGCAAAGAGCTGACATCTTGACTAAGCCTTTGGCTGAAGCAGGGTTTATGGAACTGTCAGTGGAGTTAGGACTTTTAGATCCGGGAGAGCAGTCAGTATAGGATTTTAAGGGGAACTCAGACCAGACTCGACTCAGCGAGGTATCAGGGTGCTACAATGTCTCTCTGACAGGTATGAGTTCCATCCTGGCTTTGTGAATTTCAAGCGTCTCCCTGAGTCCTTCGTCCTGAAAATCTTTATTAAATGCATTCCGTTTTCATTAAAAGCACATCTTTTCATATTTAAACCCACGCACAACGGAGCATTTAATGCTTCAGTTACTTTTTCATATATATGTCCGTTTTATACGGAATATGACTGACATGGGTAAATGATTGATGTTGAGATTAATCCTGGCCCTTCATTTCAAAACTTTTCAAATTCAGGAATTAATCTCAACCCCACGCCTGAGTAACTGATTTAATCTTATCAATCAAAGAATGTCATTGAGGTTTTTACGCAAACACTAAAGCACTTGCACACTGAGTATTCTCTTGCTCAAGCACTCAATTTCAGTTTTTCACAAATCTCTTACTCTCAATCAATGGCATTCCTCAAATCAACCTGGTCCACAGACAACATCGATGATGTCGTCAACAACAAACTTGTGCACATGGAGCAAGTCATCTCCATGGACGGCATTTGCTTGAATGTGGAGGAAATCTGTCCAGTCTTCAACTGGATTTCTGGAGCAGGTCTTGAGATATATTTCACCAAACGACCCATCTCCGTGATACCCAAAGCAGTAGTTGAAGCCTACTTCAACCTTTTTGTTAGAAGGGGAGAAATGTTCACACGGGTGACCGCTCTAAAACCCACCGGAGAGAAGGACGTTGATGGCTAGCCTTTCTACGAACAGACTGAGGTGGAGATCGACCTTAGGAGAGCAATAAGGGAGGTGTTCATTCTACCGTCATCTAGCGTCAACCCCAGGGTATACAAGGAGAATGGTGAAGGAGAACTCCTTGCAAAATGGACTAAGACGGGGTCAGGTGAGTTTAAGGCCCGTTAGAACAAGAACACCCTGAAGCCGGAGTACAGGGATCTTGTGGATCTTGTATCCAAGGTGGTCATGGGGTCCACTGGCTCACATGAACAATTGAGCCTGCCCAAACTAAGGATCATGGGGGCAATCGTGGATGGAGTGGAAGCCAACTGAGAGCAGTTCTTCCTTGACCAGATCAGTCAGGCGGCACTGGACAAGCTTAAGAAGGACGAAGACAAGACACACATCTCTGTCAAAGTTATCCTGTCCTTTGGCACGCGCCTGTCAATCCTGATTGCCCATGTCTGCAATGGGTACACGTTCGACTTGGAGGACACCCTATCTTCCAAGAAGGTGATGTTCACCTCGCTGAGTGATACCTACGCGATGCTAGGGCTGACTGATCCCAATGCCAAGGCAAAGGGTCAGGCCAAAAAGCCAGCTGGTAAGGCCTAGAAGGTGGCTACCAGTCTCATCGAGCAGGTAGATGAGCTCTTCGAGAGAAGGGATGAGGCTGAGGAGGTTGTGGAGCCTGAGGTTGAGGAGGTGCAGCCTGTGGTGGAGAAAGTAGAGAAGAAGAGGGTGAAGATTGTGATGTCAGGGAAAAACACGAGCTCAGGGACTGAGTCAAATCCCAAGATGGCCGTTTCTGAGGCTGAGGGAACTGACGATGACGTCAGTAAGGATCAAGGGAAGAGGCCCTTCAAAAGACTTAGGAAGGGACCCAAAAAGTCCCCAGCTAAGAGCCTTCCTGAGATCACAGAGAGGGAGAAGTCAAGCTCTCCTAAAGCCTCTGACTTGGAGGAAGTGAGAAAGTCTATCGAGACGGCTGAGTTGTTGCAGCCTGAGATAGCAGCCCACACATCCCCTACTCACCCTGACCCCCAACCCCAAACCTACCCTGATCCCTCACCTCAACCCACCCAATCACCCCAAACATCAGAGCCAAATATTCCAGAGTCAGTGCCCTCCCCTCAGAGGCCTGACCAACCCTCAAATCCTACCCCTAACCCTGATGATTTCCCCTCATACCCCAACCCCAAAGATTGCCCCAAATCCTTGCCCAATAAAGAGGATGACTTCCTCGAGATGCAGGAGGAGGAGGAGCTGGATGAACACATGATGGGTGGTATGTTGGAGAACACCCTAAGGGGGAATGCCACGGAGTGGGCAGCTAAGTGCTGGCCCGGGCTGAATAAGTACAAGGAGCTGCTAGCTAATGTTGTCAAGCTGAAGGTGTGGTTGGAATTAAAACAATCCAATATGCAAGAGCAACATATGCTGGTGGATGCTCGTGGCTGGGAGCATTGGGAGACTGAGGAAGCAAGGCTGTGCACCTTCTTTGGACTGACTAGCTGGCTGCAACTGCTAAATCTTGAGAACCTGAAGCAACTGGTAGTTGAGATGATGTCCAAGGCGAAGGCTGACATCCTTTCTAATGATGAGAAGAATAAGGATGATGATGATGATGAGGCTCAAGGTGGAGCATTGGAGAAAGTTGTGGATGAGACAGCTAGGGAGGTTGACAGTATGATCCCTGAGCCTCAGGCTCAGGGGGAAGGTGTGAAAGACACTGGTGCCAAGGGTGGACCAGTGGCTGAGGATGTTGTGAACATCTCAGCCGCCGATGAGATATCTGTCGATGATGGGATTCCCTGCCCTGAGACAAGGGAGAAAGATGTTGAGGCGTCAGAGGAGACTCCCAGTTCCGAAGGACAAGTTCCTAAGGTTCGAGATGGCATGGCTGAGCCTGAGCTGGCGGCCACGACCACTCAACAACTGCCTTCAGTACACCCTGAAGAGGGGACTGATGCTGCAGGGGCTGACAAGGGAAAGCAGCCGATCACTGAGGAGGCCGTCAATGAGGAAGAAGATGTTATTATAACTGGGGTCGGCCGCACTGAGTTCACCTCTATTGTGGAGGTGAAGAAGGAGAAAACCACTGAAAATCTAGCTGAACTTCAGGAGGAAGTAATGAGGCTACGAGCTGAGAAATATGAAGATGCCAAGGCCCTGGCGAAACACATCAAATGGACAAAGTCAGCATACAACACCCTTGTAAACAGGGAGCTGATTTTGCTTAAGAGGACGATGACTGACACGGCCAAGTCAGTGAGGAACGAGAGAAAGCGCACAAAGAAGATGCTAAGGCAAACCTTGAGGAAGCTGACGGAGAAGGATGAGCAAAGGAAGGAGGAACTTAATCAGCCGGTGGAGAAGCTTGCAGCTCAGGCTGGAGCCTTATTCACTCAGGCCATTAAAGACTCAGCGTCCAAATTGGAGCTGGAGTCAGATCGTATTGCTCAGACTTCAAAGTCCATTGCTGAGAGGCTGACCCAAGCAAATGATCAATCCGCCAAGATGGAGGAGAGGATCGAGAAGGCTGAACAAAGACTCCAGCTTTCTATGGAGGTCTTTGAGAAGAAGGTTAATGCTGCAATCAGTTCTGTATCATTTGCAGGGACTGGTATCTCGACGGTAGTTGAAATGCTGAAGGAGGGAATCACTGAAGTTCAATCCCTAACCTCCTTCGTAATCAACAGCGGATTTGACGCGTTCCCATCGCAGGCCGATGATGATGCCAAAAAGGGGGAAAAGAAGAAGAAAATATCCCATCCTGAGGCATCAGAGGCAGTCAACCAAGGCAAAACCATTCAAGCTGATCCTGAAGCCAATCCTGAAGGGAACGTACTGAGGGTGAGGAAATCAGCGAGGTTGGCAGCAGCTGAGAATGAAGATGAGGAGGTCGCTGCAAGGCTGAGGGCCGAGGCAGCAAAGAAGGCAAGGACTGATGAACCTTCAAAGCAACCTGAGCCAGTTCAGAAGTCTCCCCCCATGAACACAAGGAAGAACCCCATCACTTACTCTGGGGAGATGGTGGCGTAGTTATGCGCTGAGGCGTGGGGGACACCTTCTGAGAAAACCGAGGCTGAGCGCAGAGCTGACATCGCACAAAAAGAAAAAATGCGCATCTTGGAGATCAAGGTTGAAAAGCTGACTGATATCACTGAGCTTCAACAAAGGGAACTCGATGATGCAGTGATCAGTCTGCTTAGGAGGGAGAAGGCGAAGCCTGAGCCTATGAAGTACAGAAAGAGGCCAACTGCAAGGAAATCAACAATTCTTCAGGTCAGAAGGCCAGAATCAGGTCAGAGGGAAGATTATTTTGATAAGTTTATCTCAGAAGCATTGAAGGAGTTCTGGGCTGATGTAAGGGATGAGTTTGTGAAATTATGGTACGTGGTGAAGAAGTGGGGCGACTCTGAAGACATCAATGCCCACTTCACTGACTACATGATGGACAATCATCCTGAGCTGATCCAAAAGATCTTGGAGGAGGCTGATGCAGCTCAAGTTCAAGTGAAGGCCCCTGAATTCATTGTCAAATCGCCTCCCTAAGTCCCTGGAACTGGAAAGCATGATACTAAGGCCATTATGACTGAGGTGTTGAAGATTGCGAAGGCTGAAGGGTTCGTGAACCAACCTAGAAGACTTGACGAGCTGAAGGCAAGAGTCTATGCAGGCTATGGACTTAAACCTGAAATGAGATTAGTCTAGGTGTTCACTACTTTCTTGTAATAGATTAGATTCATTGTAACCACTTTCAGATCATTCAATGAAATCTATTACTTTTGCCCACAGACAAAAACTCATTGTCTTTTTGGCTGTTATTTAAATTATGTACTTTATCAAGAATTGCTCTAACACTGTCTTATCTTAGAGATAGGTCCTTATTTCCTCTAAGTGTTTTGAGGATTTTTTCAGTATTTTGGCATCATCAAAAAGGGGAAAATTGTTGGGATAATGTCAGTTTTGATTAGATCCCAAAGCCCCTGAAAAGATGTTTGCATCTGTTTGTCAGGCTAGTCTTGGTTAGGATTTGTTCTTAGTCATTTTACACTTCACAGGTACTCAGTAAGAGGAGCACTTACTGATGACAATCAAGACAAGAGCCTGAAGACGGAGTTTGCCATCCTGAACTTATGGCAGTCTTCTAAGCTGGCTGAGTAAGTCTCAGTGATGAAGAGTATGACCCTGAGGTCATTACTACTCAGTCCTGAAGGGAACAGGATGATACTGAGTTTATGGGAAGACATGGAGTAGAGCTAAGCAATGCAAAAGGAATGTCAGCGTTAGGACAAGACCGGTGAGTTCAAGATAAAAAGAACTTAATAAGACAAGCCTGAAGCCCAGGAATAAGTTCTGACATTCTCACCAACCTGATGATGTGGACCAATCCGGAAAGGACACGCACGTACGGAACCTGACAGAAGACTGACTTAAGACTGCATTTTCAACGGGCAAGCATTTAATGTGCATTTAATGCGACTACCTAATTCCATGCAAAGGACGGCTGCTGCATGAAGATATGTCTATTTGAATCACTCTACATAGTTGACAAGAAAGGCTATCTCTCCAACGGATAGTTTTTTCAAATCATCTATAAATACAGAAGGCCTTGAACCCATTCAAAGTTACGGGAAATTTCCAAGCCAGAAATTATTCAAACTCTCAAGCACTCAAAGCATTCAGTCTTTAGAAGAAGCACTCGAAACCCTTTAAATTTCCCAAGTGTTTCTTAGCAACTGAGAGTTAATCTGTATTCCAAAGAGCGTACAAGCAATATCTTAAGCTTAGAGAGATTATCCAACCCTTAGCATAGCTCTGTCTTGTAAGGATAATCTCAACCTAGTTGGAATCCAAACTGAAACCAAAACCCTAAAGTTAGGTTTGTTGGAAGTAAGTTAAGTTCATTAGTAAGGAAGTTTGTATAGGTCAGTGAGGTAGCTGATCTTGGTGCACCTTGGCACGTTAAAAATAAGAATCCCTTAAGTGGATTTCCTGTTAAATCAGGCTGTGGACGTAGGAGCTTGAGTCTCTGAACCACGTTAAAATTTCCGTGTTCTTATTGCTTTGATATATTGCATACCTGCCATATTAACTGTTCATTCATTGTATAAGATTTATCAGGTTTGAATCAATCAGCCTAATCTTTTAAAAAGAGCACTGCCCTTACTAAACACTTTTCAGTGGAGTAATCAGTTTTTGGAAGCAAACTAATCAAGACTTTAAACTATCAGGGCTCACGCATTTCCGCACTGAACTTAAACTGATAGTTAGCCAACTGGCCCGCACCAAGTGTAGTCAGTACGTGTATTATCAGCTCCTAGTTCTCTATCACTCTGAGTAAAGGGGACTCATTAAGGTTTTAAGTTAAAAAATGGTATACGTGTATTCCCCTCCCCCATACAGGTATTCCCCAGTCTTGTACCGGGACCAACATAAGATTTTGCCTACAAACCATCCAAGTCAAAGTCGAATCAGAGAGAAGAATTAGAAGAACAAATTTAGAGTTTTGCATCCCACAAAATTTATTGATTTAATCCAAAAGAAATTAAGTTGTAAATCTTTTTTGTGTTTTTATATTAATTTCATGAAATTTATCGTTACAAATTTAGCATGCCCAGTGGAAATATCTCTACCCCCATCACTTCTTTTCTCAAGCAAGGTTAACTGTCATGATGACGGATACCTCAACTATCGAGGAACGGCTCGCCAGCCTGCTCAAAGTTGTCGAAGGGCTCACAAAACACGTCAAGAGTAAAGAAATCCAATTCGCCAACCTGGTAAATAGGGTGGATAATGGTGATGCTAGCCACACTAATGGTAAGCAAGTTGAGGGTCATGACTACGAGAAGACCTTAACCAAATAACAAACAGTTGAAACTGAGGCAACTGCTAGGGAGCTACAAATCTCATCTGATGGACAGATTCAAGTTGATCAACTCAAAAAGCTCATACTAGAAACGGTAAAGGGTAAGTTTGACGATAACTCCAAATCATTCTTCACTTACACCAAGCCTTATACCAAGAGGATTGACGACTTGAGAATGCTAGCTGACTACTAACCCCCGAAGTTCCAATAATTCGATGGCAAAGAGAATCTGAAGCAGCACGTAGCTCACTTTGTTGAAACTTGCAACAACGTTGGAGCTTATGGAGATTATCTGCCAAACAATTTGTCCACTCTTTGAAAATAAATTCCTTTGACTGGTACATTTTCTTGGCGGTTAACTTCATCGATAATTGGGATCAAATGGAGTATGAGTTCCTAAACTGACTCCATAACACAAGGAGAATGGTTACTATGATCGAGCTAACCAACACTCGATAAAGGAAAGATGAGCATGTGATTGATTATATTAATCGATAAAGAAACTTAAGCTTGAATTACAAGGATTGATTGTCTGAGGCTTTTGCAATCGAGATATGCATCCAAGGCATGCAGTGGGGTCTCTGATACATTCTTCAAGGAATCCAACTAAAGACCTTCGAAGAACTTGCTACAAGAGCTCACGACATATAGCTAAGCATGGCCACAACTGAAGCTAACGTACCACCAATTTGTGAACCTCGCGATAAGACTTATATTAACCCTTCAAGTAAGGAATGCATAACATATCTTCCTCGTGACAGGGGGCAAAATGGATTAACTCTAAAAGAACTACGACAAAAACAATATCTTTTCTCAGACTCTGACGTCTCAGAGATATTCGATGACTTGATAGATACAAAGCTCATTGAATTGTCTAAGTTGAAATGACCGGAGGAAGCTAGACTCACACATGATCCAAAATACTGCAAGTATCACCTGTTAGTTGGCCACTCAATTGAAAACTTCTTTATCTTCAAGGAAAAAGTCATGCAATTGACTGAGAAAGGAGATATAGTGCTCAAAGAGACTATATAAAGTTCTTAAAATCAAACTCCTTGACAAGAGCATAAATTGTATGTGATGCTTCTTGAACGAGTGAAAACTATCTCAAAGCCCCTTAAATCAAATCTCATTAACGAGAGCATAAATTGTATGTGATGCTTTTTGCTACGAGCGAA
The DNA here is from genome assembly GCA_947034835.1 of Ballota nigra. Lineage (NCBI taxonomy): Eukaryota > Viridiplantae > Streptophyta > Magnoliopsida > Lamiales > Lamiaceae > Ballota > Ballota nigra. The sequence goes on along the minus strand of OX344721.1, from coordinate 6,932,223 downwards.
AACTAGATCAAAGCCCCTTAAATCAAGTCTCCTTGACAAGAGCATAAGTGGTATGTGATGCTCATTGATACGAGCGAAAATTATTTCAAAGCCCCTTAAATCAAGTCTTCTTGCCAAGAGCATAAACTGTCTATGATGCTCCTTGATACAAGCAAAAACTATCACGAAACCCTTTAAATCAAGTCTCTTTGACAAGAGCATAAATTGTCTGTGATGCTTCTTGCTATGAGCGAAAACTATATCAAAGCCCCTTAAATCAAATTTCCTTGACAATAGCATAAACTGTATGTGATGCTCCTTGATACGAGCAAAAACTATCTCAAAGCCCCTTAAATCAAGTCTTCTTGACAAGAACATAAACTGTCTATGATGCTCCTTGATATGAGCAAAAACTATCACAAATCCCCTTAAATCAAGTCTTTTGACAAGAACATAAAATGTCTATGATGTTCCTTGATACGAGCAAAAACTATCACGAAGCCCCTTATATCAAGTCTCTTTGATAAGAGCATAAACTGTCTATGATACTTCTTGATACGAGCGAAAACTATATCAAAGCCCTTTAAATCAAGTCTCCATGACAAGAGCATAAATTGTATATGATGCTCCTTGATACAAGTGAAAACTATCTCAAATCCCTTTAAATCAAGTCTTCTTGACAAGAGCATAAATTGTATGGGATGTTTCTTGATACGAGCGAAAACTATCTCAAAACCCCTTTAATCAAGTCTCCTTGACAAGAGCATAAACAGTCTGTAATGCTCCTTGATATTAGCGAAAACTATCTCAAAACCTCTTAAATCAAATATATCTTTGAAGAGAGATTATATTGTCTGAAATGATCCTTCATACGAGCCAAAACTAACTATGAATTAGAAACTGAAATCTCTTTTATACGAATATAAATTATCTAACAATTTGAAATTGTATTTCCTTGACACACGAGTTTAAACTTGTTGGTCCCGGTACAAGACTGAGAGATACGTGTATGGAGGGGGAATACACGTATCTAAAATTTTCTGACTTTCAACCTGACTGAGTCCCCTTAACTCAGAGTGGTGTAGAACTCAGGGTTGATAACATACTTACTAACTGCACTGAGTGCTGGTCAGTTGGTAAACTATCAACTTGAGTTCAGTGCGGAAATGCGTGAGCCCTGAAAGTTTATAGTCTTGTTAAAGTTTGCTTTCTGAAAACTTGATTACTCTTTTCTCTGAAGTAGTGATTAGGAGGGCAGTGTTCAAGTTTGATGATCAGACTGATTGATTCAAGCCTGATAAAACTTATGCAATGAATGATTTAACGAATGAACAGTTAAGAATTATAATCAAAGCAATAAAGAACACAAGAAAGTAATGTGGTTCAGAGATTCAAGCTCCTACGTCCACGGTCCAGATTTAACAGGAGAATCCACTAAGGATTGACTTGTTTTTAACGTGCCAAGGTGCACCAGAATCAGCTAAACTCACTGACCCTTACTTCCTTCTTCCTATCTCACTAACTAACCTCAACCAACAAACCTGGCTAGAGGGTTTTGGTTTCAGTATTGGTTTCCAACTAAGGCTTGTGATTATCCTTACAAGACTAAGCTATGCTATGGATGGATAATCACTTCTAAGCTTATGATATTACAATGAATGCTCTGTGGAATACATAATAACTCTCTTTGCTAAAAAACACTTGAGAAATTTAAGGTTTTTCGAGTGCTTCTTTCTAACGCTGAATGCTTTGAATGCTTGAGAGTTTGAGTAATTTCTAGCTTGGAAATTTCTCATAACCTTGAATGGGTTCAAGGTCTTCTGTATTTATAGGTGACTTTGAAAACTATCCGTTGGAAGAGATAACCTTCTAGTCATCTACGTAGGGTTTGTTCAACGGACACTTCTCCCATGCAGCAGCCGTCCTTGCATGGATTTGGTAATGCATTTAATGCTCCATTTAATGCTTGCCCGTTGAAAAGTGCAATCTGAACTCAGTCTTCATGTCAGGTCCATACATGCGTATCCTTCCTGGATTGGTCCACGTCATTAGGTTGGTGAGAATGTTAGAACTCATTCCTATGCTTCAGGCTTGTCTTATTAAGTTCTTTTTGTCTCGGTCATAACGGTCTTGTCTTGACGCTGCCATTCCTTTTGCATTGCTTTACCCTACTCCAAGTCATTTCTCATTACTCAGTGTCACCCAGTTCCCTACAGTACCGAGTTAGTAATGACCTCAGGGTCATACTCTTCATCACTGACACTTACTCAACTAGCTTAGAGAGACTGCCGTAAGTTCAGGATGATGCTCTTGTGTCTTCAGGCTTCAGTCTTGATAGTCATCAATGAGCACTCCTCTCATTGAGTTCCTGTGAATTGTAAAATAACTAAGTACTAATCTAACCAAGACTAGCCTGACCACTAAGGCAAGTCATCTTTTCAGGGGCTTTGAGATCTAATCAAAACTGACATTGTCCCAACAATTTCCCCCTTTTTGATGATGTCAAAACACTGAAAAGATCCTCAAAACATTTAGAGGAAAAATAAAATCATATCTATAAGATAAGTCAGTGTTAGAGCAATTCTTGATAAAGTACAAAATTTAAATAGCGGCCAAAAAGACAATGAGTTTTTGTCTATGAGCAAATGTAATAGATTTCATTGATGATTTAGAATAAGTACAATGAACCTGATCTATTACAACAAAATAGTGAACACCTAAACCAATCTCATTTCAGGCTCGAGACTATAACTAGCATAGACTCTGACCTTCAGCTCTTCTACTCTCTTAGGTTGGTTCACAAATCCTGCAGCTTTGGCAATCTTCAAGACTTCAGTCATAATAGCCTTTGTATAATGCTTGTTTGTTCCAGGGATCAAAGATGGTGGTCGAGCAATGAACTCAGGAGCCTTCACTTGGACATTGGCTGCTTCAGCTTCCTCCAAGATCTTCTGAATGAGGTCAGGGTGATTGTCCATCATGTAGTCAGTGAAGTGGGCATTGATGTCTTCAGTGTCCCCCCATTTCTTCACTACATACCAAAGTCTGACAAACTCATCCCTTACATCAACCCAAAACTCTTTTAAAGTCTCTGAGATGAACTCATCGACAAGAGCTTCCCTCTGAATCACCTAAGGCTTCCTAACTTGAAGAATCGTTGATTTCCTGGCTGTTGGCCTCTTTCTGTACTTCCTCGGCTCAGGCTTCGCCTTCTTTCTCCTTAGCATACTCAATATCCCATCATCCAGCTCCCTCTGCTGAAGTTCATTAATCTCAGAAAGCTTTTCAACCTTCTTCTTCAAAATGCACATCTTTTCCTTCTCAGCAATCTCTGCTCTGCGCTGAGCCTCACTTTTTTCTTGGGTCAGACCCCAAGCCTCTTCGCACAAGGATGCCACTTCATTGGTGTTTAGGCTAATTGGATTCTTCCTTGTGCTCAAGGGTGAGTGCTCTGAGCTTCCTTCAGGGATGGATGGAAGTTGAGCTTGAACTTGTTCCTCCGAAGGGTCATTAGCCTTTGCCACAACTGCCAATCTCGCTGACTTCCTTGGAGTAGACTGAGCCTCTGATGCCTCAGGGAGGGATCTTTTCTTCTTCTCTTCCCCCTTTTTGGCATCATCCTTGGCCTGAGGCAGAGCCTCCCTGAGGACCTCCTGCCCATTGTTGACAATGAAGGTGGCTAAGGACTGAACCTCCAACACACCCTCCTTCAACAAGTCCACCCCATTCGCAATCCCAGATCCTGCGAAAGAAACACTGGCGATGCTGGCCTCTAACTTCTTTCGAAAATCTCCATGTTGGCATGAAGTTTCTGCTCAGCCGGAGTGATCCTGACCTCCACCTTTCCAGATTCCTCGCCGATCCGGTTGGCTTCTGAAATGATTCGAGCAGACTCCTGAGCCGCTTTGGCTAATCCCTGAGTGACATTCTCAGAGATCTAAGCGATCTTCCCTGACTCCAGTGCCAGCTTGGCCACTGAGTCATTTAGGGCCTGAGTGAAGAGTTCTCCAGACTGACTCGCCAGATGTTTCACTGCCTTAGTTAATCTCTGCTCATGCTTCTCTTCGAGCAGGGTCAGGGTCTGCTTGAACTGCTTCTTCATCTTCCTCCTCTCCTGCCTCACTAACTTAGCAGTACCAACCATCATTTTCTTTAGCGCAATGAGCTCCTTGTTGGCGAGAGTGTTGTAGGCTGACTTGGTCCACCGGATATGCTTATGGAGAGCCTTGTCTGCTTCTTCTTTCTCTTCCCTGATCCTCTAGATCTCTTCCCTGAGCTTATCCAAGTTCTCCGTTGTCTTTTCTTACTTTACCTCAATAATGCTGGTAAAGTTGCCTTTCCGGATGTCAGTGATGACCACTTCATCATCAACCTCTTCTTCCTCAGTCATTAGCTGTTTTCCCTTATCAGCCCCTGCAGCATCAGTCCCCTCTTCAGGGTGCACTGAAGGCAGTTGTTGAGTGGTCAAAGCCGCCTGCTCAGGCACAACTGAGTCATCTCGAACTTCGGGTAAGATACCCTTAGAACTAGGAGTCTCATTTGGTGCCTCCATATCACCCTCCTTTTCCCCAGGGCAGGGAATCCCTTCACAGACAGATGTGTCATTGGCATATAAACCAACCTTATTGGTCTCATCGACTGCTCCACCCTTGGACGCAGCCCCAGTATCACCTTTCACCTAAGCACTAGGCTCAGAGATCACTGCATCTATCTCCTTCGCATTTTCCTCTACTTCCTTCTCATCTACTCCGCCCTGAGCATCATCATCATCGTCATCATCCTTGGGCTCATCCTCGAAATCCTCTTTCATGCCAGTCCTCATTCTATCCACCAGCTGCTTTAGATTCTCAAAGTTTAGCAATTGCAGCCAGCTGGTCAGATTGAAGTATGAGCACAATCTTGCTTCCTCCTTCTCCCAGTGCTCCCAGCCTCTGGCATCGACAAGAATATGTTGCTCCTGCATATTGGATTGCTTGAAGTCGAGTCAGACTTTAAGATCAATGACATTTGAGCATAGCTCCCTGTATCTGTGTAGATTAGGCCAGCATTTCGATGCCCATTCACAGGCGTTTCCCCTGAGTGTATTCTCGTACATACTTCCCATTAACCCGGCATCTAGCTCCTCCTCCTCCGCCATGTCAAGAAACTCATCTGCTGAATCTCCTGCGGTAGTGGTTTTGGGGCAGTCTTTAGGGTCGGGGTAGGACGGGAAGTCTTTAGGGTTTGGTGTGGAAGTGTTTGGTTCAGGGTTATGGTCAGGCTCAGTGATGGGTGATTTTGTGGGCTCTGACTCATTTTGGGTGGAAGTGAGGTCAAGATTTGATGAGGGTTCAGGGTTAGATGATGGTAGGGTGGTTCAGTGGGATGTGTGGTTTGGTGAGATGAGGTGGGTTCAGGGATGGATGGGTTTTAAGGTTTAGGTTGGAGGATCTCAGCGGTCTCGACAGTTTCACTTACTTGCTCTAAGTCAGAGGCTCGTGGAGAGCTTGACTTCTCCCTGATAGGGCTAATCTCCTTCAGTGCCTTCTTGGGAGACCCCTTCAGGCCCTTCCTTAGCCTCTTCAGTGGCCTTACCACTATCTCCTCACCTTCTCCACTGGCTTCATCGGCTGTCTCCTCAGCCTTTGAACTGGCCTTCTTGGAGACTTTCTCAGCCCCCTTCTTCACACCCTTAGCAGTGGCCTTTGCCTTCAGCACCACTTTCAGACTAGCTCTCTTCTCCTCCTGAGCCTTCTCCGCCTCAGCTTTCTCCTTCTCCCTCTCTGCGGTAACCTCAACCTCCACCTCCCTATTCTTCTCGAACAGCTCATCCACCTTCTCGAGCAGACTGGTTACCACCTTCTTGTCTTTCCCTGCAGGCTTCTTCTTCTGACCCCTCTGAGGTACGTTGGGGGCAGTCAGTCCCAAAATGGCATATGTATCACCCTCAGTGGTGAACATAATTTTCTTTGGAGAGAGGTCATCCTCCAGATCAAATGTACAGCCCTGACAGGCTTCAGCAATCAGTAGGGACAGCCTGGTCCCAAAAGGAAGAATAACACCCACTGAGCTGTGCTTCTTCTCCTCGCCTCTCTTCAATTTATCTAGGCCAGCCTGAGCGATCTGGTCAAGGAAAAATTGCTCCTAATTCGCCTCAACACCGTCCACTAAGGCTCCCATGATCCTCAACTTGGGTAGGCTTAGCTGTTTGTGGGACCCAACAGTGTCCATGATTATTTTTTAGACCACATCGACCATGGCACGATACTCACGCTTGAGAGTATCCTTATGCTGCCTCGCCTTGAACTCGGAAGAGCCTGACTTCGTCCACTGCTTCAGCAGCTCTCCTTCCTTGTTCTCCATATAGGTTTTGGGATTGATCCCCTTACACGGCAGCCCAAATACCTCCTTCACTGCCTTCTGGAGGTCAATGTCACGAGATTCATCATTGTACAGATTCTCCCCCTCCTCGTTTTTCTCCCCCATTGGCACCAGTACAGTCACCCTCGTGAACAACTCACCCTTGCGAGTGAAAAAGTTCAGATACGTCTCCACAACTGCCTTGGGAAGCACAGAGGTGGGTCTCCTTGTGAAGTACTTCTCCATACGGGCCCTGGAGATCCAGTCGAAGACAAGTTTGATCTCCTTGACATTTGTACAAGCTCCATTTGTAATACCCTAGGTTTTCATGATCTTATTTACTTTACTAAATACTTTATAATTCTTCATGAATCTATGTGATGCATTTACATCCAAATTTATGCAAAGGCACATATATATTTTAATTCTCAATACATGCTTATTCTTGAGACTTTGTAATTTTTATATGTTCTTTATTTTATGTCTTAAAGTGTTTAGGGTTAATGTAGTCCTTAAATATAGAAATTTCTTTCATAAGTTATAAGTTGTAAAATGAACGTTTCTTTAAGAAACGAATTTCGTATCGATTACTCGATATTTTCTATGATTAATATATAGATTTTGTAATTTATTTAGAGTCCTAGAAGAGTTTTAATTTTATTTCATAAGATAGTATAAGTAAATTTTATGCATAATGTACTTTAGAATGATCCAATATTCATAACTTTTACTTATTAAATTCAAAGTATACATGTGTCATTACTACAAAATACAAGAATTCTCTTGAAAATGCTATAATTTTCGAAAATAATAGATAGAATGGGAAGATTGATGAAGCTTCATGACTTATGATAAGATAAGAAAATATTAAGATAAGATTAAAGAAAAGAAAAGTCAAAGTTGGCTTCTAAACTTAAAACGCCATGTGTTCATTAATTTAACTTACAAGAATACTCCATAATCTTCCTAAATCTTCATCAAAGTCGGTCCTAAGGGGGATTGGAGTAGTCTCCAAGTATTGTTTCTCCTATAAATACAAGACCATTTATGCATAAATAGGTATAAGCTTAGAGAAAGAAAAATAGAACAAATACTACACTTATACTTAGAAGTTGAAAAGGGAGAAGAAGGAATTTCTTTTAGCTACCAATCTATAAGTAAGTTTCTATTCTTGAATAAGTGATTAATTGAGTTTTAGTATGAAGTTTATGCATGAGTTGTGAATTAAATGATAGGAAAATGAGTTTGATAAGTGCTTTGCATGATATATGAGCTTTACTTCATGTTTTGAATGTTTAATTCAAATTCTTCACATGTTATCAACAAAATCATATTTATTATTTGATTATCTATGCTTTTGAAGTAGAAATCATGAAATTATATGGTTTAAAGTGAGTTTAAGATGATATGTTCTTCATGTATGCATAAAACCGAATTTCTGGACCAACTTTGGGGTAAATTTCGTTTTGACCAGTTCATTCGGTGGAAAATTTTGAAAATTTTATATGTGAAAATAGACTTGTGAAGGAACTTATTTTTCAAATTTCATAGCTTTTGGAGTAGTATTCGATACATGGTGATTTTTCAAAGTTGAACTAGGGTTTTGGACTCTATAACAGGAACAATAGAAGTTTGCTATGATCTGAGAATAATCGGTTAGATTTTTATAGAAAACCAAAGTATGTTGATAAAATACATGAAGTTGTATGTCGCAACCTTTTAATCCACTGTTTAGTATACTTAAAGATAACAAACTTTTTGGTGAGAATTATGTTGATTGGAAACGTAATCTTGATATTGTCCTAACCGCTCAACACCACAAATGGGTACTTACTACTCCTAAGCCCCAAGAGCCTGCCGAAGATGTGAGCAAGGCGGTCAAGAAAGAGCATAAGAGTTGGTTTGACTCCGATGAGATGGCTAGGTGTACTATTATGGCTTCAATGTCAGATGTGTTGCAACACCAACACCAACACATGGAGACCGCCTCTGAGATAATGCTCAATCTTGAAGCGATGTTTAAACATCAGAACCGTACTGCTTGGCAAATCACCATGCGAATGATGCTTTCATTGAAGATGGTGGAAGGTACGCCCGTAAGGGATCACATTATCGAGATGATGGGTTATCTCAACAAGTTGGAAGTACTTGGTGCGGAATTTGATCTCCCTACTAAGATCGATTTCGTTCTCCATTCTCTGCCGAAGAGCTTTGAGCAGTTTCAGTTGAACTATCAAATGAATGACCGGGCAAATAGTTTACCCGAGCTCTTACAAGCTTTGGTGTCGGCGGAGACTTTAATGGATCATCAAACTGTTGTTATGGTGGCAAACGGTCCGTCTGCCTCTTTGGGTCCCAAGGGAGGGAAGAAAAGAAAGAGGACGAAAGGCCAGACCCAAGCAAATCCAACCGTTGCGAAACCTAAGGCGAAGGGAGAAGGAGGTGGAAAGAAAGCTGCTAAGGGTAAGTGCTTCAACTGTGGTGAAAAGAGACATTGGAGGGCGACCTGTTCTAAGCCTAAGAAGACGGTAAAGAAAGGTAAGTCTCATGCTTTAGTCTTTGAAACTTATATTGCGGCGTATGCAGCCCACGTTTGGGTAGTGGATACCGGGGTAACTGATCATATTTGTTTCACTCTTCAGGGGTTCCAGCTAACCCGACGACTTAGCAAGAATGAGATCCTCGTCACTTTGGGCGATGCTACGAGAGTGGTAGCCGAAGCAGTGGGAGTCGTGCACCTATCTTTTAAAGATAGAGTTTTAATTTTAAGAGATATTTTATACGTTCTGAACTTTAGAAATAATTTAATTTCGGTTTCTAAGTTCTTTTTTGAGGGATATTCAGTTACTTTTAATAAAGTTGTTATTGTTTCTTTTAAGAATGTTACTTTCTATCGTGAAACGTTGGTAAACAATCTCTATACGATTAAGTGTGCACACCACTCAAATAATGAATCTAATAACACGTCGATCATTTCGAGTAATAAAAGAAAGTGTTCTTCGGAGATGAACGAAACACTTCTATGGCATCTTAGACTAGGTCATATTAATCTAAAGCGGATAGAGAGATTGGTGAAAGCCGGATCCTTGGAATCATTCCAAGTCGAACCGTTTCCAACTTGTGAATCCTGTTTAGAGGGTAAAATGACCAAGAGGGCATTTGGAGCCAAGGGGAATAGAGCTACGGAAGTGTTAGAACTCGTTCATACCGATGTGTGTGGTCCAATAACGATCAAAGCGAGAATGGGGTATGAGTATTTCGTCACCTTCATTGACGATTACTCGAGATATGGGTACATTTACCTTATGAGGCATAAGTCTGAAACTTTTGATAAGTTCAAGGAGTTTAAGGCCGAAGCCGAGAAACATAGGGAAAAGAGTATCAAGTTTCTACAATCAAATCGTGGAGGCGAATACCTCAACAATGAATTCTTGAACTACTTATCGGACGAAAGGATCGTATCCCAGTTAACCGCACCGGGAACCCCTCAACAGAACGGTGTGGCGGAACGAAGAAACCGGACTCTTTTAGAAATTGTCAAATCCATGATGAGTTATTCGGATTTACCCAAGTTGTTTTGGGATAATGCCTTGGAAACGGCGGCTTACATTCTAATCTTGGTGCCATCCAAATCGGTTCCTAAAACCCCAATGGAATTGTGGACCGGGCGCAAGCCCAGTCTAAGACATTTGCGGATTTGGGGTTGTCCGGCATACGTGCTAGACAAGAAAACCGGTAAGTTGGATCCACGTTCGGAATTAAGGCTGTTTATAGGATACCCTGCGGGAACGAAAGGGTGTATGTTCTATAGTCCCAAGGATCAAAAGACCGTGATTAGTACACACTTTAAATTCTTGGAGGAAGACTATATGAACAATTGAAAGCCTAAAAGTGAAATTACCTTAGAAGAATTGAGAGGTCAAACCTCGATACCAAGTATACAAGATGATGTACCACACGTCACATCTTCACAACCAGAACCCCGTCGCAGTGGGAGGATTGCTAGGCAACCCGAGAGATTCATGGGGATAGAAGAATCTTCAGATTTGATTCCCGGCGATAAATCAGACCCATGAACATACGACGAGGCAATCCAAGACAAAGACGCGGAGTCATGACAAATGGCAATGGAAGCCGAGATGGGCTCGATGGATATAATCAAGTGTGGGAGTTGGTTGAACCGCCCAATGGGGTAGAATCCATTGGATGTAAGTGGGTGTACAAGAGGAAAAGAGGACCGGACGGAAGGGTTGAGACCTTCAAAGCAAGGCTAGTGGCCAAAGGGTATACTAAAAAAGAAGGGATCGATTATGAGGAGACCTTTTCGCCTGTAGCTATGCTTAAGTCCATCCATGTTCTCTTGTCGATCGCTGTGCACCTAGATTACGAGATCTGGCAAATGGATGTCAAGACAGCTTTCCTTAACGGAAGTCTTGACGGGATAGATATCTATATGCAACAGCCCAAAGGTTTCATTGAAAAAGGCCATGAGCACCTCGTATGCAAGCTTAAGAGATCCATTTATGGACTTAAGCAAGCATCGCGTACTTTGAACCAGTGTTTTGATCAAGTGATTAAGTCTTATGGGTTTGATCAAAACGAGTTCGAAAGTTGTGTGTATAAGAAGCGTGACGGAACTGCGGTGGTATTCTTAGTATTATACGTAGACGATATTCTGCTCATTGGAAACAATGTAAAGGTATTGTCAGACGTAAAGGTATGACTGTCAAAATAATTTGATATGAAGGACTTAGGGGAGTCGGCCACATCCTTGGGATCAAGATCACTCGCGATCGCAAGAAGAGGATGTTGGGCTTATCGCAAGCTTCATACATTGACACTGTTTTGAAACGTTTCAGCATGTAAGATTCCAAGAAAGGTTTTGTACCTTTTAGGCACGGAATTCATCTATCGAAAGAAATGAGCCCTAAGACGCAAGCGGAGATAGATGACATGAAAGATGTTCCGTACGCTTCGGCCGTAGGAAACCTTATGTATGCAATGCTGTGTACGAGACCGAATATCTGCTTTGCCGTGGGCATGGTGGCAAGATATCAAAGTAATCCCGGAAAAGGCCATTGGACTCGAACTTGTGAAAAGAACTTGTGAGCGGATGCTGATTTACCAGTCAGATAGTCTTGTGCCCGTGGGATACACGGACTCGAATTTCCAATCAGACATAGACTCAAGAAAGTCAACCTCGGGTAGTGTGTTTTGCATGGGAGGAGGAGCCATTTCATGGAGAAGCATTAAGCAGAAATGCATTGCCGATTCGACCATGGAAGCCGAGTATGTAGCTGCTTGTGAAGCAGCGAAAGAGGCAGTTTGGCTCAAGAACTTCTTAGTGGACTTGGACGTTGTTCCGAATTTGCCCGGCATGATAACTGTCTTTTGTGACAATGTCGGAGCAGTTGCAAATTCAAAGGAACCGAGAGCCCACAAGGCCAGCAAACACATAGAAAGAAAATACCATCTTATACGAGAAATCGTTAAGAGAGGAGATATAGAGGTGGCAAAGATAGCGTCGGGAGACAACCTAGCTGATCCATTCACAAAGGGTCTGCCTCAGAGTATATTCGAGAGACATGTGGATGGAATGGGAGTCAAGACTATTGCCAATCTGTTTTAAGTATAAGTGGGAGGAATTATTATGTTGTAGATTGACATGAGATGTCACGTAGAGCTACTACACTAAGACATGCATGATGTATACTAAAAAGCAGACTTTAAGTATAAGTGGGAGATTGTTGTAGTTATACGTGAAAGTATACTTTTACTTTGTATAACTCGTGTATCAAACACTTGTTTATGAGAATAATTCTTTTATCGCATTTGCTTTAGATATGATTGAATGTTGAATATTTATTGCAACCAGTTCATTATAGTACTAGTTACATTGTAGTTAATGTGGTGATACCCGATCACGGAAGATAACATTAAAAGTTTACTTGTAACTAAATGTACATTTTCATGACCTAGGTGGAATTGAACAATCCACCGTGAAAGATCGATGTGTAAGTCTCAGATTGGTCTGTCTTGACTAAGAGATTGCACTAGCACATTTAGTATGTGTTGAAGAGGACCTACAGCGAGGATAAATTCTTCTGTTCTGAAATGTGAAGAATTAGACCTCAGTGGTTGTTGATTTCTTAATCTCCGCCACTTAAATAGGACTGTGTGTGCTTAATGGTTACTGCTTTGATTCATGTTGGGTGAGAATCATTGTGACTTCGAACCTTGTGCTTTGGGCAGTAATATTAATCATACGACGGTTGCTAAGATTTAATACGGAGAAACGCGTGCGGGTATAGCTCGTGTGATTAGTCCCCTTGGTGGGCTCAGAAGTTTTATCGTACCAAATCTTGCAATTGAAGAATCAGTTTCTTCGGTACGGATAATAATGTTGAGCTGATTTTTTCCTAGAATTTTTGAAAATTGCAATATTAGGAGAGAAAAGATTTTGTTGATTTTCTTGGAAAGATATTATGTAAGATAAGTATTCTTGGAATACAAGATTATCTCATATATTCAAGAAGATCCAAATCTTGGATTCTTTTCCTAAGATTTTCGAGAATTACAAGTTTATAAGGAGGGTGAGATTTTTGTGGAATATTTTATTATGGAGAAAAAAATATATGAGATATATTCAAGATTTCTTAGAGACTAAGAAAAGATTTTTTTCAAGCCCATAAAACCTCAAATTTTCGGCCACCCTACTCTATAAATAGGGGATGATTATTTCATCCCCAAGAACATAATTCCATGTGTTGGAAAAATCAAGAGCATATATATTTTTCTTTTTCCTTAGTTATTTAAATTACTTGAAAGCATCTCACACCGGTGATCAAGTAAGGCGAAAGGCAAATACTTGAGAAGGTTTTTGGGTTGATAAAGCATGATCATGATTGTCCCGTTTATTCAAAGGCCAATTCTACAAGAGGTACGTAAGTCACATAAACTCTTGTTTATTCCGCCATAGATTTTATGTGAATTAATTCAACATGCATGATGATAGATTTGTTGTTGGAATTATTATTTGAATTAATTAGGATTAATTCATGCTAGTAATAATTGAATTTAAATTCATATTTAAATTTCATCCTGAATAGATTCCGGGCACCCCTATTTTCCCAACAAGTGATTCATGGGAACACAAATAAGAATATATGCAAACAATCAAACATCATATTCAACTAAGTGCAACACCATACATTTAATATTAAACCAACAATAATATTAAACCAAATATGAATGTTATCTTAGTATTATGTCCTTACGATGGATTGTCTCTAGGACACTAACACTAACACTAACAATCTCCCACTTGGACTAGAGCCAGTCACCTACATATCTAACCCCTAGACCATCCATATGTCTAGTGTGTACATGGATAATCAGTGAAAAGGATTTGCAAGATTATCCTTTATGAGAAATGTTTTAATTCCATTTCTCCTATCGTTATGATCTCTCGGATCAAATGATAATGTCTCGGTACATGCTTATTTCTGTTATTAGATCTCGGTTTCTTTGCTCATGCAGTTGCACCAATGTTGTCACAATACAACTCTATTTGACAACTGGCACTCGGAACTACCTCTAGTTCTCTCAAGAACCTTAAAATCCAGACAACCTCAAAGGCTTCTGATACAGCAATGTACTTAGCTTCGGTTGTTGAATCTGCGGTCAAATCTTGCTTAGAACTATTCCAACTTACCGCCTAATCATTGAGAAGGAAAATATAATCTGACTGTGATTTTTAGTCTTCACAATCGGACTAGAAACTAGCATAACCCGTAGAGAATAGCTCTAACAATTCACCGTAGATAAGAAAATGCTCTTTAGTACGTCTGAGGCACTTCAGGATATTCTTGATAGCAATCTAGTGAGGTTCACTTGGATTCCGCTAGTATGTACCAGTGATGCTGACAGCGTAGGCCACATCTAGCCTAGTGTAAGTCATGGCGTACATGATAGACCCAATTGCAAATGCATATGGCCCATCCTTCATGTGCTTGATATCTGCTTCGCTAGAAGGACAATCCTTCTTCGACAGCTTTATCCCATGATTTGCCAGTAGAGACCCTCTCTTAGAGTTCCCATCACAAAACGCTTCAACACCTTATCTACGTAGGTGGATTGTAACAGCCCTACCATCTTCTTGGATCTATCCCCATGGATCTTAACCCCTAAGATGTAGCATGCTTCAACAAGATCCTTCATCATGAAGGTCTTTGATAACCAATCTTTTACGTACTGCATTAGCGGGATGCTATTTCCTATAATTAATATTTCATCGACATATACGACTATAAAGATAATACTCTTCCCGCTGCATTTACAATAAACACAAGGATATTCCGAATTTCAGATGAAGTCAAAGGATTTGACATCTTCATCAAATCGGATATTCCAACTCCTAGAAGCTGACTTGAACCGAAAATACTAGCTTTCTACTAGTAGTTTCCCCGCAAGAGTATGGGTTCACTGTAGTATGAGCAAGTATAGGGACCAAGTATTATCGAACCCAAAGGAAGGAGTGTATGCGAACAAATCCCTGAAGATCTACGCGTCGTAATTAATATGAATGTATGTTTTTGGGTTTTGTAAAAGAAAATATAATCTAAACTAAATTACTCTATGAATGCAAAAAGGATAATTAAACTAAGAACGTAAAAGTGTGTTTTCAAATATGAGATGGTGGTGCTCAGGATAGGAATTCCTACGTATACTAAGGGAGCAGGTACATAATCAAGATAATCGTGACGTGCAAGAAACAACCTAAGTAAAAGATTGTAAGATGAAAGCTCAAGAATTCAAACCCTAATACTTTATCCTGACAATCGACTTCACTAATCCACTAACAAGTTAATAGATCGTGCTTAATTAACGAGACCCTAATTTAAACTAAGGTGATGCGGTCATCCTCCCTAGATAAACAGGTAGATTAATTAACCCTTTCTAAACTCTCTCATTAAGTCTACTAGTTGTTAAGGAGTGATAAGGTCGTCCTCTCTCTAACACTTTTCGAACGAAATTCAAAAGTAAAGTTAAGATTGATTTTAAGAATTCATTAATTAAGAGAATTAAAACTAAACGTCACGAATTACCCTAATTACGTACCCACATCCTCCTTCCACGAGTTCATCCTACCCCAAGCATGCAAGGGTTTTAGCTAGACATGGTTTTAACGGTAACAAAAACAATTGAAGAAGTAACGAACATAAACATGATGATTTGAACCAAGAAATTATTAAACATAAACTAGGGTTTAAAGAAATAAATGCTAAGAACTGAAATTAGATTGATAAAAACGAAGTCTCAAGTGTTTAACATCAACGAGCGAACGAAAATAAATAAAAACCTAAACTAAAACAAGAATTCGTAAAGTAAAACCTCGATTACACGCAAAAATAAAGCTTGCTCGAACTCCCGGTGCTCCTCTCTCTCCAAAAACTATTCTAAAAGTGATATATTCTGAAGTGGG
This sequence comes from Ballota nigra, assembly GCA_947034835.1. Lineage (NCBI taxonomy): Eukaryota > Viridiplantae > Streptophyta > Magnoliopsida > Lamiales > Lamiaceae > Ballota > Ballota nigra. The sequence goes on along the minus strand of OX344721.1, from coordinate 6,916,421 downwards.
TGTCCAAAAACGTGTTCGAGATGAGTATATATAAGCATCGGGCCGAATCGGGAACTCATGGGCCGAAAAACGAATCTGGAGGCAAAAACATGAAAGTGCTCAAGCAGCATCCGCTCGAGCGGGGGCGCTCGAGCTCAATAGGTCGAATGCATCAAGGGCTCGAGCGCTCGTGCTCGAGCTGGTCGAGTGGGCAAATGTTTCAGTAAGTTTATGGGCGCTCGAGCAACATGCTCGAGTTTTAGTGCTCGAGTGGCTCGAATGATAAAAGTTCTCTGGACAATTTCGGTGCTCGAGCAACATGCTCGAGCGGTGGCGCTCGAGTGACTTCACTCGTGTGGCTCTCCTTCTTCTTCAACTGATACTTTTCTTCTTGCGCACTAATACCATTCATATTTCCTCAATATCTTCTCATCCGGGCATCCGTTTGAGTCGATTCAAAGTCCTACGAACTCCGTTTTTCACCCTCAATTCACCTATGAGAATCAAAGAGACAAATTCATCAATGTGTAGAAATAATACTCAATTGACTCTAAATCCTCAACAAAATCGACCAAAATTGGGGCATTTTTAGCTACGAATCATGACGATTTCACGCCTAATCAACCCCCCCAAACTTACCATATTGCTTGTCCTCAAGCAATGAAATAATAAGTCAAGTGAAATTGTTAGGAATGAGTCATAGAACCAAACCATGCAAGTAATCGAGCTCGAATTTCAAAGATCGATCACACGTATACTAACTCACCCTCCTTCATCATACTCATGCAATAACAACAAGAAACACCAAGATCAAACATGGATATGCACTCAATGATGTGTTTCACTCCCTCACAAGTGTATATCAATAATACGGGACTCACTCAAACAATCAATCACGCATATCGGCAGTCATAGGCTTGTAAGCACTCTCCACTTCGACCATACTCTAGAAATCAATACCGAATAAAAAAGGACTTTTCTCAAGGTTGTAATGTAGGCTCTTTGGACAGGTGGGATAACAATATGGATAAGTGACTTAAGTGAATGGAGAATATAAACTCAAACTTTAGTACTTCGAGATTAGGAACATAATACTTCAAACATTTTCAATCAACACACTTTCAATTACAATACTCTCAACACTTCAAATTTTTTTCTACTCATTTCACTTTTTTTCTCTCTTTTTCGCACACACATATGAGCTCATTTTTCTTTTGCTCATTCTCAAATTCTTTTGTTCTTTCCCACAACTCATATTCTTCATCACACCTTCTTCTCATAATCACTCAAGCAATCACAACTCTCATTTTTCAACTCAAATCGATCCCTTCACATTCACACATTTCCTATTCTCCACTCAAATTGGGACAAAAAGGCTTAGGAACTTGGAATAGTGTTAAAATGTGCTAGCAAATGATATAAGCTTAAGGCTCAAACTGGCTAACAAGGGACAAATATCAATGGTAAGGAAAATTTTAAGGCTAAGTGACTCAACAAATCAAAGATGGCCTAAGATCACATTTGGCATATCAAACTAGACACAATCAAGAAGCGAGAGCATACACAAGTTCTAGCATCCTCTAAGGTGACGACTCACTCACAAACGAAGAGATCAATTCATGCATCTTAATCTCAAAAGGCTCAAATCTCACGGCTTTCACATCCATGCTAGTCCTAGTGAATTCTCACTCTCATCACACAAGTACTCAAAAGAAAAATTCGCAAGCATACGAGTTCTCTCTCAAATCAACTTTCACTCCCATACTCACACAATAAAATTCCTAACTCATCCTCACAACTTAACTCTACTCACCAAGTCATACTCAAGAATCATCAATAAGAAAAAGATGATTGATAGGCATGAAATATGTAGTAGCAAATCAAATCAATATCAGCCTAAGGAGCATCTCAAGATACCAAATAACCAAACTCAACTCAAGAGAGGGTGTGCGCCTGTGCAATGTCACCATAAAACAAATAAAAACTCCACCCCCCAAACTTCGACCTTGTGAAGAGGTCTAAGTTTGGGGTTGTGGGTTACCTCATCCATATAGTTCAAGTTTCTCAACAACGTGTCACACTCCTTGGTCTCGAGTTGGTCCCTTCAATCTGAATAACTCCATGATACCTTTACTCCCTCGAGACAAGCCTACAAAATAAACTCTCAAGTACGAGGTTAAAACTTACGATTCAACAACACCCTAATAACATAAAAACACTGAAAAATAAATAAAAATGGGTTGCCTCCCATTTATCGCTATTTTTAAGGTCCTCATGCCGGACCAAGCTCAAAGGAGCTTATGGGACATGATACTCAAATTTACCTCCCTTATTCTCATAAGAGTGGTGGTTGACTTTCTTTCCTTCAATCCCATTCATCATGAGTTCCTTTGCTTCCTTCCCATCCTCAAGTGGTGGGCGTATCAACTTCTTCTCACCTTTATCTAAAGGAATTTTACTAAGCAATTTCTTGAATTTGGACTTTTTCTTCTTAAATCCTCATTTCCTTTCCAACTGGACCACGTCCACACTTTCCACTTCTTCATCCTTCAACTTCTTCCCTTTATCCCTATCAAAACAATCAAGATCATAATGCTCATGGGTTAAATCATCAAGTGAAGGATTATCAAAATCATTAATATAAGAAAGATGAGGGATAGGAGGTGTGTCTTCAACACGAGGATCAATGACATCCATGCAATAACAGCTCTCATCCTCCTTTGGGTACTTCATGGCCTCATATAGGGAGATTTTTATCTCTTGATCGTCAACTTTCAATGTTATCTTCCATTTGCCACATCTAGCACCATTCCCGCCGTCACTAAGAATGGTCTTCCCAAGATCAAAGGCACTCGCTCATCTTCCTCCATGTCGAGTACTACAAAGTCGGCTGGAAAAATATGATCCCCAACTTTCACGAGGACATCTTCAACTACACCTTGAGGTCGAGTAATAGACCAATCGGCTAGTTGAAGCGTCATCATCGTCGGCTGAAGTTCTCCACCCTCCAACTTCTTGAAAAACGACAATGGCATCAGATTGATGCTCGCTCCAAGGTCGCATAATGCTCCATTCTTAACTCCATTCCAGATATCACATAAGATAGTGAAACTCCCGGGATCCTTCAACTTCGGGGGAAGCGCTTTATGCACTAACACACTCACCTCATGGTTCAGCTGCACCAAATTGTGTTCATCTACTCGCCTCCTCTTCGCTATCAAATCCTTCAGAAACTTGGCATAATTCGGTATCTGTTCCAAAGCATCATAAAAAAAAATGTTAATATGCAATTTCTTAAAAACATCAAGGAATTTAACGAATTTCTCATCAAGCTTCTTTTTCATAAACCGCTGTGGATACGGGACAGGTATCACCGATTTGGGTACTCCCCATTCATCACGCTCGGTCTCTTTCACTTTCTCCCTTGCTTCTTTTGCCTTCTTCCACTTAGGAACTCTCTCAATCTTCTCGATGCCTTCCTCTTCAGGCTCTTTGCTCTCTTGAGTGCCTTCACCCTCTATCTTCTTCTCAACTCCTACCTCCTCAATTTCATCTCTATCCTTCTCAGGCTCTTTCCCCTCTATCTCAATGTCTCCTTGGGGCGTCTTAGAATCAGCAGGTATCTGAGGACCATCATAGTTGGTTCCACTTCTAAGCTGGATCGCCTTGCAATGCTCTTTCGGGTTCCCCTCCGGCATAGAAGGATATTTACCCGACTCTCTTCCCAATGATTTTGTAATCTGACTCATCTGGTAGTCAATCGAAGTGAACCTCCTATTGTTCTCTTGCTGAATTCGATTCTGCTCTACATCTCTCTTCTGGAGCTCTTGATCACGCTGGTCATCTTTCTTATGCAACTCTTTAACATCATACTCCAAAGAAGATAATCTCTTGCTTCCTTTCTCAACCTTCTGAAGGATAACTCTCAACATCTCCTCAGTCGAGGAACTGCCTTCTCCACCCGGGGGTTTTGAACCTGGATCAACGCTTGGAGGAACTGTAATTCCGGCCTTCAGATTGGAATATGAAAAATTCTCGTTCTTTCTCCATGTGTTTAGAGGAGGTTGCTGGCCTCCTTGATATCCTTGATTATTTCTCCACTGATTTTGATGAGGTTGTGGACCAGGTGGTACAAATGGTTGGCCATAGGAAGGTCTTCCAAATTGATTGTCACCTTGTGGATACCCGCCTTGATTGTAGTAAGGTCCTCCCATATAGTTGGCTACCTCTTGCTGAACTGTGGGCTGATCTACTTTCTCACTCACTGCTACATTCCCTCCAACCAAAATTTGCCCAATCTCAATGTTGTTTATCTTTTCCATCATGGCCATCAACAGCTTCCTCGTCCCCTCATTCTCCTCCAACTTACAAGCTCTCTGAAATTCTGGGTCCTCGTTCCATGCCTTGGTATTCGTGATAATATTATCAATGGTTTCTCTACACCTCGCTGTACCTTGGTTCAGGAATGCTCCACTAGTACACGCGTCAAGATGGGTTTGGCCAGCCTTGCTGGCTCCACTATAGAAGAAAGCCATGATATCCCCCTCATTGTACCCGTGTTGCGGGCACTCAATTAACATGTTAGAGTATCTCTCCCACGCCTGACGTAAGTCCTCTCCTGGCTTCTGGCGGAATGAAGAGATCTCTATCCTTGCTCTAATGGTTCTGGATGGAGGGTAAAATCGCTCGAGGAATAGACACTCGAGCTCGGCCCATGTGGTTACACCTCCCCATGGGAGCGTGTTATCGTACCACTCCTTTGCTATTCCCGTTAAAGAGAATGGGAATAGCATGAGCCTCTTGGTATCTTCAGACATGCCGTTATAATTGAACGTGGATGCTATCATAAGAAAACTCCTCAGATAAGTATGGGGATTCTCCTTCCCAACCTCCACTTTGAATTGATTCTCGGTAAGCAGCTTTAGAATTCCAGGGGAAATTGAGAAGTTGTTTGCCTCTACAGGGGGCAATGCCACTCCATCATAGCACCGTTGCGGTTGTGCCGCAAACCTTCCTCGAATAGCCATGTTCTGATCGGCGTTCTGAGGAATGTGCTGAGGAATAACAAGTGGTACGGGTACTTGTTGGACTGGTGGTGGTTGATAGACTGGTGGTAGGTTGTAAACAGGAGGTGGAGGATACGGGTATGGTGGATAAGGGTATGGTGGGTATGGGTAAGGATAAGGTAAGTTGTTTTGTGGGTATGCAGGGTTGTTCTGAGGATTTTGGACAAGGTTGTGAGCTGGATTGTTTTGATTTTGTGTTCCCGGGTTTTAGCTCTGGCTTTCCCCTAACGGAACTTGGTTCTGACTGGTATTCCCTCCAGTGTCGTCCACCCGGTCCACTGTCTGATTAAACTCATTAGCAGCATCATCAAACTCATTACTGATGTCCATGTTATCGTTCTCTCCTCCGACATCATTCATCCTTCTTAAAAAGGCTCGGTTTCTTCTTGCTATTGTCTCAGGATCTAGCTGTAGTCTCTCTTCGCTCGTATCTCCTTGTGAGCGTGTTTTCATAAACCTGAAACACTAACAAAAGAATCACAACACAACTGCCAAGCACGTAAGAATAAAACAGAAAAAATAAAGCACTCACTACTAACTACTAAGCTATCTACAACTCCTATTCAAAAGACATACAACGTCATCCCCGGTAACGACACTATTAACTTGAACCGAAATACTAGCTTTCTACTAGTAGTTTCCCCGCAAGAGTACGAGTTTGTTGTAGTATGAGCAAGCATAGGGACCAAGTATTATCGAACCCAAAGGAAGGAGTGTATGCGAAAAGATCCCTGAAGATCTACGCGTCGTAATTAATATGAATGTATATTTTTAGGTTTTGTAAAAGAAAATATAATCTAAACTAAATTACTCTATGAATGCAAAAAGGAAAATTAAACTAAGAACGTAAAAGTGTGTTTTCAAATATGAGATGGTGATGCTCAGGATAGGAATTCCTACATATACTAACAGAGCAGGTACATAATCAAGATAACCGTGACGTGCAAGAAATAGCCTAAGTAAAAGATTGTAAGATGAAAGCTCAAGAATTTAAACCCTAATACTTTATCCTAACAATCGACTTCACTAATCCACTAACAAGTTAATAGATCGTGCTTAATTAACGAGACCCTAATTTAAACTAAGGTGATGTGGTCGTCCTCCCTAGATAAACCGGTAGATTAATTAACCCTTTCTAAACTCTCTCATTAAGTCTACTAGTTGTTAAGGAGTGATAAGGTCGTCCTCTCTCTAACACTTTTCGAACGAAATTCAAAAGTAAAGTTAAGATTGATTTTAAGAATTTATTAATTAAGAGAATTAAAACTAAACGTCACGAATTACCCTAATTACGTACCCACATCCTACTTCTACGAGTTCATCCTACCCCCAAGCATGCAAGAGTTTTAGCTAGACATGGTTTTAACGGTAACAAAAACAATTGGAGAAGTAACGAACATAAACATGATGATTTGAACTAAGAAATTATTAAACATAAACTAGGGTTTAAAGAAATAAATGCTAAGAACTGAAATTAGATTGATAAAAATAAAGTCTCAAGTGTTTAACGTCAACGAGCGAGCAAAAATAAATGAAAACCTAAACTGAAACAAGAATTCGTAAAGTAAAACCTCGATTACACGCAAAAATAAAGCTTGCTCAAACTCTCGGTGCTCCTCTCTCTCCAAAAACTATTCTAAAAGTGATATATTATGAAGTGGGTGTCCAAAAACGTGTTCGAGACGAGTATATATAAGCATCGGGCCGAATCGGGAACTCATGGGCCAAAAATGAATCCGTAGGTAAAAATATGAAAGTGCTCGAGCAGCACCCGCTCGAGCGAGGGTGCTCGAGCTCAATAGGTCGAATGCATCAAGGGCTCGAGCGCTCGTGCTCAAGCTGGTCTAGTGGGCAAATGTTTCTGTAAGTTTATGGGCGCTCAAGCAACATGCTCGAGCGTTAGTGCTCGAGTGGCTCGAATGACAAAAGTTCTCTGGACAATTTCGGTGCTCGAGCAACATGCTCGAGCGGTGGCGCTCGAGTGACTCCACTCGAGTGACTCTCCTTCTTCTTCAACTGATACTTTTCTTCTTGCGCACTAATATCATTCGTATTTCCTCGATATCTTCTCATCCGGGCATCCGTCTGAGTCGATTCAAAGTCCTACGAACTCCATTTTTTGCCCTCAATTAACCTATGAGCATCAAAGAGACAAATTCATCAATGTGTAGAAATAATACTCAATTGACTCTAAATTCTCAACAAAATCGACCAAAACTGGGGCATTTTTAGCTATGAATCATGACAATTTCACGCCTAATCAGAAGCTTGCACACAGGATTAGATTTTAGCTTAGAAATAAAACCCTATGGTTGAGTCACAAAAACTTCCTTATCAGTGTTACCATTGAGGAAAGTTATTTTGACGTTCATTTATTAAAACTCATAATTGTGGTTTGCTGCTATCGCAAGTAAATTTCGAATGGACTTGATCTCAGCAACTGGCGAGAAAGTATCATCATAGTCAATACCTTCGCATTGACTATAACCTTTTGCCACCAACCTATCTTTATAGGTTTGTACTTTGTCGTTTGCATCAGTCTTACGCCTAAAGACTCACTTGTAACCTATGGGTCTAGCCCCTTTTGGCAACTCAACTAAGTTCTAGTCTTGATTGGTGTACATCGAGTCTATCTCGAATTTCATGGCTTCATGCCACTTCTCTGATTCAATATCTAATGTTGGTTCGGGTAAGTTCTGGGTTCGTCTTTATCCGGGATCTCCACGTCATCGTGCTCCTCCACGAGGAACCCATAATACCTAGTGGGTGGATTATGAATCCTAATCGACTTACGGAGTTGTGGTTGTGCAGGCTGTACATTCTGATAGTGAAAATTTTGTGGTGCAGCGACTTCATCGTTGACTGGAGAGTCCTCAATAGCGACACTTTCAGATGCCTCTTGGGCAGGAGTTTGAACTATGTTATTCTCATTCAGCCCCCTTGGAGGTTGTTGTGAAGGCAATGCAACTCCAATTACGATCCCACTGGTTGAAAGAGGATCACCTAGTGATAAACTTCCACCAATAGAGTGGTAGAACGCTCCCACTGATTCTTTGTCATGTTGCTTTGACAAATCATCAGTCTCTATATTTATCATGGTTCTTGAATCTCTTCAAGTTCTATCTTCTTATGGTTTTGTTCCTTAAAGACGTACTCATCCTCTAGGAACTTAGCTTGCCTAGAAACAATCACCGTTTGTTTCTCAGGTAGATAGAAATAATATCCTCTAGTCTCCTTAGGATATTCCACAAAGTAACCATTTTCACCTTTGGATTCCAACTTATCAGTTAGCATTTTCTTCACAACTGCGGGGTAACCCCACATTTTAATGTGTAGAAAAAATGGCTTCTTGCCATGCCATAACTCGTATGGGGTTTGCTCAAGTGATTTGGAAGGAATCCTAGTCAGAATGTAGATTGAGGTTTGTAATGCGTATACCATAAGAATGTTGGAAGAGAAGAAAAGCTCATCATGGACCTTACCATGTCCAACAAGGTTCGGTTTCTCCTTTCGGATACACCATTCATCTGAGGTATTCCGGGAGGAGTCCATTGAGAATGGATCCCATGAAGCTTCAAGTAATTTGTGAACTCATGGTTAAGTACTCACCTCCTCGATCCGATCAAAGAGTCTTAATACCCTTACCAAGATACTTCTCTACTTCAGCCTTGTACTCCTTGAATTTCTCGAAGGATTCAGACTTGTTGTTGGTCCCGGTACAAGTCTGAGTGATATGTGTATGGGGGGAATACACGTATACAAATTTTCTTTCTTTAAAACCTTATTGAGTCCCCATTTACTCAGAGTAGTGTTGAACACTGAGTAGATAATGAACCTACTAACTGCACTGAGGCAAGTCAGTTGATAGACTATCTACTTATGTTCAGTGCGGAATGTGTGAGCCCTGAAAGATTAAAGACTTGTTAATGTTTGCTTTCTGAAAACTTGATTATCTTTTTATGAAGTCGTGGTTAGAAGGGCAGTGCTCTAAGATTAATGATCAGGCTGATTGATTCAAGTCTGATAAAACGTGCAATGAATGACTTAAGCAATAGAGCGATTAAGAACAAATATCAAAGCAGTAAAGACTCAGGACAATTTAATGTGGTTCAGAGACTCAAGCTCCTACGTCCACGATCCTGATTTAACAGGAGAATCCACTAAGGATTAACTTGTTTTTAACGTGCCAAGGTGCACAAAGATCAGTCTCACTGACCCTTACTTCCTTCTAACTCACTAAACAACTTTCACCAACAAACCTATCACTGACTAGCTTTAGGGTTTTGGTTTCAGTTTGGATTCCAACTATTTGAGATTATCCTTACAATGCAAACCTATGCTAAGGATTGGATAATCTCTTTAAGTTTAAGATGTATCTAGTATGCTCAGTGGAATACAGAATAACTCTCCAACTCAAGAAACACTTGGGAAATTATAGGCTTTTCGATTGCTTCTTTTGAATGCTTTGATTGCTATGAACGCTGAGAGTTTGAGTAATTTCTGGCTTCGAAATTTCCTGTAACCTTGTTTGGGTCCAAGGACTTCTGTATTTATAGGCAAACTTGAAAAACTATCCATTGGAGAGATAGCCTTCCTAGTCATCTTTCTTGTAGGATATTCAAACGGACATATCTCTCATGCAGCAGCCGTCCTTGCATGGATTTGGTAAATACATTAAATGCATGCCCGTTGAGAAGTGCAGGGATGTCAGGTTCAAGTCAGTGTCCGTACATGACTTGGCATGCTCTGATTGGTCCACGTCATTTGGTAGGTGAGAATGTCAGAACTCATTCTTCAGTTCAGTCTTATCTTATCTGAGTTCAGGTTTGTCCTCATCTACGTACGTCTTCCAGTGCTGACATTCCTTTTGCATTGCTTGGATCCTACTCCAAGTCTTTCCCAATAACTCAATGCAGTCTTGTTCCCTTCAAGCTGAGTTAGCAATGATCTCAGGATCATGCTCTTCATCCTGACACTTACTCAGCCAGCTTAGCTAGACTGCCATAAGTTCAAGATGGTGCTCTTGTGTCTTCAGGCTTCAATCTTGATTGTCAACAATGAGTACTCCTCTCATTGTGTACCTGTGAATATAAAATATTCTAATTTGCAACCCTAACCAAGACTAGCCTGACTATTACAACACTTATGCAAATTCATCTTTTCAGGGTATTTGGGATCAACTCAAAACTGACTTGGGATCAACTCGAAACTGACATTGTCCCAACAATTTCCCCCTCTTTGATGATTGCAAAACACTAAAAAGATCCTCAAAACACTTAGAGGAATAAGTCCTAACCTATAAGACAAAGTTAGTGTTAGAGCAATTCTTGATAAAATACATTATTTAAAATAACTGCCAAAAAGACAATGAGTTTTTGTCTGTGGGCAAAGTAATAGATTTCATTGATAAATATGATCAGTGAGTACAATGAATCCTATCTATTACATCAAAAGTACAAAAGGATAGACTCAGATCCTATGCATCTCAGGCTTGATGTCGTAGCCAGAATACACTCTATCTTTCAAATCTCCAACTCTCTTGAACTGATTCTGGTATCCTTCTGCACGGGCTATCTTCATCAGCTCCTTCATAATTGCCTTCGAGTCGTACATGGTTGAGCTAGGAATATGATGAGTTCAGGCGCTTTGACTTGAACTTTGGCTTTCTCAGCTTCGTCCATGATAAGCTTGAATAACTCAGGGTAGTTGTCGACCATGAAGTCAGTGAAATGGGCATCAATGTCTTCAATGTCGCCCCATTTCTTGACAACATACCACAGCCTGATGAACTCGTTCCTTGCATCCACCCAGAATTCCTTCAACTCCTCAGAAATGAATGAATCAATTAGGACAGGCTCAATACTTGACTCACCAGAATTAACATCTTCTTAACACGGGGTGCAGCCCTCTTTCTGTACTTCTTCGACTCAGACTTCTCCTCCTCCTTAGCAGACTGATCATTGCATCGTCAAGTTCGCGTTGTTGGAGTGCAGTGATGTCAGTGAGCTTTTCCACTTTCTTTTCCAGGATGCGCATCTTCTCCTTCTGAGCAACTTCAGCCCTACGCATTGCTTCAGTCTTCTCAACGGCAGATCCCCATGCCTCTTCACACAACTCAGCCACTGTATCGGCGTCATATGTGATAGGATTCTTCTTTGAGCTCAGAGGCGAGTGTTCTGAAGACTCTGGAATAGATGGAGGTTAAGGAACCTGTTTCGAAGGATGATCAACCTGTGCCACAGCTGCCAACCTGGCTGACTTGCAGGGAGTCCTCATCGTGACCACATTTTCAGGACCAGATCTTTTCCTTGTACTTTCCCCCTTTTTGGCATCATCTCTGGCTGGAGGGAGTGCCTTAGGTGCAGTTTCCTGAATAGCATCCTCCTTAGAATTAATAACAAATGCCGTAAGAGATTGTACCTCAGTTAGATGCTCCTTCATCAGATCAACACCAGACGTAATTCCTAACCCCGCATAGGACACATTTGCAAGGCTTGTCTCCATCTTCGATTCAAACTTCTCCATAGCAGAGAACAAACTTTGCTTAGTGTTAGCCAATCTTGTCGCAACCTTCCCTGACTCTTCGAAGACTCTCTTAGACTCAGATGCTGTCTTTTCTGATTCCTGAGCGATCTTGCCTGACTCTAGTGCCATCTGGGCCACTAAGTCATTTAGGGCCTTAGTGAGCAGCTCAACAGACTGAGTAGTTAGTTGCTCCACTGCCTTTTGCATCCTTGCATCGTGTTCTTCCTTCAGCTGAGTCAGAGTTTTGGCAAACAACTTCTTCATCGTCTTCATCTCCGCCTTGATTGACTTGACTATTGACATTATTGCCTTCTTCAAGCTCTTCACTTCACAAGTGGCAACTGTTTTGATGGTGACTTCACCCAACGCAGTTGCTTCTGAATCCCCTTATCCTTCTCCTCGGCCTCAGCCTTGAGCATAGCAATCTCATTTCAAGCTCAGCAAGGTTCTTAGAAGTCTTCTCCTGCTTCACCGTGATAATGTAAGTGAAGTTGCCTTTATAGGTTCCAGTAATGACTAAGTCATCGTCAGCGTTGTCAGTCATTGGCTGCTTTCCCTTGGCAGCCCCTGCAACATCAGTCCCCTCTTCAGGGTGCACTGAAGGCAGTTGTTGAGTGGTCAGAGCTGCCTGCTCAGGCACAACTAAGCCATCTCGAACTTCAAGGATTAACCCATCAGAACTAGGAGTCTCCTTGGATACCTCTACATCATCCTCCTTTGTCTCAGGGCAGGGAATCCCTTCATATACTGATGTATCATTGGCAGATGATCCAAACTGGTTGGACTCATCAACTGCTCCACCCTTGGACGCAGTTTCCTTCCCACCTTCCCCCTGAGCATCTTGCTCAGAGTTCATCTCATCCAGTTCCTTGGCGGTTTCTTCCACCAACTTCTCATTGGCTCTGCCTCCCTGACCACCATCACCCCCCTCATCGTCATCATCACCACCATCTCCCTTCTTTTCAGGCGTGTCTAAGAATTTTCTTTCACACGCCACCTTCATCCGCTCCACCAGTTGCTTGATCGAATCAAACTCAAGAAGTTCAAGCCAGCTGGTTATGTTAAAATACGAACAAAGTCTACCTTCCTCCTTCACCCAATAATCCCATCCTTTTGCGTCCACCATCATTCTTTGCTCCTGCATATTAGCTTGCTTATATTTAAGCCACACTTTGAGATCAGAGACGTTTGAAAATAGTGTAGGATACTGGTTCAATCCCAGCAGATATTTAGCAACCCATTCATCAGCTCTATCCCGGATACAAACCGACTGCAACATCTTCATCCGAGTCCTCCTCTACTGACTCTTCAATGATGAAATCAATATCAGCACCATCTTTGGATTGTGATGAATCCATGGGATTCTTGTCAGTGATTGGGTAGTTTGGTGGGGATGGTAAGGATTGGTTTTCTTGGGTTTCAGGTGGGTCTGGGATGTTTGGCTCTGACTGGGGTTGGGGTAGGTCTGTATTTGGCTCAGTGGGGTTCGGGGTAGGTTCAGTGGGTGTGGGTTCAGAGGGATTGGATTGGGGTTCAGGGTGTGAAGGGTTGGGTTGGCCAGGTTGGAGAAGTTCAGCAGAATTAATAACTTCTCGAACCTGAGCCAGGTCAGAGGCCTCCACAGGGCTTGATTCAGCAACCTCCTTCAAGGGACTTAACTCCCTCATCTTCTTGACAAGAGAACTCTTCACTACTTTCCTCAGCCTCTTCAAGGCTCTTGGTTTTTCCACCACATCTCCCTCTTCCCTAACATCCTCGTCAGTCTCCTCAGCCTCTGAGAGGTCACTCTTGGAGACTTTCTCAGTCCTCATCTTCCCCGTAGCAGTTGCCTTCTTCTTCAGCACAACCTTCAACTTCGCCAAGTCTTATGAGCCTTTTCTAAGAGCTCATGAGCCTCCACTTCTGCCACAGTCTCATGAGCCTTTTCAAAGAGCTCATCAACTCGCTCCAGGAGATTCGTGGCCACCTTCTTGCCCTTGGGCGCAGTCCTCTTCTTATGACCCTTTGAAGGTGCATTTGGGCCAGGGAGCCCAAGGATGGAGTAGGTGTCACCCTCAGTGGTGAACATCATTTATTCCGCTGACAAGTCAGCCTCCATATCGAAAGAGCATCCGGGACAGGCATGAGTAATGAGCATGAATAACCTGGTCCCAAATGGTAGAATTGCTCCCACGGAGATGTGTTTCTTCTTCTCATCCTTCTTCAGCTTCTCCGAAGCAGCATGAGCCAGTTGATCCAAAAACAACTGCTCCCAGTTGGCCTCTACTCCATCGATCATCGCTCCCATGATCCTGAGCTTGTTAGTACTTATCTGCTCATGAGAACCAACTGTCCCCATCACCATCTTGCTCACAATATCGATGAGAGCTCGATATTCAGGCTTCAGGGTGTCCTTATGCATCCTCGCCCTGAATTTTGAGGAGCCTGACTTGGTGAATACTTTCAGGAGTTTACCCTCCTTATTCTCCATATAGGTTTTGGGATTCAACCCTGAGCTGGGCAACCCAAACACCTCTTTCACCGCTTTCCTGTGATTAATATCTCTCTCCTCCTCATCGTACAACTCCTCACCATCATCATCATCATCTTTTTTGCCATTGGGCACCAACACCGTCACCCTGGTGAATAGTTCACCCTTCCTCGTGAACATATTCATATATGCTTCCACCACTGTCTTCGGAAGCACTATTGAAGGTTCCTTGGAGAAGTACGTCTTGAGTCCTCCTTTGGAGACCCACTCGAACACAGGTATTATCTCTTTCACCTTTAGACACGGGCTGTCCATGGAGATTACCTGTTCCATGTGGATTAACTTGTTCTGGACAACTGTGGAATAATCATCAACAGTCCAAGAATTATCCAGAAAAGCCATTTGGATTTTGAAAGTTTTGAGAAATTTGCAAAGAGAGTTTTGAACTAGAGAAAGTTCAGTGTGCAGTGTGAAATTGTGTTTGCATAAATTTCTCAAATGACTTTTCAGGTTGATATGAATTAAACAGTTACTCAGACACGTGGTTGAGATTAATCCTGAATTTGAAAAGTGTTTGAAATAAAGGGCTAAGATTAACTCATGTACAATCATTTTCCTCACGTCAGTCACATTCTGTAGAATACGGACACGTATGTGAAAAAGTAACTGTACGCATTAAATGCTCTGACGCGCATGGGTTTAAATATCAAAAGGTGCGCTTTAAATGATAACAAAATGCGTTTAATGCAATTTTTCAAGGTAGAATAATTTAGAGAGACGATTCAAATTCTAAAGAGTTAGGCTTTAAGATTTATACCTGTCAAGGTGACATTGTAGCACCCTGATACCTCGCTGAGTTGAGTCTGAAACTGAGTTCCCCCTACGACTCTGAACCTTAGTTCCCCCTAGATCCTACGCTGACTTCTCTCCCGGATCTAAGAGACCTAACTCCACTGACAGTTCCATAAATCTTGATTCAGCCAAAGGCTTAGTCAAGATGTCAGCTATTTGCCTGTCAGTGTAAATTTTCTCCATCCTAATATCCTTCTTCTCCACATGATCTCTTATGAAGTGATGTCTAATATCCACATGCTTGCACCTTGTGTGAACCACTGGGTTCTGAGTGATTGTTATGGCACTATTGTTGTCACAATAAATTGGGACCTCATTTGTAAACACTTGATAGTCTCTCAATTATCGCCTTAATCATAAAATCTGAGCACAATAACTACCTGCAGCCATATACTCAGCCTCTGTTGTGGATGTCGCCACTGAGTTCTGCTTCTTCGAGAACTAAGAGATCAACTTGCTTCCTAAAAATGACATGTCCCTGAGGTTGATTTTCTATCAATCCTACAACCTCCATAATCTGCATCTGAATAACAAGTCAGTTCTAGGTTGTCATCTGAAGGATACCATAGTCCTAAGTTGACTGTCCTTTTTAAATACTTAAGTATCCTCTTGGCAGCCTCCAAATGACTTTTCTTAGGGTCAAACTGACATCTAGCACACACACCAACTGCAAACGTAATGTCAGGCCTGCTTGCAGTCAGTTACAACAATGAACCAATAAGCCCTCTGTACTCAGTCTGATTCACTGATACCCCATCAGTGTCAGGATCCATCTTCCAATTTGGGTTCATTGGGATCCTAGCTAGATTGCAATGCTGAACTCCAAACTTCTGAATCAAGTCTCTTGTGTACTTGACCTGATTAATGAAAATCCCTTGATCAGTTTGCTTGACTTGCAATCCCAAAAAGAAGTTCACCTCTCCCATCATAGACATCTCAAATTTACCAGAATCAACTTAGAGAATTTCTCACAGAGCCGATGATTTGGTGATCCAAATATTATGTCATCCACATAAATTTGGACCAAGAGAATGTCATCACCTTCAGTGATCCTGAATAATGTCCTATCCATTGTTCCTTTCCGGAACCCGTGGTCAGTTAAGATTTGGGAAAGAGTATCATACCATGCTCTAGGAGCTTGCTTAAGTCCATATAGTGCTTTCTTCAAGTGGTATACCTTGTCTCCAACCTCAAACCCTGGGGTTTGTTACACATACACCTCTTCATTCAGGATACCATTAAGAAACACACTCTTAACGTCCATTTGATAGATTTTGAACTTCTTGTATGTTGCTTACGTAATGAACAACCTGATTGCTTCTAGCCTAGCCACTGGAGCAAAAGTCTCATCATAGTCTATTCCTTTAGACTGACAATACCCCATTGCTACCAGTCTTGCCTTGTTCCTCACTACAACACCATTCTCATCCTTCTTGTTCTTGTAGACCCACTTGGTACCAATCACACCTTGATGTCTAGGTCTATCTACTAGTTCCCAAACCTGATCCCTTGTGAACTGATTCAACTCCTCTTGCATGGCTATGATCCAGTTCGAGTCAGTGAGAGATTCTTCTATGTTTTGAGGCTCTTGCTCAGAGAGAAAACAACAAAATAAAGAGCTCTCACCATGGAACCGCCTAGTCCTAACTCCCTCAGTTGGATCACCAATGACTTGGTCAATGGGATGATCTTCTAGCCATGTTCCCTTGCCTGGAGTTGTTCCTGAAGTACCTGCAATGTTAGTGTCTACAGGGTGTATGAATTCAGGAAATAGAACAGAAGGGGATGAACCTGAGCCTACACCAAAGGGATTTACCAACTCAATGTCAGGGACATTGATTCCCCCTTGATATGGTGACTCAAGAGCCGTCTCGGCTGCGACCGCATCTTTATTAATGGTACTTACCTCAGGTTGAGCCTGTTCCTCGGTCTGAGGCTCAACAATCCCTGATGCGCTGGGTTTAGGAGTAACTCTTGCATCATCATCCTGATCTTCGTCATTATCCCAACATGGAATAGGCACTGCCTTGACCTTAGGATTAGGTTGATTCTTCAAGCTCAGCCTTGTCACTCTCCTTGTGACCTCCTCAGAGTCAGGATCCAACACCTTTATCCTAGACTCAGTAGCAGATTCATCAAACACAACATATGGTGATTCTTCCACAACAGGGGTCCTACAATTATAGACTCTGAATGCCTTACTGACTTCAGAATATCCTAAGAATATTCCTTCATCAAACTTGCTATCAAAAGCCTTTAATTGGGTCTTCCCATTGTTGAGGATGAAGCACTTACACCCAAATATATGGAAATAAGAGATACAAGGCTTCCTCTTGTCCCATTTCTCATAGGGGGTCTTTGCATGTAGTTTGTTCAGCATGGATCTATTCTGAGTATAGCATGCAGTGTTGATCGCCTCAGCCCAGAACTTTTTGGGCAATCCTGACTCAGCAAGCATGGTCCTGACAGCTTCCTTCAGTGTCATATTCCTCCTCTCAGCGACACCATTTTGTTGTGGGGTTCTAGCTACAGAAGTCTCATGAGCTATACCAAGTTCATTACGAAAGTCCGAAATATATAAGTTTATAAATTCAGTGCTCTTGTCAGATTTGATCTTAGTAATGGACTGATTCTTCTCATTGCTGAGTCTTCTGAGCAACTCTGGAAGCTTCACATGTGTTTCCTTCTTATTCAACAAGAAAATAACCCAAGTATACCTAGAATAATCATTAATAACCACAAGGGTATATTTCCTACCATTCATACTCACAGGTGTTACAAGGCCAAACAAATCCATGTGCAAGAGCTGAAGAACTCTGTCAATTGAGAAGGTAGCTTTCTTCTTGAATGTAGCTCTGACCTGCTTCCCTTCCTGACAAGCCTTGCACACATGATCCTTGCTAAAAACCTCATTAGGTAAACCTTCAACAAGTGAAAGTCTAGAAATCTTGTTAAGAATCTTGAAGTTCAGATGGTTTAATCTTTTATGCCATAACCAACTGAGCTCTGAAGAGCTTTTAGCAATAAAATAAGGGTTAGGAATAGTGATGCTCCAATCAGCTAAATGAACATTACCTTTCCTAATACCTGAGAGAAGCACTTGTGTTGATTTGTCCTTGACTGAACATATATTCGATGAGAACTCAACACTGAAACCTTTGTCACAAAATTGACTTACTGACAACAGGTTATGCTTCAGTCCTTCAACAAAGGACACATTCTCCACTCTGACTGTACCTATTATTAAAACATCAAACCCTTTAGTTAAACCTTTTGAGTTATCACCAAAGGTTACCTGTGGACCATCTTTAGCTTGAAAATCTTGAAGGAGACTCTTCATTCCAGTCATGTGCCTTGAGCACCCACTGTCTAGGTACCAAACAACTTTGATTGAGTCATCCTTCCTTCTCCAGTGGTCCACAACCGCCTGCAACAGAATCAGGCTTTAGGTACACATTGGGTGTTGGGTCCTATGGTGTCAGCTGTACCTTTTGGGATCCAGACTTGCTTAACAACCCTGATTACCTCAGAGTGGTAAATCTGTCTCTCAGTAACATCCACATACATAACTTTCTTCTTCTTAGCCTGAGAAGAAGATGGTGTATGAGTGTCAGACTTAGGAGTCACAAGAGCTTGAGTGGGTGCCTTTTGGGCTGGCATCCTGTTCTTCCTAGGTCTTGGTGCAGCAGGTTTTGGGGCTTGTTCTTGATAAGGGCCATGTTTCTTGTTCCCCCTAGGCAAGTGAGGGAATTGGAAACAGTTAAAGGCCTCAGGATGCCAAAACCATGGGGGAGTTATCATGTTAGGCCTTCCCTGTTGGTATTGCCATGCATGATGATACCCTCGTTGAGCAGTCTGAGTGCTCTGGGCCTGAGCTCTCCTTGGCTTGCGCTGAGAAGTTTTTCGGCCTGAGCTCTTAGGGGCCTCTTTAGGTTGCTTAGCCTTTCCCTTGGGTTTTGGCTTTACAACCTTGGGGGCAATCCTGACTGTCTTAACAGTTTTCTTGCCCTTATCAGTCTGGCGGGCCTCGAATACAACCTTCTTTGTACTCTGACCTGCCTGAACAAACACATATACGTGAAAATATGTTTTTACTTTGTATAACCTGTGTATTAAACACTTATTTATGAGAATAAATATTTTATCACTGTTGCTATAAATATGAATGAATGTTAAATGTTTATTGTAAACCGTTCAATATATTGTACGTGTTACACTGTAGTTAATATGGTGATACCAAACCACGGAAGATCACATTAACAGTTTCTTGTAATTAAATGTACAAACTCATGACCTAGGTGGAATTGTCGTGAAAGGTTGAGGTGTAGTTCTCAGATTGGTCTGTCTTGGCCAATAGATTGCACTAGCACATTTTGTATGTGCTAAAGAGGACCTACATCGAGGATAAATTCTTCTGTTCTGAACGGAGAAGAATTAAGCCTCAGTGGTTGTTGATTTCTTAATCTATGCCACTTAAATAGAGCCGTGTGTGGTTAATACTTATTGCTTTGATACATGTTGGGTGAGAATTATTGTGACTTCGATACCTTGTATTTTGGGCAATAATATTAATCATACGATAGTTGCTAAGATTTAATACGGAAAAACGTGTGCAAGTACGACTTATGTGATTTATCCCCTTGGTGGGCTCATAGGTTTTATCGTACCAAATCTTGCAAGTGGAAATTAGTTTTCTGGTACGGATAATAATGTTGAGTTGTCTTTACTCCAAGGCACAAGATATTAATTAATTTAGAGCTATTCAGAAGCTTAATTAATTAATGGACTAGATAATCTTAAACATGGAAAATAATAACCGGAAGCCCATATTATCGTAATATCGATTAAGATGGATAGTGCACTATTAATTTGATAATGATATTAATTAATATTAATGAGCTGAATTATATTGCGGCTCAATATTGAAATTCAGAAGCCCATTGGATGTCCAATCTTAATTCTCCTAAAGGCCCCTCAAGTAGCCCAATAGTTAGTCCAATAATAATAAAGTGGTTAAAATAAAAGAAAAATATTTTGCTGATTTTTCCTTGCAATTTTAAAAAATTGTGATTTAAGGGTGAGAAAAGATTTTATTGATTTTATTGGAAAAATATTATGGAAGATATTTATTCTTGGAATACAAGATTATCTCATAAATTCAAGAAGATCCAAATCTTGTATTTTTTCCTTAAATTTTTCAAAAATATCAATATAATAGGGAGGATGAGATTTTTGTGGAATATTTTATTGTGGAGAAAAGAATATATGAGAAAAGATTGTTTCTCCTTCCACAAGGCCTATTATTTTCGGCCACTTCACCTATATATAGGGGGTGATATTTTCATCCTCAGTTTGCGAGTTCCATGAGTTGGAAAAATTAAGAGCAACATATATTTTTCTTCTTCCTTCGTATTATTAATTGTTCGTTAAGCACTTTCCACAGGTGGATGAACAAGGCTAAAGGGAATAAGAGAATACTTGAGAAGGTCTTTCGGTTGATAGCGTCGTCGAAGCGTGTCCTTTTATTCTCAAAGGTCATTCTACAAGAGGTACATAATCACATAAATTCCTAGATTTTCCGCTACCGGTTTTTATGTGAATTAATTTATATGCATGATGAAAAACGTGTTGTTGGAAATATTATTTGAATTAATTAGGATTAATTCATGTTATTAATAATTAAATTTTAAATCCGTAAGTAAATATCATCCCGAATAGATCCGGGCACTCCGATTTCCAAACAACTGGTATCAGAACCACGGTTTCGGGCTTTGATCTTTAAATTGAAATTTAAAATTGTTGAATATTAAAATTGATATTGGATAGTATAATTGCTAGATCTTTTTTGCATGCATCCAATTGTCATGATTTTTAATGTTTGTTTTTCATGCGTGTGAATTAATTTATTTTTAATATGATTCGTTCGGATTTGTTTTTCTCGTGAAAAAATCCACGAGTAGATTACTTGTTTTTTGTTTGATTTGATCAATGTAATAGACTAGTCTAGATCTAGGTTTATTTTTTTGTAAATAAATTATAATCGGATTGAAACGAAGACGGAGACAAAGAATTAAAGACGGTGTACCCCGGACGTGCGTGTGCATTGCATGCATGTGTGGACGTCGTGTGTGCATGTAGGAGGCACCATGCATGGGCGCCGTCTAGGATGGCACCGACATGCATGGGCGTGCGGATCGAGGAGGAGGTCGGTGCACGCACCGGCCGACCCACCTCGCACGCCGGCCAACACGTGCACGGCACGGCGGGCGGCCAATGCCTGGAGTCTTCAAGCATAGGAATAGGCCATAGGACATCGTGCCAATCCCAGATGGAGGACCGTTTTTTAAGATTTGTTGCTGTTTGGGTGGGAGCATTTCGAGACGGACGATGAAAGCTACAAGAACGATTTCTCGGGATCAAGACTTGAAAGAAAATTAAACCATGACAATTAGATTCGAGTGCTCCAATTTGATTTAATTTTTGTTTTGATGAATGTTTATCATTATGCATTTATTTGATTTAATTTAATATGCGATGCATGAGATTTCGTGATAAAACCTTTACTTTCGAAACTTACTAAGTATATTTTTTAATTAATCGATAATTTTATTCCGGATAATAAAATTGGATTAATTTTGACCTCCATAATTTATTTATTTGTGAAGTCTCTTTGGAATACATTTCCACTAACCAGATCGGCCAAAAATACGGATTTCACATGAATAAATTCTGAAATGATGATTGCGGATTATTACTAATGGCGGTATTAACCCTTCTAACGAGTGACTTGCTCAAAGTGAAATAATAATCCTGTATTGAATTATGGTTATTACTTAGGCATAAGAAATTGATATTAACTTACTCCCCAACGGAGTCCCTGTCAATTTTTATGTGGTTAGAGTGGGAGCCTACTATTAATTTTGAATTAAAGGCCTGTAACTGTCCTTGTTTGTAACCTACTTGAATGTGTTTAAATAACGGACCACACTCAACGTGGCATATTTAAACTGTTTTGAGATGTCGGCTGATGCATGATTATATTGTTTTAAGGTTTCAATATAATTAATGTGATCTAATTAAGTAATAATTTTGTGTTTTCTAAATTTTTGTGGAATATTTTATTGTGGAGAAAAAAATATGGGATATATTCAAGATTTCTTGGAGGCCAAGAAAATATTTTTTCCGCTTCCACAAGGCCTATTATTTTCGGCCACTTCACCTATATATAGGGAGTGATATTTTCATCCTCAGTTTACGAGTTCCATGAGTTGGAAAAATTAAGAGCAACATCTATTTTTCTTCTTCTTTTTATTATTAATTGTTCGTTAAGCACTTTCCACCGGTGGACGAACAAGGCTAGAAGGAAATAGGGAATACTTGAGAAGGTCTTTCAGTTGATAGCATCGTCAAAGTGTGTCCCTTTATTCTCAAAGGTCATTCTACAAGAGGTACGCAATCACTTAAATTTCTAGATTTTCCGCTATAGGTTTTTATGTGAATTAATTTATATGCATGATGAAAAACGTGTTGTTGGAATTATTATTTGAATTAATTAGGATTAATTAATGCTAGTAATAATTAAATTTTAAATTCGTATTTAAATATCATCTCGAATAGATCCGGGCACCCCAATTTTCCAACACATGTTACACGTAGTGGCGGTTTTAAGTGGGGACAGTATTGGGCTGGAGTCGAGTGCAATTCCTCAATTGACCTACTATTTATATATATAGTGATATACAATATTTAATATTAAGCTCAATCAAAATAATTTCTAACACCTTTTATTTTTTAATTTGCAATCAATTTAGCCCAAAATCAAAGACCGCCATTCCACCCATTTCACCAGTCATTTTTTCTGCTATTAAGTTTGTTTTATGGCACACTCACTGTTAGTGTTAGTATCCTAGAGACAATCCATCGTAAGAACATAATACTAAGATAATATTCAGATTTGGTTTAATATTAAATGTATGGTGTTGCACTTATTTGAATATGATGTTTGATTGTTTGCATATATTCTTATTTGTGTTCTCATGAATCACTACTGTCATTGAGTGAGTGAGAACTCAGATAACTTAAGTATGATTCTCAAATGGCCCCGATCAAGGATCATCAAGAATGAGATATTGATGATGCAATTGAGATTGGTGTGCGATGATCTGCATTATACTCTATGGGAGAGTGTAGTAAGATTTCACTTACTACAAGATACTAGGTATCTCATAATGGACGCACAAATACCTGAGAGGGTATTGGTATACCCATCCGAGAAACCGTTTGATGTAATTCCACATAATGTTTGTACGGTTGTCTCGATTAGTGGGAGCGATGTAATACTCCTTTGACTTGAGGTCAATACGCACAATATGTGTGGAGTGATGAACTTTAACCATGACCGACGCTTGCACCCTTCCACGGGTAGATATGACATGGATTGGGTTCATCACGAAATGCATGTGCGTGGTAGTTTAGCCAAGAATATGATTTATTCCTCAATGTGGATTTAAAGAGAATACTCGTCTTCTCATCATAATTGGATCTAAGTCGTCGGCCGACGCGCATCAACTTAAACTTTGTGGCTAAGTGTGATATACTTGATCAATTAGTGATTTGAGATAATATGATTAAGTTATTTGAATAGACACTTCATCATGTTCAAGACTTAATCGGGTATTCGCGAATGAAAGGAAGATATCACAATAGCCTACAGTATTACAGGTAGTTGCAGATTTCCTCGCAACGTACCTCGTATATTGAGAATGTCTGATTTATTGTCTAGGGTTCAATTAAGACCGTTAGTTTGACTAATTGCTCGATATACGAGGGCATATGGGTCACACAACAAGCAATGACAGTTCACCAATTATATTTGGTTGATTAAGTATTGTACTGGATATAATATTTAATTTATGGAGAATATAATAATAATTATATTTAGAATTAATTATTATTAATATGTAATTAAATTGGATTTAATTAAATATGAAATCCCAAATAATAATATTTGGAATATTATTATACAAGAATAATATATGGTCAAAGATATTATTTGTAGGAAAGTATCTAGGGAAATATAATTCGTAGTGATTATATTTACGGGCTAGGTCCGATACCTTGGTTAGAAATTAAGCCAAGATAATCCCTATAAATATGAGTCCTATGGGAATTCCTAAATACACACAATAAATATAATTTCTCCATAAAATCTCTAGCTCGATTTTTCCTAGCAAGTTCGTCTCGTGATTCAACGCTGGCAAATCAGTGTGGTTGGTGAATAGCTATTGTGTGGATACCATAGTTGACAATTCCAGGTACAGATTGTTGTAAGGATTTATATGTTGTTATTTATCTTTTATGTTTTATATTATACTACCATGTTTCAGATTCGTTATTGGTGAATCGTTTTCTTCCGCTGCGCCGAACATGGTGTTTGTGCCTCTAAATCCCAATAGTGGTATCAGAGCACGGGCTCTTTTATTAGTTGTATAACTAAAATTGTTTAAGTGCGTAAGTAAAATATTGTGTTTTATTCAAATTTAGTTTTACCCTAATCTGTTCTTAATTACGAGCAAAGCAATTGAATTGTTTATTTTGTTCGAAGTTGGGAAAAAGGTTCTGGATTTTAATTATTAAAATCTATTTTACTTTTGAATAATAAAATTTGATTTTATTATATAAAAAAATCTGGAAAGGGAACTGGGTTCCGCTTTCTCTTCTAGAGATTATGATTGCTAGGCAATCATCGTGTGAGG
The DNA here is from genome assembly GCA_947034835.1 of Ballota nigra. Classification (NCBI taxonomy): domain Eukaryota; kingdom Viridiplantae; phylum Streptophyta; class Magnoliopsida; order Lamiales; family Lamiaceae; genus Ballota; species Ballota nigra. The sequence goes on along the minus strand of OX344721.1, from coordinate 6,891,774 downwards.
CCGGCAGCGTCGCACAGCCGGTAGGGAACGTCCACAACGGATGCCCCCTTCCCCTTTAATTGCTGCGACTGGGTTCACGGTGAAGGCAATTGGGCGATAGTGTTTTGTGCACAGGACTCTCGATCTGAGATGTCGGTTGATGATATCAGCCCAAGTATTAATTACACGGCCTTGACTATCAACTACAGATTGGTTAAAATTGAAACCATTTAGGTTGAAAGCCATAGTACTGATACCTAAAGCAGTGAACCAGATACCCACTACAGGCCAAGCAGCCAGGAAGAAGTGTAATGAACGGGAATTGTTGAAACTAGCATATTGGAAGATCAATCGGCCGAAGTAACCGTGAGCAGCTACGATATTATAAGTTTCTTCCTCTTGACCGAATCTGTAACCTTCATTAGCAGATTCATTTTCTGTGGTTTCCCTGATCAAACTAGAAGTTACCAAGGAACCATGCATAGCACTGAATAGGGAGCCGCCGAATACACCAGCTACGCCTAACATGTGAAACGGGTGCATAAGGATGTTGTGCTTAGCCTGGAATACAATCATGAAGTTGAAAGTACCAGAAATTCCTAGAGGCATACCATCAGAAAAACTTCCTTGACCGATTGGGAGCATATAGATCCACCCGATCGATGAAGACTCAAATCGAACTCGCCCATCCTTTTGGGCACAGGGATGCGAGAACCCATCCGAATAATCAACCGCTTTTTTTAGAAAATCTGCCTCCAGCAAGACAAGATAGGGGGACGCAACCGTATAGTGCAGGAGCGCTCCAATTATAAGGGGTAATTTTCAAAAATTGTAGGATAAGAATCCAAGATTTGGATCTTTTTGAATATATGAGATAATCTTGTATTCCAAGAATACTTATCTTCCATAATATCTTTCCAAGAGAATCAACGAAATATTTTCTTTTCCACACATGCTATTTTAAAAAATATTAAGAAAAAATCAGCAATATATTTTATTTTATTTTATTTTAATCACCTTATTGTTATTGGGCTAATTGAGAGGCCTTTAGAAGAATTAAGATTGAACCTCCAATGGACTTCTGAATTTTAATATTGAGCCCCAATATAATTCAGCCCATTAATATTAATTAGTACCACTAATAAATTAATATTTCACTATCCATCTTAATCCATATTACGATAATATGGGCTCCCGGTTATTATTTCCCGCATTTAAGATTATCAAGTCCATTAGTTAATTAAGCTTCTGAATAGCTCTAAATTAATTAATATCTTTCACCTTGGAGTAAAGACAACTCAACATTATTATCCGTATCGAAGAAACTAATTCTTCACTTGCAAGATTTGGTACGATAAAACTTTTGAGCCCACCAAGGGGACAAATCACACGAGCCGTACTCGCACACGTTTCTCCGTATTAAATCTTAGCAACCGTCGTATGATTAATATTACTGCCCAAAGCACAAGGTTCGAAGTCACGATGATTCTCACCCAACATGAATCAAAGCAGTAACCATTAAGCACACACAGTCCTATTTAAGTGACAGAGATTAAGAAATCAATAACCACTGAGATCTAATTCTTCACATTTCAGAACTGAAGAATTTATCCTCGTTGTAGGTCATCTTCAACACATACTAAATGTGCTAGGGCAATCTCTTGGTCAAGACAAGCCAATTTGATATGTACACATAAACCTTTCACGGCGGATTGTTCAATTCTATCTAGGTCGTGAATTTGTACGTTTAGTTACAAGAAAACCGTTAACGTGATTTTCCGTGATCTGGTATCACCACATTAACTACAATAAAACATGTACCACTTATAATGAACTGGTTGCAATAAATATTCAACATTCAATCATATCTAAAGCAAATGCGATAAAAGATTTATTCTCATAAACAAGTGTTTAATACATGAGTTATACAAAGTAAAAGCATACTTTCACGTATAACTCCAACAGTCGAGTGGGGCAAGACCACTACGAGGTCACGTGATCACTGGTCAGTAGCTCGACAGGGCGGTATTGACTAGTCCGGCGAAGACCGACCTTGACCAATCCCAGTTGCCGAGCTCAAATTCAAGGTAATTGGAGTCGGCAAGATTGAGACTAGATAGGAAAGAAATCAATATAACAGAGATAGTGGGGATTACCTACCTAGTTTATGAATCAGATCTCCCTAAGAGATTAGTTTGCGACAAGCTATTGGTCGAACTTGCGCCGAAAGGACAAGTTCATCACAGACATTGGTACCCGACAAATCCATGCAATTAATGCATGGATTGCATGGAATATTTGGGTAATACAAGGAATAACCTTGAAAACTATAAATAATACCTCTAAGACACAACAAGTAAATCACCAACTTAATACTGAGTTTAAAAATACTCGACAATTCATTTTGCATTTATTAGTTATTCTCGCATTTAGCACACTCAAAGTGTTATTCATTTATTAAAGCATTAGTTGCTTCAATCTTACATTTAATACTCATTTTACTCTACTTTTAGCCATATCCACTCCGTTAATCCTCTCAGGTTTATATCGAATAACAACACACCAATAGTGGGTAGTACATATTTACTAAAATAATCTATATATATATATATATATTAATCTTATCTCTCCTACTAAATGATGCCTTGTGGAACAATATTCTTCAAGAACTGCTAATCCAGTTCTAGCATCGAAGGTCGAACTCCAGGAATGGTTGACTGTTTGCTGCCCTCGGCCTAGAACTTGGCCTCAAGGTGGTTATTCCAATTGGCACAACCGTCTCCATCTTTTTTAAAAGTTAATGTTGATGGAGCTTTCTTTATCAGGAGCTCACAAATGGGAGTGGATATGATTTTACAAAACAATGCATGTGAGTTTGTTGCTTGTCTTTTGATTGTGGTGGGGGAAAATCTTCGAGTGGATGAGGGAGAAACTATGAAATTGTCATAGACTTTTTCTTGGATCACGAATCTTGGTAGATGCAAAGATTGTTGCGGATGCAGTCAAGTCTCCTATTTGCAACAACACTACTTTTAAAGACTTCATTTCAAGATGCAAATATTTTCTAAGTTCAAAACCAGGTTTTTCAATTCATTTAGTTTGTCGAAACATTGTATAACTAAGTCTTCTTAGTTATTTTTGAACCCTCATTGTAGAGTTTTCTACTCTGGTGGATAATTTTCTCAATATTTTTTGCTCCCACTTTGGTTAATAATATAATTTTAATACTAAGACCATCTTTTCCGGTGCCATTGGCATCAGTGTCACCGAATACAAACCAAACTTTATAATAATAATAAAATAATAAAATATCATCTAATTGCCTTGACACTAGACGGTTGACATGCCCAGTGTCAATACATTATTTTATCCCTTTATTTGCCACATGTCAATATATGATTTTTTTTTTATATAATTAAATTGGTAGTTATTAAATAATATGCATAAAAAATATCAAAATTTGTAAAATAAAATTCTTTACAAATAGAGTTTAATATCATAATATTTTGAAACTAAAAAAATTGTATTTTGGATTTTTTGTATTTGTAATTTAATTTTCTATGCATTTATATGTAGTTTGTTGATTTGTTTTCAATTTTGTATTTTCAATTTTTTAATTGATTTAGTAATTTATTTTAAGTGTATGATAAAAAAAATTCCTATATAATCAGGGGCGGAGCCACCTTTAGGCAAGGGGTGGCAATTGCCCTACCTGGATTTTGTGATCTAATATATATCTTATGAGTAACTTTCTTGTGTACATAATGTATAATGCACTCATTCAACAGTTGAGACTGTTTGCATTAAAAGGTGTAGGCTGAAGAAATGAAAAACGTGGTTTGATTACAATGAAAAGTGTACATTCAATGTAATCTAACCAAAATTTTCAGTGTAATCAACCTACACTTTTCAATGTAACAGTCTAAACTGTTGAGTGAGCGCACCACGCATCTTTTTATTCTACTTCATATAGTATTTTGTGCCCTACCTGAATTTAAGTCCTGCCTCCAACCCTGTATATAATTATGAATTTAAAATGTCAAATAATTTTTACATATTTTTTACACATTAAAATATAACAAAAATTGAGTTTACATAATTTTAAAACTAATTATTTAAGGTTGGGTTGGTAACATTGATAAAGTATAAAAAAAGTTAAAATTAAATTGAGTTGAAGATTATATATGTGGATGAGAGAGAAATAAATATTATATTAGAAGTTTAGGTTGAGGGAGTGTCATTGATAAAGATGGTATAAGAGCATCCACAATGACTCATTGTTGGGAGTTAAAACTTGTCACGTTTGAGTTACAACCAATGTGAAGTTAAGGTATAACTATATATGCAAAGTGATTCATTTATTAATTGATATTACACGTATATATACAATTGTTGGGGTGGAGCACAAGAAAGGTATGATACAAATATGGTTAATATTATACACAAAATCAAAGCAAATCAACATATTATCTTGGAGGATCTTTAGTATCCTTAATACACCCCCGCAATATTGACGTCCCATCGGCGATGGAAATTTTGGAGCATGGCAACTCAAAACGCTGGTGAGGCAGTGGTTTTGTTAGGAGATCAACCAGTTGATCAATTGTATTGACATATGAGACCGAAAGAAGACCCTTAGCTGAAAGATCACAGATAAAATGAACATCTATGACAATGTGTTTCATCCGTGAATGTTAGATCGGATGAAGGACAAGGCGGGTGGCACTCATATTATCACAAAGAAGTCGAGGAATGCAAGGGATTGAGAGACATAGATATTCGAATAACTGAATGACCCAAAAAATCTCGAACATCTATGACAATGTGTTTCATTCGTGAATGTTGGATCGGATGAAGGGCAAGGTGGGTAGCACTCATATTGTCACAAAGAAGTTAAGGAATGCGAGGAATAGAGAGATGAAGATATTTGAATAACTGAATGCCCAACAAATCTCGAAAACGGCTAAAGCAATACCTCGATATTCAGCCTCGATAGAAGACCGTGCAACTCCAGTTTGTTTCTGTGATCTCCAAGAAATTGGGTTATGGCTAAGAAAGACTATGTAAGTATATGTCGTCTTTTCGTCCCGAACATCGCCACCAATATCAAAACCAAAGTATGTTGTAATGGAGAGATCGGAGGATGGTCTAAGCAAAAGTTCATAATGCAAGATGCCCTTTAAGTATCTCAAGAGACGTTTAACTGCCCCCCCTAAGGGGTGCATAAGTCAATCCGGGAAGTGTATTATATGACGAGCAACATTTGTGACGAACAGCTTTTTGGCGAACAGGTCCTAAGATCCTAGGCCAGAAATGAACTCTACACCGGGTCATATATGACGAGCAACAGTATTAAGAGGTGGTGTGCTCAACAATCTGCGGAGTATGTAATGCCCATCAGCCTCACACCAAACCAGTATCTAACGAACAAATGTTAAAGATCCAGTGGCATACCTACATCAAGCATTCGAGCGAACAGCTTATGAACCATTTAACCAAGGAGCGAATGACTAATAAAGAAGTTATTCAAAGGCAAAACCCCCAAGCAACTAAGTGACGAACAACTACGGATGCATGATAAGATCAAACACAAGACTTTGTAACTAAGTTTTAGCTTAGATAAGGTCAAATGTGGTCAAAAGGACACATGTCAAGCATGCAAGCTTGGTAGTCCAAGAGTCATATACACCTCCTACTTGGTGGTTGGTATAAATAAGTTGTTCTCCAGCTATAAAAATAAGTTCAAATTCACAAATACTCCAACACACACACTCATACACCTAAACGTGCACACACACTAAATAAATACGAATTCAATACCCGTATTTACGATTTTATAACCCGATCTTTCGAATTTATCATTTTCAGTGATAATCAATCACACTTTCTTGTTTGGTGATCCCTAAACCGGTTAAAAAAAGCCACTAATCCACGCGATTAGAACCGATCACCAATAATTTGGCGCTAGAAGGAGGGTCCGAACCAAAGTGTTTAAAACTTGAAGATTTGAAGGAATCCTCAAGAAATCCTTGAAGATTTAAACAAAAGTGTTCTTGGTGTTCTTTAATTTCAAATTTGAAGATTCAAAGATTGAGAAGATAATTCAAATCAGGATGCCTCAATCCAAATAAACTAGGATTTCACATCCCTCGATGGGAGTTTCCTCGACCTGGGTCTCATCCACTGATCATCAGGATCGTGATCCACGCCATGCGAACAAGGTTTAACCCTCGGTTGCAGCCCACATAATGCCTCCAGATTTAGAGGCATTGGATAAAAACCCCCAAGAATTGGCCAAAACGATAGCTGCTCTCCAGGCAATCCAGAAGCAACAAGAACGACGCAGACCTTCACAAGTAAGGTCTAGGTCTCAACAACTAGAAGTAGTAAGAGCAAGGTCTGCTCGTGGCGAGCAACATGAAGTCAACAGTGCCCAAGGACGAGGGGACAAAAACAAAGCTAGAATGGTGGACCAAACAGAAGGTCAAGTTGAATCTGCCCATGGGCGAACAACAATGTCTAGCCATGGAACATCTCGTTCCAGCGCATAGGACAGGTTGGGCCGACCACAAACCCAGCCAGAAGTTACTCGGCCAGAGCAAGGGCATGGCCTCGGGGGCAGGTGTGGTGCTCATTAGCCCCAACAGACAGGTTTTCACCTCGGCTATCAGATTTGACTTCATGGCTACCAACAATGAAGCTGAATATGAGGCTCTAATTGCTGGTCTCCACCTATCACTTGCAGTAGGTGTTAGACGACTACAAATACTCGGTGATTCACAACTGATCGTGAACCAAGTCAGAGGTGAATATGAAGTAAAAGATGACCATATGATCGAGTATCAGAGAATAGTTGCTCACCTGATATCCTTGTTGGATCAAGTTTTCATTGAACAAATACCAAGGACAAGCAACACTCAAGCGGATGCATTAGCTCGACAAGCAACAAGTGAAGGACCAGCTGAATTGGCAGACATTGTCATAACCAAGATGAACAACCCGTCAATGATAAGCTATAATGTTAGCCAGCTAGACGAGCAAACCAATGAAGAAGAGGACTGGAGAACAAAAATAGTCAAATATTTGAAGAGTGGGGAAAAACCAAACAACTCTTTTGAAGCGACCAAGTTAATTAAACGAGCCGCCAGATACACTCTGGTGGGAGAACAACTTTTCAAAAGAGGAATATCAATCCCACTCCTCAAATGTTTGCCTAGGGGGCAAGGACGAGCAATACTTGAAGAAATACATGTCGGAGTATGTGGAAATCACACTGGGGGGGGGGGGCAAGCCTTAGCGTACAAAACTATCAAACAAGGTTATTATTGGCCGACTTTACGACAGGATGCGATCAAGAAAGCAAAAACTTGTCACCAATGCCAGATTTTTGCCCCGAACATTCACACCTCGGCTCAGAAGCTCGTATCAGTTTACAACCCATGGCCATTTGCAAGATGGGGGATGGACATTATTGGTCCCTTCCCGACAGGAGTTGGAAATGTTCGATTTGCCGTCGTGTCAGTCGATTATTATACAAAATGGGCAGAAGCGGAAGCCATGGTGAAAATCATTCAACAGAAGATGATCAACTTTATATGGAAGAACATTGTCTGTTGTTTTGGAGTTCCACAAACAATTGTGACAGACAATGGTCCGCAGTTCAATGGAAAAGAATTGAGAGACTTCTGCACAAAGTGGGGGATCAAAAAGCATTATTCTACTCTCTATCATCCCCAGTCTAATGGACAAGTTGAAGCCGTTAATAAGATTATCAAGCATACATTAAAAGTCCAATTGGTGGAAAGCAAAGACAGATGGTCTGAAGAACTTCCGGAAGTCTTATGGGCATACAAAGTTTCTCCCAGGTCTAGCATCGGAGAGACACCTTTTGCAATGGCTCTCAGAACAGAAGTCATAATACCAATCGAGTTAAAGGCCAATACAATCAGGACGACCAACTTTGATGAACAGGCGAACAACTCTGCTTTAGCTACTGAAATGGATTTGCTCGAAGAAAAAAGATTAAATACCGAGCTAAAAAATGCTACATACAAGCAGCGAGCAGAACGTTATTATAATTCCCATGTCAAAATAAGGGAATTCAGAGTTGGAGATTTGGTTCTAAGAAAGTTGCTCGCCCAACCTCCACGTGTATTGGGACCGACTTGGGAGGGTCTGTATCGTATAACGGATAAATTCCTTAATAGTATATACGATATCGAAGACATGGAAGGCAAACCGGCTCAATACTCTGACTTGAAGCGACTACACTAGCTTCTACTAGTAGCTACCCCGCAAGAGAACGGGTTCACTGTAGTATGGGCAAGTATAGGGACCAAGTATTATCGAACCCAAGAGATAGTGTATATGCGAATAGATCCCTGAAGATCTACGCGTCGTAGTTAATATGAGTGTATTGTTTTTTTGGTTTTTTTAAAGATTAATTAAAACTAAAATAAACTACTAAACTAAAATACTAAAGCAGATGAATTAACTAAGGGTTGGATTCAAATAAGAGATGGTGATGCTTAGGATAGGAATCCCTACGTATACTAACGGAGCAGATACATAATCAAAATAACTGTGACAAACGAGAATTAACCTAAGTCTAAGAATGCAAGGTGAAAGCTCAAGATTCTAAACCCTAATACTTTACCCTAACACTCGACTTCACAAATCTACTAAAAAGTTATTAGATTGTGCTCAATTAATGAGACCCTAATTTAACTAAGGTGATGCGGTCGTCCTCCTTCGCTAAACCGGTATATGAATTAACCTTTCCTAAACCCTCTCGTTAAGTCTACTCGTTGTTAAAGAGTGATACGGTCGTCCTCTCTCTAACACCTTTCGAACGAAACTCAAGAGTGAAATCTAGATTAATTTTAAGAATTCATTAATTAAGAGAATTAAAACCTAACGTCACAAGTTATTCTAATTATGCACCCACATCCTACTTCTACGAGTTCATCCTAACCCAAGCATTCAAGGGTTTTAGCCGGACATGGTTATAACAAAAATAAAAGCAATAGAAGAAACAACGAATAAAAACATAATGAATTGAACGAAGAAAATAAGAAACATGAACTAGGGTTTTAAAATAAAATAATTCTAAGAACTGAAATTTAAATTAACTAAAACGAAGTTTCAAAGTGTTTAAAGAAATCAAACTAATGAAAAGAAACTAAGAAACGAAAATAAACTAAGAATTCGTATGAAAAACCTCAACAACGTAAAAGTAAAACTTGCTCGTCTCTTCTCCTCTTCCTCTCTCTAAAAACTAAGTCTAAAAGTGATTTCTAATGTTGGGGATCCTTCAAAACGTGTTTGGAAGAGGTATATATAGGCACCGGGTCGAAACGGGAGTTAATGGGCCGAAAAAACGCGTCCGGAGGCGAAAATACGTGTTTGCTCGAGCAAAACGCTCGAGCGGTGGCGCTCGAGTGATTCGCTCGAGCGCCAAAACTGTTCTGTAAGTTTTTGGCCGCTCGAGTGATTCGCTCGAGCGCCGGCGCTCGAGCAAATCGCTCGAGCGCTGGCTGCTGTGCACTCGTTCGTAAAATCTTCATATCTCCTCAACCGGGAGTCCGTTTTGGCCGATTCAAAGTCCTACGAACTCCTCTTTTTGCCCTCTATCCATCTATGAAAACCAAAGAGACAAATTAATAATTTTATAAAAATGATACTCATTTGACTCCAAGCACTCATCGAAAACACTCAAAACATGAGTAAATCGGGCACCAAAACATAACAATTTCACGCCTAATCATACTCCTGGAATGCTATACATCTGAAGAAGTACTATCAATAGGCCAAACAAGTTCAGCTCTTGGGCAAACAAATATCTCTGGGGGGGCAAGTGAACCAAATGAACAAAAAACTTGCCTAATTTTTTGGAAATTTTGTTAAGTATAGAATGAAAAGTTGTTCGGCACATTGTATAGTTTGGTGCTGTTCAAATTTTTTTGTTTTAGATAGAATTGCTCGGCAAAAATATTATAAGTGAGAAAAATTTTTTGTGTTCAAAGTTGTTCGTCAGATTGTATATATTAATGACGAGCAGTTTTAAAACACTTGTAAATCTTCATGATGTAAATATAGTTCGTTGGAAGATAAGTCTAAAGCTCAAGGTATAAGTCTAATTTTAAGGATTAAGGCCACTTAAAGGTTGTTCGTCTTTTAAGATGAATAGAACCTAAGGCTAAACCCGTATTCCATTATTAAGACAAAGTTCAAATCGAACAAAGCCCAACATTGTATGTTATAATTGCAAAAACATTAGACAAAAATGTAAAGACAATTAACATATGAAAAAGAAGATGAGCGAACAGAAGACATTTTCATTAATAAAAAAGGCTTGAAGCCTAAAACATAGTACAAAAAATGGGCAACTACAATTAAAGATAACGAACAACTATTACAAGAGGAATACATGAAGAAATTCTAAGTCCTATTCTTGTTGTTGTTCGTTTAGAGGAGGATCATGGGTCTGATCAGCTGGAGGATCAACAATCATATCATTAACCATATCCTCGGCCATTTTCTTTTCTTGCTCGGCAACATCTTGCTCGGCATCTGCTGCTTGCTCGTCGTCGTCAGCAGGAACTGGAGGATGGATAATGATGATGCTGGAATCAAGTTTATCAATCTTGATCCCATAATCTTCCATGTCTCCTAGCTGGAGTTCTATCCCGTTGGGGGAAGGATAATGTTCGACAAATTCGGTAAGGTCCTTCCCGATGTCTTCAACAATGTCGGGTCAATCATAGCAATCAACTGCACGAATGCAGTCAGCGTAGGCACAAATACACCCCAAGTTTGAGAAGGGACCCGTACGAACTTGCACTTCAGCCTCGAGCTGCTCGGAAGTGTACATTCCCCCCATCACCTCCTTAAGACGAGCAATCTCTGCCTCGGCCTCATCCAGTTTTTGCTCGACAGCAGTTTCGTTCTTCTTCTTCTTCTTCTTCTTCTCTTCAAGCTCAACGTCCTTACTTTTAAGCTCAGCCGAAAGCAATTGATAGTCTTCAATGTGCTTTTTCTCAATGTCATCGGCAAGCTTGAGCTGGTTGTTGAGACGAGCAACTTTGGCCTCATATTGGCTGACCAGGCCATCCTTCTCTTAGGTAAGCTGCCGAGCAGTATTGGAATAGCGACGAGCAGCTTCTTCTAGCTCAGCCAGTTGGGCCATCCCCTTTTGGGCAGTCACAAGGGAGTTTACGGCTTGCATCATAAAAAATAAAAGTTGTTTGCCACTCCTTGTAGGGAGATAGATTTATCCAACGGCTTCGTCCAGGCTCGGGCGACCATCTCTGTGGCTCGGCGAACATGGTCACCAGGGATCTCCCTTATGTTTATCGGGGTCTTTGAGCAGGCATATTGATGCACAAGATTTGCTCGCCCTGGATGATCGTCACCCCAGTATCTGTGAACAAAAGTCCAGATGATACTTAGAAATTTGTTGAAAGAATAAAGTTGTAAAGACCAGAGAGTTAAGCCATAATTTAAACTTACTCGGCGTATTTCCTGGAGTCTCAGCCGAGGTAGGTGATGTCTTCTGGACCTCGAGGGGGGGATTACCTATCCTTCCCCCCTTTGCTCGTCCGCTCCACCGGTTCTCTCGAAGTGCGGCGAGCAACTTCAATCTGCTGGGCGTGGGAAGAGCCTTTGCCTACTTTTTCCTTCCCCTTGTCACCAGTAGGGGCAGCCTGGACAACAGGGGTCCCATCTCCCCTTTTTAGTCGTTTAGCCCCGTGGGGGGATGATGCCGGGGGAGATGGTGGTGTGGCACTCGGGGGAGGGGCAGCTTTCCAAACAACAGAGTCCCCTGAGGGCTTGTTCGTCATCGCCAGGACTTTGGAGGGCGGGTCACCTTTAAACCTTTCTTCCCTTAGGGGGTGGCATTTTGTGAACTCTCTGCTCCAAAAAACCAAAGTAGGAAGGGACTACTACAGTGACTTGCTCAGCTAAAAAAAAGAGCATGTTAGACGAGCAAATATTATAATTAAGAATTATTGACGAACAAGTTCGCTTTGAAGAGTTAGAATTTTTTATACTTGGGGGCACTTCAACTTGGGCTTCAAGATGATGTGGATACGTGAACAGACGAGCAGCGTTCTGGCACTTCACTTGATTCACGTGCTGAATGGTCCTGTCCGCCTTGTCCCGAAGAGCGACCATACTAGAAGTAAAGAGGAACTCTGAGCCAATCTCTTCCTCTTCTGTATTCCACTTGAGCAACCGAGGACCTGCGAGCAAACAAGAAGAGTTAAATTAGAACAACTTAATCCAAAGACGAACAAATGCAAGCTTACGCTTAATTTTTCTGTATGAAGTGGGGTAATTTATGCGTCCAACACCACCGTGTGGACCAGAAGATGCTCGCCAGTTACCCCCTATGAAGAAGAAGTGCTCCTTCCAATTCCTGATCTTGTTCGGCACTCCCTCCACAATCTTGAGTCCAGTCCGAGCTTTCAGATAGTAATATCCTTCTTCGCCTACTGGACATTTTGTGATCGTCATTAAGTAGTTGACCTCTTCGGCAGTAATGCGGTCACGTACCCCTCCAGGGCGAACAAACCCATGACGCCGAGCAAATTCATCCATCCGATCGGGGTAATTTGGGTAATGGCGAGGTTGACCGCCTCAAAAAAACGGCCAACAATCGGGGGCAATGGCAGCCTCAAGCCGGCAATTAAAGTATCAATGTTGATTGCCGTGCATCTTGGGGGTGGGTGATCAGCTCTTTCCTTCCTTTTTGGGGCCCATATAGGGATATCATATGGAATTTGGTAGGCCTCTCGAATCAAGGCAAGCTCCTCCCTGCGAACAACACTCTTGATCTTGCTCGTCTGGTATACAGTCCTTACTAAATCCATCACTTGACGCTTGATGGGAGGGAAGCTGTTCGCAAACTCGGCAGAATATGCTTGCCAGTCAAACGGGCAAGCAACTTCGGAAGGAATTTCATTTTCTAGCATCCTAAGGCTTGGAAAATATATCCCCTCCAAGAAATTGCGAGTTAGTTCGTCAAATTCGGGATTCGATTCTTCAGATTCTGAACTCGAGGAGGACTCCTCGTCTGAATCCCTGCTCGCGGCTGCTACAATTTCTTCGTCGGATTGATGAACACCTGTATCCTCCACGGATCGAACCACTGAATCGACGTCGGGATGTGTCTCCGACGAAATTTCAAATGGTGGTTATTTTTCGTATACCACAATTGGGAAAAGGGGGTCAAGGCTCTCCTCAGAATTATGATTACTCGAGTGAGAGGATATCGGATTTAAAAGTTGCATTTTAGGGGTTTCCGATGGTAATTTCAGATGGAGAAGTAGTGAAAGTGATGGCGGCGGTTTTTGCAGAGGGTGACGGCGGCGGTTTTACACGGTGGTGCTTGGTAAATTTTCGAAGAAAAAGTAAAAGAAATGCAAAATACGGAATTAATCCAAGTACCTGAGAATTTAAAGCACTGAATGGTAGATGAAAGGGCACCGGAAGCTCGAGCAGTCGCCGGAATCGATGAAGCAATCGCCGGAATTTTGAAGTGAATGAGGAAAAAGTGGGAAATTTTTTTAACTTCCCGCTTTTATGTTGGAAAGAAAAAACGGGGTCCCATCCGCCATTTTCCCTAAATTATAGGACCAAAATGAAAGAAAATTGGGTCTTTAATATAAAAAACAAGAAAATGGAGGACCTACGAGCAAGTGTGAGGATGCGTGGCCTCGATTTTGCCCGTGCGTGGGCGGCGCTTAATCATGCCGCCCACGTCATCATTGAACAACTCCCAGACCTTGGGAAGACGAAACGGCGCACTCAAGATTGCTCGCCCAGAACTAAAGCAGCTCGTCCCTTCCCATCACCAAGATAATATCCTGACCACAGTTGCTCGACGCGAAGCTGCTCGTCCAAGGTAACATCTGGCCAGGATATGGGGAAATTGTTGATGGACGAACAACTAATTTTGATTAGACGAACAAGAATTGAGGCGCAAATTGGTGATTATGAAGACTAATACTCAAACCAGAGATGACTAGCAAGGATAACCATTTAAGGGGTGCATAAACCAATCCGGAAAGTGTATTATATGACGAGCAACATTTGTGACGAACAGTCGTCTGACGAACGACTTTTTAGCGAACAGGTCCTAAGATCCAGGCCAGAAATGAACTCTACACCGGGTCATATGACGAGCAACAATATTAAGAGGTGGTGTGCTCAACAATTTGCAGAGTATGTAATGCCCATCAGCCTCACCAAACCAGTATCTAACGAACAAATGTTAAAGATCCAGTGGCACACCTGCATCAAGCATACGAGCGAACAGCTTATGAAAATGACTAATAAAGAAGTTATTCAAAGGCCAAACCCCCAAGCAAATAAGTGACGAACAACTACGGATGCGTGATAAGATCAAACACAAGACTTTGTAACTAAGTTTTAGCTTAGATAAGGTCAAATGTGGTCAAAAGGACACATGTCAAACATACAAGCTTGGTAGTCCAAGAGTCATATACACCTCCTACTTGGTGGTTGATATAAATAAGTTGTTCTCCAGCTATAAAAATAAGTTCAAATTCACAAATACTTCAAAACACACACTCATACACCTAAACATGCACACACTAAATAAATACGAATTCAATACCCGTATTTACGATTTTATAACCCGGTCTTTCGAATTTATTATTTTCGGTGATAATCAATCACACGTTCTTGTTTGGTGATCCCTAAACCGGTTAAAAATAACCACTAATCCACGCGATTGGAACTGATCACCAACAATATATACATCTATTTATTAATTTAAATTGTAATGTGTTGTACTCCCTCCGTCCCAGTTTTGTTTTCCCATTTGCCAAAAAGGTCCGTCCCAATTTTGTTTTCTCATCCTTAAAATGGAAACTACTTTATTCATTTAAATAATACTTTATTCACCCGTCATCATTCTCAATACTACTTTATTCATTTAAATACTAAAATTCAACTCTCGCATTAAACTCCGCGCATAGTCAAACGGGAAAACAAAATTGGGACGGAGGGAGTTAATTATAAATAACTATTTATTTTTAAATATTTTATTTATTTAAATGTATTTTTTACTAACCATATGTTATACTCAAAATAATGATAATATATTTAATAAATTAATTTTACATTTTTATACCAAAATTATGAGTATATATATAACATGTATATACAAATGAATTTTCGAGTCATCCAATTTTTTTTTACAACGGTTCAACCGATCGAATCAGTGACTCAATCTGTTGTCCAATTCAAAGATCGGTCCGAGTTTAAAAATATTAGTTGAGAGCAGAGGAGTATAAGTTACTACCTCCGTCCCTAAAAATAGTCATATTATTTTGCATGTGGTTTAATGCGATATGTCGGAGGGTATTATGAGGTTTTCTAAGGTCTATTTTTTTAATAAAATAATCGTTTATAAAAAGTACGCAAAACAAATTTTTCATTACCGATCATTTTATTAAAAAGCAAACTTTCAAAAACCTTATAATACTTTTCTGATATATCGCATAAAATTATGTGGAAAAGAATAGGATTATTTTTTCAGGAGAGAGTATAACCCACCACCACTATATGAATGCTCTAACAAACCAAGCCTTGCAGAAAATAAATGGAGAGATTCATTAGGTGAAACCGTGAAATTAGACCCGTTAAGTAGACTTAGACCACGTCTATGTGGGATTCCGGGCCAGTAATATGACGCCACATCACTGATGACATCAAAGATTATATCGAGACAAATCGGCCCCCGGGTTTTATTTCAGAAGCGCTAACTCGAAGGTAAATTAGGCAAACGGCTAAGGGCACTTTTGGTACCCGCAGGTAGATTGTTAAAAACCAAAAACCCTGGGAATACAATGTATGGAAGAACCAAATTAATTTAATTTTAATTTTCGTTGATCGGTCGATCGATCTGCAAATTCTGAGCTCTGATCCCTCGTCAATGGCCGCACCGTTCTTTTCGACGCCTTTCCAACCTTTTGTTTATCAAGTA
This sequence comes from Ballota nigra, assembly GCA_947034835.1. Taxonomy (NCBI): domain Eukaryota; kingdom Viridiplantae; phylum Streptophyta; class Magnoliopsida; order Lamiales; family Lamiaceae; genus Ballota; species Ballota nigra. The sequence goes on along the minus strand of OX344721.1, from coordinate 6,875,777 downwards.
AATTTCCACTTCTACTCGTGTTAAGAATGGTCTGCGGATTTGTGTTTGATACAGAAATACATGTGACTGTTTACCAGAAATTGATTGTTTTTACTCTGTTTAGGGTTTTACTTCCGTAATTTTTCGAATTTATTTATCTTTATCACTGATCGTGATTAAATGTGTGGTTCGATGTGATGAGAAATGTATGGGGAAGAAAGTGAGAGAAAATTTGCTTTCAACTTTAGCGGAGCCTGAAAAGAATTAATTCTTTCTATTTGGACTTTCACTATGAGCTAGAGTTGTTTTCTGGTTGCTTGTAGTATATAATTCTTTGTCTGGCAGCATTGGTGATCATGACCGAATGGGGGATAGAATCTCGATTCTTCAGGCTGTTTAGTGACATTTTTTAAGTGAACTTATGTGGTGAAAGTGGCGTGGGTTTGATTTTTGAAGGGCAGTTGGGGGTACACTTCTATCAGCATACAGCTCATATGCATGCTTTTGCACTTTAAATATTGTAGTTGCTCACTTGTTACTTTGGCAAAAGAAATTATATGATTTGGTCATGTGGACCTGCATATTTTTGGCTCTGTTGAATGCGTGTTTCCTTTGCTCGGGATACAAAGACCAGATCATTAGGTCGACACTCACATTTGTAAGAAGGGGTGGGGGGGTGGTGCTGGAGGCTGATAAAGGTGTGACAGTGGCTTTTCTTCTTACAAATTAGAGGTTAGAGTAGAGTAACCTTATTTTGCCGTAATACCCTGTTATAATAACAAGTGTTGCTGGCATTAGGGCAAATGAAATTGGACATCTTTCTAGTTGTTAGATGTTGTACATCCTTCTTCGTTAATTTTGTCCAAATGCTTGTGAAAAAACATTCTTCTATTAAGTACTTATTTCAAAGGAAATTGTCCAAATGCTTCTGAATGTTTTCCATTTTTTTCATTTTGCAATTAATATGCCAAAAGACACAAGGAAAGATGAAGAGTATAACTTATTATAATAATTAAAAGAACTTGTGGCTTAAGCACATAATAAGTTTTTGTGCATTTCAATCTTAATTTACTTGATAAAAGTTCAATTTTTTTAGCTTACATGTTCACTGTTCATGTTGTATCGTATTTCAGAGCCCACAAGATGCTGTGACACCTTTTCAGATTTTGGGCGGGGAGGCTCAAATAGTTCAGGTGCTTTTAAACATAAAATATTCTGGTACTTTTTTCCAGATAAATTTGGGATATTCAATAAAACTGACATTCACTCTTCTTTCTCTTTTCTTTAGATAATGTTGAAGCCACAAGAAAAAGTAATTGCAAAGCCTGGTATGCTATTAATTATCTGATATTAGCATTTGTATCTACTTTAACTAAAAATGGTATATTAGTCATTAACTTTCTGTTGTTGTCCTCTAACTAACAAACAGAGTTTTTAAATTCAACTCTAGTGCTTGCCTTCCATGTCATGAGGGTTGGTAAAACTACAAATAGAATTTTGCATTTCTTGAGAATTTTGGAGATTATCTATAACTTAAGACTGATGCGTTTATGAAGAAAATTAATTGCAAAAATTATGTCTATGATGATCTTGTATAATCACTTTTCACATTCTGACATGGGTCACTAATCTAACATATTTATATCACTTAACTGAGATTTTAAAGTCGTCTTCTGAAGAAGTGGGAGCTTTCATTCTTTTATCAAGAACCTCACTGTGGCAGAGAGGGTCCTTAGGGGCCCATCCACAACTGCCAAAATTGGATGTAATCACGTGCAGTGAGCATCAATTCTTATGCTTTAGTGGTACTGTATGAAGTTAGTAGAATATGGAAGGTCAGGTCGGGCTTGAGCAGGCCGATATAATATTGATCCAACCCTTAGCCCATGTTTGTTGCATTTACATATTCCTCCCGATGCCGTCATTACCAGAGTGGGGTCGAAGCTGTGTTGACTGTAGGGCTAAGCATCCAATTTGATTTCATCTATCAACTTGTTTCCTACACGCAGTAACCCATTTAACCTGCCCACCGATAAGCACTATCTTGAGCATAAAAGGGCCCTTCTAACTTAAATTATATGTCTCACCCTATTTTAGTTAAGTGGGCTTTGACGGTGGATACGTTTTAACCCATATTATGCTCTATGTGGTTTTTTTTAATTTTCTTTTTCCGTCAATTACTTCCATTATGTTTCTTCATAACTTTTCAATCATTTTGAATTTTTTTTTTTTTTTTACTTACGTGTTATATTATAACTTATTTTTACCGGCCAAATATTATTTAATAAATTATAACCATGTTCTATTTTCTGCGATTTATTATACAACAAAATAAGTTTAAAAGTAGTTGTGTGGAAAATTATTATCAAACTATATTTTGTCAAAATATGATTGTAATAATATGCAAGACTGACAAATGTACTATCCAGTTTTCTTGAACCTTGACATATAGATACGTTGATTTGTTCACAATGGTGTAAATTGTATATACTTTGATCAAGCTGCTATTTTAGGATGGCCAAGTCAAATAATTTGCAAGGCTAGTTTGCACAAAAAGAGGCCGCCTTTCTTCAATGCCTTCCTTTACCGTTCACTTCTATATGTTCTTTTTCACTACCTATAAAGAGAATTCCGTTCTTCAATAAAAGGGATCCCATTTTTATAGAGGTTGAAAATGTTATTGACTCGCCTGTGGTTGAGTGACGATAATTCCTCCACCGTGTGGACGATAGCATGTAGGGATGTTTGGAGTATAACTATATTAGACTATATAGAAGAGGAGGTAAAGGATGATTTTCTATGTGTCTTAATTCAACAAACTTTCACCCTTTTGGTTTTTAACTTTTACTCGCTTCACTTAATACTACTTACCAACTCAAATGTAGGTTTTCCATTGGGTTAAATCTCTTCAGACTCTGATGCTGTCCTTTCGACAAAGTGATCATCTGAATTCTGGATTTTTTTTCATCATGTCATTCCTTGTACAGTAGCCTGTTCTAACTCACTTAATTTATGTACTATAAATATCATGCAAGAGTAAAAAATTAACAATCTTATGTTTTAATAGCTAAGGGAGCTTGCTTAAAAATATTACCAACTTTTCAGTTGCTAAGGGTGTGCTCTTTTTCGGCTTGAGTGGGATTTGGCAAATCCTGATGGGGAAATAAGGTGGATGGAGAAATAAAGTGAATAGTAAATCTGTATTATAGTTTGGGATGGAGGAGTAGAGATGGCTGTAACTTTATGCCAAATCAATACTTTTAAGTGATGATGATACATTATTTCATTGTTGTTAGTAGTTAGTAAAATAATAATTAAGTTTAAAATCTCTGTTATTGTTGACTCCCACTTATATACTCTTCCACACTTTCATGTGGAACTGATGTGGAATATCGTAGCTGTGACTGAAACATAGGGTAAAATATTGTTCTAGCTCTAAAATTTGGCTGTGACAGCATCACTTCTTTGGTTTTACTGTTTGGAATGAATTCTTCCTTTTCATTTTCAACTTTGTTGCTTGCATTTATTTACCAGTGTATTTGCTATTGCAGGTTCCATGTGCTACATGTCTGGATCTATACAAATGGAAAATGTGTATATGCCCGAAAATGAAGCAGGCGTGTGGCAGTGGCTTCTTGGAAAGAGTGTGACTAGCATAGTTCTTCATAATACTGGTTCGGTAGATGGGTTTGTGGGAATTGCTGCACCTACTCTTGCAAGAATTCTCCCGGTCTGTTGTTTCCCTGGAGTGTTGGTTTAGAGGATTTCATTACCTTTGATTAGGGTTTATCTAATTCTCTGTTTACATTTCTGAGTATTTCATGCCCCATTTTTAGGGCTTACCTAATTCTTTATTTTCATTTCCTATGCAGATTGATTTGGCAATATTTGGTGGTCAAATGTTGTGTCAGGTAAACATTTTACTTGAAAATTACCTTGAAATTTCTCTGCCAATTTTTACGTTCTTATTTACAGTTGAGTAAACCTTTTGGACTAGATTATGACTTTGCTAATCTATTGTAGCCAGATGCATTTCTATGCTCAATTAATGATGTCAAAGTAAATAATACAGTTGATCAGAGGGCACGCAATGTTATTGCTAGTGCTGAGGTTAGATCTGGATTCTTTTCCTCATTTATTCTCATTGGTCATCACTTTCCAACATACATGATTCGTGAATTTGTCATGCTTGCAGGGATTTTTGAGGCAGAAAATATCTGGTCAAGGGCTTGCATTTATAGTCGGTGGTGGTTCCGGTATGTTCCATTATCTGCGTTTGCTAATACAAAGATTTTTTTGAGGCTTTTATGGGCATTGCTTACCTGCTTTCTTGCTCCATATAGTTATTATTTTCAATCTTTGTGCATTTGACCTTGGAAGGAAAAAAATCATTATGATTTTTTTCTTTTCTGTGCATCTGGTGATTATGTGATTGTTTGCTCATATTCTCACATCTGATTGAATGATGAATAAGGTATTATAATCAAGCTACTACAGTCAGAGTGGAACTACATTACAAATATTTCTAAATCAAAGCTACATTTCCATAATCACCTGCCCAGAAGTAAACGAGAAAGGACGAGAGTGAACATAATTGTTGGTTTATGTGGTAACTATTTGAAGGCAAATGGTAGTCCTAGTTAATAATGAGAGAATAATTCTAGAACAAGCATTTGTGGTTGATGCTAACCAAAATTAACTACTAGAACCCAGCTTCTGACATGCACGGATTCTTTGTTGAACAAACCTAATTGGATAATTCATAACATTTTAATTGAGTGTGCATGTGTGAATTCATATCTAATTTCGGGTCATGGTATTAAAATTAGAAATCATAATTGCATGGACTTCGCTATAAAAAAAATTGGAGTCTTATTTTTTTGGAGCACTTCAGAATTTAGTGACATCCATACCAGAATTATTCCTGTACATAGTGTATTTTGATTTAAAAGGTTTGGTAGTTTTAAAGGTCAACTTGACCATTAATCATGGTGTAATGAGGGCAAGAAACCACATATTAATGAGGAATGAAAATCACGTTATTGTCGATTCTGTACTAATCAAGTTGCTGATCTTTTCCTCTCTGGTACTTTAGTTGTTCAGAAAAATCTGGAGGTGGGTGAAGTTCTCGCAGTTGATGTCTCAAGCATTGTTGCAGTGTCAGCAACAGTAAACGTACAAATCAAGTATAACGGTCCCATGAGGAGGGTGGTTTTTGGGGTGAGTATCCTTGTGCTCTTACCCCAACACATATTTGTTGAATATGAGTTTTGTGGCCAGACATTCTTAATCCATGTTCATATTACACACGCTTTTCTATCATTTCAGTTATAGCTGATTGATGTATTGTGTTCGCACAAGGTTGTGATAAGTTGAAAATATTATCTTAGAAGGCCTAATAGCCAAAAATATTCAAACCTTGGTAAGATTTTACTACTTGGCCAATTCTCTTAAAATTGTCAGTTCGGCCAATTTTTTGTCAATTGGTACAATTTTGGCCAACTTGTGAAATGAGTAGTGACGTGCAATAACGTGGGAGGCACACAGATTGAAATGTAAACTAATCCGGGTTTTTTGTAGACCCTGAAACTATACCGAATTGACAAAAATATGCCAGAATAATAGTATTAAAAGAATTGGCCAAAATAGTAATATCTTAAATTGTTGTGGAGTTCTTTTATTTATTTTCTGGCACTAGGCCTATTTTAGAAGCAATTAAGTGATGCGCTGATGCGCATATAGGAGAAGTAGGTCGTAGTAACAGTTTGTCAGCCGGAAAATTGGATAGATATTCTGAACACAGATAGCTATAACGGATTGTTTCTATATTATGAGAAATGGAGTTGGAATGCAGATATGATAATATGAATAAAAAGGGTCGATTATCAAGTAATTTCCCAAAGAGCAACTTATACCATTTAAAAATACACTTGAGCTTAACGGTACAACTGGTGCATAGAAGTATTTTCCTTTTATCGAAATATCTGTGAATCTGCATCCTAATTGGCAGCGGTTTCATGGCAGGGCGACAATCTGGTGACAGCTGTTATGACAGGTCCCGGAATTGTGTTCATCCAGAGCATGCCTTTTCATCGGCTTTCTCAACGAATCGCTAGGTAACCTCTCTCTCTTTTGCACCACCTCTCTCTCTCTCTGGAATCAGCAAATCAGCTCCTTTAACTTTTGTTTTGTTTTCAGGGCTGTTACATCTCCGAATATGAGGGAGAATCCCAAGTTTTTCTTCCAGATAGCCATCTTTTTCTTTCTAGCTTACGTTGTTGTTGTCTCCTCACTAATCTTGACGGACATATAAACCAACTTCCTTCTCATTCCCGTTCTGTTTAATGCGATTTTTACTTACTTTTGATGTGGCACTTGAATTATAAAATTTCAACCATCCATGTAAAGGAACATTACTTCATTTGTAACTTAGTGCTGAATTGTACTATATTTATCTCAATTCCACATCTTATGCTCTTTATCAACTGCAACTGACGGACCATAGTCTGGGCACTTAGCCACGGGTAATTATTTTTAAGAACGGTAACTTTGGGATGGTGGCAAAATTAGGTCGGTAACTTTTCAGATTAGTAAAACAAGGATCACAATTTTTAAAACTTGCAATTTAAGATCAAATTAGCTTGGACGCCAACTTATTAGTTAAAAATTTAGCCAGAAAATGGGCTCATGTGATTGTAACGAAATAGAGGGTAATTCGGACTATTTTGGACTTAATTTGCTACTTTTCAAAATTTAAAAGTTATTGTGTTTGAATTTTTTTTTTTTTACCCTTCTTAGCCACCCAGTTCCAGGAAAATGATACGTGGGCATATTATTTGTGTCCATCGCTTATGTGGTAAGACCACGTCATCAAATATTTTAGGTATAATATTATAAGATATTGTATTCTTTATTTATCTCTCTTATCCCTATTTTCTTATTTCATTCATATTTTTTAGTCAGAAATTCTAGATTAACTTTCATAATTTAAGCTGAACATAATTAGAAAAAATATTATTTTTCACAATTTCTGAATATTATTATAAAATTACGAAAATGATACAGTGCCCACTAGTGGGTACATTATTTGTGTCCACCGCTTATGTGGCAAAACCACGTCATCAAATATTTTAGGTATAATACTATAAGATATTTTATTTCTTATTTATCTCTCTTATCCCTATTTTCTTATTTCATTCATATTTTTTAGTCAGAAATTCTAGATTAACTTTCATAATTTAAGCTGAACATAATTAGAAAAAATATTACTTTTCACAATTTTTGAATAATATTATAAAATTATTGACAATCACGTAAAATTATATTGTTGCACATTATTGTTTATAAATGTTAGTCAATATCATGAAAAAAAAAATCTTTTGGTTTGAAATTTTGGACATTACGGTACAAAAAAAAAAAAATAACAATTTTGGTTGATTAAAATTTCTTAGTTACTCTTCGATTCTTCAAATGTAAAAAAATTATGCATTGCCAAAACATTCACAAAATTAAATAAATGTGACATTTTTTATTAAATAAACTTCTAAATATATTTAATTAAATAAATTGAAACCACATTTGTAAGGTAATATTTGATTAGATCAATTTATAGAAATATTTTTAGATAAATTTGATTTATATTACAATGTCTTTATAGAAAAATAATTTCAATATTTAATCAAATTATTTAATAAAATTAAATATGCATTATAATGATTTTGTTTAAACAAAAAAAATTACTCCGTGATATCAAAGGAATTTTTATATTATAATCAAAATTATTCAATTAAAAAAATTCACAATTCCTTTCTTACATGATACATGATTTCTTTTATATTATGTTAATCAATAGTTTTTAAGTTAAAAAAAAAAAATATTCATAGTTAAATTTAAATCAATCAAAATTACTTAAAGATTTCCGTTTTCATGTGAGGCTCAAACAACAAGGATTTTTTACTTTATAAATATTGATAGCATTTAAAAATAATATGCATCATTTTATAAGTTTACATGCGATAACAATAGTTTAACTTTAAAAAAAAAAAAAAATTGCGCACAATTATAAAACTGTTTAAAAATTGTAAAAATAAATATCTATATTAAAATAGTGTTGGGATATAGGTTAGATGTTTTGAAGATGTTAAAACAAAGAACCTGTAATAGGACTAGTTGAACCTGTTAGTCAGTTACAGATTAGTCTAGGTCCAGAATAGGTCTTTGGTTAAAGGGGAAGAAATCTGAGAGGTGACCAGATGAGAGGTGTCCAGACCAGAGCAGATGAGTTCTGACCAGATGAGTCTGCCAGAGGAGCCTAACCAGAGGAGTTTGCCAGAAGACCTCTCCCAGATGAGGTTCAGAGCCGATGTATCACCTGACCAGATGAGTCCTGACCATATGACCCCAGACCAGACCAGACGAGTCCTGACCAGATGAGGGAGACGGATTAGTTCACCCACATGGAGGTTGCGTGTAATCTGGAGACAAGGAGATCTTGGAGTTTGATGATGGAGAAGAAGGCAATCTGGAAGTCAACTGATGGAGGATATGATTGATTGATTGAATGGAGTCAACTAATCAATCAAAGATTGATTATATCCCTCAAATTATGGTTGTTTGAATTTCTAGCTTCCAACGGCTAGTTAATTCACAACTATAAATAGGAGTGTTTTGGTTGAGTTCATTAGAGAGACAAGAGTCGGGCAAGAGCACAAAACACACAACTCTCACCATACACTTACCTTGTTTATACAAGTATTATATCCACTCTTTTAGGAGTTTTAGTTGGATCTTATAATCAACATATTCACCTTGAAAGGTTGTTGTAAGCAAGTTGTACGAAGGAGCTGATACTTCCCAATTCCAGTGGTTCGTGAGTAAGTTGGTTGGAGAGAAAGTCCCCTTTTGAGAAAGGGAGAGTGGACGTAGGACAAGTTGGTCCGAACCACTATAAATCCTGGTGTCATTTACTTTTCTGCACTTTAGATTTCTGCATTTCAATTATAGCACTTATTTTATAATTTGGTTTTTCATTAAGAATAAATTCAAAACGCTTTCCACTGAATAACCTTTTTGGGACCAACAAATAGTTTTCCTTATTTATTTGTAGCCTAAATCATGAAAGAAAATCTAGTATTTATGAAGTAAACATAGAATAAAAAAGGAATGAGAGAGATAAATAAAAACTAAAAAATATCATAAGATTATACCTATAATATATAATGACGTGACATTGCAATATAAGCTGTGGGCACAAAAAATGTGCCCACTGGTGGGCATATTGTAAATAACAATAATGAACAATTACCTCTGTATCTGAAATGGATTGGGTTTGATATCTTGAATTCGAGCCTTGATGACGTTTTAATTTAAACAATCCTAAGGTTCGACGGTATAAATGTAGTGTAAATTTTATTAAATTTACGTATGAGAGTAAAAATATTACTCAATTAAAAAAATCGTTTATATATGCGTGTATATATGTTATGGGAAAGTATTACATAAAAATAGTTCATGATAAGCTTATCATTAATTATATCAAAGTATTGGATATCAGGAGTATCATTAATTTGAGTCGATGATATTATATTATAATTGCTATAAATTTTCTTAAACCCAAATTAATGATACTCCTGGTGGAATTATCAATACTCTTGATAAAATATTTGATACTTTTAAAGAGTTTCATTATAATCTCTTATCATGAACTATTTTTATATAAAACTTACTCATATGTTACTCTCTCCGTCTCATACTTGTTTGCTATTTTACTGTTTGCACATGTTTTAAAAATAGAGTTGTTTATTAGTATTAAAAGTGATAAAGTAATAAAATGATAAAATAGATGTTTTTAGTTAGAAGTGTATTGAGAATATAATATTAAAAAATATTGTTATTTTTTTTGCAAAAAATGGATGTAGTAAATAAGTATGAGACATACCTTTTTTGACAATGTAGCAAACAAGTACTCCCTCCGTCCCAGTTTTATGTGCACATTTGCCCAAAATGGTCCGTCTCAATTTTATTTTTTCATCCCTAAAATGGAAATTAAGTGATTCACTTTTATTCATTTAAATACTATTTTATTCACCGTTCTCAATATTAATTTATTCGTTTAAATACTACTTTATCACCATTCACAATACTACTTTATTCATCATTCTCAATACTACTTTATTTATTTAAATACAAAAATTCAACTCTCGCATTAAACTCCGTGCACAATCAAACAGACAAATAAAACTGGAACGGAGGGGGTATCAGATAAGGGAGCATATTACTTGCATAGGATTTTTTTTATGATATTTTATAATTATTGTTTTGAAATTCACATTTTAATGAATTTTCGTGTGCAATTTGAAATAGGAAAAATAAAATTATGGAATAATTATCATTATGTTCACCTAATTCCTTCTTTCGTATTTACTTTGTCTAGTCGAGAAGGGATAAATATTTTCCTTCTTTCACATTTGCCCGTTAAATAATTATTCAAAGTAATGTTTATTTTAAGGAGTAGTACTTAGATGAGTGTCCGTGTACTGTACAAATTTTAAGGAGTAGTACTTAGATAAGAAATCTTTTTCAAAGGAGGACAAATATCATAGCATGGCAAAGAAAAAATTCCACTGAATTCTTCCATTTCACCAAGATTAGACGATGATTGAATAGACGTAGGCTCAGGGGGGTGTGGTTTTCCCGATGGATTAGCGATGTGGGGGATGGGGGCCTTATTGCACAAATATGATATGACAAGCTTGGTTGATGACTGATTGCATATTACGAAAATATTCTTAAGATCACCATCAGATTCTGTACAACAATTTGAAATGCTACCCACGGTCGCAACTAAATGAAAAACTACATGATTCTAATTCATACCACTTTGCCCTAACCTGATTCAGCAAGCTTGAGTACAAATCACCGCAGCGTAGGGATACCAATTTGCATTCCCCACCGAAATTGATCGCGAACACTATCCCGCCTCCTTGTTGGGCTGCCGAATCTGATTGTACCATCTGAGTTGTAAGGGATTAACAAATCTGCGGGTGATCAAATTTGAGACCAGAGGAGAGGAAGTAATGGACGATTTTTGGGGTATTTGAAATTTGAATTTTGAAAATGGGGAAAGCTCCCCCCCTGATTATAGATTAGACGAAATTATGTCTTCTCTGCCATAGACTTGCCTACGACTACGTTACGGGATTCGATGTACGGCGGAGGTGAGAGCTGAGAGGTGAAAGCTGGAGGTGGGAGGGGTGTGATGCGTGGGTAGGTGCAAGATTGGGTTAATTAAGTGGGACCCCTAAAAAAGAACCTATTTGTATTTTCTGAAAGTGTAATAACCAAGTTGTGTTTATACTATAAAAAGAGAACTAAATTGTAATAATCTCTATAATCTATTATGTATACATAAAATAATAAATTAACCAGTATTTCAGAATAAAAAATAAATATAAGTTGAAAGTATTAGATTCGTTAATATTATAAGTCAATCAATAGTGGGTATTAATATGACCCTGATTTAAATGATAAAAAATAGATGCTTAAAATATTTAAATATTTATAGATGAGTGCAAAGTTCAAATTTATGTGATTGTATAACACCAATCAATATAAAAATAACATATCAAAATCGATTTTGAGATAATTCTTTTTTTAAATAATAATTAGAAATTTGTTTGACTTTATATTATAAACAATAAAAATTCATCAATTAAATGTTAAAATGATAAAAAAAATTAAATAATTATGTAATTAGTAGAATAAATCAAAGTTATTTAATGTGTTTAATTTCATTGTTAATATAAATGATTTATTTTGTTAGTTGACTAACGGCAAATTAACATTTGAACAAAATATATTACAAAAGTGTAGTTCAATAATTACTTTTTAATGAATTTTGATGATCAAATTTGGTAACCAGATGTTTTGATATTAATAGGGAAATAAATTAGCATTAACAAAATTTGATAAAAGAAAGTCCATGATGATGATGATGATGTCGTTACTTTTCTCCACCCTTGTCTTTCTTTTCTTTTCTGCATTTATTCATCCATTCATTTTCATCTTTCCTTTCCCCATTTTTCGCCCTTCAAATTTCTCCCCCTTTCCTTCTCTCCCACGTTAATTTCCAGGTACTTTCTTCTTCTTCTTCTTCTTCTCAATTATATTTGCGTCTACATGATCCGTGCCGGTTCAATTATATACCAATTTGTAGTTTGGGGAGCCTTTGGTTCCAGATTTAGATGGAATGAGTTGCTTAAATCTCCTTTTTATGATTGATTTGAGTACATATTGCTTCGCGATCGTTTGAATTTATTGTTTTAGGAGCTAAGATGCTCATTAATTGTTGAGAAAAATTCTCCTTGTTTCTCTGTACATCTTTTAATGTCCTTAATTAGCTCTTTCTCTTTCTCTTTCTCTTTCAACTTTTTTTTCCCCACCAACTTATGGTACTGTATTGGGATCACTCAAAAAATTTCTTTCTCGAGCATTAATTAACTGTTAAAATGGTTTGGTTTCAGTTATAAAACTGAAGGAGATATAGGACTGTAAATGATGAGTCGAGTCCAACGCTTTCGTGTTCAAGCTATTTTGGAGCTTTGTTTGATAATTAATCGAGCCGAACACGGGTCGAGCTCGTTTGACATTTTTATACATGTTTTGTCTTTTTTTAAGTTATCGAGTTCAAGCCGAGCTTTAGACTATTTCGAACATAAATTTATGTTATATTCAAGCTTGTTTGTTTCTATTTCAAACCGAGGTCAAACGAGCGAGTATCAAATAGCTTGGTTTGATGTTTTTATTGAATTTCATGTGATAGAGAGCTCGCATTTAGAAACCTAACAGTTGCGGTTAAATACTTCCATAATGTGACTGCAGTTATCATAGTTTAGTTTCTGCTGGAGAAGTTCTAGTCTTGTTGAGATTTATATGAATAGAACTTCACTCTTTTAAAGCTTTATTTTGGGCTGAAAGAATAATATTTGCTTCCAAATTTGATGACAGAATCTGGAGTTATGTCCTGCAAAGCCCTGCGTGCTGGAGATGCAATGCGGCATCTTTAATCATTTACGTCGAGTTTAGGAGTTTTACATAAAATTCCATCTGTGAAAATGAGGCCTCCAATTAAGCTAATAAAGCGGGTGGATACGAATAAGCTGTTAGTCTTTCTGCTATTCAGAATTGACTGGAGAAAATTGCTTGTTGCCTGTTCAATTCTTACCATAATAAGTGTTTTGATACAGATTTCTTCACTACCTTATCCTCTGACCGAATGGATTTCTTCACCACACCCTCCGTTTTCATCCTCCAAACTTCCGAATAGTGCTGTAAATTTGGGTAAGAGTCCTTCTTTGGCGGTGAGTGTGCAGCTTAAATCTGTTAAAGACGCACCAACAGTGGTTTCACTTAATTCTTCTTCCAAACTAAGTAAATCCACGATCATAACTTATAAGGCAAAAACAGCATCTCGACAGAGGCGGAGAAGCAACAGTGTAAATTCAGCCAGGCTTCCACCACCAGCTTCTCCTCCCCCTATTGTTAAACGTCTCCCCCATCACTTGGAGGTATAAGGTTTGTTATTTGGTATTATTAAATGTTTCAACCTTTTTATTTTATATTTCTTATTTGAATAGGTTTTCTTAATATTTATAGAGGTACCTATCATCATTGACTCCAGATGAAGCACTTGCATTTGCTAAAAGAGATATCCAGGATACCTCGGTAGCTAATGATAACGACCCAGGATTATACGTCCCGCTTTTCCGCAATGTTTCTACTTTCAAGAGGTATATCTTGTGAACTTGGGAGACCGTACTTTTCTGTTTTCCTTTGCTTATCATATTTCCCTCTGTCCCAATTTTGTTTTCCCATTCCACCATTACCCCCTTCAAACACGTCTAAATTACATCACATTCCACAAATAATTGCATAGAAAGAATCTCAATTTTGTACCATGCACTTAAATTGAATAATACGTCATCATCAAAAAATTATTTTATCCATTTAAATACTACAAATCAAGTCTCACATTAAAGTCAAGAAAAGTCAAATGTGAAAAAAAAACTGGGACGGAGGGAGTACCATTTATATTTTGTAAAGAATATGAACTCTTGTATGAGCCATGCGTTTATGATATAACTCAATTTCCAGGAGTTATGAGTGGATGGAGCGGATGCTCAAAGTATACATATATAAAGATGGAGAAAAACCTATTTTTCATCAGCCTCAACTTTTTGGAATTTACTCATCTGAAGGATGGTTTATGAAGCTAATGGAAGAAAGCAGGCAATTTGTAACTAAGGACCCACAAAAGGCTCACTTGTTCTATCTTCCATACAGTACACGCCAGTTGCAAACGGCTCTTTACGTTCCAAATTCACATAATTTGAAGCCGTTGTCTATCTTTTTGCGGGACTATGTCAACATGCTTGCTGCCAAGTATCCATTCTGGAACCGGACTCATGGATCAGATCATTTTCTTGTTGCTTGCCACGATTGGGTATGCTAATTTGATGGCTAACAATATATGAATCACTTGCTTTTCTTTGCTTTCAGTTGAGATAAAGTGAAAATGAAAACCTTAGTTTACTGATCTAACTAGGGAACTCCCTGTTTTAGCTGCACTTAAATTACCCATAACCCTCAATCCCCTTAAAAATAGTACTCCCTCCGTTACGATTTAGATTATCTTTGCAAAATAGTGCAGACTTTAATGAAGAAGTTGTTCATTAGTGTTAAAAGGTGTGAAGTTGAGGGTTTATTAGTCCATTTTTTTTACTGAAGGGAGTTTAGTTCATTGGTTGATGATATATTGAGAAATGTAGTGCAATGAGATATAAATGAATGATGTTTGGAAGTGATTAGTTTTAGAGAGTAAACCTGTGTTTTCGTAGTTTGGGATAATTTAAATTGTAACAGAGGGAGTATATGTTTATACGCTCTGATTTGGGTTATGTAAGTATTAGGACAATGATGGCTTCTTTGTGGCGTTTTGTTCGTAAAGATGCTTTCCCTGACTGCATAAGCCTAGGAATACGATGGATATAGATTTAGAAACAACTGATACCATTTAATTATGCACTTGATTATCCAGACACGTTAGTTCATTTACGGACCACGATATATAGTGTCGAGTCGTTCAATTGAGCCCATAAAACTAGGCTTAGTTTCAACTCATATTAACTGATCTTAATTAGTACTACTATTATTTTGTGTCTGTCTCTTCTTCCATGCTTGATTTCTCTGACATCTATCTCACAGGGACCTTATATTTTAAAGGAGCACAAGGAGGTTATGAGAAACACCATTAAAGTTCTGTGCAACGCAGATGCGTCAGAGGGGTTCTTTTCCCCCGGAAAGGATGTATCCCTACCGGAAACCACCATAAAGAACCCGAGAAGGCCCCAGAGAAACATGGGTGGAAAAAGAGTGTCACAGCGCCCCATACTCGCCTTCTTTGCTGGAAACAGGCACGGTAGGGTCCGCCCTATTCTTCTGAAGCACTGGAGTGATAAAGACGAGGACATGAGGATTTACGGACCCTTACCTAACAGAGTATCGAGGCTGATGTCATATCCTCAGCTCATGAAATCGAGCAAATACTGCATTTGTCCCATGGGGTATGAGGTCAACAGCCCAAGAATAGTGGAGGCCATATATTATGAGTGTGTCCCCGTGATTATTGCTGATAATTTCGTTCCTCCTCTGAACGACGTTCTCAATTGGGACGCCTTTTCCGTGTTTGTAGCTGAGAAGGACATTCCCAAGCTGAAGGAGATACTCTTGGCAATCCCTCTGAGAAGATATGTTGTGATGCAAACCAATATCAAGAAGCTGCAGAGGCATTTCCTCTGGAATCCAAAACCCGTTCGATACGATCTCTTTCACATGATCCTGCATTCCATATGGTCTACTAGGCTAAATCAGGTGAATGCTTCGTCGCAAAATCTCATATGAACAAGTTTCATAGTATGAAATTTATACCATTACATATATTCACCGACACCATAACATGTATTCACCGATACCATTAGACTTATAAATTGAAATCACATTATGAAATGTTTAGGTATCGGTGAATGCAAGTACCACTATCAGTGAGTGCATCTAATAGTATTAATTTTATGCTATGAACAAGTTTCACTGGAGACTGTATAGTCCTTTCTCTATCATCGTTTATTTAATCATCATGCTCAAAAGCTCAAGGAGTGAAAGGTAATTTCACTCTGCGTTTGGGGTTATTCTTTGCACCTAGCAAAAATTTAATGATGGTGAATCATTGTATAGTCTTTTTCATGTTGTATACTTTTTTCCTTTTTTGAAAAAAGAGAGAAATCACACGGGGTAAAGCATGTAAAGTATACGGAAGGTTAATGTATGATGTACATTTTTGTAAATTGGCATTCTTTTGTAAGACGATGTTATATCAGGCGTGTTGTGAGATAAATATCGAATTGTACATCTACTTTTTAACTCGGTTTGAGTTTCAATTTAATGGATGAAATTTTACGTGTTCCATACAAATACTTTTAGAGTGTTTTCATCAAGGGCATGATATACACTTAGATTTTTAAATTAATTGTAAAAAATACAGAGTTCAGTATGTATTGTATGTTTTGAATCAATAATATCTCTGATAGTAATCAGTAGTACTCCAAGAAATAATAAATAATACTTCAATTGTAAAAAAATACACAGCTCGGTGTAGGGCCGAAAATCGCATACTGTAAACCGTACCGAAAAGTTTGGTATGGTAAAATATCTTACCGACCCCGTACCAAAAATTTCGGTACACCTAAAAATTTATACCGTACCGTACAGAATAATCGGTATATCGTTTCATAGTGAAAATACCGACATATACTGATATTTTGGTATACTGAAATTAAAAAATGTAAAGGTATATCGTTCCATACAGATATATACCGATAATATTTCGGTATATACCGAAAATTCGGATTGTTCATACCGTTACCGTACCAAAATTTCCGGTATTTTCTGTATTTTTTCGATACGATATGCACGGTATTTCGGTATTTTTCCCCACCCCTAGCTCGGTGTGTACTGTGTTTTGACTTTTGACAGTAATAACTTAAGCGGTAATCAGTTATACTCCAAAAAGTAATTAGTAATATTTCAAAAAATAATCAGTAATATCATTAATATTAAAAAGTCAAAATTAAACTTATAATGAAAATAATGTCAACCACTTAATTTGTGGCACTATTATTATTATTTTTTTTTTCGGAAAGATGCACCAGCACTTTTCCATTTTGACCGAACTTAGCTATGTTTACTTTTGTGGGTGGGACAAGGTAAGTTAGTTTATATTGCTGGGTTTGGTAAACTAAACCAAAGTTAACAATTGTTTACTTCATAGGTTTCCATTTTCGGTTTAATAAGGGGAACTTGTATAAAAATACACAATTACCCTTCATCTTCACGGAATTGGAACAGTGTCTTCTTCTTCAACAATAATTTTTTTTTTCAATGCTTCCTTCACTGAATTTGTACAGTGTCGTCGTCTTCAACAATATTTTTTTACTGCACTTCTTCAACAGAGAATTCACAAATACACAAAAATTATGTGTATATATTGTAAAAGCACTCAATCCCCAAATTCAAGATCTAAGATTCAAAACATGGAAATACTCAATCTGTAACTCAGAAAACATAAATTAATCTAATTTATGAGAAACGTGTACACCTATGTTCAATTGCAAGAAAACAATCGCAGCATAGACGACGACCAATGGCGTGCGAGCACGAGCAACGACGAGTTCCCAAACTGAGCAGCGGCGCCGCCACCTCCGCACGCCTTTGCGTCTTTCCAAATTCAATCCCCTTTCCTTGTGCGATTTGCTAACGTGAGCTTTGATGGGCGGCGAACTTCGGAGCTGATCGGCGGCACATATGTAGAATTTTCTATATACAGAGAGGGGCATATAAGTAATTGCATTGGGGAACAGTACTCCGGATAAAATAGACCGCCCAATTTGGCCAGATTAAAAGTAGCATTTAGTAGGCCTTTATTTCGGGTCGGGCAGATTACCCGTATATGTTAACATTTAATGTAAACAACAAATAAACCCCTCTTATTCTTCTAAATGGGGTTTATCATTCCAAGTAAACACAAGCCTTCTACTTTTACAGCTTACAAGTGCATTTGGTCCAGAAAATAACTTGATGACTTGCTTTTTATTAAAGATTATTGCAATAACTAGTAATTCCTCGTGACATAGCGGATTGATAAATTTTAGTAGGAGATGGATTGCGATTTTTTTAATTAAATATATTTTGTTCATATACTCATTAAGTTCTGCAATTTTTATTAAAGTCATGTGTAATGTTACTCAAGAAATGAGATCAGAGACCCAAATAAGTATATTGGACTCATTTTGGTCACTTCAATTTCAATCTATATAAATATTAAGAATGTATATAATATGAGATAAGAGACCCAAATAGTATATTGGACTCATTTTAATCACTTCAATTTTAATCTACATAAATATTAAAGTTGTTTTTTAATAGAGTCATTTGAAATCCAAAGAATTTGAAATATATAGATTTCAAATGACATGTTTTTATTAGGTATTTGAAATTCCTCCATTTTAAATTAGGGTTAAAGCTAAGTATTTGAAATCCATCCATTTTAATATTTTACCCAAACAATTGGAGTAGATTTAGGTCGTGAATTTAAAATTCATAGCTCAAATCCCTCCATCCAAACACAACCTAAGAATATTTATAGAGTGAAATTAGTTCATACACAAATTATTCATAGATGTGCAAAAATTTCGTGTCTCATATTAGAACATCTCGTACAAAATTATGTTTCACCGGCATTTTCAACTCATAACAAAATATCCAATTTTTTTTGTTAAAAAGCAGAAACTTGACATGTCTAGTGCTGCTGGATGCCAAAATTCATGACCAAATGTCAAAATTGTTAACAAGCACCAGAATTTTTTCTATACAAAACTTGCCCCACTTTTACTCCTCTATAGTATTCACATTCTTCATTTCATATTTTGATGGATTATATAAAAACTTTCTTCAAAATATAGAATGTGACAATGAGAAATACCAGTAAAGCAATCCTTTTAGAAGCAAGCAGCCTCAGATTCACTCGCAAACCGAATCTCCTCATAAGCTGCAGTCCACCCTCAACCAACCACCCCACCCATGAAAGAAGAGCACACAAAACCACTTTTAAGGTACCCTTGGCTCCATACACATCACCTTGCACTTCCAAATAGGACCAACCACCACCCCTTTGGTTGAAATTGGCTTGGGTGAGCCCCAGCTTCTCGTTCAGCTGGCCTGATATCTTGACTAGAAATGATGCTAGCCATGCGATCTCATCTTGACTTGGAACGAAGCTAGCCTTGTATTTCACTTCAGCACCTGTTTGCTTGTTAAATCTTCTAGGGCTGAATATTTCATCACGTGAGTGGTGATGATTTCTCGACTGAGGTGTTTCGGGAAAGGATTTTGTAATAGGACCACCGAATAATTGGCTTAGCTGGGATTTAAGAGCATCCAGATGCTGCAGATTCCGAGAGAGATTGGTACCGGAGATTGATTGAAGCTCAGATTCCGCGCGCAACAAAAAGAGCTGCAAATAAGAGATTGGTCATCGTAAGTACACCATATAACAATGATGTGTAGATCGTAAAGAAGTAACATGGTTGTGCATAGTGTTATACCTGAAGCAATTGCTGGCCGCCATCTTCTCCATCTGCAAAAAGACGTAAATCTTTGTTCCAGTTGTCATGCAAAAAGGATCCATCTGCATCGCTCTCACAGAGACCGTATTCCCAATCCTGAAAATGAACAGAAACTGATCAGATTAAGTTTAAAGGAAAAACATCAATATCCTAAAATTTAACTACAATGGTACCATGTCAAATCAGTCACAAAAAATAATCTGAATTTTATCAAATTCATTTAGATTTTTAGAAAGGAGAGACATCTGTAAAATGAATATTGCCACAAGATCATGCATGTTTTCTGATGCAGATTTCTGAAGAGGTTGAAATGTAGCAGGTTTGTCAAAACTCAACCTACCAACATGCCTTGTAAATTGAGTCCATCAGGTCAAAAAATATTGAAAATATATTTCTTCAAAATAATATTATCAATTAACTTTCAAGTTGTAGAAAATAAAATCAGATATATGAAATAAAATAAAACATTAACCGGGCAAATTGGAAGATTGGTTTGAATATAGAAAAAAGTCAAGGGTCACCTCCAAACCAATAATGACCTCATAACCCATCCGAAAAAAGGAGGGTTACAGACGAGTCTGAACTTGCATCTGCCAATTACCATCCCTAAGTTGCCACAACTTAAACTCCATATAGAGAACTACAATCTGGTATGCTGGATCTTAAGATAAATTCTCACCCATCCTCTCCTTTCTGTTTTATTGAATACTTAATGAACTAAGGAACATGTATGTTATGCACTCAAGCTTTGGAAGCCCTAACTCCACCCAAAAGCTAGCTCAAGAGTGGAGGATTGACTCCCAATTTAAGTACCCACCCACAATTTCTTGTGGATTGGATGTGGGATCATAACAATCGAACCCCCTTCAAAAGCCGGACGTCCACTGACAGCTCGCACTCTGGGGTGCCTTCGCAGCGACCCAGGTAGATCCGCAGCTTGGTTCCTAGTGCCATGCGGCCCTCTCCCCAGGTAGCCCTCTTCCGTACCACGTCCGGCATCTGATAAGGTCGGGCCAAATTGTTTGGCACTCTAGTTTTGAAAGCTCAACTCCACCCAAAAGCCAGCTGAAGAATGGAGGATTGACACCCCTAAAGTACACATCCACAATTTCTTGTGGATTTGATGTGGGATCGTAATAATGTATCTATATGATGAATTTTTCAATTATTATTTAGTTCATGTCTTCTCTGACAACAGTTTAGAAGCAATGAAACTTCACATCAATAGTTTATAAATTAAAGCATATTGCAACCATAACATGATCGACTCTTACAAAACCAATTTCAGAACAGTGAATCCATATCATCTCAAATCCCTCGTAGTAGGCAAAGATCTTCAAAATTCAAGTGCTATAGTTTTTTATTGATTTTAATGCTGAACGGTTACGCTATGAGGTACAACTAGATTAGTCCTGTCCCCCTTTCCCACAAAAAAAGATACATAAAGAAATTGAAATAAGGAAAAAAAAGAACTAGTAAAAAGAAAAAAAAATACCTGCAACTGTTGGTGTATTGTTGGGAGATATCTGCTCAATGCAGCAAGCTTTGATTTTGATGATTCAGCAGTTTTTAAATGGAAAACTGTGTCGACATTCTTTATGAGATCCATAAGCTCCACAGATGAAGTTAAAATGTGTATTACCTGCAAACATGTAACACATTAACATTTAAGGATGAAAACTGCAGCGTAACATAAGCACATTAACCTCCACTACTGTATTAATGATTTAATTAGAGAAGAAGTGGTAGTGTCATGATATGTTACATATGCACCAGTAAAAAAGTGGTATATCAGACATAGTAATTAGAGGTGTAAGGTGCAAAAAACATTAAATATAAAGTATTGGACAAATTTTTCGTTTTACAAATAATTTGAAATACACATGTATAAGCAAAGACATTGACAACATAACTGCGGGATTGGGTAAGCAACAAACATGTATTAGGCAGAAATTGTGGTGGTCAGCATGGGCTGGGGAGAGGTAATGGTGGTAAGCAATCATATGGATTTGCTTGAGGGTGAAGAATTGGTGGAGATTAATAATATTTTTTTTTTTTGGGGGGGGGGGGGGGGGGGGGGGTGTGTGTGTGTGTGTGTGTGAGTGAACCTTCAGTGGCAAATCCCAATTAAGACATAAATTTTAGGGTTTGTTATATTGTGCAACTCCTATAAATGTGTTTCAGGTGGGGAGAATGGAAAAGAACAGCTTGTAGAATAAAGGTGTGGGCCGTGCGGCTCGCGCCTCCGATACTCTGCCTGCAGAGGCTCTATCCTCTGCACCCTAACACATCAGATATGCCCCTAATAACTAAAATGTATAATTCATTGTTTTGTGATTTTAGCTGGAAAATGACAGCATATGCATGTACACATCAGATATGCCCCTAATAACTAAAATGTATAATTCATTGTTTTGTGATTTTAGCTGGAAAATGACAGCATATGCATGTTCAATCTAAATTACCCCCACCCATCTACAGCATTCCATTTCAAGATATATCCCTGGTCACAACGAATGCCCCCCTTGCCCAAACTGACGCATTTAAACTTTCTCAATTTGCTTGTACTCATGGCGCCACAAATAAATAGAATAAAATGCACAAAAGGCCTGCATTAGCGTAAACCCCTTCCAGGCCGACCCAACAAAATCAACCTCAAGTCAATCTACAGAACTAAATGGTGTCTCACCAAACTATAATACTTTCTTCGGATACAACAGGCACAATACATTGGCCAGGATTCTAAAGGTGTGTGAACGCACACACACATGTGCAGCACCATGGAAAAATGACATAAGTTGTATCATAATATCAACTTTTTAAAAAGTATTTCCATTCTAGGAAATCAGAATTATTTGTAGGTTAAATGCCACAGCCACAGAGGGAGCTTATACAAGCAAGATCTGAAAACATCGTGAATTGTTGTGGTTAAGAGGGTTGCTCTGAAGAAATTTTGATATGGTGGTTAGGAAGAAAATTGTCAAAACAGGAAAAAATAAAATGGAGAAAGATGATGCAGACAATAGATACATCAATGAGAAATAAATTGTGTAAGGTAGTATGACTGGAGGGGAGAATCAAAGGAAAAGATTGAAGATGCAATATAATGATTAAATCGTGATGGTGTATGAAAATGGATATGATATTGACTAATTGCTTTATGACCCACCTATGGGGATTAAGCTGGAGGAAATAAACAAGATTTAGGAATTTTTTTTTTTATGGTGAAACAGTAATGAAGAATGCCAGATGATTTCATAGGCCTGATAGGGTCACAGATAGACACTTAGCACATAAACACATTCACCCAACCTCAATTATTACAGGAAAATTGGAAGATTCATGGTTCAGATAGCATCTATATGCACTTATCTGACGAAAGATGGGGAAGTTTATGCACATAGCACGTTATATCATATGTAACATTAAAATAATTCACATCCACAGCCTGTAAAAGTTAGTCCTGTAAACATGCTGATGACAACTTTAATAATATATGCAGGGTGCTGATCCCAAGAGTTTATGTCTGTAAGTTCAACTACAAAGCAGGAATAGCATAACTAAGAATAAAAGTTTGTTTAGCATATCCCTTTGTTGGATGGAAAACCCCATTACCAAACCAAATACTCCCTCCGTCCTAAACTCGTTTGCTACATTGCAAAAAAGGTCCGTCCCATACTCATTTGCTACATCTACTTTTAGCAAAAAAGTAACAATACTTTTTAATATTATATTCTCCATACACTAATAACCAAAAGCATCTACTTTATCACTTTATCATCACTTTATCACTTTAAATACTATAAACAACTATTTTCTTAATAACCGTGCAAACAGTAAATGGGAAGTTCAGTTTGGAACGGAGGGAGTAACTATTAACTTATTGTCCATCTAGCAAAATAAGCTTATGGAGTGATTTACACTGATGGCAAAGTGTTAAAAACCAAATTGCCAGCAACAAATAAGCTTAGAATATGCAATATAGAGTTCGTACAATTTCCAGATGAAACATGATGAGCAGATAGCATGAAATAAAGGCAAAGGGATGTTTTGACACTTAGTTGGCATTTTGCAATTAAAAGAACAACCTGCAACAGGTACCAAGGCATAAAAAAGGTTCTAAATTATTCTGCGACCAGCATACAAATGGATGCCACTAAGAAATTCAGAGAAATTTGTATAAATGTAGCAATCAAATAATAACCGCCCATAATTTAAGGACATAGAAATGCAAGGATTAAAAGGACTTGACAAACATTGGAAGTGACAGAGAAGTAAAGAGATAGCCTGTGGTATTAGGACAGAGAAGTAAAGAGATAGCCTGTTTAATACACATATCAAATTCCACAAGACTATTAATGGGAAGACTAAATTGATTAAAGAGACCAAGGTTATCATGATCAGTCTCTGTTCACCAATGCATTACATAGATATGACTCAACCTGACATCTACCACTTAGTTCACCCAACCATTTGAATAATTTTAGAAATTTCACATGTTCACGTAGGAGAAATTTAAACTACACAATTTTTGACTGATGAATTTACATGACAGTGTTTTTATCATTCAGAACATAGGAAATTACAATCAAGTCCGAATGCACGTTACAGTACACAGACAAGTAAATAAAAAGATTGTACCTTAGCAACCATTTGAACTATCATCTCTGCATCTGTATGGAGGAACTTGTGAGCAAATCCAATAAAATGCATGACTAGGGAGCTATAGAAAAGGTAGTTATCCAATACAAAACCCTGCCAGGATGAGCTATATCCAGGAGCAGATGATTTTGCGGCATGGCTTGCTGAGCTTCCGCTTGGCAATCCCAAAGTTTCATTGAGATCAGCATACTCTTCAAAACTAATTGACCAAGGTTCCAAATAATTGACCCAGATAGAAAAGACCTGTGATGCATTCTTTATGGAAGATTCCACTGGACAAAATAGAAATGTTCTCAAGATAAATCTGAACAATGGCCTCTGAATCAACAAGTTCCAAGATCCAATAGAATGTATACTCGGAACTGCATCTCTAGGCTTTGCAGCATCAAATGAAACTGAAACTGTCAACCCAGGACTCTTTACATATTCACTCTGACTTGACCCATTTGTGGCTTCTAATGAACTTAAATTCAAATACTTAATGAAAACATTTATCACATCACCCAGCCCTGATGTAGGTGGGGTCTCTCCAAGAACAGACTTGAAAGGGAATTTCACACCAGTTGCCTTGCACAAACCCGGAGACAAGGGTGAAAAGTCATTATCAACTAGCCAAAAATGGATCATTGCATTAATCACAAACTCTGCTCGTTCAATTGCAGAACCATCATAACCAGGAGAATAATGGAGTAAGGAACTACGGAAAGGCTGATGCACATACAAATCTTGGAAAGGCACAAATGAATGAAGATACACATATAGCAGGCGTAAGTACAAATTACCCTCAGTCTTCTTTTCTATCTCACGTTTAGTACTTGAAAGACCAGGGATTGAATAGGACCAGTTTTCCAGCCTGAACTTTTTAGTCCGTTGAACCTTCACTGTCTCAGAACCCTCGCTATTACCCCTACAAACAGGGTAATATACAAACCAAAATAAGTAGTATTCAAACACATTCAATTGAACCTGATAAGGAGAACCCTTAGCAAAATCTTCCTTAATCCTGTTCTTAAACAAAGGACACGAGTCAGACAAAACATAACAATCTTGCTCATTTTGAAGCATGTTACGGACCCACTCTGGCAATCTTTCATTAGGGAAAACATATTTAACCAGAGAAAGCCGGTCAACTCCCGAGATTGAAGACAACAGCAATCCGTGCGGTGACAGAAGGTTGAAAATTCTACCTGTAAGGAGTCGGACACAAATGATACAGGATGTCACATAGATGCTGAAGTTAACACATAAACTTATGTTAATAAATAGCAGCTATCACACTGACACGTCCACCTATTCCAAAATTTGCTACAAGCAGAACAGCTACAATTTGACACTACAGCAATTTGAAACTGAAGTAGTTATTCCTGAACATGCTCAAGTGTCTGTAACAGTTTATACAATTGAGGAAAATCAGTTCAAGTAAACCAACAACTTTCAATAGTTTCTCAAAAAAATCAACCACATGATAAATTCACGTAAAATAGAAGTCCTAGCTAAATATACTTGGAGCAGAAATGTCCCCAACGATCAGTATACATCGAAAGGAGATAATAGGTAGAACTAAATGATAACCTAACAAATTACGAGAAAATAAGAAACTCCTCCATAGTGTCATCTAAAAGTAATCAGGAGATGAGAAATTAGTATGTACCAGCGAGTTCGGAATCATTTTCGGAAGCAGAAACGTCAATCCATCCATTGGAGGGGTGACGCTTGGTAGCTGTAGAAGGAGGCGCGGAGTCATCGAAGCCGAAGATTCTGCATATTAGGGCAGGGAAAGTGATGGAGAAGAACCATCGCTGCTGGTCGGGAGTGTGCTTCCGGAGGTAGGACTCCACGGCGGCGCATGCGGCGGTGATCTGCGGTGGAGAGACGGCGGCGGCGATGGTGGAGGCGAGCTCAATGGACATGGTCTGAGTGTCCGTGGCGTAGGAGTGAGGAAGCATTGTGTGGAGAATAGATACAGGAGGGGTTGTATGTATAGGTAGGGCTAGAGAGAGAGAGAGGGGTTTATGGGAGAGTTTGAATGGGAGAATTGGCAAATGGCGCGTTTAAAGTAAAGAAGCGTAGCGTAGAGATAGAAGAAATGGAGGATGGTGATTACGTGGCGGTGCAGGACGTGTGTCGACTGATGATGATGTTTTTGCCCGTCATCTAAGGCTTCCTTTATGCGGTATGGAAATCAAAATGGAATGTCATGAGCCAACCTTTTTTTTTTCTTTTACTAAATCTAAATTTTTTAAAGAATAGTAAGGTGATGCTTTTTTTTTTTTTTTTTTTAAGAGTGAGTCTCTTGTACATAAGGTGCACTGTGAATTGGGCACAAAAACGACCCATTTTTGAAATGGAACACGTCTATAATGCATACATATATCAAAATATTGGTCATGTGTCAAACCTTACTTGTGGTGCAGCGGCTAGCAGTATGTCTTTTATTTGGGGTATGTGTTCGACCCCATGTTAACGCTGAGTTTTTTTTTAATTAATTCTTGTTTAATGAGTCAATTAATACACAAACGGATTCTTTCAAAAACTACTATTAACTTTTTTTTGTATAAATATCATGCACATTTTAGTGTTAAGTAGTATGATTTTTCTTTGTAACTACCGTAACTTTTCATTTAAAATCATTGTAACATTTAAGTTTTAGCTGGTGTAACTTTTTAGTTATAGCTAATGTAACTTTTCAATTATGTCTAGCATAATGTTTCAGTAATAGATATGCAACTTTTTCAGTTAATGCTGATATAAATTTTCAATTAAAATTAGTGTAACTTTTTATTTAAAATTAGTGTAACTTTTCAGTTAAAAATAGTTTAAATTTTCAATTAAAACTAGCGTAAATTAGTGTAACTTTTCAGATAAAACTAGTGTAACGTTTCAATTATAGCTAGAGTAACTTTTTAGTTATATCTAAGGTAACTTTTCAGTTATAGCTAGTGTAACTTTTCAATTATATCTAGTATGACGTTTCAATTATTGTGAACACCCGTTACAAAATAGGAGGTTAGGAAATGGTTAAAAAAAAACTGCGGCTGACTTTTCAAGTTTTAAAAGAAACCGTAACAGCTCTCTAAATTCATTATTTCAACCGTTTCTTTTGGGGCATAAATGCCCACTACTTGAGATTTTCATACACATTCTAAACCTTAAGTATTTTCCACAATCACCTATAAGCAAAACCTAATTTTCAGTTTGTCTTCCGGCAAAGAAACTCATCTTCCACTCCAAAACTCACGAAGGAAATTGTCACTCATTAGAAAGTTCTTTTTATCCACTCCTAAATCGAAGTTATCGGAATTTGTTGGCAAGCAGTTGCGTTCCCCAGGTGCTCGGCAATTCCCGAAACCAAGCTTCTCATATTCTGCCGCCTGTAAACATTCTCACTTGACTTCTTCTAGAGTATTTTTAAGTGCTTGCATATTTTATTTCTCAATGCACAAGTCAATAACTCATGTTGTGGTTGTTGATTGGATCACTTATGCTAAGATTGTTTTCGGTCCAATTAGATCGTGCCACCGCTAGCCTTTTTTGTTTCAATTATAACCAGTTTTGTAGTCTTCAAGGAAAGGGGCTCTGGTGTTATTGATTATTCATTTATATAATTATTGCATCCAAATTCAGGTTTAAAAAAAAAAAAAAAATATATATATATATATATATATATATATATATATATATATATACATCTATCTTCGACCGAACACTTTTATTCCTAATCTAGAATAATTGTTAGATTCTTGATATCAAATGACCTAATTAATTAATTGTCCAAATAGTATTGCGTACTTAATTTCACCTTTTCCTTTTGATTAGTCAAAGTAAAGATGACTTATGAGTCAATTTTTAGAGCATGGATTATTATTATAATTACTATTATTATTATTATTATTTTCTTTCTAATGGCCGAAGCAATTCTTTTTCAATATGGACATTACTGCCAGTGAATCTATTTGCATGGATATGCAAAAACTTATATTTTAATTATTTATTTACTTATTATTATGGTAATTTATTTTATATAGGTATTTCTTATTTCTTTTATTTTAAATAAAAATATGCTAAGACCTATTATCATAGTAATTAGTTATACTAATGCTTGTTAATGTATAATATAATAAATTCTAAAATATATTATCTTTTCATTATATTAGGTGACGAGCATTTCACGCGTTAAGCCATTTCACGTG
Source organism: Ballota nigra (assembly GCA_947034835.1). Taxonomy (NCBI): domain Eukaryota; kingdom Viridiplantae; phylum Streptophyta; class Magnoliopsida; order Lamiales; family Lamiaceae; genus Ballota; species Ballota nigra. The sequence goes on along the minus strand of OX344721.1, from coordinate 6,847,213 downwards.
CTTACGTATTCTATCAAGATTTAAGGTGGGGTTTTATTGTTTTATTCTCTACAGTGGTTAGTAGAGCTCTTTTTCATGTGTTATTCGGTGTTTTATGTTTTAAGTAAATGCTTAAGTTATCTACTATGTGAATTATTTTCCAATGTTATGCAAATGATGAAGTTATTATGGCAAAGTTACTAATAGCCAGGGGCCCTATTTGTGGTCCGGGACCGACGGGTCTTTGGGTGAATCCCGCCGTGCTCGGCAAAGTCTAATAGCCAGGGGCCCTATTTGTGGTCCGGGACCGACGGGTCTTCGGGTTTAACCCGTCGTGCTCCAATGTTCAACGGCAAAGTATTATGACAATGTTCTATGGTAAAGTATTATGACAATGTTCTATGGCAAAGTAATATAGCAAAGTATATGTGTAAATGTGAAAGTGATTTACAAGTGGTTACTTAATTATTTATTTATTACATTAACTCTGAATAACGTGACTCCACTGAGTATGCTTGCATGCTCACCCCCAATATTTTTTCCCCTTTCAGGTTGAGGAGTTGGAGAGCGAGGTGTGGTGATGGGAGACGAAATTTTAGATTTTATCTAAACTTAAATTAAATTACTCAAGTTTAAAGTTGACTAAGTTTCTACTATCTTTAAGTACTAAGACTTACTCTTTATTTTCTTCAGTCTTACGAACTACGTGCGTTATCACATCTTACTTTAAAAGTATTTTATTCAAATTTGAAAGCCGTTGCTGGTTACCGTTAGAGTGTTTTTAGATTATAGTTATTTTTCTTTACCGTTATGCATTTAAATTTCAAATTTTAGTTGCGCCCAAGTTAGTTAATATAACTACTTTTTAGAATGTCCATTTCATGAAAACTAGGGTGTGACAGTGTGGTATCAGAGTGGGTCTACGTTCTTGTAGACTTGTTAAAATCCAATTTTCGAAATTAGTTATTTAAAATGCAACGGTTGATGAGTAAATTATAGGAATAAGTCGTCCATCATCGCCTCACCTCTCCAACTCCGAAAGGTACATGCTCTTATTTTGTTTATATTGTAATGATGTTGCTCTACATATTACATTTCAAAGGATTCAACTAAGTTATGTGGCCATATTGTAATGTTCATGTTTCAAGCAAGATAAATATGCTATGACCATGATTGTGTAATTGCCCATGAATTACTAGAATAGATTATGTTTCATATGAAAGAATTGTACATTGTTGAAAATGCTCAATCTAATATGTGGACTACGATTGAATAGATGGTATATAGTTCATTTAAGGCACCTAGGAAGAGGGTTACTTCCCCTTATGATGAGCAAACTAAGAAATTCCTTCATTATAAGTATAATGGACGAGACGACTTGGAGACTCACTTAGCACGTATGCGATGCATGTGGATGAAAGTAAAAGACCGAAAGCGCGGACCTTCCGTATCATATGTCACTTACATTTTATCTCGTTCGCTTCCAAGCGAGTGGAGGGAACCAGCTGAACGGTTATACAAGGAAATGGAAGATGAAGAAGCAGAATTCGGATGGAGTTATATCCATTTTGAGTATAATTTACTAACGATGTGGCTAACAAACGACACGCGGACACCAAATGAAAAGAGAGCACAAGCCCACGAAGATAAACTCCAAATGGAATATGAGGAGGGAATGAGGCAAGAAGAGGAACCGATGGAGGAGGAGCCCGAAGAGAACCCAGAAGTTGACCATATTGAATAATTCAGCATAATAAATTTTGTTTATTTAAAATTTCCTTTTTGTACCACTTGAGTTAATGGTTTCACTTTATAAAGAATAAGTATTTTCTATTGAGTTATGCACTTCTGTGCTTTTAAAACTTTTGTTCTTCTTTGGATTTTATAATGGTGTATTGACGATTATTAAAACAAATTTTTGAATTTTCGTAGACTATGGACAACCAAGGAGATAATGAGAACCAGATCAACAACGGGGAGCAAGGGAACAACCAAGCTAACAATGAGGAACTAAATTTCCAAAACAATGCCAAGGTTGTGGAGCAATTTCGTCGATACAAGCCACCAACTTTCAATGGACTGGTCGGGCCTTATGCGGTTGAGGAATGGATTCGAGCACTTGAACGTGTCTTCTGACTTATCAGATGCACAGACCAGCAATGAGTGTCATGTGCAGAGTTTCAGTTTGTGGAGGATGCCGACCATTGGTGGGAAGGCTATTGGAGATCAAGGACGGAAGCAGAACGTGAAGCACTTACGTGGGACGGGTTCAAGGAAATAGTCATGGAGAGGTATTTCCCCGATTCCTTCCGTGAGTAGATGGAGACCCAATTCTCCATTTTCCAGCAGCGAAATCTGACTATCGAGGAGTATGAAAGACAATTCAACAAGTTGTTCCGTTTTGCCCCAGACATGGTGGATACAGAACGTAAGAAGGCTAAGAAGTTCAAGAAAGGGTTACGTCCAGAGATACGAAACATCCTTGCAAGTCACGGAGACATGCCTTTCAGTGAATTGGTCAAGAGAGCGGGAGAGATTGCTATGAGTCAGCAAGATGAAATTGCCACTAGAAGGCCAGTTAAAAATTCGGGAAAGAGGAAGTGGGATGAGCAACCTCGGAACAACAATCAGGGCAAGCAAGCAAGATTCCAGGGCAATTCATCTTTCACACGTCCCCAGAACAACAACTTTGCACCGGGCAAATTTTGAGGCGCCATAGGTTCTAACGCGCAGCCTGTCAAGCCAACCTGCGCTAATTGTGGAAAGAACCATTTGGGAGAGTGTCTTGCAGGGAAAGAAGTATGTTTTAGATGCCATCAGCCGGGTCACACAGCTCCGTACTGTCCCAACTTTGGGAATCAAAATTCTGCACCAAAGAGACATGCTAGAGTGTTCTCCATGACTGGACAAGAGAATGAAGAGCATCAAAATTCAGACACTCTGACAGGTATGTTAACGTTAAATAAGGTTCCAGTTGTAGCTTTATTTGATACGGGTGTAACACATTCTTTTGTGTCCATGAAGTGTTGTGCCAAAATTGGTTGCAAAGAAACCGATACGGTAAAAGCACTTGATGTTAGTATCCCCTCAGGTGAAACAATAGTTGCTGACAAGATAGCTAAGGATGTGAACTTAGACATATGTGGTGGAAGTTTAGAGGCTAACTTATATGTTATAGAGATGGATCACTTTGACGTGATCTTTGGGATGGATTGGTTGTCTAGATACCAAGCTAGTATTGACTGTCGTAAGAGGGAAGTTGTGTTGAAATTACCGAGTGGAGAGGAATTAATATACTTCGGGTCTCGACCCGGAACTCACAACCTCATCATAACTGCTATGAAAGCCATGAAGATGCTTCGGAGGGGCGATTGTCAAGGGTATTTAGTCAACGTAATGGGTACCTCAACTCATGAACCGAATATTGAAGACATACATGTAGTTCGTGATTATCAAGATGTTTTTCCTGAAGATTTTCCGGGTACTCCCCCAGATAGGCAAGTGGAGTTTACTATAGATTTGGTACCGGGATCAGCACCTGTATCCAAGGCACCATACCGGATGGCACCGAAGGAGTTGAAAGAACTTAAGGTGCAACTACAAGAACTATTAGACAAGAAGTTTATCCGGCAAAGTGTTTCACCATGAGGAGCACATGTTTTGTTTGTGAAGAAGAAAGACGGAACTATGAGGATGTGCATCGACTATAGGGAGTTGAACCGACTCACCATCAAGAATAAATACCCATTGCCAAGGATAGAGGATCTTTCGACCAGTTGAAAGGGGCCAGTATCTTCTCCAAGATCGATTTGAGGTCCGGATATCACCAGCTAAAGATCAAGGATAGCGACATTCCAAAGACGGCATTTAGAACTCGATATGGACATTACGAGTTTGTAGTAATGCCATTTGGACTAAGCAATGCTCCTGCTGTATTCATGGACTTGATGAATCGGGTGTTCCATCCGTACTTGGATCAATTCATCATTGTCTTCATCGATGATATATTGATCTACTCGAAGAATCAAGAACAACATAAGGAACACCTAAGTTTGGCATTGGAGGTGCTTCGCAAGGAGAAGTTGTACGCAAAGTTCAAGAAATGTGAATTTTGGTTGGACCGAGTTTTGTTTCTTGGGTATGTAATCACCGCCCACGGGATAGAGGTCGATCCGGCAAAGGTGGAAGCAGTTAGCAAGTGGAAGGCACCTACGAATGTGAACGAGGTTCGTAGTTTTTTTGGGCTTGGCAGGGTATTACCGGAGATTCATCGAAGGGTTCTCAAAAATTTCATCACCTATGACTCGATTAACGAGAAAGGGAGAAAAGTTTGAGTGGACCAAAGAATGTGAGGAGAGTTTCCGGGAGTTGAAGAGTAAATTAGTCACTGCACCAGTACTAACGATTTCGGATGGTTCTAATGAATTCGTTATCTACACCGATGCATCGAAACAAGGGTTGGGTTGTGTTTTGATGCAACACGGTAAAGTAGTTGCATATGCGTCGAGACAATTAAAGATCTATGAGTTGAATTACCCCACTCATGACCTGGAACTTGCTGTTGTGGTTCATGCTTTGAAGATTTGGAGGCATTATTTATATGGTGCAAGGTGTGAGATTTACACCAATCATAAGAGTTTGAAGTATTTCTTCACACAAAAGGAGCTGAATATGAGGCAACGAAGGTGGCTTGAACTGGTAAAAGACTACAATTGCACGATTCAATATCATCCCAGTAAGGCAAACGTAGTGGCGGACGCACTAAGCCGCAAAGTTCGAGGGGGGCTATCATGTCTATTGGCGCAACAAGAAGAGTTAGTGAAGGAATTCGCCAAGCTGAATATAGAGATTTTAAAGTCGCCAAAGAGTGTTGAGGCACTTGTAGTAACGATGATAATCCGGCCTTTGTTACGAGACCGAATCAAAGAAGCACAAGACAAAGATGGATTCTTGAACAAGATGAGGAAGCGTGTACAAGATGGGAGTGCAAAAGGATTCATGTTGACACCTGACGGAACACTTGTTTTCGAGGGCCGACTATGCGTACCAAAAGACGAGGAGTTGAGAAGAGAGATTTTGGAAGAAGCTCATTGTACGCCGTATACAGCCCATCCGGGAGGAACAAAAATGTATCGGGATTTGAAGACACTATTTTGGTGGAGGAATATGAAGGGAAGCATCGGAGCTTTTTTGGAACGATGTTTGACGTGCCAACAAGTGAAAGCCGAGCATCAACGACCTTCGGGACTACTAAAGCCACTTGATATTCCGGAGTGGAAGTGGGAACACATCACGATGGACTTCGTAGTGGGTCTACCACCATCAACCAAGGGAAATAAAGCAGTTTGGGTCATTGTTGATAGATTGACAAAATCGGCACACTTCCTACCCATCAAGATGACGTTTGGTATGGATAAGTTTGCTCAGTTGTACGTTCGAGAGATTGTAAGACTACATGGGGTTCCTGTCTCGATTGTATCTGACCGAGACACTAGATTCACTTCCAAATTTTGGAGAAGTTTACAAGAAGCTATGGGAACCAAGTTGAAGTTCAGTACAACCTTTCATCCTCAAACCGATGGATAGTCCGAAAGAACTATTCAAATTTTGGAGGATATGTTAAGAGCGTGCGTGTTGGATCTTGGTGGCAATTGGGAGTCCTACCTACCACTAGTGGAGTTCGCCTATAACAACAGTTATCAAGCAACGATTGGCATGGCTCCTTACGAAGCGCTGTATGGAAGGAAATGTAGATCTCCAACATATCGGAGAGAAGAAAATTTTGGGACCCCAAATTGTCGAGCAGACGGTTGGGGTAGTGCAAAAGATCAGAGAAAGAATTAAGGTTGCCCAAGATAGACAAAAGTCGTACGCCGACAAACGAAGAAAAGACTTGCAGTTCGCTCAAGGCGAGAAGGTATTCATGAAGATCTCTCCTATGAAGGGAGTTACCAGATTTGGTGTCAAGGGAAAGCTTAAGCCAAGATATATTGGCCCTTTCGAGATTTTAGAACGAGTTGGTGATCTAGCTTACCGGCTTGCCTTACCGCCAACACTTGCGTTGATGCACGTCTTCCACGTGTCAATGTTGAGGAAGTACGTATATGATCCGAGTCACGTTGTCAACCATGCAACTTTGGAAATCAACAAAGATATGACGTATGAGGAGGTCCCTGAACTCATTCTCGAAAGGAAGATCCACAAGTTTCGCAACAAAGACATGGTGCTAGTCAAAGTTAAATGGAGTCGCCATGGAGTGGACGAAGCCACTTAGGAACGAGAAGAAGAGTTGCAAGCAAAATACCCCCAATTTTTTCCACGTGGTAAGATTTCTAAATTTCGAGGACGAAATTATTTTTAAGTGGGATAGATTGTGAACACCCGTTACAAAATAGGAGGTTAGGAAATAGTTTTAAAAAAAAAACTGCCGCTGACTTTTCAAGTTTTAAAAGAAACCGAAACAACTCTCTAAATTCATTATTTCAACCGTTTCTTTTGGGGCATAAATGCCCACTACTTGAGATTTTCATACACATTCTAAACCTTAAGTATTTTCCACAATCACCTATAAGCAAAACCTAATTTTCAGTTTGTCTTCCGGCAAAGAAACTCATCTTCCACTCCAAAACTCACGAAGAAAATTGTCACTCCTTAGAAAGTTCTTTTTATCCACTTCTAAATCGAAGCTATCGGAATTTGTTGGCAAGCAGTTGCGTTCCCCAGGTGCTCAGCAATTCCCGAAACCAAGCTTCTCATATTCTGCCACCTGTAAACATTCTCACTTGACTTCGTCTAGATTATTTTTAAGTGCTTGCATATTTTATTTCTCAATGCACAAGTCAATAACTCATGTTGTGGTTGTTGATTGGATCACTTATGCTAAGATTGTTTTCGGTCCAATTAGATCGTGCCACCGCTAGCCTTTTTTGTTTCAATTATAACCAGTTTTGTAGTCTTCAAGGAAAGGGGCTCTGGTGTTATTGATTATTCATTTATATAATTATTGCATCCAAATTCAGGTTTAAAAAAATATATATATATATACATCTATCTTCGACCGAACACTTTTATTCCTAATCTAGAATAATTGTTAGATTCTTGATATCAAATGACCTAATTAATTAATTGTCCAAATAGTATTGCGTACTTAATTTCACCTTTTCCTTTTGATTAGTCAAAGTAAAGATGACTTATGAGTCAATTTTTAGAGCATGGATTATTATTATAATTACTATTATTTTTTCTTTCTAATGGCCGAAGCAATTCTTTTTCAATATGGACATTACTGCCAGTGAATCTATTTGCATGGATATGCAAAAACTTATATTTTAATTATTTATTTACTTATTATTATGGTAATTTATTTTATATAGGTATTTCTTATTTCTTTTATTTTAAATAAAAATATGCTAAGACCTATTATCATAGTAATTAGTTATACTAATGCTTGTTAATGTATAATATAATAAATTCTAAAATATATTATCTTTTCATTATATTAGGTGACGAGCATTTCACGCGTTAAGCCATTTCACGTGCTTACGTATTCTATCAAGATTTAAGGTGGGGTTTTATTGTTTTATTCTCTACAGTGGTTAGTAGAGCTCTTTTTCATGTGTTATTCGGTGTTTTATGTTTTAAGTAAATGCTTAAGTTATCTACTATGTGAATTATTTTCCAATGTTATGCAAATGAAGAAGTTATTATGGCAAAATTACTAATAGCCAGGGGCCCTATTTGTGGTCCGGGACCGACAGGTCTTTGGGTGAATCCCGCCGTGCTCGGCAAAGTCTAATAGCCAGGGGCCCTATTTGTGGTCCGGGACCGACGGGTCTTCGGGTTTAACCCGCCGTGCTCCAATGTTCAATGGCAAAGTATTATGACAATGTTCTATGGTAAAGTATTATGGCAATGTTCTATGACAAAGTAATATAGCAAAGTATATGTGTAAATGTGAAAGTGATTTACAAGTGGTTACTTAATTATTTATTTATTACATTAACTCTGAATAACGTGACTCCACTGAGTATGCTTGCATGCTCACCCCCAATATTTTTTTCCCCTTTCAGGTTGAGGAGTTGGAGAGCGAGGTGTGGTGATGGGAGACGAAATTTTAGATTTTATCTAAACTTAAATTAAATTACTCAAGTTTAAAGTTGACTAAGTTTCTACTATCTTTAAGTACTAAGACTTACTCTTTATTTTCTTCAGTCTTACGAACTACGTGCGTTATCACATCTTACTTTAAAAGTATTTTATTCAAATTTGAAAGCCGTTGCTGGTTACCGTTAGAGTGTTTTTAGATTATAGTTATTTTTCTTTACCGTTATGCATTTAAATTTCAAATTTTAGTTGCGCCCAAGTTAGTTAATATAACTACTTTTTAGAATGTCCATTTCATGAAAACTAGGGCGTGACAATTATAGATATGCAACTTTTTAGTTAAAGTTAGTGTAACTTTTTAGTTAAAGTTAGTGTAACTTTTTAGTTAAAGTTAGTGTAATTTTTCAGTTAAAACTAGTGTAACTTTTTAATTAAACCTAGTGTAATGTTTCAATTAAAAATTCTTATCCTAATTATCGATCTCGACGACAGTTATCGAAGATGAACTGTGTTGATAGACGACCAGGCGAGCAACAATGTTTAGAGGTTTAAGAGATTAATCATGCAAATTAGATGACGGCGACCAGCAGAAATTAAGAAAGCCTCAAACACCAGGCGACCAGGAGTGACGTCACACGGATGTCAGGCGACCAGCACAGCAAAGAAGCAAGATGAACAAATAATTAGAATAAAGCAATGACAAGATACACCATCTAGGCGACCAAGCGAGCAAGAATGGCTCACGAAGATCAGCTCAGAATTCCACTAACTTAAACATTACATTAGAAGCAAACAAGTGTACTAAACACTTGTCATTGTATAAAGTGTAATAGTTTAGGAATAAGACAAGTGGCTAAACACTTGTCAAAGCCAAAATCAAAGGGCTAAGAGAGTGACACCTCCTACTTGCTTGTAAGCCTATAAATACCCTTCATGAAAGGGTCAAAATAAGTTCAAATATTCAAGAAAAAGACCAAACTCTTGCAATTTTACTTCTTAATCTCTACTTACATAAAATCATCACTAACAATCTTGTTTGGTGACCTTCTTAGTGTTAAAACAACCATTAATCATTCAATCCGGATCAAGGTCATCAACAATTAGCGCTAGAGGAAGGGTCTGAACCTTCGGTTGATCGAAGATTTGAAGAATTCGATAAGAGTGCCACCGGAATCTGCAAAATCATTACCGGAATCCGGCCAAAAGTCACCGGAAAGCTGGGAATCAAATGGGTAATTTAGCATTTGTGAAAAATTTGTTCATATTTAAGAATTTGAATGCATGAATGTGTGAATTAGGGTTTGTTAAATAACCAAGTTCACACATACAAGGCTAGTTATTCTTAAATTGGCAAAGATAAACACAAGATCTTCATCACCGGAATATCTAATCAAAAATGGTGGGATCACTGATTAGTGTGAAAAGTGCTCGAAATTCATGCATTTAATTTGCCTATTTTAATTGAATTTCTTGCATTTATTACATTAATTTGATCATTTGTGCTTAATTGTCGAGAAGGGTGTTTGTGTTAATTTTTGCAGAAAAAGTGTGATTTTTAGAAGCAAATACGAGCCTTCAATTTATTGAGGTCGAGCGAGGAGAAAAGTCGAGAAGAATTAATTCGAGAATAGGAGAAAAGGGAATTGGGCTCCTTTTAATTCCATATTTTTCGGCCCATTTGGCAGCCCATTTGAATTAAAAGAAGGCCCAAGATTTCGGCCCATTTGCATTTTGTATGAAGATGGAGATTCACGTGAAGAAAGGAAAGCAAAGCTGTGAGATAATTAATTTGAAATAGGAATCAAGCTAGCGGGGCCCACAATTTATAAAAGGAGAAAAGTCAAAGTTTGCTCAAGATAGGGAACCCATGTTTCTGGCTAAAATTCGAAGAGAGAGAATTGCCTTTCCCAGCAAATCCACCACAATTCACGCCTGTTATTACTTCACGCCCGCGAGCTTGACGTCGGAAATGGAGGATGCGACCGTTGCTGGAATGGAAAGCTCGCCTGGAAACTCGACAGCACCGCCATTCACGCCACCGTTCTCGCTGATTCGCCTGAAATCGAAGCTTGCACCAGAAAGCCACCGCCATGGGCGGAAATTGAAAGCTCAGCCGTGCCGGAAAAGCCTCGTCCATGCCGTCGGGTAACATTGTTGCCGGAAGAAGCGAGAGGAAAGTGGGCCCACTTCTTGGGCCACGTGCCGTGCTAGCTGAGAGGAAGGAAGTGGCTGGGACCCACTTGAAAGTAAAAAGAAAGAAAGCATTTTTGCCAGCACCTTTATTAAATGGAAGAAAAGCGTGTTTTCACCTCAAACACCTCGTGCAAAGCCGCTCGACCAACAGCAGAGCTCGTGCAAGACCAAATTTCATCAGCTACGCAAATTTACTAAGGGTGCATATATACCCTTTTATCAGATTTTAGAAAGGGGGCACATATATTTTCTAGGGCATTCTATTGGGGAGAGCCCCTCTCCCCACACACACTCCTTCACCTATTAGATAATTTTTAATGTTTTCTTAGATTAGAATTAGTGGTAATTTCAATTTCTTGTAAGGATTTATGCTTTTGAAGATCATTTGAGGTGATATCTTTCTTTTATTTCTTGCTTTTATGAGTAATTTCAGTTTTATTTATTATTTTAGCTTGTTAGCCATGGGTGTCTCTTCTAGAACCATGGGCTAATTTTCTTTGCTTTGAGTGTTGAATCAATGTATGAAATTAGTGTGTTGATAGATTTATAGCTTTGATTATGCTTATTTCTTGATGTGATTGTTTCTATTGATGGGCTTTGTATGTCTCAATTAATTAGTTGATTTTATTAGCTTAGGTATTTAATTTTGTGTATTGCAACGAGAGTTGGGTATGCATGATTGGTATTTAGGTGAAAGCTTTGGGTAATTAATTTGAGTTAAATAGTAATCGGTTGCCCGAGAGGGGGTCGGTTGCTAGATCCCCCATCAGTAGACATTAGGTATCTTAATTTGATAATTTGGGTACTTAGTGAAGGGGGAATTCTAGAGATGCATCGCGTGTTTTTAGATATTCACGATCTTAGGAGCTTATGGGGCATAATTATGAGTTGCTAGTTAGTCCACGTTGTTCACCTAGGCCTCAAAAGGGATTGGTCTACACACTTTCGTGATCGCTCTTAGCAAACATTTAGAAAAAGGCAATGATAGGTTGTGAATTTGTCACATACTAGTGGATTACATTGTGAAGACACTCGAAGCATTTCTCTCTCTCGCACTTTCTTAATTGAAAGTTAGTTTAATTGTTTTAATTGCTTTCTAGGTTTAAGTTTCGCTTAGTTTAATTTTTCGTATGCCAACTGTCTCGTCACTATAGTACCATGCCGACGTACAACTTTGGGGCTCCACTGCACTCCTAAATCCTTTGGGTTCGATAACTACTTGGTCCTAGTCTACTTCACTACTACGACGATCCCGTACTCTTGCGGGGGAGTAGGAAAATATTTTTTCGAAAACTCCGACCAAGTCAATGGCGCCGTTGCCGGGGATTTAGTTGAGTGCCTTAAGTGGGACTTAGGGTTAGTTGAGTGGTACTAGTAGTGACATTTTATTGCTTTGTTTGTTTGTTTTATTTTTGTTTGAATTTGATACTTCTTATTTTTGTAGGTGTGCTTTGCATTCGAAAGATGGAGGATATATATCTTTGGAAGACGGGCCATAATCATTCTAACACGGTTTATCCTCCGGATCCTCCCCCTCACCCATATCCATATTCATACTCATACTCGTATCCACCACAACAACCCCCAACCTACCAACAATCTTCACCATATCATCAATATCCACAATATCCATATTACCCTTCTCCACAATACTCAAACTCATATACATATCCTTGTCTACCACAACAACAAGTAGATGGCCCCAACAATGGGAAGACTTTCGAGTACAACCCTCAAATTCAACAAGCTTCATCTCGTTATCAAGAGTGGGGAAACAAAGAGACTTGGTCTTATGCCGATTCAAGTTATGAATGTCAATATCTACAACGGTATGAAGAGACCGTGTCTTCTTTGTCCAAAGAAAGCCGAGTTCAATACAAAGAGATGATGGGAACCATGTGGAAGGAAATGGAAGAAAGTGGTATGATGAATGCAAGGCTTGATTTCTTCAAACTTCATTGGGAGGAATTTGCTATCTTCTTGGAAAACGTATTAGAAGAGGGTGAAGAGGAGAGAATAGAAGAGAATGTGGATGGTGAACTTCAAGAAGAAGAATTTGAGGTGGAGGACGAATTTGATCGAGGATATGAGGATGAAGAGGAAGAAATCGAAGAGGAAGTTGTGGAAGAGATCCGAGAAGTGACGAAAGAAGAAGAGGAAAGAGAAGAGAAGGACCCAAGTGAGGAGAAGAAGGATGAAGGCGACAATTCCATTGTCGAAAGAGTTGAAGAGGAATGTCCATTGATGGACTTGAGCCACCATGAGCAAGAAAATCAAGAAGCATCGAAAGAAGAGTTGAAGAGTGAAATGAGCATTTCTAAACCTTTAACCTTTTCAATTTGTACTTTACTTGATAGTGATGTTTCTATTGATTTCGTTTTACCTCTAGAGACTTTTAATCATAGGAAAGAAGTTGAGAAAAGCTTGGGCATCTTTGGGAGAAAAAGAAGAGAGTGGAAGGAGAATATGAGAAGCTTCATTGTGAAAAGATGCAAGAAGGATATGGATGATTGGTCTACTTTTCATGAGCGTCTCCATGCTTATGAAGCTCAAAGATCGAGATACAATGGGAAGAATGACAAATATCCATGGCCATTTCGATGAGTGAAGTTGGAATTCCATTAATAAGTCCGGCATAGGACATTAAACCTAGCGCTTAATGGGAGGCAACCCATTTTTACTTGCTTTCTTTTATTTTTGCCTTGTTCTTTTAATTGTTTTGTGTTTTGTTTTGTCTAGGTGTTGGGGTCGTGTGTTGAGGCTCGGTGAGAATTTCGAGCTCTTTGGAAAGACATGTGCTTGAAGGAAGCTTGAGGTACAAACACCTCTTCCCAAACTTAGACATGCTATGCAAAGTCTAAGTTTGGGGGGGTGTTCGTCTTTTTATGCATCATTTTTTGAATTGCACCGATACACCCCCATTTGATTAGAGCTTATTGGTAATTATTTTTGTTGGGAATTTTGGATTTAATTTCTTACATATACTTGTACATGAGTTTTGTCTTGATATGAAGAATTGAAGGTGTGATGTCTTTCAAGAGACGTGCTTGATAGGAAAGGTGAGCATACTCAAGGAGCTTAATGTGAGGTGATCGTGACTTGAAGAAGAAGATTGTGCTTGGTGCCAATTTGAGGTAATATGCCCCAAACTTAGAATTGCTTAGCAATGTCTAAGTTTGGGGGGGTTTATTTGTTTTGATTTTCATATTTTACATTGCACCGGCGCACTTGAGGCTTCACTTGTACATTGCACAGGCGCATGCCTCATTTTTGTAGAGTTTTGCTTATTCGAGTACTTGATATACATGCTGGGATTTGAGGGTGAATTGTTTTCTAAGGGGTTTTGTGAGTCTATTTGTCGAATTTTTGAATGGCTTGCTTAATGTGATGAATTGTTTGGTGAGTAGTTGGTTGCAAATTTCATTGTGGCACTCTTCTTCCAAACTTTTAATTGCATAGCAATGAAAAAGTTTGGGGGGGTATGTTCGTTTTTACAAGTCCATTTGCACCAACTTACTTTGCTTAATTTTTGAAAATTTGTGCTTAAGTGTGGGCTTATTGAAAATCTTTGAGTATATTTTTTGGAGTTAAGATTGTGTGGCTTGGTGTCGGAAACTCAATTGATGGTGATTGTTTGGTTTTTGAGATTTAGTTGAGCTTGATGGTATTGATTGAGACTTGCTTGTTTATTTGTTCATGTGATGATTGTGCTTGATTTTGTGCTCGATCCATGATTAGACAAGCCCGTGAGCTTTAGAGCCTTTAGACTTGCATATTTTGGGACTAATTTCTTTCTTGTGAGTATCGTTCATGCTTGTGTGCTCTAGAACTTGCCAATTGTCTTGTTTGAGGCTACATTAAGTGTTAAATCTTTGAAAGTGATATGAGGCCATCTTTGATTTGAATAGTCACTTAGCCAAATTTTCCATACCAAATGAAATTTTTCCGTAGTTAGCCCCTTTGAGCCTATTGACCTATTTTCTTGGCAACCTACAAATTTAGCCTAATTATCCTTTTGTGAGCCTAATTTCTCCTATGAGCTAGTGGAGCTTGAATGAGGGTAGTAAGGTTGAATTGTGCATAAATGAAAATTTGGTGGATAAGTTTGTGTGAGAGTGAAATGAGTGAAAAGAAGTGAGAAAAAAGATGAGTTAAAAAAAAAAATTGTACAAGAAAAGATTGAGTTGATTTGTGAATAGAAGAAAATTGTGAAGGAAACTCTCTTGTGTACAAGAATTTGGTAGAGTTACAAGTTCAAAAGGTGCTTGATAGTTGATGGTGAGAATGTGCTTGAAAAATGAGAACTAGTAAATTGTTGGAGTTTGGTAATTTGAGTTGCAAATTGATCACTTGCGATTCTATCTTTGAGAGTGTAGAGATGTACCATGGCATTTTGACCTCTCGCTCCACTAGTTTACGAGTCACTTTATCCAAATTTCCCCACCTCGACCAAAGAGCCCAACATTACAACCAAATGCAAGTCCTCATTGATTCTTAGATTGACCACTTAGAAAGTGGTGGAGAACTTAGATGATTGGCAAGCCTATGGTAGTGCATTTGTGTGAATTGATTGATGAGTGCATACATTCCTTGATACACTTTGAGTGATGAGTGAAACACTTACTTGAAAGGAAATTGTGGATTGAGCACTTGATTTTGCATTGATTTGAACATGACTTGTGAACTTGCTAGTTGATTTTTGTACTTAAGAGCTTGATTAGATTGAAGGAATTTGACAATTGCTATTTATTTACTTTGACACTCATTTCTCGCAATCCTCCCACTTGTTTTAATTCTTTCGTTGCTCAGGGACGAGCAACACTTTAAGTTTGGGGGGGTGATTAGTGTGAAAAGTGCTCGAAATTCATGCATTTAATTTGCCTATTTTAATTGAATTTCTTGCATTTATTACATTAATTTGATCATTTGTGCTTAATTGTCGAGAAGGGTGTTTGTGTTAATTTTTGCAGAAAAAGTGTGATTTTTAGAAGCAAATACGAGCCTTCAATTTATTGAGGTCGAGCGAGGAGAAAAGTCGAGAAGAATTAATTCGAGAATAGGAGAAAAGGGAATTGGGCTCCTTTTAATTCCATATTTTTCGGCCCATTTGGCAGCCCATTTGAATTAAAAGAAGGCCCAAGATTTCGGCCCATTTGCATTTTGTATGAAGATGGAGATTCACGTGAAGAAAGGAAAGCAAAGCTGTGAGATAATTAATTTGAAATAGGAATCAAGCTAGCGGGGCCCACAATTTATAAAAGGAGAAAAGTCAAAGTTTGCTCAAGATAGGGAACCCATGTTTCTGGCTAAAATTCGAAGAGAGAGAATTGCCTTTCCCAGCAAATCCACCACAATTCACGCCTGTTATTACTTCACGCCCGCGAGCTTGACGTCGGAAATGGAGGATGCGACCGTTGCTGGAATGGAAAGCTCGCCTGGAAACTCGACAGCACCGCCATTCACGCCACCGTTCTCGCTGATTCGCCTGAAATCGAAGCTTGCACCAGAAAGCCACCGCCATGGGCGGAAATTGAAAGCTCAGCCGTGCCGGAAAAGCCTCGTCCATGCCGTCGGGTAACATTGTTGCCGGAAGAAGCGAGAGGAAAGTGGGCCCACTTCTTGGGCCACGTGCCGTGCTAGCTGAGAGGAAGGAAGTGGCTGGGACCCACTTGAAAGTAAAAAGAAAGAAAGCATTTTTGCCAGCACCTTTATTAAATGGAAGAAAAGCGTGTTTTCACCTCAAACACCTCGTGCAAAGCCGCTCGACCAACAGCAGAGCTCGTGCAAGACCAAATTTCATCAGCTACGCAAATTTACTAAGGGTGCATATATACCCTTTTATCAGATTTTAGAAAGGGGGCACATATATTTTCTAGGGCATTCTATTGGGGAGAGCCCCTCTCCCCACACACACTCCTTCACCTATTAGATAATTTTTAATGTTTTCTTAGATTAGAATTAGTGGTAATTTCAATTTCTTGTAAGGATTTATGCTTTTGAAGATCATTTGAGGTGATATCTTTCTTTTATTTCTTGCTTTTATGAGTAATTTCAGTTTTATTTATTATTTTAGCTTGTTAGCCATGGGTGTCTCTTCTAGAACCATGGGCTAATTTTCTTTGCTTTGAGTGTTGAATCAATGTATGAAATTAGTGTGTTGATAGATTTATAGCTTTGATTATGCTTATTTCTTGATGTGATTGTTTCTATTGATGGGCTTTGTATGTCTCAATTAATTAGTTGATTTTATTAGCTTAGGTATTTAATTTTGTGTATTGCAACGAGAGTTGGGTATGCATGATTGGTATTTAGGTGAAAGCTTTGGGTAATTAATTTGAGTTAAATAGTAATCGGTTGCCCGAGAGGGGGTCGGTTGCTAGATCCCCCATCAGTAGACATTAGGTATCTTAATTTGATAATTTGGGTACTTAGTGAAGGGGGAATTCTAGAGATGCATCGCGTGTTTTTAGATATTCACGATCTTAGGAGCTTATGGGGCATAATTATGAGTTGCTAGTTAGTCCACGTTGTTCACCTAGGCCTCAAAAGGGATTGGTCTACACACTTTCGTGATCGCTCTTAGCAAACATTTAGAAAAAGGCAATGATAGGTTGTGAATTTGTCACATACTAGTGGATTACATTGTGAAGACACTCGAAGCATTTCTCTCTCTCGCACTTTCTTAATTGAAAGTTAGTTTAATTGTTTTAATTGCTTTCTAGGTTTAAGTTTCGCTTAGTTTAATTTTTCGTATGCCAACTGTCTCGTCACTATAGTACCATGCCGACGTACAACTTTGGGGCTCCACTGCACTCCTAAATCCTTTGGGTTCGATAACTACTTGGTCCTAGTCTACTTCACTACTACGACGATCCCGTACTCTTGCGGGGGAGTAGGAAAATATTTTTTCGAAAACTCCGACCAAGTCAATGGCGCCGTTGCCGGGGATTTAGTTGAGTGCCTTAAGTGGGACTTAGGGTTAGTTGAGTGGTACTAGTAGTGACATTTTATTGCTTTGTTTGTTTGTTTTATTTTTGTTTGAATTTGATACTTCTTATTTTTGTAGGTGTGCTTTGCATTCGAAAGATGGAGGATATATATCTTTGGAAGACGGGCCATAATCATTCTAACACGGTTTATCCTCCGGATCCTCCCCCTCACCCATATCCATATTCATACTCATACTCGTATCCACCACAACAACCCCCAACCTACCAACAATCTTCACCATATCATCAATATCCACAATATCCATATTACCCTTCTCCACAATACTCAAACTCATATACATATCCTTGTCTACCACAACAACAAGTAGATGGCCCCAACAATGGGAAGACTTTCGAGTACAACCCTCAAATTCAACAAGCTTCATCTCGTTATCAAGAGTGGGGAAACAAAGAGACTTGGTCTTATGCCGATTCAAGTTATGAATGTCAATATCTACAACGGTATGAAGAGACCGTGTCTTCTTTGTCCAAAGAAAGCCGAGTTCAATACAAAGAGATGATGGGAACCATGTGGAAGGAAATGGAAGAAAGTGGTATGATGAATGCAAGGCTTGATTTCTTCAAACTTCATTGGGAGGAATTTGCTATCTTCTTGGAAAACGTATTAGAAGAGGGTGAAGAGGAGAGAATAGAAGAGAATGTGGATGGTGAACTTCAAGAAGAAGAATTTGAGGTGGAGGACGAATTTGATCGAGGATATGAGGATGAAGAGGAAGAAATCGAAGAGGAAGTTGTGGAAGAGATCCGAGAAGTGACGAAAGAAGAAGAGGAAAGAGAAGAGAAGGACCCAAGTGAGGAGAAGAAGGATGAAGGCGACAATTCCATTGTCGAAAGAGTTGAAGAGGAATGTCCATTGATGGACTTGAGCCACCATGAGCAAGAAAATCAAGAAGCATCGAAAGAAGAGTTGAAGAGTGAAATGAGCATTTCTAAACCTTTAACCTTTTCAATTTGTACTTTACTTGATAGTGATGTTTCTATTGATTTCGTTTTACCTCTAGAGACTTTTAATCATAGGAAAGAAGTTGAGAAAAGCTTGGGCATCTTTGGGAGAAAAAGAAGAGAGTGGAAGGAGAATATGAGAAGCTTCATTGTGAAAAAATGCAAGAAGGATATGGATGATTGGTCTACTTTTCATGAGCGTCTCCATGCTTATGAAGCTCAAAGATCGAGATACAATGGGAAGAATGACAAATATCCATGGCCATTTCGATGAGTGAAGTTGGAATTCCATTAATAAGTCCGGCATAGGACATTAAACCTAGCGCTTAATGGGAGGCAACCCATTTTTACTTGCTTTCTTTTATTTTTGCCTTGTTCTTTTAATTGTTTTGTGTTTTGTTTTGTCTAGGTGTTGGGGTCGTGTGTTGAGGCTCGGTGAGAATTTCGAGCTCTTTGGAAAGACATGTGCTTGAAGGAAGCTTGAGGTACAAACACCTCTTCCCAAACTTAGACATGCTATGCAAAGTCTAAGTTTGGGGGGGTGTTCGTCTTTTTATGCATCATTTTTTGAATTGCACCGATACACCCCCATTTGATTAGAGCTTATTGGTAATTATTTTTGTTGGGAATTTTGGATTTAATTTCTTACATATACTTGTACATGAGTTTTGTCTTGATATGAAGAATTGAAGGTGTGATGTCTTTCAAGAGACGTGCTTGATAGGAAAGGTGAGCATACTCAAGGAGCTTAATGTGAGGTGATCGTGACTTGAAGAAGAAGATTGTGCTTGGTGCCAATTTGAGGTAATATGCCCCAAACTTAGAATTGCTTAGCAATGTCTAAGTTTGGGGGGGTTTATTTGTTTTGATTTTCATATTTTACATTGCACCGGCGCACTTGAGGCTTCACTTGTACATTGCACAGGCGCATGCCTCATTTTTGTAGAGTTTTGCTTATTCGAGTACTTGATATACATGCTGGGATTTGAGGGTGAATTGTTTTCTAAGGGGTTTTGTGAGTCTATTTGTCGAATTTTTGAATGGCTTGCTTAATGTGATGAATTGTTTGGTGAGTAGTTGGTTGCAAATTTCATTGTGGCACTCTTCTTCCAAACTTTTAATTGCATAGCAATGAAAAAGTTTGGGGGGGTATGTTCGTTTTTACAAGTCCATTTGCACCAACTTACTTTGCTTAATTTTTGAAAATTTGTGCTTAAGTGTGGGCTTATTGAAAATCTTTGAGTATATTTTTTGGAGTTAAGATTGTGTGGCTTGGTGTCGGAAACTCAATTGATGGTGATTGTTTGGTTTTTGAGATTTAGTTGAGCTTGATGGTATTGATTGAGACTTGCTTGTTTATTTGTTCATGTGATGATTGTGCTTGATTTTGTGCTCGATCCATGATTAGACAAGCCCGTGAGCTTTAGAGCCTTTAGACTTGCATATTTTGGGACTAATTTCTTTCTTGTGAGTATCGTTCATGCTTGTGTGCTCTAGAACTTGCCAATTGTCTTGTTTGAGGCTACATTAAGTGTTAAATCTTTGAAAGTGATATGAGGCCATCTTTGATTTGAATAGTCACTTAGCCAAATTTTCCATACCAAATGAAATTTTTCCGTAGTTAGCCCCTTTGAGCCTATTGACCTATTTTCTTGGCAACCTACAAATTTAGCCTAATTATCCTTTTGTGAGCCTAATTTCTCCTATGAGCTAGTGGAGCTTGAATGAGGGTAGTAAGGTTGAATTGTGCATAAATGAAAATTTGGTGGATAAGTTTGTGTGAGAGTGAAATGAGTGAAAAGAAGTGAGAAAAAAGATGAGTTAAAAAAAAAAATTGTACAAGAAAAGATTGAGTTGATTTGTGAATAGAAGAAAATTGTGAAGGAAACTCTCTTGTGTACAAGAATTTGGTAGAGTTACAAGTTCAAAAGGTGCTTGATAGTTGATGGTGAGAATGTGCTTGAAAAATGAGAACTAGTAAATTGTTGGAGTTTGGTAATTTGAGTTGCAAATTGATCACTTGCGATTCTATCTTTGAGAGTGTAGAGATGTACCATGGCATTTTGACCTCTCGCTCCACTAGTTTACGAGTCACTTTATCCAAATTTCCCCACCTCGACCAAAGAGCCCAACATTACAACCAAATGCAAGTCCTCATTGATTCTTAGATTGACCACTTAGAAAGTGGTGGAGAACTTAGATGATTGGCAAGCCTATGGTAGTGCATTTGTGTGAATTGATTGATGAGTGCATACATTCCTTGATACACTTTGAGTGATGAGTGAAACACTTACTTGAAAGGAAATTGTGGATTGAGCACTTGATTTTGCATTGATTTGAACATGACTTGTGAACTTGCTAGTTGATTTTTGTACTTAAGAGCTTGATTAGATTGAAGGAATTTGACAATTGCTATTTATTTACTTTGACACTCATTTCTCGCAATCCTCCCACTTGTTTTAATTCTTTCGTTGCTCAGGGACGAGCAACACTTTAAGTTTGGGGGGGTGATTAGTGTGAAAAGTGCTCGAAATTCATGCATTTAATTTGCCTATTTTAATTGAATTTCTTGCATTTATTACATTAATTTGATCATTTGTGCTTAATTGTCGAGAAGGGTGTTTGTGTTAATTTTTGCAGAAAAAGTGTGATTTTTAGAAGCAAATACGAGCCTTCAATTTATTGAGGTCGAGCGAGGAGAAAAGTCGAGAAGAATTAATTCGAGAATAGGAGAAAAGGGAATTGGGCTCCTTTTAATTCCATATTTTTCGGCCCATTTGGCAGCCCATTTGAATTAAAAGAAGGCCCAAGATTTCGGCCCATTTGCATTTTGTATGAAGATGGAGATTCACGTGAAGAAAGGAAAGCAAAGCTGTGAGATAATTAATTTGAAATAGGAATCAAGCTAGCGGGGCCCACAATTTATAAAAGGAGAAAAGTCAAAGTTTGCTCAAGATAGGGAACCCATGTTTCTGGCTAAAATTCGAAGAGAGAGAATTGCCTTTCCCAGCAAATCCACCACAATTCACGCCTGTTATTACTTCACGCCCGCGAGCTTGACGTCGGAAATGGAGGATGCGACCGTTGCTGGAATGGAAAGCTCGCCTGGAAACTCGACAGCACCGCCATTCACGCCACCGTTCTCGCTGATTCGCCTGAAATCGAAGCTTGCACCAGAAAGCCACCGCCATGGGCGGAAATTGAAAGCTCAGCCGTGCCGGAAAAGCCTCGTCCATGCCGTCGGGTAACATTGTTGCCGGAAGAAGCGAGAGGAAAGTGGGCCCACTTCTTGGGCCACGTGCCGTGCTAGCTGAGAGGAAGGAAGTGGCTGGGACCCACTTGAAAGTAAAAAGAAAGAAAGCATTTTTGCCAGCACCTTTATTAAATGGAAGAAAAGCGTGTTTTCACCTCAAACACCTCGTGCAAAGCCGCTCGACCAACAGCAGAGCTCGTGCAAGACCAAATTTCATCAGCTACGCAAATTTACTAAGGGTGCATATATACCCTTTTATCAGATTTTAGAAAGGGGGCACATATATTTTCTAGGGCATTCTATTGGGGAGAGCCCCTCTCCCCACACACACTCCTTCACCTATTAGATAATTTTTAATGTTTTCTTAGATTAGAATTAGTGGTAATTTCAATTTCTTGTAAGGATTTATGCTTTTGAAGATCATTTGAGGTGATATCTTTCTTTTATTTCTTGCTTTTATGAGTAATTTCAGTTTTATTTATTATTTTAGCTTGTTAGCCATGGGTGTCTCTTCTAGAACCATGGGCTAATTTTCTTTGCTTTGAGTGTTGAATCAATGTATGAAATTAGTGTGTTGATAGATTTATAGCTTTGATTATGCTTATTTCTTGATGTGATTGTTTCTATTGATGGGCTTTGTATGTCTCAATTAATTAGTTGATTTTATTAGCTTAGGTATTTAATTTTGTGTATTGCAACGAGAGTTGGGTATGCATGATTGGTATTTAGGTGAAAGCTTTGGGTAATTAATTTGAGTTAAATAGTAATCGGTTGCCCGAGAGGGGGTCGGTTGCTAGATCCCCCATCAGTAGACATTAGGTATCTTAATTTGATAATTTGGGTACTTAGTGAAGGGGGAATTCTAGAGATGCATCGCGTGTTTTTAGATATTCACGATCTTAGGAGCTTATGGGGCATAATTATGAGTTGCTAGTTAGTCCACGTTGTTCACCTAGGCCTCAAAAGGGATTGGTCTACACACTTTCGTGATCGCTCTTAGCAAACATTTAGAAAAAGGCAATGATAGGTTGTGAATTTGTCACATACTAGTGGATTACATTGTGAAGACACTCGAAGCATTTCTCTCTCTCGCACTTTCTTAATTGAAAGTTAGTTTAATTGTTTTAATTGCTTTCTAGGTTTAAGTTTCGCTTAGTTTAATTTTTCGTATGCCAACTGTCTCGTCACTATAGTACCATGCCGACGTACAACTTTGGGGCTCCACTGCACTCCTAAATCCTTTGGGTTCGATAACTACTTGGTCCTAGTCTACTTCACTACTACGACGATCCCGTACTCTTGCGGGGGAGTAGGAAAATATTTTTTCGAAAACTCCGACCAAGTCAATCACAAGAACGACAATCTTCGAGTGCACACCCGTCACGTAGGTCGCGGACTCGGGTATCATCTACGGGTGACCATGCACGCACTGTACGGGCCACATCTAACAGAAATGTGCATGTCACCATCGACACCCTTCTCCCGGAAGTGGAAGCCTTGGCCAGAAACCCGGAAGAACTCGCGAAAACAATTGTCGGTCTGCAATCGATCCAAAGACAACAAGAAAGAGCATAGCCGTCAAGAGCACTGGAGACGACCAGGCGGTCAGTCGAGCAAAGGAGTAAAAGACATGAAGATAGACGGAATAATGAGGTGGATAGCACTCAGGCTCGAAGAAACAAGGGCAAAATTCCGGTGAGCGAAAGGTTAGGAAGTAAAAGAGAATCCACACCGGGAGGAAGGACGGAGGTGAGCAAAGGCGTGACGAGAAGCACAGGACACAATTACGATGGAAAACCAGAGCGCGGGGGAGAACATAGAGAGATCACACCACCACGGAGCGAGCAGCGGCCGCGCACTGATGCTCGCCCATCTATTCATGATCGACTTCGGTGATCAGCCTTTGGGCGGCTAGGCCCCAATGGAGCCAGCAACGTCGCCAGGCGACCAACTCGGGAGAAACGTCCCGTTGACGAGGGACTGCGTCAAGATGAAGTCATTGGGCTTGATCACGACGAACAACTTCCCAACGGTGGAGCGTCTCCGAACGAGTTGTAATTCCTCAAGAAGGCAATCGAAGAAATGCAGAGACAGTTAAATTCTCAAAAAGGCATTGGCTCGACAGTCCTGCCATCATCGCTGTTGTCACCAGCCATCCTGAACGCACCGGTGCAGAAGAAAATACAGTTCCCGGCCATCAGTCTATACGAAGGAAGTTCGGATCCCAAAGTTCATCTGGCAAAATACTCTGATTTTATGATATCCATGAGGGCATCGGATGCTACACAGTGCTGTAACTTCCCACTCACACTTGGTGATGGCCCCCATTGTTGGTTTTCGGCACTTGCTCCAGGGTCCATCAATTCCTTCGCACAGCTGAGCAAGGAGTTCTTATCACATTTCTCCACTGCCGGGTCATTCTTGACTCAGAGACACCGGCTGGCGGACATCAAGCAAGGGGATGATGAGCCAGACAGGAAATTCCTAGAAAGGTTTGATAAGATACTTCTAGAAGGAGAAATGGTCAGCGAAGATACCAAGATGGTGGCAGTAATGGCGGGTTTGAAGAAAGGGACCGATTTGTGGAAGGAAATACATCTTGCCTGCCCAAAGACATACGCAGAATTTAGACATCGGGCGGGCATACATGTATCCATGCAGGAAACACTACAGAAAGAGTTGGGTGATAAAAGTGATCCCAAGAAAGCTGGAAAGAAATCTACAGGAAATGACTACAAAGCCCCGAAAAACATGAAAGCCTTCAATGAAGGGGCAGAACTAAAAGAAAGATTGAATCAAGTATTCGCTACGTCGATAGAGGCCGTATATAACAATGTCAAGGACAGGGACATGCTTTCAGAACCAAGGAAAATTCGGCAAGAACGCGGAAAGTTGAATCCGAACAAGTATTGCGCCTACCACCAAAACATCGGACATTTTACTAGTGAATGCCGCGATTTATTGAAACAACTGTGGAGGTTCTATGAAGAGGGCAAACTATCCGAATTTGTGAAGAAGGAACCCGGGAAGAGACCTAGAGCGGTTGGTCCACCCAGCTCGGATGACGAAGACAGTGACAACCAGCCGAGCAAGGCGACCAAGAAGGGAAAGAAGGTCCCATCGGCACCAGCAGAACCAATGCGGGAAGTTTTTATGCTCAAAACGAGTGGACCTGTTGGGGGATGCTCGATGGAAGACCTCCAATCTCAAAGAGAAAAGCAGAACTAAGAGCGGTAGCCCAAGTGAGAGAAGTAGGAATCAACCAGGCCACCAAGAAGACGGGAGACTTGGTGTTTTTAGAGAAAGACTTGGACGGAGTATTCACTCTGCACAACGACTCATTGATCATATGTGCTAACATCATGGGAGCTCGAGTCCATCGATTGCTCGTGGACACCGGCTCATATACAAACATTCTATTTAAAAGTACATTAGATCAGATAGGAGATTGTGCGGAGTATGTGAAAGATTGTAATCATAAAATAGTGGGATTCGGAGATGTTGTAACCGTCCCCCTAAGAGTAGTTACGTTGTCAGTTGAACTTGTATCGACCGAGAATCCTGACAGGAGGTTAACTAGAATGGTAGAATTCCTAGTGGTAGACCAACAATCCTCCTATAATGGATTTCTCGGCCGACCTTTTATTAATGAATTCAAAGCAGCTGTTTCAACGTACTATTATTGTGTTAAATTCCCAACACCAAAAGGGCCAGGTACAGTAAAGGGCGATAAAAAAAGAGCTCGTGAATGCCTCCTGCAGTTGCTGCCCAAAGACAACCAAGTATCCATAATAAACGAACAGTCGAGCAGTAGCGCTGAAGATAAACCATCCATACTTGATGAAATCATGGAATCCATCGATACGGAGATGGTGGAGGTAGACGACCAGCAGGAGGGCGAGCAAGAAATCCAAAACGACCAACAAAGACAAGAGACTGAACCTTGCCCGAATAAGGTGGAAGACCTTGAACCACGGTTAGGAGGAGAGCCAATGATGGTTGAATATGAACTCAACTTGGAAGGGCCCATCATTGATCCTCGATGGAAAAATAAAAAAAGGAGAGCAACACCGGTCGAAGAATTGGAAGCAATCAGAATCGACCCGAACCGAGAAGACTTAGAACTCTTTATTGGATCTGAGCTCCCAGAGCCTTACAGATCCAGGATGAAGGAATTCTTAAAGTCCAATCTCGATGTATTCGCATGGTCACATGCCGATATGGTAGGCATCAGCCCTGAGCATGCCTGCCATAAGCTGAATATCGATCCAACCAAAAAGCCGGTGAAGCAAAAAAGAAGGAAGTTTGGGCCCGACAAGTACAAAGCATTGGATGTGGAGGTAAAAAAACTATTGGACAATGACCTTATCAAAGAGGCATTGTGTCCTAGATGGGTGGCAAATCCAGTGTTGGTGAAAAAACCAAATGACACGTGGAGACTATGTATCGACTTCACAGACCTGAATGCTGCGTGCCCCAAGGATAACTTTCCATTGCCGCACATTAACCAGTTGGTGGACAACACAGCTGGACATGAACTCCTCACATTCATGGATGCATTCGCGGTCTACCATCAGATACCGATGCATCCAGACGACCAGGAAAGCACAACTTTTTACACCAACAAAAACTTGTTATGTTGGAAGAGAATGCCATTCGGGTTAATTAACGCGGGAGCTACATATCAACGGCTCGTCAATAAAATATTCGATGAACACATTGGGAAGACGGTGGAGGTATATGTGGATGACATAGTTGTGAAAAAAAAAGGAAAATCACTTGGAACATGACTTGAAGCGAATATACCAGTTTTTTACTAGTAGTTTCCTCGTAAGCGTACGAGTTCACTGTAGTATGAGTAAGTATAATGGCTAAGTATATCGAACCCAAAGGATGAAGTGTATGCAAATAGATCTCTGAAGATCTACGCGTCGTAGTTAATATGAGTGAAATGTTTTTGGATTTTTGAGAGAATTAATTAAAATAAACTAAACTATCCTACGAATGCAAACAGAAAATTAAACTAAGAATTTAAGCTGTGTTTTCGAATAAGAGATGCTGATGCTCAGGATAGGAATCCCTACGTATACTAACGGAGCAGGTACATAATCAAAATAACCGTGACGCGCAAGAAATAACCTAAGTAAAAGAATGCAAGATGAAAGCTCAAGATTTTAAACCCTAATACTTTATCCTAACATTCGACTTCACTAATCCACTAACAAGTTAATAGATCGTGCTTAATTAAAGAGACCCTCATTTAACTAATGGTGATGTGGCCGTCCTCCATAGCTAAACCGGCAAATTAATCAACCTCTGCTAAACCCTCTAGTTAAGTCTACTAGTTGTTAAAGAGTGATGCGGTCGTCCTCTCCCTAACACGTTCGTACGAAATTCAAAGGAAAAGTTAAGATTGATTTTAAGAATTCATTAATTAAGAGAATTAAAACCTAACATCACGAATTACCCTAACTACGTACCCACAACCTACTTCTACGAGTTCATCCTACCCCAAGCATGCAAGGGTTTTAGCCGGACATGGGTTTTATGTAAACAAGAACGATTGAATAAATAACGAACATGAACATAATGAATAGAACGAAGAAAAGATCAAACATAAACTAGGGTTTCAAGAAATAAAGGAATAAACTTAAATTAGATTAATAAAACAAAGTCTAAAGTGTTTAATAACAAAGGTATGAAGAAACAAAAAAGTAAAATCGGACTAAGAATTCGTAAAGAAAAACCTCAAAATAAGTATAAGTAAAGCTCGCCCCTCTCCTTCCTCTCCAAAAATAAACTCTAAAAGTCAAAATCTATCAAGTGGTGTGTGGTCGTTTCAAGTTGTCTGTAAAAACGTGCTCGGAAGGGGTATATATAGGCAATGGGTCGAGTCGGGAACGTATGGGCCGAAAAATCACGCATGCTCGTGCACTAGTGCACGAGCTCATTCCACTCGAGCACTTCAAAACATACATAACTAAAAAAATGCACGACCTTTCTTTGCTCGTGCACTAGTGCACGACCCGCGTTTGCTCGTGCGCTATGCACGACCAACTCGAGCACTTGTGCTCGAGCTCTTTTAGCTTGTGCACTCCAATGATACTTTTGCTCCCTCGAACTAGCACTTTTCGTATTTCTTCGATATCTTCTCATCCGGGCATCCGTTTGAGTCGATTCAAAGTCCTACGAATGCCTCTTTTCGCCCTATATTCATCTATGAGCATCAAAGAAACAAATTCATTAGTTTATGAAAATGATATTCAAATGGCTCTAAATACTCAACAAAATCAACCAAAACTAGGGCATTTCGAGTGACGAATCATGACAATTTCACGCCTAATCAGAACACCTAGCACAGACATTCGAGATACTCCGAGCATACAATATAAAGTTAAATTCAAAGAAAAGCAGCTTCGGAGTCCATTCAGGCAAGTTTCTCGGACATCTTGTTAGCCAGCGAAGCATTGAAGCAAATCCATAAAAGGTAAAAGCCATTCTGGACATGCAGCCACCAAGATCCATCAAGGAAGTACAACGGCTTACCGGATGCTTGACGGCTCTGAATAGGTTCATTTCAAGATCCGGAGACAAATACCGACCTTTCTTCGATGCTCTAAAGAAAGACGGATTCCAGTGGACGGATCATTGTCAGCAGGCGTTTGAGCAACTAAAGGAATATCTTAGTGATACCAAAATCTTGTCAAAACCTGTTCCAGGAGAGAAATTGTACCTCTATCTGGCGGCTTCAGAGGTGGCCATCAGTTCAGTTCTGGTTCGTACAGAAGGGAAATTCCATCTACCCATATACTATGTAAGTCAGGCATTGCACGAGGCAGAAATCAAATATTCCCCGATGGAAAAGCTAGCATACGCACTGGTGATGAGCGTCAGGAAACTCGTCCATACTTCTTCGATCACCAGGTAGAAGTCCTGACGACTTTCCCATTAAGGCAAATCTTGCAAAGACCGGACACTGCTGGTCACCTCCTCAAATGGTCTCTCGAAATAAGCCAGTTTGGGATATCATATGCACCTCGAACAACGATCAAAGGACAAGCGTTGGCCGACTTTATAGTCGAGCTAACCTTTTCTCGAGATCTGACGAGAGGTCATAATCACCCGTGGCATATGTACGTAGATGGATCATCCACCAACGCAGCATTAGGAGCCGGAATAGTACTAATCAGCCCAGATAGACAAATCTTCACCTCGGCAGTACGATTTAATTTCATGGCAACGAACAATGAAGCCGAGTATGAGGCATTGATAGCCGGACTCCGTCTAACACTGGCAGTCGGAGTTAGAAGACTACAAATATACGGTGACTCACAACTGATAGTCAACCAAGTCCGAGGAGAGTATGAAGCGAAAGATGAAAACATGGCGCTATATCAGAAAATTGTAGCCCATCTGGCTTCCATGTTTGAACAGATTTACATCGAACAAAGTACCCAGGGAAAACAATGCCCAAGCAGATGCACTTGCTCGCCTAGCTACTAGCACGGGCCCGACGGAGTTGTCAGAAATCACCATCACGAAAATATGTCAACCATCAACGCATGAATACAAAGTCAATCAGGTAAATGAAGAATATGAGGAAGGTGATTGGAGGACACCCATTATCAAATACCTTCATAATGGTGAAGTCCCGGGGGATCCCCAGGAGGCGGCCAAAATGACCAGGCGAGCAGCTAGGTTTACAATTATGGACGACCAACTCTACAAAAGAGGGTTCTCACTCCCGTTATTAAAATGCTTGACAAGGGGGCAAGGCCAAGAGGTTTTACGGAAAATTCATCAAGGCGTTTGTGGAAATCATGCTGGGGGGCGTGCATTAACCTACAAGACAGTGAGACAAGGATATTACTGGCCCACACTACTGCAAGATGCTATCAAAGTTGCGAAAATTTGTCACAGATGTCAGATATTCGCACCCAACATCCATAAGCCACCAACCGAAATGATAGCAGTCAATAGTCTATGGCCATTCGCGAAATGGGGAATCGACATCATAGGGTTGTTCCCAACTGGAAAAGGTAACGTAAAGTTCGTAGTAGTAGCCGTAGATTACTACACGAAATGGGCTGAAGCAGAGGCACTCGTGACTATTACACAAGAAAAGATGACCAGCTTTATATGGAAGAATATTGTATGCCGGTTTGGAGTCCCACAGGTAATTCTGACAGACAACGGACGACAGTTCGAAGGCAAGAAAATAAGAAACTTCTGTGAGAAATGGGGAATTAAGAAACATTTTTCAACCCCATATCATCCGCAGTCCAACGGCCAAGTAGAAGCAGTCAACAAAATAATTAAACACATATTGAAAATCCGGTTGGTGGACAAGAAAGGAAAATGGTCAGAAGAGCTACCAGAAGTGCTATGGGCATATCGAGTGTCATACAGGACAAGTACAAGAGAAACTCCATTCACCGTGACATTCGGTGTTGAAGCAGTAATACCCATAGAGTTGAAGGTACCAACAGAGCGAACAACAATGTTCGACGAGCAGGCGAACAACAAGGCTTTAGCTGCAGAGATGGATTTGGTTGACGAAAAAAGAATTTCGGCAGAAATGAAGAACGCAATATACAAGAAAAGGATCGCAAAGTATTACAATTCACAAGTAAAAGTTATGGAATTCAAGATCGAAGATCTCGTACTTAAAAAAGTTTTGGGACCACCACCAGGAGTATTTGGACCGACTTGGGAGGGCCCATACAGGATAACTAAAAAATGGAACAACAGCACTTATGACTTAGAAGACATGGAAGGCAACTCGGCCCAATACTCCTGGAATGCAGCTTTGTTGAAAAAATATTACCAATAAGCAAAAATTGTACAGTATATGTAAAATTTAGTTCAAAATTTCATATTACTTGTATGGGTACAGTTGTAAGTATGTCGAAAAATGTTCAAAATTTTATGGATGTATATAAAAAATTTGTATTGTGAAGATTAGTTTGTCAAGTTGTTCGCTTCGCAAAACAAGTTGCTCGCTCAAACACCCAGACAGGTGGGCGAGCAACAAAGCTGAAAACGAACAAGCCCAAGGCCAAATCCGCATAAGGATAATAAGGCCCAGAATTGTGGGCGATCATGAAGGAAACATTCAAGGCTAAGTCCATTAAGGGCTCATAAGGCCCAATTATTTTAAGGGCTGAGTCTTTGTTAAGACAAAAGCTCACCTAAGCCGATCAGGCGATCACTAAGTACAAAGATACCAATCTTAAAAAGAAAAGCAGTTAAGTCTGTAAAGATTGTATAAAGTTTGAAACGAACAACAGTGTCAACAGCGAACAAGCGAAAAGCAAGGAGGCATAATGAAGAAAAAAGATAGCAAACATTTCCAAAATTCCTCCTTCATTAAAAACACAAGGTGTTACAAGAAAGGGAAACAAAAGTACTAAGTTGGTCCTAACACAAAACTAAGAAAGACAAAGAACATAAAGTCTTCAAGCTTGGGGGGTCGGGGGAGCATCCGTGGTCGCCTGAGCAGTTGGTGCCGCATCAGGAGTGGCAGCGGCAGTCGTGGTCGCTGCAGCCGAGGTGCCCGCCCCATCAATAGGAGTCAAGGGAAGATAGTGAAGGCCATTAAAAATATTGGCCTCCTTGCGAATATCGACTTTCTTGCTCGGCTCCTCGCTTGAGAACTGAGGAGCGATGATGTGAACACCTTCCCCAAAGATGTCCAAGGGAACTCCCATCTCCCCGAGATCGGCCACCGGAAGGGAGAATCCGACACTAATGGGGTTATCCCTGACATACTCAACAAAGTCATTATTGGTTGTGGCCAAAACATCCAGGCCATGGTCCAAAGAAAACTTCACTGATCTTATACTCTCGGCGTAGGCACAAACATACCCCAAGTTGGTGTTGTCGGCCACATCTTGAGCATAGACGTCGTAGGCGACCATGCCGGATTTCTCTTGCTGAAGACGAGCAACTTTAGCTTGAAGCCCTTCTATCTGGGCGACCATGGCAGTCTTTTCACCCTCCAACACCTTTATTCGCTCGTCGGCGACCCCCAATTCGAGAGACAACTTCTCCGACTGATTTATGGTAAATTGCTCGCTGTTCACCGAGGCGTTGTACATTTGCTCCAGGTTCGCCACCACTTTAGCATGATCAGTCTTTTCTTGGGCAAGCTCGTAATCCTTTTTCTTTAAAGCGGCTGCCTTCTCCGCTTCAAAACCTTCAATCTTGCGACCAAGACTGCGGTTAGTCCTCTCCAGCAAAACAATCTGGTCAAGAAGTCTTTGAGCCATCACCGCTTGATGGCTAGCGTTGTAAGCGACCAGCCGAGCATTGTCGTTGGGAGTTTGGTCTTGGACAATTTCTTCGCAGGTTCTGGTCCAAGAACGAGGGATCATCTTAGTCGCCCGACGAACATGGGAATCCGGGATATATAGATAAGGAGGGGGAGTCTTCACGCAACTGAGCTGATGAAGTACCTCTGACCGCCCAGGGTGCTCCTCAAGTTTATACCTAGAAAGGAAGAAGAAATCTTAAGTTAGAATACATCACAAAAGGCGATCATCAAGGTTACAGTTCGAAGACTTACTCTCTCAATTTCACGGGATCATACCCCAAGTACGAGCGATCATTAGATGCTCGTTTTTTCCTCAGAACAGCAGCCACAGTCTGCTGCTCGCTTACAACCTCAACAGAGGTAGGTTTAGAAGCTGGGGAATGAGGAGTCCGGCTGCTCGCTTCGGTCACTGACTTGGAGCGCTTCGATGCTCGCTCAGCAGCTTCTCCTTCACCACGAGTGTCTTCCCGCGGGGCCTTCTTTGACTTTTCTTTTTCTTTCTCCTTCTCCGCGCCACGAGAGGGAGCAAGCACTTTGGAAGCCCCTTTTGAGCGACCGCCAACGACTCGTGGGCGAGCATGGGGGGCAGTTTCTTCCCCAGCACAAAGTCGCATGAGAGAGAGGGGGGTCTTGTTTCCTTCTGGTCGGTTCCTGGGCAGCCATCTGTTTTACTCTGGCGGCCAAGAGGTGATAAGACTCTGGAATAGTGGGTACGAAGACGGTCACTCGTTGATCTGTTAAGAAAAAGAAGAAACATAAATTATTACTTCAAGTGATCAGGCGAGCAAAAGAGTATGATCGGTAAGAATGATTACCCTTGGGAATTTTTGCTTGAGCCTCCAAGTGATGAGGGCTTGTAAAGAGTTGAGAAATCTTTCGACAGTGAGCCTTCGAGAGATGGAGAATGTCGCGATCAGCAGGATTCCGCAACACTATCACAGCTAGAGTATATAAGAATTCCTCGCTCAACCCTGGATTCCCCCACTTCAAAATTTTTGGACCTGCAAAACAACAAAAAAGAAGAAATTAAAATTAGTCCCCAACGCAGTTCCATAAAGGAGAAAGGAATACCTACGTTTTACTATGCCAAAACGTTCAGGGAGTTAATGCGCGCTTGGCCACAAGCAAAGTCCGCTGATGCTCGCCAGTCCCCGCCGATGAAAAAGAACTGATTATGCCAACTTTTTACTTTGTTGGCGACTCCCTCGATAAGCTTAACCCCAGTCCTCGCCTTAACATAATACCATCCCACACCTTCTTCTTTGCAAGCTGAGATGACCATGGCATAATGGATCTCAGCCGTACTGAGTTTGTTCTTGTACCCTTCGAGGCCAAAAAGGGTCATCAGGGCAAGCAAATTACTCCACCCATTGGGAGTAATTTGGGTGATCGCCAGATCAACATCCTCCAGGAAGCGACCAATGAGGGGATGGAGCGGCAACGGGAACCCCGTGTTGAGTATCTCCAGGTTGATCGCTGTACAACCTGGTGGTGGGCGATCAGTAATCTCTCCTTTCTTGGGGGCGTACAAGAATATATCGTAGGGGATCTTATAATGAGACCTGATACTGTCCAAGTCGTCTTCAGTAATCAAGCTGGATATCCTGCTCGCCGTATAAGCATTCTCCTGGGCGACCATAATAACACGGGAGCGAATAGGGAAGGCTTCGGAGTAGCGATCAACATACTCTCTCCATTCGTTTTGGCGAACAACACCTTCAGGGATTTGGGACTCGGGAGTCACTATAGAGGTAGGAAAATCTATCTCCTTGAGAAACTCCCAAGTCACAGCCAGTCGTGGGCACTCCACCTCAGGTTGGTCGCTCTCAGCTTCGATCTCAGCGGCCACCTCCTCCGAATCTTCCCCTAAGTCAGAGGAAGTACCTCCTTCTGTATCTGGGCGACCAACCTCTCCGAAGCATGGGCTTCAATGGAGCGAACAACAGAGGACACTTCGGAACCCGTCTCTTCATCCAATAACAGAGTTCTCGGATTTCAGGCTAGGGCCTGACGAATTGACCGGCGAGGAACAGGGGAAGCTTCTTCCATGGGACGTTTTCCAGGATTACGTTCAAAAATCTCGATTGAAGCAGTTTCACTCGAAGAAGAGGCCATTTGGAAAGTTATTTTCAAGAAAACGATGAAAATAATGGAGGATTTTGAAGAAAGAATAGATGGGAAAGTCTTGGGGCAAAAGCGGCGGAGCACGGCGGTGTTAAGAAAAGTGTGGCAGCGTTTGGGGCAGAGACGGCGGAAGCACGACGGTGCTAAGGAAAATGCTGCGGTACTGGGAACGACGCGGCAGCGCCGGAGAAACTCGCGATGGTGGAGGAAAATTTTTGAAGAAAAACGAGAACAAAATGCAAAAATGAAAGCAAAAACAAAATTAAAGGCTATGATCAACAACTACCTGGAGATTGCGCACGAATTCTATCGAGAATCTGATGAAAATGGACGAAAAAAAACTTGGGATGAAGCTTCAATGGCGGAAGGAAGGAAGAGAATGCGAAAAAAAATAAAGGAGAGTGAGGAAAAAAATAAGGACCAAAAACGGGGGTTAAAACGAAATTTTTGAAAAATTTCGTAGGCCCCTACTTGTAAAGAAAAAATATGCGTGGGCAGTAAATGACGTCATTGTCGCCCACGACGTTACGGATTCTGAGAAATCTCGAGAATCCAACTGTCACACACGTATGGGATGCCTTGTTGGTCGTCCTATTGACTGAATGATCGCCAGTTTTCCCGCCTAAAGAAATTCAAAAAATTCATTGCTCGCTTCAAGCACAGAGTCACCATCCTATCAAAATTATGTCTTGTCCTCCATTAGTCAACAAATTTCCTAATAAAGAACAAGTCAGGGGGCAATGTTGATAGACGACCAGGCGAGCAACAGTGTTTAGAGGTTTTAGAGATTAACCATGCAAATTAGATGACGGCGACCAGCAGAAATTAAGAAAGCCTCAAACACCAGGCAACCAGGAGTGACGTCACACGGATGTCAGGAGACCAGCACAGCAAAGAAGCAAGATGAACAAATAATTAGAATAAAGCAATGACAAGATACACCATCTAGGCGACCAAGCGAGCAAGAATGGCTCACGAAGATCAGCTCAGAATTCCACTAACTTAAACATTACATTAGAAGCAAACAAGTATACTAAACACTTGTCATTGTATAAAGTGTAATAGTTTAGGAATAAGACAAGTGGCTAAACACTTGTCAAAGCCAAAATCAAAGGGCTAAGAGAGTGACACCTCCTACTTGCTTGTAAGCCTATAAATACCCCTTCATGAAAGGGTCAAAATAAGTTCAAATATTCAAGAAAAAGACCAAACTCTTGCAATTTTACTTCTTAATCTCTCCTTACATAAAATCATCACTAACATTCTTGTTTGGTGACCTTCTTAGTGTTAAAACAACCATTTATCATTCAATCCGGATCAAGGTCAACAACAAACTGTTTGAGGGAGAACGCCCCTGTTCACAACATCCCCACTGATTGAATATCTTGGGCATTAAGAATAGATTTGGGTAGCACATGTATCAAGATTATGAATAATAAGAACAATAAAGGTTGGGGTATAGACATTACAGTGACCAAAACCTCCAAAGGATATGTTTTGGTATTACTTAAGCCATAAAATAATGAATCCACCACTAATCCAAGCGAAAGAACTTCCAGTGGAACCCTAGATAAATTCATGGAATTAATCTTATGGCGGTTCAGAGGGGTAGATGATCAGAAGATATGGGGCACAACAACTGCACGATCTTGGCGGAACTCTTTGGCGCGTCCCCGTCGGGTTCGGTGATCGGAGTTGGGGGATCTGTGAGAAAAATAAAACAACGTCCACGATCGAAGTTAGGGATTATGTGTTAAAAATGGCTTATATAGTTGACCCGATCTCAGCAGCGGGTCAGGCGGGCGGGTCGTCCAGGGCGAGTGTACCATGTAACTGGTGTATAATGAAACTTTGCCTTTAAAAAATTGGATTTGGATTTTGAAATTTAAAACTCATTTTAGTCTGGATTTTTAAATCTAGTTTTTAAAAACGTAATGCTACACTTCTATAAATAACCTATAAAGACTATTAATTACTTTTACTTCATCATATATCAATTTACACCCTGTCTCTCATATTTTAAAATAATAACAATCTTCTAATCATTAAAATCACACTAAACAAATACTTCATTTGTCCCATATTTGTTTGCTACTTTACTGTTTGCACAAGTTTTAAGAAAATAGTTGTTTGTTATAATTTAAAGTGATAAAGTAGACATTTTTTGTTAGAAGTGTATAAATAATATAATATTAAAAAGTATTGTTATTTTTTTGCCAAAAATGGATGTAGCAAACAAGTATGAGACGAACTTTTTGGCAATGTAGCAAACAAGTTTGAGACAGAGGGAGTAATATAATAATGCAACTCTTACATAATAAAGTTAAAACATATCATATTCAAAACCAAAAAAGAACACGAATTTTAAGATCCCTTGAATTTTAAGAACCACTAGTTTTCAAAAATTAATTTCTAAAAGTCACTTAGGCTATGTTCTTTTTGGGTTTAAAAAATTTAGATTTGGATTTTGGAATCTAAAACTCATTTTAGTTTGAGTTTTAAAATTGGGTTTTTGAAATCCTAGTCCTACAACCCTATAAATAACTTATACAATACTCATTTACTTTTACATAATAAAATTAAAACCTACTCTACTAAAAAAAAAAAAAAACAGATTTTGAAAACCCCATGGATTACAAAAACAACTAGCTTTCAAAAACTAATTTTTAAAAACCGCTTAAAATCCAAAAAAAAAAAAAACATAGCCTTAAAACCCAAAAAGAACATACCTTAAAGTATGTGTTTGTTTTGAAATTTTAACAGAGTGATATTTTATTTTATGTCAAATCATGTGTAAGAGTAAAGTATATTGTGCAAGAATAAAATAGGAAATATAAAGTATGAGTGCGAGAAAAGTGATATGTGAGTAATAAAGTGAAATATGTTGAAAATAGTAATAATATTTTAAAATTGTACAAAGTAAATTGTAATAGAAAAAATAATAATAAAATTTATATGTATTTATAGGTGTGGATGAAGAATAAGATGTGAAAACTGGATTTTAAATCTCTAACTCGAACAGAAAGGGGACCTGAAAAGTTCCAATCGTGCCCGGGTGAATCCCAAAACAAACGTAGCCTTAGGGAATGGGGAAAAATCACAAATGGTTTGTAACTTTGTTCGAGTTTATAAATAGTTGGCATTAATGTTCAAAAAGTCCATAAATTATCAATTTTTATTTTGAAAGGCCCTTAAACTATTTTTGTTTTAAAAAGGCCCTAAACTAACTTTTATTTCAAAAGATCGTCTAACTATCTTTTTTTTAAACTCCTCAAAGTATTTTTTTTTCATAAGACCTTTTTTAACAATCATTAGGACACAAAACCTAACTCAGCAAAATCCATTACCAAGGACTTCATAAAATATAAATTAATAGTTTAAAAGTTTTTTAAAACAGAAAAAAGTTCAAGAACATCTATAATATATATAATTCTATAATAATATATAATACATCCTACTTTACTATATATAGTTTGAACGGGAAATTCTTTTGGCCGTGGATCATCAATTCGTTACTTGATCACAACCGCACATTTTTTTTTAGCAATTAAGGTAAAATAGAATTTAATCTTTCAGTAAATTGCTATAGATTTGGAACTATTTTGTAGATCATTAGCTACAAATTAGGAGTCGGTTAGACTTCTCTCCTATTTATACTTTGTACGCCAGTCAATCTCTTACCCAAACATTTGTAAATCCTCATTGTTTTTCGCATGTATTTTGCATATTTTCATATTTTTTTTAGTTTTGTATAGATATTTTGTGTATTATATGATATAGCATAAATCGCAATTCATTGAATGATAGTTTTTAACGTATATTTTTGTAGATGTAGATTTATACGTTTTATCAAGATTTTTATCGTTTGAATTTTTTTTCCAATATATTATCTACTAATATGAAGAATTCATAGAGAATTGAATTGAGATCGGTGGAACAGCAGTCTAGAATCCTCTTTAACATGATCGATCGATTAAAACGGAATTGTGATGCATTAGTGAGGATTGATGTGGTGCGGTGATGAGGGATAAGATAGTGAGTATTTGCTTTTGTTTTTTAATGTAATGGCAAATTTGAATGATTTTGAAACAATTGAATGTCATTTGGGTCAGGATTTTGTCAGTGCCGTTTTTCTTTTTTTTCTTTTCTTTTTTAATGTTAAACCATGTGATGATATTAGCTAACTAGAGGAAATTTTAGCAACATAATATTCATTTACTAATTAGAGGATATTTTGTATTAAGTTTTGTATTATTTTGTGTATCAATCATTACATATTGAAAATTAAAATGCATTCATAATCAGCACCATCCTAAACCACATTTTTAGTATCATATTGATAATAATTTTTTATATCATTCGTATATATAAATTTATACATTAAAGAATACTCATTCTAAACATTTACAAATGCTATGAATTAAGTTTGATATTACATTAAGATTGAAGAATTTCAATTGTCACATTTTAACATCTTTAAATTATATATATATGTGTGTGCGCGCACGTGTACTAATTTATAAAATAAAAGTAATTGCATGATTTATGCATATGATTTAGATCTTAATCTATGCATATAATTTTTTTTTCACAAATTAGGAAAAAAATTGCAAATCATGGAATTGAATCTTTTTAATTATATGAAGAAAAAAAAGTTAGGGCGTTGTTCATTCTTATTTCTGTACCTTCTTTTAATCACCTCAATCCTTAATAATATTCGTCCTATTCATTGTTATTTAATTTGGATGTTGAATAAAATAAAACTAATAATTTATAAAATAAATATAATTGCATAATCTATGCATATAATTTTTTTTCCTAAATCTAATTAGCACAATTTGGCTGTTACGTAATTAGCACATGTAATTTGTTATGTTAATTTTCTAATTATATTTTATTTATTTATATAATTTTGGTTTTTTTTTTCTTTAAGGAGATCTGTTAGTCTGTTACCAAATTTTATGGGAATGATGTGAGATATATATGCGTCATTTAAATAAACCAATGCTTAGTTGGCCATCAAACTTTAGTCAATCTAAATTGTTAATATATTTATGAATTATATTAGTTGGCGAAACAAATTAATTAAGATCTTTAAATTTCTCAAATCAATCTAAAATTACGAATTATCTTCCAATTTAATTCTTTAACCAAATATTTCTAAATTTGAATATTAGTGATTAAATACTGATTATGTGATATGCATAGGTTGACTAACAAGTTCTTTCTTAATTAACATCTAAGTTATTTGTGTTAGAAAAAAAACCCAGTTATCTATAACTCTAAAGGATATCTGCAAAATATTTATTTCAATATAATATCAATATTTTACATTAACAAATGACATATTCTTTAAGAGAAATGAGTAAGTGAGTGTGGAATTGGATATTTTTTAATAAAGTAAAATTATTTTATTGACTTTTGTAAGAAAGTTATTTTCTTCTTAAAAGTGTGAAAATAATTGTAGGACATCTAAAAGACAAGTGTGAAAGTAATTATGAAATAAAGTATATTTAGTTAATGATAAAAAAAATGTAACCAGGTGGCTTAGCCCACTTGGCCACCGGGTTCCTCACTCTAGTGAGTGACCGGGGTTCGATTCCCTCTGTGAACGAATTATGGGAGTTATAAGGTGGTTTGGAGATTTCTTGGAGTATTTGGGGGCTTGGTGAACTAATCTAACTACTAACATCTAACATTTACCGATAAAAAAAAATGTTAGGTTCAATTTTTTCATTTTTGAAAGAAGAAGGCATTCTTAGTGCACAAATTCTCTAAAATTAAGTTGCATTTTCTTTTGACTTCTTAAATCCATTCTTATGGGAAGAGAGCAAAAAACATAACTGCACCTACTAATTTTTATTTACGAAGATATTTTTCTCCAATTTAATTTAAAAGTGCTTTATTTTCAAATACTTATCAAATTTAATATTACTATCACTTTTTAAAGGGGTAAATTGCATTTTTAGTCCCATGAGAATAGGTAGTCTACAAAAATGGTTCTTTTTTTATATCTTTGGTCTCATAGTTTTGTTCGACATTTCTGGTCCCAAGAAAAATGCAGTTTTGGACCTCCCAAAAGAATGTATAAATTGCAATTTTAGTCCTAAAAATTGCAGCTTTGGTCCCATAAATTATCGTAAAGGACAAAATTTGTAAAAATTGGGACAAAAAAAGAACATGAGACTAAAATTGTTATTGAAAATTCTCACAGGACCAAATTTGTGATTTTTCCCTTTTAGAGGGAATAGAGTTTCAAAACACACCATTATGCTAAAGTTTTTTTTAAATATTTATCATAATA
This sequence comes from Ballota nigra, assembly GCA_947034835.1. Taxonomy (NCBI): domain Eukaryota; kingdom Viridiplantae; phylum Streptophyta; class Magnoliopsida; order Lamiales; family Lamiaceae; genus Ballota; species Ballota nigra. Next base: position 6,806,990 of record OX344721.1, on the reverse strand, counting down.
AATGTATATGATTACATTCCTTTTTTATTATTCTTTGTATAACCATAATCAAAGTCGTGATTAATTTATGGAAAATAACAATTAGTAAAAAATTTGGCAAATATTTTAAAATAATAGTAATGATATTTATCTATTTTTATATCGAAATCTAAAAAAAAAAACTAATTAGAAAATGATTAATCTAATCAATTTTAACATTAAATTTTACTTATGATTACATACTATATTAATTATCAATAAATAATTTTTCCTTTGTATGAAATGAAGTGTAGTATTAATTGATTGTGAAATTGACTCATAAAATCAAGAGTGCGTCTTGTGTGAGACTGTCTCATGCCATGATATGGATGCATGTTAATTTATGATACATGACTTGAACCGAAAATACTAGCTATACTAGAATTTACTCCACAAGAGTATGGGTTCACTGTATTATTGGCAAGTATAGGGACCAAGTATTATTGAACCCAAGGGAAGAAATGTATGTGAATAGATCCCTGAAGATCTACGCGTCGTAGTTAATATGAGTGTATGTTTGGGGATTGAAAATTATAATAAACTACTCTATATTCTAATAACTGAATTAAACGGAATAAATAACTAAGTGTATGCAAATATGAGATGGTGATGCTCAGGATAGGAATCCCTACGTATACTAATGGAGCCGGTACATAATCAAAATAACCGTGATGTGCAAGAAATAATCTAAGTATAAGATTGTAAGATGAAAAACTCAAGAATTAACCCTAATACTTTATCTTATCAATCAACTTCACTAATCCACTAAACAAGTTAATAGAGTGTACTTAATTAAAGAGACTCTAATTTAACTAAGGTGATGCGGTCGTCCTCCCTAGATAAACTGGTAGATGAATAAATCCCTTCTAAACCCTCTCGTTAAGCCTACTAGTTGTTAAAGAGTGATAAGGTCGTCTTCTCTCTAACAATTTTCGTACTTAATTCCAAAATTATTCTAAGATTTATTTTAAGTATTCAATAATTAAGAGAATCAAAACTAAAAATCACGAATTATCCTAATTACGTACTAACGTCCTACTTCTACGAGTTCATCCTATCCTAAGCATGCAAGGGTTCTAGCCTAACATGGTGATTTGAATAACAAAAGTAATAACAAGAACAATCAACATATGCATAATTAAATTAACGAAATAAATTAAGAACATAAATGAAAGAACAAATTAAAGTCTCCAAAGAAATCTATATAAATTTGAAAAACTAAGGTTTCTCGACTCAAAGAGTAAAGAAAGAAAGAATTAATCTAATACGTTCAAAAGAAATACTAAAACTAAGAATTCGTAAATTAAAACCTCGATTACAACGTATAAAACTCTTCCAAACTCCTTCCCAAGCTCTTCTCCTTCGAAAACTATGTAAAAATATGTGTTCGTCTCCGTTGAGTCCGTTTTGGCCGATTCAAAGTCCTACGAACTCCTCTTTTCGCCCTCTATCCATCTATGAAAACCAAAGAGACAAATTAATGAGTTTATAAAAATGATACTCAATTGACTCCAAACACTCATAAAAAACACTCAAAACATTGGCAAATCGGGCACCAAAACATAACAATTTCACGCCTAATCAATATATCACGTTATGAAATGGTTTAGCACAAATTTTTACCTAAAATCAAACATGTTTTTTTATAGAAAAACATTTGTATGAAATTGTCTCATACATGAGATAAAGTTCATTCACTCTATTACTATTTCATATTATGTTATATCAATATGATTATGTATACTATACATACTAATATATAATAACACACATATATATATATATATATATATATATATATATATATATATATATATATATATATATATATATATTATACATGCATATCATATATATTATTATTTGTATAATATAATGGGGTCGGAACGGGGTTGGTCTAATTGTCATTCTTAATCAAGATTTATTGGTGACTGGATCGTTGTATGTTTTGTCACTAAAAGTTGATATAAATTTTTTAGAGGTGTGGATTTTGTAAATATGGTATAAATATTTTTTAAAAATATAATGATATTGATGCCGGAGGAAAACTGAAATTCAATGTTTATGTACCAAGGTTTAGTATTTGATATTTATCTTTTTAATTATGTTCATTGGTTGATTTTTTTTTTTAAATTTGTATCGCTCAATCTCAATGATGATATAATATGTTATTATTATATCGAATATATATTATTTTTTGTGCATGTCTAGATTTAGAAATAATTCACTTTCTAATGACACATATTTGAACTTTATGTTTTTTGTTATGACCACCAGTACTTATTATTATTATATTTTTCTTAAATCATTTGTTATTATTATAATTTTTTGGTTTTTTTTTTACAAAAATATATATATAAAAGTGATTTTAAAAAGTTTAAAAATAAATTTAACTTTATTATTATGTAACTATTTTGAAAATAAACAAGTTTTTTTTATGTGTTATATAAAAGAAATTGAAAATTATTAATTCATAATCAGATTAAATATAAAATTATTTAGATTAAATTATTTTAGGCACAACTTACAACTACTACTTTACTAAGTCCATCTACCTCATTTTATATTTTTTTATTAAATAAAGTCATTATAAAAAAATTCAACGTATAATACTTGCTTCCACCTCCTTATAATTAAATACTCATTCACCAATTTCAAATAAAAAACTTTTCGTACAATGGTATTTAATGCAAATCAAAATGGTATTTAATGCAAGAGCAAGAATAATTTTCGTAAAGACTATAGCTAGGGGTGATAGGAAAATTAGGACAATTTAAGGACATTAACTTTTAAAAGTCGAGATTTGAGGCCAAATCAGTCTGAATCAAAGCAAGTCGGACTAATTGGCCTGACTTGGCTTGAAATTCGCGCTTATTGGCGTGATTTGGCTTGGACTCGAATTAATTTGTACCCTATTCTAACTGATTTGGGCTGATATGACAAAAATACACTACTTTTAAAAGTTATTGTTCTTAGATTGCAATTCGGAGGGTTAAGCTACTCATTTTTCCAGCCAGGAGAGTTTTTGTCCTTCCCCCAACTAAATAACACCTCGAAGAGTTAATGTTTATCACTCAATCCTCAAGGTGAAAGTTAATATTTTGAAATTTTTTAAGGACTATAATTTTGGGGTTGGTAATTTAAGGACTGTAATTTCTAGGAGTTGCAAATTTAAGCACAATTAGCCCTAATAAACCCAAAAAATCACTACTTTTAAAAGTTAATGTCCTTAAACTATTAATTCGGAGAGTTACGATCCTCATTTTTCCAGCCCCAAGAGTTTTTGTCTTCATTTTACCCCTTCCCTCAACTAAATAACACTTCAAAGAGTTAATGTCTATCACTCAATCCTGAAGGTGAAAGTTAATATGTTGAAAATATATTTTTAAGGATCGTAACTTTGATATTGACAATTTAAGAACTGTAATTTCTAAGAGTTGTGAATTTAGGCACAATTAGCCTTAATTAACCCAAAATATTACTTCTTTAAAAGTTATGTCCTTAAATTTTCAGGTCGGGATTTACGGTCCTTATTTTTCCAGCCCGAAGCATTTTTATCCTCATTTTTCCCATTTTCCCAACTAAATAACACCTTGAAGAGTTAATGTCTATCACTCAATCCTCAAGGTGAAAGTTAATATTTTGAATTTTTTTAAGGATCGTAACTTTGGGGGGTTGACAATTTAAGAACTGTAATTTCTAAGAGTTACAAATGTTGGCACAATTAGCCTAATAAACCTAAATTGCGCTAGAATTCAGCCCCAAGTTAGGGCAAACCATGTTAATTAGCCCAATCGGGCCATGTAGCATAGTCCAGTTTGAATTTACTTGGGATGGTTTAACTTCAGTTTGTGACTTTTAAAAATTATCCTTAATTACAATCTCAAAAGTTATATTCCCTATTTTGTCACCCACTAGGTTACAGTCCTCAAAAAATATTTTTTCCCATAACTTTAGATACTTATTTTTGTTAAATTTATCTTAATCATTTGTTTTTAATTTCGTGTTTTTATAATTATATTGTAAAATTAATTTTTGCTTATAAATAACATTGTTTTTTTTATATATCAAAAATCAAATTTGAAAATTTGTTAATTATTAATGCAAAGAGAAATACAATATTTTTTATAGATAATTTTTTTTATAGAATGTAGTTATCTTACCACTCTATTTTTAATAAGTTCACAAACCTCTTAACTCATTCACCTTTTTTTTACTAGATATACCACTTTAAAACTATAATTTTATCCAACATATAATACTTTCACGTACATCTCTATAGATACTCACTCGCCAATCTTCTTTAATTTTAATACAACTACCAAATATACTTACTCCCTCAACTTTCTACTCTAGCAGCAAGGGAAAAAATTATTAGCGTCTTGCACAATGATGTTTATTAGTATTAGGCAAAGGAGTTGAGAATTTGGTATGAAAGAAACCAATAAAATAAAATAATTTGTTGATATGTAATATGTGTTTTTAATGTAAATGTTATAAACTTTTGTTCTTTGTATTATATTATATATTTTATTATTTTCTATTTGAATAGTGATGAAAAATTCAAGTGGATCAACTATATGCAAATTAATTTTTTCTCGAAATATTTTTGCTGAAATTAATCTCATTCAATTTCAATACCACCAAACATATAAACTCCCCCACCTCTTTAAAACAAACGGTGAAAAACATGAATAAGGTCACCATACAAGAGTGTTTATAAGTTGGGGAGACTTAGAATTTAGTATGAAAGAAACCAACAATTTTTTTTAAGGAAATGTAATTATCTTTTTTTTTTTAAATTGCATTATATTCTTTTATTTGTTACTTTCTGTTTGAACAATGAAGAATGTAATTGAACCATTTAAACAAAATAATTAAGTTTTCCTCCAAATATTTCAGTTGAAAGTCAAATTGATCATTTTAAAAATTATTTTGAAGGAAAATTAGAACCAGTGAATGTTGGTGAAGTAATTGAGCTTTCTGTTAAATGCAATAATTTTGAATTTAAACGTAGTCTGGTGGTAGTTATATTTATTTGGATGCATTTTTTTTCCTTACTGAAATTGTAAATTTAATATGTTTATCATCTTTTTGTTGTTTTTTTAGTACATACCAGTGTCAACTGTCAAGTGTAAATTTAAATGGACTTGAGTTATATTATATTGAAGTGTGTTAGAACTTAAGAAGTGTTCCCAATTTATTATGAATTCAGGTTTATTGTTTATACGAATTATCACATTCTTTGTCTGGCTAAAACTTGGTATAAATTTGTTAGAAATGTTGGACTGCGTAAAGATGATTTTTTTTAAGAAATACAATTGTATTTATATTAGAGCAAGATTGATTTACATTGTATGTGTGCAAATGTTGAATATTTTATATTGATTTTTATTTGTAATTAAATTCATTTATTGATTATTTTATTTTTATTGCAATATTTTAACAACAATATAATTTTTTTAATTATACCGAAAATTTAATATTTTATGTGAATGTTAATGTCTTAGAATAGTTTTTGCCGGGTTATAGAGATTCGAATTTAGTGATTTTTATTATGGTTTGAAGTTTTCTTTATAGTTAACTTAAACATTTGCTTTTAAATTTTATTTGTGTGTTTGTTCCTTTATTAATATAAATAAATTAAAAAAAAAATACTTTTAAGGATCGTAACTTTTGGGGTGACAAAGAGAGGACCATAATTTTTTAGAGGGAAAAATGAGGACAATTACTTTTCGTGCTTGCAATTTTAAGAATGTAATTTTTAAGAGTCGTGAGTTTATGCACAATCGGCCATAATAAACCCAAATAGGACGGACAAAATGAAGACTGTAATTTATTTGAAAAATACTCCATTCGTCTCACTGTTTCTTTCACATTTGAAAGCGACACGTTGTTTAAGAAAAAAATATGTTATGTGAGTGTAGAGTTGAATAAAATAATGATAATTTTGTACTTTATTCATTTTTTGTGATGCAGAATCATTTCTTTTTATGTGGCATGAAAATATTTGTGGAATGTCTTTATTAGTCAAATATCAAAGTATCATGAAAAGGAAAAAACAATATCTTCCAAATACCATTTAATAATATGTTATTGCACAGTATTTTTCAATAAACTCTTTATCAATTAACTTAAATTTATTTATTAAAAAAATAATCTAATAAATCCTCAAATTTTCATTTTTTAACAGTAAAGAATAATTTGTGCATTGTATTTTTCTTAGTTGGCATATATAATTTAAATCTTATCAAAAGGACTACTTTTTAAATAATTTTTTTAAATGTTATTGTGTTAAAAAATTAAAGCAAACATGTAAATGTATTATTAATTTTATTTATAATAAAAAAAATGAATGATAAATTATTTTTTTGAACATAAATGGTTTTTTTGTAACTACTTTTTTTTAGTTATTTTTGTTAAAGAAAAAAAAAAGTCAATTTTAAAATCTTATAAAAAATATATATAATATTGAATAAAAAATAAAAAATAAAATGACTTCCGTGCAAAGCACGGGTAGGATCGTTACTAGTTTTAAAGTAAAAGTTGACAGTTTAGGAATATGTGCATACTCTTAACTCATTTGACCAACTATAATCTATATGTATATATATATATAAAAGTAGAAGTGAGGAGAGAGAAAATTTGTTATTATTGGAGCAAGTGAAGTCCACTTACTTTGTAGTGCAATAGTGAGTCTCATCACTCTCCATTAAAGAGAGTGGATTAACTTTACCATTCTCTTTTCTTTTTTATTTTGCACCAAAAATTCCAAAATTCTTTAAGCTATTAATTTTAATCTATTTTCAACACACTATATATCAAATAAATTATCTTTTAAATATTTTTAATTTAACATATATATTGCACATATAAAAAGAAAAACCACATTTAAAATATTGATTTTATTATTTTTAAAGCATTTTTTATTGACTTTAACTATATAAGATGGATTGAGTTTAAATAATATTTATTTAGACTATATAAGTTTTGTTAAATATTAAAATTATTTTATGAATTTTAGTATTTGTTTTGAATTTAATTCATATTTGAAAATTGTATGATTAATTAAATAATTGTAATACTCACATAATATACAATATAATTTGTACATATTAATTGGTTTATGGATTAAATAAATTTAATTAATTTTTTTTATATAATTCATTATGCAATTTCGCATTTAAAATTTATAATATTCAATCCGTGCATCGCACGGGAGAAACAATAGTCTCCTATTATACTAATTGAGAGTTTAGACTATGAAGTCTTGAGAAACATTTGGATGACGTGTCACATTCTCATGAAATGCATAATATAGTGTAGTGATGTGTTATAATTTTATTGGTTTGTATTCAATATGTGACATGCATGTGTCATGTTAATACAACATCCAGTTAAAAACAATAATAACATAGATTTGAACCTAGGACCTTTTGCATAATTTTTATGTTACTGGTCAACTAAGTCACTTTACAAATCCTTGCATGCTTTGAATAGTTATTTTCTATATTTCTTAAATTTATATGGTATTACAGTTTTTAATTTTTAAATCTACTTTATAGTACTCTTAATTTTAATTAAAAAATAGTACAGTCTATGTAATACCCCATCCCGTTTTGTACCTTTTTATTTTCTAGAAACCTTTATTATTATTATTATTATTATTATTATTATTATTATTATTATCTTTGTTTCTTTCAATTTTATTATTTTTGCGTGCTACTCTGTGATTTAAATTTATACCCTATTTCAAATTCCCGAATTCGAAGAAAGAAATCGAATATTTCAAACGGATAAGGGATTACGAGAAATTAAATATTCAAAGTTTAAAATTAGGATTTCGATTCGTATAATTTATTGAGAATAATTAAAATAAAAGAAAATATTAATTGAGTTTTAAAACTGTATTAATTTTCAATTCGGGATTAAACTCGTGAACCAAACAATCCCTGAACAGTATCAATTGAGGGCGAAAATATCTGAAGTTGTAGGATTAATTCCTAGCCACATAATTTACTTTCCCTTTTGTTTTAAATTAATTAAAAGATTTATCTTATCCACATAAATTATCCTTTCTTTTAAATTTAAATTAATTAATTAAGTACTTGGAATTCTTCTATAAAAGGGGCACGTCTCTTTCTCTTTCTCAGATATCAATTCCCAAAAATCCAATTTAGTTTCCCCAATTCACTTATCTCTTTCTCTCTTGTCAAAACCTTTCTCTCCGTCGTGCGAAGGCGCAACCAGCGCCGCCCACCCTCGTCGGCCGCCGCTTCGCTCCCAGCGCCGCTCACCCAACCGCCTCGAAGCGTCGCCGTACAGCCGCGCCGCCTCTATTTTCCTCTTCCAGTAAGTAATCGAAGAAACCCCCTTTCTTTTTTTTGACAGGAGAAGAAACCCCCTTTCAATTTCTATTTTTTGCGATTAATTAATTCCTTATCGTAACTCGTTCCTCGTTGTTTTAATTCCGATGGAGATGATACCGTCGTTTTTCTTCACCCTTTCACCATAGCTGCTTGTTTTGATTTTGGAAAATCCAGAATCACGTCATTATGCTGCCGAAATTATCCGAACGAATTATCGAATGATGCCGTTAGGCTGCCAAATTTGGGGCTCGAATCAGTACTAATTGTTGGGAAATTAGGGCTGCCCGAAATCTATTCGGGATGAAATTTAAATACGAATTTAAATACAATTATTACTAGCATGAATTAATCCTAATTAATTCAAATAATAATTCCAACAACAAATTTAACATCATGCATGTTGAATTAATTCACATAAAATCTAGGCGGAATAAACAAGAATTTATGTGACTTACATACCTCTTGTAGAATTGGCCTTTGAATAAACGGGACAATCACGATCACGCTTTATCAACCCAAAAGCCTTCTCAAGTATTTCCCTTTCGCCTTACTTGATCACCGGTGGGAGATGCTTTCAAGCAATTTAATAACTAAGGAAAAAGAAAAATATCTATGCTCTTGATTTTTCCAACACATGGAATTATGTACTTGGGGATGAAATAATCATCCCCTATTTATAAGTAGAGGTGGCCGAAAATTAGGAGTATTTGAGCCTTGGAGAAAATCTTTTCTTAGGCTTTAAGAAATCTTGAATATATCTCATATATTCTTTTCTCCAAAAAAAAAATATTCCACAAAAATCTCGCACTCCTTATAATAGGGTAATTTTCGAAAATAAAAAGAAACGAATCCAAGATTTGGATCTTCTTGAATATATGAGATAATCTTGTATTCCAAGAATACTTATCTTCCATAATATCTTTCCAAGAAAATCAACAAAATCTTTTCTTTCCTTGATTCCTAATTTTCGAAAATAAAGAAGAAAAATCAGCATTATATTATCTTTTTATTTTAACCACCTTATCATTATTGGGCTACTTAATGGGCTACTTGAGGGGCCTTTAAGGAGAATTAAGATTGGACCTCCTAATGGACTTCTGAATTTCAATAGTGAGCCCCAATATAATTCAATCCATTAATATTAATTATTACCACTAATAAATTAATATTGCACTATCCATCTTAATCCATATTACGATAATATGGGCTCCCGGTTATTATTTCCCGCGTTTAAGATTATCAAGTCCATTAATTAATTAAGCTTCTGAATAGCTCTAAATTAATTAATATATTTAACCTTGGAGTAAAGACAGCTCAACATTATTATCCGTACCGAAGAAACTCATTCTTCACTTGCAAGATTTGGTACGATAAAACTTCTGAGCCCACCAAGGGGACTAATCACACGAGCCGTACTCGCACGCGTTTCTCCGTATTAAATCTTAGCAACCGTCGTATGATTAATATTACTGCCCAAGACACAAAGTTCGAAGTCACAATGATTCTCACCCAACATGAATCAAAGCAGTAACCATTAAGCACACACGGTCCTATTTAAATGACGGAGATTAAGAATCAACAACCACTGAGGTCTAATTCTTCACATTTCAGAACAGAAGAATTTATCCTCGCTGTAGGTCCTCTTCAACACATACTAAATGTGCTAGTGCAATCTCTTAGTCAAGACAGACCAATCTGAGACTTACACATCGACCTTTCACGGGGGATTGTTTAATTCCACCTAGGTCGTGAAAATGTACGTTTAGTTACAAGGAAACTGTTAATGTTATCTTCCGTGATCGGGTATCACCATATTAAATACAATGTAACTAGTACTATTATGAACTGTTTGCAATAAATATTCAACATTCAATCATATCTAAAGCATATGCGATAAAAGAATTATTCTCATAAACAAGTGTTTGATACACGAGTTATACAAAGTAAAAACATACTTTCACGTATAACTCCAACACTAATCGGAATACGCACGAGGGATCGACAGCCTGTTGATTCAATCTCGGGACATCTCTACAATGCAAGTTACCTTCCAAAGGAATTTCAAGACAGTTGTAACTTAGCTATAAAATTAAGAGGTGGGTGATGATCTTTTGATTGATCTGCTTATAATACGTTGTGCTGGTATACTCTGAACTCGATTAAATCAAACTAAAACAACTAATCCAACATAAATGTACACCTATATTATAACTGTTTGAACTATGTGATATAATTATATATGATGCAAAATGTCTATTGTTTTATTTAAATCTATCACTACTGCATGATATAAGGGCATTTTGTGAGCATGAATCTATCTAAGTATGAATTATGTGTGCTATTCGAATTGACAGTTTATGCATGGAAGAGGAAGTTGTGTGTGACCATGTTTGATATTAAATCAGGTGCATGGTCACGAGATTCGTTTGTGGAAGTTGTGGGTGGCCATGTTTGATAATAAATCAGGTGCATGGTCACGGGGTTCTGTTTGCAGTGGATGTGGCCATGTTTGATAATAGATCAGGTGCATGGTCACGAGATTTGTTTGTGGTGGATGTGGCCATATTTGATAATAGATCAGGTGCATGGTCACGGGGAATTGTTTATATTGTTTTGGAAGAGATTTACGATATGTGAAAATGATTGTGGGCTTTGCCCCTTAACGTGGACCAACTTGTGATATTTCAATTATATGATGTGAGACCTGTTGTGTCCAACTGATTATTATGTGAACTTGTTATTTATATAATATATGATGTTCGTATTATTATGTCAATTGATTAAATGAATTAAATACTATATCAATGAGTATAATTTAATACATTTCGGATTTACCAATCCCATGACGTTGCAAATCACCCATACGTGAGAATTCAAATCTCATGCCCCCCTTTTTACAACCCTTGTAGATTATGATTTCGTGGAGCAAGGACAGTAATAAGGACGACACGGAGTTCCCCGCTAAAATAAAATGTTACTGTTAATACTAAGCTTTATATACACATATATGTATGTGAGATACTTATTAAAATTATTCCACTCATTTCTTCCGCTGCATAAAACTCATTTCTCATTTTGTTATCCCTTTTTATATCAAAGAATTTTATAGTTCGGATTTTAGTCATAAGTGACACCTCAAATTCGATACAATTAATGTGTTTTGGATTCGGGGCGTTACAGGTGTTATCAGAGCCTATGTTCAAAACTTACGGACCTAAAACCAAATCATTGTTTTCATTAAACCAAAATTTCCTTTTCTTAAAATAAATCTTCTTATCATGTAAGTATAAATCACTAATTAAATCACTTGAGGGGAAATGTGTCTCCTATTACCGTCTGAAGCTCCTCGAAGGTATGTTCTGGTTTTATTTTTTAAAAGTTTCTAAATGCCTATAAATTTGTAACGAGTTTACTTTCATAACAAAACTCCAATCAAAAGATCGAGAACTCAAAACAGTACCTACATGGTGTAGAAAGAACCACGAAATATCGCTTATGTTGCTATTACAATACAATATTTTGTGAATTGCTAAATGAATATATATGTTTAAGTTTATAAAATTCATAAATGTTGTTATATGACTATTTGAACTATGTGTTTTAATTGTTTAAATTACATGCTTTAAATTATGTGTTTTAATTGTTTAAATTATATTTCTGCATAACTAAAATTTTGACTAGAAATTTCCTTTCGATGTTAGAATCCACCTAAGATAGTAGTAACTCGGTACCTAGAAGACTTATTTTCATTTTCATATATGACGCAAGTAGACTGACCTACATATAAGTCGAGACTTTTATATGATATTATATGTGTTATGAAATTGCTACTTGGCAATGTGTGTTACTTGCTCTATATTAACGGTTATATTTTATCTGATTATCACTTAATAACACAATACTGGTTCCTATTATACTGTGTGAATGTGAGCACTGTACCATTGAGGGCCCCGATGCGAAGCGGTGAATTATGTACCACACGTATTTCAGTGCTAGCGTTGTGTTAATTTGGTTAATTCGATTATGTTTTTATAGTTTTCTCACACCTATACATATCATAACAATACTATTCTTTTTCTTTAGATCAACCACTAGAATGACACCAGGACGTAGACGTGGACGACCTCGTGGTAACCCTATCCCAGCCCCAGGAAATCCTATATAACAGGACCTACCTCCTCAGGCCGAACCCGAACCACCTCAGCAGGCTGTACCTGGGAATGATATTGCAAGAGAAATACTGATCTCCCTCCAGAACTACATACAACAACAAGCTCCGCCACCTCCTCCACCACTGTATGAGCCTATGCCTCAGATGGCACACAGAATGAATGACTTTGTTGAAAGATTTCGACGACTGCAGCCACCTAGGCTGAACGGGACATAAATCCCTTTCGAGATCGAAGAATGGATAGCCGGGTTAGAACACATTTTCTGACATATGACGATAATTGATGTACATAGAATCTCCTGTGCACAATTTCAATTGGTGGAAGACGCAGCTCAATGGTGGGAATCCTATGAACGGACTATGAACGAAGAAGCTAGACAGGTCCTTACTTGGGAGGATTTCAAGAAAGTTGTGCTGGACAGGTACTTTCCACGGGTACTAAGAGATCGGAAAGAACAGGAATTTGTTAATCTTCATCAGGGAACTCTCTCAGTGATAGAGTACGAGAGAAAATTCAACCAGTTGTCCCTTTATGCTCCATATCTGGTGGACAATAATGATAGAAAAGCTCGGAGGTTCGAACAGGGTCTAAGGCCAAAAATAGCAGGAATTGTGATCGGTCTTCAGATGCCAAGCTATGGAGAAGTTTTTCATCGAGCACTGCTAGTCTCGATCAGCCAGAATTTGGAGTACAAGCAGACTTCAACGACTGTCCCCGTCAATCGTAATTGGCAGCCAAACTTTAAGAGAAATTAAGTTTCACCACCTGGGGGGAACGATTATAATGCTTCTCAAAGTGATCCAAATTGTTCAACATGTGGAAAGAGACACTGGGGATGATGCAGCCAGAGTAAAGTAACTTATTTCCGTTGCAACCAACCAGGGCACAAAGTTAGAGAATGCACTCAACCATCAAATGTCAATCGCCAACCAGTTAACAACATCCAGTACTACCCGCAGCAAGTGGATAACTACCAGACTTACCAGCCACCTGCACCCAACAACCGTCAGTTAGGGCCACCAGTCAGAGTTCCACCTCACCAAGGTCAGAAGTGGTCAGGCCACGTGAATGATATCCTAGAAGAAGGGGAAAACAGTGGAGGACAACTCCAATTGAAAGGACCTGAACATCCCGTGTAGACACTAAGCAGAAAGGGTTCAAGATAAGTAGGAAAAAAAATATAGATACTACGTAAAATAAGGTTATAGGGTTTAGCCAAGCAATACCTAGAAGTTGAATTTCGGGGACAAAATTCCTGTTAAGGGGGTGAGGATGTAATACCTCGTCCCGTTTTGTACCTTTTATTTTCTAGAAACCTTTATTATTATTATTATTATTATTATTATTATTATTATTATTATCATCTTTGTTTCTTTTAATTTTATTATTTTTGCGTGCTACTCTGTGATTTAAATTTATACCCTATTTCAAATTCCCGAATTCGAAGAAAGAAATCGAATATTTCAAACGGATAAGGGATTACGAGAAATTAAATATTCAAAGCTTAAAATTAGGATTTCGATCCGTATAATTTATTGAGAATAATTAAAATACAAGAAAATATTAATTGAGTTTTAAAACTGTATTAATTTTCAATTCGGGATTAAACTCGTGAACCAAACGATCCCTGAACCGTATCAATTGAGGGCGAAAATATCTGAAGTTGTAGGATTAATTCCTAGCCACATAATTTACTTTCCCTTTTGTTTTAAATTAATTAAAAGATTTATCTTATCCACATAAATTATCATTTCTTTTAAATTTAAATTAATTAATTAAGTACTTGGAATTCTTCTATAAAAGGGGCACGTCTCTTTCTCTTTCTCAGATATCAATTCCCAAAAATCCAAGTCAGTTTCCCTAATTCACTTATCTCTTTCTCTCTCGTCAAAACCTTTCTCTCCGTCGTACGAAGGCGCAACCAGCGCCGCCCACCCTCGTCGGCCGCCGCTTCGCTCCCAGCGCCGCTCGCCCAACCGCCTCGAAACGCTGCCGTACAGCCGCGCCGCCTCAATTTTCTTCTTCCAGTAAGTAATCGAAGAAACCCCCTTTCAATTTCTATTTCTTGCGATTAATTCGATTCCTTATCGTAACTCGTTCCTCGTTATTTTAATTCGGATGGAGATGATACCATCATTTTTCTTCACCCTTTCACCATAGCTTCTTGTTTTGATTTCGGAAAATCCAGAATGACGCCGTTATGCTGCCGAAATTATCCGAACGAATCATCGAATGACACCGTTAGGCTGCCGAATTTGGGGCTCGAATCCGTACTAATCGGAATACACACGAGGGATCGACAACCTGTTGATTCAATCTCGGGACGTCTCTACAATGCAAGTTACCTTCCAAAGAAATTTCAAGACAGTTGTAACTTAGCTATAAAGTTAAGAGGTGGGTGATGATCTATTGATTGATCTGCTTATAATACGTTGTGCTGGTATACTCTGAACTCGATTAAATCAAACTAAAATAACTAATCCAACATAAATGTACACCTATATTATAACTGTTTGAACTATGTGATATAATTATATATGATGCAAAATATCTATTGTTTTATTTAAATCTATCACTACTGCATGATATAAGGGCATTTTGTGAGCATGAATCTATCTAAGTATGAATTATGTGTGCTATTCGAATTGACAGTTTATGTAAGGAAAAGGAAGTTGTGTGTGACCATGTTTGATATTAAATCAGGTGCATGGTCACGAGATTCGTTTGTGGAAGTTGTGGGTGGCCATGTTTGATAATAAATCAGGTGCATGGTCACGGGGTTCTGTTTGCAGTGGATGTGGCCATGTTTGATAATAGATCAGGTGCATGGTCACGAGATTTGTTTGTGGTGGATGTGGCCATGTTTGATAATAGATCAGGTGCATGGTCACGTGGAATTGTTTATATTGTTTTGGAAGAGATTTACGATATGTGAAAATGATTGTGGGCTTTGCCCCTTAACGTGGACCAACTTGTGATATTTCAATTATATGATGTGAGACCTGTTGTGCCCAACTGATTATTATGTGAACTTGTTATTTATATAATATATGATGTTCGTATTATTATGTCAATTGATTAAATGAATTAAATACTATATCAATGAGTATAATTTAATATATTTCGGATTTACCAATCCCATGACGTTGCAAATAACCCATACGTGAGAATTCAAATCTCACGCCCCCCTTTTTACAACCCTTGCAAATTATGATTTCCTGGAGCAAGGACAGTAATAGGGACGACATGGAGTTCCCCGCTAAAATAAAATGTTACTGTTAATACTAAGCTTTATATACACATATATGTATGTGAGATACTTATTAAAATTATTCCACTCATTTCTTCCGCTGCATAAAACTCATTTCTCATTTTGTTATCCCTTTTTATATCAAAGAATTTTATAGTTCGGATTTTAGTCATAAGTGGCACCTCGAATTCGATACAATTAATGTGTTTTGGATTCAGGGCGTTACAGTCTACATATTGTTGATATGTTTATACTCTAAAATCAACGCTATCAAAATTTGCTCACCAATCTACATAGTATTAAAATATATTTTATAATTTTTTATAAATATTCATAAGATTTAGACTTTAAATTTAAATTTAAATAAAAATGAATAATGTTAATTAGTGCAGTTAATCGTTAAATCTTTACATATATAAGATTGAGCAAAGTGTTGTGTAAATAAGTTTCACCGTGGAATATATTTGAAGGGTGTTAGGTATTTTATTAATTAGTATTAGTTGTTTTCACTAAGGAATTATTTATTTTGGTAAAGTGTATTAATTATTTTATTATAATGTATTATTGAATTGCTGTTCATGGTAATAATTACCGTGAATATAACCCAATACCTTCTCATTTTTTATATCAAGTATATAATTTTATAATTATTTGATAAATTTTAACGTTTCATATATTTTTTGAAAATTTGTATTTGATAAATTTTAACGTTTCATATATTTTTTGTCAATTGGAAAATAATTAATCAATTTATATTTACTATTCTCTCCTTCCACACTCAATTGCTCATTTGCCTTTAAAGTTAGTCTCACATTAGGTAGTACATTCCAAAAAAATTAAGAAAACAAACTACACATTTTTTCAACTATCTCCTCTCAACATCACAAAATTATATCTCATATCATTATTTTTATCCATTAAAAAAACATTCACTATAACCACAAAGTAAAAAAGACCGAAATACTCTTATTATATGCCTTCAAATACTATTAAACAACTTTTATATTAAATCTCATGTCAAAAATTAATAAATAATCAAGTATGAAATGAAGGGAGTTTCTTTATTTTTTTCATTAATATATATACTTCAAAAGTGTATCACAATTCACAAGAATCCGCATAATACGCAGGGGTAAACCTAGCATATATATATATATAGGTAAGTTTTTGGATAACAACCTTCACAACTAACTCAGTGTTATTTTTTATACTTCTCTTGATTTGTTATCTTATTAATCATATTTTCCATGCATTGTATGCATTTTACATTGTCTATGTATTATTTATGCTTTGCTTGTTTTTTATATGATTTATGTGTTGCATGTGATATTCCATTAATTTATTTTGTTTTTAAGTATTAAATTATTTATATATCTTATGTATTTAATGGGGAGAAAATCCTATTACAATTGATTGAGGTTCTATTGATATTTGAGTGCACGGTGTAAATTGTTTAATTGCTAGTAGTAATTAATTATAATTGATTGTGGAAATGAATATATATATATATATATATATATATATATATATATATATATATATATAAAAGTGTGTGCGAGTTAAATATATAGGAATAATCAATTTTTATTATATGTAAATATAAGAGTAACATGTGTATGTATATAAGTGAATCATATTGTAAATTAAGCATACACGTGCAAGTAGAAATGTGTTTAGTTGGATTCATTATATAATCTTATTATATTGTATTTTCAAATCTCTTTAAATTGATGTGTCAGCACCACCTTATTTTTAGGCTGATTTGACACCTCTTAAATCATTTCATTTCAAAACCCTGTATTCTCCCTAAAAATTATTTTAGGCATGTTTTAAATCATATTAAGACTTAATCTACACCATATATGTTACACTTTTAATCTCAACCATACATTTCATATTGTATTTTCTATAAATGGCAAATCTCTCTTTAGTTTTTCATTCTGATTATCAACCATAATCCTCATCTCTTCTCTTCATTTTCTCATTTGTTGTTTACTATGTGAAGAAATATGATTTTATTCTTTGTTCATTTATTTGGATTATTTCTATATTTTTTTTGTATAGATCATATCCCCCCCCCCCCCCTTTTTTGCAGGTGAACTAATTTATTATGCACATGGAGATGATTAGGCGCACATTAAGAGAAAATTATATGTGCATCAATCTGAGTTGAAGATCATTCAAGCGTATCCAGAAATTTTTCGTAAGTTTCTAAAGTATATTCATATTCATATCTTTACATTCGTATTTTTTAAGAATCCACCATTAATAGCTTTTTTCTCTTTCAATAAGAAAATTCTCCCACTGCACGCCTACAATTTTGATCCAACTATTATTCTTTTCCGAATAAGGTGTGCTTTATTGGTGAAATCTGGTTAAATTTTATGTCTCTTTGTTTTGTATTGCAGGTAACCTATGTAGAGACCTTTTTTTTTCTTGGTTGAACAATTTCTCTTTTTAGATATTTTTGGAAATTATTTTTGCAAAATATTGACATATGTGAAATTTTTGTAGGAGGGAATTGAAATATTTTAGAAAAGATATTTAGCATCGGCCATACATTTCATCTATCGATATTTTTTGCTATCGATTTTATTCAAGTTTTGTCAATGAATATAATCCTTTAGGGATTTTTATAAACTACGATGGATATAATCCTTAAGGGACTTTTATAAACGACGATGAATATAATCCTTCAGGGATTTTTATAAACGACGATGAATATAATCCTTCAGGGATTTTCCATAAACAATTGATATCTTACTGAAGTGATATCGGAGAGTTTAATCAGTACATCTGCCTTCTGGGCAAAGATGGAGTCAAAATTTCATTACATTTGTCCCAAATGAAGCAAGACGAATCTCAAAGCTCAAGTCAGGATACTAATATTGTCCAATTATGTAATCACTCTTTGTCTCCAAAATCTTCGAGCTCTAAGCTCAAAAAATCATCGTTGTCTATGTCAAAATCTACTTCAGGCAGACTGACATGGTGAGATTCACCCTGAGGGGTCATGCCCTTGTTGTCCTTTTGTATCTTTCGATAAGCCTTAATCAAGTGCTTGGATTTGCGGATTTCTTCCCTTCCATACTTACGCCCACACAGGCTCCCTTGAGCTACAACATGTGCTTCTGGCACTGTTTATGAGTCAATCAGTCTAGCATTGTGATTTCTCATCAGGAGTTGGTTGTGCTTTTCTGCCACTAGTGCAGAAATGAGCTCTGAGTGAGAGGTGTAATGATGCTAGAGTACAAGGTTACTAGCATGGAATGTTGATAAGATTTTGTGTATCAACTCGGCCTCAGTAATTAGCTGTTGGCATAATTTTAACTGAGATACAATACGATGCAAGGTAGAATTGCATTCCGTTTGTAGATTTAAATCTTGAAAATGGAGATTCAGCCAATTGTATTGTGCCCGAGGAATTATATCATTTTGTTGATGTTAAACAATCCTTCCAGGATGTCCATAAAGTGTTAGGGTCCATCTCAGTAAGGTACTCGTATTTCAAGTCATGATTAAGGTGGTACCTGAGATAAATCAACATTTTTGCCTTCTGGGCATCAGTGGATTTTGGACCAAGGACTATGATCCCGCTTAATTAGGATGATGCTAGATGAATCTCAATATTTATGACCCATGTCACGTAGTTAGACTATCGAGAGTAAGATCAGTAAATTCTCTCTTAGTAATACCAAGCATTATCACTACGTTTTGAATGGACATGGTAAGACATACGATTTGGATTTTTATTAACAAGGGAGAAATATGAATTAATTTACATGCTCAATCACAAAGGAACAAATATTGGGTGTCGTCTACCCAAACATGGTTTTACGGTCCGATAAATACTGGGTGCCGCCTACCCAGATAATATATGTGGACTATAACCAATAAAGTAAATTTAATTCACATAAACAGCTATACAAGTAGGAGCAACTATTCAAGTTCACATTTTAGTCAATGCTCATGCTTAAGGCAAACTTGTGTACGAAAATTTTGGGCATTGTTTGAGTGAATTAAATTAGCAGCAAAGATAAAATAGACACACAAGGATTTTCATATAAATCTTAATTTCTACAGCAAATAATTCACGAGCATATGTTGCGGCAAAGTAAAGAGCGCAAACAATGTTAATTGCTGAAGATATAAAAGAAAGAATTAAGTCTTTTACCAGAGTGGAATCCTACAATAAGGGTTCCTAAACGTCTATTGATAGACTTGGCTCGCGTTGAGTGCAGACTTAATAGGAGGTGTATGAGCGGACATACAAACTGTGAGTATATAGCATCAAGTAAAACCCATGGGGCTAAAGCTCCCGCCAACACCACTTTTGAATAACCGATCCCTCAAAACCGGTTTGTGCCTGGTCGTAAGCCTGAATGAAAAAAAAAATGATGGAATTAATACCATAAATTATGTTGGGTTTTATTTAAATAGGCTTTATATAATTCAAGGAAATAAAAGTTGGGCCTGTTGGGTTTCAGAGGCATGAACACTATGTTCGGCGCAACAGAAGACAACGATTCACCAACAATGAATCTGCATATAGTTGTATAACATAAAACATAAAGGATAAATAATAACGTATAAATCCTTACAATGATTTGTACGCAAAATCCTCAACTATGGTATCCCCGTAACGACTTTCTACCAACCCGCATCGATATGCCAACGTTGAATCTCGAGACGAATTTCCTAGGAAAATTTCGACTGGAGATTTTATGGAGAAATTATATTTCTTGTGTATTTTCGGAATTCCCATAAGGCACATATTTATAGGAATTAAATTGGCTTAATTCCTAAGCAAGATATCGGGCCTAGCCCGTAATATAATCTCTACGGATTATGTTTCCCTAGATATGTTCCTACGAATAATATCTTTACCATATCTATTATTCTTGTATAATAATATTCCAAATATTATTATTGAGATTTCATATTTAAATAAATCCAATTTAATTAAATAATAATAATAATAATTAATTCCAAATATAATAATTATTATTATATTCTCCATAAATTAAATATTATATCCAATACAATATTTAATCAACCAACTATAATTGATAAATTTCCATTACTTGTTGTGTGACTCATAGGCCCTCGTATATCGAGCGATTAGTCAAACTAACGGTCTTAATTGAACCCTAGACAATAAATCAGACATTCTCAATATACGAGGTACATTGCGAGGAAATCTGCAACTACCTGTAATATTGTAGGCTATTGTGATATCTTCCTTTCAATCACGAATACTCGATTAAGTCTTGAACATGATGAAGTGTCTATTCAAATAACTTAATCATATTATCACTAATTGATCAAGTATATCACACTTAGCCACAAAGTCTAAGTTGATGTGCGTCGGCCGACGACTTAGATCCAATTATGATGAGAAGACGAGTATTCTCTCTAAATCCACATTGAGGAATGAATCCTATTCTTGGCTCAACTACCACATACATGCATTTCGTGATAAACCCAATCCATGCCATATCTACCCATGGAAGGGTGCAAGCATCGGTCATGGTCAAAGTTCACCACTCCACACATGTCGTGCGTATTGACCTAAAGTCAAAGGAGTATCACATCGCTCCCACTAACCGAGACACCCGTAGACACATTATGTGGAATTACATCAAACGGTTTCTCGGATGGGTATACCAATACCCTCTAAGGTATCTGTGCATCCATCATGAGATACCTAGTATCTCGTAGTAAGTGAGATCTTACTACACTCTCTAAGAGTATGATGCAAATCGCACACCAATGTCAATTGCATCATCAATATCACATTCTTGATGATCCTTGATCGGGGCTATTTGAGAATCATACTTAAGTCATCTGAGTTCTCACTCACTCAATAACAGTAGTGATTCATGGGAACACAAATAAGAATATATGCAAACAATCAAACATCATATTCAGATAAGTGTAACGCCATACATTTAATATTAAACCAATAATAACATTAAACCAAATCTGAAAATTATCTTAGTATTATGTTCTTTTGATGGATTGTCTCTAGGACACTAACACTAACAGGGCCCAATTAAGAAAGACCCAAATTTATTTAATTTTCTCAAGAAATTGGCCCAATAAGGAAAAGGGCCCAGTCCCCTCCTCCTTCTTCCTGAAGGAGTACGATATTAAATTGGGAGACCCCTCGGCCTTGCAACGGCGGCTGGTATCTGCTGGTACGGTGGCAGTCTAGCTCCAGTGATGTGATAGACTGACGCAACGGTGACGGTGCTGGGAGACTCTCATGGTTAGCTTTGCGCGGTGTGATTTCTTAACCGGCAGATTAGGTGCTAGCGGCCGGAAGTGGTGGCAGCGGCGGTAGCTGGAGGCGGGACGACAGTGGCGGTAGCTAGAGGCGGGACGGCAGCATCCGAAGAGTGGCGGCAACGCGACGACATCTAGGCGGTATCGGACAGAGGGAGAGCGACGCTCGGCGGCGCTCTCTCGCAGGCAGCGCCAGGCGGATGTCGATGGTGGCGCTTTGGCACGACCGGTGGCTACAACGGCAGTGAGGATCACACTCATGATGACACGGTGGACGCTCGACGATGCCTTGAAGAGAAGATTTGGAGAGCAATGCCAATAAGCAGTCGTGAACCCATTAAAATCCAGAAGTTCTTCATATTGCGCCGATCGCGAAGACCCAGTTTAGGTTTCTTTAATATAGATACCAACTTCTCTTTTAACTCCTTCTCTATGTGGAATTTGCAGCGGCTTTGAGATTTGTCTTGCTTCATTTGGGATAAATGTAATGAAATTTTGACTCCATCTTTGCAGATGCATTGATTAAACTCTCTGATACCATCTCAATAAGATATCAATTATTTATGGAAAATCCCTGAAGGATTATATTCATCGACGTTTATAAAAATCCCTGAAGGATTATATTCATCGTCGATTATAAAAATCCCTGAAGGATTATATCCATCGTCGCTTATAAAAATCTCTGAAGAATTATATTCATCGACAAAACTTGAATAAAATCGATAGCAGAAAATATTGATAGATGAAATGTATGGCCGATGCCAAGTAATTGTTGAGGTGGTCGAGATCGAGTATTCCCCAAACGAATCTCAGCATACCAGTTTGCCTGAAGCAAACATGAACATTGTCAGTGATATGACATTAAAGACTATGAGTTGTTAAGATGCATTGTGTCATTATTTTGTGATTTTTATGCATGTTATGACTATATGCTTCGTCATAATTGATATTTGCAAAAATTTCAACACAATTACCGGATGCCTTTAACAACTCCAGCAGAATTACCGAATTACATATTTATATAGAATATTCCCGGTTAAAATTGATGTCCCTGAAGGACAAAATATTACATGCTAATAAATCTAAAGCACGCCTGAAGCGTGGAAGACCTTAGTAACAAAATTCAACCTCCTAAAGAGTTGTAGATGTTGGAGTTATACGTGAAAGTATGCTTTTACTTTGTATAACTCGTGTATCAAACACTCGTTTTATGAGAATAATTCTTTTATCACATTTGCTTTAGTTATGATTGAATGTTGAATTTCTATTGCAAACCGTTCAATATATAGTACATGTTACATTGTAGTTAATGTGGTGATACCCGATCACGGAAGACGACATTAACAGTTTACTTGTAACTAAACGTACATTTTCACGACCTAGGTGGAATTGAACAATCCGCCGTGAAAGGTCGATGTGTAAGGCTCAGATTGGTCTGTCTTGACTAAGAGATTGCACTAGCACATTTAGTATGTGTTGAAGAGGTCCTAAAACGAGGAGAAATTCTTCTGTTCTGAAAGGTGAAGAATTAGACCTCAGTGGTTGTTGATTTCTTAATCTCCGTCACTTAAATAGGACCGTGTGTGCTTAATAGTTACTGCTTTGATTCATGTTGGGTGAGAATCATTGCGACTTCGAACTTTGTGTCTTGGGCAGTAATATTAATCATACGACGGTTGCTAAGATTTAATACGGAGAAACGCGTGCGAGTACGGCTCGTGTGATTAGTCCCCTTGGTGGGCTCAGAAGTTTTATTGTACCAAATCTTGCAAGTGAAGAATTAGTTTCTTCGGTACGAATAATAATGTTGAGCTGTCTTTACTCCAAGGTGAAAGATGTTAATTAATTTAGAGCTATTCAGAAGCTTAATTAATTAATGGACTTGATAATCTTAAACGCGGGAAATAATAACCGGGAGCCCATATTATCGTAATATGGATTAAGATGGATAGTGCAATATTAATTTATTAGTGGTAATAATTAATATTAATGGGCAGAATTATATTAGGGCTCAATATTGAAATTCAGAAGTCCATTAGGAGGTCCAATCTTAATTCTCCTTAAGGCCCCTCAAGTAGCCCATTAAGTAGCCCAATAATGATAAGGTGATTAAAATAAAAAGAAATATAAATGCTGATTTTTTCCCTTTAATTTTCGAAAATTTGTGTTTAAGAAGAAAGAAGATTTTGTTGATTTTCTTGGAAAGATATTATGGAAGATATGTATTCTTGGAATACAAGAATATCTCATATATTCAAGAAGATCCAAATCTTTGGATTTCTTCTTGTAATTTTCGAAAGTTTCAATATTAATAGGAGAGTGAGATTTTTGTGGAATATTTTATTGTGGAGAAAAGAATATATGAGATATATTCAAGATTTCTTAGAGTCTAAGAAAAGATTTTTTCCAAGCCTAAAATAAGCCCAAAAATTCGGCCACTTCACTATTATAAATAGGGGATGATTATTTCATCCCCAAGTACGTAATTCCATGTGTTGGAAAAATCAAGAAGCATAGATATTTTTCTTTTTCCTTAGTTTATTAAATTACTTGAAAGCGTCTCCCACCGGCGATCAAGTGAGGTGAAAAGGGAAATACTTGAGAAGGCTTTGGGTTGATAGAGCGAGATTACAATTGTCCCGTATATCCAAAGGCCAATTCTACAAGAGGTACGTTAATCGCATATTTACTTGTTTATTTCGCCTAGTTAATATGTGAAATTAATTTAACATGCATGATGATAATTAGTTGTTGGAAATTATTATTTGAATTAATTAGGATTAATTCATGCTAGTAATAATTGTATTTAAATTCGTATTTAAATTTCATCCCGAATAGATTCCGGACACCCCTATTTTCCCAACAGTAGATCTGGTCTTAAAATCCAATTTAGATTCATACATATTATAGCATGAGCGATTAGTCCATATAAAATAATAATGTGATATGTCAGATTTTGTCTAAGTTCATTGGCTATAACACGTCAAACTCTTTCGTAAATAAATTTATATGGCATGTACAAAGGGTGAACTTAGAATACGGCTGAATCGTACTAAAGTTGAAATTATATCTCCCATTTTTAGAATGGTTTCATTGAGATATTTGTGGAATGATTATCCTAGTATGAGAACTATTTTGATAGTTAATAGCTATAATTAATGCTTTCACACGGTGGACCTTTGTATGCTCGTTATCCACCTGTAATCACGTTTTTTCCAAGCTTATTGCAAAACTATTGAGCTTAGTTCTCATTTCCCATATTATCAAATTAAATCCATATGAATGGATAATGTCAATAAGCTCGCATTGACAACATTCAATGTTTATTATATGACATTGGAAAATTAAAGTGAAGTATTAAGTCCCTTACGTCCACACCATAATGGTCTAGCTGAGTTACTAATATGATGCATCAAACTATTCGCTACACCGTTATTGCAAGAAATTCCAACTTAGCTACATGTTAGGGGCATGAAATTTACATGTAGTTACTCAAATCAAATTCTACCCACTGTATATCATTAGTATTCCCCTCTACAACTAGTGCGCAGAAAATGACACATCATTTCGCATCTACGAACGAATACACATACCACCACAACATGTTAACAACCTTGTTGGCTGACTGCATAATTGATGAAGAGTCTATTCTCGGCGTTAGGGGGAGATTAGAATCCAAAAATTAAATGAATACCAAGAAGTTTCCTTGAAGGAAACAGATCGAGATATTTTCCTTGAAGGAAAAAGACCAAGAAATTTCCCTGAAGGAAAAAGGTCCTCGATATTTAGACCCATGCACTAGTTAGACAGAACTTAAAGTTCAGAAGATAAGTAACTTGCAATGTATAGCAAGTAATCTGCCAGATGAGTTTACTTACCACAAAGGTGTAGATGTCCAAATGAGAACGAATATATATGCCCCCACACGCTAGAAGCGTGAAGGACCTATAAAGAAACATACACACCTAGAATGAAAGCTAGCAAAACTGGTCAGTCAAACTTGAAATCTCGAGAAGAGATACGTCCAGGAGACTTGAAATCTCCAGAAGAGATTCGTCTGGAAGACGAAGAATCCTAGTAACAAAGCACTTGCACAATATGATCGAATACTAGGATTGTGGAACGACCAGATCAAATACAAAAGGGAAATAATGTGAATCTGGTTAACATGAGATCAATAAATAAATACTGAAGAAACAATATAAATTTGTTGTCGACAACACATCTATGTCCACAATTGCTCTTTCTAAAATTTGGATCCAGTACCTAAATTGAGTGCCCAAAGCACTTTGATTTGGGTGCAATACGGAAGAAGCAAAAATATGGCAGAGCTAAACTCGCTAAAAATAAGATTTAGTTCTATTGTACGTACACTCGAAAAGTTATCCCTATAGGATAATGAGTGTTTACACGAAAACCAAAGTGAAAATACAGTGGTGAGCGAGATTAATAGCTTTAGGGTTTTCGCAGGAACCCATGGTTTTCACAGAGACTCATGATTGTTTGTGATAAAACATATTCTCCTGGTATGAACGAATAAAGTTCCGCTAATCACTGGCAGTTAAAATAATATGCAGTTAATGAACCTTGTAACCTGTATATTTTATATGGTTACTACATGCCAATATTTATATCCCTTATGGATTTAAGATTCCCCAGAAGAGGAATGATGAAAACCACAGTATGTATAGTACAAAACTACAAAGGTCATTACATGATCTAAAACAGTCAGATCAAATATGGTATGATCATCGACTTAGTGAATTCCTCCCGAAGAAGGAATATACAAACAATGAAGTTTTCCCTTGCATATTTATAAAGAAATCGCAAAGTGGTTCTTGCATCATATCCGTATATGTTGACGATCTAAACATAATCAGAACATGCAAAGTGATTGAAGAAGCCAGTTCAATCTTTGTTGGTCCCGAAACGAGTAAACAGGTGTATGGGGGGGGGGGGGAATACACCTGAGGTTACAAATTTAAACTTCTTTAAAACTTATCAGGTTACTTCAGAGTGTAACTCATCAGTGGACTTTAGGTCTGCTGAGAATTACTTGCGAAAGCTTACTGAGATAATACCTCCACTGAAAGCTCAAGACTTTTAGTTGAACTACTATCTAATTAGCTTTCCACTGTGGATTAGTGAGCCCTTTAGAAAATTCGTTTTACTTGATAAAGTTTGAGTGGATAACACACACTTAGGAAATAGCAGAATGTAAATACACAAGATATAAAGTGGTTCAGAGATGAATCTCCTACGTCCACTGTCCTGATTATACAGGAGAATTCCTTTCACTTGGAATTCCTTGTGTTATAGTGCCAAGGGGCACTGATCAATTAATCCTCTCTTAGGATGATTGATCACTAGGATAATTCCAGGTACTAGTTCCCAAAACAAACCAGCTTTCAGAATGATACGGATAATCAGCTTACTAACACCACTTAACACTAACTCTCAACCTAACAACTGAGTAGGGTTTTGAGTAGGGTTTTGGTTCCAACTTTTGTGAGATAATCCTTACAGTTTAGCTCAAGGCTTAGGATGGATTATCTCTTTCTAAGGTTTGGATCTTGCTTTTAAGCTTGATTACATAAGGTTTGTTATGCTCTCTACTGATTTGAAACACTTGGGAAACAAAGGTAATTTCGAGTGCTTCTAAAAGGTTATGAATGTAGAGATAGCTTTGATCTTGTGAGTTTCCCGTGCATAGAAATGAGCACGTCCTTTTGTATTTATAGGCTTCCTTGAAAATCTTCTCGTTGGATTTGAATCTTCTCAAATAAGTCTTCTTGTATCTGATTGGTTCAAACGACTCTATTTGAAGCTTTAAGTCTTGTCAAGAAACGGCTGAAAGACCATGCCTGTTCACCAACTTTCTGTAGAATGCTAGGGAAAGACTTTTGGTACTTGTCAGTCTGGGATAGGTCGGCTGTCAGTAGAGTACACCTACGTGTCACCTTCTTATTGGGTCGTTCAGTTTATTTGCTCAGAATCTTGTCTTGCTTTAAGGTGGAACTCCTCTGAGAGAACCTTCTTAATTCTTCATTAATTGTAAGCTTTACTGAAATTCGTTTTGCCTTGTTCCAACCAGATTAACTAACAGCTTTTAATGTGTTTAGCATTCAATGTGCTTTGTTAGTTCTCATCAGTGGACCTTGGTCGTCTCCTGATGGCTTTTGTCTTAGTGAGAATGCACTTAGAAAACATTCAAGACTTAGACTAATTCTCTGATCACTTGTCTTCAGTGGACTTCATTCTTTAATACACTCTAGAAATTTATAAATGCACTCCAGTTCATTAACATTTGAACTGAATTAACTAAGTACTAACTCTACTGAACATTTTACTTACAAATAACTTAGGAGGAATATTTTGGCATCTTAATCAAAACTTAAGTCTATACAATTTCCCAACAATTTTCCCCTTTTTGATTATGCCGGAACCTATCTTATTACATATCTTCTTTCAGATGAAGTTCTTCAGATGACATAAAAAGTTCAAGGATTTTGTAAGTAAAAACATTCAAGTACATAAGCCTAAATGATAATGAGATATTATCTTGGGCAAAAACAACAGTAGAGTTTCATTCCATGATAAATATGAGAAGTACAGTTTACATGAAGTCTACTAACAAATAGTTCAAACTTAAAACGTCTGGGACTTATAAACAAATGCCCAGCAAAAACACTTAACTTCTTCAAATGGTTTCAAACAAAGGCTCAAGTCCATATTGTTTGAAGACTCTGATCTTCAGCTTATTTTTCCTCTCCATCACCTCTTTTATATGACCTTTGAGACCAAGATGATCACATAAGGATACCCACTCATCTGTGATTCTAACTCTGTCCATTGCTCCAGTTGCATCTTGAGGAGGCCAGTAGATGATCTGCTCAGGAGCCTTCAAGGCAAGGTCTGAGAATTTATCATTCCAAGCTTCATTGATCTCGGGGTAGAGTTTTGGATATGCTTCAAACAACCATGAGTTGAACACTTCTTGAGCATTATCACTTCCCAATTCTCCACTGACATAAAAGGAATACACAAACTCCCTTTTTGCAGTTTCCCAAGCATCATTGAGTTTCTTGGGCACCCATGCATCATGGTGAGGAAACTTGGCCTTTGAGGGAGCTACCTTGTCTTTGTTTAGCTTTGCAGCCCACCTTTGATAACTGTTTCTGAACTTCTTTGATGTGGACTTGTCAAAGGTAGCTAACCTCTCCTGCCTCTTCCTTTCTTCCAGCTCAGCAATGGATTCCATCTTCCCAACAACCTTGTCTCTCCTCTCTTGCTGTTGAGCAGTTAACTTTTTTGCTCTTTCATTCATACCCCCAGCCGCCTTGATTAGCTCAGTGAGCTCTGTAACTCTAGTGGGGGCAGATTTTGGAGTTTCAGAAGAGATATGATCAGGGTTTAGAATAGGAAGTACCTCAACTGACTCAGTTGAGCCAGTGGACTTTGCAGCCAACCTCCCTGAGGTTCTGGTCTTCTTGGTCACCTCTGCTGAGAGGACGTCAGTTGCCTTCCTTTTGGTAGTTTCCCCCTTCTGAGCAGCTCTTTCTTCTTTCTCCTTCGGGTGAGCTTCCTTGAACTTTGATAAGTCTTCTGATGAGGTCTCCTTCCCTTTCTTGGCTTCAGCAATCTTCTGGGCCTCAGCATCTATCTTCTTTAGGGTGCTCTTGACTTGTTGGCCTCTTTCAAATTCAGGGGTCTCAAGAATGATATCCATTTTGATCTTAGGGTCCAGCTTCATGTCCTTAGCACTTACCCTCTTTTCCCCCTTTCCGGCATTAATCATACATTCGGCCACAATTATGTTTAACTTCATCTGATCATGGGCAAGGGCCTTCAACTCAGTGGAGCAATGGTCAACTTCATCCTCCAGCCTCTCCAAGGTTGCTCCAGCTGTTTGTCCAAAGTTCACAAACTGGGCCAGCTTTTCATCAATTAAGACATTGGTCTTCTCCTGGGTAGGGAAGTCCTCTGCCGCCTTCTTCAATACTTCACTTAGCTTGGCTCTCAGCTCATCATGCTTTGCTTCAAACTCCAGCATTTTCTGGTTCCATAACCCTTCAACCTTCCCAATGAGGTCAACTGAGAAAGCCTCAACAGAGGACTTTAGGTTAATGGACACATTTTCCACAGAGTCCTTCAGAAATTGAGCTCTGGCTTCTTCTTCTTTTTGTTCCAGCTTCTTCAAGCCCTCAATCACCAGCACACTCTGACCTCCAACCACATCCAGCACCATCTGCTGTGAGTCTTCAATCTTTAGGGTCAGGTTCTGAAGTGATTTGGTTGTGGACTCCATCATCTTATCTACATGGTCTGAGAGAATGACCATCTCATCCACTTCTTCTTGTACAATTTCTTGAACATCCCTCAGTTGAGCTTGAAGAGAAGGAAGACTTTCATTTTGGAGTGAGTGAACAACATCTTTCAGTGGAGTTAGGTTGACTTGGACTGGGGGAACTTCATCAGTTTGTACACCTGCATGACAAACAATATTAGTCCTTTCCCCCTCTTTCTCACAACCCAAGTCTCCTGACACATCTACCTCCATTGAAACTCCCTCCTACTCTCTCTTCTCACCTTTCTCACTTTCATCTTTCTTTTCAACTAAGTTCTTTTCAGCCAATTCATCCTTTACAGGAATGATTGCTCTTATCTCGCCACTTACAACATTAGTTATTTCGACCTCAGTTTCTTTTTCAGATTTCTTTTCAACTCCAACAATTCCAGACACCTCAACTGACTCCTTAATCACCACTGAGGGCTGTTGTGGAAGAACTTCAGTGGACACCTCTACTGAGCTCTCATGTGGTAAATTTTGTGCCTCAGTATCTCTTGCCAAAGATACATCCTTGGCCACTTCACCACCACCTTGCTGTGGTGAAGTACCTACTCCTTTCTCAGCCTCATTTTCCTCCTCTTTCTCCTTCTCTCCTTCTCCTGCTTCTACAGTTTCCATCTCTGCATGTACCTTCTCAACTTCTTCCTCCTTCTCTGTCTCTCCTTCAATGGCTTTTTACCTCTTCTGGCCCTTTTTCTTGTTCTGCTTCTTCTCCTCCTCCACTCTTCTTCTCCTCAGCCAGTTTGTCCAAAACCAGACTTTGAAAGATCTTCTCATCACAGAGAAGTCTGGTTTTGGTCATCCCAGCAAACTTCATCACCTCCATCTCCTCCTTCTTCCATTCATCAGCATTGCTGCCTCTGACAGCCATCATGATCTCACCTAATCTCCTGTCTTTTAGCTGGACAAGGAGTCTTAGTCTAAAAAACATTGCTTTTAGGGTGGGGTACCCATAAAGCTCAGGATACTTAGACTCCAAAGTGTAAGCTACCTCATCCTTGAGAGTATCCAAGAAGGAGTACTCTTCTTCATCGTCTGAGGGGAGGGAAGGGGTAGGTGATCTGATATCAGTGGGTTCCTCTGGAATGGACTCCAGGCGAGTTGGATGTGTTTCAGGAGGATTTGGTTCAGAGGGGGTTTGGGGTTGAGGCTCAGATGGATTTGAGAGAATGGGTTCAGATGGGGTTGAGGATGCCTCAGCAGATGCCTCAAAGGGGGTAGTAGTTTGGGATCCACTTTCAGGCTGTTGAGAGCCTTCAGTGGTGGTTTTGGCTATTTTGGAGATTTTCTTTGTTTTTACAGGGGTTCTGGGTTTGGTTTTGGGTTTGATGGGGGTAGGGGCAGGTACATCTGAGCCAGACTCAGTTGAAATCACATTCGGAGAAGAGTCAGGGTTACCTGATGAAGACCATTAGTAGAGTTTGTGACTCTGACCTTTTTAGAGGCACTCTCCTTCTCAGCCTCAGTAGACCTCTTCTTCTATTTCTTTGAGGCCTTTTGTGCCTCCTCTTCCTTGTGTAGGGCCATTTTATCACTAAGTTTGACCAGCCTCCTCTTCAGCTTGGTCTTCTTTCCCTCAGCAGAACCAGCTTCCACCTCCTCCTCTGCCGCTTCAGGGCTCTCTACTGCTGCCTTTATCATCCTCGTTTCTAAGGCATTTCCAGATTTGAACAAGGCCTTCAGGTTACTTCACTTCCTATCTTTTATCCAGTCTACTCCCACATCCACGTTTTCTATCAAGTATGAGATCTTGGTGGCAAAATTTAGCTTACTTGCCAACTGGGGAGTTTTGTCAGGTTGGAATTTAGAGTGCTCTTTATTCAGCGCTCTCAAGAAAAATTGCTGCCAGTTGTAGGTCCTCTCCTTGCTTTCAACAATAGCTTTCATCAGTCTCAGCTTGGGCTTGCTCACTTGCTCCGTGCTCCCTTGGTTTCCCAATATGCATTTCCCAACAATCTCACACAGGACATTGTATACGGGAAGAAGTACACTTCTATTCATGGTGGGGATGTACTTCATCTTCTTCTGCATAATGGTGTATACACAGTCCTTCTCTTTGTCAGCAATACAGGTATCTGGGTTTGGACCTTCAGAGGGGAGATCAAATAATTCATTCAAATCATCACCGCTGATCCGAATCTCCTTCCTGATCTTTTGGTGCTCAACAACTTCCATATCATCTCTTACCACCTTTTTCTTCCTTTGGAGGAATAGACATGACTTGATTCTTGAGTCAGAGTTGGATATATTGTAGAAGAACTCAAGGACCTGCCTATCGAAACAATTCTCAGGATGAACTGATAAGAACTTTTCCAAACCAGCAGCTTTGACCATCTCCAAGGCCTCTTTAATGTGTGCGAACTCCGGTCTTGATTCAATTTCTGGATTATCGAAAATCACTATGGGTTCATACCAGAAATTATCTTTGTTTGTTAAAAATCCAAGATTTACTTTGGCCATTTGAAAAGTATGAAGAGAAAATTTGCAGAGAGTGTTTAGAAGGATAGTAGGTGTTTGCTTGAAAGTGTGTTCGAAAAGGTTCTTTGACTGATTTTGGGGGGTTTTATATGAGAAATGGATGGTGAGATTTAGTCCTTAATCAACGTCTGAGATTGATTTGGTTGAAAAGTCGTGGATAGTTCAAGGGATTAGTGGGGAGTTTTTTTTAGAGATCTTGACGGTTAGAAAAGAACCACCTAAAATGAGAGGTATGGATTAAAGGAGTTGGTAGCCAGAAGGTCACATCATTCGGCTTTTAAGGCACGTGAGATAGGTAACTGTAAAAGCGAGACTGACTTGTACAACGCGCATTAAATGCTTGTCATAATGAAATCTTTTTGAAACAGAGTAAAAAGATTTAATATCCAAGAAAATACTCATTAGCTATTTTTTATAATAGTTTTATAATATAGAATTAATAGCCTTCAGACTTGAAAGAATAGCAGAGTTAAAGCTTTTAACCTCTACTGAGGTGGAACATCTTCTGAGAAACATAAGCTCTTCTGTGATCAGTGACTCCACTGAGGTTGAACCTCTACTGACTCGAAGTCAACTCATCTGAGATTGGCCTCTTTCTTTACTCCCCTGGATCTAGAAGTCCAAGCTCTACTGACAGTTCTTGAAACCTTACTTCAGCCAAAGGTTTAGTAAACATGTCAGTCTTTTGTTTGTCAGTATGAATCTTGAGCATTTTGATATCCTTCTTTTCCACATGATCTCTGATGAAATGATGCCTTATATCCACATGTTTGTATCTTGTGTGGAGAACTGGATTTTCTAAAATAGCAATTGCACTATTGTTGTCACAAAAAATAGGAACTTCATTAGCAAAGATATTGTAATCTCTCAGTTGTTGTCTTAGCTAAAGAATTTGAGCACAACAACTTCCAGCTGCCATATATTCAGCTTCAGTAGTGCTTGTAGCTACTGAATTTTGTTTCTTGGAAAACCAAGAGAACAACTTACTTCCCAAGAATTGACAAGTGCCTGAGGTTGATTTCCTGTCAATTCTACATCCTCCATAGTCAGCATCTGAGTATCCTGTGAGTTCCAGATTGTCATCTGAAGGATACCATAATCCCATATTCACAGTACCCTTGAGATATTTAAGAATCCTCTTTGCAGCTTCCAGATGACTTTTCTTGGGATTTGCTTGATATCTTGCACATATCCCAACTGCAAATGTGATATCAGGCCTGCTTGCTGTGAGATACAGTAGAGATCCAATGATAGCCCTGTAGTGAGTCTGGTCTACTGATTCACCATCTTCATCAGGTTCCATCTTGGTGTTGGTGTTGAGTGGAACCCTTGCAACTTTGCTGGTCTGGCATCCAAACTTGTTGATCAGCTCCCTTGTGTATTTGGCTTGGTTGATGAAGATTCCTTCAGGAGACTGCTTGACTTGAAGTCCTAGGAAGAAGTTCATTTCTCCCATCATTGACATCTCAAACTTTCCTTTCATCAGTTGAGAAAATTTCTCACAGAGGACTTGGTTAGGGCAACCAAAAATGATATCATCCACATAGATTTGAACTAGCAAGGTGTCCTCTCCTTTTGTGACCCTAAAGAGAGTTCTATCTACTCTTCCTTTGATAAAGCCATGATCCAAAAGGAATTGTGACAAAGTATCATACCAAGCTCTTGGAGCCTGTTTCAGTCCATAGAGAGCTTTCCTCAGTCTATATACTTTGTGACTTTCTTCAAAGCCTGGTGGTTGCTCCACATAGACTTCCTCGTTGAGTATTCCATTCAAGAATGCACTCTTAACATCCATTTGATACACCTTGAATTTCTTGTGAGCAGCATAAGCAAGAAATAACCTTATTGCCTCCAATCTGGCTACTGGAGCAAAAGTTTCATCATAGTCAAAGCCTTCAACTTGAGAATAGCCCTTTGCAACTAGCCTGGCCTTGTTCCTGACTATGACATTGTTGGTCCCACTAGATAGATTAATTGCGGAAGCCTTTTTAACCAATATGTCTTTAGAAGAAATCCCTTTTCTAAGAGCACAAATTATAATCAAACAAGTATTAAAGAAAGCAATAAATAAGACCGTATATATAGTGGTTCGGATCTGAATATCCTACGTCCACTCTCCCTTGATCAAAGGGGTCTCACTATCAACCAACCAACCAACCAACTATCTTACTGGAATTTCCGAAGTACCAGCACCTTCTTACAATCTCTTTAGATCTAACTCCGATCTAAATACAGACTTACTCCAACCTTATCTAACAAGATGAACAGGTTGAGTATGTAAACTCCTTACGAGTTGGATGAGTAATTAAGAACAAAGTGAGTGCAAATGCGTAGTGATCAAAAGCTTAGAATGCTATGTGCGCGTGTAGGGTCTCTAAAAAACATTTTCTTGAACTGCACTCTTGTATATATAGAGGGGATTAGGGCTAGCCGTTGGAGGGCTAATCCAATCAGATCCTCTATATAAGGAAGCCTCAATCAATCAATTCCCTAATTGATTGATTGGGTTGGTGGGATCCTTGGATTGATTATCTTCAAATACTTTCCAATCCTGATCTTGTTGACTTGATTTGAATCACCAACGGTCAATAGCTTCCTCTGCCTAACTCTGATTCTCTCCAGAGAAGGCAGGACCAGACACCAGGCAACCTCGGTGTCTTCTGGTCCTTATCTGGTGAACAACCAGAATACTCAGTAGAATAAGGGGATCAAACTGAGCATCTTTTGTTCCACCAGACTCGTCTGGTCCAGACTCGTCTGGTCTAGGGAAGGTCCTCTGCCTCTGGTCTGATCTCATCTGGTGAAGTCTTCTGGTGGAGTCCTCTGGTGAAGTCCTCTGGGGGGTCTTCTGGTGACTCTTCTGGTGAAGTCTTCTGGTCTGGCAGTTCCCCCTAGACTAAGTCCTAATCTAGATCATCATCTGGCTAACAGATCCAGATGGTCCTATTACATCTTCTGGTTTGTTTTAACTCATCAAAACTAACAATTTTTATCCTAACAATTTCCCCCTTTTTGATGGAGTTAAAACATTACCAGAACTGATCAAAAGTAAACTTAAGCAGGAAAACAATAAAGGGATGAGACCTTAGAATAGATCTCATCAGGCAAATAATAAGACAACAAGGAGTTGTCTTTAGAACAGAGAAGATATGTATTTTTCCATTAATAATCAGAGGACAGAATAATTACAGATTACATTGAAGTTCATGGTCCTACTCTAGGCATATCTTCTGTTCTCTTTAGGGAAAAGAACCAGTCAAGGAACCTATCCTGGACGGCCTTCAACTCTGCAGAAGATGTTGGGGTGAAATTCACCAACACCTTGGTCTTGTAAAGCTTCTTCAGTTCTGCCCAATCCACCTGGTTCCCATTCATGGGAGTGTTAAGATAAGTAAATTCAGGAGCAGTCACCTCCAGGTTGAACTCAATGGTTGAATCCATCAGCTGCTTGTACAAGTCTGCATCATAGGCTTGCATCCAAGAATGGAAGGTTCTGTTGATCAGCTAATCATCTTCTGGTGTTGGCCTCTGGATATAATGTTGAATGAACCAGAGGGTCTTGGCTTCTCTCCATCTCTCAATCAGAGGATACGGCACAGTAGAGTCAAAAGACCCTTCTGTCCTGAGTGGCAAGATGTTCATAACTTCCACAGGAGCTTTCCTCTTCTGACCTGAGCCACCTGCACCAGAAGGAATACCAGCTTCTCTGGCCTTCTTGTTCTGCCTCTTAACATATCTGAGCCTCTGCTCTTCATCTATGTTCTTCCTGATTCTGGCTTGCCTCTCTTCTGGAGTCTCTTCCTTGTATCTCTTCTCTGCTTCTTCGACAACAGATTCAAGAAAAATCTTCTTTACTTTTCTAATCTTCCTCTTAGCAGGACCAGGAATGGTAGAAGGATCCTGCTCAGCTTCAGATGACTCTTCTTCTGCAGCAAGCTGTTTAGCCATAGAAAGGGATTTCAACTCTTCTTTCTTCTTCTTCTGCAACTCAGCCTGTGCCAATGTGTTCTCCAACAGGTCCAGACGAGCTCCATGGCTAAAAAGAGTCTCATTGGTGGTCTTCGCCTGATCAGTTCTGGCCTTCTCTTCCCCCTTTTTAACTTCATCAAGGAGGGGCTCCACTACCTGCCTTATAAGATCAGGCAAGGCAGTGTTGGAGGAAGAGTGAAGATCACGCAGCTGCTTGGCTTCCTCCAGTAAAGCCTTAGACTCTGCAACAAGTCTCTCTTGCTTCTCCAACATCTCCTGGAGGGAGTCTTTCAGCTTTGCAGTCTGAATCATCTGGCTGGCCATCTCCACCTTGAGAACAGAGACTGGCCTCAACTGCTCCAGCACGTGCTCCTGGAGCTGCTTCTGGCTGTGCATGATATCTAACTTGACAAATAAGCCATTAGCCTTGAATGAAGCTTTTACCTCTGCCAGAGAGGACTTGATCTGCTTCAGGAAGATTCTCCTCTCATGCTTGATCTGATGCTCTATCATAGCAGGGGCCATATGCTGGATTGCTTTGGAAAACCGCCCAATCTGCATAATTTGCTCATTGAAGAAAGCCTTCATCTTCTGGAGCACGGCAGAAGTCATATCAAAGTCTTCCTCATCAGAGTACAATTCTGGAGGGAATGAGAAATGCGGACCAAAATTATAGGAGAAGCCCTCTGGAGTGAGCATGACACCTTTCTGGATAAGGAGAGTCTTGATGAGGATCTTGGCCGTCTCTGGTGTCTCCAACTCTGCTGGGTTTTGAATATTTAGCTTCTTCTTCAGCTCAATCTCCCAAGCAGTGAAGGTAGAGGGAGACATCTCCTCTAGCAGAAGCATGAGATCTTCAACATCCTGGAGTCTAGCCATACTCCAAACCTTGGCATCAGTCAGATCCGCCAGGAGGGGTGAGTGCTTCAACAAAATTGGAAACTGCTCTCTTAGCCAGAGCTGAGCACTCACACTCATACTCTGCCTAATGGGACCCATATCATCAGAAGATAATATAAAGGGTTTGGGCCCAGAGGCAGAGGAGGAAGGTGCTAAGTGAGCAGGCTCAAGTGAAGCTTCCTCATCTTCACTATCATCGCTTGTTAAACAGGTTGGGGAGGGGGGAGGAGCAGGGAATCCCAGAGCCATAGCAATGGTTGGGTCCTGATCTGTATGGGTTTGGGGAGGGGTGGGGTTTTGTGAAGGAGGGGTGGTAGGAAGGGGTTGTTCTGCACCAGAAGAGGAAGGAATATCTGGTACAGAGTGTGTAGGAGGGATCTGGGAGGTGGAAGAGTTTGAAGGGGGGACTTCTGCACCAGAGGAGGTTGAGGGTACTTCTGGTACAGAAGGTGGGGGAGGGGGGTTAGTGGGAAGATGTGTTTGGGAGTGTGGGGGAGAAGGTGTATGAGCAGGAATGGTAGAGGGTGTAAAGACAGGGGTATCTGGGATAGTCTGCTCTGGTGGAAGAGTGGGGTTACCAGAGGCAGATAGGGTTTGGGGAATGTTATTTGGGGGAGAGGTGGAAGGGGAAACAAGATTTATGGGGGGGAGAAGATAGAATGGAGGGATGTACCTCTGCTGGGTCAACACCAGCAGGTATAGCCGTCTCTGGAGCATCCTCCAACAACTGGGAGGCCTCATCAATGGCCTTCTCCAAGGCCTCTCCAAGATCAGATCCATAATCAGGATCTTGAAGAAGGGCTCTCTTGGCCTTGGATTTCCTCACAAGAGGCACTTCCTCTTCTTCCTCTTCTTCTTCTGATGGCTCATCCACCAGAAGGGTTTTCTTGGCCTTCCTGCTAATCTTAGACTTTTTAGCAGAGCCTCTCCTGGCCTCCTCTGGCCGCTTCCTCTTGGCTGCTCCAGCCTTCTTTACAGCTTTATCATCACCCTTCTTCTTAAGCACATCAAGAAGGGGAATCTGGTCCTCCTCTGAGGAACCAGAAAAGGCAACTGTCGAAGAACCAGTTGCTTCAGCAGCTTTCTTCCGTGTCTTCTGCTGCTGCTGCTTTCTCTGCCCCTTAGGAGGTGAGGGAATAGATTGAATAGGAGGGGTAGGGATGGCTTGCTCTCCATCAGAGTCGGCATGGCCGTGGAGAGGACCATCCTTGGAGAAGAGGATCTTGGACTTGTGATAACTGTGGCACCAAGATGACTTCCACTTCTTCTCTGGAAGGAGAGAATCCAGAAGAAGAGTTAACTTAGTCCCCAAAGAGACATTTGCAGTGAAACAGAACTGCAACTCCCCTGGTCTGGATGGGCACGGCTCCTTCTTCACCTTCAGCCTGTTCTTCCTCAACACGTCCCAGAAGAACTCCGCCCAATTACATTGCACACCATCATATAAAGCCCTCATCACACACATCCTACCATTGAAAATGGCATCTGTGCTGTGATTCTCACACATAAGTACTTTTACCACGATATCGAACAACACCTTGAACTTCTGCCTTAAATGCTTATCCACAAAGCCCTTTGTGATGTTCTGGCAGGAAGAACGAGCAAAAATCTTGAATGATCCAACGATATCATCCTCCTTGTATGTCAACGGATCCACTCCCACCGCAGAAATGTTCTCGAACAAAGCGCAGAAATCGTGCTTAGAAAACACCAAATCATCTTCACCAATCTTTGAAGAGATGTAATCCTCATGAATCTTCATGCGAACCAGAAACTGGGCCGCATAACCGTCAAGGGTGCAAAAATCCTTGGGAACAGTGGAGATCAACTTCTCCACCCCTGCATTCTGGAACATCTCCAGAACCGACAGCACAACTGGATTCTTGGTGGTATAAAAGTCCACCACCATTTCCGTCTTAAGCTTTTTCATCATCAGGACATGATCGAAATTGCACGGAGGAGCCATTACTGTGAAAGAGAGAGAGAGAGAGAAAATGCTTTGCAGAGAGAGGTTAGGGTTTGAAAGTATAGAAACGTGAAAGGACAGATTGAAAACAAAATTGATTTAAATAGAGTAATACGCGTGGCTTGAAAATTAAATGAAGTGTGAACGCGTGTTATTTCAAATTCAATTTAGGAAACAAAATCAATTTTAGCATTGATTGACATTTTGCACAGTGATTAAATCTGATGGCCACGATGAAGGGCAAGATACAGATTTAATCTGGTGCGTTGGCATAGTCATTGGGACTGGGCATAAAGGGGTTTTGTGGCAGTCAAGAGAAAAAGCGAAATGATTGCCTAGGCCCTATACC
Organism: Ballota nigra; assembly: GCA_947034835.1. Taxonomy (NCBI): domain Eukaryota; kingdom Viridiplantae; phylum Streptophyta; class Magnoliopsida; order Lamiales; family Lamiaceae; genus Ballota; species Ballota nigra. Next base: position 6,766,881 of record OX344721.1, on the reverse strand, counting down.
CTAGTCTTAAATACACTCCGAAGTTGAAACGTTTTGAGTGTATTTACTAATTTAAAAAAATATATCCCAATGATCAGAGGCCAGAGAAGTCAATGCATACCTGTCACCTGATATTGTAATCAGATGAAACCACAGCTACATCTCCTCTGATGAAGCTCATCTGGTTCTGGTCAGAGAAGGTTGTGGACAAATGACTCAGCACCTCATCTGGGACAAGTGTCACCTGGTGCATACCTCATCTGTTGCCTTCTCTGATATATCTAATCTGCAGGTATGTTAGCTCAAGAAAATAAATATATGAAGAAAAGTAATGAAACAAGGATACTTCTCTGATGTTCCCCTTAAAACAAATCTGTCTCTGGATCCAACAAACCTAACTCAAAAGCTAACTCTCTGAATCTGGTCTCAGCCAAAGGCTTGGTTAAAATATCTGCTCTTTGCCTCTCTGTTGCAATCTTTTCCATCCTTATATCTCCCTTCTCAACATGATCTCTGATAAAATGATGCCTTATATCAACATGTTTACACCTGGTATGAAGAACTGGATTCTGGGTAATGGCAATGGCACAATTACTATCACAGAAAATAGGAATATCCTTGGCTCTAACCTGGTAATCCCTAAGCTGTTGACTAATCCAGAGAAGCTGTGAGCAACAGCTCCCTGCAGCCATGTACTCTGCTTCTGTTGTTGATGTAGCAACTGAAGTCTGCTTCTTGGAAAACCAGGATACCAATTTATTCCCTAAAAATTGGCATGTTCCACTTGTAGATTTCCTATCTATTCTGCACCCACCATAGTCTGAATCTGAATAACCACTCAATTCTAAATTGTCATCTGCAGGATACCATAATCCTAAATTCACAGTTCCCTTGAGATATTTCAAAATCTTCCTAGCTGCTTCCAAGTGACTCTTCTTGGGGTTAGCTTGAAATCTGGCACAAACTCCAATAGCAAAGGTAATATCTGGTCTGCTTGCAGTCAGGTACAGAAGAGAACCAATAAGTGCTCTGTACTGAGTCTGGTCCACACTCTCTCCAGACTCATCTGGATCCATGTTGAAATTTGTCATCATAGGGATCTTGGCTGCCTTGCTAGATCCTATTCCAAATTTCTCTAACATGTTTCTGGTGTACTTAGCTTGATTAATAAAAATTCCCTTCTCTGATTGCCTAACCTGCAAACCCAAAAAGTAATTCAATTCTCCCATCATGGACATCTCAAACTGTCCCTGCATGAGCTCACCAAACTTCTCACACAGCTTCTTGTTAAGGGATCCAAATATGATGTCATCAACATATATTTGGACCAGAAGGATGTCCTTTCCTTCTTCTTTCCTAAACAAGGTTCTATCAATCTTACCTTTAGTAAAACCATTTTCCAGAAGAAATTGAGATAGAGTATCATACCATGCTCTGGGTGCCTGCTTCAGCCCATAAAGAGCTTTCTTAAGCTTAAACACCTTGTCACCTTGTTCAAAACCAGGAGGTTGTTCCACATACACTTCCTCAATGAGAATCCCATTAAGAAAGGCAGATTTCACATCCATCTGGTATACTTTGAACTTCATGTGAGCAGCATATGCTAAGAACAATCTGATAACTTCTAGTCTGGCAACAGGAGCAAATGTCTCATTATAGTCTATTCCTTCAGACTGAGAATAGCCCTGGGCCACTAGCCTTGCCTTGTTCCTAGTAATGACATCATTCTCATCTTTCTTATTTTTGAAAACCCACTTAGTGCCTATCACCTTTTGATGTATTGGTCTGTCTACCAGCTCCCAAACATCCTGTCTGGTGAATTGATTCAATTCCTCCTGCATAGCTACAATCCAATTTGAATCTTTCAGTGCCTCCTTGATGTTCTTAGGCTCAATCAAGGACACATAGCAACTGAATAAGGCAGCTAAGTTAAGAGATCTCCTAGTCTGGACACCCTTAGTTGGATCTCCAAGGATTAGGTCATTGGGGTGATTAACCAGGGTCCTCCTTCCCGTGGTCTTGCCTGGTTGTTCATCTTCTGCAGTACCTTGGTGATTATCACCACCTGCAGAAGAGCTTCCCCCTACAGGAGTTCCAACCTCTTCTGGTTCTGCTCCTTGTGAAGGCTGCTGCTTCAGAGAACCAGGAGATGGGTCAACATCTGAATCTGAATCAAGAACAGGTGGATTGACTTTGATTACTCTGGGAGTAGTCTGATTCTGGGTCTCATCAGAAGACTTAGCTTCCACCTTTAACTCAAAAACAGATTCATCAAAAACAACATGAGGTGTTTCCTCCACACAAAGTGAATTCTTATTAAAAACTCTAAAAGCTTTACTGGTGCTGGAATATCCCAAAAATATTCCATCAGCCACTTTAGCATCAAAGGTTCTTAATTTAGATTTCCCATTGTCATGGATGAAACACTTACATCCAAAAACATGAAAATATGAAACAGATGGGGTTTTACCTTTCCATACCTCATATGGGGTCTTATTGTGTCTCTGGGCAATCAGGCACCTGTTCTGAGTGTAGCAAGTTGTATTGATGGCCTCTGCCCAAAATCTCTGTGGAGTGCTGTACTCTGCCAGAAGTGTTCTTGCAGCTTCTTTGAGAGTCCTATTCCTCCTTTCTGCAACTCTATTTTGTTGAGGTGTTCTGGCAGCAGATGTCTCATGAAAAATCCCATGATCCTTGCAGTAATCTGCAATATGTGAATTCAAAAACTCTGTTCCTTTGTCACTTCTGATCCTGACTATGCTCTGGTTCTGCTCATTCTGAATCTGCTTGAAGAACTCTGGCAGCTTAGTCATAGTTTCATTTTTCTTAAACAAGAACACTACCCAAGTGTATCTTGAAAAGTCATCTACTATTACTAAGGTGTACTTCCTTCCACTGAAACTAAGAGGAGAAACAGGTCCAAACAGGTCCATGTGAAGTAGTTGAAGTACTCTGGTTGTGGTTGTGCTCTGGACATCCTTAAAGGAAGTCTTGGGTTGTTTACCCTTCTGGCATGAACCACAAACCTGATCCTTCTTAAACACTTCATTAGGAAGACCTCGAATGAGACCTTTTCTGGCAATCTTGTTCAATGTTTTGAAGTTAAGATGACACAATCTCTTGTGCCAAATCCAGCTGTTCTCTGCAGATCCTTTAGCAACCAGGCAAGCATTCCTTGGGCAACTGCTAAAATCTGCAAGGTAAATGTTACCCTTCCTCAAGCCTATTAGCAAAATATCATTATAATCAGAAGAGAAAACAGTGCATGAATCACTAGAAAACTTCACTGAGTATCCCTTGTCACAGAATTGGGATACTGAAAGCAGATTATGCTTGAGTCCTTCTACGTAGTAGACTTCATCTACAGATACTCCATTGAAGGTCAACTTTCCAACTCCTCTGGTGACTCCATAGTTGTTGTCACCAAACATCACTCTTGGTCCATTAATGGCTTGAAATTTTGGAGATTATCCTTTTGGAAGGTCATGTGCTTGGAACATCCATTATCAATGTACCAGACATGATTGCTTGAAAATCCTTTCTCCAATGGACTCTTATCTACCTGCAGAGAGATCAATTAGGCCCCCTACTAGTGCTGGGTCCTGGTTGGTTAGTTGCAGGTTTTGTAGGAATCCATAGATAAAGATCATCCCTTGATGGATGAGGAGATCTTATCTTCCTTCCAAATCTATCTACCAGTACATGTCCTCTTACTATGACATATTGAGCTACTGGTTTGATAAGGACACCTTTCTTATAAACAGGTCTGGTGTACCTTTTCTCAAATCTGGCCTTTGGAATGGCCTGCCTCAAAGACATGATCTTAAAGGTCTGGTTATAAGGGTACATCCTAGAAGAACCATCTCTGGTGTCATAACTTCCCAGATCAGTTGGCTTTCTATAGATGGGTCTGGAAGACCTCCTCTGGTTCTGATAATTAGACTTGTTCTGGTGATTATAGTTCCGTTGAGTATACCTATTCTGGAATTGATTCCTCTGAGAAAATTGTCTCTGGGGTACCTGGTTCTGTTGAACATTGTTCCTTCTCTGGTAGTTGTTACTCTGATTGGTATTCCCCTTCCTTGAGTGTTTCCTTTGAGGTCCCCTAATCTGTTTAGGTTCCCTTTGAGGATTTCTCTGGGGTCCTCCAATTTGAGTAATTCCTACTCCTTGGGACTCATTGTTCACAGAACCATCAATCTTTAATGGTTCCCCTTTTTGACACTTATTCTCTAGCATCTTCTCTTCCAGAACAGTCAACTCTTCTGGACCATTTGTTATGTGATTAACACAGTGATTCCTTTTCCAATCAGGATTGTGAACCACCTTGTAACCATTACCAGTTAAGTCTTTATCATTCCAGATTTCTACCAATTTACCAGCTCTTACAGACTTGTCTTTATTATAAAGGTATTTATGAGTTTTAGTGGTAATTCCAGAATATCCTAAACCACTCTTATCACAAATGCGCCGAGAAGACTTTGATATGATAGATACAACAGATGGTATCTTGGGAGCTTCTCTGGGCATAGGTATCTCCTCTATGTTGTGAGCAACTTGTTTTCCCTTGATAAGTGTCTGGTATTTGGCTCTGAGTTCAGTGATCTCATCCTCTTGAGAATTCCTTTCTTTCATGAGTTGATCTACCAGAGTATCTCTTTCTGTGATCTTATCCTGAAGTTCAGAGACTTCTTTGGAATGATCTTTCATGAGTTCTCTGGTGGATTTGTGCTCATGAGAGAGTGATTGAACTTCAGCTCTGAGCCTACCATTCTCTTTCTCAAGTTTTTGACAAAGTTGAACACAATTTTGGAGATCTGATAACATTTGTTGCATATCAGACTCTCTGGAGTTACCAGATGAATTAGAGGATTCAGTACATTTGGAATTAGATAAAACTAGAGTAGTTTCATTTACCTCAGTGATGTCTGCCATGAGACACACATCATCATCTGATCCAAAGTCAGAAGAAGAAGAATTGGAACTAGTATCCTCCTCCTCTGCTTCTGCCAGCAGTGCTCTCTTATCTGCATATCTCCTATCTCTCTTGATTCTTTTCTCTTCTCTTTCCCTAGGAGTAAGCTGAAGACAATCATAACTGTAATGACCAGTCTTGTTGCATGTGTAGCAGGCATTGTCTCCTCTGGGACTAGGACTTGGCTCTCTCCTCCTCTGGTTGTAGTCTGATCTGGCTGGACTACTTTCTCTCCTCTAGTAGTCAGGTCTGCCAGAGCTACCATCCCTCCTCTGATAATCTGATCTCCCAGAGTTGCCAGGGTTGTCATCTCTCCTCCTCTCTGGGGTTCTGAATCTGGTCTCCCTTGAGTCTCCAGATGTCTTCTCCTTTTCTACAGGCTTGAAAGAACTCTTTCTATCTCTGGAAGATTCCTTCCAATGCCTTTTGTACCTGCCATACTTAGAACTCATTTTATCTAATTTTCGAGTTAGAAGTGCTACCTGCTCCTTGAGGCTCAAGTCATCTGCAGTAGACTCCTTTGGCTTGACATCAGATTTGATGGTTGAAGAGAATGCAACACCTTTCTGACCAGAAGAGGAAACCTCTTCTGTTTGATCCTCCTCTTGAAGAACATACTCATAGGCTTTGAGATCAGACAACAGAAGATGATGATCCAGAGTATTGAGATCCTTGTTGTCCTTGATCACAGTGACTTTAATTCTCCACCTGCTTGTTAGAGAACGCAAGATTTTACTATTAATCTCTTTTTCAGAGTAGGTCTTACCTAAGGCACTAGCCTTGTTTAGAAGGTTTGTGAGACGCATGTCCAGCTGGTCAATGGTCTCGTCTGGTTTCATCTTGAAGGTGTCAAACGAGTGTTGAACAGCTTGGAGCTTGTTGTCTTTGATCTTCTCTGTTCCCTCACAGAGAAGTGCGAGTTTGTCCCACATCTCCTTGGCAGTGGCACACGTTCTGACCTTTTCAATCACCTCTTTTGTAAGTGTGTTGATGATCTCTGTTCTTGCCACCTGGTCCAAGTTGTAGAGCTTTCTTTCATCATTATCAAGCTCATCTCTCTTTTTGAGAATTCTTTGCCTGGGGACTCTATCCTCGGCAGCTTTTTGAGCAGCTTCACTTGTTTCTTCTCTGGACTCAGACCTGCCACTATCAATAGGAGTCCAATAAAATTTAATGGGGCCACTTTCAACCACATCTAACATGCGGTGATGAATAGCTCCAAGATGATTACTCATCATGAAGCTCCAGTGGCTATAATCCTCGAACGAGAATTCTGGCAGTTTGTGACTCTTATAAGAAGATTTCGAAGACATATTTACTAAAATAAGGGTTTATCTAGATTTTGAACAAAAACAATAAATGAGCAATGGATCTGCCCGGTGACCACCAAAAGCTTTTCAAAGCAGTGGTCGTTGGACACACTGCTCTGATACCACTTGTTGGTCCCACTAGATAGATTAGTTGCGGAAGCCTTTTTAACCAATATGTCTTTAGAAGAAATCCCTTTTCTAAGAGCACAAATTATAATCAAACAAGTATTAAAGAAAGCAATAAATAAGACCGTATATATAGTGGTTCGGATCTGAATATCCGACGTCCACTCTCCCTTGATCAAAGGGGTCTCACTATCAACCAACCAACCAACCAACTATCTTACTGGAATTTCCGAAGTACCAGCACCTTCTTACAATCTCTTTAGATCTAACTCCGATCTAAATACAGACTTACTCCAACCTTATATAACAAGATGAACAGGTTGAGTATGTAAACTCCTTACGAGTTGGATGAGTAATTAAGAACAAAGTGAGTGCAAATGCGTAGTGATCAAAAGCTTAGAATGCTATGTGCGCGTGTAGGGTCTCTAAAAAACATTTTCTTGAACTGCACTCTTGTATATATAGAGGGGATTAGGGCTAGCCGTTGGAGGGCTAATCCAATCAGATCCTCTATATATGAAAGCCTCAATCAATCAATTCCCTAATTGATTGATTGGGTTGGTGGGATCCTTGGATTGATTATCTTCAAATACTTTCCAATCCTGATCTTGTTGACTTGATTTGAATCACCAACGGTCAATAGCTTCCTCTGCCTAACTCTGATTCTCTCCAGAGAAGGCAGGACCAGACACCAGGCAACCTCGGTGTCTTCTGGTCCTTATCTGGTGAACAACCAGAATACTCAGTAGAATAAGGGGATCAAACTGAGCATCTTTTGTTCCACCAGACTCGTCTGGTCCGGACTCGTCTGGTCTGGGAAAGGTCCTCTGCCTCTGGTCTGATCTCATATGGTGAAGTCTTCTGGTGGAGTCCTCTGGTGAAGTCCTCTGGGGGGTCTTCTGGTGACTCTTCTGGTGAAGTCTTCTGGTCTGGCAGTTCCCCCTAGACTAAGTCCTAATCTAGATCATCATCTGGCTAACAGATCCAGATGGTCCTATTACATCTTCTGGTTTGTTTTAACTCATCAAAACTAACAATTTTTATCCTAACAGACATCATTTTCATCCTTCTTGTTCTTGAATACCCACTTGGTTCCTATCATATTGCAATGATATGGTCTGTCAACCAGCTCCCATACTTGATTTCTTGTAAATTGGTTGAGCTCCTCTTGCATGGAAATGACCCAATTTGAATCTTGAAGTGCTTCTCCAATGGAATCTAGTTCCTGGTTAGATAAGAAACAACAAAACAAAGCACTTTCTCCATGAAAACTTCTAGTTTTGACTCCTGAGGTAGGATCACCTAGGATTTGCTCAACAGGGTGATCTGAGAGTCATGTCCTCCTAGGCTAATGTTCTTCAGTAGAGTTTAACTCTTCTGAAGTTGAGTCACTAGATATAGGAATGAAATCGAATTCAGGAAATAAAATAGAGGGTTGAAGTCCTGAGTCATCATTCAAGGTATTCTCATTCTCAATGGTAATATCATTGGTTTCCCCTTGAATGATGGGCTCAGTGGATGTCTCAGCTTTGACCACATCTTTATTGACATCACTTACCTCTTGAACTGGGATTGTGTTCATCAGTTCAGTCACTTGTTCAGGAGAGCTCTCAGGTGAGCTTTGAGGAGTGGTTTGATTTTGAATGCCCTCTTTGAATTGTTGATCATTGAAGTTATCCCAGGTTGGAATGTATGTATCAACACAATTCTCAGGATAACCTTTAGACTTGATACTCAGTCTAGTTAGTCTTTTGCTTATCACTTCCTCATTCTCCTTACTCCTGAACTCAAAAGTAGATTCATAAAAAACCATATGAGGTGTTTCTTCCACAACAAGAGTTCTACAATTATAAACTCTGAAAGCTCTACTGATTTGGGAATATCCTAAGAAGATTCCTTCATCAGCTTTGCTATCAAAAGCTTTCAGTTGAGTTTTCCCATTGTTGTGAATGAAACACTTGCAACCAAAGATATGAAAGTAAGATACCTGTGGCTTTCTGTCATTCCATATTTCATATGGAGTTTTTCCTTGATGTTTGGTCACCATGGATCTATTTTGAGTATGGCAAGTAGTATTAATAGCTTCAGCCCAAAATCTTTTAGGAACTTGAGCTTCTGCAAGCATTGTCCTTGCTGCCTCCTTAAGAGTCCTATTTCTTCTTTCAGCTACTCCATTTTGTTGTGGAGTTCTTGCAGCTGAGGTCTCATGAGCAATACCTAATTCTTTGCAGAAATCAGATATAATGGAGTTAATGAATTCAGTGTCCTTATCTGATCTTATCTTTACAATGTTCGGGTTTTTTTCATTGCTAACTTTCTTCAGGAGCTCTGGTAGCCTGAGTTGAGTCTCCTTCTTGCTTGCTAGAAATACCACCCAAGTGTACCTGGAGAAATCATCAACAACAACAAGTGTGTATTTTCTCCCATTGATACTTACAGGGGTTACTGAACCAAAGAGATTCATATGTAACAGTTGAAGTACTCTGTCAGTAGAGGTTGCTACTTTGCTTTTGAAGGATGCTTTCACTTGCTTTCCCTCCTGACAAGCTTTGCATATATGTTCTTTGTTGTATACTTCATTTGGCATTCCCTCCACCAGTCCATGTCTTGCTATCCTGTTCATCATCTTGAAATTCAGATGACTTAGTCTCTTGTGCCACAGCCAATTAGTATCAGTTGAGCTCTTTACAATAAGACATGCATTTGGTGTACAAGACTTCCAGTCTGCAAGATAGACATTTTCTTTCCTTGACCCAGTTAGTAGTACCTGTTGTGAGGATATATTCTTGACAAAACACAGGTTACAAGAAAATTCAACACTGTATCCTTTATCACAAAACTGGCTTATGGACAGAAGATTGTGCTTAAGTCCACTGACAAAGGATACATTGCTTACTCTTACTGAGCCAATAATTAAGGTACCATAACCTTTAGTGGCTCCTTGTGAATTGTCACCAAAAGTGACTTGTGGACCTCCTTTCTCAACAAATTATGTCAGGAGATCTTTGTTGCCAGTCATGTGCCTGGAACATCCACTGTCCAAGTTCCAGACTGAAGATTTTAGAGCTTCTCCTTTGTTGAGGTCCACTGAGCCCTGCAATCAAAATCAAGCTTTAGGTACCCATTTTGTGTTGGGTCCTACCAGGTTAGCTGTACCTTTCGGAATCCAAATTTGCCTCACAGTTCTAATCACTTTAGAATGACTAATTTGTCTTCCATAAACATCTACATAGATTGTTATCTCCCTAGGTGCCTTGGGAGTAAACTTTCTATGGGTGTCAGCCTTTGAAGGAACAAGAACCTTCTTTACATTCTTTCTTTTAGGCTTGGGTGCACATGGCCTAAGTTTTTGTTGATAAGGGTATGAAGGGCCTTTTCCTTTAGGCACAAAAGAAATAGGTCTTCTGTATGAGTGATTCCTTGAGGAGTGCTCATGCCTGGGTGCTTTCAGCTGAGGTTGCTTCATCTGTGAAGACCTCGGCTGATAGTACCTCTGCTGAGATATATTCTGATTAGTCAACTGAGTCTTTCCATTTGGTTTTGGCTGAGTTTGACTTCTCTTTTGTTGGACCTCAGCTGGTCTTTTACCCTTATCTAAAATCTGTGGTTGAAGGGTTACAGACTTAACAAAAACTCTCTTTGTGCCACTTGAAGAAGCAACACTCAGATTCCACACTTGTTATTTGGATTGATCTGAAAGTTTTGAATCTCCTCTATGGCAAGAGAGGGTTTGTTAAGAGCATCAATCCTTTTTAACAAGGTCTCTTCAGATTTATGTAAGCCATCAATTTTCAGGAGAGAATCCTTTATTTGGCTTACCAGTTTTAATTTTTCTTCAGTTAACTTTATCTTAGATTCAGTAAGGTCTTTTATCAGTTGATCTTTGCTATTTCCTTGACTCTTGAGGGTTTCCACCTCTTTTGTTAATTCAATGGTAGACTGAGCTGGGTTAAGATCTGCCTGATTCCCAGACTCAATTAACTTAGAGTTTTCTCTCAGGAGATTTTTGTTTTCATCTTGGAGACAAAAACTTGCTTCTTGCAACCTTGAGAAATCAATCGTCAATTGTTCCAAAGTGGACTGAAGATTGGGTTCCTCAGTTGACTCTGAGCTCAGCTCAGGTGAGTGTTCTAGAGAAATGGATGGTTTAGATTGTACCTCTAGTTCTTCTCTTGCCATGAGGCATATGTCATCATCACTGCTGTCTGAGAACAGTCCATCAGATGACTCCAGATCTTCATCAACATCCTCAACCACCATGACTTTCCTTTCTCCATATTTCCTGTCTCTTTTGGCTTGTCTTTCCTTCCTTTTCTTGGTGCTCGGTTGAGGACAGTCATATTGAAAGTGCCCAAACTTCTTGCATTGGAAACATCTATTGGCATCATCATTCTTTTCCTCAGTAGACTCCTTGGTCTTTGATGATGATCCTTCACCTCTGGTATAGTTCTTGTAATCCTTTCTCTTTTCCAGCTCAGTTGAGCTTTTCTCTCCTTCTCTGGTGTCTTTTTGTGGATAACTTCTTCCTTCTCTGTTATCCCTATAAAATCTTTTATACTTACCAAACGGCTGTTAAGTTTCTCAAACCTTCTAGCCATCTGGCTGAGTTCCTCTTGCATCTCAGCCTTGTTTTGAGATTTGCTTGCCTTTGTACTCTTCTGTGGCTTTGGGGATTTTGGCTCAGTCTCCTTAGCTTTGAAGGCAACTCCCTTCTCAGCTGAGGTCTCATCAGGAGCCCTTTTTCTGTTAAGATCAAACTCATAGGCCTTAAGTTATGAGAATACCTGTTGCATAGACATGCTGGACAAATCCTTGGTATTCTGCATCATCACAGAGTACACATCCCATCTTGAGGTTAACCCCTTCAGGATCTTTAAGGCAACTTCTCTTTTGATGTAGACTTTTCCCAGAGAGTTTATCTCATTCATGATGTCAGTGAACCTCCCATCAAGCTGGTCAATGGTCTCAGTGGGCTCCATGGTGAACTGCTCATACTTTTGAACAGCTACAGAAAGCTTGTTCTCCTTTATCTTGTCAGTTCCTTCACACATGAGAGCAAGAGTGTCCCAAAGTTCCTTTGCAGTCTTGCAATGGATCACTCTTCCCATTACAGAATCTGTAATGGTGGTGTAGAGAATATTCATGGCTATGAAGTTGAGGTTGTTTCTCCTCCTTTCATCTGCAGTAAAGTTATCTTCATCCTTGGGCCATTCTTCTCTTGGATCTGCAATAGTCTCAGTTGTGGTTCTAGGGTTAGGGGTCATAAAAATAAATGGACCTTTAGTAATTACCCTTAACATCTCATCATGCACACAGGTAAGATGAGCTCTCATTCTGATCTTCCAGAAGTCATAATTTTCCACTGAGAATTGTGGAAGTTTGTGATGGGACATATGGTTCAAAGGATTAACTCCCATATTGTTCTCTGCTGGTGGTGCTACCCTAGCTACATTGTCAACCATAATATCTAAACAAGTTTATCAAAAAGATCAATTCAGATGACCAAATAGAAAATACCTTTTTAGCACAAGGTATACTTAGAACAATGGTCTTTTGAACCACTGCTCTGATACTAATTGTTGGTCCCAAAACGAGTAAACAGGTGTATTGGGGGGGGGGAATACACTTGAGGTTACAAATTTAAACTTCTTTAAAACTTATCAGGTTACTTCAGAGTGTAACTCGTCAGTGGACTTTAGGTCTGCTGAGAATTACTTGCGAAAGCTTACTGAGATAATACCTCCACTGAAAGCTCAAGACTTTCAGTTGAACTACTATCTAATTAGCTTTCAACTGCGGATTAGTGAGCCCTTTAGAAAACTCATTTTACTTGATAAACTTTGAGTGGATAACACACACTTAGGAAATAGCAGAATTTAAATACACAAGATATAAAGTGGTTCAGAGATGAATCTCTTACGTCCACTGTCCTGATTAAACAGGAGAATTCCTTTCACTTGGAATTCCTTGTGTTATAGTGCCAAGGTGTATTGATCAATTAATCCTCTCTTAGGATGATTGATCACTAGGATAATTTCAGGTCCTAGTTCCCAAAACAAACCAGCTTTCAGACTGATACAGTTAATCAGCTTACTAACACCACTTAACACTAACTCTCAACCTAACAACTGAGTAGGGTTTTGAGTAGGGTTTTGGTTCCAACTGTTGTGAGATAATCCTTACAGTTTGGCTCAAGGCTTATGATGGATTATCTTTTTCTAAGGTTTGGATCTTGCTTTTAAGCTTGATTACAGAAGGTTTGTTATGCTCTCTACTGATTTGAAACACTTGGGAAATAAAGGTAATTTCGAGTGCTTCTAAAAGGTTATGAATGTAAAGATAGCTTTGATCTTGTGAGTTTCCCGTGCATAGAAATGAGCACGTCCTTCTGTATTTATAGGCTTCCTTGAAATCTTCCCGTTGGATTTGAATCTTCTCAAGTAAGTCTTCTTGTATCTGATTGGTTCAAGCGGCTCTATTTGAAGCTTTACGTCTTGTCAAGAAATGGCTGAAAGACCATGTCTGTTCACCAACTTTCTATAGAATGCTAGGAAAAGACTTTTGGTACTTGTCAGTCTGGGACAGGTCGGCTGTCAGTAGAGTACACCTACGTGTCACCTTCTCATTGGGCCGTTCAGTCTGTTTGCTCAGAATCTTATCTTACTTTAAGGTGGAACTCCTCTGAGAGAACCTTCGTAATTCTTCATTAATTGTAAGCTTTACTGAAATTCGTTTTGCCTTGTTCCAACCAGATTAACTAACAACTTTTAATGTGTTTAGCATTCAATGTGCTTTGTCTCCTGATGGCTTTAGTCTTAGTGAGAATGCACTTAGAAAACATTCAAGACTTAGACTAATTCTCAGATCACTTGTCTTCAGTGGACTTCATCTTCAGTGGACTTCATTCTTCAATACACTCTAGAAATTTATAACTGCACTCCAGTTCCTTAACATTTGAACTGAATTAACTAAGTACTAACTCTACTGAACATTTTACTTACAAATAACTTAGGAGGAATATTTTGACATCTTAATCAAAACTTAAGTCTATATAATTTTCCAACAATCTTGAAAGCTGGATTTGAAATGAAAATCTTGGATAAAATCAAATATAGTCTCGACCTGCTAATTCGAGCATTTCCCTGAAGGAAAATTAAATTTAAATATTTCCCGGAAGGAAAATTAAATTTAAATATTTCCCGGAAGGAAAATTAAATTTAAATATTTCCCGGAAGGAAAATTAATTCGAGCATTTCCCTAGTGGAAAATGAATATGATATCTCCCTGGAGGACGAATGAATTTTATACACCAGTCAACCTACTTGAAAAGGTTATTTGAGAGATCCTACATAGATAAATTTCATCCACTTAGTACACCTATGATAGTTAGATCCCTTGAAGTGGATAAGAATCCATTTAGGCCCAAAGAAGATACAGTGGACATTATAGGACCGGAAGTTCCTTATCTAAGCACTATTTGGTGCATACTTTATCTCGTAAACTGCATCAGTCCGGACATCGCATTTTGCGGTAAATTTGCTTGCGAGATATAGCGTTTCTCCCAGAAGGAGACATTGGAATGATGTTAAACACATTCTATGACATCTCAGACTGGTTATATCTTTCTTTGTGATGATATTGTGATCTCATGAAGATCCATTAAATAATACATTCCCCACTGTAATCGATGAAGACAACACAATTTGTGTTGCACAAATGAGCAACGAGTACGTTAAGAGGAACTTAACGAAATATATTTTCCCAAAATTCTTCTTCTCATACGAACTCCAGAAGAGTGACGAAATTACCACACAATAGGTACGCTCTAGTGACAATCCAGCAGATCTGTTCACCAAGTTCCTACCTACCTCTACTTTTGAAAAGTATTTTATGGTATTTAGATGTGAAGACTTATAAAGTTGTTGTCTCCAGTGGGAGTAACAATATCGAAATAATTCTGAAGATTAGATTCGGAAGATCAATAGTTTTATTCTTTTCCCAGTCGAATATTTTATTCTGGCAACCTAGTCTATGAAGTTTTTGACGAGACATGGACGTCACGTCGTAATGTCTAAGGGAGAGTGTTGTAAATCTAGAAGATTTTATATACCAAATCCAGAAGATTTGATGTGGACATTACTTATGGGTCAAATAACCTGATAGACTTTAGGGTTTTGATATTATATATATATATATATATATATATATATATCCCCATACTCAGTATTGTAACACACACATGTACATACACACGAAATATAGTGGAAAACTCCTGGCATGGTACGCCCCCAGATGTAGTCATTCATGACGAACTGGGTAAATAAATCGGTGTTCCTGTTTGCGTTTCTTTATTTTACAACAAAAATTATGCGGCCAAAATAGACTATTAAACTACAAAATACAAATATTCTTTTCAAGACTAGGATTTTGATTTTTCTTTTATATTATTTTAACATAAAAATATTAAAAGAGTATTATAATTTATAAATAAGTAAAATATTTTTATATCTTATATAATTAATGTATATATTTTTTCTTAAAATATGTGGAATAAATTTTTTATGGATAGAAAATTATAGTGTTGACAAAAAAAAAAAAGATATTAAATTTTCTCACTAACAATTTAAGTATTATAACTTCAAAAAGTATCTTACTCTAAAATATAATAAATCTGAATATATTCTAATCAATGGAAAAATAAAATATTTACATAAAATATGGAATATTATTTTAAATATTATATTAATACAAGTAAATCTTTTTTTCACAGTTGAATGATTTCTCTTCTAAGGTATTTTTGGAAGTTATTTTTTTTTTACAAAATATTGATATATGTTAAATTCGTAGTAGGAAATTGAAATATTTAAGAAAAGATATTGTCACCGAAATAGTATATGATACCAAAAAAATCTTACCACCAAATATAATATATTGCCTTCAATAATAGATTATAATACAAAAGTTTATTTTTGAATAAAATTATGCCGCCAAAATAGACTATTACACTGTAAAGTACATATATTCTTTCACAAACTAAGATTTCAATTTTTCTTTTATATTATTATTTTAACATACAAATATTAAAATAGTATTATAAATGATAAATAAGTAAAAGGTTGTTATATATTATATAAATAATATATATATATATATATATTTAATATGTGGAATAAGTTTTTTATGAATAAAAAATTATATTCTCTACGATTCATTTTTTATTGTCCATTGGAAAGGGCACGAGTTTTAATAAAATAGTTATTTATTAGTATTTGTGGGTATAAAGTAGATTTTTAAAAAGGGGTAAGAGTTGTTTATTAATATTTGTGGGTATAAAGTTAATAAAGTAGTATCATGAGTGTAAATAAAAGATGTTTTTAAGGGGTAAGTTCAAAAGGGTAGTGTTTATTTTTTGCTATTTTGGGTAAGTGAAAAACAATAAAAAAAACCTTCATTTTATGGTAAAATGGATAATAAAAAATGAATCGGAGGGAGTAACATTGATCAAAAAGAAAAAAGAAAAAAAAGAACATTGAGTTTCTTTACTAACAACTTAAGTATTATAACTTTGAAAAGTATCTTACTCTAAAATACAATAAATCTGAATATATTTTAATCAATGAAAACATAATATTTACGTGCAATAAGGGAATATTATTTTAAACATTAAATTAATGCAAGATTTTAAACATTAAATTAATCCAAACATATCTGTTTTCACGGTTGAATGATATTTTTTCATTGATATTTTTAAAATGAAAATAATTGCTTCAAGCCACACTTTTTGGAGGTTAATTGCATAAAACCACCCCAAAAATCCCATTTTATTTCAAAAAATCACACTTTTACCTTTTCAGGTGGTCCCACCCTTTTTATCTCTCCTCCTCCACTCTCTCACTCTCTCTCCCCTCCTCTTCTCTCTCTTTTCCCCTCGGTCAATAAAGACCACCCACCCCCATTACCCCCACATTCTTTTCTCTCTCTCATAAACCCCTCACATACCCCTGCCCCCATCCTTTCTATCTCTCTCTCTCTCTGCATATACCTCACACCCCCACCGCCCCAGCCCTCAACCCCCACCGCCCCAGCCCCAAATCCCAGCCCCAACCCCCACCGCCCCAGCCCCCAGCCCACAGCCCCGCACCGCCACCAGACCCCACCGCCTCAGCCTCCATGCCTCACCCGCACCAGCGGCCATCTGCGCACCGCGACCACCAAAAATCCGTCATTTCTGGTTCAGATCTACAGAGATCGGACCGCTTGGATGGTGTTCGAGTCCGATCCTGCCATCGCGCCGCCCGTCCTCTGCCTCGCCGGAACTAGCCCGTCCTCTGTCTCGCCCGTCCTCTGCCCCGTTCTCTGCATCGCTTGGATGGTGTTCGAGTCCGATCCTGCAATCGCGCCTCACCCGTCATGAGATCTGTGATAATTTGTGCTGCATATTTGGAGTTTTTTTTCCCAAATCTGTGTTGCATATTTTCTTGACTTTATTTCAGAATTTTTTTATTATTTTCTTTATATTTTTTAAGTGGTGATGTGTGTGAAATTTTATTCCGTTATGTGGTATTAATTCAATATGCTAAAGTAGGGGAGCATTTGGAATGGTTACTTGTGGAAAATTGATAATTTACGCTGCAAATCTGTGCTGCATATTTTGGCTGAAATCTGATAATATGTGGTGCATATTTGGCTCAAATTTTCGCTCAATATTTATTATTTGGTTGGAGATGTTGAGTTTTGATTTACAGGCATTTTAATAGGAATTGAGCTGAAAGGAAAATAGAAGAATCTGCAAAGTTGAGGGCCTATATGCAACTAAATTTTGCATTTCCGCAACCATATATGCAACTATATTTTGCATTTCTTCAACCATATATGCAACTATATTTTGCATTTCTACAACCATATATGCAAAATTTTTTTTTCATTTCTGCAAATATTTAATGTAATTTTAGAATTTTTAGATGTAATTTTAAATATGTAATTTTCAAATTGTTGGTAATAAAATTGTGGTTTGTGCATTTATTATTCATTTTTATATGTGTTAATTCACATTAGAAAATGGTTTCTGTTATGAAGAAAAAAATGTTAAAAAAGGCTATAAAAACCTGAAATTCAGAAAATATAAATTAAAATGTGTCTACAAAGAAAAAAAGGATAAAAAAAAAATAGAAAATGAATCGGTTAAATAAAAATTTTAAAAATTCAAAGTGAATTTAAAAAAATACAAAAAGATTAGAAAAAACCTGCAAAGCAGACACATACCTGCCAAAAGTCAGGCATGGCCCACAAGGCAGAAATGGTATGTTGGGAAAATGTATAAGATTTAGGTTTTGATTAGATGCCAAAATGTTCCTCCTAAGTTGTTTTGTAAGTAAATTATTCAGTAGAGTTAGTACTTAGTTAAATAGTTCAACTGTTAAGGAACTGAAGTACATTTAGTAATTGCAAGAGTGTATTTAAGAATGAAGTCTGCTGAAGATGAAGTCCACTGAAGTGAAGTCCGCTGAAGACAAGTGATCTGAGAATAAGTCTAAGTCTTGAATGTTTTCTAAGTACATTCTCACTAAGACTAAAACTATCAGGAGAGGACCAATGTCCACTGATGGGAACTAACAATGCACATTCAATGCTAAACATATTAAAAGTTGTTAGTTAATCTGGTTGGAACAAGGCAAAACGAATTTCAGTGAAGCTTACAATTAATGAAGGAATAAGAAGGTTCTCTCAGAGGAGTTCCACCTAAAGCAAGACAAGAATCTGGGCATGCAGACTTAAGGTCCAATGAGAAGATGACACGTCAGTGTACTTTACTGACAGCCGACCTGCCCCAGCCTGACAAGTACCAAAAGTCTTTCTCTAGCAATCTACAGAAAGTTGGTGAACAGGCATGGTCTTTCAGCCGTTTCTTGACAAGACTTAAAGCTTCAAATAGAGCCGTTTGAGCCAATCAGATACAAGAAGACTTACTTGAAAAGATTCAAATCCAACGGGAAGATTTTCAAGGAAGCCTATAAATACAGAAGGACGTGCACATTTCCAAGCACGGGAAACTCACAATATCAAAGCTATCTCTACATTCATAACAACTAAGAAGCACTCGAAATTACCTTTGTTTCCCAAGTGTTTCACATTTGTAGAGAGCCTAACAAACCTTCTGTAACCAAGCTTAAAAGCTATATCCAAATCTTAGAAAGAGATAATCCAATCCTAAGCCTTAAGCTAAACTTGTAAGGATTATCTCAAAATAGTTGGAACCAAAACCCTACTCAAAACCCTACTCAGTGTTTAGGTTGAGAGCTAGTGTTAAGTGGTGTTAGTAAGCTGATTGTTGTATCAGTCTGAAAGCTGGTTTGTTTTGGGAACTAGGACCTGGAATTTCCTAGTGATCAATCATCCTAAGAGAGGATTAGTTGATCAGTGCACCTTGACACTATAACACAAGGAATTCCAAGTGAAAGGAATTCTCCTGTTTGATCAGGACAGTGGACGTAGGAGATTCATCTCTGAACCACTTTATACCTTGTGTTCTTATTATCTGTTTTCCTAAGTGTGTGTTAATCTCAAAGTTTATCAAAGTAAAACGAGTTTTCTAAGGGCTCACTAATCCGCATCTGAAAGCTAATTAGATAGTAGTTCAACTGAAAGTCTTGAGCTTTCAGTGGAGGTATTATCTCAGTAAGCTTTCACAAAGTAACTCTCAGCAGACCTCAAGTCCACTGGCGAGCTACTCTCTTAAGTAACCTGATAAGTTTTCAAGAAGTTTTAATTTGTAACCACAGGTGTATTCCCCCCCCCCCCCCATACACCTGTTTACTCATTTCGGGGCCAACATGGTAGCAGGATTGTTGCAGAAGCTGTTTTGTGGTGTGGCCCCACAAATTGGGGTGTCTTGAAATGAAGGGAAAGTAGTGGGCTTTAATGCAATTACACCCTCCCAATTGTGCCTATATGTCACTAACCCTTTTAAAATTTATTTTTGCTAAAAATTGATAGATGTGAAATTTGTAGCAAAGAATTGAAATATTTTTTAAAAGATTTTGTCACCGAAATAGCGTATGATTCCCAAAAAATATTACCACCAAATATAATATCTTACCATCAATAATAGATTGTAACACGATTTATTTTTTGGATAAAATTCTACCTGCAAAATAGAATTTGAAACTGTAAAATATAGATATTGTTTTGTAGAGTAGGATTTCAAATTTTTTAACAATTTCAATTTTTATAACTCTTTTTTTTTTTTTGCAAAATATCTGTAAATGTGAAACGTCCACTAGGGAAATTAATTTTAAAAAAAAAATTAAGATTGGCGCCTAAAGGCCAGTTCTTATTGTTGAATTGTGTATTATAAATACCAACACATTAATCCATTGTTCCCACTGTTGGGGAAATTCGGGGTGCCCGAATCTATTCAGGATGAAATTTAAATACGAATTTAAATCTAATTATTACTAGCATAAATTAATCCTAAATTAATTCATGCAATAAATATGCCAACAACAAATTTACATGCATATGAAT
Organism: Ballota nigra; assembly: GCA_947034835.1. Taxonomy (NCBI): domain Eukaryota; kingdom Viridiplantae; phylum Streptophyta; class Magnoliopsida; order Lamiales; family Lamiaceae; genus Ballota; species Ballota nigra. Next base: position 6,746,967 of record OX344721.1, on the reverse strand, counting down.
ATAAACACGTAAAATTCTACGCCGGAATAAATAAGAATTTTACTTATACACGTACCTTTTGAAGCGACGTCCAACCGAGATCTACGGGACAAGCGTACGATCCTATCAACCGTAAAAACCTTCTCAAGTATTCCCTTTCGCCTTATTCGTTCGCCGGTGGGAAGCACTCACAAACAATTTTAAATAACAAGGAATAAAGAAAATATTTATTGCTCTTGATTTTTCCAACACATGGAATTATATACTTGGGGATGAAAAAATCATCCCCTATTTATAAGATGAAGTGGCCGAATTTCTCATGTAGAATAGGGAGAGAAAATCTTTTCTTAGGCCTCCAAGAAATCTTGAATATATCCCATATATTCTTTTCTCCATAATAAAATATTCCACAAAAATCTCAACTTCCTCATTATGGGGCTAATTTTTTAAAATAAGGAGCAACTGAGTAAGAAATACTAGATTTAGATTTTCTTGAATTTATGAGATAATCTTGTATTCCAATAATACATATATTCCATGATATTTTTCCAAGAAAATCAACAAAATCTTTTATCTCTTCAAGATACATATTTTCGAAAATATCAAGAAAAATCAGCAATTATATTTTATTTTATTTTAATCACCTTATTATTAATGGGCTACTTGAGGGGCCTTTAGGAGAATTAAGATTGGACCTCCAATGGACTTCTGAATTTCAATAGTGAGCCTCAATATTATTCAGCCCATTAATATTAATTATTACTACTAATAAATTAATATTGCACTATCCATCTTAATCCATATTACTATAATATGGGCTCCCGGTTATTATTTCCCGTGTTTAAGATTATTTAGTCCATTAATTAATTGAGCTTTTGAATAGCTCTAAATTAATTAATATCGTTTACCTTAGAGTAAAGACAACTCAACATTATTATCCGTACCGAAGAAATCAATTCTTCACTTGTAAGATTTGGTAAGATAAAACTTCTGAGCCCACCAAGGGGATAAATCACACGAGCCGTACTCGCACATGTTTCTCCGTATTAAACTTTACAATCGTCGTATGATTAATATTACTGCCCAAAACACAAGGTATGAAGTCACGATGATTCTCACCTTTTAATTATTAATCACACACAGTCTTATTTAAGTGACGGGGATTAAGAAATCAATAACCACTGAGGTCCAATTCTTCACATTTCATAACAGAAGAATGTATCATCGTTGTAGGTCCTCTTCAACACATACTAAATGTGCTAGTGCAATCTCTTGGTCAAGACAGGTCAATCTGAAATATACACATCGACCTTTCACGGCGGATTGTTAAATTCTACCTAGGTCGTGAATTTATACGTTTAGTTACAAGGAAATCGTTCATAAGATCTTCTGTAATCTGGTATCACTACATTAACTATAATGTAACACATACTATATTGAACGGGTTGCAATAAATATATAACATCCATTCATATTCAAAGCAAATGCGATAAAATAATTATTCTCATAAAACAAAGTGTTTAGTACATGAGTTATACGAAGTAAAAGCATATTTTCACATATAACTCCAACACCCACACAAACATTTACATAATATTTCATTTTAATTATGACATCTTTTTTGTCAAATGTTACCTTTAGATCTGAAATGTGTGATTCTATCTTTAGAGTTAAACTTTTGTGTTCGATAGTTATTGTATCTTCATACCATGGGGGAAAATTGGGCATGCAAGTATACAATAACTGTAATTTTAAATAATATTGTGTTGTGCTAATTTGAGATTGAATGTGTGAATTAGTTAATATTTTTTAAAATTTTAATTTATTCATGTTTAGTACTCCCTCCGTCCCAGTTTTGTTTTCCCATTTACCAAAAATGTTCGTCTCAATTTTGTTTTGTCATCCCTAAAATAGAAACTACTTTATTCATTCAAATAATATTTTATTCACCATTCTCAATACTACTTTATTAATTTAAATACTATTTTATTCATCATTCATCATTCCCAATACTATTTTAATCATTTAAATACTAAAATTCAACTCTCGCATTAAACTCCGCGCACAGTCAAACGAAAAAATAAATCTGGGACGGAGGGAGTATTTTTTTATTATTTGTTGAATTGTGATTACAATTTTAAAATTATATCGAAATTACAAGATATTTTTTTAAAAAAAATTAATATTTATAATTTGAAATAATAATAACAAATTTTTTTTTCAGTCCGCGAAATTCATGGGATTACAAATAATATTATCTTATGAAACTCAGTGGCCGAACCACCTCCCAGGTAAGCATCGTGTTTTAGACTAAAATTATTTCTATACTTTTTGTTACTAAGGAAGGTAGGAATTGAGAAGTTAATTAACTTAGTTATTTCATTCTTTAATCTATACTAATATAATAACAAAATATTCTAAAAATAAAAACTAATTAAAAAGTTATACCAATTTTTTTTTTATAAATATGATATTTAATATTTTGACATAATTAATGTGCAATTAATTAACAAATTTTTTTTATTGTGTTTAAAAAAAAGACTAGAAAAATGTACGATTATAATTTGTTTGATTATTTTCTTTTATATCCTTTTTTTTCTCCAATTATTGTAACTTATTATATTCTAATATTGATTTTAGCAATAAAAAATTCCTAGCAAGTCATTTTGTTTATAAGGGACTTATGTGTGAGTTTCACTAAAAAAAAAATTGGGTTATTATCTTCTTTAAATAATAGTTGGCTTGAGCATCATAAACCTATAAGTCATATAATATAGTAAATGAGGTTTGTTTCATGTATAAGGTCATCTATCTATCTTAATAAAAGTTTTGAAGCATTTATTTTGATAACAATTTATAATTGAACTTTTTTTTTATGAGGAACTTTTATGTGAGACGATTAATATCATACACGTGAGATGGTGTTTCACTTAAATACTTATGTAGTACTCTCCTTTAAATCAACTATTGAATCCCCACAAACTCATAAGCATATAGTAAATGAGATTCGATTCGTGTATAAGAATGTATCATAACGATCATAATAAAATATTAATTTGAGACACGAAAAGTTTGTTGATAGCCGAACAACTGAGCAAAGTTCAAATAAAGAAAAGATGATTAAGACAAGAAATGAAGGAGCTAGCAGCTGAGTAGTTAAAGCATAGCTAGTACAGTTAAAACAATTTGTCAAAGTATTGACTATGCGAGCGTACAGTTGGACAAGAGTCAAGCATGTTGAGCGAGCAACAGAGGAAGAAAAGGTTCAAGTCCCCAACTAGAAAGCCTACAGGCAAATAACTTGTCACCACAAAGAACACCAAATAAAACTTCATTATTAAGCATTGTACTAAAAGCAAACAAGTTTCTTAACACTTGTCACTTGTACATATACAGTAGTTTAGGAATAAACAAGTGTCTTAACACTTGTCACTTTATTAAATAGGGTGATTAAGGAGGTGACACCTCAACCTTACTTAGTATGTATAAATACCCCATTTCATGAATAAAAATAACAAGTCCAATATCACAAATTACACATATATGCTGCCAAATTCTCTCCTTAGCAATCTTTGATATATTTCTTATCCTTGTTAATTTGTTTGGTGATCTTAATTAGCATAAACAACCACTAAATCATCCAATCGTAGTAAGGTCATCAACAAAGTTTTAAAAAAAATCATGCAAAAATTGAAACACAAAGGATCCACTTGGTAGGTCTTCTTATTTGAGGTGAGATAATTGTAGGGGATACAAATTTAGTAGTGATTAGGTATATTACACTGCTTGATAGATTGTATTAGGAAACTTTTTTCTTTTCAATCCATAATAAATTTGTAGGGGTAGGAAACAAATACAATTTATTATTGATTTGATCATTTAAAAACTCATTTTGTACCATTGCAGGGGTAATAAATTCGAATTCACATTAAATAGTATATCCTATCAAGCAACTTATAAAGAGAGAATAAGGTCATAATATATATGGACAACACATATGTTTATGAAACACTTATTAAAATAATATTTATAAGTGTATTTCAAATATAAAATAGAGATGTTTTAAACTATTAAAAAAATTATTAACTACTATATATTTATAAAATACATTGAGACTTTTAATTTTGTTGTATAAGTTATATGTAAGACTATATATAAAGTGTAGAGTCATCTTAGATGTACAAAAAAAACATCCTTAGTGTCAATTTGCACAACTGAAAATCATCATTAAATTACATATTCCGGTGAATTAGGTGATTTCGAAAGAGAGTTTTAATATGTTGGTCATGTGATGGCTTGTGTATTGAGCCTATACTGACACATATCTGTAAGTCTGGGGGCCCCATCAAATGAATCGAAATGAATTAAGCAAGTAGAAATGAATTAGGAAATAGGGTAAAAATGAATTAGGCGAGCGATTATACATGAACTAGATGAGTAGCATTTTATTTATGCGGGTTGTTCGCAAAACTTAATTTAAACTTTTTTATTTTATTAACACATCATCAAATTATTCAATATTATAATGTTATATAATACAATCTATTTTAAAAAAAATATGACTATCAGTCGAAATAAAATTTACACACACCAAAGATAACCTTAAAAAATTTCTTGAAAGTCTTCACCCATCGATTTGCAATACATAGAAAATAAACATAATATCGTCAAGATAGAAGAAGAGAGAAAGAAGGAAAGTAAAGTTTATATGAAGAAAAAAATATCTTTAAAAATAAACTAATCATCGAATATTAGCAATTAGACATTTATGTGTGGACAAATAATCAAACACTAAAATATTGTGAAAAAAACAAAGAAGGAATAAGAAAAAATATAGAGTTTGAGATAATTAAATTGTAAATAATCAAGAGTCTTTTGAAGAAATATACATATATTTTTAACTCAAGTTATATACAATAAATATTCAAATTTCATAACAATTCATGATTAACTTAATTGGTAAACATAATAAAAAAAAAATCACGAGGTCCATAGTTCATCATGCCACATAACACTGAAATCTCTCAGCATTCGACATGTAGGCGAAATCAACCACAAAGTGACATTTCAACAACTTCAAGCTCTCTATTAATATAATAAGGGGTTAGGTGAGTTGTGTGTAGAAATAAGTAGGCGGGCGATTAGAACTGAATTAAGTGAATCGTGTGTAGAAATGAATTATGTGAGTTGTGTGTAGAAATGAATTATGTGAATTGTGTGTAGAAATGAATTATGTGAATTGTGTGTAAAAATAAATTAGGCGAGCGATTAGATATGAATTTGGTGAGTTCTAAAGAGAGGACTTAGGGACGATTTCTAAAGAACTTCATACATTATGTATAATTTCTGCTTATTGAGATATATCTCACATAGTTTATGCATGGTAGATAACCCTGATAACGTGTGACGACCTGTTCATACTGAACTAGTTGCGGTGCTCTTGCAGGATTTTGAGTTGTTGTGTATATAAATGATGACCTGCGGGTAGAGGCCAGTCTAGAAATTCAAAATAGGGTATGCACAATTATTATAATATTAAAAAAAAATAAACTTATAAAATTCAAAATGTAAAGTACTCATCTCGTCCAATTTTTACACGAGTTTTAAGAATATTAATTATTTATGTATAAAATAATTATTATGGTAAAAAGTGAAGGGCAATAGAGATGTCAGTAGGATAAAGATAAAGTGTTGTGGGTATTGCTTTTTAATTTTTGGTGATATATATTCTAATTAGTTTGTACAATATATATATATAGATATAAACATTCTAAGTTTGGACGGAGGGAGTATGTCTTAAAGATATGATTAACATAAAAAAATAGAGTATGTAGAAGGGGCAATTACACATAGGTTCCTTTGTGTAGTGTTTATTAGCATTTGATTCATTACTTTTCATAAAATACAAGTAGGGTTTTTTTTGTGGGGCTCAAACCCTTTACCTCCACTGCCCCAACCCCCTCCCCTTCCTCCCACCTTTTTCTACTCATTTGACCGACTACATCCCCCCAAAACCTTCATCTATTATCCCCAAGCCCCATTTGCATTTGAAAATATTAATTAATAAGGTTTTAATTTTATCAAATATTTAATCCTTTTAATAATTTGAATAGGCACACTATATTGTCGATTTTTCTTTTATCAAGTGTATTGAAATATTAATTGATAAAGTTTTAATTTAATCAAATAATTAATTATTATTTATTAATATTTTAATCAAATGTTCAATTCTTATAATAATTTGAATAGTCATAACTAATAATACTTTCAAATTTATTAAAAAATACAAGCATAATAATTTGAACAACTATTTTGCCAATTCTCTGTTCATATTCAGATTTTTTGTTCAAAGTTATTGCAGTAAAAAAATTTAATACAATTTTTGAATATATATTTTGAATATTGACTTTTCTCTAGCAATTTTTTCAATTTTTAATACTTATTTGGGTAATATTTTTTCCGATTGAGCAAAAATTATATGCAAATAATATTATTTTAAATCTAAATTTTACAAATGCAAAATTAAGTGTGCAGAAACTCTAAATTTACATATTTACATCTGAAAATTTATCAATGCAAAATCATTATTCAAAAAAGGTTTATTTGTGTTCATACACCAAAAAAAATGTTAATATACCAGAAATTTACAAACGCAAAAATATTGGGCAAAAAAATAGTACAAAACTTGGCATTTTGAACAGTGATTTTTCATAACATTTTGCAGAATTTCTTCTCAAAAATCTTCTTTCCAGTTTCTTCAAATCTTCTTCCAGATTCTTCACAAACCTTCTTTACATTTTCCACAAAAAATTCCTAAAAATCACCAAACAAAAAGAAATAATGTGATGAAATATTCAACTATTACAGTAGAAATAAATCAATATTTCCATCACGTTCGTTCATTCATTCATTAAAAAAAAATTGAATATAAACCTAGCACTTAAACATTTGAATATTGATCCGAGAACTTAAAAAATCGAATATTAACCCAGAATTTAAATCAATAATTACCTGGGATTGTTGTTCGCATTTTCACACCCTTCTGATTGTTGTTCGTCTTCGTCGTTTCTCGGATCCGGATATATCTGGATTGCATCGATTGTCGACGGCGGCGGTAACCGATGGACCCCCGACGTCGTTTGGCGTAGATCGACGACGCCACAACCTCGATCGTCAACAGATCTGAGATCGCGACGCTGTGTGAGTGACTACGTGAGTGAGATAGGGCGGCGACGCATGTGAAAGGGACGGCGGCGCCGCGTGTGAGAGGGAGGGGATGGCGGCGCCGCGCGAGCGGAGAGGGAGGGGAGGGCGGCTCCGCGCCGTGCGAGGGGAGAGGGAGGGAGGCGGCGCCGCGCCGTGCGAGGGGAGAGGGAGGGTGCTGGCGCCGCGCGCGAGAGAGAGAGGGAGAGAGAGAGAGAGAGAGAAAGTGAAAGAGAAAAAGAGAGAGAGAAGAGAGATATGAGTGGGTGCGTGGGTGTGTGGATGCCAGCTAGTAGGGGGGTGGGGTGGGGTGGGTGGGGTGGGGTCGGATTTTTTTATTAATATTTTAGAACCTAGTTGTATTTTTTAAAATGGGAGGAACCAAATGTTAATAATGGTCTTAAGGGGGAACCAAATTGTAATAATCTCTATGTAGAATGTGAAATTTATTTATGCATAAAATATTTTGTAGTATTTTTTAGTAGAACAACTCATAATACCTTATAATTAGTAAAAACAACTAATCCTCTAGGGAAACAACATTCCCTTCATATTTCAACTAATACTCTTTAGCAAAACAAATATACCCTTCATAACTAATACCCTTTGGTGAAAACAAAAAATATATTTTTGTAAAACAATTCATACCCTCCAAAGTGGTTTATGTGTGAACTAATTTCACTCTATGTTTTGCCCAATAAAATATAGATAATATAAAACTTGAAAACATATAATATTAAAAATTACAAACACTAAACTTTTTTTAATCTAAAGTAAAATATATACTCTTTATATTTTATATAGCCTAAAAGTTACAATTAAAATAAATATTATATATATATATATTTGGAATATCATACTCCTGTATCAAAGAGTTCTGGACATTATTGTCCTTAAAGCTGAATATATTCATCAAGAAATGATTGTATTGAATCATAAACACTAAACAAAAACTATACTTCTACGATCAAATGGCTTTGATACCAAATTTATACCGGATCGTATCTAACTATATCAATAGTATCCTGTGGATCTTTTCCAAACCAGATAGGACTGACTGAGAAATTCCATAGTCTATGAGTTAACCTGAAAAAAGCTTTACGCCCACAAACGCCTGCGCCTATCCATCGGCATAACGGCAAAAGGGCACGCCCACATAGTTAACTCATAGATATCACTGGAAAACTCAAACCTATCGGTTAAACCAACGCTACCTTTGATATAGTAACATACAGATACAATAGAAACAAGCTAACAAATGCATCTGAAGGTAGAGTATAGCTATGCTAGGTCATGATTCAATACAAGATAGATTAGCCGACCATTAAGGCGGCGATACTAAGTAAGAACTCAAAAAACAGGAAAGTAAAAGAAAACAATATACCTTAAAAAGCCACCAGGGCAAACAGTTTATTCACAAACAAAGAGAACAGCTTGAAAGATTACAAGGGGGTTTGTAGAGAGAGAAAGAGAGAGCGAGTCTAAACTCAAGCGTGTTCTAAAACAGAAAAGAAAAGCCCTATATATAGGGGAGGAAGAGCCGGACATGAGACCCCGGATTCCAAAATAAAAAATGAATAGTAGAAACTATTCAGGAACAGAACTTATTCTGTTGGTGACGCAAGCAGTGACGACCTTGTTGATGACGTATGCGGTGACGACCTTTAATTCGTCTTCCTGAAAAATCCTCTGGTTTTTAGATTGCCAAAAGAGAAGCTTGCTTTTGCAGAAGAAAAAGAGTCTTCTTGAACCTCTCTATTTGTTGAGGATTGAAGTGAGAATTTTCGAAAATTGGGATATAAATCTCAAGGAGTCTGATCTTCTTACTAAGAATCTTAAGATAATTCTTATCTTTAATCAGATTATTATTCTCATCAAAATTAATATGGAAAGGGATCTGCCAAATTTTGTGGTGCAGACCGCGATCATTTCTGAGGAGAAATCTCCAGTCTCCAGGGTAGATTTCTTCCATAAGAGCTAAACTTTATTTTTCCCTTTAAGGGATTCTTTGAGTAGATCAAAGCTTTCTTGGATGGAGAAGCAAACATCATCTTCTTCATTTGGGTCTTGAGAATCTTGCATGTCTGACCCAGAAGCCACAGAGGATTCAGATCTTAAATCTGAGGAAAAATCTATGTCATTAAAAAGATTCTTCTTGAGGTGATCCATATAGAGATCAACAATTTTTCCTTTTTCAAGGATTCCCTGATATCTCTTGGTATACTCAGACAGGGTAGGAAGAGTTCCAGAGATTATCTCTTTGTTGAAATCTTCAATCTTAGATCGAATTTTTTCAATATTTTCCTGGATGGGCGGTTCCTGAGAACCCTCCTGGACAACATTTAGGTTGCCCCAAAATCTGGTAGAACTTATTCTCCATAAGCAAGGTAACTTGAATTCAGTATAACCGAATTCTGGTCTCCACTTCCAGACCCAAGGAATACCTGAGTCAACAAAGAACCTGAAAGTGGTTTTCTCACAAGTATTATGAGTATTTCTTGAAGAAGCGGCAATAGAATATTCTTCAAGAAGGGGTTTCAAATGTTCAGGCAGAATATCTACCGAAGCCCCATAGGTATTCCACCAAGAGGTGAACCAGTTTGGAATTTGATTCCGTCCAATATTCTCGCAGATTTTAATCAGCCAAGTGTGAGAATGCTTAGCATTCTGATGGAGAAGAGTTTTATAAAAACTTTCAACGTAATCCCAGTAATTATACTGGTAGGTGGCCTGACTATTTTTATTAGTCACCTTCCTCTCAGAAAGAGGTGAAGTTCCCCATTCTTGGATGGAGAAAATCTTTTTGATCACAAATTTTGAATAATTTATATTATTCTTGATCATAAAGTGAGAAATATCAACACTTCCCAGCTCGATGAGAATATTCTCATAAAACCCTCTGGGTTTATAAGTCTGGTTTGCCCAAGAAATATTTGGGATATATTTTTCCATGAGAGTCCATGGGGAATTTTTAAAATCCTCGTCACCATCTTCTATAAGAAGAATCAAACTTTTGTTTGGAGAGTCAAAAAATTTACTCTCTGTTTGAACCGTGGAAGCATAAGAAACTTCCTCATCATTTTGAGAATTATTCTCTGTTGATGTAGAGGCTTTAGCCCTTTGTTTAAGGAATTCTTGGAACTCCTTTTGCTCTTTTGAAGAGCTGATACCAGAAATATTCTGGTTGTAGAGAGATCTTTGTCCCATTTGTATGATTGGAGGTCTCCCTCCTCTGCCTCCTCTTCCTCTAAAAGAGGAATAGGAACCTCTGCCAGAAAGGCTCATAACTGTCATTCAAGAAATATATTCTCGGGTTAGAAAATCAGGAATATGATTATCATTTCCTTTAAGATGGACAATATTAAAATCAAAATAGGCAAGATGAGATTGCCATCTGGCAAACATTTGTTTGGAAACATTATGTTCCACATCCTTAGTAAGCATAAAAGTGGCAGCCTTACAATCAGTTTTAATAGTAAACTTTTGATTGTATAAATCATCCTGAAATTTTAGAATACTTTTAACAATAGCTAAAATTTCTTTAGCCACGGTAGAATAATTTTTCTGAGAAGTATTCCATTTCCCAGAGTAGAATCTGATAATATACTCCTGCTTATTAATATGATTAATTTGTTTTAAGATACTTCCATAGCCTAAATCAGAGGCATCTGTTTCAACCGTTTTTTCCCAAAGGGGATTAGAAATAGAAAGGCAAGGAATATTCTTCACCTTTTCTTTAATTTTTGAAACAGCTTTGGTATGATTATCATTCCAAGGTGGGGGATTCTTTTTTAGTCTATCATATAAAATAGCAGAGTCTTCCGCAAGATTCTTAATATAAGAAGAAACATAATTAAGACTTCCAAGAAATCTCTGAAGCTGAGTTTTATCAGTAATAATGTCTGGAAATTTATTTCCAAAATCAATACTTCTTTGAATAGGGATAATATTCCCTTTTTCAATAAAATGACCCAAAAATTTAATTTTTGTTTGGAATAAAACCATTTTAGGTTTTGAAACGACAAGACCATTTTTTATGACTATCTCTTTAAAGATATCCAGATGCTTAAAATGCATATCAATGTCCTTGGAGAAAACAAGAATATCATCAATATAGACAATAATGAAATTACTAAAAGGATTAAAAATATCATTCATAATTTGTTGAAATTCTGAGGGAGCATTCTTCAAACCAAAAGGCATGACAGTCCACTCATAATGCCCAGAAGGGACATTGAAGGCAGTTTTGTACCTATCAGCAGGGTTAATTTGAATCTGCCAAAATCCAGATTTTAAATCGAATTTAGAGAAGACAAGAGCATTTACTAACCTGTCTAAAAGATCCTTTTTATTAGGAATGGGGTGTCTAACCCATTTCAAAGCTTTATTAAGAGGTTTATAATTAATGACTAACCTCGGAGCACCTCTTTCTTGTTCGGAATGTTTATTAACATAGAAAGCCGTGCAAGACCAGGGGGACTTAGAAGGTGTAATAAGCTTCTTTTGTAATAAAGAGTCAATTTCTTTTTTACAAAGATCTAAATAATCGGATTTCATTTGGCAAGGCCTAGATTTAGTAGGAATATTAGTATCTTTAAAATTTTCTTCATAAGGAAGAGAAACAATATGTTTCTTTCTGTTCCAAAAAGCATTTGGAAAATCATTGCAAATATCAATAGAAAACTTATTAAATATAAGCCGAATCTTATCCTGAAGTTTAGGGTTTTTAATCCTATCCTCAATGGTAAAAGAATTAATTTCTTCTTTGAGAAAATTGATTTGACTTTTTTCATAATTAATTTGATTTTGAATGATATCAAAGATATTGTTATAAGGTTTAGTAATGAAACTAAAGGAGATAGGTGTTTCTTTATAAACACCAGAGATACCTGTTTCACTGACTTTAATCGGATAAATCTTTTGGATAAAAGGAAGACCAATAATCATTTGGCTGGAAAGATTTTTAACAATAAGAAAATCATTGGGAATGCAACAATTATTAATGCACACAGAAGCATTTCTGAGTTTATACTCAATCTTTAAAGAACCTCCTCCTGCATGTGAAAGAGATTGAGTAGTTTTTTCAAAAAACTTAGTGGGAATAATGCCTTCCTGGATAACATTCTGGTCGGCACCACTATCAATCATAGCAATAAAATCCTTTTTAAAAGAATTATTGATAAGAAGAGATATCTTCGTGTACCATTTTCTAGACATAACAATATTTATTGCAGAAAGATGGTTTTTATCAATATCAAGCTCACCTAAAGAAGTGGTGCAAGAATCATTAATTTTTTCTTTACCCTTTTCGACAAGAGAAAGTCGAAGAGACAGATCAATATTCTGCTTTTGAAGGATTTTAACATTATTCTTGATATTTTCAATTTCCTGTGTTAAATCATTTATTGTAACAGGATTCTGTTTAATATTTTTACTTCTGAGAGTTTTCTCTAATTCTCCCATATTGTAATAATTGTTATTACTGACCTTCTTAGAAAGGCTGGTATTGTTTTTAGAAGAAGAAATATCAAACTGTTCAATAATTTTATCCCTTAGACTGGGATCTTTGATTTGTTTAAGAAAATCAATAAAATTATTGTTATCATCTAAGACACTTATATTCATGTCTTGAAATTGACTTATAAGTTTATAAAAATCATCATCTTTATTGTTATTGATACAATTGAGATTTTGACAAGGTTCGCCATTTAAGCAATTATCACAATCTTTCTCATTATCAGAGTTTGACTCTTTAGAGAAATCAGTGTCAGAATTTTCAGAAATTTTTTCTTCTTCAGACACATTATTTTCAATATCCATAATAATTTCAGAAATTGTTTTCTTTAAAGCATCATCAATATCAAGGTTATTGATTTTATCTTTAGCATAACATTGGTTAGCATAATGGCCATTTCTGCCACACTTTCGACAAATAATACTGTCAAGGTAATTTTTTCCTTTAAAAGAATCTCTTTTCCCCTTTCCACGCCTATAGGCATGTCTTTTTTCACGATCATCACCCTGTTTATCAGGATAACTCTTATGCTTTTTATTCCTTCTTTTAAAAGTAGTATCTTTACGGTCTCTTTTATTCAGACTGGTTTTAGTTTTAGAATTATCTAAACCAAATTGGTCACAGAAATGACCTAACTGCTTCTTTTCTAAGAGATTATCTCTTTTCATTTGATTTCTTAATTTGAGCTCATTACAAAGATTTAATCCCTCTTGGACACAAATACTGATAATTTTTCCAAAAGAGTGTAATTCATAATGGATAGAGTCAGAGTCTTTTCTTAAAATTTTCTTGACTCTTTCAGCAAAAAGATAAGGAAGACCATCAATAAATTTATTCTTCCAAATATCTTGATTACAATCAGGGATATCATAAATTCTGGATAAAAAGGTATCTTTGTACCACCTGAAATCAGTCAGTGTTTTACACTTCATATTTAAAAGAAGAGTTTTAGTATTTTCAGATTTATTAGTAAATCTGCCAGTAAAGTGTTCTAATATAGTACACACAAGAGAATAAACAGCATCAGTTTTAACTTCATTATTCTCAGTTTTAATAGAAGAAAGAATTTCATTTCTATTATTGGGACTTAAATAATTATCCCACCAACCTTTGAGTTGGCCAGTAAAACCAACAGTTATTGCCTGAGCAGTTTGCAGATCATTATTACCACAAATTCTACAAGCAGAACTATACATAAGCATTCTATGACACTGAGCGAAAATATGTTTATCACTAGCACCATCAATATTCCATTCATAAATACTTTTTCCCGAATAAGAGGTGGTGAAAAAGTTTTCCTGTTCTTCATGGAGAACATCAAGAGGAGTGGGCCTTTGATAATAGTATTTAGTCAAGTTAGGTTTATCAGCCCATTTAATTTTATTAATACTTGGATTATCAAGCTCATAGGAACTAGAAGGTTTATCTTCAAGTTCATTATCTAAAACTGAAATATTAATATTCATTTTTTCAAGTTTTTCATTAAGAATTTTCTCAATTTCAGAAACAGAAGCTTCAGTTTTAAAATCCTTAATTTCAATAGGAGATTGAATAGAAGAGGCAGTTTTGATAACAGTGTCAATTTGACTGTCCTTTTCTTCAGACTTAGTCTGAGAGACAATTTTATTTTGTAAGGAAATAATTTTATCAATTTTTCCATGTAAAGAAATAATTTCTTCTCCGAGAATGGAGAGATAAATATTGCAGAAGTTATTCTGCTCAATCATATAATTTATATGCTTAGCCGTAATCTGAAGAGTATCATTTTCAATAATTTTAGAATTTGGTATTTTAAAACCTTTTCTAAAGATGATTATTGATATAGTTAGATACGATCCGGTATAAATTTGGTATCAGAGCCATTTGATCGTAGAAGTATAGTTTTTGTTTAGTGTTTATGATTCAATACAATCATTTCTTGATGAATATATTCAGCTTTAAGGACAATAATGTCCAGAACTCTTTGATACAGGAGTATGATATTCCTGAAAACCTAGATCTGTTAAACAGATGGACTATCCCAAGGATAGAACCTAAAACGGTTTACAAAATCGGAACTTTTGAAAGAATAGGTCTTAGACAAGTAGTTAAAACTACTGAATCCTCGATTTCTTTAAATAATGAGGAAATGGTTATTAAGTTACTTAATAAAAGTGATATTTCTCCTTATAAATTTACTCATAAGTTTATCCATATTGGATGTGTTCAAATTGCTTTCAGACCTCTTACTCTTAAAGGTCTCCCGGAAAGCTTTCTTGCTGCTTTAAGAGATGGCAGAAATTGTAACTGGAAACAGTCCCTTATGGGAGTTATTGAGTCCAGTCTTGCGTTAGGACCTGTTTATTTCAATGTTTATCCTAACCTTGCTCTCTCTTTATCTGATGAAAATATTCTCAATGCTTTAACTTTAAATGTTAAAACTCATGGTTATGATTATATGCCAGGTACGCAGGTTATATGTATTTGCTACCGTATTTACTATAAACCTCTTTTTTCTCTAAATCCTATGTGCAGGATAAGTGAAAAGGATAATAATGAGACTATTCTCATTGAAACTAATTTTGGTAAGTCTAGTATTACCAGAAGAAAGCATATAAAGTGGGAAGAAATTAATTTTCCTGATAACTGGGTTTTAGAACAATCTGTGTCAAAAATTCCTTTTATTAACAGTGACCTAAGTCACATAAAACATGATAATAATGGTGTTATTAATATTGGTTTTAATAGCCAAAGGAGACAAAATTCTCTTTCAAGGTCCTTCTCAGGACGCTCTTATATTTCTCCTTTAGATTACGAGGTTAATTTTCCCTCTTCGTCTAGAGCTTCTACTTCTCACTACAGAGAAGATACGTTTTCTAAAAATAATGTTTTTGATGAAAACGATGTTATTATTAATAAAAATAATATTATTCATAATGCCGAAAAAGAACCCGAAACAATTTCGGAATGCAATTTCAAACTTTGATTTATGGATATTAAACCCATCCTTGATTTTGCAAAAGGTTCTTCTACAAGAGCCTATATCAATAATGAGTTTAATGATCCTAAATGGGATAATTTTAGAATTTGGTATTTTAAAACCTTTTCTAAAGATGATTTAGATTTCTTTGTCAAAAGTTTTTATAAATTTTGTGAAGAAAACAATGAAATCACTTTTTATGTTCCTTGGTTCATGAAAACCTTTTATATTGATTTTATATCTGTGATTGAGCGTGATTATAAAATCGTTGCCGGAGGAATTCAAAGATCGATATTTCCTCCTCATATCCCTTTTCAAATGGAAAAGAATGGCAGAACTTTTAACTTTCTACCATTCTCTAAAATTATTGAAAATGATACTCTTCAGATTACGGCTAAGCATATAAATTATATGATTGAGCAGAATAACTTCTGCAATATTTATCTCTCCATTCTCGGAGAAGAAATTATTTCTTTACATGGAAAAATTGATAAAATTATTTCCTTACAAAATAAAATTGTCTCTCAGACTAAGTCTGAAGAAAAGGACAGTCAAATTGACACTGTTATCAAAACTGCCTCTTCTATTCAATCTCCTATTGAAATTAAGGATTTTAAAACTGAAGCTTCTGTTTCTGAAATTGAGAAAATTCTTAATGAAAAACTTGAAAAAATGAATATTAATATTTCAGTTTTAGATAATGAACTTGAAGATAAACCTTCTAGTTCCTATGAGCTTGATAATCCAAGTATTAATAAAATTAAATGGGCTGATAAACCTAACTTGACTAAATACTATTATCAAAGGCCCACTCCTCTTGATGTTCTCCATGAAGAACAGGAAAACTTTTTCACCACCTCTTATTCGGGAAAAAGTATTTATGAATGGAATATTGATGGTGCTAGTGATAAACATATTTTCGCTCAGTGTCATAGAATGCTTATGTATAGTTCTGCTTGTAGAATTTGTGGTAATAATGATCTGCAAACTGCTCAGGCAATAACTGTTGGTTTTACTGGCCAACTCAAAGGTTGGTGGGATAATTATTTAAGTCCCAATAATAGAAATGAAATTCTTTCTTCTATTAAAACTGAGAATAATGAAGTTAAAACTGATGCTGTTTATTCTCTTGTGTGTACTATATTAGAACACTTTACTGGCAGATTTACTAATAAATCTGAAAATACTAAAACTCTTCTTTTAAATATGAAGTGTAAAACACTGACTGATTTCAGGTGGTACAAAGATACCTTTTTATCCAGAATTTATGATATCCCTGATTGTAATCAAGATATTTGGAAGAATAAATTTATTGATGGTCTTCCTTATCTTTTTGCTGAAAGAGTCAAGAAAATTTTAAGAAAAGACTCTGACTCTATCCATTATGAATTACACTCTTTTGGAAAAATTATCAGTATTTGTGTCCAAGAGGGATTAAATCTTTGTAATGAGCTCAAATTAAGAAATCAAATGAAAAGAGATAATCTCTTAGAAAAGAAGCAGTTAGGTCATTTCTGTGACCAATTTGGTTTAGATAATTCTAAAACTAAAACCAGTCTGAATAAAAGAGACCGTAAAGATACTACTTTTAAAAGAAGGAATAAAAAGCATAAGAGTTATCCTGATAAACAGGGTGATGATCGTGAAAAAAGACATGCCTATAGGCGTGGAAAGGGGAAAAGAGATTCTTTTAAAGGAAAAAATTACCTTGACAGTATTATTTGTCGAAAGTGTGGCAGAAATGGCCATTATGCTAACCAATGTTATGCTAAAGATAAAATCAATAACCTTGATATTGATGATGCTTTAAAGAAAACAATTTCTGAAATTATTATGGATATTGAAAATAATGTGTCTGAAGAAGAAAAAATTTCTGAAAATTCTGACACTGATTTCTCTAAAGAGTCAAACTCTGATAATGAGAAAGATTGTGATAATTGCTTAAATGGCGAACCTTGTCAAAATCTCAATTGTATCAATAACAATAAAGATGATGATTTTTATAAACTTATAAGTCAATTTCAAGACATGAATATAAGTGTCTTAGATGATAACAATAATTTTATTGATTTTCTTAAACAAATCAAAGATCCCAGTCTAAGGGATAAAATTATTGAACAGTTTGATATTTCTTCTTCTAAAAACAATACCAGCCTTTCTAAGAAGGTCAGTAATAACAATTATTACAATATGGGAGAATTAGAGAAAATTCTCAGAAGTAAAAATATTAAACAGAATCCTGTTACAATAAATGATTTAACACAGGAAATTGAAAATATCAAGAATAATGTTAAAATCCTTCAAAAGCAGAATATTGATCTGTCTCTTCGACTTTCTCTTGTCGAAAAGGGTAAAGAAAAAATTAATGATTCTTGCACCACTTCTTTAGGTGAGCTTGATATTGATAAAAACCATCTTTCTGCAATAAATATTGTTATGTCTAGAAAATGGTACACGAAGATATCTCTTCTTATCAATAATTCTTTTAAAAAGGATTTTATTGCTATGATTGATAGTGGTGCCGACCAGAATGTTATCCAGGAAGGCATTATTCCCACTAAGTTTTTTGAAAAAACTACTCAATCTCTTTCACATGCAGGAGGAGGTTCTTTAAAGATTGAGTATAAACTCAGAAATGCTTCTGTGTGCATTAATAATTGTTGCATTCCCAATGATTTTCTTATTGTTAAAAATCTTTCCAGCCAAATGATTATTGGTCTTCCTTTTATCCAAAAGATTTATCCGATTAAAGTCAGTGAAACAGGTATCTCTGGTGTTTATAAAGAAACACCTATCTCCTTTAGTTTCATTACTAAACCTTATAACAATATCTTTGATATCATTCAAAATCAAATTAATTATGAAAAAAGTCAAATCAATTTTCTCAAAGAAGAAATTAATTCTTTTACCATTGAGGATAGGATTAAAAACCCTAAACTTCAGGATAAGATTCGGCTTATATTTAATAAGTTTTCTATTGATATTTGCAATGATTTTCCAAATGCTTTTTGGAACAGAAAGAAACATATTGTTTCTCTTCCTTATGAAGAAAATTTTAAAGATACTAATATTCCTACTAAATCTAGGCCTTGCCAAATGAAATCCGATTATTTAGATCTTTGTAAAAAAGAAATTGACTCTTTATTACAAAAGAAGCTTATTACACCTTCTAAGTCCCCCTGGTCTTGCACGGCTTTCTATGTTAATAAACATTCCGAACAAGAAAGAGGTGCTCCGAGGTTAGTCATTAATTATAAACCTCTTAATAAAGCTTTGAAATGGGTTAGACACCCCATTCCTAATAAAAAGGATCTTTTAGACAGGTTAGTAAATGCTCTTGTCTTCTCTAAATTCGATTTAAAATCTGGATTTTGGCAGATTCAAATTAACCCTGCTGATAGGTACAAAACTGCCTTCAATGTCCCTTCTGGGCATTATGAGTGGACTGTCATGCCTTTTGGTTTGAAGAATGCTCCCTCAGAATTTCAACAAATTATGAATGATATTTTTAATCCTTTTAGTAATTTCATTATTGTCTATATTGATGATATTCTTGTTTTCTCCAAGGACATTGATATGCATTTTAAGCATCTGGATATCTTTAAAGAGATAGTCATAAAAAATGGTCTTGTCGTTTCAAAACCTAAAATGGTTTTATTCCAAACAAAAATTAAATTTTTGGGTCATTTTATTGAAAAAGGGAATATTATCCCTATTCAAAGAAGTATTGATTTTGGAAATAAATTTCCAGACATTATTACTGATAAAACTCAGCTTCAGAGATTTCTTGGAAGTCTTAATTATGTTTCTTCTTATATTAAGAATCTTGCGGAAGACTCTGCTATTTTATATGATAGACTAAAAAAGAATCCCCCACCTTGGAATGATAATCATACCAAAGCTGTTTCAAAAATTAAAGAAAAGGTGAAGAATATTCCTTGCCTTTCTATTTCTAATCCCCTTTGGGAAAAAACGGTTGAAACAGATGCCTCTGATTTAGGCTATGGAAGTATCTTAAAACAAATTAATCCTATTAATAAGCAGGAGTATATTATCAGATTCTACTCTGGGAAATGGAATACTTCTCAGAAAAATTATTCTACCGTGGCTAAAGAAATTTTAGCTATTGTTAAAAGTATTCTAAAATTTCAGGATGATTTATACAATCAAAAGTTTACTATTAAAACTGATTGTAAGGCTGCCACTTTTATGCTTACTAAGGATGTGGAACATAATGTTTCCAAACAAATGTTTGCCAGATGGCAATCTCATCTTGCCTATTTTGATTTTAATATTGTCCATCTTAAAGGAAATGATAATCATATTCCTGATTTTCTAACCCGAGAATATATTTCTTGAATGACAGTTATGAGCCTTTCTGGCAGAGGTTCCTATTCCTCTTTTAGAGGAAGAGGAGGCAGAGGAGGGAGACCTCCAATCATACAAATGGGACAAAGATCTCTCTACAACCAGAATATTTCTGGTATCAGCTCTTCAAAAGAGCAAAAGGAGTTCCAAGAATTCCTTAAACAAAGGGCTAAAGCCTCTACATCAACAGAGAATAATTCTCAAAATGATGAGGAAGTTTCTTATGCTTCCACGGTTCAAACAGAGAGTAAATTTTTTGACTCTCCAAACAAAAGTTTGATTCTTCTTATAGAAGATGGTGACGAGGATTTTAAAAATTCCCCATGGACTCTCATGGAAAAATATATCCCAAATATTTCTTGGGCAAACCAGACTTATAAACCCAGAGGGTTTTATGAGAATATTCTCATCGAGCTGGGAAGTGTTGATATTTCTCACTTTATGATCAAGAATAATATAAATTATTCAAAATTTGTGATCAAAAAGATTTTCTCCATCCAAGAATGGGGAACTTCACCTCTTTCTGAGAGGAAGGTGACTAATAAAAATAGTCAGGCCACCTACCAGTATAATTACTGGGATTACGTTGAAAGTTTTTATAAAACTCTTCTCCATCAGAATGCTAAGCATTCTCACACTTGGCTGATTAAAATCTGCGAGAATATTGGACGGAATCAAATTCCAAACTGGTTCACCTCTTGGTGGAATACCTATGGGGCTTCGGTAGATATTCTGCCTGAACATTTGAAACCCCTTCTTGAAGAATATTCTATTGCCGCTTCTTCAAGAAATACTCATAATACTTGTGAGAAAACCACTTTCAGGTTCTTTGTTGACTCAGGTATTCCTTGGGTCTGGAAGTGGAGACCAGAATTCGGTTATACTGAATTCAAGTTACCTTGCTTATGGAGAATAAGTTCTACCAGATTTTGGGGCAACCTAAATGTTGTCCAGGAGGGTTCTCAGGAACCGCCCATCCAGGAAAATATTGAAAAAATTCGATCTAAGATTGAAGATTTCAACAAAGAGATAATCTCTGGAACTCTTCCTACCCTGTCTGAGTATACCAAGAGATATCAGGGAATCCTTGAAAAAGGAAAAATTGTTGATCTCTATATGGATCACCTCAAGAAGAATCTTTTTAATGACATAGATTTTTCCTCAGATTTAAGATCTGAATCCTCTGTGGCTTCTGGGTCAGACATGCAAGATTCTCAAGACCCAAATGAAGAAGATGATGTTTGCTTCTCCATCCAAGAAAGCTTTGATCTACTCAAAGAATCCCTTAAAGGGAAAAATAAAGTTTAGCTCTTATGGAAGAAATCTACCCTGGAGACTGGAGATTTCTCCTCAGAAATGATCGCGGTCTGCACCACAAAATTTGGCAGATCCCTTTCCATATTAATTTTGATGAGAATAATAATCTGATTAAAGATAAGAATTATCTTAAGATTCTTAGTAAGAAGATCAGACTCCTTGAGATTTATATCCCAATTTTCGAAAATTCTCACTTCAATCCTCAACAAATAGAGAGGTTCAAGAAGACTCTTTTTCTTCTGCAAAAGCAAGCTTCTCTTTTGGCAATCTAAAAACCAGAGGATTTTTCAGGAAGACGAATTAAAGGTCGTCACCGCATACGTCATCAACAAGGTCGTCACTGCTTGCGTCACCAACAGAATAAGTTCTGTTCCTGAATAGTTTCTACTATTCATTTTTTATTTTGGAATCCGGGGTCTCATGTCCGGCTCTTCCTCCCCTATATATAGGGCTTTTCTTTTCTGTTTTAGAACACGCTTGAGTTTAGACTCGCTCTCTCTTTCTCTCTCTACAAACCCCCTTGTAATCTTTCAAGCTGTTCTCTTTGTTTGTGAATAAACTGTTTGCCCTGGTGGCTTTTTAAGGTATATTGTTTTCTTTTACTTTCCTGTTTTTTGAGTTCTTACTTAGTATCGCCGCCTTAATGGTCGGCTAATCTATCTTGTATTGAATCATGACCTAGCATAGCTATACTCTACCTTCAGATGCATTTGTTAGCTTGTTTCTATTGTATCTGTATGTTACTATATCAAAGGTAGCGTTGGTTTAACCGATAGGTTTGAGTTTTCCAGTGATATCTATGAGTTAACTATGTGGGCGTGCCCTTTTGCCGTTATGCCGATGGATAGGCGCAGGCGTTTGTGGGCGTAAAGCTTTTTTCAGGTTAACTCATAGACTATGGAATTTCTCAGTCAGTCCTATCTGGTTTGGAAAAGATCCACAGGATACTATTGATATAGTTAGATACGATCCGGTATAAATTTGGTATCAGAGCCATTTGATCGTAGAAGTATAGTTTTTATACTATACTCCTGTAATATATAGTTTTTGTTTAGTGTTTATGATTCAATACAATCATTTCTTGATGAATATATTCAGCTTTAAGGACAATAATGTCCAGAACTCTTTGATACAGGAGTATGATATTCCTGAAAACCTAGATCTGTTAAACAGATGGACTATCCCAAGGATAGAACCTAAAACGGTTTACAAAATCGGAACTTTTGAAAGAATAGGTCTTAGACAAGTAGTTAAAACTACTGAATCCTCGATTTCTTTAAATAATGAGGAAATGGTTATTAAGTTACTTAATAAAAGTGATATTTCTCCTTATAAATTTACTCATAAGTTTATCCATATTGGATGTGTTCAAATTGCTTTCAGACCTCTTACTCTTAAAGGTCTCCCGGAAAGCTTTCTTGCTGCTTTAAGAGATGGCAGAAATTGTAACTGGAAACAGTCCCTTATGGGAGTTATTGAGTCCAGTCTTGCGTTAGGACCTGTTTATTTCAATGTTTATCCTAACCTTGCTCTCTCTTTATCTGATGAAAATATTCTCAATGCTTTAACTTTAAATGTTAAAACTCATGGTTATGATTATATGCCAGGTACGCAGGTTATATGTATTTGCTACCGTATTTACTATAAACCTCTTTTTTCTCTAAATCCTATGTGCAGGATAAGTGAAAAGGATAATAATGAGACTATTCTCATTGAAACTAATTTTGGTAAGTCTAGTATTACCAGAAGAAAGCATATAAAGTGGGAAGAAATTAATTTTCCTGATAACTGGGTTTTAGAACAATCTGTGTCAAAAATTCCTTTTATTAACAGTGACCTAAGTCACATAAAACATGATAATAATGGTGTTATTAATATTGGTTTTAATAGCCAAAGGAGACAAAATTCTCTTTCAAGGTCCTTCTCAGGACGCTCTTATATTTCTCCTTTAGATTACGAGGTTAATTTTCCCTCTTCGTCTAGAGCTTCTACTTCTCACTACAGAGAAGATACGTTTTCTAAAAATAATGTTTTTGATGAAAACGATGTTATTATTAATAAAAATAATATTATTCATAATGCCGAAAAAGAACCCGAAACAATTTCGGAATGCAATTTCAAACTTTGATTTATGGATATTAAACCCATCCTTGATTTTGCAAAAGGTTCTTCTACAAGAGCCTATATCAATAATGAGTTTAATGATCCTAAATGGGATAATTTTAGAATTTGGTATTTTAAAACCTTTTCTAAAGATGATTTAGATTTCTTTGTCAAAAGTTTTTATAAATTTTGTGAAGAAAACAATGAAATCACTTTTTATGTTCCTTGGTTCATGAAAACCTTTTATATTGATTTTATATCTGTGATTGAGCGTGATTATAAAATCGTTGCCGGAGGAATTCAAAGATCGATATTTCCTCCTCATATCCCTTTTCAAATGGAAAAGAATGGCAGAACTTTTAACTTTCTACCATTCTCTAAAATTATTGAAAATGATACTCTTCAGATTACGGCTAAGCATATAAATTATATGATTGAGCAGAATAACTTCTGCAATATTTATCTCTCCATTCTCGGAGAAGAAATTATTTCTTTACATGGAAAAATTGATAAAATTATTTCCTTACAAAATAAAATTGTCTCTCAGACTAAGTCTGAAGAAAAGGACAGTCAAATTGACACTGTTATCAAAACTGCCTCTTCTATTCAATCTCCTATTGAAATTAAGGATTTTAAAACTGAAGCTTCTGTTTCTGAAATTGAGAAAATTCTTAATGAAAAACTTGAAAAAATGAATATTAATATTTCAGTTTTAGATAATGAACTTGAAGATAAACCTTCTAGTTCCTATGAGCTTGATAATCCAAGTATTAATAAAATTAAATGGGCTGATAAACCTAACTTGACTAAATACTATTATCAAAGGCCCACTCCTCTTGATGTTCTCCATGAAGAACAGGAAAACTTTTTCACCACCTCTTATTCGGGAAAAAGTATTTATGAATGGAATATTGATGGTGCTAGTGATAAACATATTTTCGCTCAGTGTCATAGAATGCTTATGTATAGTTCTGCTTGTAGAATTTGTGGTAATAATGATCTGCAAACTGCTCAGGCAATAACTGTTGGTTTTACTGGCCAACTCAAAGGTTGGTGGGATAATTATTTAAGTCCCAATAATAGAAATGAAATTCTTTCTTCTATTAAAACTGAGAATAATGAAGTTAAAACTGATGCTGTTTATTCTCTTGTGTGTACTATATTAGAACACTTTACTGGCAGATTTACTAATAAATCTGAAAATACTAAAACTCTTCTTTTAAATATGAAGTGTAAAACACTGACTGATTTCAGGTGGTACAAAGATACCTTTTTATCCAGAATTTATGATATCCCTGATTGTAATCAAGATATTTGGAAGAATAAATTTATTGATGGTCTTCCTTATCTTTTTGCTGAAAGAGTCAAGAAAATTTTAAGAAAAGACTCTGACTCTATCCATTATGAATTACACTCTTTTGGAAAAATTATCAGTATTTGTGTCCAAGAGGGATTAAATCTTTGTAATGAGCTCAAATTAAGAAATCAAATGAAAAGAGATAATCTCTTAGAAAAGAAGCAGTTAGGTCATTTCTGTGACCAATTTGGTTTAGATAATTCTAAAACTAAAACCAGTCTGAATAAAAGAGACCGTAAAGATACTACTTTTAAAAGAAGGAATAAAAAGCATAAGAGTTATCCTGATAAACAGGGTGATGATCGTGAAAAAAGACATGCCTATAGGCGTGGAAAGGGGAAAAGAGATTCTTTTAAAGGAAAAAATTACCTTGACAGTATTATTTGTCGAAAGTGTGGCAGAAATGGCCATTATGCTAACCAATGTTATGCTAAAGATAAAATCAATAACCTTGATATTGATGATGCTTTAAAGAAAACAATTTCTGAAATTATTATGGATATTGAAAATAATGTGTCTGAAGAAGAAAAAATTTCTGAAAATTCTGACACTGATTTCTCTAAAGAGTCAAACTCTGATAATGAGAAAGATTGTGATAATTGCTTAAATGGCGAACCTTGTCAAAATCTCAATTGTATCAATAACAATAAAGATGATGATTTTTATAAACTTATAAGTCAATTTCAAGACATGAATATAAGTGTCTTAGATGATAACAATAATTTTATTGATTTTCTTAAACAAATCAAAGATCCCAGTCTAAGGGATAAAATTATTGAACAGTTTGATATTTCTTCTTCTAAAAACAATACCAGCGTTTCTAAGAAGGTCAGTAATAACAATTATTACAATATGGGAGAATTAGAGAAAATTCTCAGAAGTAAAAATATTAAACAGAATCCTGTTACAATAAATGATTTAACACAGGAAATTGAAAATATCAAGAATAATGTTAAAATCCTTCAAAAGCAGAATATTGATCTGTCTCTTCGACTTTCTCTTGTCGAAAAGGGTAAAGAAAAAATTAATGATTCTTGCACCACTTCTTTAGGTGAGCTTGATATTGATAAAAACCATCTTTCTGCAATAAATATTGTTATGTCTAGAAAATGGTACACGAAGATATCTCTTCTTATCAATAATTCTTTTAAAAAGGATTTTATTGCTATGATTGATAGTGGTGCCGACCAGAATGTTATCCAGGAAGGCATTATTCCCACTAAGTTTTTTGAAAAAACTACTCAATCTCTTTCACATGCAGGAGGAGGTTCTTTAAAGATTGAGTATAAACTCAGAAATGCTTCTGTGTGCATTAATAATTGTTGCATTCCCAATGATTTTCTTATTGTTAAAAATCTTTCCAGCCAAATGATTATTGGTCTTCCTTTTATCCAAAAGATTTATCCGATTAAAGTCAGTGAAACAGGTATCTCTGGTGTTTATAAAGAAACACCTATCTCCTTTAGTTTCATTACTAAACCTTATAACAATATCTTTGATATCATTCAAAATCAAATTAATTATGAAAAAAGTCAAATCAATTTTCTCAAAGAAGAAATTAATTCTTTTACCATTGAGGATAGGATTAAAAACCCTAAACTTCAGGATAAGATTCGGCTTATATTTAATAAGTTTTCTATTGATATTTGCAATGATTTTCCAAATGCTTTTTGGAACAGAAAGAAACATATTGTTTCTCTTCCTTATGAAGAAAATTTTAAAGATACTAATATTCCTACTAAATCTAGGCCTTGCCAAATGAAATCCGATTATTTAGATCTTTGTAAAAAAGAAATTGACTCTTTATTACAAAAGAAGCTTATTACACCTTCTAAGTCCCCCTGGTCTTGCACGGCTTTCTATGTTAATAAACATTCCGAACAAGAAAGAGGTGCTCCGAGGTTAGTCATTAATTATAAACCTCTTAATAAAGCTTTGAAATGGGTTAGACACCCCATTCCTAATAAAAAGGATCTTTTAGACAGGTTAGTAAATGCTCTTGTCTTCTCTAAATTCGATTTAAAATCTGGATTTTGGCAGATTCAAATTAACCCTGCTGATAGGTACAAAACTGCCTTCAATGTCCCTTCTGGGCATTATGAGTGGACTGTCATGCCTTTTGGTTTGAAGAATGCTCCCTCAGAATTTCAACAAATTATGAATGATATTTTTAATCCTTTTAGTAATTTCATTATTGTCTATATTGATGATATTCTTGTTTTCTCCAAGGACATTGATATGCATTTTAAGCATCTGGATATCTTTAAAGAGATAGTCATAAAAAATGGTCTTGTCGTTTCAAAACCTAAAATGGTTTTATTCCAAACAAAAATTAAATTTTTGGGTCATTTTATTGAAAAAGGGAATATTATCCCTATTCAAAGAAGTATTGATTTTGGAAATAAATTTCCAGACATTATTACTGATAAAACTCAGCTTCAGAGATTTCTTGGAAGTCTTAATTATGTTTCTTCTTATATTAAGAATCTTGCGGAAGACTCTGCTATTTTATATGATAGACTAAAAAAGAATCCCCCACCTTGGAATGATAATCATACCAAAGCTGTTTCAAAAATTAAAGAAAAGGTGAAGAATATTCCTTGCCTTTCTATTTCTAATCCCCTTTGGGAAAAAACGGTTGAAACAGATGCCTCTGATTTAGGCTATGGAAGTATCTTAAAACAAATTAATCCTATTAATAAGCAGGAGTATATTATCAGATTCTACTCTGGGAAATGGAATACTTCTCAGAAAAATTATTCTACCGTGGCTAAAGAAATTTTAGCTATTGTTAAAAGTATTCTAAAATTTCAGGATGATTTATACAATCAAAAGTTTACTATTAAAACTGATTGTAAGGCTGCCACTTTTATGCTTACTAAGGATGTGGAACATAATGTTTCCAAACAAATGTTTGCCAGATGGCAATCTCATCTTGCCTATTTTGATTTTAATATTGTCCATCTTAAAGGAAATGATAATCATATTCCTGATTTTCTAACCCGAGAATATATTTCTTGAATGACAGTTATGAGCCTTTCTGGCAGAGGTTCCTATTCCTCTTTTAGAGGAAGAGGAGGCAGAGGAGGGAGACCTCCAATCATACAAATGGGACAAAGATCTCTCTACAACCAGAATATTTCTGGTATCAGCTCTTCAAAAGAGCAAAAGGAGTTCCAAGAATTCCTTAAACAAAGGGCTAAAGCCTCTACATCAACAGAGAATAATTCTCAAAATGATGAGGAAGTTTCTTATGCTTCCACGGTTCAAACAGAGAGTAAATTTTTTGACTCTCCAAACAAAAGTTTGATTCTTCTTATAGAAGATGGTGACGAGGATTTTAAAAATTCCCCATGGACTCTCATGGAAAAATATATCCCAAATATTTCTTGGGCAAACCAGACTTATAAACCCAGAGGGTTTTATGAGAATATTCTCATCGAGCTGGGAAGTGTTGATATTTCTCACTTTATGATCAAGAATAATATAAATTATTCAAAATTTGTGATCAAAAAGATTTTCTCCATCCAAGAATGGGGAACTTCACCTCTTTCTGAGAGGAAGGTGACTAATAAAAATAGTCAGGCCACCTACCAGTATAATTACTGGGATTACGTTGAAAGTTTTTATAAAACTCTTCTCCATCAGAATGCTAAGCATTCTCACACTTGGCTGATTAAAATCTGCGAGAATATTGGACGGAATCAAATTCCAAACTGGTTCACCTCTTGGTGGAATACCTATGGGGCTTCGGTAGATATTCTGCCTGAACATTTGAAACCCCTTCTTGAAGAATATTCTATTGCCGCTTCTTCAAGAAATACTCATAATACTTGTGAGAAAACCACTTTCAGGTTCTTTGTTGACTCAGGTATTCCTTGGGTCTGGAAGTGGAGACCAGAATTCGGTTATACTGAATTCAAGTTACCTTGCTTATGGAGAATAAGTTCTACCAGATTTTGGGGCAACCTAAATGTTGTCCAGGAGGGTTCTCAGGAACCGCCCATCCAGGAAAATATTGAAAAAATTCGATCTAAGATTGAAGATTTCAACAAAGAGATAATCTCTGGAACTCTTCCTACCCTGTCTGAGTATACCAAGAGATATCAGGGAATCCTTGAAAAAGGAAAAATTGTTGATCTCTATATGGATCACCTCAAGAAGAATCTTTTTAATGACATAGATTTTTCCTCAGATTTAAGATCTGAATCCTCTGTGGCTTCTGGGTCAGACATGCAAGATTCTCAAGACCCAAATGAAGAAGATGATGTTTGCTTCTCCATCCAAGAAAGCTTTGATCTACTCAAAGAATCCCTTAAAGGGAAAAATAAAGTTTAGCTCTTATGAAAGAAATCTACCCTGGAGACTGGAGATTTCTCCTCAGAAATGATCGCGGTCTGCACCACAAAATTTGGCAGATCCCTTTCCATATTAATTTTGATGAGAATAATAATCTGATTAAAGATAAGAATTATCTTAAGATTCTTAGTAAGAAGATCAGACTCCTTGAGATTTATATCCCAATTTTCGAAAATTCTCACTTCAATCCTCAACAAATAGAGAGGTTCAAGAAGACTCTTTTTCTTCTGCAAAAGCAAGCTTCTCTTTTGGCAATCTAAAAACCAGAGGATTTTTCAGGAAGACGAATTAAAGGTCGTCACCGCATACGTCATCAACAAGGTCGTCACTGCTTGCGTCACCAACAGAATAAGTTCTGTTCCTGAATAGTTTCTACTATTCATTTTTTATTTTGGAATCCGGGGTCTCATGTCCGGCTCTTCCTCCCCTATATATAGGGCTTTTCTTTTCTGTTTTAGAACACGCTTGAGTTTAGACTCGCTCTCTCTTTCTCTCTCTACAAACCCCCTTGTAATCTTTCAAGCTGTTCTCTTTGTTTGTGAATAAACTGTTTGCCCTGGTGGCTTTTTAAGGTATATTGTTTTCTTTTACTTTCCTGTTTTTTGAGTTCTTACTTAGTATCGCCGCCTTAATGGTCGGCTAATCTATCTTGTATTGAATCATGACCTAGCATAGCTATACTCTACCTTCAGATGCATTTGTTAGCTTGTTTCTATTGTATCTGTATGTTACTATATCAAAGGTAGCGTTGGTTTAACCGATAGGTTTGAGTTTTCCAGTGATATCTATGAGTTAACTATGTGGGCGTGCCCTTTTGCCGTTATGCCGATGGATAGGCGCAGGCGTTTGTGGGCGTAAAGCTTTTTTCAGGTTAACTCATAGACTATGGAATTTCTCAGTCAGTCCTATCTGGTTTGGAAAAGATCCACAGGATACTATTGATATAGTTAGATACGATCCGGTATAAATTTGGTATCAGAGCCATTTGATCGTAGAAGTATAGTTTTTGTTTAGTGTTTATGATTCAATACAATCATTTCTTGATGAATATATTCAGCTTTAAGGACAATAATGTCCAGAACTCTTTGATACAGGAGTATGATATTTAAAGCTGAATATATTCATCAAGAAATGATTGTATTGAATCATAAACACTAAACAAAAACTATACTTCTACGATCAAATGGCTCTGATACCAAATTTATACCGGATCGTATCTAACTATATCAATAGTATCCTGTGGATCTTTTCCAAACCAGATAGGACTGACTGAGAAATTCCATAGTCTATGAGTTAACCTGAAAAAAGCTTTACGCCCACAAACGCCTGCGCCTATCCATCGGCATAACGGCAAAAGGGCACGCCCACATAGTTAACTCATAGATATCACTGGAAAACTCAAACCTATCGGTTAAACCAACGCTACCTTTGATATAGTAACATACAGATACAATAGAAACAAGCTAACAAATGCATCTGAAGGTAGAGTATAGCTATGCTAGGTCATGATTCAATACAAGATAGATTAGCCGACCATTAAGGCGGCGATACTAAGTAAGAACTCAAAAAACAGGAAAGTAAAAGAAAACAATATACCTTAAAAAGCCACCAGGGCAAACAGTTTATTCACAAACAAAGAGAACAGCTTGAAAGATTACAAGGGGGTTTGTAGAGAGAGAAAGAGAGAGCGAGTCTAAACTCAAGCGTGTTCTAAAACAGAAAAGAAAAGCCCTATATATAGGGGAGGAAGAGCCGGACATGAGACCCCGGATTCCAAAATAAAAAATGAATAGTAGAAACTATTCAGGAACAGAACTTATTCTGTTGGTGACGCAAGCAGTGACGACCTTGTTGATGACGTATGCGGTGACGACCTTTAATTCGTCTTCCTGAAAAATCCTCTGGTTTTTAGATTGCCAAAAGAGAAGCTTGCTTTTGCAGAAGAAAAAGAGTCTTCTTGAACCTCTCTATTTGTTGAGGATTGAAGTGAGAATTTTCGAAAATTGGGATATAAATCTCAAGGAGTCTGATCTTCTTACTAAGAATCTTAAGATAATTCTTATCTTTAATCAGATTATTATTCTCATCAAAATTAATATGGAAAGGGATCTGCCAAATTTTGTGGTGCAGACCGCGATCATTTCTGAGGAGAAATCTCCAGTCTCCAGGGTAGATTTCTTCCATAAGAGCTAAACTTTATTTTTCCCTTTAAGGGATTCTTTGAGTAGATCAAAGCTTTCTTGGATGGAGAAGCAAACATCATCTTCTTCATTTGGGTCTTGAGAATCTTGCATGTCTGACCCAGAAGCCACAGAGGATTCAGATCTTAAATCTGAGGAAAAATCTATGTCATTAAAAAGATTCTTCTTGAGGTGATCCATATAGAGATCAACAATTTTTCCTTTTTCAAGGATTCCCTGATATCTCTTGGTATACTCAGACAGGGTAGGAAGAGTTCCAGAGATTATCTCTTTGTTGAAATCTTCAATCTTAGATCGAATTTTTTCAATATTTTCCTGGATGGGCGGTTCCTGAGAACCCTCCTGGACAACATTTAGGTTGCCCCAAAATCTGGTAGAACTTATTCTCCATAAGCAAGGTAACTTGAATTCAGTATAACCGAATTCTGGTCTCCACTTCCAGACCCAAGGAATACCTGAGTCAACAAAGAACCTGAAAGTGGTTTTCTCACAAGTATTATGAGTATTTCTTGAAGAAGCGGCAATAGAATATTCTTCAAGAAGGGGTTTCAAATGTTCAGGCAGAATATCTACCGAAGCCCCATAGGTATTCCACCAAGAGGTGAACCAGTTTGGAATTTGATTCCGTCCAATATTCTCGCAGATTTTAATCAGCCAAGTGTGAGAATGCTTAGCATTCTGATGGAGAAGAGTTTTATAAAAACTTTCAACGTAATCCCAGTAATTATACTGGTAGGTGGCCTGACTATTTTTATTAGTCACCTTCCTCTCAGAAAGAGGTGAAGTTCCCCATTCTTGGATGGAGAAAATCTTTTTGATCACAAATTTTGAATAATTTATATTATTCTTGATCATAAAGTGAGAAATATCAACACTTCCCAGCTCGATGAGAATATTCTCATAAAACCCTCTGGGTTTATAAGTCTGGTTTGCCCAAGAAATATTTGGGATATATTTTTCCATGAGAGTCCATGGGGAATTTTTAAAATCCTCGTCACCATCTTCTATAAGAAGAATCAAACTTTTGTTTGGAGAGTCAAAAAATTTACTCTCTGTTTGAACCGTGGAAGCATAAGAAACTTCCTCATCATTTTGAGAATTATTCTCTGTTGATGTAGAGGCTTTAGCCCTTTGTTTAAGGAATTCTTGGAACTCCTTTTGCTCTTTTGAAGAGCTGATACCAGAAATATTCTGGTTGTAGAGAGATCTTTGTCCCATTTGTATGATTGGAGGTCTCCCTCCTCTGCCTCCTCTTCCTCTAAAAGAGGAATAGGAACCTCTGCCAGAAAGGCTCATAACTGTCATTCAAGAAATATATTCTCGGGTTAGAAAATCAGGAATATGATTATCATTTCCTTTAAGATGGACAATATTAAAATCAAAATAGGCAAGATGAGATTGCCATCTGGCAAACATTTGTTTGGAAACATTATGTTCCACATCCTTAGTAAGCATAAAAGTGGCAGCCTTACAATCAGTTTTAATAGTAAACTTTTGATTGTATAAATCATCCTGAAATTTTAGAATACTTTTAACAATAGCTAAAATTTCTTTAGCCACGGTAGAATAATTTTTCTGAGAAGTATTCCATTTCCCAGAGTAGAATCTGATAATATACTCCTGCTTATTAATAGGATTAATTTGTTTTAAGATACTTCCATAGCCTAAATCAGAGGCATCTGTTTCAACCGTTTTTTCCCAAAGGGGATTAGAAATAGAAAGGCAAGGAATATTCTTCACCTTTTCTTTAATTTTTGAAACAGCTTTGGTATGATTATCATTCCAAGGTGGGGGATTCTTTTTTAGTCTATCATATAAAATAGCAGAGTCTTCCGCAAGATTCTTAATATAAGAAGAAACATAATTAAGACTTCCAAGAAATCTCTGAAGCTGAGTTTTATCAGTAATAATGTCTGGAAATTTATTTCCAAAATCAATACTTCTTTGAATAGGGATAATATTCCCTTTTTCAATAAAATGACCCAAAAATTTAATTTTTGTTTGGAATAAAACCATTTTAGGTTTTGAAACGACAAGACCATTTTTTATGACTATCTCTTTAAAGATATCCAGATGCTTAAAATGCATATCAATGTCCTTGGAGAAAACAAGAATATCATCAATATAGACAATAATGAAATTACTAAAAGGATTAAAAATATCATTCATAATTTGTTGAAATTCTGAGGGAGCATTCTTCAAACCAAAAGGCATGACAGTCCACTCATAATGCCCAGAAGGGACATTGAAGGCAGTTTTGTACCTATCAGCAGGGTTAATTTGAATCTGCCAAAATCCAGATTTTAAATCGAATTTAGAGAAGACAAGAGCATTTACTAACCTGTCTAAAAGATCCTTTTTATTAGGAATGGGGTGTCTAACCCATTTCAAAGCTTTATTAAGAGGTTTATAATTAATGACTAACCTCGGAGCACCTCTTTCTTGTTCGGAATGTTTATTAACATAGAAAGCCGTGCAAGACCAGGGGGACTTAGAAGGTGTAATAAGCTTCTTTTGTAATAAAGAGTCAATTTCTTTTTTACAAAGATCTAAATAATCGGATTTCATTTGGCAAGGCCTAGATTTAGTAGGAATATTAGTATCTTTAAAATTTTCTTCATAAGGAAGAGAAACAATATGTTTCTTTCTGTTCCAAAAAGCATTTGGAAAATCATTGCAAATATCAATAGAAAACTTATTAAATATAAGCCGAATCTTATCCTGAAGTTTAGGGTTTTTAATCCTATCCTCAATGGTAAAAGAATTAATTTCTTCTTTGAGAAAATTGATTTGACTTTTTTCATAATTAATTTGATTTTGAATGATATCAAAGATATTGTTATAAGGTTTAGTAATGAAACTAAAGGAGATAGGTGTTTCTTTATAAACACCAGAGATACCTGTTTCACTGACTTTAATCGGATAAATCTTTTGGATAAAAGGAAGACCAATAATCATTTGGCTGGAAAGATTTTTAACAATAAGAAAATCATTGGGAATGCAACAATTATTAATGCACACAGAAGCATTTCTGAGTTTATACTCAATCTTTAAAGAACCTCCTCCTGCATGTGAAAGAGATTGAGTAGTTTTTTCAAAAAACTTAGTGGGAATAATGCCTTCCTGGATAACATTCTGGTCGGCACCACTATCAATCATAGCAATAAAATCCTTTTTAAAAGAATTATTGATAAGAAGAGATATCTTCGTGTACCATTTTCTAGACATAACAATATTTATTGCAGAAAGATGGTTTTTATCAATATCAAGCTCACCTAAAGAAGTGGTGCAAGAATCATTAATTTTTTCTTTACCCTTTTCGACAAGAGAAAGTCGAAGAGACAGATCAATATTCTGCTTTTGAAGGATTTTAACATTATTCTTGATATTTTCAATTTCCTGTGTTAAATCATTTATTGTAACAGGATTCTGTTTAATATTTTTACTTCTGAGAGTTTTCTCTAATTCTCCCATATTGTAATAATTGTTATTACTGACCTTCTTAGAAAGGCTGGTATTGTTTTTAGAAGAAGAAATATCAAACTGTTCAATAATTTTATCCCTTAGACTGGGATCTTTGATTTGTTTAAGAAAATCAATAAAATTATTGTTATCATCTAAGACACTTATATTCATGTCTTGAAATTGACTTATAAGTTTATAAAAATCATCATCTTTATTGTTATTGATACAATTGAGATTTTGACAAGGTTCGCCATTTAAGCAATTATCACAATCTTTCTCATTATCAGAGTTTGACTCTTTAGAGAAATCAGTGTCAGAATTTTCAGAAATTTTTTCTTCTTCAGACACATTATTTTCAATATCCATAATAATTTCAGAAATTGTTTTCTTTAAAGCATCATCAATATCAAGGTTATTGATTTTATCTTTAGCATAACATTGGTTAGCATAATGGCCATTTCTGCCACACTTTCGACAAATAATACTGTCAAGGTAATTTTTTCCTTTAAAAGAATCTCTTTTCCCCTTTCCACGCCTATAGGCATGTCTTTTTTCACGATCATCACCCTGTTTATCAGGATAACTCTTATGCTTTTTATTCCTTCTTTTAAAAGTAGTATCTTTACGGTCTCTTTTATTCAGACTGGTTTTAGTTTTAGAATTATCTAAACCAAATTGGTCACAGAAATGACCTAACTGCTTCTTTTCTAAGAGATTATCTCTTTTCATTTGATTTCTTAATTTGAGCTCATTACAAAGATTTAATCCCTCTTGGACACAAATACTGATAATTTTTCCAAAAGAGTGTAATTCATAATGGATAGAGTCAGAGTCTTTTCTTAAAATTTTCTTGACTCTTTCAGCAAAAAGATAAGGAAGACCATCAATAAATTTATTCTTCCAAATATCTTGATTACAATCAGGGATATCATAAATTCTGGATAAAAAGGTATCTTTGTACCACCTGAAATCAGTCAGTGTTTTACACTTCATATTTAAAAGAAGAGTTTTAGTATTTTCAGATTTATTAGTAAATCTGCCAGTAAAGTGTTCTAATATAGTACACACAAGAGAATAAACAGCATCAGTTTTAACTTCATTATTCTCAGTTTTAATAGAAGAAAGAATTTCATTTCTATTATTGGGACTTAAATAATTATCCCACCAACCTTTGAGTTGGCCAGTAAAACCAACAGTTATTGCCTGAGCAGTTTGCAGATCATTATTACCACAAATTCTACAAGCAGAACTATACATAAGCATTCTATGACACTGAGCGAAAATATGTTTATCACTAGCACCATCAATATTCCATTCATAAATACTTTTTCCCGAATAAGAGGTGGTGAAAAAGTTTTCCTGTTCTTCATGGAGAACATCAAGAGGAGTGGGCCTTTGATAATAGTATTTAGTCAAGTTAGGTTTATCAGCCCATTTAATTTTATTAATACTTGGATTATCAAGCTCATAGGAACTAGAAGGTTTATCTTCAAGTTCATTATCTAAAACTGAAATATTAATATTCATTTTTTCAAGTTTTTCATTAAGAATTTTCTCAATTTCAGAAACAGAAGCTTCAGTTTTAAAATCCTTAATTTCAATAGGAGATTGAATAGAAGAGGCAGTTTTGATAACAGTGTCAATTTGACTGTCCTTTTCTTCAGACTTAGTCTGAGAGACAATTTTATTTTGTAAGGAAATAATTTTATCAATTTTTCCATGTAAAGAAATAATTTCTTCTCCGAGAATGGAGAGATAAATATTGCAGAAGTTATTCTGCTCAATCATATAATTTATATGCTTAGCCGTAATCTGAAGAGTATCATTTTCAATAATTTTAGAATTTGGTATTTTAAAACCTTTTCTAAAGATGATTATTGATATAGTTAGATACGATCCGGTATAAATTTGGTATCAGAGCCATTTGATCGTAGAAGTATAGTTTTTGTTTAGTGTTTATGATTCAATACAATCATTTCTTGATGAATATATTCAGCTTTAAGGACAATAATGTCCAGAACTCTTTGATACAGGAGTATGATATTCCTGAAAACCTAGATCTGTTAAACAGATGGACTATCCCAAGGATAGAACCTAAAACGGTTTACAAAATCGGAACTTTTGAAAGAATAGGTCTTAGACAAGTAGTTAAAACTACTGAATCCTCGATTTCTTTAAATAATGAGGAAATGGTTATTAAGTTACTTAATAAAAGTGATATTTCTCCTTATAAATTTACTCATAAGTTTATCCATATTGGATGTGTTCAAATTGCTTTCAGACCTCTTACTCTTAAAGGTCTCCCGGAAAGCTTTCTTGCTGCTTTAAGAGATGGCAGAAATTGTAACTGGAAACAGTCCCTTATGGGAGTTATTGAGTCCAGTCTTGCGTTAGGACCTGTTTATTTCAATGTTTATCCTAACCTTGCTCTCTCTTTATCTGATGAAAATATTCTCAATGCTTTAACTTTAAATGTTAAAACTCATGGTTATGATTATATGCCAGGTACGCAGGTTATATGTATTTGCTACCGTATTTACTATAAACCTCTTTTTTCTCTAAATCCTATGTGCAGGATAAGTGAAAAGGATAATAATGAGACTATTCTCATTGAAACTAATTTTGGTAAGTCTAGTATTACCAGAAGAAAGCATATAAAGTGGGAAGAAATTAATTTTCCTGATAACTGGGTTTTAGAACAATCTGTGTCAAAAATTCCTTTTATTAACAGTGACCTAAGTCACATAAAACATGATAATAATGGTGTTATTAATATTGGTTTTAATAGCCAAAGGAGACAAAATTCTCTTTCAAGGTCCTTCTCAGGACGCTCTTATATTTCTCCTTTAGATTACGAGGTTAATTTTCCCTCTTCGTCTAGAGCTTCTACTTCTCACTACAGAGAAGATACGTTTTCTAAAAATAATGTTTTTGATGAAAACGATGTTATTATTAATAAAAATAATATTATTCATAATGCCGAAAAAGAACCCGAAACAATTTCGGAATGCAATTTCAAACTTTGATTTATGGATATTAAACCCATCCTTGATTTTGCAAAAGGTTCTTCTACAAGAGCCTATATCAATAATGAGTTTAATGATCCTAAATGGGATAATTTTAGAATTTGGTATTTTAAAACCTTTTCTAAAGATGATTTAGATTTCTTTGTCAAAAGTTTTTATAAATTTTGTGAAGAAAACAATGAAATCACTTTTTATGTTCCTTGGTTCATGAAAACCTTTTATATTGATTTTATATCTGTGATTGAGCGTGATTATAAAATCGTTGCCGGAGGAATTCAAAGATCGATATTTCCTCCTCATATCCCTTTTCAAATGGAAAAGAATGGCAGAACTTTTAACTTTCTACCATTCTCTAAAATTATTGAAAATGATACTCTTCAGATTACGGCTAAGCATATAAATTATATGATTGAGCAGAATAACTTCTGCAATATTTATCTCTCCATTCTCGGAGAAGAAATTATTTCTTTACATGGAAAAATTGATAAAATTATTTCCTTACAAAATAAAATTGTCTCTCAGACTAAGTCTGAAGAAAAGGACAGTCAAATTGACACTGTTATCAAAACTGCCTCTTCTATTCAATCTCCTATTGAAATTAAGGATTTTAAAACTGAAGCTTCTGTTTCTGAAATTGAGAAAATTCTTAATGAAAAACTTGAAAAAATGAATATTAATATTTCAGTTTTAGATAATGAACTTGAAGATAAACCTTCTAGTTCCTATGAGCTTGATAATCCAAGTATTAATAAAATTAAATGGGCTGATAAACCTAACTTGACTAAATACTATTATCAAAGGCCCACTCCTCTTGATGTTCTCCATGAAGAACAGGAAAACTTTTTCACCACCTCTTATTCGGGAAAAAGTATTTATGAATGGAATATTGATGGTGCTAGTGATAAACATATTTTCGCTCAGTGTCATAGAATGCTTATGTATAGTTCTGCTTGTAGAATTTGTGGTAATAATGATCTGCAAACTGCTCAGGCAATAACTGTTGGTTTTACTGGCCAACTCAAAGGTTGGTGGGATAATTATTTAAGTCCCAATAATAGAAATGAAATTCTTTCTTCTATTAAAACTGAGAATAATGAAGTTAAAACTGATGCTGTTTATTCTCTTGTGTGTACTATATTAGAACACTTTACTGGCAGATTTACTAATAAATCTGAAAATACTAAAACTCTTCTTTTAAATATGAAGTGTAAAACACTGACTGATTTCAGGTGGTACAAAGATACCTTTTTATCCAGAATTTATGATATCCCTGATTGTAATCAAGATATTTGGAAGAATAAATTTATTGATGGTCTTCCTTATCTTTTTGCTGAAAGAGTCAAGAAAATTTTAAGAAAAGACTCTGACTCTATCCATTATGAATTACACTCTTTTGGAAAAATTATCAGTATTTGTGTCCAAGAGGGATTAAATCTTTGTAATGAGCTCAAATTAAGAAATCAAATGAAAAGAGATAATCTCTTAGAAAAGAAGCAGTTAGGTCATTTCTGTGACCAATTTGGTTTAGATAATTCTAAAACTAAAACCAGTCTGAATAAAAGAGACCGTAAAGATACTACTTTTAAAAGAAGGAATAAAAAGCATAAGAGTTATCCTGATAAACAGGGTGATGATCGTGAAAAAAGACATGCCTATAGGCGTGGAAAGGGGAAAAGAGATTCTTTTAAAGGAAAAAATTACCTTGACAGTATTATTTGTCGAAAGTGTGGCAGAAATGGCCATTATGCTAACCAATGTTATGCTAAAGATAAAATCAATAACCTTGATATTGATGATGCTTTAAAGAAAACAATTTCTGAAATTATTATGGATATTGAAAATAATGTGTCTGAAGAAGAAAAAATTTCTGAAAATTCTGACACTGATTTCTCTAAAGAGTCAAACTCTGATAATGAGAAAGATTGTGATAATTGCTTAAATGGCGAACCTTGTCAAAATCTCAATTGTATCAATAACAATAAAGATGATGATTTTTATAAACTTATAAGTCAATTTCAAGACATGAATATAAGTGTCTTAGATGATAACAATAATTTTATTGATTTTCTTAAACAAATCAAAGATCCCAGTCTAAGGGATAAAATTATTGAACAGTTTGATATTTCTTCTTCTAAAAACAATACCAGCCTTTCTAAGAAGGTCAGTAATAACAATTATTACAATATGGGAGAATTAGAGAAAATTCTCAGAAGTAAAAATATTAAACAGAATCCTGTTACAATAAATGATTTAACACAGGAAATTGAAAATATCAAGAATAATGTTAAAATCCTTCAAAAGCAGAATATTGATCTGTCTCTTCGACTTTCTCTTGTCGAAAAGGGTAAAGAAAAAATTAATGATTCTTGCACCACTTCTTTAGGTGAGCTTGATATTGATAAAAACCATCTTTCTGCAATAAATATTGTTATGTCTAGAAAATGGTACACGAAGATATCTCTTCTTATCAATAATTCTTTTAAAAAGGATTTTATTGCTATGATTGATAGTGGTGCCGACCAGAATGTTATCCAGGAAGGCATTATTCCCACTAAGTTTTTTGAAAAAACTACTCAATCTCTTTCACATGCAGGAGGAGGTTCTTTAAAGATTGAGTATAAACTCAGAAATGCTTCTGTGTGCATTAATAATTGTTGCATTCCCAATGATTTTCTTATTGTTAAAAATCTTTCCAGCCAAATGATTATTGGTCTTCCTTTTATCCAAAAGATTTATCCGATTAAAGTCAGTGAAACAGGTATCTCTGGTGTTTATAAAGAAACACCTATCTCCTTTAGTTTCATTACTAAACCTTATAACAATATCTTTGATATCATTCAAAATCAAATTAATTATGAAAAAAGTCAAATCAATTTTCTCAAAGAAGAAATTAATTCTTTTACCATTGAGGATAGGATTAAAAACCCTAAACTTCAGGATAAGATTCGGCTTATATTTAATAAGTTTTCTATTGATATTTGCAATGATTTTCCAAATGCTTTTTGGAACAGAAAGAAACATATTGTTTCTCTTCCTTATGAAGAAAATTTTAAAGATACTAATATTCCTACTAAATCTAGGCCTTGCCAAATGAAATCCGATTATTTAGATCTTTGTAAAAAAGAAATTGACTCTTTATTACAAAAGAAGCTTATTACACCTTCTAAGTCCCCCTGGTCTTGCACGGCTTTCTATGTTAATAAACATTCCGAACAAGAAAGAGGTGCTCCGAGGTTAGTCATTAATTATAAACCTCTTAATAAAGCTTTGAAATGGGTTAGACACCCCATTCCTAATAAAAAGGATCTTTTAGACAGGTTAGTAAATGCTCTTGTCTTCTCTAAATTCGATTTAAAATCTGGATTTTGGCAGATTCAAATTAACCCTGCTGATAGGTACAAAACTGCCTTCAATGTCCCTTCTGGGCATTATGAGTGGACTGTCATGCCTTTTGGTTTGAAGAATGCTCCCTCAGAATTTCAACAAATTATGAATGATATTTTTAATCCTTTTAGTAATTTCATTATTGTCTATATTGATGATATTCTTGTTTTCTCCAAGGACATTGATATGCATTTTAAGCATCTGGATATCTTTAAAGAGATAGTCATAAAAAATGGTCTTGTCGTTTCAAAACCTAAAATGGTTTTATTCCAAACAAAAATTAAATTTTTGGGTCATTTTATTGAAAAAGGGAATATTATCCCTATTCAAAGAAGTATTGATTTTGGAAATAAATTTCCAGACATTATTACTGATAAAACTCAGCTTCAGAGATTTCTTGGAAGTCTTAATTATGTTTCTTCTTATATTAAGAATCTTGCGGAAGACTCTGCTATTTTATATGATAGACTAAAAAAGAATCCCCCACCTTGGAATGATAATCATACCAAAGCTGTTTCAAAAATTAAAGAAAAGGTGAAGAATATTCCTTGCCTTTCTATTTCTAATCCCCTTTGGGAAAAAACGGTTGAAACAGATGCCTCTGATTTAGGCTATGGAAGTATCTTAAAACAAATTAATCCTATTAATAAGCAGGAGTATATTATCAGATTCTACTCTGGGAAATGGAATACTTCTCAGAAAAATTATTCTACCGTGGCTAAAGAAATTTTAGCTATTGTTAAAAGTATTCTAAAATTTCAGGATGATTTATACAATCAAAAGTTTACTATTAAAACTGATTGTAAGGCTGCCACTTTTATGCTTACTAAGGATGTGGAACATAATGTTTCCAAACAAATGTTTGCCAGATGGCAATCTCATCTTGCCTATTTTGATTTTAATATTGTCCATCTTAAAGGAAATGATAATCATATTCCTGATTTTCTAACCCGAGAATATATTTCTTGAATGACAGTTATGAGCCTTTCTGGCAGAGGTTCCTATTCCTCTTTTAGAGGAAGAGGAGGCAGAGGAGGGAGACCTCCAATCATACAAATGGGACAAAGATCTCTCTACAACCAGAATATTTCTGGTATCAGCTCTTCAAAAGAGCAAAAGGAGTTCCAAGAATTCCTTAAACAAAGGGCTAAAGCCTCTACATCAACAGAGAATAATTCTCAAAATGATGAGGAAGTTTCTTATGCTTCCACGGTTCAAACAGAGAGTAAATTTTTTGACTCTCCAAACAAAAGTTTGATTCTTCTTATAGAAGATGGTGACGAGGATTTTAAAAATTCCCCATGGACTCTCATGGAAAAATATATCCCAAATATTTCTTGGGCAAACCAGACTTATAAACCCAGAGGGTTTTATGAGAATATTCTCATCGAGCTGGGAAGTGTTGATATTTCTCACTTTATGATCAAGAATAATATAAATTATTCAAAATTTGTGATCAAAAAGATTTTCTCCATCCAAGAATGGGGAACTTCACCTCTTTCTGAGAGGAAGGTGACTAATAAAAATAGTCAGGCCACCTACCAGTATAATTACTGGGATTACGTTGAAAGTTTTTATAAAACTCTTCTCCATCAGAATGCTAAGCATTCTCACACTTGGCTGATTAAAATCTGCGAGAATATTGGACGGAATCAAATTCCAAACTGGTTCACCTCTTGGTGGAATACCTATGGGGCTTCGGTAGATATTCTGCCTGAACATTTGAAACCCCTTCTTGAAGAATATTCTATTGCCGCTTCTTCAAGAAATACTCATAATACTTGTGAGAAAACCACTTTCAGGTTCTTTGTTGACTCAGGTATTCCTTGGGTCTGGAAGTGGAGACCAGAATTCGGTTATACTGAATTCAAGTTACCTTGCTTATGGAGAATAAGTTCTACCAGATTTTGGGGCAACCTAAATGTTGTCCAGGAGGGTTCTCAGGAACCGCCCATCCAGGAAAATATTGAAAAAATTCGATCTAAGATTGAAGATTTCAACAAAGAGATAATCTCTGGAACTCTTCCTACCCTGTCTGAGTATACCAAGAGATATCAGGGAATCCTTGAAAAAGGAAAAATTGTTGATCTCTATATGGATCACCTCAAGAAGAATCTTTTTAATGACATAGATTTTTCCTCAGATTTAAGATCTGAATCCTCTGTGGCTTCTGGGTCAGACATGCAAGATTCTCAAGACCCAAATGAAGAAGATGATGTTTGCTTCTCCATCCAAGAAAGCTTTGATCTACTCAAAGAATCCCTTAAAGGGAAAAATAAAGTTTAGCTCTTATGGAAGAAATCTACCCTGGAGACTGGAGATTTCTCCTCAGAAATGATCGCGGTCTGCACCACAAAATTTGGCAGATCCCTTTCCATATTAATTTTGATGAGAATAATAATCTGATTAAAGATAAGAATTATCTTAAGATTCTTAGTAAGAAGATCAGACTCCTTGAGATTTATATCCCAATTTTCGAAAATTCTCACTTCAATCCTCAACAAATAGAGAGGTTCAAGAAGACTCTTTTTCTTCTGCAAAAGCAAGCTTCTCTTTTGGCAATCTAAAAACCAGAGGATTTTTCAGGAAGACGAATTAAAGGTCGTCACCGCATACGTCATCAACAAGGTCGTCACTGCTTGCGTCACCAACAGAATAAGTTCTGTTCCTGAATAGTTTCTACTATTCATTTTTTATTTTGGAATCCGGGGTCTCATGTCCGGCTCTTCCTCCCCTATATATAGGGCTTTTCTTTTCTGTTTTAGAACACGCTTGAGTTTAGACTCGCTCTCTCTTTCTCTCTCTACAAACCCCCTTGTAATCTTTCAAGCTGTTCTCTTTGTTTGTGAATAAACTGTTTGCCCTGGTGGCTTTTTAAGGTATATTGTTTTCTTTTACTTTCCTGTTTTTTGAGTTCTTACTTAGTATCGCCGCCTTAATGGTCGGCTAATCTATCTTGTATTGAATCATGACCTAGCATAGCTATACTCTACCTTCAGATGCATTTGTTAGCTTGTTTCTATTGTATCTGTATGTTACTATATCAAAGGTAGCGTTGGTTTAACCGATAGGTTTGAGTTTTCCAGTGATATCTATGAGTTAACTATGTGGGCGTGCCCTTTTGCCGTTATGCCGATGGATAGGCGCAGGCGTTTGTGGGCGTA
The DNA here is from genome assembly GCA_947034835.1 of Ballota nigra. Lineage (NCBI taxonomy): Eukaryota > Viridiplantae > Streptophyta > Magnoliopsida > Lamiales > Lamiaceae > Ballota > Ballota nigra. The sequence continues at coordinate 6,702,567 of OX344721.1, read as the reverse complement.
AAGCTTTTTTCAGGTTAACTCATAGACTATGGAATTTCTCAGTCAGTCCTATCTGGTTTGGAAAAGATCCACAGGATACTATTGATATAGTTAGATACGATCCGGTATAAATTTGGTATCAGAGCCATTTGATCGTAGAAGTATAGTTTTTGTTTAGTGTTTATGATTCAATACAATCATTTCTTGATGAATATATTCAGCTTTAAGGACAATAATGTCCAGAACTCTTTGATACAGGAGTATGATATTCCTGAAAACCTAGATCTATTAAACAGATGGACTATCCCAAGGATAGAACCTAAAACGGTTTACAAAATCGGAACTTTTGAAAGAATAGGTCTTAGACAAGTAGTTAAAACTACTGAATCCTCGATTTCTTTAAATAATGAGGAAATGGTTATTAAGTTACTTAATAAAAGTGATATTTCTCCTTATAAATTTACTCATAAGTTTATCCATATTGGATGTGTTCAAATTGCTTTCAGACCTCTTACTCTTAAAGGTCTCCCGGAAAGCTTTCTTGCTGCTTTAAGAGATGGCAGAAATTGTAACTGGAAACAGTCCCTTATGGGAGTTATTGAGTCCAGTCTTGCGTTAGGACCTGTTTATTTCAATGTTTATCCTAACCTTGCTCTCTCTTTATCTGATGAAAATATTCTCAATGCTTTAACTTTAAATGTTAAAACTCATGGTTATGATTATATGCCAGGTACGCAGGTTATATGTATTTGCTACCGTATTTACTATAAACCTCTTTTTTCTCTAAATCCTATGTGCAGGATAAGTGAAAAGGATAATAATGAGACTATTCTCATTGAAACTAATTTTGGTAAGTCTAGTATTACCAGAAGAAAGCATATAAAGTGGGAAGAAATTAATTTTCCTGATAACTGGGTTTTAGAACAATCTGTGTCAAAAATTCCTTTTATTAACAGTGACCTAAGTCACATAAAACATGATAATAATGGTGTTATTAATATTGGTTTTAATAGCCAAAGGAGACAAAATTCTCTTTCAAGGTCCTTCTCAGGACGCTCTTATATTTCTCCTTTAGATTACGAGGTTAATTTTCCCTCTTCGTCTAGAGCTTCTACTTCTCACTACAGAGAAGATACGTTTTCTAAAAATAATGTTTTTGATGAAAACGATGTTATTATTAATAAAAATAATATTATTCATAATGCCGAAAAAGAACCCGAAACAATTTCGGAATGCAATTTCAAACTTTGATTTATGGATATTAAACCCATCCTTGATTTTGCAAAAGGTTCTTCTACAAGAGCCTATATCAATAATGAGTTTAATGATCCTAAATGGGATAATTTTAGAATTTGGTATTTTAAAACCTTTTCTAAAGATGATTTAGATTTCTTTGTCAAAAGTTTTTATAAATTTTGTGAAGAAAACAATGAAATCACTTTTTATGTTCCTTGGTTCATGAAAACCTTTTATATTGATTTTATATCTGTGATTGAGCGTGATTATAAAATCGTTGCCGGAGGAATTCAAAGATCGATATTTCCTCCTCATATCCCTTTTCAAATGGAAAAGAATGGCAGAACTTTTAACTTTCTACCATTCTCTAAAATTATTGAAAATGATACTCTTCAGATTACGGCTAAGCATATAAATTATATGATTGAGCAGAATAACTTCTGCAATATTTATCTCTCCATTCTCGGAGAAGAAATTATTTCTTTACATGGAAAAATTGATAAAATTATTTCCTTACAAAATAAAATTGTCTCTCAGACTAAGTCTGAAGAAAAGGACAGTCAAATTGACACTGTTATCAAAACTGCCTCTTCTATTCAATCTCCTATTGAAATTAAGGATTTTAAAACTGAAGCTTCTGTTTCTGAAATTGAGAAAATTCTTAATGAAAAACTTGAAAAAATGAATATTAATATTTCAGTTTTAGATAATGAACTTGAAGATAAACCTTCTAGTTCCTATGAGCTTGATAATCCAAGTATTAATAAAATTAAATGGGCTGATAAACCTAACTTGACTAAATACTATTATCAAAGGCCCACTCCTCTTGATGTTCTCCATGAAGAACAGGAAAACTTTTTCACCACCTCTTATTCGGGAAAAAGTATTTATGAATGGAATATTGATGGTGCTAGTGATAAACATATTTTCGCTCAGTGTCATAGAATGCTTATGTATAGTTCTGCTTGTAGAATTTGTGGTAATAATGATCTGCAAACTGCTCAGGCAATAACTGTTGGTTTTACTGGCCAACTCAAAGGTTGGTGGGATAATTATTTAAGTCCCAATAATAGAAATGAAATTCTTTCTTCTATTAAAACTGAGAATAATGAAGTTAAAACTGATGCTGTTTATTCTCTTGTGTGTACTATATTAGAACACTTTACTGGCAGATTTACTAATAAATCTGAAAATACTAAAACTCTTCTTTTAAATATGAAGTGTAAAACACTGACTGATTTCAGGTGGTACAAAGATACCTTTTTATCCAGAATTTATGATATCCCTGATTGTAATCAAGATATTTGGAAGAATAAATTTATTGATGGTCTTCCTTATCTTTTTGCTGAAAGAGTCAAGAAAATTTTAAGAAAAGACTCTGACTCTATCCATTATGAATTACACTCTTTTGGAAAAATTATCAGTATTTGTGTCCAAGAGGGATTAAATCTTTGTAATGAGCTCAAATTAAGAAATCAAATGAAAAGAGATAATCTCTTAGAAAAGAAGCAGTTAGGTCATTTCTGTGACCAATTTGGTTTAGATAATTCTAAAACTAAAACCAGTCTGAATAAAAGAGACCGTAAAGATACTACTTTTAAAAGAAGGAATAAAAAGCATAAGAGTTATCCTGATAAACAGGGTGATGATCGTGAAAAAAGACATGCCTATAGGCGTGGAAAGGGGAAAAGAGATTCTTTTAAAGGAAAAAATTACCTTGACAGTATTATTTGTCGAAAGTGTGGCAGAAATGGCCATTATGCTAACCAATGTTATGCTAAAGATAAAATCAATAACCTTGATATTGATGATGCTTTAAAGAAAACAATTTCTGAAATTATTATGGATATTGAAAATAATGTGTCTGAAGAAGAAAAAATTTCTGAAAATTCTGACACTGATTTCTCTAAAGAGTCAAACTCTGATAATGAGAAAGATTGTGATAATTGCTTAAATGGCGAACCTTGTCAAAATCTCAATTGTATCAATAACAATAAAGATGATGATTTTTATAAACTTATAAGTCAATTTCAAGACATGAATATAAGTGTCTTAGATGATAACAATAATTTTATTGATTTTCTTAAACAAATCAAAGATCCCAGTCTAAGGGATAAAATTATTGAACAGTTTGATATTTCTTCTTCTAAAAACAATACCAGCCTTTCTAAGAAGGTCAGTAATAACAATTATTACAATATGGGAGAATTAGAGAAAATTCTCAGAAGTAAAAATATTAAACAGAATCCTGTTACAATAAATGATTTAACACAGGAAATTGAAAATATCAAGAATAATGTTAAAATCCTTCAAAAGCAGAATATTGATCTGTCTCTTCGACTTTCTCTTGTCGAAAAGGGTAAAGAAAAAATTAATGATTCTTGCACCACTTCTTTAGGTGAGCTTGATATTGATAAAAACCATCTTTCTGCAATAAATATTGTTATGTCTAGAAAATGGTACACGAAGATATCTCTTCTTATCAATAATTCTTTTAAAAAGGATTTTATTGCTATGATTGATAGTGGTGCCGACCAGAATGTTATCCAGGAAGGCATTATTCCCACTAAGTTTTTTGAAAAAACTACTCAATCTCTTTCACATGCAGGAGGAGGTTCTTTAAAGATTGAGTATAAACTCAGAAATGCTTCTGTGTGCATTAATAATTGTTGCATTCCCAATGATTTTCTTATTGTTAAAAATCTTTCCAGCCAAATGATTATTGGTCTTCCTTTTATCCAAAAGATTTATCCGATTAAAGTCAGTGAAACAGGTATCTCTGGTGTTTATAAAGAAACACCTATCTCCTTTAGTTTCATTACTAAACCTTATAACAATATCTTTGATATCATTCAAAATCAAATTAATTATGAAAAAAGTCAAATCAATTTTCTCAAAGAAGAAATTAATTCTTTTACCATTGAGGATAGGATTAAAAACCCTAAACTTCAGGATAAGATTCGGCTTATATTTAATAAGTTTTCTATTGATATTTGCAATGATTTTCCAAATGCTTTTTGGAACAGAAAGAAACATATTGTTTCTCTTCCTTATGAAGAAAATTTTAAAGATACTAATATTCCTACTAAATCTAGGCCTTGCCAAATGAAATCCGATTATTTAGATCTTTGTAAAAAAGAAATTGACTCTTTATTACAAAAGAAGCTTATTACACCTTCTAAGTCCCCCTGGTCTTGCACGGCTTTCTATGTTAATAAACATTCCGAACAAGAAAGAGGTGCTCCGAGGTTAGTCATTAATTATAAACCTCTTAATAAAGCTTTGAAATGGGTTAGACACCCCATTCCTAATAAAAAGGATCTTTTAGACAGGTTAGTAAATGCTCTTGTCTTCTCTAAATTCGATTTAAAATCTGGATTTTGGCAGATTCAAATTAACCCTGCTGATAGGTACAAAACTGCCTTCAATGTCCCTTCTGGGCATTATGAGTGGACTGTCATGCCTTTTGGTTTGAAGAATGCTCCCTCAGAATTTCAACAAATTATGAATGATATTTTTAATCCTTTTAGTAATTTCATTATTGTCTATATTGATGATATTCTTGTTTTCTCCAAGGACATTGATATGCATTTTAAGCATCTGGATATCTTTAAAGAGATAGTCATAAAAAATGGTCTTGTCGTTTCAAAACCTAAAATGGTTTTATTCCAAACAAAAATTAAATTTTTGGGTCATTTTATTGAAAAAGGGAATATTATCCCTATTCAAAGAAGTATTGATTTTGGAAATAAATTTCCAGACATTATTACTGATAAAACTCAGCTTCAGAGATTTCTTGGAAGTCTTAATTATGTTTCTTCTTATATTAAGAATCTTGCGGAAGACTCTGCTATTTTATATGATAGACTAAAAAAGAATCCCCCACCTTGGAATGATAATCATACCAAAGCTGTTTCAAAAATTAAAGAAAAGGTGAAGAATATTCCTTGCCTTTCTATTTCTAATCCCCTTTGGGAAAAAACGGTTGAAACAGATGCCTCTGATTTAGGCTATGGAAGTATCTTAAAACAAATTAATCCTATTAATAAGCAGGAGTATATTATCAGATTCTACTCTGGGAAATGGAATACTTCTCAGAAAAATTATTCTACCGTGGCTAAAGAAATTTTAGCTATTGTTAAAAGTATTCTAAAATTTCAGGATGATTTATACAATCAAAAGTTTACTATTAAAACTGATTGTAAGGCTGCCACTTTTATGCTTACTAAGGATGTGGAACATAATGTTTCCAAACAAATGTTTGCCAGATGGCAATCTCATCTTGCCTATTTTGATTTTAATATTGTCCATCTTAAAGGAAATGATAATCATATTCCTGATTTTCTAACCCGAGAATATATTTCTTGAATGACAGTTATGAGCCTTTCTGGCAGAGGTTCCTATTCCTCTTTTAGAGGAAGAGGAGGCAGAGGAGGGAGACCTCCAATCATACAAATGGGACAAAGATCTCTCTACAACCAGAATATTTCTGGTATCAGCTCTTCAAAAGAGCAAAAGGAGTTCCAAGAATTCCTTAAACAAAGGGCTAAAGCCTCTACATCAACAGAGAATAATTCTCAAAATGATGAGGAAGTTTCTTATGCTTCCACGGTTCAAACAGAGAGTAAATTTTTTGACTCTCCAAACAAAAGTTTGATTCTTCTTATAGAAGATGGTGACGAGGATTTTAAAAATTCCCCATGGACTCTCATGGAAAAATATATCCCAAATATTTCTTGGGCAAACCAGACTTATAAACCCAGAGGGTTTTATGAGAATATTCTCATCGAGCTGGGAAGTGTTGATATTTCTCACTTTATGATCAAGAATAATATAAATTATTCAAAATTTGTGATCAAAAAGATTTTCTCCATCCAAGAATGGGGAACTTCACCTCTTTCTGAGAGGAAGGTGACTAATAAAAATAGTCAGGCCACCTACCAGTATAATTACTGGGATTACGTTGAAAGTTTTTATAAAACTCTTCTCCATCAGAATGCTAAGCATTCTCACACTTGGCTGATTAAAATCTGCGAGAATATTGGACGGAATCAAATTCCAAACTGGTTCACCTCTTGGTGGAATACCTATGGGGCTTCGGTAGATATTCTGCCTGAACATTTGAAACCCCTTCTTGAAGAATATTCTATTGCCGCTTCTTCAAGAAATACTCATAATACTTGTGAGAAAACCACTTTCAGGTTCTTTGTTGACTCAGGTATTCCTTGGGTCTGGAAGTGGAGACCAGAATTCGGTTATACTGAATTCAAGTTACCTTGCTTATGGAGAATAAGTTCTACCAGATTTTGGGGCAACCTAAATGTTGTCCAGGAGGGTTCTCAGGAACCGCCCATCCAGGAAAATATTGAAAAAATTCGATCTAAGATTGAAGATTTCAACAAAGAGATAATCTCTGGAACTCTTCCTACCCTGTCTGAGTATACCAAGAGATATCAGGGAATCCTTGAAAAAGGAAAAATTGTTGATCTCTATATGGATCACCTCAAGAAGAATCTTTTTAATGACATAGATTTTTCCTCAGATTTAAGATCTGAATCCTCTGTGGCTTCTGGGTCAGACATGCAAGATTCTCAAGACCCAAATGAAGAAGATGATGTTTGCTTCTCCATCCAAGAAAGCTTTGATCTACTCAAAGAATCCCTTAAAGGGAAAAATAAAGTTTAGCTCTTATGGAAGAAATCTACCCTGGAGACTGGAGATTTCTCCTCAGAAATGATCGCGGTCTGCACCACAAAATTTGGCAGATCCCTTTCCATATTAATTTTGATGAGAATAATAATCTGATTAAAGATAAGAATTATCTTAAGATTCTTAGTAAGAAGATCAGACTCCTTGAGATTTATATCCCAATTTTCGAAAATTCTCACTTCAATCCTCAACAAATAGAGAGGTTCAAGAAGACTCTTTTTCTTCTGCAAAAGCAAGCTTCTCTTTTGGCAATCTAAAAACCAGAGGATTTTTCAGGAAGACGAATTAAAGGTCGTCACCGCATACGTCATCAACAAGGTCGTCACTGCTTGCGTCACCAACAGAATAAGTTCTGTTCCTGAATAGTTTCTACTATTCATTTTTTATTTTGGAATCCGGGGTCTCATGTCCGGCTCTTCCTCCCCTATATATAGGGCTTTTCTTTTCTGTTTTAGAACACGCTTGAGTTTAGACTCGCTCTCTCTTTCTCTCTCTACAAACCCCCTTGTAATCTTTCAAGCTGTTCTCTTTGTTTGTGAATAAACTGTTTGCCCTGGTGGCTTTTTAAGGTATATTGTTTTCTTTTACTTTCCTGTTTTTTGAGTTCTTACTTAGTATCGCCGCCTTAATGGTCGGCTAATCTATCTTGTATTGAATCATGACCTAGCATAGCTATACTCTACCTTCAGATGCATTTGTTAGCTTGTTTCTATTGTATCTGTATGTTACTATATCAAAGGTAGCGTTGGTTTAACCGATAGGTTTGAGTTTTCCAGTGATATCTATGAGTTAACTATGTGGGCGTGCCCTTTTGCCGTTATGCCGATGGATAGGCGCAGGCGTTTGTGGGCGTAAAGCTTTTTTCAGGTTAACTCATAGACTATGGAATTTCTCAGTCAGTCCTATCTGGTTTGGAAAAGATCCACAGGATACTATTGATATAGTTAGATACGATCCGGTATAAATTTGGTATCAGAGCCATTTGATCGTAGAAGTATAGTTTTTGTTTAGTGTTTATGATTCAATACAATCATTTGTATTGAATCATAAACACTAAACAAAAACTATACTTCTACGATCAAATGGCTCTGATACCAAATTTATACCGGATCGTATCTAACTATATCAATAGTATCCTGTGGATCTTTTCCAAACCAGATAGGACTGACTGAGAAATTCCATAGTCTATGAGTTAACCTGAAAAAAGCTTTACGCCCACAAACGCCTGCGCCTATCCATCGGCATAACGGCAAAAGGGCACGCCCACATAGTTAACTCATAGATATCACTGGAAAACTCAAACCTATCGGTTAAACCAACGCTACCTTTGATATAGTAACATACAGATACAATATAAACAAGCTAACAAATGCATCTGAAGGTAGAGTATAGCTATGCTAGGTCATGATTCAATACAAGATAGATTAGCCGACCATTAAGGCGGCGATACTAAGTAAGAACTCAAAAAACAGGAAAGTAAAAGAAAACAATATACCTTAAAAAGCCACCAGGGCAAACAGTTTATTCACAAACAAAGAGAACAGCTTGAAAGATTACAAGGGGGTTTGTAGAGAGAGAAAGAGAGAGCGAGTCTAAACTCAAGCGTGTTCTAAAACAGAAAAGAAAAGCCCTATATATAGGGGAGGAAGAGCCGGACATGAGACCCCGGATTCCAAAATAAAAAATGAATAGTAGAAACTATTCAGGAACAGAACTTATTCTGTTGATGACGCAAGCAGTGACGACCTTGTTGATGACGTATGCGGTGACGACCTTTAATTCGTCTTCCTGAAAAATCCTCTGGTTTTTAGATTGCCAAAAGAGAAGCTTGCTTTTGCAGAAGAAAAAGAGTCTTCTTGAACCTCTCTATTTGTTGAGGATTGAAGTGAGAATTTTCGAAAATTGGGATATAAATCTCAAGGAGTCTGATCTTCTTACTAAGAATCTTAAGATAATTCTTATCTTTAATCAGATTATTATTCTCATCAAAATTAATATGGAAAGGGATCTGCCAAATTTTGTGGTGCAGACCGCGATCATTTCTGAGGAGAAATCTCCAGTCTCCAGGGTAGATTTCTTCCATAAGAGCTAAACTTTATTTTTCCCTTTAAGGGATTCTTTGAGTAGATCAAAGCTTTCTTGGATGGAGAAGCAAACATCATCTTCTTCATTTGGGTCTTGAGAATCTTGCATGTCTGACCCAGAAGCCACAGAGGATTCAGATCTTAAATCTGAGGAAAAATCTATGTCATTAAAAAGATTCTTCTTGAGGTGATCCATATAGAGATCAACAATTTTTCCTTTTTCAAGGATTCCCTGATATCTCTTGGTATACTCAGACAGGGTAGGAAGAGTTCCAGAGATTATCTCTTTGTTGAAATCTTCAATCTTAGATCGAATTTTTTCAATATTTTCCTGGATGGGCGGTTCCTGAGAACCCTCCTGGACAACATTTAGGTTGCCCCAAAATCTGGTAGAACTTATTCTCCATAAGCAAGGTAACTTGAATTCAGTATAACCGAATTCTGGTCTCCACTTCCAGACCCAAGGAATACCTGAGTCAACAAAGAACCTGAAAGTGGTTTTCTCACAAGTATTATGAGTATTTCTTGAAGAAGCGGCAATAGAATATTCTTCAAGAAGGGGTTTCAAATGTTCAGGCAGAATATCTACCGAAGCCCCATAGGTATTCCACCAAGAGGTGAACCAGTTTGGAATTTGATTCCGTCCAATATTCTCGCAGATTTTAATCAGCCAAGTGTGAGAATGCTTAGCATTCTGATGGAGAAGAGTTTTATAAAAACTTTCAACGTAATCCCAGTAATTATACTGGTAGGTGGCCTGACTATTTTTATTAGTCACCTTCCTCTCAGAAAGAGGTGAAGTTCCCCATTCTTGGATGGAGAAAATCTTTTTGATCACAAATTTTGAATAATTTATATTATTCTTGATCATAAAGTGAGAAATATCAACACTTCCCAGCTCGATGAGAATATTCTCATAAAACCCTCTGGGTTTATAAGTCTGGTTTGCCCAAGAAATATTTGGGATATATTTTTCCATGAGAGTCCATGGGGAATTTTTAAAATCCTCGTCACCATCTTCTATAAGAAGAATCAAACTTTTGTTTGGAGAGTCAAAAAATTTACTCTCTGTTTGAACCGTGGAAGCATAAGAAACTTCCTCATCATTTTGAGAATTATTCTCTGTTGATGTAGAGGCTTTAGCCCTTTGTTTAAGGAATTCTTGGAACTCCTTTTGCTCTTTTGAAGAGCTGATACCAGAAATATTCTGGTTGTAGAGAGATCTTTGTCCCATTTGTATGATTGGAGGTCTCCCTCCTCTGCCTCCTCTTCCTCTAAAAGAGGAATAGGAACCTCTGCCAGAAAGGCTCATAACTGTCATTCAAGAAATATATTCTCGGGTTAGAAAATCAGGAATATGATTATCATTTCCTTTAAGATGGACAATATTAAAATCAAAATAGGCAAGATGAGATTGCCATCTGGCAAACATTTGTTTGGAAACATTATGTTCCACATCCTTAGTAAGCATAAAAGTGGCAGCCTTACAATCAGTTTTAATAGTAAACTTTTGATTGTATAAATCATCCTGAAATTTTAGAATACTTTTAACAATAGCTAAAATTTCTTTAGCCACGGTAGAATAATTTTTCTGAGAAGTATTCCATTTCCCAGAGTAGAATCTGATAATATACTCCTGCTTATTAATAGGATTAATTTGTTTTAAGATACTTCCATAGCCTAAATCAGAGGCATCTGTTTCAACCGTTTTTTCCCAAAGGGGATTAGAAATAGAAAGGCAAGGAATATTCTTCACCTTTTCTTTAATTTTTGAAACAGCTTTGGTATGATTATCATTCCAAGGTGGGGGATTCTTTTTTAGTCTATCATATAAAATAGCAGAGTCTTCCGCAAGATTCTTAATATAAGAAGAAACATAATTAAGACTTCCAAGAAATCTCTGAAGCTGAGTTTTATCAGTAATAATGTCTGGAAATTTATTTCCAAAATCAATACTTCTTTGAATAGGGATAATATTCCCTTTTTCAATAAAATGACCCAAAAATTTAATTTTTGTTTGGAATAAAACCATTTTAGGTTTTGAAACGACAAGACCATTTTTTATGACTATCTCTTTAAAGATATCCAGATGCTTAAAATGCATATCAATGTCCTTGGAGAAAACAAGAATATCATCAATATAGACAATAATGAAATTACTAAAAGGATTAAAAATATCATTCATAATTTGTTGAAATTCTGAGGGAGCATTCTTCAAACCAAAAGGCATGACAGTCCACTCATAATGCCCAGAAGGGACATTGAAGGCAGTTTTGTACCTATCAGCAGGGTTAATTTGAATCTGCCAAAATCCAGATTTTAAATCGAATTTAGAGAAGACAAGAGCATTTACTAACCTGTCTAAAAGATCCTTTTTATTAGGAATGGGGTGTCTAACCCATTTCAAAGCTTTATTAAGAGGTTTATAATTAATGACTAACCTCGGAGCACCTCTTTCTTGTTCGGAATGTTTATTAACATAGAAAGCCGTGCAAGACCAGGGGGACTTAGAAGGTGTAATAAGCTTCTTTTGTAATAAAGAGTCAATTTCTTTTTTACAAAGATCTAAATAATCGGATTTCATTTGGCAAGGCCTAGATTTAGTAGGAATATTAGTATCTTTAAAATTTTCTTCATAAGGAAGAGAAACAATATGTTTCTTTCTGTTCCAAAAAGCATTTGGAAAATCATTGCAAATATCAATAGAAAACTTATTAAATATAAGCCGAATCTTATCCTGAAGTTTAGGGTTTTTAATCCTATCCTCAATGGTAAAAGAATTAATTTCTTCTTTGAGAAAATTGATTTGACTTTTTTCATAATTAATTTGATTTTGAATGATATCAAAGATATTGTTATAAGGTTTAGTAATGAAACTAAAGGAGATAGGTGTTTCTTTATAAACACCAGAGATACCTGTTTCACTGACTTTAATCGGATAAATCTTTTGGATAAAAGGAAGACCAATAATCATTTGGCTGGAAAGATTTTTAACAATAAGAAAATCATTGGGAATGCAACAATTATTAATGCACACAGAAGCATTTCTGAGTTTATACTCAATCTTTAAAGAACCTCCTCCTGCATGTGAAAGAGATTGAGTAGTTTTTTCAAAAAACTTAGTGGGAATAATGCCTTCCTGGATAACATTCTGGTCGGCACCACTATCAATCATAGCAATAAAATCCTTTTTAAAAGAATTATTGATAAGAAGAGATATCTTCGTGTACCATTTTCTAGACATAACAATATTTATTGCAGAAAGATGGTTTTTATCAATATCAAGCTCACCTAAAGAAGTGGTGCAAGAATCATTAATTTTTTCTTTACCCTTTTCGACAAGAGAAAGTCGAAGAGACAGATCAATATTCTGCTTTTGAAGGATTTTAACATTATTCTTGATATTTTCAATTTCCTGTGTTAAATCATTTATTGTAACAGGATTCTGTTTAATATTTTTACTTCTGAGAATTTTCTCTAATTCTCCCATATTGTAATAATTGTTATTACTGACCTTCTTAGAAAGGCTGGTATTGTTTTTAGAAGAAGAAATATCAAACTGTTCAATAATTTTATCCCTTAGACTGGGATCTTTGATTTGTTTAAGAAAATCAATAAAATTATTGTTATCATCTAAGACACTTATATTCATGTCTTGAAATTGACTTATAAGTTTATAAAAATCATCATCTTTATTGTTATTGATACAATTGAGATTTTGACAAGGTTCGCCATTTAAGCAATTATCACAATCTTTCTCATTATCAGAGTTTGACTCTTTAGAGAAATCAGTGTCAGAATTTTCAGAAATTTTTTCTTCTTCAGACACATTATTTTCAATATCCATAATAATTTCAGAAATTGTTTTCTTTAAAGCATCATCAATATCAAGGTTATTGATTTTATCTTTAGCATAACATTGGTTAGCATAATGGCCATTTCTGCCACACTTTCGACAAATAATACTGTCAAGGTAATTTTTTCCTTTAAAAGAATCTCTTTTCCCCTTTCCACGCCTATAGGCATGTCTTTTTTCACGATCATCACCCTGTTTATCAGGATAACTCTTATGCTTTTTATTCCTTCTTTTAAAAGTAGTATCTTTACGGTCTCTTTTATTCAGACTGGTTTTAGTTTTAGAATTATCTAAACCAAATTGGTCACAGAAATGACCTAACTGCTTCTTTTCTAAGAGATTATCTCTTTTCATTTGATTTCTTAATTTGAGCTCATTACAAAGATTTAATCCCTCTTGGACACAAATACTGATAATTTTTCCAAAAGAGTGTAATTCATAATGGATAGAGTCAGAGTCTTTTCTTAAAATTTTCTTGACTCTTTCAGCAAAAAGATAAGGAAGACCATCAATAAATTTATTCTTCCAAATATCTTGATTACAATCAGGGATATCATAAATTCTGGATAAAAAGGTATCTTTGTACCACCTGAAATCAGTCAGTGTTTTACACTTCATATTTAAAAGAAGAGTTTTAGTATTTTCAGATTTATTAGTAAATCTGCCAGTAAAGTGTTCTAATATAGTACACACAAGAGAATAAACAGCATCAGTTTTAACTTCATTATTCTCAGTTTTAATAGAAGAAAGAATTTCATTTCTATTATTGGGACTTAAATAATTATCCCACCAACCTTTGAGTTGGCCAGTAAAACCAACAGTTATTGCCTGAGCAGTTTGCAGATCATTATTACCACAAATTCTACAAGCAGAACTATACATAAGCATTCTATGACACTGAGCGAAAATATGTTTATCACTAGCACCATCAATATTCCATTCATAAATACTTTTTCCCGAATAAGAGGTGGTGAAAAAGTTTTCCTGTTCTTCATGGAGAACATCAAGAGGAGTGGGCCTTTGATAATAGTATTTAGTCAAGTTAGGTTTATCAGCCCATTTAATTTTATTAATACTTGGATTATCAAGCTCATAGGAACTAGAAGGTTTATCTTCAAGTTCATTATCTAAAACTGAAATATTAATATTCATTTTTTCAAGTTTTTCATTAAGAATTTTCTCAATTTCAGAAACAGAAGCTTCAGTTTTAAAATCCTTAATTTCAATAGGAGATTGAATAGAAGAGGCAGTTTTGATAACAGTGTCAATTTGACTGTCCTTTTCTTCAGACTTAGTCTGAGAGACAATTTTATTTTGTAAGGAAATAATTTTATCAATTTTTCCATGTAAAGAAATAATTTCTTCTCCGAGAATGGAGAGATAAATATTGCAGAAGTTATTCTGCTCAATCATATAATTTATATGCTTAGCCGTAATCTGAAGAGTATCATTTTCAATAATTTTAGAGAATGGTAGAAAGTTAAAAGTTCTGCCATTCTTTTCCATTTGAAAAGGGATATGAGGAGGAAATATCGATCTTTGAATTCCTCCGGCAACGATTTTATAATCACGCTCAATCACAGATATAAAATCAATATAAAAGGTTTTCATGAACCAAGGAACATAAAAAGTGATTTCATTGTTTTCTTCACAAAATTTATAAAAACTTTTGACAAAGAAATCTAAATCATCTTTAGAAAAGGTTTTAAAATACCAAATTCTAAAATTATCCCATTTAGGATCATTAAACTCATTATTGATATAGGCTCTTGTAGAAGAACCTTTTGCAAAATCAAGGATGGGTTTAATATCCATAAATCAAAGTTTGAAATTGCATTCCGAAATTGTTTCGGGTTCTTTTTCGGCATTATGAATAATATTATTTTTATTAATAATAACATCGTTTTCATCAAAAACATTATTTTTAGAAAACGTATCTTCTCTGTAGTGAGAAGTAGAAGCTCTAGACGAAGAGGGAAAATTAACCTCGTAATCTAAAGGAGAAATATAAGAGCGTCCTGAGAAGGACCTTGAAAGAGAATTTTGTCTCCTTTGGCTATTAAAACCAATATTAATAACACCATTATTATCATGTTTTATGTGACTTAGGTCACTGTTAATAAAAGGAATTTTTGACACAGATTGTTCTAAAACCCAGTTATCAGGAAAATTAATTTCTTCCCACTTTATATGCTTTCTTCTGGTAATACTAGACTTACCAAAATTAGTTTCAATGAGAATAGTCTCATTATTATCCTTTTCACTTATCCTGCACATAGGATTTAGAGAAAAAAGAGGTTTATAGTAAATACGGTAGCAAATACATATAACCTGCGTACCTGGCATATAATCATAACCATGAGTTTTAACATTTAAAGTTAAAGCATTGAGAATATTTTCATCAGATAAAGAGAGAGCAAGGTTAGGATAAACATTGAAATAAACAGGTCCTAACGCAAGACTGGACTCAATAACTCCCATAAGGGACTGTTTCCAGTTACAATTTCTGCCATCTCTTAAAGCAGCAAGAAAGCTTTCCGGGAGACCTTTAAGAGTAAGAGGTCTGAAAGCAATTTGAACACATCCAATATGGATAAACTTATGAGTAAATTTATAAGGAGAAATATCACTTTTATTAAGTAACTTAATAACCATTTCCTCATTATTTAAAGAAATCGAGGATTCAGTAGTTTTAACTACTTGTCTAAGACCTATTCTTTCAAAAGTTCCGATTTTGTAAACCGTTTTAGGTTCTATCCTTGGGATAGTCCATCTGTTTAACAGATCTAGGTTTTCAGGAATATCATACTCCTGTATCAAAGAGTTCTGGACATTATTGTCCTTAAAGCTGAATATATTCATCAAGAAATGATTGTATTGAATCATAAACACTAAACAAAAACTATACTTCTACGATCAAATGGCTCTGATACCAAATTTATACCGGATCGTATCTAACTATATCAATAGTATCCTGTGGATCTTTTCCAAACCAGATAGGACTGACTGAGAAATTCCATAGTCTATGAGTTAACCTGAAAAAACTATACAAAAACTATTGTCCTTATATATATTCTTGAGCCGTATTAGCTTTTTTCATTAATGCATATAAAATGAACAATGATTTTTTTTTTTTTTTTTTTACAGCAGTATTCACTTGTTTGTTGAGTGAATATGAGTTAATATATTGGGTAAAAGTATTACTAATACCGTGTGTAGTGTTTATTGTCTAAATTGAGGGTATGCACTTGCATACCCTTTCTCTTACATAGATCCACAATTGCTTGGGGGCAGGACCGTGATTTTATTTTGCTTTCGTTATTGTACATTATGTTTGTTTTGAACATATTTTTATATTATATAATAAACTAGTATGTATTGGTGTATGGATTTTAACTTAAAATGGTTTGCTGATTTGACTTGAAACTTTTTTTCTTTTTTTAAGATGAACATGTTGTCGTTGGATTTGTGAAAATGTTATGTTGGAAAAAAAAATATAGTAGAGTTACAAGATTATATTTTATTTATATTTGTATCATTTTTGTTTATGTGAGTGCGGCCGTGTCAGGTAATTCACAAAGAAAAGAAAGAAAATAGTACGGTATTATTCATGAAAAGTGTTCTGTCTATCTTGCGATATTCTTCTTGAATGTTAAGAGTTGAACTTTTTATTCTTCTTCCACAATATTTGCACGAGCTCAGTAATAGGACACTTTAACTAATTCAAGGGGGTTCGGTTCAAATTTTTAAATGAGAATGAATGAAAATAATTAAATGGTGAATTATAGAAAAAATAATGATTACATTATTAATGTTTTGTTTTAATTTTGAAATAAACGAGAATAAAAAATAATTTTGGTTAAAATATAGTGAAATAATTGAATATAAATAATAATAGAAGAAAATGTACTTTATCAAAATAGAATATCAATTAATTTTTTTTTTGAATTTTTTTTATCTCTTACAAAGTATATAAAAATGCATTGGTCTATCATTTATTCTTATTAATCACAAGTATTACCCATATTCATTCTCAATATTATCCTCATGAATATTTTTTTAACTAGACACATATATCTTTTAGAAATTAAAATAAAATATAACAAATCTATTAGAGATTATCAAAATATAATACTCTCAAAACAAATAAACTACACTCACAAACAAATACAGTAAAACTTCTATAAATTTATAATGATTGGACCAGAAAAATTTATTATTTTAGAGAGGTATTAATTTATCTATAAATTAATAATTTATTAATTTAAGGAGTGATTTTCTAGTAGGCTAAGTAAAAATTTATTTTTATAAAAGTGAGTGCATTTAACTAATATATGCATTATATTCATTTAAATATTATACATAATTATTTTCCTCATTGTCGGTTCGGGCGGTGAAGTGTCATTGAATTTAAATAATCCTAACATTGAAGAAGATATTCAAGAAATAGAAACAATGATAAATGATTTCGATTACCACAATAAAATGAAGTGCAGCATAAAAACATAACGCCAGAACCATTGGATGAAATAAGAAAAGTTAGAGATGTATCCAAATAAAATTGAAGTTTAACAAGAAGCAATCAATAGCTTCTTATTTTACTAAATTGACCTTATTATTTTTATAATTTGAAGAAATTATTAGTTTATGATATTGATGGGACTACTAATTTATATCGGGATTTCTTGAAAAATATATCTTATTATTTTATCAAAATTGGTAAAATTTTGAACTGACCCAAGTCGAGACAGAAGAAAATTATTATTTTAAAGAATTTATTAATTTGAAGAATATTAATTTATAGAAATTTTACTGTAAATAGATAATTTTCGTTAAAATTTATGCACAACAGTAACTAGGGTTTTAATCGAATCGAATCGAAGCGAATATCACTGTATTCGATTCGTATTCGTGAAAATATTCGAATATTCGTATTCGATTACGATTCGAATATTAATGTTGATTCGTATTCGATTCGAAATTGATATTCGAATTTTTCGATTCGAGTATTCAATTCGAATTTTATTTTTATTATCTTTTCAGATAAAAATCTATTGTTTTCTTACATTTCAAAAAATTAACTAGAAAATTAAGGTAATTAGAAATGCTTGCAGGAGCCACATGAAGTATCAAGAATTATAAATTACAAAATCCTACGAATCAATACATCAATGGAACAAAAAAAAAAAAAAAACAAATCTGCTCTTTTTACCCAGAATCTAAAACTGGGTGTAGAACTACTGGGAAATAAAATAGATCTGCTTCATTTCCAAAATCAAAGTAATAGATTCTAGCAAATCAAGCAACCCCTATACATACAACAAAAATATACTAGATGAAAATGATTTGTGACTCAATCTTAACTTCGAAGTCCATTTCGCAAAAAAAATAAGTAGCTGGTAGAGTTTGTTTACAACAGCGAGAGGAGGAGGCTAGGCAGAAGGCGATCGAGATGCACCGATTGTGATAGGGGGAGATTTTGAGAAATAGTCGGTGAAAAGTGAGAAGGCGCCGCTAGTGAGTGGTAGAGAGAAGAATATATCTTCTCAGGGTTTCTTTCGTCAAGGCGTCCGCTAGAAGAATGGTTTCAGCTTTGCCTTTTATATTTCAAATATATCACTGGGCTTTGATTTAGATGTAGGTGATATTTAAATTAATGGGCTGGATATTTAATTAGCCACTGTTGGCTAGTGGGCTGAACAAGGCCTCACTCCAAAAATGGGTGGATAAGGGCCTACCTCCTACCACTACTAATATTATTATTATTATTATATTTTAAAATATTTAATCGAATATTTACGAATATCGAATCGAATACCATAATTTTGTATTCGTATTTGAATAATAATCGAATCGAATCGAATATTTTTAATCGAATTCGAATCATAAAATATCGAATACGAATATCAAAATTCGAATACGAATACCGAATCGAATCAAAATTATTTGATTCGTTTACAACCCTAACAGTAACAGAGTAAAAGGTAGTTCTTTTAAAAGTTTATTTGGGGTATATAAGTCAAAAATTTATGATTCTTAATTTGATACGAAGTCAATGGAACTAACACTTGAAACATGTGGACTACATATATTATTCTTGTTGTAAATAAGTGCGTAAATAAAGAGACAGGATTTGTTGACCCAGTTCGCCGGGAACGACTACGCCTGGGGGCGATCCAAGCCAGGAGTTCCACTAATATTCTTGTGTATGAGAGTACATAATTTATGAGTACATAGGGATATATATAGTAGTAAAACCCTAGTCTAATGGATAAAGCTCAATATGTTTCTTGGCCCTTAAGTAATGTCCACACCAAATCTCCTAAATTTGGAATATTAAATCTTCTAGATTTATAACACTCCCCCTTGGACATTACGACATAACATAAATGTCTTGTCATAAAAACTCCACGTGCTAGGGATCGGCCAAATAATGAGTAGGGAGGAATGTCATCGATCTTCTAGATCTAAATCTTCCAGATTTATTTCGAGGTTACCGCTCCCCCTGAAGACAACAACACTTTAAGTCTTTGCATCCCAATACCACGAACGTACTTTTCAAAAGTAGACGTAGGTAAGGACTTAGTAAACAGATCTGCTAGATTGTTACTAGATTACACCAGTTGAATGGTAATCACGCCACTCTTCTGGAGTTCGTATGGGTAGAAAAACTTAGGTGAAATATGTTTCGTCAGGTTTCCCTTGACGTACCCATTACTCATTTGTGCGATGCAAGCAGCGTTGTCTTCAAATATCACGGTGGGAGGTGTATCGCCTTTGGCGATACCACACGAGTCACCAATATGTTTTACCATGGACCTTAACCAAACACATTCTCGTGCGGCTTCAAATAAAGCTATGATCTCTGAGTGGTTTGAAGACGTGGTAACCATGGATTGTTTAACCGATCTCCATGAGATTGCGGTTCCACCACAGAGAAAAAATAACCAGTCTGGGATACGGCGTTGTGAGGATCAGACAAATAGACAGCATCCGCATAACCTACTAAGGTTTTGTCTTGGTTGTTACGATAAAATAGTCCAAGATCTTTGGGATCCTTGGAGGTATCGCAGAACGTGCTTAACACCATTCCAATGTCTCCTCGTAGGAGAAGCGCTATGTCTCGCAAGCAAGTTGACAGCAAATGCAATGTCCGGCCGGGTGCAATTTGCAAGATAGAGCAAAGCTCCAACAGTGCAAAGATAAGGAACTTATGGTCCCAAAATTTCTTCTGAATCTTCTCTTGGCCTGAATGGGTCCTTATCCACTTCGAGGGATCAGACATCGGGGTGTTAAGTAGATGAGATTTATCCATGTGAAATCTCTCCAATACCTTCTTCACGTAGGTCGACTGATGAACAAGGACTCCTTCTGGGAGGTGCTCGATCTGCAAGCCGAGGCAGTACTTGGATTTACCCAAGGACTTCATTTCGAATTCAGCTCTCAAGATTGAACTGGCTTCTTCAATCTCTTTGCATGTTCCGATTATGTTCAGGACATCAACATATACGGATATGATGCAAAAACCGTCTTGCAATTTCTTCGTGAATACGCACGGGAAAGCTTTATCGAATGTGTATCCCTTCTTCTGAAGGAATTCACTAAGTCGGTTGTACCACATAAGGCCCGATTGCTTCAGGCCATACAACGACTTTCGCAGTTGTATGCTATACATGCTGCGGTTTTCACCATCCCTTAACTGAGGAATGTCAAATCCATCTGGGATTTTTATATAAATGTCAGCATCTAGTGATCCATATAAGTACGCGGTTACTACATCCATTAATCTCATTTGGAGATTCAACTTAACTGCCAAAGATGTCAAGTAGCGGAACGTTATCGAGTCCATGACGGGAGAATAGGTTTGATCGAAATCAATCTCGGGTCTCTGCGAAAACCCTTGTGCTACCAGCCTCGCTTTATACCTCTCCACAATATTGTTCTCGTTTCGCTTTCGTACAAATACCCATTTATATCCTACAGGGATAACGCGCGCGGGTGTACGAACGATAGAGTCAAATACTTATCTTTTGTTAAGCGAGGCGAGCTCCGCATCAATTGCCTCTTTCCATTTAACCCAATCATGGCGCTTCCGGCACTCTGCGATTGTTTTGGGTTCAGGATCTAGATCATTTATAATGGAAAGAGCTATTGAAGCTGCAAATGTGTTGTCGACGACAGTAATATTTCTATTGTATGTTTCTCCCGTATCTGTGAAGTTCACAGAGACTTCGACGTTTACGTCAACCAGACCTTCCTCATTTCCCATTGTAGCTGGGTCTGGTCGTTCCACGGTCCTAGTGCATGGAATGTTTTGTGCACGTGCTTCATCACTAGGACTCTCGTCTCCTAGAGACTTGGGATTATCTAGACGGATCTCTTTTAGAGATTTTCCATTCGACTGACCAGATTTGCTAGCCTTTCGTTTAGGTGTGTTACTATCTCTTGAGGGTCCCTTACGCTTTTGGCGTGTGGGGGCATGAGTACTCATTTTTCTTGGGACCTCAACCCTTTGGGGAGCATTTATTGCAGGTATATGCGATCTAGTCACACCTCTATGGTCAGTGAACGCGTCTGGCATGTTATTTGCTAAGTTCTGCAAGTTAATGATCTTCTGAACTTCTAGTTCAGATTGATTAGTGCGCGGATCTAGATACTGAAGATTACTTACGTTCCACGTAAGTTCCCGGCATTCATTCAATTTTGAATTCAGATCTCCCCCTAATGCCGGGAAGTAATCTTCATCGAACGTGCAATCAGCAAACCGGGCCGTTAATTGATCCCCGGACAAAGGCTCGAGATATTTCACGATGGATGGAGAGTCGTATCCGACGTAAATACCGAGTTTCCTTTGTGGGCCCATAGAGGTTCGCTTGGGTATCGTAATTGGTACGTATACCACACATCCGAAAATACGCAGATGGGAAATGCTAGGTTCTTTCACACGCACTAACTGTAGGGGGAATGATCATTATATGCAGTTGGACGGATTTGGATTAAGTGCGATGCATGTAGGACTGCATACTCCCAACATGAGGTGGGTAGTTTAGAGTTCATAAGCAATGGTCTCGCGATAAATTTGATACGTTTTATTAGCGCCTCAGCAAGACCATTTTGGGTATGGACGTAGGGGACCGAATGCTCCACTTTAATTCCCAGGGCCATACAATAATCTGTAAAGGCCTTCGAGCTAAACTCAACTGCATTATCCATGCGAATCGATTTAATTGGATAATCCGGGAATTGAGCTCTAAGCTCGATAGTTTTCGCAATGAGCTTCGCAAAGGCTTGATTGCGGGTGGACAGCAAACATGCAAATGTCCACCTAGTGGAGGCATCAATAAGGACCATGAAATAACGAAATGGTCCTGATGCTGGGTGAATCGGTCCACAAATGTCTCCTTGAATTCGCTCAAGGAAAACCAGAGACTCTAGTCCAACCTTGGTGCGCGACATGCGCACAATCAACTTACCCTTAGAACATGCATCACAGTAATACTCATCAACGGGAGGGATTCTATTATTCGAAATATTATGACCAGTTGAATTAGATAGAATCCTACGTATCATAGTTTGTCCCGGATGACCTAACCGCTGATGCCACAATTTAAAGGAATTTGGGTCATGGAATTTCATACTCATCGCTAGATGGGAACTAGACGGCCGGATGTAGATATAGTACAAACCGGAGGAGAGGGATGAAAGTTTTTCTATAACTTGCTTACGGCTACCTCGAGTACAAGTCATCAAAAGGTATTCGTTATCGTTTTCAGTTTTAGTTTCAATATGATACCCATTTACCCTAATGTCTCTAAAACTGAGTAGGGTACGCTTAGATTGAGGAAACAGTAAAGTATTATCAATTATTAATTCGGTACCCATGGGGAGGACAATGGAAGCTCTTCCAGAGCCCACTATCAATGTAATATCATTCGCAATTGTACTTATACTCCCCTTACGATTAATCAAGTTATGAAAATACTTCCTATCCTTTTGGATCATATGTGTGGTGGCGCTATCTACCAGACATAAATTACTATCGGCATCCATCATGCAAGAGGAAATAGTCCAAATTTAATAGCTGATATGTTTACAAGCCATAAATGAAAATAGCAATATCCGAATAAACACATGGACATCTATTAAGGTAAACACATCAAAGCTAATAAATTCATTCATAAATAAAATATCCGAAAGAAAGGATCCAAAACATAATGTGAAATTGTTTTATTCAGAAAAATAAAATACTAGGAATAACTAAATACGTAAATCTACTCGTCATCTCCAAAATCCCTAAGCTCAATGCCCTTATGATCTGCGTTGTCTAGGTCAGCATCTGCTTCGGGCAAACTGACATGGTGAGATTCAACTCTAGGAGCCTTCCCCTTATCGTCCTTCTGCTGCTTTTGATAAGCCTCGACCAAATGTTTGGGAGTGCGACACGTGCGAGACCAATGGCCCTTGCATCCGCATCTGTAACAGGACTGTTCACCCTTATCTTGATTCTCAGATTTTTGGGTAGCGGAGTTCGTGTTAGGTGCAGTCTTCCCACGAACCTGAGCTTGATTGTCATTCAAGGCACCTGAACCACCGGATTTGTTACGACCTCGGCCTTGGCTACGAGTTCGTTTACTCTCTCTCCCCCTTCCACGCTTGCGACCTCTTGTACCACTTTGAGCTACAGCATGTGCTTCGGGCACCGCTGTTGAGCCAACCGGCCTTACATTATGATTCTGCATAAGGAGTTGGTTGTGCTTTTCCGCTACTAGAAGTGCAAAAATTAGTTCAGAGTGTACAGTGTAGTTTTTTGCCCTATACTGCTGCTGGAGTACAAGGTTGCTTGCGTGGAAAGTCGACAAAGTCTTCTGGATTAAGTCGTCCTCAGTTACAGTTTTCTGACATAACTTTAACTGAGACACAATACGATGTAGGGCTGAGTTATACTCCGTTACAGACTTAAAGTCTTGGAAACGGAGGTTCAACCAATCGTATTGAGCTTGAGGGAGGAGTATTTCATATTGTTGTTGGAAACGGTCCTTCAAGGACTTCCACAACGTTCCAGGATCTCTTTCAGTGAGATACTCATTTTTCAGGTCCTGATTGAGATTATGCCTAAGAAAAATCAAAGCTTTCGCCTTCTGGGCATCAGTTGATTTTGGATCATCGACAATCGTGCCGCTAAATTTGTTCGAGGCTAGATGTATTTCGACATCTAGCGCCCATGTCAGGTAGATACTACCATCAAGAGTAATATCAGACATTATTCACTACAATTAAAGTGACATGGGTAAGAGGATTGACCAAAATCATAGACAACGGAGAGACAAGGATTTATTTAGTTATTCTAAGGAACATAGATGCACGTACTGGCACCGTCTACCCAAGGCATAAATTTACGGTCCGATAAATATGGGGCGCCGCCTACTGATTAGGCGTGAAATTGTCATGATTCGTCACTAGAAATACCCTAGTTTTGGTTGGTTTTGTTGAGTATTTAGAGTCAATTGAGCATGATTTCTATACATTGATGAAATTGTGTCTTTGATGCTCATAGGTGAATTAAGGGCGAAAAACGGAGTTCGTAGGACTTTGAATCGGCTCAAACGGATGTCCGGATGAGAAGATATCGAAGAAATACGAACGGTATTAGTGCGTGAGAAGAGAAGTGTTAGTTGAAAGGAGAGAAGGCCCATTCGAGCTACACACTCGAGCACTATCGCTCGAGCAAAGCCGGTCGAGCGCCAATATCTTCCAGAAACTTTTTGCTGCTCGAGCAAGACCCCTCGAGCGCCTCCGCTCGACTTCGTGTACCGTTCGACCAGTGCCCTCGAGCGCCTCCGCTAGAGCTCATCAGCTCGAGTGCCTCTGACTTACAGAACGTTTTTACACTCGAGCAAGACCCCTCGAGCGCCTCTGCTCGACCAACCGTTTCATTCGACCACTATGCTCGAGCGCGTCCACTCGAGCGGGACAGCTCGAGCGCCTCCGAGAGCAAGTTTCCAAGTTCGTTTTTTTTGCCCATTAACTCCCGTTTCAGCCCGACGCTTATATATACCTCTTTCGAACACGTTTTTAAAAACCCACCACATACCACTTGATACGAGATCGTTTTTAGAGAAAGAAAGAGGAGAAAAGACGAGCAAGCTTTACTTTTACGTTTTTGAGGTTTTCTTTACGAATTTTTAGTCCGATTTTACTTTTTAGTTTCGTTTCTTTAGACCTTTATTCTTGAACCGTTGAGACTTCATTTTATTGATTTAATTTCAGTTTATTCCTTTATTTCTTGAAACCCTAGTTTATGTTTGATCTTTTCTTCGTTCTAATCATTATATTCATGTTCGTTATTTATTCAATCGTTCTTGTTTACGTAAAACCCATGTCTAGCTAAAACCCTTGCATGCTTGGGATAGGATGAACTCGTAGAGGTAGGTTGTGGGTACGTAATTAAGGTAGTTCGTGACGTTTAGTTTTAATTCTCTTAATTAATAAATTCTTAAAATCAATCTTAACTTTTCCTTTGAATTTCGTATGAACGTGTTAGGGAGAGGACGACCGTATCACTTTTTGACAACTAGTAGACTTAACTAGAGGGTTTAGAAGGGGTTGATTAATCTGCCGGTTTAGCTATGGAGGACGGCCGCATCACCATTAGTTAAATTAGGGCCTCTCTAATTAAGCACGATCTATTAACTTGTTAGTGGATTAGTGAAGTCGATTGCTAGGATAAAGTATTAGGGTATGAAGTCTTGAGCTTTCATCTTACAATCTTTTACTTAGGTTATCTCTTGCGCATCACAATTATTTTGATTATGTACCTGCTCCGTTAGTATACGTTGGGATTCATATCCTAAGCATCACCATCACATACTTGCATAAAAACCTTAGATACTTAGTTTAATTTTCCTTTTGCATTCGTAGAGTAATTTAGTTTAGATTATTTTCTCTTTTTAAAAAATAAAAAACATTTCACTCATATTAACTACGACGCGTAGGTCTTCAGGGATCTATTTGCATACACACTTTCCCTTGGGTTCGATAATACTTGGTCCCTATACTTGCCAATACTACAGTGAACCCGTACTCTTGTGGGGAAGCTACTAGTAAAAGCTAGTATATTCGCTTCAAGTCAATAGCGCCGTTGCCGGGGATGGCGTTGTATGTCTTTTGAATAGGACTTGTAGATAGCTTAGTAGTTAGTAGTGAGTGCTTTACTTTTCTGTTTTATTTTGTACGTATTCGGCAGTTACATTTTTATTCTTTTGTTAGTATTTCAGGTTTATGAAAACACGCTCACAATGCAATACGAGCGAAGAGAGATTACCGTTGGATCCTAAGATAATAGCAAGAAGAAACCGAGCCTTCTTAAGAAGGATGAACGCTGCCGGAGGGAAAGAACTAATGGACATTACTAATGAGTTGGATGATGTCGAGAATGAGTTTAATCAGACATTGAACCGGGTTGACGGCACTGAAGGCAATTCCAGTAAGAACCAAGATCCGATAGGGGACAGTCAGAGCCAGAACCCGGGTACACAAAACTTAAACAATCCAGCTCAGAACATTGTCCAACATCCTCAGAACAACCCTGCTCACCCACATCCTAACTTACCACACAACAACTTACCTTACCCACCTTACCCATACCCATCTTATCCGTATCCACCATACCCGTATCCTCCACCTCCTGTTTACAATCCACCACCGATTTATCAACCACCACCACCCCAACAAGTACCAGTACCACCTGCTAATCCGCAACACGTTCCTCAGAACGCAGATCAGAATATGGCCATTAGAGGAAGGTTCGCGGCGCAGCCACAACGGTACTATGATGGAGTGGTATTGCCTCCTGTTGAGGCAAATAATTTCTCGATTTTCCCAAGAATTCTTAAGCTGCTTACCGAGAACCAGTTCAAAGGGGAGGTTGGGAAGGAGAATCCTCATACTCACCTGAGGAGTTTCCTGATGATAGCCTCCACATTCAATTATAACAGCATGTCTGAAGATGCCAAGAGGCTTAGGCTGTTCCCATTCTCATTGACGGGAATAGCAAAGGAGTGGTATTATAACACGCTCCCACGGGGAGGTGTAACAACATGGGCCGAGCTCGAGCGTCTGTTCCTCGAGCGATTCTGCCCTCCATCGAGAACTATTAAAGCAAGGATTGGGATCTCTTCCTTTCGCCAGAAGCCAGGGGAGGATTTACGCCAAGCGTGGGAGAGATACTCAAACATGTTGATTGAGTATCCGCAGCACGGGTACAATGAGGGAGATATCATGGCATTTTTCTATATTGGAGCCAGCAAGGTTGGCCAAGCCCATTTAGATGCGTGTGCGAGTGGAGCTTTTCTGAACCAAGGTACAACGAGGTGTAGAGAAATCGTTGACAATATTGTCACGAATGCCGGGGCATGGAACGAGGACCCAGACTTTCAGAGAGCTTTTAAGCTAGAGGAGAATGAGGGGACGAGGAAGCTGTTGATGTCCATGATGGAAAAGATAAACAACATTGGGATTGGGCAGAGTATGATTGGAGGGAATGTAGCAGTGAGTGAGAAAGTGGATCAGCCCCCAGTTCAGCAGGAGGTAGCCAACCATATGGGAGGACCTTACTACAATCAAGGCGGGTATCCACAAGGTGGCAATCAATATAGAAGGCCTTCTTATGGCCAACCATTTGTACCTCCAGGCCCACAGCCTCCTCAAAATCAATGGAGGAACACACAAGGGTATCAAGGAGGCCAGCAGCCTCCTCAAAACACATGGAGGAAGAATGAGAACTTTTCATATGCTAATTTGAAGGCCGGTATTACAGTTCCTCCAGGTGTTGATCCAGGTTCTAAACCCCCAGGTGGAGAAGGCGGTTCCTCAACTGAGGAGATGTTGAGAGCTATCCTTCAGAAGGTGGAGGAAGGAAGCAAAAGATTGTCCTCTTTGGAGTATGATGTTAAAGAGTTTCATAAGAAAGGCGATCGGCGTGATCAAGAACTCCAAAAGAGAGATATGGAGTTGAATAGAATTCAACAAGAGAACAATAGGCGGTTCACCTCAATAGAGTTCCAGATAAGCCAAATTGCAAAATCATTGAATAGGGAGCCGGGTAAGTATCCTTCCATGCCGGAGGGGAACCCGAAAGAGCATTGCAAGGCTATCCAGTTAAGAAGTGGAACCAACTATGAAGGTCCCCAGATGCCTGCTGATTCTGAGACACCTCAGAAAGAGCTTGAGAAGGATAGAGATAAAATTGAGGAGATAGGAGTTGAGAAAGGAGTTGAGGGTGAAGGCACTAAGAGAGGTAAAGATATGAATGAGTCCAATGAGAGCAAAGAGCCTGAAGAGGAAGGCATTGAGAAGATTGAGAGAGTTCCTAAGTGGAAGAATACAAAGGAAGCAAGGGAGAAAGTGAAAGAGACCGAGCGTGATGAATGGAGAGTACCCAAATCGGTGATACCCGTTCCGTATCCACAACGCTTCATGAAGAAAAAGTTTGATGAGAAATTTGCTAAATTCCTTGATGTTTTTAAAAAGTTACATATTAACATTCCTTTTTATGATGCTTTGGAACAGATGCCGAATTATGCCAAGTTCCTGAAGGACTTGATAGCGAAGAGACGGCGAGTTGATGAGCCCAAGTTGGTGCAACTGAACCATGAGGTGAGTGCATTAGTGCACAAGGCGCTTCCCCCGAAGTTGAAGGATCCCGGGAGTTTCGCTATTTTATGTGACATCGGGAATGGAGTCAAGAAGGGAGCGTTGTGCGACCTCAGAGCGAGCATCGATTTGATGTCATTGTCACTTTTCAAGAAGTTGGAAGGTAGATAACTTCAGCCCACAATGATGACGCTTCAACTAGCCGACCGGTCTATTACTCGACCTCAAGGTGTGGTTGAAGACGTCCTCGTGAAAGTTGGAGATCACATTTTTCCAGCCGATTTTGTGGTCCTAGAGATGGAGGAAGACGAACACGTGCCTTTGATCTTGGGAAGACCCTTCTTAGCTACGGCCGGGATGGTGTTAGATGTGGCAAATGGGAAGATCACGTTGAAAGTTGATGATCAAGAAGTGAAGATTTCCCTATATGAAGCCATGAAGCACCCGAAGGAGGATGAGAGCTGTTATTGCATGGATGTCATTGATCCTTGTGTTGAAGACACACCTCCTATCTCTAACCTTTCTTATATTCATGATTTTGATAATCCTTCATTTGATGAGTTAATCCATGAGCATTACGATCTTGATTATGTTGATAGGGATAAATTGAAGAAGTTGAGGGATGGAGAGATGAAAAGTGTGGAAATGGTCCAGTTGGAGGGGAAAGGAGGAGTTAAGAAGAAAAAGTCCAAGCACAAGAAAGTGCTTAGTAAGACTCCTCCAGATAAAGGTGAGAAGAATTTGAGACCTATAACACTTGGGGATGAGAAGGAAGCAAATGAGCTCATGATGGAGGGGCATCAAGGAAAGGAATTCAACCACCACTCTTATGAGAGTAAGAGAGGTAATTTTGAGTATCATGTCCCATAAGCTCCTTTGAGCTTGGTCCGACATTAGGACCTTAAAAATAGCGCTGAATGGGAGGCAACCCATTTTTATTTACTTTTGATTGTTTTTAGTTATTTGAGTTTTATGTTATTAGGGTGTTGTTGAATCATAAGTTTTAACCTCGTACTTGAGAGTTTATTTTGTAGGCTTGTCTCGAAGGAGTAAAGGTACCATGGAGTTATTCAGATTGAAGGAACCAACTCGAGACGAAGGAGTGCGACACATTGTTGAGAAACTTGAATTATTTGGATGAGGTAACCCACAACCCCAAATTTAGACCTCTTCACAAGGTCGAAGTTTGGGGGAGTGGAGTTTTTTTATATGTTTTATTGTTACATTGCACAGGCGCACACGTCTCTTTGAGTTGAGTTTGGTTATTTGGTATCTTGAGATGCTCCTTGAGCTGTTATTGAGTTGATTTGCTACTACATATTTCATGCCTATCGATCATCTTATGCTTGTTGATTGCTATCTTTGAGTGTGAGTATGAGTTGGTGATTTGTGGATTTGAGTTAGGGACTATATTGTGTGAATATGGGAATGAGAGTTGATTTGAGAGAAAACTAGTATGCTTGCAAATTTTCCTTCTGAGTACTTGTGTGATGAGAGTGAGAATTCACTAGGACTAGCATGGATGTGAAAGCTGTGAGATTTGAGCCTTTTGAGATTTGATGCATAAAATAATCTCTTCGTTTGTGAGAGGATCGTCACCTTAGAGGATGCTAGAACTTGTGTGTGCTCTTGCTTCTTGATTGTGTCTAGTTTGATATGTCGAAGGTGATCTTAGGCCATCTTTGTTTGATTTAGTCACTTAGCCAAAATTTTCCTTAACATTGACATTGAATCCCTTGTTAGCCCGTTTGAGCCTTAGCCTATTTTATTTTCTAGCACATTTTAAACACTATTCCGATTCCTAAGCCTTTGTGTCTCAATTTGAGTGGAGAAATGAAAAGTGTGAATGTGAAGGGATTGAATTGAGTTGAAAAGGAAAATGTTGTTTGTTGAGTGAGTATGAGAATAAGGTGTGATGAAGTTATGAGTTGTGGGAAAAAGAAAAAATTGAGAATGAGCAAAAGAAAAAAAAGAGCTCATGTGTTTGTGAAAAAAAAAAGTGAAGTGATTGAGAAAAGTGAAAAAAAAATGAGAAAGGAAAAAATTGAAGTGTTGAGAGTATGGAATTGAAAGGGTGTTGATTGAAAATGTTTGAAGTATTCTGTTCCTAATCTCGAAGTGCCAAAGTTTGACTTTCTATTCTCCATTCACTTGAGTCACTTATCCTAGATTGTTATCCCACCTTTCCAAAGAGCCTACATTACAACCTTGAGAAAAGTCCTTTTTGATTCGGCATTGATTTCTAGAGTATGGTCGGAGTTAAGAGTGCTTTTATGGCTGCCGATATGAGTGATTGATTGTTTGAGTGAGTCCCTTTATCATTGATATACACTTGTGAGGGAGTGAAACACATCGTTGAGTGCACATCCATGTTTGATTTTGGTGATTCTTGCTGTTGTTGCATGAGTATGATGATGAAAGATGAGTGAGTATACTTGTGATTGATCTTTGAAGCTCGAGTTCATTTGCTTGCATGATTTGATTCTTTGACTCATTCCTAACAATTTCACTTGACTTATTATTTCATTGATTGAGGACAATCAATATGGTAAGTTTGGGGGGGTTGATTAGGCGTGAAATTGTCATGATTCGTCACTAGAAATACCCTAGTTTTGGTCGATTTTGTTGAGTATTTAGAGTCAATTGAGCATGATTTCTATACATTGATGAAATTGTCTCTTTGATGCTCATAGGTGAATTAAGGGCGAAAAACGGAGTTCGTAGGACTTTGAATCAGCTCAAACGGATGCCCGGATGAGAAGATATCGAAGAAATACGAACGGTATTAGTGCGTGAGAAGAGAAGTGTTAGTTAAAAGGAGAGAAGGCCCATTCGAGCTACACACTCAAGCACTATCGCTCGAGCAAAGCCGGTCGAGCGCCAATATCTTCCAGAAACTTTTTACAGCTAGAGCAAGACCCCTCGAGCGCCTCCGCTCGACTTCGTGTACCGTTCGACCAGTGCCCTCGAGCGCCTCCGCTCGAGCTCATCAGTTCGAGCGCCTCTGACTTACAGAACGTTTTCTACACTCGAGCAAGACCCCTCGAGCGCCTCTGCTCGACCAGCCGTTTCATTCGACCACTACGCTCGAGTGTGTCCGCTCGAGCGGGACAGCTCGAGCGCCTCCGAGAGCAAGTTTCCAAGTTCGTTTTTTCGGTCCATTAACTCCCGTTTCAGCCCGACGCTTATATATACCTCTTTCGAACACGTTTTTTAAAAACCACCACATACCACTTGATACGAGATCGTTTTTAGAGAGAGAAGGGGGAGAAGAGACGAGCAAGCTTTACTTTTATGTTTTGAGGTTTTCTTTACGAATTCTTAGTCCGATTTTACTTTTTAGTTTCGTTTCTTTAGACCTCTGTTCTTGAACCGTTGAGACTTCGTTTTATTGATTTAATTTCAGTTTATTTCTTTATTTCTTGAAACCCTAGTTTATGTTTGATCTTTTCTTCATTCTAATCATTATATTCATGTTCGTTATTTATTCAATCGTTCTTGTTTCCGTAAAACTCATGTCTAGCTAAAACCCTTGCATGCTTGGGATAGGATGAACTCGTAGAAGTAGGTTGTGGTTACGTAATTCAGGTAGTTCGTGACGTTTAGTTTTAATTCTCTTAATTAATGAATTCTTAAAATCAATCTTAACTTTTCCTTTGAATTCCGTACGAACGTGTTAGGGAGAGGACGACCGTATCACTCTTTGACAACTAGTAGACTTAACTAGAGGATTTAGAAGGGGTTGATTAATCTGTCAATTTAGCTATGGAGGACGGCCGCATCACCATTAGTTAAATTAGGGCCTCTTTAATTAAGCACGATCTATTAACTTGTTAGTGGATTAGTGAAGTCGATTGTTAGGATAAAGTATTAGGGTATTAAGTCTTGAGCTTTCATCTTACAATCTTTTACTTAGGTTATCTTTTGCGCGTCACAATTATTTTGATTTTGTACCTGCTCCGTTAGTATACGTAGGGATTCCTATCCTAAGCATCACCATCACATACTTGCATACAAACCTTAGATACTTAGTTTAACTTTCCTTTTGCATTCGTAGAGTAATTTAGTTTAGATTATTTTCTCTTTTTAAAAAACCAAAAACATTTCACTCATATTAACTACGGCGCGTAGATCTTCAGGGATCTATTTGCATACACACTTTCCCTTGGGTTCGATAATACTTGGTCCCTATACTTGCCAATACTACAGTGAACCCGTATTCTTGCGGGGAAGCTACTAGTAAAAGCTAGTATATTCGCTTCAAGTCACCTACCCGGGCATAAAAGCGGACTATAAATAAACTATGTGCGCATGATTAAAGCATGTATGATAATATCACATAAACATGCAATAATAAATAATGGCGATAATCACATGAAAATAATTTGTAGAAAATATACGGTTTAATAGACAAAGGAAATAATCATAAGAATAATTATTTCGTATATATTAACGCAATTTAACGAAATATTTTCAGGATTAAAGAATAAAATTATGCTCAAGAAAACGTCGCGTGAGTCGTATACGGCGAGTGGGAAACGTCGCACGTAGGTTGGCAACGAAAAGGCTGCGAGTGCGACGGACGAGGGCGCGCAGACGTGCACGTGGTGACGGGCGGCACCAGGCGTGCAACGGGCAGCACTGGTGCGCGCGTCGTCTGCCGCTGGGCGCACGCAACGTGCGGCGCTGGAGCGCGCGCGACGTGCGGCACTCGCTCTGTGTGGTGGAGGCGGCGGCGGAGGGCGGCGAGGAGGCAGTGCGGCGGCGGCGAGGAGGCAGTGCGGCGCTGCCGAGGGCGGCGCTTAAGGGCGATTTCTGGCAGCGAGGATGCCGCGGAGGCGGCGGCGGCGAGGAGGCAGTGCGGCGCTGCCGAGGGCGGCGCTTAAGGGCGATTTCTGGCAGCGCGACGACGCGCGTCTCGCGGCTGCGGCGGCCGTGGGGCTTCGGGCGACGGCCGGCGATCGTTTTTTCGATCTCGATCCAAGAATTAAAACAATAAATTCAACACAATAACGCATATGATTCAATTAATATCGAATATAAGAATCAAATAAGATAATAATATACGAGCATATAAATCATGCAAAACATGTATTGAATAATTCAAGTACGGGAATTAATTCATGTGATTTAACGGGAATTAATTCTGAGGCGTACCGTTTTATCTCGGGCAGAGACTCGTGCTGGTAACGTGTTGTAAATAAGTGCGTAAATAAAGAGACACGATTTGTTGACCCAGTTCGTCGGGAACGACTACGTCTGGGGGCGATCCAAGCCAGAAGTTTCACTAATATTCTTATATATGAGTACATAATTTATGAGTACATAGAAATATATATAATAGTAAAACCCTAATCTAATGGATAAAACCCAATATATTTTTTGGCCCTTAAGTAATGTCCACGCCAAATCTCCTAAATTTGGAATATTAAATCATGTAGATTTATAACAATTCTTAATATAAGCCCCTGCACCTTGATGGTATCCTCCAGCTAAAAGCTTATTTTATAAATTACGAGGAAGGTTAAGAAGGAATAGTAAACAATTATATATTATAAACGCTCTTTATAATCCTTCATAATGATTTAAAATGAGGATGTAGTGTATTTTCTGTAATAAATATAATATTAGGCAGCAAAGCCAGAGTAACAATATCCTATCAAGGAATTTAGAAAAAACACACGAGCAATTCGTTGGGCTCAAAGATGTTTAATATTTGTGCACACGGTTCTCACACTTATTCCAAATGTATCAACCATTATAGGTCTACAATTTAGCATTAAGGAGCTGTTGTTTGAGCAAAGGCCTTACGTACTCGTGGTACCCATCAGGTACAACGCTATCGTTCAATGGGTCCTTCCATGCTGCCTCATAAAGCTTGGGGTAAACATTCCCGTCGTAGCGCCCCAGAATTGAACCCAGATAGTGATCCGTGTAGTTGAATGAATCAACAAGTGCAATTGCATTCGGACGAACCTAAAACGAAACAACAAGTTATCAGATTGTGGTACATGTAGGACAACTAATAGGTTTAATTTTATTGGGGGATTTGAAATGAAAGGATTTCATCACTCAAATCCTTGTATCCAAAAAAAAGCACCATCAACTTGCTATGCTAGATTTCAAATCTATTCTCAAAACCAATCGCAACCTAAAGGACAAACCTTCGTAAGCAAAGCTCTGAACTGATCGTTGGCAAGAGCGGTCTGTTTAGGGGTGAGATAACTGGTGGCGAGGAAGTCACCCTGATGCTTGTGAAGCAACGAGAGGTAATATATACCACAAAGCGCCTCTAATTGTTGCTTCACCCCTTCACCGGGAATGTTTTGTTCCAACTTCGCCAGAAACCTACAGGCAAAGGCATATATGTTTTTCCATGAAAAATTATTCAAAGCAATTGAAACTTCAGAGAACCTTGAAGATAAGAAAATCCTATTACTTGAGTTGCAACCACTCGAGCAAAAGGAAAGCTAGAGTGAGTGTAATTTGAAATATGCAGAAGCTTACGTATCAATGTCAACAAGATGAGCGGTGAAAAAGAAATCGATTGGCATTGAACATCAAGAAAAGATTTAAACTGATCTAAGTTCAAATATACTAACATGGATCGGGATGTATGAGGGCTCATTTTAAAATAGTTTAGTTCGATGAAACGTGATCTAAACTTTGGAGTGAACATGCTGAAATCTCCTATAAATAAGTAACTTCAAATACAGTTTGTCTGATGCACAAGGTTATGGGAGATATATAATGTCTGGTGCAACAGTAAGTTGAAAAATAGGTTAAGTTAATTTGAACTAAACTATATAAAAAACAAAATCAAATCCAATCAGACTTTGGAAATGAAAAAAAAAACTACCCACATTGGAAATTGGAAATCTTTGAGAATATAAAATTATATCTCTTTAATTGTCTCATAAAAAAAACTTTTAACATGACATATATTTCGTGAAGAATTAATATTTCCTGACTCCTGAGTGATAATTCTAAATTAGGCTTGTAGGCTTGTACAGTACTAATAACAAAAATATAAAACAATAGGCTTACTTGGAGACGACAATTAATTGACAGTGAGCCACTGCTGCCTCAACTAAATCAGCTGATAGCTCTGCAAAGCCTAAAGACAAAAGAAAGGTAAACTGAAAGCCAATGAACTGGTCATAATGCACAAACAAGGAGATTGCATCGAAGCCATAACTAGAAAGAGAAAACCCAAGGAGTTGAATGTAAGCCTAATTTCACGACCAGTTAAGTCAGAGTAGACTAGGTCCAGTGGCAATAGTAGAGGCTCAAATATTATATTAACTGATTAATTTTTTAAAAAGTAAGAACCACAATTTTTTATTAATTAGGGAAAAGAAGTTGAGGGTCGAGAGACCCATTCCCCTGAATACAAGCATTTAGACTTGACAGATAAATACATCAATTTGAGGCAAAACTTCATCTCTAGTTAAATCCGATACACTGATGTCTCTGAAAGACCTAAGAGACGACCAATAAGCAACTATTTACTTGACTTGGAAATATCACTAATAAATAAAAGGAGCGCTCTAAAAAATTCTCTTGTTCCTTCCAATTCAAATGGACCATAGAACCACCGGAACTGATCCATTATAGTTCATGCTGTTAATGATAAACAGTAAGAAGTAGGAACCCTCACACTCTGCATGACGAAACATGTTCAAGTCTCACAGAACATGCAGATAATTTATTAAGTTTAAAAATTCTTCAATTACTTTGTGTGCACCCTTTTAAGTATTAGGATCTAATTGCATCTAAATATAGCAGTCCCAATTGCATTATCAATATGCACTATTGATCAAGTATAGACCGAAAGATATTAAATTACCACAACAAAAGAGTACCTTTTTCAGGGTTATCAAATTTGCTTAGATTCTGAGCGCAGGAAACAGACATTCTAACAGCTCTTGCCTCAAAGGCTTCTAATACTTGACTAGGCTTTAGCCAATCCTCAGCTGCATGGCAAAAATGACAAAGACCAAATCACCAACTAAATCTTACTGAGAGAAGTTGTCTCATATTAGTCGTAAAAGAGTAGTTTTGATAGCTTCAAACAGCAATGTGATACGTAAACATTGATCTAATCTTTTTATTACTAATATAAAACACATTCCAAGAAAACGTTATTGTGATAATAGAGAAAAAGAAAAGTAGTCAGATAGCTTTAAGCATGTGCAGTATGCCTTCTTAAAATAATGTTCCTACATGGTTTATTCATATTCATCTACTTTCTGAGGGTTTTTTCTAGTGGGTTGTGTGTGTGTGTGTGTGTGTGTGGGTGGGGGGGGGGGGGGGGGTGAAATGAAAAAAAAAAAACTAGATTACCTCTTTGAACACTACAGCGGGATTTTAATAGATTTTCAATTCTTCCCATATAAGCAGTCGTCCCTAAAGGCTGTTTGCCAGTTCCAAGCTGGGATACAGTCTTCATGAGAAACCTAGCTACCTACATGAGAAAATGTAATCTATCAGTTGAAACTTATAATTCGGGTAAATAACTTTATGAACATAATAAAAAGCTTAAAGTTAAGAAGCAAGACTTGAGGACATTTGAATAGAGTAGCATATGCATATTACCGACACTTTTTACCCAGGTTCCATAAACACATTTGACAGTGGGAATAATATGTTCGACATTAATATCCATGTTCTACAAATCAGACTCCACTCACGAATTGAAGTTCTTATGAGGCCCAATACAAACATTTTGGTTAAAATGTTAAAACATGAAGTAATTGAAATTAATCCTGTTATGGTTTCAAAATGTTGAGGTAAATGCAGAAAATAAAATTTCAAACGGAACCATAGCAAAAAGGAAAGAAGTAGAAAACAGAAATAAGGGAATCTCAGTTTAAAACACGACTGGAAATTATAAAAAAAAAAAAAAGCAGCTATGGATTGTTACGCATCATGTAACAGTTATTCAAGGGAATATTTAATCGACAATTTCCAGCCTACATTTGATCTTACCAATAACCAGCAATAGTATCGGTTTAGGATGGTCTACCGCTCATTATTTAACATTTGTATCAAGTTGAAAGACTAAAAGGTGTAAGAAAAGAAATTCGCAACAATAAAAGAAACCATCAGTAGAAGCAGGAGAGTATGTGCAATACCAGCAATAGTATCAGTTTAGGATGGTCTACCACTCATTATTGAACATTCGTATCAAGTTGAAAGACTATAAGGTGTAAGAAAAGAAAATAACAACAATAAAGAAACCACCAGTAGAAGCAGGAGAATATGTGCAAGGTTGAAGAAAGTACCTGTAGAAGGAGGACTGTATTGTCTCCTTCATACGTACAAGCTGGAACATAAACTGCAAATAATTCTGGAAGCCCACTGCTGCAAAGGTAACCATGGCCTCCACATAACTTTCGGCATTCTTCAATTCCATCCTAAATCACAAAACAAGAATTTGTATAATGAAAAACAACAGAAAAACAGATGTTTGACAAGAACTCTTTCAGTTTGGTCATAAATTTCTATTACAGAAACATTCCAGATACTAGGTATGCCCACCAAGGATAAAGCTCAATGATAGAAACATATATACTGATTCACGAGTTTGCACAAGGGTGCACACAAACATAAAGCAGAAACATATATCCAAAAACTAAGGAAGCTAAATTGTCAGCCATACTTACAGCAGTAGCAGAAGTAGTCAAGGACTTCAACCCTGCAGTGCATGCATGAGCCTCAGGCAATGTTGAGAAGTCATTGGCTTGCAATCTTTGAGTGACATCCGTGTACAGCCAGTTTAGCCATTCGCCAACAAATCTAAAGGCATATGCGGAAGCCAGCAAAGGAAAAAGTCTGCTTTGCTGAGTTTTATAATCAATGACCTATAAGTAAAACAGGTGTCAGGCTTTGAAGTACTTTATTCACTTCAAAAAATAAAAAATAATTAAAATAATAAAGTAACTAGTGGTAGAATAATGTGACCAAAAGTAGTACACCAAGCCTATAACAACTCAAATATGGAATACTTACAAGCTGTAATACTTCTAAACACAACTCCCCCATATGTTTACGCAGACAAAGTGAATAATTACAGCATCAACCATAAAGGTACTGAAGGTTGGATTTTACACAAAACAATTAAAAGTCAAAATGTTACAAGGTAATGAAAAGCTTACCATAGTAGAAAGAAAGTGGGATATCTACAAGACTGGCGCCGGCCTAGCTTACTAATTAAACAACTAGCTTGCAAATGATTGTGCTTGTGGGAATTAAATTAAATTTTTGCAGTAAAATCAAAAGTAGCTGGTGTGTGAAAATAAAGTGCATTTGGTTTTTATGAGAAGTGGGTAGTGTTTGCAAAAGAATAGCTCTAACGAATAAGTTTTAAGAATCAAAAGCTGGTATACGGCTGCTTCTCAAAATAGCTTAAAAGTAAATCAGTTAAAAACTGCAAATATATATATATATATATATATATATATATATATGTATATATATGAAAGTGATTCTCACCACGCACTTTGGTTCGCAATACCCACAACTAAGCAATACTATGTTTAGACACAATGGAATGTGGTGGTTCAACCTTGATGAATAATTAAAGAAATAAATCAACAGCTGATGTGCATGAAGATACGTGTGTCAACTTCTCAAATATAGCCATTCTATATTTTACATTATATTGGTGATTATGGGACAAGCAAAGCAGATCTATCATAGTAATAATAGATACTAAATTACTAATGACAAAGGGAGACCAAAAAATGAAACATGAGCAAGTAAAGTAGTTCAAATTTCACCCTCAGGCTAATTGATTCTTAGACTCAGACCAATATTAAAAAGACATTTCTATTTTGGTAAAGATGATAAGATATGCCAACCAAGGGGTATTAACTAAAAGTACACCAAAAAGAGCACACAGTATTGTACCTGCGTTTCAGGTCCACCATTCTGCGAACCAAATTGCCTACGTACAGCACTATACCTCGTAGCAATACAAACAGCTCTTGACAAAGCAAAAGAAGCATCTGCCACAATGCTCTGTCGAACATACACCATAGTACCATAAATTAACTGCCACGGCACATCTGATTTCTTGTATTTTCCTTCCCTTGTCACCTGTGAAACCCTGAGACACGCAGAAATTTTTATATACATTCACGAAATAATACATAACTTTAAGAAGATATACGGAGAAAAAAACCTAGAACCCTCTTCTAGTGCTTGGCGTTATCATTTGGTTTACCACTGGGCCAGTCTAGAAGATGATCTTATTGCTAAAGATTTTCATTAAATCAATTGCAATGTATGGTAACGATAGTCATTCTTATCAACCAAACTTAATAACAATGACGATACCCATTACCATTCATTCACTATTGGCATACCCTTTTTCATTCCAATTCCACCTAGCACCCCCTAGTGATCCCATATGACAAGTGGGTGTGGTTAATCTTAACACATATTGAGAAATATATAATATTGGATTGTCAAAGAAACTGTAAAATGGCATATTGGATGACAACACACCTCATCAACATCTGATTTCTTGGAATACGAACATGATCAAAGCTCAGCACTCCATTGTCCATGGTGTTGTATGCTCCATTTCCAAATTTCATTCCAATATCACCAACAGTTATTCCTGGAAGAGGTCTATGGTCCTCCAAGTCCCGCAATTGAACGATAAAACCTTAGAAACACATATCATTATGTTATCTTACAATGAAATGCACATCAATTATGAACAACTAGAAGAGACAATTCATATGTACCATGAACACCATGATCTTCACCATCCGTAATGAGACGAGCATATACTACAGCATGTGTGGATACTTTGCCCAGTCCACCAGGCCACCACTAAGTAAATAATCAGAGAATGAGAACTGGATTGAAAAAATCAACGAGAAAAAAAATATAACTCTGCATGAACTCTCTCAGCGACAGTGTAAAGCATAAAACTTAATAATACAACGAGTACCCATAAATTAACCAACACACCACCTCATTGTATTCAACAGTCAAAAGTTTTTGCTTTTGTGAAACTTACTTTTTTTGAAGTCAAAGTAGGACTATGAATCACAAATTCATCAGTTTGATGATCAAATGTAGCAGTAGTTTCAAGACCTTGCACATTCGAGCCATGCCCAAGTTCAGTTTGAGCATAGCAGCCAATTATTTGCATCTTATAGGCTAACGACAACCACTTCTTCTGCTGTTCATCAGTGCCCTGTCCTTTTATAGCTGGTATAAACATTCCCTAAATACAAAGTAGCACAAAGGACGGCTCATTTAACATTCAGGGGAGAGAATTGAAAAGTAAGATTCTACTTTAAAATGAGAAAAACATCAGGAAAAACTAATACTTGATCTAAACAAAAAAAGAAAAGGGGAAATAGAAGCTACCCAATGAAGATCAGTATAAGCTGGTTCGTCGATATAAAACCTTAATCTAGATGCCTCTTCTTCTGCAACAATGAACACCAAATACTCTGAATATATATCAACTCGCCCTAGGAAATTAAAATCAGTAAAAAAATCACTTTATCTGAAGAAAGGCGCTCACCAGTCAGACGAAGTTCAACAATTCGTTTATAAGCAGTAGCTGCCTTCCTTAGAGTATTCTTAAACAATTCCTTTCTTGGCAGCATAGTTCTGTCATCCTTTCGAAATGCCTAAATACAACAATAAAGATAATTTACATATATGTGAACATTTAGTCGAAAACTCAAAGGAAAAGGGCAAAATAAATAACCCATTCCTAAAAATATACTCCTATTTGATAAAGATAAATGTTCCCTCTCAATGTTTGTCAAAAGGCCTCTTGTTGCTTATAAAGACCTCCAAGTCCATTTTCCATCCTAACAAGTCCTATCCACCTCATCAAATAATTTTCAATGTAAATCATTCACTTCGTAGAACTGCATTAAGACTTGGCTTGTTCAAAGAGAGAGGACAAAGGGAAAGGGGAAGAAAAATAATTCACTTGACCGCAGAAAGCTAATATTTTCACTTGTGGAGTTTCTGGTACTAGTGAAGGGCATACATCACTAATGCATCTCCTGGTATGAACCAGGGAATAGTAGCAAGGAATATTAATTACTTATATCAAAAATTCAAAATCTGAATCTTGTTTTGTGCATCAAGTTTCAATATTAAATAGGGTATTCTGCCATATATATAACCTTATCCTTCCCCTTTGCTGCTTGGCTTAAGAAAACGATTCCACTTATACTCTACTATTTATTCACTTCTGTAACTTCACTTCAATCTTAATATACTCCGTTGAAATGTTGAGCATTTAGATGAAACAGCAATATAACCATTTAAATGAACCCACCTTAAACTGGTGAAAGCCGAAATCCTAGTAGCTAATACACCTTTAGATTAGAATAAACATGCTTGAGATTTATGTGGTTGGAAACGTCAAGACTAAAGCAGACTTTCAGAAATTATATACAAACTACTAATTAGAGATAATAATCACTAAACCAAATTTAAGCATAGAGTGTTTTGTTACTTTTAATTCAATTTCACCCTTTCACAAAGAGTTACATTGTGCATCCCCTTCCACAGACATTTACTACTATTTGTACATCTCCCTTCTAGCAAATGTATCACTTGAGCAGAATTAAAAGCGGATTACTTGCGGAAAAAAAAAAATCTAAAGGGAAGCACTCCGAATTATAAGAATTAGATCGATAACACATAGAGATTCCATTCATTTTCGAAATTCATCCACCTACCAATTGCAGAACAAAAGAGAAGCAACTGAAGATGAAAACAACAACAAAAGCAAGAAATTTTTTACCGGATCGTTAGCTACGAGCTTGGAAATACGATCAGAAACTTCAAAAGCGTGGCGAGAACCAGCCCAGACAATCTTCATGGAATCCACATCGAACTCCGCCTTCTTCCTCTCATCAGCTAGATAGTCCACTCCTGCCATCTTCCCTCAGATCAACAACAAAATTGCGGCGCGGCTAACAATTATTAAAGATTAACAAGTCAAAGATCGGGTTTATATAAGAAATTGGGAAAAGAAGGGAGAAAGAGGGGAGAAATTTTCGATAAGGAGATTGGCCACGTCGTTTTGTAGTTCCCAAAGTGGGGTTTCAAGCTCTATAAATAGAGTACTACTCCTTCTGTCCAAAAAAAAAATAAAAAAAAATGGCAAAAACTTGTATGAGACCGTCTCATAATATGAGACCGATCAATTAAAAAAAGTGATAGGGTTATAATTAAATGTGATAGTATTTTTAAAGAAAAGTGATAAGTCACTTTTAACAAATATATTATCACTTTTTGTTTAAACTTTATCACTTTTTAAAAGTGACAACTTTTTAATTAATAAGTGACACGTTTTAAGTTAAAAATGGATCAAATATTATTGGTCTCATACTATGAGACGGTCTCACACAAGACTTACTAAAAAAAATAGAGTACTACTCCTACTCCTAGATAGAGACGAGAACCTGTATCCATACCACCTACTATATAATTATAATATAATAATATTAATTATTGTATTATTAAGACTCCACCGGCCTACTACAGTCCAAAAAATTTATTACACGCCCAAATCCCATGATTTCTTTCATACGAGGGAGG
Source organism: Ballota nigra (assembly GCA_947034835.1). Lineage (NCBI taxonomy): Eukaryota > Viridiplantae > Streptophyta > Magnoliopsida > Lamiales > Lamiaceae > Ballota > Ballota nigra. The sequence goes on along the minus strand of OX344721.1, from coordinate 6,659,454 downwards.
TAAAATATTTTTTTAAGAATAATATTACTATCCGACCCGATTTTATTTATCTATTTGACTTTTGTTAACTTTAATGCAAAATTTAATTTGTAGTATTTAAATGAATTTTTTTTTTTTTATGATTGTGTATTATTCAATTTAAGTGTATGAAACAAAATGAAGATGTTTCTCTACGTAACTATAAGTAGAATAAGGTCTAATTTAGAGGTATTTGAAAGAGGTAAATAATGAAATGGATAAACAAAATTGGGACGGGGGAATATAAATTTGAGTAATAATTTAATAAATTTATATAGTACATCTGTCCTAAAATATTTTGCATAGTACATTATTCATTACCTACAAAAAATTGTAAATTAAACTTCATTCCACCTATAGTTACACATTAAAACAATTTTTTTTTTCATTCACTTAAATTAAATAATAAATCCTCATAAATAAAAGTATTTTATTCATTTAAATACTATAAATCAATTTTCATATTAAAATTCGTCAAAAATTAATTGTGAGGAGTGTTCCTAGACAAAGATGATATAAAGTAATTAAATGAATTAGATTGTATGTATGTGTGAGCCCAATAGTAGTACTCTCTCGTCTTAGATTTTGTTCTCATTTGACTTTTCTTGCTTCTAAAGTTTAACTTGATTTGTAGTATTTAAATAAATAAAATAATTTTTTTATGAAGATGTATTATTTAATGTAAGTGAATGAAACAAAATGTTAGTAAAATTAGATGTAATTTTAAAATGTTTGAAGAAGGTGAATAGTGAAATAGAAAATAAATTTGGAACAGATAAAATAACATTTTGTGTAAACGTTTAGCCTTGTATATATGACTGAGCACCATACAGTTCAAGTGTGTGTTTTAAAATGTGAAATTAATGACACTATAGAAGGGGTGACACTGACTCACTTACCTTATTATCACGTCTGTCAACTTTGTTCTCTTACTCTGCAGGGGAACAATAATTTAATCTCCATTATTTTCTCCATCAATTAATTACTAAAAGGAAATTTTTATATGAAAACAGATCGTGATAAGTTTATCATATAACTATTTTGAAGTATCAAATATTTCATCAGGTATATATAAACAATCGGGTCAGTGATATTATATTATAATTGTTGTCGGTATTTTTGTCCTGAACTTTTGATACTTCTTATGAGATTTGTGATACTTTTAATCAAATATTCGATATTTTAAAACAGTTTTATAATAAACTTATCATGAAACATTTATAAAACTCACTCTTACTAATAATAATTGAACTTTTACTCATAAATTATTACATTATTTACATATGCATCTCACAATATCACATACATTATTTTTCTAAAGAAAATCAAAACTCATTTTCATTCAAAATGAAATGAGGACAAATATAATGAATGGATAGAGTATTATTTAGTGACTCAATTTTAGAATATTATCTACTCCCAGCGATCTCACAATAAATTTCTTTTCAAATTCTACATGTTAGCCTTTAAATTGTAGAAGTGTTATTTATGGACTCAATTATTAAATATTATTTACTCTGTTTGTCTTCGTAATAAGTGCTTTTTTAAACTCTAAATTTTATTAGTAATTATCTAATAAACTAGCGCGTATCTCGCGAACTTCGCGGACTGAAAAAAATATTATTTTTATTTTTAAATTATAAATATAGATATTTTTTATTTTAAATATCTTGTAATTTTGATATAATATTAAACGTCAATTCAAATTATTTAAAAAATTCAATTTCCTTTTAAACATTTCATGGATATATGGTATTTTGAAAAACAAATATTAAAAAAATCATAAATAAAATTTTTTTTGCTAACTTTCAGTATCATAGTATTATACATGGTAAAATATTGTATATTATAGCAAGATTTTTTTGGAAATAATGTGTTATTTCAGTGACAATATCTTTTGGGTAGTAAATTTTTGTCAAAAAAAAAAAAGTTATAATCTATTATCTATGGTTAGATATGGTATTGGATGACAAGACTATTTGAGAATCTTACCATCTTTTACGTGACAATATCTTTTGCAAAATATTTCAATATCCTCTTAGAATATTAGCATATATTAATTTTTTGCAAAAATATCTATTATTGTATTATACATAGTAAGATATTGCATTTCATGACAAGATTTTTTGGGAATAATATGTTATTTCAGTGACAACATCTTTTGGATAGTAAAATTTTGTCCAAAAAAAATATTACAATTTATTATACATGGTGATATATGGTATTGGATGGCAAGATAATATCTTTTGCAAAATATTTCAATATCTTCCTACAAAAATTTGCATATATAAATATTTTGCAAAAATAAATTCAAAAATATATAAGTAAGAAAATCGTTGAACTGTGGAAAAAAAATATCTGTTTTACATCTTTAGAGGACATGGCGGCGTCGACGAGACTGTTCAATGGAGGATGACAAAAACTAAATAAGGAGGTGAGAAGAAAATAACCTAAGACCAAGAAAAACACTATAAAAAAATCAGCATCATACCTTCGGTTCAAGGCCGCAGTATCCGATGCGGTTTGAGGCGGCGGGAGTAGAGCAGTAAGGCGACGCTGGTTTGTAAACAATCTGACAGGAAAGGGATGACAGAGTGAGAAAAGAATAAAAGAGAGGCAGTGATCTACATACCTTGGATTTATCCCTATTTTGCATATCCGCTTTCGATGCGTTCGCCAGAGTCCACGATAGATGTCGTCACTTGAATCACTAGGCTAGACGGAGAAGTCGCTTGAGATGGGTTTGGAGTAGACACAATGATCGATTAAGTCGGAGCAATGATGACGCGTAAGCAATATTGGTGATAACGATGTCGACTGTAATAGTGAAGACGGTGCCGACGATGGCTGCAACGGGAGAGAGAAATAGGCGGCGTATTTGAGAGAAAGGGGACAGTGTGTGCGATACTCTTAATAAGAGATTAATAAAACCTAACTATAAAATGAATGGTTTAGATTTAATTTTGTGAGATAAATGGTCGAGATCAAAACTTAACCCAACTTTTAATGAGAGTGCAACATTTCAAAATGAAGAGATTTGAGACATGCCACATCAGCCTAAGAATAAGGTGGTGTTGACACATCATCTTGGAGAGGTTTGAAAATATATTATAATAAGATTATTTTCTGATATTTCTTCTTAATTTACTCCACCTTTAGATCTATTAGTATTTACCCCCATTTTTTTAGCGTTAGTTCTATCCACATTAACACAAATAAAGATTGCTTTATAATGACAAAGTTGACTTTATTCTATTGCGAAATACTTCACATGTAAAATATATTAAAAATAGAAAAAAATTAAAAAAATTGTGGGTCGAATTGTTACAGATCAAAATTCGCAGATCCTAAGCGGGTCAAACTGATTTTTTTTTAAAAAAAAAAATGCACAAGGCTTATTTCAGGATTTTCGCTCCCAGGTTGTATTACTATATGATCAAATGTGTATTATTGTAAGACAAAATGTGTGCTAGTAGTACTTAAAAATGGATTTGTGTACTTTAAAATAAAAATAAGGACAAATAATGTGTTTTTACAAGTACATATATGTATTTTTTAAAATTTATTTCTCGTCCCTTTAAATCAGATGTATTGTTTCATACATTAACACAAATTTGTTCCAACAATAACATACATTCGCTCTAACATTAATACATTTTTGCTCCAAATTTAATACACATTTACTATGACATTAACACACATTTGTTCTAACATTAACACACTTTGCTTCAATCGTAACACACATTTTCTCTAACATTAACACATTTGTAGTAACAAACATGTTCTCTAACATCAACACACATTTACTCTAACATTAACACACATTTGCAGTAGCACATATTTACTTTAACATTAACACAAATTTGTTCCACCAGTAACACATATTTGCTGTAACATTAACACACATTTGCTCCAACAATAACAAACATTTGCTTTTATAATAACATATGATTGTTCTTATGGTAACACAACCTGAGAGGGTGCTTTTATGTATTTGTGCAAACACAACTTTATCCATTGAGTAAGACAATTGTGTTATTATTGTAATACAACTTTCACTAACTTACATGTGTTATTGTATGAAAAAATAATTATATTTGTAAAAATAAATAAATATTTATGAGAACCAATATTTGAATAGATACACATATTTTGCTCTTATATTGTATGAAGAAATATTTATTTCAGTAAAAACACAAATAAATTGGTGAAAAAACAACATTTAGTCTAATAGTAACACACATTTTACCTCCAGTAACATGCATTTGCCCATATAGTAACATAATCTATGAGCGAAAAATAAGGAACTAGATTTGCGCTAGATTTTGGAAAGAATTCGCCAAATTCGATCCGACCCGACCAAGATCCACAATTTTTTTAAATTTGGGTTATTCTACGGATTTTATATCCATAAAATATTTCATATAACAATTTGCATAGTTATGATTAATAGGGTCAAATTTAACATTATAAAAGTTAATTATAATTAATAGAGATTTTTGTGTGCACACAAATCATTCAAGTTTGAGTAATTTGTCATGCACTTAGGTGCACACAAAGTCAGTTTAATTATCGTTCATATATTATAAATTATACTTTTTGATTGATGGAGAATAAAAATGTTTAAATTTTTAAGTTTTATATATTTTTTTATAAATTGCTAAGAAAACATTAACTCCGAACCAAATATAATATTAATTTATTAAACAAATATTGAATGAGACAAGTTCCCATAATAATTTTAAAAAGAAGAAGTAATGTGAAATTAATAGAAATATGTGTAGAGAATATAGAGTAGAGGGACAAACTATAGAAAGAAGAATGTAGGAAGAATTATATTTTATTCAACTTTGTTCATACACTTATATGTCACCTATTTATATACAAACATCATGGACATTAATAATTGGTATTACATGCATGGATTCTTGTAGGACATTTGGAGTCCATGAATCTTCTAAGGAATGTATAAGTTCATTCATGTATTGACTAAGGAAATCAAAAGGACGTCCTTTATGTTTTTATAGCCAGAAGAGCTACTACAGTTAGGTGACCTACTTTATCAAGACGAGCTACAACAAAATAAGGACCTCCTGAATACAAATAAGACCATGGCGAGCCACTTCAGCCAGAGAACCAAGGCAGAAAACTAATCAACCAACAAAATCAAGCTAAGAGCTCCTCAAGGACAAGTCCAAAAGAGACGAGCAACTCACTAATACGAGCTAATCCAGTTTAGAGGATAGAAATTAGGTTAGATAAGGTCAAATAGTCAACTCTCCATGTGTCAAATATGCACACATGGGAGAGCAAGAGTCATTCCACCTCCTACTTGGAGGATTGTATAAAAACCTTAAATTTTTAGAAATAAAACTAAGTACAAATTCAGAAATACATCCAAATTTGTCTACAAATACTTATACACCTAAATCTACACACATATACGAAATAAATACGTAATCATTTCTCGTATTTATATTTTTTTAATCCCGATCTATCGTATTTACATTTATGGTAGTAATATATCACACGTTATTGTTTGGTGATCCAATTAACAATTAAAAACATCCACTAATCCACGTTATTAGAATCGATCATTGATTAGGCGTGAAATTATTATGAATTGTAGCTCGATTTGCCCGTGTTTTGAGTAAATTCGATGAGTATTTAGAGTCAATTGAGTACTATTTTCATAAACTAATGAATTTGTCTCTTTGATGCTCGTAGATGGAAATAGGGTGGAAAACGGAGCTCGTAGGACTTTGAATCGACTCAAACGGATGCCCGAATGAGAAGATATTGAAGAAATACGAAAATTACTAGTTCAAGCGAGCAAAAGTATCATTTGGCCCGAAGGAGGAAGCACGCAAGCAGTGGAGCTCGAGCACTAGGTGCTCGAGCAAGAGATGGTCGAGCCATCCATGAGTTCTGGAAGATTGCAAGCACTCGAGCAGGACAACTCGAGCCCTAAGTGCTCGAGTGGTCCAGCACGGGCTCGAGTAGGAAGCATGGTTTAGCCCTAAGCACTCAAGCGCTCAAGAACGCACTCGAGCAGACGCGGCTTGAGAGTTAGGCACTCGAGCACCAAAATTGCGCTGGAAAGAGAGGGGCACTCGAGTGCACTAGCTTGAGCACTAGGCACTCGAGCTAGGCATGTGCTCGAGCCCTAAGAGCAAGTTCGACCCAAATCGTTCCAAATTGGCCCATTACCTATAAATACCCCATCTCAAGCTCGTTTTTAGACACCTTTTGATACCACTTGATACTTAAAGATAGATTTTGAAGGAGAAGAGCTTGGGAAGGAGATTGAAAGAGTTTTACAAGTTGTAATCGAGGTTTTGATTTACGAATTCATAGTTTAGTTTTTCTTTCGAACTTCTTAGATTAATTCTTTCTTTCTTTGTTCTTTGAGCCTATAAACCCTAGCTTTTCAGATTATAAGAGATTATTTTTGAGACTTTGATTCATTCGTTGTTTATGTTCTTTAATTTAGTTATTAATTCAAGTATGTTTATGTTTATCGGTCATATTATTGCTTTCGTTGTCGTAAACACCATGTTAGGCTAAAACCCTTGCATGCTTAGGATAGGATGAACTCGTAGAAGTAGGATGTTGGTACGTAATTAGGATAATTCGTGATGTTTAGTCTTAGTTCTCATAATTAATTGAATTCTTAAAATAAACCTTAGAATTATCTTGGAATTGAGTATGAAAATTGTTAGAGAGAAGACGACCGTATCACTCTTTAATAACGAATAGGCTAAATGAAAGGGTTTTAGAAGGGGTTTATCATCTACCGATTTATCTAGGGAGGACGACCGCATCACCTTAGTTAAATTAGGGCCTCAATAATTAAGCACAATCCATATAATTTGATTAGTGAATTAGTGAAGTAGGTTGATAGAACTAAGTATTAGGATTAATTCTTGAGCTTTTATTCTTTCAATCGTGTGCTAGATTAGGGAAGTTGATTGCCTAATTTTAGTACGCTTAGGATTATTACTTGCACGTCACGATTATTTTAATTATTGTACCAACTCCGTCAGTATACGTATGAATTCCTATTCCGAGCATCACCGTCCCATATTTACATTAAAACCAAAGTTATTCAGTTTAATTTAATTATTAGCATAGAAGTAGAATATAGAGTAGTATAATATAATCCTTAAATCCAGAACATACATTCATATTAGCTACGAGACGTACATCTCCAGGGATTTACTCGCATACACACTTTCCCTTGGGTTCGATACCACTTGGTCCCTATACTTGCCAATACTACAGGGATCTCATACTCTTGCGGGGGTAACAACTAGTATAGCTAGTACATTGCGTTCAAGTTAATGGCGCCGTTGCCGGGGAAGGCGATGTATGCTCATTGAGTAGGACTTGGAGATAGTTTAGTAGTTAGTAGTGAGTGTTTTTATTTTCTGTTTTATTATTTGTTAGCTAGTTGCTTTTGATCTTTCTTGTTGAGTACTCAATATATGAAAACACGCTCAAAGGGAGAAACGAGCGAGGATAGAACAAAGTTAGACCCTAAGACGATTGCTAGAAGGAATCGAGCCTTCCAGAGAATGATGGATACAACAGGAGGTGATGGTATGGATTTGAGTGATGATTTAGATCTGGCTGGAGAAGGGGTTACTCAGACGGGAGATAAGGTTGAGAAGACTAAGAGAGTCAATAATCCAAAGCATGCATCCCAAGGGGAAGTAGCCAACCAAAACCCAAACCTAAAGGACCAAAACAATCCCGCACCCAACCAGAATCAAGTCGTTAACCAAAACTAAAGCCAAAACCCCAACTACCCTTTTTTACCCACAAAATAACCCATCTTATTACCCATACCCATCATATCCTTATCCACCATACTACCCCCCACAACCAAACTATAACCAACCACCGATCCCACATATACCTCCACCACCAGTTTACCCTCAGCACGTTCCTCAGAACGCTGATCCTCCTGGTATGGCAATTAGAGACAGATTTGAGGCTCAACCTCAAAGGTATTATGATAGTATAACTAGAATTTTGCGTTCAAGTCAATCATCAACAAATTGGCACTAGAAGGAAGGTTTGAACCTCCACTTAGTGTTTAATTATCAAGAACTTCAAGCTAGAAACCTTGAAGATTTGAAGGTTTTCTTGAGTTTCTTTTGAAAACTCATACAAGAGTGTTCTTGATGTTCTTCACTTGAAGATTTGAACTTTTGAAAATTCAAACTGACTCTTGACCCAAGATGCCTAGATCAAGGGAGACACGGTCCTCACACCACCCAAATGGGGCTTCACCAACCAGGGCGACCTATGCAGCTTGCCGATCTCGAGATCCCCAACCACAACCGGAAGTGGGCCGATAAACAGCCGGGTTATGCCATTGGAAGTTTTGACCCGAACCTTGCCCGTACAATTGCAATATTGCAAGCATTGCAAAAACAACAAGGGCGACATGATCCTTCTCATGCCAGAGCAAGGCTTGACCCAACAAAAGCTCAGAGACATGGGAAGGCTCGGGACAAATGACTCAATGAGGCAGATAGTTCCCAGGCCCAGAGAGCCAAGGGCAAGGCAAAGAAGTTCGACGATCTAGACAGTCAATGGGAATCTACCCCAAGTCGGGTAGCGGGGGTAAGTCATGGGACCACACGTCAGAGCGTCCTGGATAGACTTGTTCGGCCATAGGTGAATAGGGATGAAGCTCGTCCCAAAGCAGGTGAAGGTAGACCAGGCTAAAATCAAGTTCGTTAATCGATCTATGAGAGGTGGAACAGGTCGGCCTTTGGTTGTCTGGGTCCTGATGGGGCTAACAACCCCAGGAAACCAACTCATGAGATTCCCCCTCCAAGTGAGGGACTGCGATGAACTGATGGCCATGCACCATTGTTCGCCAAACAGCCTCCGAGTCAGGGAGGAATGCTATCGAAAGCATGCAAAGTCAGTTAGACTTGCAACGGGGTGTTGGGGCAACCACCTCTCTTCAATACGAAGGCCCCAATTTAGAAAAAGATTTAATTCCCCGCCAGTATCCAATACGAAGGAACGACGGGACCCCCGGGTGCACTTAACTAAGTATTCCGACTATATGATCTCCATGGGAGCAAGCGATGCTACCCAATATCGGAATTTCCCCCTTACACTTGGGGACCGGGTGCATAAATGATTTTTTGCAATGCCGTCGGCATCCATTCTTCATTCATTTGCCCAGCTGGGTAAAGAGTGTCTCTCCCACTTCTCGATAGCCAGGTCTTACTTATCTCAAAGACATCGGTTATCTGACCTTAAATAATCTGATGATGAGTCGGACCGATCGTTTCTGGAAAGGTTTGACATGGTCTTGCTGGAGGGAGAATCAGTAAGCGAGGATACAAAAATCGTGGCCGTATTGGCCAGATTGAAAAAAAACACTGAACTATGGAAAGAAATGCACCTCGCTTGCCCAAAAAATTATGCCGAATTCCACAACCAGGCGGAAATTGTTGTCTCCATGCATGAAGCCCTGCAAAAAGACATGTGAGACAAAAATGATCAAAAAGAGAACACAAAAAGTCCAACAGAAGCAGTTATCGGGTCCCCAAAAATATGAAAGCATTTAACGAGGGGACGGAGCTGAAAGACAAGCTCAACCAGGTGCTTACTGTATCTATCAATACGGTATATAATAATGTAAAAGAGAAGGAGTTGCTCTCCCTGCCAAGAAAGATCCGTCAGGACGCTAGCAAGCTAAACCCGAACAAGTACTGTGCCTACCACCAAAATGTGGGGCACTTTACTAGTGAGTGTCGAGACTTGCTCAAGCAGCTTTGGCGATTTTATGAGGAGGGCAAGATGTCCGACTTTATGTACATGTAACCTGGTAAAAGGCCTTGGGTGAACAACCCCCACAACTCAGATGAGAACGAGGACGAACAACCCCCCAGGAGCAATAAATAGGGGCGACCTACTCCAGCTGCTGCAGCCGGGCCAACAAAAGAAATCCTGATGATGGAGCCATCAAGACCCGTGGGGGGCTGCTCAGATGGGCGAGCTCCAATTTCAAAAATAAAATGGAAGGTCGAGCTACGTGCAGTAGCTCAGGTTCAAGAGATATGGGTCAACCCGTCCATCAAGCACATCCCAGAGTTGACCTTCACTGAGAAAGATCTTGACGGAATCCTTACTCCCCATAATAATTCCCTCATTTTATGTGCCAACATAATGGGGACTAAAGTACATTGCTTGCTGATTAACACCGGAGCCTACACCAACATCATCTTAAAAAATATGCTCACTCGGAGATTATAAGAGCTATATTGAGGATTCGAATCATAGAATTTTAGATTTCAGTGATGGTGTAACTATCCCACTCGAGATAATTAGGTTGTCTGTTGAGCTTGTATCGACCGAGGTCTCCGAAAAGAGATTAACTAAAATGGTAGAGTTTTTTTTATTGTAGATCAACAATCTACCTAGGCCGCCTTTTAAAAATGAATTCAAACCAACAGTTTCAACCCAATATTATTGTATTAAGTTCACCACATCTAAAGGAGTTGGTTCGCTGAAGGGAGACCAGAAAAAAAAAGCAAGAGATTGTCTCCTTCAGCTTCAATCAAGTGAAAAGAGGGTTTCGATGATGGAAACATCCACCAGTTACCCCACCAATGAACCGTCAGTCCTAGATGACATCCTGGAACCCTAGTATGACCAAATGGATCTGGACGAACAACTTCCACCCTCGGGCGAACAACTTCTGCCCAAGGGTGAACAACTTAGGCAGATGAGTGGGCAACCAATTAGTATAGACGAGCAACCACAGATTACTGGCCTGGAGAACCTCAATGCGACGAACAACTTTGATCTAAGGTCAGCCGAAGATTTTGAGCCCCGCCTAGGAGCTGATCCGATGGACATTGAGGACGAGCTGAATCTTGAGGGGCCAATAATTGATCCACGATGGAAAGGATAAAAAACGGCGAGCAACTCCAGTCGAAGAGCTGGAAGCCCTCGAAGTTAATCCTGATTGTGATGATCTTGAACTCTACATTGGGTCTGACCTTTCTGAGCCTTACAAGACCCGAATGAGTGAGTTCCTCAAAACAAACCTATATGTTTTCGCATGGTCACATGCCGATATGGTGGGGATTGACCCGAAGGATGCTTGCCACAGACTGAATGTTAATCCAGTCAGGAAACTAATTCATTAGAAAAGAAGGAAGTACATGCCGAATAAATATCAAGCACTCAACGAAGAAGTGAAGAAGCTGCTCGACAATGACCTGATTCGGCAGGCATTGTGTCCTCAATGGGTGGCAAACCCAGTTCTGGTGCGAAAGCCAAATAGAACTTGGAGGCTCTGCATAGACTTTACTGATCTAAATGCAGCCATCCCAAAGGATAATTTTCCTCTTCCGCACATCGATCAATTGGTGGACAATACAACCGGGCACGAGATGTTTACATTCATAGATGCATTCGCCGGCTACCACCAGATTCTAATGCACCCCGATAATCAAGAAGATACAACATTCTACACAAATAAAAACTTATTATGCTGGAAAATGATGTCTTTCAGATTGATCAACGCAGGGGCAACTTACCAGAGGCTAGTGAACAAAATGTTCGACGAACACATCGGAGAGACGGTGGATGTAACGCCCCCACTTAAAATAGTACGGAAATATGATGTGGCACAAGTAGGAACGTTACTAAATTAGTACTTTGTATTAAAATATACACACGCCACACATTTACACAGCGGAAGTAGTAAATAAGTATGATCGTATTTTAGGATACAAGCCAAAATTTAAAAATAAAATTCTTGAAACATAAAGTTTTTTAAGAAAACTCCACAGCCCGCCGAGTTCATTCGCCCACGTCCGGATCCACAGCATCTGTAAAAATTTAAAAGTGGAAGGGATAAGTGCTTGAAAACACTTAGTGGGAAACCTCTTGTTAATTGCACAAACTAAACATCAATTGTCTATAATATGTGAGCCCCCGGAGTTTCACCGGGTATATGCTTGGGTGTCGTGAACAACCCGTGGTGCCGGAACGACCGGACTATCTCATTTGCCAACATATAGTTGGACTATCTCAGGGGCCAGTCGATAGCGGGCCAGACTCAAAATATTTAACATTCAACGTTTAATAAGTGCAATTAAATAATAATAGAACACTCGGTGAAGAGCGAAGTGATTCCCCACCTTGCAGGTTTGTACCTACAAGTAGAATTTTTAAAATAAAAACATTGTTACTTATCCCTTCACTTTTGTAAATTGTAAGACTTGAATTCGAATCTCCAAACATATTAAAATATTGTATACTAACACACATATATCAATTAAGTGTATAAAATCATCAAATAGCAAGTTATAAATAAATATCGACTGTAAAAATGTAATCGGACCATTTTGAACCTTTCATACAAAATTTCGAATTTGGCAGATTACACACCTAACTTTGAAAATTCATATTAAATTATTCATACGTCCAAAAATTACGAAATTTTAACAGTATATTACCAACTCAATAAAGTTTATCACCATATTTTCAGATTTCTCAAACTCTTTACCAAACATCAGATATTTCGTAATGAACACACAGTAACAGATTCTGGTCACTTAACTTCAAAAATTCACCATAAATCAACCACATGTCCAATACTCATGAAATTTTTACCATGAACTCCCAACTTCATTTAATTTATCAAAATACTTTGGTTTTCTATAAAAACCTAACCGATTATTCTCAGATCATAGCAAACTTCTACTGTTCCTGGAAATTCGTCCAAAACCCTAGCTCTACTTCGAAAAATCACCACGAACTGAATACTAGTCCAAAAGCTATGAAATTTGAAACCTAAGTTCCTTCACAAGTATACTTTCACATATAAAAATTTCAAAATTTTCCACCAATAAATTGGATCAAAAACGAAATTTCTTCACAAGTTGTCCAGATTTTCGGTTTTCATGCATATATGAAGAACATAACATCTTAAACTCACTTTAAACCATATAATTTCATGATTTCTACTTATAAAGCATATATAATCAAATAATAAACATGATTTTGATCATAACTCATGAAGAAATTGAATTAAACATTCAAACATGAAGTAAAACATGTATAACATGCAAATTACTCATCAAAACTCATTTTCCTATCATTTAATTCACATATCATGCATAAACTTCTTACTATCACTTAAATAATTACTCAAACAAGAAGAGAAGCTTACTTAGAGATATGTAGCTACAAGAAATCTCTTCTTCTCCTTTCTCAACTTCTAAGTATAAGAGTGTAGTATTTGTTCTAATTTTCTTTCTAAGCTTATACCTATTTATGCATGCATGTTCTTGTATTTATAGGAGGAGAAATACTTGGAGACTACTCCAAGCCCCCCCTAGGACCGACCTTGAATGAAAAGTGTGGAAGAATTTGGAGGTTAAGCCATTAAACACTTGGCATATTAGGATTAGTTGTAATTTTGACTTTTATTTTCTAATTTTGACTTTGATTTTCATGAAACTTCACCACTCTTCCTATCCTATCTATAAATTTCGAAATTTTCATGAAGTTTCAAGAGAATTTTTGTGTCTTGTAGTTAAGACACTTGTAGGCTTTGAATTTGATAAATAAAAATAAAAGAAATTATGATTTTCTAATTTATTTAATGATTTTAAGGTACATTATGCATAAAATTACTTATACTATCTTATAAAATAAAATTAAAACTCTTCTAAGGCTCTAAATAAATTATAAAGTCTATATACTAATCATAAAAAACATCGAGCAATCGATACGTAATTCGTTTCTTGAAGAAACGTTCATTTTCCAACTTATAGCGTGTAAAATAAAATACTAGACTTAAGGACTATATTAATTTCTATATCAAATACTTTAAGACATAAAATAAAGAACATATAAAAATTATAAAGTTTCAAGAATAAGCATGTATTGAGCAAATAATGCAGTAATTGTAACTATCGAGTAATTAAAACACATAAACGTGCCTTGGCATGAATTTTGGATGTAAATGCATCACATAGATTCATATAGAAATATAAAGCATTTAGTAAAGCAAATAAGGTCATAAAAGTCTAGGGTATTACAGTCTAACCCCCTTAAATAAATTTCGTCCTCGAAATTTCAAGTGTTACCAGGATTATTGAGGTAAGGGTATTTGGCTAAGATTTCATCCTCTCGCTCCCACGTAGCTTCTTCCATTCCGTGTCTATTCCACTGGATCTTAACCATAGGAATATCTCTATTCCTTAACCTATTAAGTTTTCTATCAAGTATGGCTGTGGGAATCTCCTCATAGGTTAAGTCGGTATTTAGTTCTAATTCAGGTTGGTTTACTATGTGGGTAGGGTCAGGTATGTACTTTCGGAGCATCGAGATATGGAATACATTGTGTATTCCTGCCAAGGATGGTGGTAGCGCTAGCCTATAAGCCAAATCTCCAACTCTTTCCAATATCTCATAAGGTCCAATATATCTGGGCTTCAACTTTCCTCTTTTTCCGAAGCGGAAAATTCCTTTTATTGGAGATACCTTCAAGAATACCTTGTCTCCAATCTCAAAACTTAATTCTTTCCTTCGCCTATCCGCATACATTTTCTGTCGATCTTGAGCCGCTTGCATCTTCTCTTTAATTTTCTTTACTACTTTGTTAGTTTCTTCCACCAATTCCGGTCCTAACAATTTCTTTTCTCCAATTTCATCCCAGCATAGTGGAGATCTGCACTTCCTTCCGTACAATGCTTCGTACGGTGCCATTTCAATCGTAGCTTGATAACTATTGTTGTAGGCAAATTCCACTAAAGGTATGTACCTTTCCCAACTTCCTCCAAAATCGATGATACAAGCTCTCAACATATCTTCCAAAGTTTGAATTGTTCTTTCCGATTGACCATCTGTTTGAGGATGAAAAGCTGTACTGAATTCCAACTTAGTACCCAAAGCTTCTTGAAGACTGTACCAAAATCTTGATGTAAATCGTGGATCTCTATCCGACACAATAGAAACTGGAACTCCATGTAATCGGACAATTTCTTTAATATAAATTTGAGCCAATTTATCCAATGTGAACGTCATCTTTATTGGTAGAAAATGTGCCGTCTTGGTCAATCTGTCAATTACCCAAATAGCTTCATTTCCTTGTATTGACTTGGGCAATCCTACCACAAAATCCATCGTAATGTGTTCCCATTTCCATTCAGGAATCTCAAGTGGTTTCAGCAATCCCGATGGTCTTTGATGTTCAGCTTTTACCTGTTGACATGTCAAACATTTCTGTACGAAATTTCCAATATCCCTCTTCATATTTCTCCACCAGAACAACTTCTTTAATTCTTGATACATCTTCGTTCCTCCAGGATGAACTGTATATGGTGTAGAATGTGCTTCCTCCAATATTTCTTTCTTGAGTTCTTCTAATTCTGGTACACATATTCTTTCTTGACATACTAATGTACCATCCTCACATACTGAAAACTCCTTTGCTTTACCTTCCTTGATCTTTTGTTTTATCTTTTCTAAGAATGCATCGTCATATTGAGCTTTTGCTATTCTTTCCTTCAGTGTTGGTTTCACAACCAAGGCATTGATCTTTCCCTTGCGACTTAGGGCATCTGCTACTACATTTGCCCTTCCCGGATGATACAATATCTCGCAATCATAATCTTTCACCAACTCCAACCATCTCCTTTGCCTCATGTTCAATTCCTTCTGTTCGAAGATATACTTCAAACTCTTATGATCTGTGTAGATCTGGCATTTACTTCCATACAAGTAATGTCTCCAAATTTTGAGTGCATGCACAACTGCTGCTAGCTCTAAATCATGCGTAGGATAGTTCTGCTCATGTGGTTTTAATTGTCTTGATGCGTATGCTACTACTTTCCCATTCTGCATAAGTACACATCCCAAGCCTTGTTTAGAAGCATCACTGTACACAATAAATCCTTCTGTACCTTCAGGAATTGTAAGAACTGGGGCCGTTGTTAATCTTTGCTTTAGTTCTTGAAAACTCCTTTCACATTCTTCTGTCCATTCAAACTTTGTTTCTTTCCGAGTCAACTGAGTCAAAGGTTTTGCAATTCGAGCAAACCCTTCAATAAATCTCCGATAATATCCAGCTAACCCAAGAAAACTCCTGACTTCATTCACCGTAGTTGGTGTTTTCCATTTGTTTATAGCTTCTACCTTTGTTGGATCCACTTCTATTCCCAAAGTTGAAATTGTATGTCCAAGAAATACAACTTTATCCAGCTAAAATTCACATTTCTTGAATTTAGCATACAATTTTTCCTTTCTCAGGATTTCTAGTGTAATCTGAAGATGTTCTGCATGCTGCTCCTGATTCCTCGAATATACCAGAATATCATCAATGAAAACGATCACAAATTGATCCAGATATTGATGAAATACCCGATTCATCAAATCCATAAAAATAGCTGGTGCATTACTGAGTCCAAATGGTAGCACCACGAACTCATAATGACCATATCGAGTCCTGAAAGCTGTCTTCGGAATATCGCTTTCCTTTATTTTCACTTGATGATACCCCGATCTCAAATCAATCTTTGAAAACACACTAGCTCCTTTTAATTGGTCGAACAGATCTTCAATTCTGGGAAGAGGGTATTTGTTCTTGATGGTAAGCTTATTCAATTCTCGGTAGTCGATGCACATTCTTAATGAACCATCCTTCTTTTTCACAAATAATACCGGTGCTCCCCAGGGTGACACACTTGGTCGAATAAAACCCTTATCCAGTAATTCTTGCAGTTGCACTTTCAATTCTTGCAATTCTTTTGGTGCCATTCTGTAAGGTGCTTTTGAAACAGGCGCTGCTCCGGGAATTAAATCAATAGTAAATTCTAACTGACGATCTGGGGGTAATCCTGGCAAATCATTTGGGAATACATCCTTGTATTCACATACTATCGGCACATCATCCAATGTTGGACCATCAGACTTTGTTGCTACAACATTTACTAGAAATGTTGTACATTCTCCTTTCCTTAAAATTTTCTGAGCCTTTACTGCTGAAATTACCCGAGGTATAGTTCCAATTCTAGCACCATATAGTGTAAAGTTCTCATCCTTTGATCTCCGTACTGATATTTCTTTTTCTTGACACTTGATGAGAGCATGATTTGCTATAAGCCAGTCCATTCCCAAGATAACATCAAAGTCCTTCATTTCTATTATATGTAGATTTGCCGGGAGTATTGCATGCTCAAAATCAATCTTTACATTCCTACACAGTCCTAAGGATTGTGTCGTACTTCCAGAGGGAATGTTTACTTCTAGGAAATCTTCTTCTACCATAATATGGGCAGTCTCAATTTGTTCAAACATCTTTCTAGAGATGAATGAATGCGTAGCACCAGTATCGAATAATGTGAAAACAGGTATTTGGAATATTTTGAACATACCTGCCATCACTTCCGGATTTGCTGTCGCCTCTTGCTGACTCATGGCAAACACTCGAGCAGGTGCCATCGTCTGTTGTCCCCTCAGCTTTGGACATTTAGTTATAAGATGTCCAGGTTCTTTGCACTTATAACATACTCCTGTTCCTTTCAGGCATTGTCCAAGGTGTTCCTTCCCACAATTTTTGCACTTAGGTGGCCTCTGTTGTGGCACTATTTCTGTCCTTTTAACTTGCTTAGAACTTCTTCCTTGGTTCGTACCAATCCACTTCCTTTTGTTTTGTTGTGATTCTGGCGTTCTTACGTCCTCTGATTTCATATATGCTGCTATCATCTGAGCTTTCTCGAATGCCGAGGCATAAGACTTAATATCTTGTGCCGCTAAGATAGTACTGATTTCCGATCGTAAATTCTGCATAAATCTTTTTGTTTTCCTTTCATCAGTATTAATCAAATGAGAAGCATATCTTCCCAATTGATTAAACTTCCTTTCATATTCCTGTACTGTCAGACTCCCTTGTTTCAACTGTAGGAATTCAGTCTCCTTCTGATCTAAAAATGACTGTGGTATGTAATTTTTAACCACCGCTTCTACGAATTTCTCCCAAGTAACTGTAGTTCGTTCTTCTTCAGTCATTGTCCTACAGTGAGCTTCCCACCAATAATCTGCATCTTCAGTCAGCTGAAATATAGCGCAAGAAACTTTCTGCTCATCGGTGCACTTAAGATAAGCGAATATCTTCTCCAAGCTCCGAACCCAGTTTTCTACTTCCATAGGGTTTTCCCTTCCGGTAAGTGTTGAAGGTCTAAATTTCTTAAATTGGCTAACAATGTCATGGTTTTGGGTTGAGGATATAGGTGTTTGGGACGATTGGCTTTGGTGGTTTAGTTGCTGAGCTAACCCCCTTAAGACGGAAGTTAGATCCTCGCTCATGCCTGAGTTGTTTTGGTTTCCTCTACGATTCATAGTTCTATTCAAACAACAATGTAATGCAATAACTATACAAACTTTCAAATAATCAATCACACTTTCAAATAATTAACATAATTTAAGCACATATAAAATATTTACCTGATCCCGTCGTGGAGAATGATCTCGGTGCGGCTGTTTCCTTTTTAAAATTTTTTTTAAAACACACTCTTTTGAAAATACTTGAGCAGGCGAACCTGCTCTGATACCACCTGTAACGCCCTCACTTAAAATAGTACGGAAATATGATGTGGCACAAGTAGGAACGTTACTAAAATAGTACTTTGTATTAAAATATACACACGCCACACATTTACACAGCGGAAGTAGTAAATAAGTATGATCGTATTTTAGGATACAAACCAAAATTTAAAAATAAAATTCTTGAAACATAAAGTTTTTTAAGAAAACTCCACAGCCCGCCGAGTTCATTCGCCCACGTCCGGATCCACAGCATCTGTAAAAATTTAAAAGTGGAAGGGATAAGTGCTTGAAAACACTTAGTGGGAAACCTCTTGTTAATTGCACAAACTAAACATCAATTGTCTATAATATGTGAGCCCCCGGAGTTTCACCGGGTATATGCTTGGGTGTCGTGAACAACCCGTGGTGCCGGAACGACCGGACTATCTCATTTGCCAACATATAGTTGGACTATCTCAGGGGCCAGTCGATAGCGGGCCAGACTCAAAATATTTAACATTCAACGTTTAATAAGTGCAATTAAATAATAATAGAACACTCGGTGAAGAGCGAAGTGATTCCCCACCTTGCAGGTTTGTACCTACAAGTAGAATTTTTAAAATAAAAACATTGTTACTTATCCCTTCACTTTTGTAAATTGTAAGACTTGAATTCGAATCTCCAAACATATTAAAATATTGTATACTAACACACATATATCAATTAAGTGTATAAAATCATCAAATAGCAAGTTATAAATAAATATCGACTGTAAAAATGTAATCGGACCATTTTGAACCTTTCATACAAAATTTCGAATTTGGCAGATTACACACCTAACTTTGAAAATTCATATTAAATTATTCATACGTCCAAAAATTACGAAATTTTAACAGTATATTACCAACTCAATAAAGTTTATCACCATATTTTCAGATTTCTCAAACTCTTTACCAAACATCAGATATTTCGTAATGAACACACAGTAACAGATTCTGGTCACTTAACTTCAAAAATTCACCATAAATCAACCACATGTCCAATACTCATGAAATTTTTACCATGAACTCCCAACTTCATTTAATTTATCAAAATACTTTGGTTTTCTATAAAAACCTAACCGATTATTCTCAGATCATAGCAAACTTCTACTGTTCCTGGAAATTCGTCCAAAACCCTAGCTCTACTTCGAAAAATCACCACGAACTGAATACTAGTCCAAAAGCTATGAAATTTGAAACCTAAGTTCCTTCACAAGTATACTTTCACATATAAAAATTTCAAAATTTTCCACCAATAAATTGGATCAAAAACGAAATTTCTTCACAAGTTGTCCAGATTTTCGGTTTTCATGCATATATGAAGAACATAACATCTTAAACTCACTTTAAACCATATAATTTCATGATTTCTACTTATAAAGCATATATAATCAAATAATAAACATGATTTTGATCATAACTCATGAAGAAATTGAATTAAACATTCAAACATGAAGTAAAACATGTATAACATGCAAATTACTCATCAAAACTCATTTTCCTATCATTTAATTCACATATCATGCATAAACTTCTTACTATCACTTAAATAATTACTCAAACAAGAAGAGAAGCTTACTTAGAGATATGTAGCTACAAGAAATCTCTTCTTCTCCTTTCTCAACTTCTAAGTATAAGAGTGTAGTATTTGTTCTAATTTTCTTTCTAAGCTTATACCTATTTATGCATGCATGTTCTTGTATTTATAGGAGGAGAAATACTTGGAGACTACTCCAAGCCCCCCCTAGGACCGACCTTGAATGAAAAGTGTGGAAGAATTTGGAGGTTAAGCCATTAAACACTTGGCATATTAGGATTAGTTGTAATTTTGACTTTTATTTTCTAATTTTGACTTTGATTTTCATGAAACTTCACCACTCTTCCTATCCTATCTATAAATTTCGAAATTTTCATGAAGTTTCAAGAGAATTTTTGTGTCTTGTAGTTAAGACACTTGTAGGCTTTGAATTTGATAAATAAAAATAAAAGAAATTATGATTTTCTAATTTATTTAATGATTTTAAGGTACATTATGCATAAAATTACTTATACTATCTTATAAAATAAAATTAAAACTCTTCTAAGGCTCTAAATAAATTATAAAGTCTATATACTAATCATAAAAAACATCGAGCAATCGATACGTAATTCGTTTCTTGAAGAAACGTTCATTTTCCAACTTATAGCGTGTAAAATAAAATACTAGACTTAAGGACTATATTAATTTCTATATCAAATACTTTAAGACATAAAATAAAGAACATATAAAAATTATAAAGTTTCAAGAATAAGCATGTATTGAGCAAATAATGCAGTAATTGTAACTATCGAGTAATTAAAACACATAAACGTGCCTTGGCATGAATTTTGGATGTAAATGCATCACATAGATTCATATAGAAATATAAAGCATTTAGTAAAGCAAATAAGGTCATAAAAGTCTAGGGTATTACAGTGGAGGTGTATATAGACGATATAGTCATGAAAAGCCCAAAAAGGAAGACAACCTCCACCATCTTTCGCAAGTGTTTGATATCTCAAAAAGTACAACATGAAGTTAAACCCGAAAAAGAGCAGCTTCGGAGTCCATTCGGGGAAATTCCTATGCCATCTGGTTAGTAGACGGGGTATCGAAGCTAACCCCGTGAAAGTTAAAGCCATTATGGATATGCAACCTCCTCGTTCAGTAAAAGAAGTACAAAGACTAACAGGATGCCTAACAGCCCTAAACAAGTTCATATCCCGATCAGGAGATAAATGTCGTCCATTCTCTGAAGCAATCAAGAAACGAAGTTTCTTATGGACGAGCAGCTGCCATAGAGCTTTCGAACAACTAAAAGACTACCTGGGAGACGTGAAAATTTTATCAAAACCCATCCCAGGAGATAAGTTATACTTATACCTGACAGCATCAGAAGTGGCAATCAACTCCGTCCTAGTGCGGGCAAATGGAAAATTTCATCAGCCTATCTACTATGTCAGCCAAGCTCTACATGAAGCCGAAGTAAAATATTCACCAATGGAAAAACTGGCATATGCACTTTTCATGAGTGTTAGAAAGTTAAGACCATACTTCTTCGATCATCAGGTCGAAGTACTAACAACTTTCCCACTCAGGCAAATCTTACATCGTCCGGCACAGCTGGCCGCCTGCTTAAATGGTCCATAGAGATTAGCCAATTCGGGGTAAGTTATGCTCCTCGAACAACTATCAAGGGTCAAGCATTAGCCGACTTCATAGTCAAACTAACTTTTCCTCAAGATCCGACGAGAGGGCTAGATTACCCTTGACATCTTTATGTTGATGGTCCATCCATAAACGTTGCCTCGGGGGTATGAGTAGTTCTTATTAGCCCCGAATGACAAGTATTCACCTCGACAATAAGATTCGAGTTTATGGCCACAAACAATGAAGCTGCGTATGAAGCCCTCATTGCAGGTCTCCACTTATCACTTGTTGTAGGAGTCAGACGACTCCATATTTTTAGAGACTCTCAGCTCATTGTAAATCAAGTCATGGGTGATCGAATATCAGAAGATAGTTTCTTACCTGGTGTCAATGCTAGATCAAGTATATATTGAACAAGTACACCGGGCGAGCAACACCCAAGCTGATGCTCTGGTTCGGTTAGCAACCAGTGAAGGACCAGCAGAGTTATCAGACATCATCATCAACAGAAGGGCCAATCCATCAACATCAGATTACAAGGTCAACCAAGTGGACGAACTACTCGATGATGATGATTGGCGAACTCCTTTAGCCAAATACTTGAAAAATTGTGAATTACCGAGCAGCTCTTTTGAAGCTGCCAACATAACAAAACTAGCAGCCAGGTATACCCTAGTGGGCGAGCAGCTTTACAAAAAAGGTTTTTCAATCCCACTTCTCAAGTGTTTGTCTAGGGGGCAAAGATGAGCTACTTTGGAGGAAATACATTCAGGAGTTTGTGGAAATCATGCTGGGGGGCAAGCACTAGCCTACAAAACAATAAGACAAGGCTAATATTGGCCAACTCTACGTCAAGATGCTATTCAAATGGCAAGATCTTGTCATCGATTTTAAATATTTGCCCCAAGTATTCACACTCCAGCACAAGAGCTCGTTTCTATTTTCAGTCATTGGCTATTTGTAAGATGGGGAATGGACATCATTGGACCTTTTCCACCGGGAAATGGAAATGTACGATTTGTTGTTATGACAGTTGATCACTATACCAAATGGGCAGAAGCAGAAGCCTTAGTGAAAGTTACCCAAGAAAAAATGACCAGTTTCATCTGGAAGAACATTATCTGTCGATTTGGAGTTCCCCAAACAATTATTACAGATAATGGTCCTCGGTTTGATGGGAAGGGACTAAGGAACTTATGCACCAAGTGGGGAATCAAGAAACATTACTCAACTCCTTATCATCCACAGTCAAATGGTCAAGTTGAAGCCGTCAATAAAATAATCAAACATTTTCTGAAGATACAATTGACGGAAAGTAAAGGAAATTGGTCTTTGGAGCTCCCGGATGTCCTATGGGCATACAGAGTTTCTCCTAAATCCAGTACAGGAGAAACACCATTCACATTAGCATTCTGAACAGAAGCAGTCATCCCAATTGAGCTAAAGACCAAAACAAGTCGAACAACCAACTTTGATGAAGAGTCAAATAGCTCTGCTTTAGCAGCCGAACTGGACTTACTCGAGGAAAAAAGAATTATATCTGAGGTAAAAAAAATAAGATACAAGCAGCGAGCAGAGTGTTACTATAATTCCCATGTCAAGCTAAGGGAATTCGAAGTTGGCGACATCGTCCTACGTAAGGTGTTCGCCCCACCACCAGGTGTATTTGGACCGACTTGGAAGGGCCCATACAGGGTAACAGTTAGGTTACCCAATGGGGCATATGATATTGAAGACATGGAAGGCAACTCGGCCCAATACTCCTGAAATGCAGTTCATTTGAAAAAGTATTATCAATAGGGCGAGCAACTCCGGTCAAGGGACGAACAAGATCTGCATATGAGCAAGTAAGGCCCAAAAACTTGCCTAATTTTTTAAAAAAATTTCCTAAGTACTAGGGGCCGAACAGGAATTGTTAGACGAACTTCTTTAGCCAAGCAACTTGTTTATGTTTATCCTTAGTATTTTAAGAGGTATAAAGTTATTTGACAAAGTGTATAATAGTCGAACTACTTTTGTAAGAGTTAGGAAGGACTTGTAAAGTTGATCGATTTTATACTTGTAATTTTTTTATCAAGTTTAATGATAGTTGTTCATTCAAGGAGAAGATTCAAGCTCAAGGCATAAGTTAGTTTATTTGATCAAGCTATTCAAAGGCTGTTCATTTTTAAATGGACATATCCTAAGGCCAAAAACCCTTATTCTATTTTAAAGGCAAAGTTCATTTTGAACAAAGCCCAAGTAAATGCATTAGTACTGTAAAACATACAAATACATGCAAAACAGTTAGTGCACAAAAGAAGATATAAGCAGAATAAAGTCTTCATTAATAAAAGGCAGATCGCCAGAAGTACAAAATAAACTCCCTATTGGAGCAAGCAACTACAACCAAAAGAAAGGAAAAAATACAAGTCTAAACTATCTAAGTCCCTTGACCCCCTGGTGGAAGGAGATTGTCATCTTGGGGGTCGATCAAGGGAGCTCCCCTTGTAGATGGATCTACGGGCACATCAACTGTCAGCTCGGCGATCAACCCGACTTCTTCATTCACTTGCTCGGCTAAGGCTGGTTCCTTGGGATCAGTAGTAGTATCCACCTCGGCCTCTTCTAGCTGCTCGTCCTCATCCTCCCGACCCCATACTCCGACAAATCGCCGATTTGGAGTGTTGTGCCTGGAGGACGAGGATTGGTCTGAAGGAATTCAGTGAACTCCTTAGCAATTCTAGCCAAGACGTTGGGGACATTGAACTCATTTACAGCCTAGAGGCATTCAACATAGACACTTACATAGCCCATGATCGAGTTCGCCCCAAGCTTAGCCGCCAGCTCATCCGGGGTGATCAACCTTGCAGACTCCTCCTCGAGGCGAGCAGTTTTGGCCTCAGCCTCTTTGGCCTGTAGCTCGGTCGCATCTTTCTTCTTTTGCTCACGGTCGAGCTGAGCACATAACTTTTCTAGCTCGACCTCTTTAATCTTAAGCTCTTCAGGGACCTTTTGTTAAAGGTCAAGAGCATTTTTCTCGGAGGCCTGGTGAGCTTTAACCTTCTCCTGAAGGCTGGCAATAGCCTCGTTCGCCTTAGTCTTGGCATCGTCTCTCTCCTGGGAGATGCGGCGAACTGTGTTGATGTGCTGGCGAGCATCTCTTTCCAAGTTGTCCACTTGGTCGACCAACTTCTGAATGGTCACTAGAGTGTTGCCTGCCTGGACGAGGGCAAGACAACCATTATCCCTCGGAGCCTGTTCATTCACCACCTTCTCCAAGGGTTTGGTCCAAGACTGAGTTACCGACTCAACAACTTATCAGACGTAGGTGCTCGTAATCTTCCTGAATGAGGTCGATACTTTCGACCAAGAGTATTGATGAATAATTTGGGAGCGGCCAGGGAAGTGGGAGAGCTAGTATCTACAAAGAGTAAAAAATGAGAGAGTTAAAAAAAGAACAAAAAAAAGAAGAAACTCTAAGTACAAAAACACTTACTAAGAGTAGCGACCAGCATCCCAGCCTAGGAAGGTCTGATTGTTCGGAGACCCTGATCTCCTTTGTTGAACGGTGGATATCACCTGTTGCTCATTGATGATCTCCACCGAGGTTGTACGAGCTATTTCCTAATCATTTGGGCGAGCTGCTCCTTGCTCGCCCCCATGATGCTCCTTGTTTTTCTTAGGAGCTCTTTCCACCTCAGAGATGGGAGTGCCATCTCCATGAAGAAGCTTTTTCTTCTTTGCTTTCTGGGCCGTCGGCGGGCTAATTGCCGAAGTGGGCTGCTTGGATGAGCCAAATGCAGCCGTCTGGCGAGGATCCCCCTTGGGATTGGCCATGAGGGTCACCATCTTCATGATGAGGTCACCTTTCTTTCTTCCCTTCTTATGAGGCATTTCCCAGACGTGCTGGTCAAGCTAGGTGAAAGCAGGTGGAATTGCAACAGCGATGAGCTGATCTGTAAATAATCGAACTACGAGTGTTGGAATTTTTTTATAGTAAAGAATAACCAAGGTAGCTCGCCAAAAGGATAAAGAGTTTACCCTCGGGGATCTCGGCCTACTCTTCTAAATGATGCGGGTGACTTGAACCGAAAATACTAACTTTCTACTAGTAGTTTCCCCGCAAGCGTACGGGTTCACTGTAGTATAAGCAGGTATAGCGACCAAGTATATCGTACCTCGGGATGGAATGTATGTGAATAGATCCCTGAAGATCTACGCGTCGTAGTTAATATGAATGTATGTTTTTGGATTTTTAAAGAAATTAATTCTAAGCTATATTAAACTAAGTAAACTAACGGATGAATGAAACTAATAAACTAAGGGTTGTGTGCAAAGATGAGATGGTGATGCTCAGGATAGGAATCCCTACGTATACTAACGGAGCCGGTACATAATCAAAATAACCGTGATGTGCAAGAAATAATCTAAGTATAAGATTATAGAATGAAAGCTCAAGAATTAAACCCTAATACTTTATCCTATCAATCGACTTCACTAATCCACGAAACAAGTTAATAGATTGTGCTTAATTAAAGAAACCCTAATTTAACTAAGGTGATGCGGTCGTCCTCCCTAGATAAACCGATAGATTAATTAACCCCTTCTAAACCCTTTCGTTAAGTCTACTAGTTGTGAAAGAGTGATAAGGTCGTCCTCTCTCTAACACTTTTCGTACGAAATTCAAAGGTAAATATAAGATTAATTTTAAGAATTCATTAATTAAGAGAATTAAAACTAAACATCACGAATTACCCTAATTATGTACACACATCCTACTTCTACGAGTTCATCCTACCCCAAGCATACAAGGATTTTAGCTAGACATGGTTTTAACGGTAAAAAAAATGATTAAATAAGCAACGAACGAAAATATAATTAATTGAAGTGAAAAACTAAAAAGCATAAACTAGGATTTCTAAGGAAGAAAATAATTCTAAGAACTGTAATTTAATTAATAAAGAAAAACGTAGTCTTAAGTATTCAAGAACAAAGAGGAAAAGAAATTAAAAATTAAAACCGAACTCTGAATTCGTAACGTAAAACCTCGATTACACGTAAAATAAGCTTGCTCAACTCTCGGTGCTCCTCTCTCTCCAAAAACTAACTCTCAGTGTGAAGTGGTGGTGAAAAATGAACTCGGAATGGGTATAAATAGGCAACGGGTCGAATTGGACTTGCATGGGCCGAAATCCACGAATGGCTCGAGTAGAGCTCGAGTAAAGACTACTCGAGCAAGTCCCCACTCGAGTGTTGAAATCATCCAGAATGCAAAAACTACTCGAGCTCCTTAGCTCGAGTAGACACCACTCGACCACTACTAACTTGAGTGCACTACTCGAGTGCTCGAGTAGTAGCTACTCGACCAGGCATGGCTCGAGTGCTCTACTTGAGTGCTTGAGTAGTGTTTACTCGAGCACCTTCAGCCTGCGTACTCCAGTGACACTTTTGCTCGCTCGAACTAATACTTTTCGTATTTCTTCCATATCTTCTCATCCGGACATCCGTTTGAGTCGATTCAAAGTCCTACGAACTCCATTTTTTGCCCTCTATCCATCTATGAGCATCAAAGAGACAAATTCATTAGTTCATAAAAATAGTACTCAATTGACTCTAAATACTCATTAAAATCACTCAAAATATGGGCAAATCGAGCTATAAAACCTAACAATTTCATGCCTAATCAATCCCCCAAACTTACCATGTTGCTTGTCCTCAAGCAATGAAATAATAAGTCAAGTGAAATTATTTAGGTTGAATCAAAGACTCAAATCATGCAAGTAATAGAGTTTCAAGCGTCAAGGATCGTTCACATGTACACGAACTCACCCCCTTCATCATACTTATGCAATAACAACAAGAAACACCAATATCAAACATGGATGTGCACTCAACGATGTGTTTCACTCCCTCACAAGTGTATATCAATGACAAGGGACTCACTCAATCAATCAATCACACATATAAGCAACCATAGGCTTGTAAGCACTCTCAACTTCGACCATACTCTAGAAATCAATGTCGAATCAAAAATGACTTTTCTCAAGGTTGTAATGTAGGCTCTTTGGACAGGTGGGGTAACTATATAGGATAAGTGACTCAAGTGAATGGAGAATAGAAAATCAAACTTTGGTACTTTGATACAAGGAACATACTTCTTTAACATCTTCACATAATGCACATCAATTCCTTTACTCTCAACACCTCAATTTTTTTTTCAACTCTTTTCACTTTTTTTCAATCACTAAACTTTTTTTTTCTGTTTCACACAACTCACATGAGCTCATATTTTCTTTTGCTCATTCTCAAATTTTTTGGTCTTTCCCACAACTCAAAACTTCATCACACCCTTCTTTTATCACACTCGACCATAGTAATTCACCTTCTCATCTCAACTCAATCCCTTCAACGTTCACAACTTTTCCTATTCTCCACTCAAATTGGGACAAAAAGAGTTTAATAATTTGGATTAGTAAAAATGTGCTAGCAAATAAAATAGGCTAAGGCTCAAACGGGCTAACAAGGGATAAATGTCATTGGTAGGGAAAATTTAAGTGACTCAACAAATCAAAGATGGCCTAAGATCACATTCGGCATATCAAACTAAGACACAATCAAGAAGTGAGAGCACCCACAAGTTCTAGCATCCTCTAAGGTGATGATCCACTCACAAACGAAGAGATCAATTTATGCATCTTAATCTCAAAAGGCTCAAATCTCACGGCTTTCACATTCATGCTAGTCCTAGTGAATTCTCACTCTCATCACACAAGCACTTAAAAAAGAAAAACTCGTAAGTATACTAGTTCCCTCTCAAAGCAACTCTAACTCCTACTCTTACACAATAAAATTCCTAACTCAACTTCACAACTCACTCATACTCATCAAATCATCCTCAAGAATAGCAATCAACAAGTAGCAAGGGTTAATAAGCATAAAATAAATCAATCATCTCAATGAGTTCACACAAATCAAAACCCGATAGTTTGAACAACAATTCCATCACTGCCCCATAATCGACCACATAGCTCACACAAATCAGTTCACACTCCAAAAGCAAGAAATAAGAAAAGCAAAGAAAAGAAAATATAAGAAAAAGGGAACAGAAACTGGGGGGAATCCCATGATCCTCATGCATCCGGAGGCGGTGGTGGGTGGTAGCTCGGGTGATCCGATCCTAAGTGGGAGACAAAGAGTGCCTCCATCCATCTTCTCAAATCTGAAACCTCTGATCGGACCTCTTGAAACTCCCCTCGCATACTCGTAGCGTCCGTGTACCACTGATTCTGCATTGTGCGTAGATGCGTAACTTTGGATTGCAGATCTTGAATATCAGTCCTCATTCCATCCCACTGCATCTGGGTTGGGTACCACGGCTCAGAAGTGGACGTCTCGGGTGTCCCAATCTCCATCTCTTGAGGTCCTTGACCTCCGCCACCAACATCAGCCTCATCTTCATCAGCAGTATTCCCTCCTTCCTCGTACTCTTCTTCTTCTTCCTCGATAAGATCTTGGAGTCCACTCTATCCTGCTCCGCTCGTCCCCGCTGCATTCTTGCTCTTCTTCCTTGGCCTTTGTTCCCATATTCCATTGCTCTCCAATCTCTTCTTGAACCTCTCCATAACCGACACATGATGCGGTCCATCCATCCTTATGTTCTCACTCTTCAACCCTTTCAAGGTTACCAACTTCTCATTTGGCAACGGAAATATCTCATGATCTCGGAGCCTCATGCAATATCGATCAAGCCAATGCTCACACATCCAAGTTTGATACATATGCTCAAAATCAATATCTCTCCCTTTAGCAGGGCTCGCCACTGGCTCAATCCCCACACTCTTCAGGAACACACAAATTAGGCCCCAGATGGTAAGAACTGCTCCACTAAATCAGCGTGGGTATCCATGGACAGCAGTATCTCTTAGAACTCTTTCATTTCGCTCTTTTAAAAAATCCTCCTGACTTCTTGCTCGATCCCCAAATTGTTCATAAACTGGATACTGGGTTGTCGAGTCTTCTCGACCCTTCCGACAACTAAGCTCCACCGATAAGCATGAGCAAACCATCTTTCCCCGTATATCAAATTCGCACAACGAGAGGGCATCAATCCCTTCCTCGTCAATTCTTCGGTCAGAGCAAGTAGCTCGTCACCCTCAATCCATCTGTCGTCGGTTTTCTTTGTACGAACCATTATCCTATTCATCAAAACAAAGCACCAACACCACTCATGAATATCAAAGACAAAATAAATCACGTCAAGTAGCTATCTAATCTCCAAAATCATTCAATTGTGTACAAGAATTCACACATGGTTATTATCAACATCTCAAATCAATTTCACAATCCTTTCAATCCTCCAAAACTCAATAAGATACTCAAAACACAAGTCTATCATGAAGTAACATCACATATTCATGCAATTTACATGCTCAAGACTCAATTCATCATTCACCCTTCTCAATTTCAATTCAAAACCTCCAAATACTCCAAATTTCACAATACCCATGTCAATTCCTACTTTCTCTCTCTAGAAATTCACCAAATTCACTCATGCAATTTCAAAATTGAAGATTGAATTCGTAAACCTATAGCATTGAGACATCAATTATCGTCATAGAAGCAAAAACCCACAAGTATCATGAAAAACCCCAATTCCTATCAAGAACATATGAACCCTAACTCTAACATAAACAATTCATGCTAAATCAGAGCCAAAACTAAGAATAGAATGAAGAGAATGATAGAATACATACCTTTTGTTGAAGAACCGGAGGAATTTATGGAAAAAACGAACGAAAACTGAAGAACTAAGGGCAAAGAAGGAGGAATTCGAAAGTTGCAGCTTATTTTCGC
The DNA here is from genome assembly GCA_947034835.1 of Ballota nigra. Taxonomy (NCBI): domain Eukaryota; kingdom Viridiplantae; phylum Streptophyta; class Magnoliopsida; order Lamiales; family Lamiaceae; genus Ballota; species Ballota nigra. Next base: position 6,628,812 of record OX344721.1, on the reverse strand, counting down.
CCCTTGTGCGTGTTTTTTGTGTGAAATGGTGTGTGAAGAGGTATTTAAAGGTGGGAAAAAACGGTTCAAGGGTCCCAGAGAACCGGAACTACTCGACCGATTCACACTTGAGTACTTAGTACTCGAGCAAGTGAGCTCGAGTAGTGCCAATCTTCCAGAACCCAAAAACTACTCGACCAGGGCAGCTCGAGTAGTGACTACTCGACCGCAGCCTACTTGAGTGCACTACTCGAGTGCCTGAGTAGATGCTACTCGACCACAACCTACTCGAGTGCACTACTCGAGTGCCTGAGTAGTGACTACTCGAGCAAGGCTAGCTCGAGTAGTCTCACTTCAAAAGCTCAAATTTCGACTTTTCCGCTCCGATTTTCGAAAATTACCAACCAACACGAGTACTAACCTGGAAAACTCTTAGTTTTAAGCCCGATCGCTCATACGAATGAGGAGTTTGGGTCTCTTCCAACGTGCTTTTCAACGAACCAAATCACCACTCGAATACATCACATTCTCTTCACTTTGCACTCGATTCATGCATCAATATTTTTGAAAAATTTTGACCAAAATTTTCATTCGAATTTCGTGTACAACTCGAAGTACGAATGCACACCCCTCAAACTTTGTTCTTGCTACGCATTAATAAAGTTTGAAAAGAATGAGTATGAACGAGTACGTACACTAAATTCTCATGAACTTAAATCACTATCAATGCAAATCAATGAACAACTAAAACACTACCCCCCAAACTCCGACTTTGCAAAGAGGTCTATGTTTGGGGTTCGGGTTACCTGATACACCACGATCGAATGCTTTCCTACTCGGCACATCTCTATCTTCATGAATTGCTTTTCCTTTGACTCAAATACGTGAACCAAACATCTCGAGCCAAGCCTACACCAAAAATCTCAAACAAACGAGGTTAACACATACGATTCACACAACGACAAAAACGAACAAAACACATAAAAGTAAGTAAAATGGGTTGCCTCCCATTTAGCGCTAGTTTTAAGGTCCTAATGCCGGACCGATATTGAAGGAGCTCACGTGACTTGAGACTCTAAAATACCTCCCTTATTCTCATAAGAGAAGTTGTAGAATTTCTTCACTCGATGCCCGTTCACCACGAATACATGTCCATCCTCCTTCTCGACTTCAAGGAATCCACTCTTATGAACTTTCCTCACAACATATGGCCCGTTCCACTTGGACTTTAACTTCCCACCAAACAACTTCATCCTTGAATTGAATACAAGGACTTGATCACCCACTTGGAACTTATTTTTCCTCAATCGAGCATCATGCCATTTCTTAGTCTTCTCCTTGAAAATTCGGGCATTCTCATAGGCACTATCTCGAAACTTCTCCAACTCATGCAATTGAAGTAGTCTCTTCTCACCCACCAAGGCACTATCAAAATTTAGCTTTTTGATCGCCCAATACGCCTTGTGTTCTAACTCCACGGGCAAGTGACATGCCTTCCCAAAAACCAATTGGTAGGGAGACATACCAAGAGGGGGTTTGAAGGCTGTCCTATACGCCCACAGCGCATCATCAAGCTTCAATGCCCAATCCTTCCTACTAATGCTCACCGTCTTCTCAAGGATCTCCTTGATTTGACGATTTGATACCTCTGCAAGACCGTTAGATTGAGGATGATAAGCAGTAGAGACTCGATGACTTACCTCATATTTTGACAGCAACTTCTCCATCCACTTGTTCACAAAGTGACTACCCCCATCACTAATCAAAGCTCTTGGGACTCCATATCGAGCAAAAATATTCTTCCACAAGAACTCAATCACCACTCGGGAATCATTCACTCTTGTAGGGACAGCTTCAATCCACTTTGAGACATAATCGACGCACACAAGAATATACAAGAATCCATTGCTAGGAGGAAATGGACCCATGAAATCTATCCCTCATACATCAAATACCTCGACTTCCATGAATACGTGCAGCAGCATCTCGTCCCTCTTAGTGATAGAGCCAAATCGTTGGCACTTGTAACACCTTCTTACCCATTCCATGCAATTGGCCAATAAAAACCAGATTAAAGCACCTTCCTCCCGGTCTTCTCTCCTCCCAAATGTCCTCCACATGGCAAGGCGTGACAATGCCTTATGATATCACTCCACTCCTCCTCTGGCACACACCTTCTCAACACATGATCAATCCCTCTTTTGAACAAGTACAGATCGTCCCAAATAAATTCCCAAACTTTCTTCAAAAACGCCTTCCGGTGCACCGAGTCCATCTCCGCCGGTAACTCTCCACTTGCTAAGTAATTAGCATAATCAGCAAACCACGATGCTTTCCCTTCAACTCGATATACCGGAATATCCCCTAAACCAAATAGCTTCTCGTCCGAAAATTCATCGTTCACCTCTCGATCTTCCAATGTGTTTTCCTTTGTAAGCTCCAACCTCGAAAGGTGATCGGCCATCACGTTCTCACATCCCTTCTTGTCTCGAATCTCAACATCGAATTCCTGGAGTAATAGGATCCAACGAATAAGATAGGGCTTTGCATTCTTCTTGCTCATAAGGTACCGAATCGCAGCGTGGTCCGTATATACTATTGTTTTCGTCCCTACTAGGTAGGGTCAAAATTTATCAAAGGCATACACGACTGCTAACAGCTCCCTTTCGGTCGTAGTGTAATTCACTTGAGCAGAATTCAACATCTTCGGGGCATAGTATATAGCGTGAAAACGCTTCTCTCGAATCTGCCCCAAAGTAACCCCCATCGCAAAGTCACTTGCATCACACATAAGCACAAACAGGCTAGACCAATCCGGGGTCACAAGTATCGGGGCATTCACCAACGTTTCTTTCAACCTGTTAAAAGCCACTAAACACTCATTAGTAAACGCAAAAGCTACTTCTTTTTCAAGAAGCCGCGAAAGGGGTTTATCAATTTGTGAAAAGTCTTTTATGAAACGTCTATAAAATCCCGCATGTCCTAGAAATGATCGAATCCCCTTCTCGGTTGAAGGTGGTGGAAGCTTCTCAATAGCAATCACCTTTGCCTTGTCAACCTGGATACCTTTCAAGGACACATGATGTCCAAGAACAATACCCTCTCTCACCATGAAGTGACACTTCTCCCAATTTAGTACCAAGTCCGTCTCTTCACACCTGCTCAACACAACTTCAAGATTGATTAGACATTTATCAAATGGCTCCCCGTAGATGGATAAGTCGTCCATGAAAACCTCTATAATCTTTTCTATCAACCCATGAAAGATAGCCATTATAGGCCTTTGAAAGGTGGCGGGTGCATTACACAATGATGGTCCCATTTTCGAAGGGCAAAATGGGAATTCAGGAGCACAATTTTTTTTAAACCTTTGCGCCGCACCCTGACTGAGTTCAGTGACGGAATACTCAAGTCACTACGTTGCTCAGAGTCAGAGCTATCAAGTCAGTGATGAGACTTGAAAGCTCAGGCTCTGAACAAGGCAGTGACTCGAGAGACTGAACTCTCGAGTGCCTTGCCTGATTTAGTCAGTGAGTTGGATCTCCCTGACAAGTGCTTAACTAAAGTTTTCTTAACAAAGCTCTCAGTGAGCTGATTTTCACAATACTTTAGTAAATACTTTGAAAGATAAGCACGCTCAGTTTAACGTGGTTCAGAGACTCAAGCTCTTACATCCACGGCCTGATTTAACAGGAGATCCACTACTTGAGATTCTTGTTTTTAACGTGCCAAGGTGCACTTACAACTGGACTCACGCCACTCCCTGGGCTGCATCTCCTCACCTCACTACAAACCTAACAATCTTTTAAAAGGGTTTAGTTTGGTTTGGTTTTCTCCAACTAGGTGAGGTTATCCTTTACAATGTGTTAGCCTTAAAGCTAAGATTAGGAAAACCTCTCTAAGCTAAGAGTTACAAGCTTGACACTCAATGAATATAAGTGATAACCCTAAAGGTCAGTGTCGTGGGTGTGTAATACTTCCTTATGACTCCCTAACAACTAACACACCCTCACAGCTTGTAGGTGTTTATTTTCTTCTTTCACACACTTTACAACGAAGCTATGAGCTTGTATTTATAATGGGGATTCAAATATATCCGTTGGAGGGAAGATACATTTGAATCCAACATTTAATGGTTTCAACCACTTTTCTTGGAATTCGGCCTTTCTTAGTGTCAGAGTTGCTGCCTCGTGCTGATTGGTCCACGTGGCCTGGATTCACGGATCTTTGACTCAGTGGGTTGACCAAGACCCACTGACTTTAGGTAGCTTCCTCCTTCACTGACTGATGATCTTCAGTGGACTGAACGTCTTCAGTTTGGTTGTCCTTCAGAGACTGTTTGAAGATCACTCCAAGAAGTTTGTCATAAGGCTGAATGACAAACTTCCCTGACCACAGTAGCCTGACACCTTCAGGGCCTACTTGGTGCAGCACTGATCCTCCTGATCATGCTCTTCACTGAGTGGTCCATCTGACTTAGCTTAGATCAGCCTGGTTTACACTCAGTGGGACATCCTTCAAGCTTCTCTTCTGGTTCAGGTTGCAAGCATGGCTTCAGTCAGTTCTCCTTGGTATCATCTTGATATCCTCAGGCTGTGTGGCTGAGTTCCCCCTCGTTGAGTTCCCCCTCAACTGAGTGTTCCCTCAACTGAGTTCTTCTCAATTGACAGCCTATTCTCTAGGAGCTAACCTAGCCTGACCTGAAACAAAAGATACTATCCTGACTGCTTTCAAACCTATTACATGTTTTGGAAAATCATCAAAACTAAAATACATATCCCAACAATTTCTCCCTTTTTGATGATTCCAAAACTTCTAACCAAATGATTTTCTATTACAAGAATAATGTCAGAATACAGGTAATAGTTTGAAATATGCAGGAATTCCCATAGTTTAAAACATTTAAGATCTGTTCAGTAGACCATTTTTCTTAACAAAACTGGATCAGTGGTCAAGTGAACAACCCGCTCTGATACCAATTGATGGTCCCATTTTCGAAGGGCAAAATGGGAATTCAGGAGCACAATTTTTTTTTGTTAAACCTTTGCGCCGCACCCTGACTGAGTTCAGTGACGGAATACTCAAGTCACTGCGTTGCTCAGAGTCAGAGCTATCAAGTCAGTGATGAGACTTGAAAGCTCAGGCTCTGAACAAGGCAGTGACTCGAGAGGCTGAACTCTCGAGTGTCTTGCCTGATTTAGTCAGTGAGTTGGATCTCCCTGACAAGTGCTTAACTAAAGTTTTCTTAACAAAGCTCTCAGTGAGCTGATTTTCACAATACTTTAGTAAATACTTTGAAAGATAAGTACGCTCAGTTTAACGTGGTTCAGAGACTCAAGCTCTTACATCCACGGCCTGATTTAACAGGAGATCCACTACTTGGGATTCTTGTTTTTAACGTGCCAAGGTGCACTTACAACTGGACTCACGCCACTCCCTGGGCTGCCTCTCCTCACCTCACTACAAACCTAACAATCTTCTGAAAGGGTTTAGTTTGGTTTGGTTTTCTCCAACTAGGTGAGGTTTTCCTTTACAATGTGTTAGCCTTAAAGCTAAGATTAAGAAAACCTCTCTAAGCTAAGAGTTACAAGCTTGACACTCAATGAATATAAGTGATAACCCTAAAGGTCAGTGTCGTGGGTATGTAATACTTCCTTATGACTCCCTAACAACTAACACACCCTCACAGCTTGTAGGTGTTTATTTTCTTCTTTCACACACTTTACAACGAAGCTATGAGCTTGTATTTATAATGGGGATTCAAATGTATCCGTTGGAGGGAAGATACATTTGAATCCAACATTTAATGGTTTCAACCACTTTTCTTGGAATTCGGCCTTTGTCAGTGTCAGAGTTGCTGCCTCGTGCTGATTGGTCCACGTGGCCTGGATTCACGGATCTTTGACTCAGTGGGTTGACCAAGACCCACTGACTTTAGGTAGCTTCCTCCTTCACTGACTGATGATCTTCACTGGACTGAATGTCTTCAGTTTGGTTGTCCTTCAGAGACTGTTTGAAGATCACTCCAAGAAGTTTATCATAAGGCAAAATGACAAACTTCCCTGACCACAGTAGCCTGACACCTTCAGGGCCTACTTGGTGCAGCACTGATCCTCCTGATCATGCTCTTCACTGAGTGGTCCACCTGACTTAGCTTAGATCAGCCTGGTTTACACTCAGTGGGACATCCTTCAGGCTTCTCTTCTGGTTCAGGTTGCAAGCATGGCTTCAGTCAATTCTCCTTGGTGTCATCTTGATATCCTCAGGCTGTGTGGCTGAGTTCCCCCTCGCTGAGTTCCCCCTCAATTGAGTGTTCCCTCAACTGAGTTCTTCTCAACTGACAGCCTATTCTCTAGGAGCTAACCTAGCCTGAAACAAAAGATACTATCCTGACTGCTTTCAAACCTATTACATGTTTTGGAAAATCATCAAAACTAAAATACATATCCCAACACACAACCCAAATGGCATTCTCCTAAAAGCAAAAGTCCCATAGTAGCAAGTGAAGGTGGTTTTCTCTTGATCCTCGGGGGCTATCATGATCTGATTATACCCCGAATACCCATATAAGAAACAATAATACTCAAAACCACCTAATCTATCAATCATCTGATCAAGGAACGGTAGAGAAAAGTGATCCTTACACGTTGCCTTGTTCAACTCCCTAAAATCAACACACATACGCCATCCCGTCACTAATCTAGTGGCTACCAATTCATTAGACTCCGTCTTAATCACTGTGGTACCCCCTTCTTAGCAACTACGTGTAACTGACTCACCCATGGACTATCAGAAATTGCAAAGATCATGTTGCTATCTAACAGCTTTAAAACCTCCTTATGTATCACCTCTTGAATTACCGGATTAACTCTACGCTGATTTTGCACTACAACTTTTCTACCCTCTTCTAATCTAATCCTATGCATGCAAATGGAAGGACTAATTCCCTTAATATCCGCGATCGACCATCCTATAGCAGATTTGTGCTTACGAAGCACTACTAAAAGTCTCTCAAGCTGATCATCAGATAAAAGGGCAGATAAAATTACCGGGTACTTCTCGGTCTCATCCAAGTAGGCATACTTGAGGTGATCCGGGAGTGGTTTCAGCTCTTTTTTCGCCTCCAACGGTGGCGCCTTATCAAACATCTTCTTGAAAGTCGACTCCTCAGCTTCCAAGTCGTCCTCATCCTCTACTTTCTTCATCTCCAAGAACTTGACATCTTCATTATCTTTCAAGCTGTCAAAATAATCAAGATCATAAGAATCATAAGATAGATCGTCAAGGATAGGATAATCAAACTGATGAACATAGAAAGAGCAAGGGTCTAGAAGTGTGTCTTCAACATAAGTGTCCATGATGTCAATGAAGTGACAGCTCTCATCTCCCATGGGGTATTTCATAGCTTCATAAATAACTATCTTCACTTCTTGATCATCAACTTTGATCGTAATCTTCCCATTTGCTACATCAAGTACCATCCCGGCTGTGGCTAGAAACGGCCTCCCTAAAATCAGCGGCACATGCTCATCCTCCTCCATATCGAGTACCACGAAATCGGCGGGAAAAATGTGATTCTCCACCGTCACTAGAACATCCTCCACCACTCCTTGAGGTCTAGTGATAGACCTATCAGCAAGATGGAGAGTCATCATCGTGGGTTGAAGCTCACCCCCTCCAACTTCTTGAACAACGAAAGAGACATCAAATTTATGCTCGCCCCGAGATCACACAAAGCTTCTTTCTTGATCCCGTTCCTGATATCACATAAGATGGTAAAGCTGTCGGGATTCTTCAATTTGGGAGGAAGCGCCTTGTGCACCATAGCACTCACCTCGTGGTTCAAGTGCACTAGCTCGGGTCCATCCACCCTCCGTCTCTTCGCTATCAAGTCCTTCAGGAACTTGGCGTAGTTAGGAATTTGTTCCAAAGCATCATAAAAAGGAATGTTAATATGTAGCTTTTTAAAAACATCAAGGAATTTTGCAAACTTTTCATCTAATTTCTTTTTCATAAACCACTGTGGATATGTGACAGGTATCACAGATTTGGGTACCCCCCATTCATCCCTCTCAGTTTCTTTAACATTCTTCCTTGCTTCATTTGCCTTCTTCCACTTTGGGACTCTCTCAATCTCCTCAATGCCTTCCTCAAGGTCTTTACCCTTCTGAGACTCATCCATATCTATACTCTTCTGGGTTCCTTCACCCTCAACCCCTTTCTCAATTTCTACCTTCTCAATCCCATCTCTAACTTCCTCAGGCTCTTTTTCTTCTATCTCAACCTTTCCTTGGGGCGTCTCTGAGTCAGCAGGCATCTGGGGACCATCATATTTGGTCCCACTTCTCAACTCAATAGCTTTGCATTGCTCCTTTGGGTTTCCCTCGGGCATTAAGGGATACTTACCCGGCTCCCTTGTCTGAGACTTTGCAATTTGACTGATTTGATATTCGATAGAAGAGAACCTGCGGTTGTTCTCTTGTTGAGCTCTATTTAGCTCAATTTCCCTTCTTTGGAGTTCTTGATCACGCTGATCACCTTTCTTATGCAATTCTTTCACATCGTACTCCAATGAGGACAATCTCTTGCTTTCTTCCTCCACCTTCTGAAGGATAGCTCTCAACATCTCCTCAGTTGAGGAACCGCCTTCTCCACCCTGGGGTTTTGAACCTGGATCAACACCTGGAGGAACTGTGATTCCGACCTTTGGATTGGCATATGAGAAATTCTCGTTCTTTCTCCATTGGTTCTGAGGAGGCTGCTGACCTCCTTGATATCCTTGGTTGTTCCTCCATTGATTCTGAGGAGGTTGTGGGCCAGTTGGTACAAATGGTTGGCAATAAGAAGGTCTTCCAAATTGATTGCCATCTTGTGGGTACCCGCCTTGGTTATAATTAGGCCTTCCCATGTAATTGACCTCCTCTTGCTAACTCGTGGGTTGGTCCACTTTCTCACTCACTACGGTATTCCCTCCAACCAGGTTTTGTCCCATCTCGAGGTTACTTATCTTTTCCATCATTGCCATCAACAACTTCCTCGTTCCCTCATTCTCTTCCAATTAACATGCTTTCTGAAATTCTAGGTCCTCGTTCCATTGCCCGGCATTTGTGACAATATTATCAACGATCTCTCTGTATCTAGCTGTACCATGATTCAGAAATGCTCCACTAGCACATGCATCAAGATGGGCTTGACCAGCCTTGCTGGCTCTACTGTAGAAGAAAGCCATGATATCCCCTTCATTGTACCTATGTTGCGGGCACTTAATAAGCATGTTAGAGTATCTCTCCCAAACTTGACGTAAGTCCTCTCCTGGCTTCTGTTGGAAAGACGAGATCTCTATCCTTGCTCTGATTGTTCTAGACGGAGGGTAGAATCGCTCGAGGAACAGACGCTCGAGTTCAGCCCATGTGGTTACAACTTCCCATGGGAGAGTGTTATCATACCACTCCATTGCTATTCCCGTTAAAGAGAATGAGAACAGCTTGAGCCTCTTGGCATCTTCAGACATGCCGTTATAATTGAAAGTCGAAGCAATCATCAGAAAACTCCTCAGATGGGTATGAGGATTCTCCTTCCCGACCTCCCCCTTGAATTGATTCTCAGTAAGCAGCTTCAGGATTCCTGGGGAAATTGAGAAGTTGTTGGCCTCTACCGGAGGCAATGCCACTCCATCATAATACCGTTGCGGCTGTGCCGCAAACCTTCCTCGAATAGCCATGTTCTGATCAGCGTTCTGAGGAACATGCTGAGGATAAGTAGGTGGTATAGGTACTTGCAGGACTGGTGGTAGGTTATGTTAGTGTTAGTGTCCTAGAGACAATCCATCGAAAGGACATAATACTAAGATAATATTCAAATTTGATTTAATATTATTATTGGTTTAATATTAAATGTATGGTGTTACACTTATCTGAATATGATGTTTGATTGTTTGCATATATTCTTATTTGTGTTCCCATGAATCACTACTGTCATTAAGTGAGTGAGAACTCAGATGACTTAAGTATGATTCTCAAATAGCCCCGATCAAGGATCATCAAGAATGGGATATTGATGATGCAATTGAGATTGGTGTGTGATTTGCATCATACTCTTAGAGAGTGTAGTAAGATCTCACTTACTACGAGATACCGGGTATCTCATAATGGATGCACAAATACCTTAGAGGGTATTGGTATACCCATCCGAGAAATCGTTTGATGTAATTCCACATAATGTGTCTATGGGTGTCTCGGTTAGTGGGAGCGATGTGATACTCCTCTGACTTGAGGTCAATACGCACGACATGTTTGGAGTGGTGAACTTTGACCATGACCGACGCTTGCACCCTTCCACGGGTAGATATGGCATGGATTGGGTTCATCACGAAATGCATGTGCGTGGTAGTTGAGCCAAGAATATGATTCATTCCTCAATGTGGATTTAGAGAGACACTTGTCTTCTCATCATAATTGGATCTAAGTCGTCGGCCGACGCACATCAACTTAGACTTTGTGGCTAAGTGTGATATACTTGATCAATTAGTGATTTGAGATAATATGATTAAGTTATTTGAATAGACACTTCATCATGTTCAAGACTTAATCGAGTATTCGTGAATGAAAGGAAGATATCACAATAGCCTATAATATTACAGGTAGTTGCAGATTTCCTCGCAACGTACCTCGTATATTGAGAATATCTGATTTATTGTCTAGGGTTCAATTAAGACCGTTAGTTTGACTAATTGCTCGATATACGAGGGCCTATGTGTCACACAACAAGTAATGACAATTTACCAATTATAGTTGGTTGATTATATATTGTATTGGATATAATATTTAATTTATGGAGAATATAATAATAATTATATTTGGAATTAATTATTATTATTATTTAATTAAATTAGATTTAATTAAATATGAAATTCCAATAATAATATTTGGAATATTATTATACAAGAATAATAGATATAGTAAATATATTATTCGTAGGACCATATCTAGGGAAATATAATCTGTAGAGATTATATTACGGGCTAGGCCCGATATCTTGCTTAGGAATTAAGCCAAGTTAATCCCTATAAATATGTGTCTTATGGGAATTCCGAAAACACACAAGAAATATAATTTCTCCATAAAATCTCAGTCTGAATTTTTCTAGCAAATTCGTCTCGAGATTCAACGCTGGCATATCGGTGCGGGTTGGTAGAAAGCCGTTACGTGGATACCGTAGTTGAGGATTCCGCACACAAATCATTGTAAGGATTTATATATCGTTATTGATCCTTTAATTGCTATGTTATACAACCATGTATAATATTCGTTGTTGGTGAATCGTAATCTTCCATTGCGCCAAACATGGTGTTCGTGCCTCTAAAACCCAACAGGTTATAAGCAGGAGGTGGAGGATACGGGTATGGTGGGTAAGGATATGGTGGGTAAGAGTATGGATAAGGTGGGTTATTTTGTGGGTAAACAGGGTTGTTCTGAGGATTTTGGACAAAGTTGTGAGCTGGATTGTTTTGATTGTGTGCCCCCGGGTTTTGGCTCTGGCTTTCCCCTGAAGGGACTTGAGTCTTACTGCCATTCCCTCCAGTGCCTGCAACCCGGTCCACTGCCTGGTTAAACTCACCTGCAGCATCATCCAACTCATTACTGATGTCCATGTTATCGTTCTCTCCTCCGACAGTATTCATCCTTCTTAAAAAGGCTCGGTTTCTTTTTGCTATTGTCTCAGGATCAAGCTGTATTCTCTCTTCGCTCGTTTCTCCTTGTGAGCGTATTTTCATAAACCTGAAACACTAACAAAAGAATCAAAATACAACTGCCGAACACGTAAGAATTAACAGAAAAATTAAGTACTCACTACTAACTACTAAGCTATCTACAAGTCCTATTCAAATGACATACATCGCCATCCACGGCAACGACGTCATTGACTTGAACCGAAAATACTAACTTTCTACTAGTAGTTTCCCCGCAAGCGTACGGGTTCACTGTAGTATAAGCAGGTATAGCGACCAAGTATATCGTACCTCGGGATGGGGTGTATGCGAATAGATCTCTGAAGATCTACGCGTCGTAATTAATATGAGTGTGTGTTTTTGGTTTTTTTTAAAGAATTACTATAAACTAAAAACTAAACTAATTAAACTAAGAATGAATGAAACTAATTAACTAAGGTTTATATCCAAATATGTGATGGTGATGCTCAGGATAGAAATTCCTACGTATACTAATGGAGCAGGTACATAATCAAAATAATCGTGACGTGCAAGAAACAACCTAAGTAAAAGATTGTAAGATGAAAGCTCAAGAATTCAAACCCTAATACTTTATCCTATCAATCGACTTCACTAATCCACTAAACAAGTTAATAGATTATGCTTAATTAAAGAGACCCTAATTTAACTAAGGTGATGCGGCCGTCCTCCCTAGATAAATCGGTAGATTAATTAACCCCTTCTGAACCCTCACGTTAAGTCTACTAGTTGTTAAAGAGTGATAAGGTCATCCTCTCTCTAACACTTTTCGAACGAAATTAAAAGGTAAAGTTAAGATTGATTTTAAGAATTCATTAATTAAGAGAATTAAAACTAAACATCACGAATTACCCTAATTATGTACACACGTCCTACTTCTACGAGTTCATCCTACCCCAAGCATACAAGGGTTTTAGCTAGACATGATTTTAACGGTAACAAAAATGATTAAACAAGCAATGAACAAAAACATAATTAATTGAAGTGAAAAACAAAAAAACATAAACTAGGGTTTCTAAGGAAGAAAATAATTCTAAGAACTGGAATTTAATTAATAAAGAAAAACGTAGTCTTAAGTATTCAAGAACAAAGAGGAAAAGAAATTAAAAATCAAATCTGAACTCTGAATTCGTAACGTAAAACCTCGATTACACGTAAAATAAGCTTGCTCAACTCTCGGTGCTCCTCTCTCTCCAAAAACTAACTCTCAGTGTGAAGTGGTGGTGAAAAACGAACTCGGAATGGGTATAAATAGGCAACGGGTAGAATTGGACTTGCAAGGGTCGAAATCCACGAATGGCTCGAGTAGAGCTCGAGTAAAGACTACTCGAGCAAGTCCCCACTCGAGTGGAAATCATCCAGAATACAAAAACTACTCGAGCTCCTTAGCTCGAGTAGACACTACTCGACCACTACCAACTCGAGTGCACTACTCGAGTGCTCGAGTAGTAGCTACTCGACCAGGCATGGCTCGAGTGCTCTACTCGAGTGCTTGAGTAGTGTTTACTCGAGCACCTTCAACTTGCGTACTCCAGTGACACTTTTGCTCGCTCGAAATAATACTTTTCGTATTTCTTCCATATTTTCTCATCCGGGCATCCGTTTGAGTCGATTCAAAGTCCTACGAACTCTATTTTTCACCCTCTATCTATCTATGAGCATCAAAGAGATAAATTCATTAGTTCATGAAAATAGTACTCAATTGACTCTAAATACTCATTAAAATCACTCAAAACATGGGCAAATCGAGCTATAAAACCTAACAATTTCACGCCTAATCAGCGGGCTAGTGGTGAGATGAACAACTCTTTGAGTTGATTCTGAACAGAGGTGGCTAACGGTACAATCTGCTCTATTCCTGAGAGAAACTTGACTCAGGACGAACAGGAATAGGTAGTCCACATCGTCCTTGGTACTCCTCCACTTGAGAGTCTTGGGACCTGAAACAAAAAGAAAAAGATTAAAATTTATTTTACCTCTTCAAAAGTATCGAAGAAGTAAAACTCACGCTTAAGGTTCCCAAACTCCGCCAGCGTGTTAATCCGTTCATCGCCACCATATTGGCGAGCTGAAGCTCGCCAATCCCCACCGATGAAGAACCAGTCGTGTTTCCAATTCTTCACTTTGTTAGGCACATCCTCAACTACCTTAAGGCTTGGGCGAGCCTTAAGGTAGTACCAGCCCGCCTCATCCCCAGTACAGGCCGTTGGTGCTTTATATAGTTCACCTCATCCGCGGTGAGTCTGTTGGGGTATCCTTCGAGGGCGAACAACACCATGATCGACATCAGGTTCATCCACCTCACTGGAGTTATCTAGCTAATCGCCAAGTTAGTTTTCTCCAAAAATTGGCTGATCAACGGGTGGAGGGGGAGAGTAACCCCTATCTTCAGGATCTCTAAGTTGATCGTCGTGCATCCCCGGGAAGGTCGATCTGCTCGGTCATCCTTTAGCGGTGCATACATAAATAAATCATACGGGATTTTATAATCCTTTCTAATTTTGGGAAGATCCTCCTCGGTGATTGACGAGACAATGTAGCTCGCCTGAAAGTCGGTGATCTTGAGCTTGCGCTTCCCGTGAGCTGCTTTTGGGAAACTAGTGGAGTACTCTCTTTTGTAAGCGTGCCAGTCCACCTAGCGAGCTACTGTAACTGGGATCTGGCGTTTGATCGGATTCGACATTGGGTATTTTATGCTCGCCAAGTACTCCCAGGTGAGCTCATCTACGGGGGCGGCTTGTTGCACCTCGGCCTCACCTTCTTCCTCAAGATGGAGGTCCGAGCTAGTCTCCTCCTCAACTTCACGAGCCAGATTAACCTGGGCGACCTCCTCCCCCAATGGGCGAGCTCCCGAATTCACAGATCAAGCTACGGAGGCCGCATCAGGATCCGAATCTACGTTTACTACAGGAATGGGGTTTGGGGAAATATCCTCGATGGGGCATTTTCCAGGATTCCGAGGAGGATCTGATTTGGTACTAGATGAGGACATGGATCGATTTTAAAGATGGAGAAGAGAAGGAGATTGGAACAGTGTTAATGATGGATTCCGGCGAGGATTTGAAAAGATGGCGGTGGCGATTCTCAAATAGAAATTCAATGGCGGATGGAGTTTGGAAACCAAAAAGAGGAAATTAAATGCAATACACGAAGAAACACAACATATTTTTACCTTAAGGACTCGGAATAGGAGAAACGATCGTCGGAAATGGAGAAGTTGGCCAGAAATTTTTTGAAAACAAGAAAGATAGGGCTTTTGGAATTGGCGTTGAAGGAATCGAAAAGAAATGAAGGAAAAATGATTTTTTTTTCTTTTATACTATGCAAAAATGGGGTACTGAGAGAAGAATTCAAGGACTAAAGTGCAAAATACGGGCGCGTGCAACCCCTCTTCCAAGATTCTAGAGGGTGCGTCACCTAAAAAACGTGTGCGCATGGGCGGTGATTAGGCATGAAATTGTCATGATTCGGCGTTAGAAATGCCCCAGTTTTGGTCGATTTTGTTGAGTATTTAGAGTCATTTGAGTATCATTTTCATAAACTAATGAATTTATCTCTTTGATATTTATAGATGGATAGAGGGTGAAAAGAGGAGTTCGTAGGACTTTGAATCGACTTAAACGGATGCCCGGATGAGAAGATATCGAAGAAATACAAAAAGTATTAGTTCGAGGGAGCAAAAGTATCATTGGAGTGCACAAGCGAGGAGAACTCGTGCACCTAGTGCACGAGCTCGAGTGGTCGAGCACTTTTTGCTCTCTGGAAGATTGGAGTGCACGATGGGATTGTGCTCGGGCACTTATTGCACGAGCAGTGCTCGAGCATGCGTGGTTTTTGGCCCATTAACTCCCGATTCGACCCGTTGCTTATTTATACCCCTTCCGAACACGATTTTGGACACCACTTCATACCATATCACTTTTAGAGTTAGTTTTTGGAGAGAGAAAGAGGAGAAGAGACGAGCAAGCTTAATTTTCACGTGTAATCGAGGTTTTCTTACGCATTCATAGTTTGGATTTGATTTTTAGTTTCTTTCCTTTCGTTCTTTGTTCTTAAATACATTGAGACTTCATTTTATTAATTTAATTTCAGTTCTTAGCAATTATTTCTTTAAACCCTAGTTTATGTTTGATAATTTCTTAGTTAAAATCATTATGTTCATGTTCGTTACTTCTTCAATTGTTCTTGTTCCGTAAAAATCATGTCTAACTAAAACCCTAGCATGCTTGGGGTAGGATAAACTCGTAGAAGTAGGATGTGGGTACGTAATTAGGGTAATTTGTGACGTTTAGTTTTAATTCTTTTAATTAATGAATTCTTAAAATCAATCTTAACTTTACTCTTGAATTTCGTTCGAAAAGTGTTAGAGAGAGGACGATCTTATCACTTTTTAACAATTAGTAGACTTAATGAGAGGGTTTAGAAAGGGTTAATTAATCTACCGGTTTATCTAGGGAGGACGGCCACATCACCTTAGTTAAATTAGGGTCTCGTTAATTAAGCACAATCTATTAACTTGTTAGTAGATTAGTGAAGTCGATTGTTAGGATAAAGTATTAGGGTTTGAATTCTTGAGCTTTCATCTTACAATCTTTTACTTAGGTTATTTTTGCACGTCACGGTTATCTTGATTATGTACCTGCTCCGTTAGTATACGTAGGGATTCCTATCCTGAGCATCTCCGTCTCATATTTGAAAACTCACGTTTACATTTTTAGTTTAATTTTTCTTTTTGCATTCGTAGAATAATTTAGTTTCTTTTAATTAATTTTCAAAAACCAAAAAACATACACTCATATTAATTATGACGCGTAGATCTTCAGGGATCTATTCGCATACTCACCTTCCCTTGGGTACGATATACTTGGTCGCTATACTTACTTATACTACAGTGAACTCGTACGCTTGCGAAGAAACTACTAGTAGAAAGTTAGTATTTTCGGTTTAAGTCAATGGCGCCGTTGCCGGGGATGGCATTGTATGTCTTTTGAATAGGACTTGTAGATAGCTTAGTAGTTAGTAGTGAGTGCTTTATTTTTCTGTTTTATTCTTACGTGTTTGGCAGTTGTGTTTTTATTCTTTTGTTAGTGTTTCAGGTTTATGAAAACACGCTCGCAAGGTGATACAAGCGAAGAGAGACTACAGTTGGATCCTGAGACAATAGCAAGAAGAAACTGAGCCTTTTTAAGAAGAATGAATGTTGCCGGAGGTGAAAACGTTAATATGGACATCGGTAATAAGTCAGATGATGCTGCAAATGAGTTTAATCAGACAGTGGACCGGGTTGACGGAACTGGAGGGAATACCAGTCAGAGTCAAGTCCCGTTAGGGAAAAGCCAGAGCCAAAACCCGGGAACACAGAACGTAAACAATCCAGCTCATAACATTATCCAAAATCTTCAGAACAACCCTGCATACCCACAAAACAACTTACCCTATCCTTACCCATACCCACCATATCCATATCCAACATACCCATACCCTCCACCTCCTGTTTACAACCAACCACCAGACTATCAACCACCACCAGTCCAACAAGTACCCGTACCACCTGTTGTTCCTCAGCCCGTACCTCAGAACGCCAATCAGAACAAGGCTATTCGAGGAAAGTTTGCGGCCCAGCCGCAACGGTACTATGATGGAGTGACATTACCTCCTGTTGAGGCAAACAACTTCTCAATTTCCCCTGGAATTCTAAAGCTATTTACCGAGAATCAATTCAAGTGGGAGGTTGGGAAGGAGAATCCTCATACTCATCTGAGGAGTTTTCTGATGATCGCATCCACGTTCAATTATAACGGCATGTCTGAAGATGCCAAGAGGCTCAGGCTGTTCCCATTCTCTTTGACGGGAATAGCAAAGGAGTGGTACGATAACACGCTCCCACGGGGAGGTGTAACCACATGGGCCGAGCTCGAGCGTCTATTCCTCGAGCGATTCTACCCTCCATCTAGAACCATTAAAACAAGGATAGAGATTTCTTATTTCCGCCAGAAGCCAGGTGAGGACTTACGTCAGGCATGGGAGAGATACTCTAACATGTTAATTGAATGCCCGCAGCACGGGTACAATGAAGGGGATATTATGGCGTTCTTCTACAGTGGAGCCAGCAAGGCTGGTCAAGCCCATCTTGATGCA
Organism: Ballota nigra; assembly: GCA_947034835.1. Classification (NCBI taxonomy): domain Eukaryota; kingdom Viridiplantae; phylum Streptophyta; class Magnoliopsida; order Lamiales; family Lamiaceae; genus Ballota; species Ballota nigra. The sequence goes on along the minus strand of OX344721.1, from coordinate 6,610,949 downwards.
TGTGCGAGTGGAGCATTTCTGAACTAAGGTATAGCGAGGTGTAGAGAAATTATTGACAACATTGTCACGAATGCCGAGGCATGGAACGAGGACCCATAATTTTAGAGAGCTTGTAAGTTGGAGGAGAATGAGGGAACGAGGAAGCTGTTGATGGCGATGATGGAGAAGATAAGTAACCTCGAGATGGGGCAGAATCTGGTTGGAGGGAATGTAGCAGTGAGCGAGAAAGTGGACCCACCCACGAGTCAGCAAGAAGAGGCCAACTATATGTGTAGGCCTAACTATCAACAAAGCGGGTATCCACAAGGTGGCAATCAATTTGAAAGGCCTTCTTATGGCCAGCCATTTGTACCTCCAGGTCCACAGCCTCCTCAAAATCAATGGAGGAACACACAAGGGTATCAAAGAGGTCATCAGCCTCCTCAGAACACATGGAGAAAGAACGAGAATTTTTCATATGCTAATCCAAAGGCTGGAATTACAGTTCCTCCAGGTGTTGATCTAGGTTCAAAACCCCGGGTGGAGAAGGCGGTTCCTCAACTGAGGAGATGTTGAGAGCTATCCTTCAGGAGGTGGAGGAAGGAAGCAAGAGATTGTCCTCTTTGGAATACAATGTGAAGGAATTGCATAAGAAAAGTGATCAGCATGATCAAGAACTCCAAAAGAGAGACATAGATTGAAATCGAGCTCAACAAGAGAACAACCGCATGTTCACTTCTATTGAGTATCAAATTAGTCAAATTGCAAAGTCTCAGACGAGAGAGTCGGGCAAGTATCCCTCAGTGCCCGAGGGAAACCCAAAGGAACATTGCAAGGCTATTGAGTTGAGAAGTGGACCAAATATGATGGTCCTGAGATGCCTGCTGATTCTGAGACGCCCCAATGAGAGGTTGAGATAGAAGAAAATGAGCCTGAAGCAGTTAGAGATAAGATTGAGGAGATGGGAGTTGAGAAAGGGGTTGAGGGTGAAGGCACTCAGAAGAGTAAAGATATGGATGAGACCCAGAAGAGCAAAGAGCCTGAAGAGGAGGGCATTGAGGAGATTGAGAAAGTTCCAAAGTGGAAGAAGGCAAAGGAAGCAAGGAAGAATGTGAAAGAAACTGAGAGAGATGAATGGGGGGTACCCAAATCTGTGATACCAGTCTCATATCCACAGCGGTTTATGAAAAAGAAATTAGATGAAAAGTTTGCTAAATTCCTTGATGTTTTTAAAAAGCTACATATTAACATTCCTTTTTATGATACTTTGGAACAGATGCCTAACTACGCCAAGTTCCTGAAGGACTTGATAGCGAAGAGACAGAGAGTGGATGGACCCGAGCTAGTGCACTTGAACTACGAGGTGAGTGCTATGGTGCACTAGGCGCTTCCACCAAAGTTGAAGGATCCCAGGAGCTTCACCATTCTATGTGATATCGGGAACGGGATCAAGAAAGGAGAATTGTGCGATCTCGGGACGAGCATTAATTTGATGCCTCTTTCGTTGTTCAAGAAGTTGGAAGGGGGTGAGCTTCAACCCACGATGATGATGTTCCAGCTTGCTGATAGGTCTATCACTAGACCGCAAGGATAGTGGAGGATGTTCTAGTGACGGTAGAGAATCACGTTTTTCCTGCCGATTTCGTGGTACTCGATATGGAGGAGGATGAGCATGTGCCGCTGATTTTAGGGAGGCCGTTTCTAGCTACAGCCGGGATGGTACTTGACGTAGCGAATGGGAAGATTACGGTCAAAGTTGATGATCAAGAAGTGAAGATAGCTATTTATGAAGCTATGAAATACCCAATGGGAGATGAGAGTTGCCACTTCATTGACATCACGGATACTTTGAAGACACACTTCTAAACCCTTGCTCTTTCTATGTTCATCAGTTTAATTATCCTATTCTTGACGATCTATCTTATGATTCTTATGATCTTGATTATTTTGACAGCGTGAAAGATAATGAAGATGTCAAGTTCTTGGAGATAAAGAAAGTAGAGGATGAGGACGACTTGGAAGCCGAGGAGTAAACTTTCGAGAACATGTTCGATAAGGCCCCACCATTGGAGGCAAAAAAGGAGTTAAAACTACTCCCCGATCACCTCAAGTACTCCTACTTGGATGAGACCGATAAGTATCCGGTAATCGTATCTGCCCTTTTATCTGATGATCAGCTAGAGAGACTTTTAGTAATACTTCGTAAGCACAAATCTGCTATAGGATGGTCGATTGCGGATATTAAGGGAATTAGCCCTTCCATTTGCATGCATAGGATTAGAATAGAAGAGGGTAGAAAACCGATAGTGCAAAATCAACGGAGAGTTAATCCAGTAATTCAAGAGGTGATACATAAGGAGGTTTTGAAGTTGTTAGATAGCAACATGATCTTTGCAATTTTTGATAGTCCATGGGTGAGTCCGTTACACGTAGTTGCTAAGAAGGGGGGTACCACGGTGATTAAGACTGAGTCTAATAAATTGGTAGCCACTAGATTAGTGACGGGATGGTGTATGTGTGTTGATTATAGGGAGTTGAACAAGGCAACGTGTAAGGATCACTTTCCTCTACCGTTCCTTGATCAGATGATTGATAGATTAGGTGGTTTCGAGTTTAGTGTTTCTTAGATGGGTATTCGGGGTATAATCAGATTATGATAGCCCCCGAGGATCAAGAGAAAACCACCTTCACCTGCTATTATGGGACTTTTGCTTTTAGGAGGATGCCGTTTGGGTTGTGTAATGCACCCGCCACCTTTCAAAGGTGTATGATGGCTATTTTTCATGGTTTGATTAAAAAGATTATGGAAGTTTTCATGGACGACTTCTCCATTTACGGGGAGTCATTTGATAAATGTCTAATCAATCTTGAAGTTGTGTTGAGCAGGTGTGAAGAGACGAACTTGGTGCTTAATTGGGAGAAGTGTCACTTCATGGTGAGAGAAGGTATTGTTCTTGGACATCATGTGTCCTCGAAAGGTATCCAGGTTGACAAGGCGAAAGTGATTGCTATCGAGAAGTTTCCACCACCTTCGACCGAGAAGGGGATTCGGTCATTTTTAGGACATGCGGGATTCTATAGACGTTTCATAAAAGACTTTTCACAAATTGCTAAACCCCTTTCGCGGCTTCTTGAAAAAGAAGTCGCCTTTGAGTTTACTAATGAGTGTTTAGTGGCTTTTAACAGGTTGAAAGAAGCGTTGGTGAATGCCCCGATACTTGTGACACCGGATTGGACTAGCCCGTTTGTGCTGATGTGTGATGCTAGTGACTTTGCTATGGGGGTTGCTTTGGGGTAGATTCGTGAGAAGCATTTTCACGCTATATACTATGCCTCGAAGATGTTGAATTCTGCTCAAGTGAATTACACTACAACCGAAAAGGAGCTGTTAGCGGTCGTGTATGCTTTTGATAAATTTCGACCCTACCTAGTAGGGACGAAAACAATAGTATATACGGACCACGCAGCGATTCGGTACCTAATGAGTAAGAAGGATGAAAAGCTCCGTCTCATTCGTAGGATCTTATTACTCCAGGAGTTCGATGTTGAGATTCGAGACAAGAAGGGATATGAGAATGTGATAGCCGATCACCTTTCGAGATTGGAGCTTGCAAAGGAAAACACAGTGGAAGATCGAGAGGTGAATGATGAATTTCCGGACGAGAAGCTATTTGGCTTAGGAGATATCCCGGTATATCGTGTTAAAGGGAAAGCGTCGTGGTTTGCAGATTATGCTAATTATTTAGCAAGTGGAGAGTTACCGGCGGAGATGGACTCGATGCACCAGAAGGCATTTTTGAAGAAAGTTCGGGAATTTATTTTGGACGATCCATACTTGTTCAAAAGAGGGATTGATCATGTGTTGAGAAGGTGTGTGCCATAGGAGGAGTGGAGTGATATCATAAGGCATTGTCACACCTTATCATGTGGAGGACATTTGGGTAGAGAGAAGACCGGAAGGAAGGTACTTCAATCTGGTTTTTATTGGCCAACTCTCTTGAAGGATTGCATGGAATGGGTTAAGAGGTGTGATAAGTGCCAACGATTTGGCTCCATTACTAAGAGGGACGAGATGCCGCTGCACGTGTTCATGGAAGTCGAGGTATTTGACGTATGGAGGATTGATTTCATGGGTCCATTTCCTCCTAGCAATGGATTCTTGTACATTCTCGTATGCGTCGATTACGTCTCAAAGTGGATTGAAGCTGTTCCGACTAGAGTGAATGACTCCCGAGTGGTGATTGAGTTCTTGAGGAAGAACATTTTTGCGAGATATGGAGTCCCAAGAGCTTTGATTAGTGATGGGGGAAGTCACTTTGTGAACAAGTAGATGGAAAAACTGCTGTCAAAATATGAGGTAAGTCATCAAGTCTCTACTGCTTATCATCCTCAATCTAACGGTCTTGCAGAGGTATCGAATCGTCAAATCAAGGAGATCCTTCTGAAGACGGTGAACATTAGTAGGAAGGATTGGGCAATGAAGCTTGATGATGCACTTTGGGCGTATAGGATAGCTTTCAAAACTCCTCTTGGTATGTCTCCTTACCAATTGGTTTTTGGAAAGGCATGTCACTTGCCCGTGGAGTTGGAGCACAAGGCATATTGGGCGATCAAGAAGCTGAATTTTGATAGTGCCTTGGTTGGTGAGAAGAGATTACTCCAATTGCATGAGTTGTAGGAGTTTCGAGATAGTGCCTATGAGAATGCCCGAATTTTCAAGGAGAAGACCAAGAAGTGGCATGATGCTCGATTGAGGAAAAAGGAATTCAAAGTGGGTGATCAAGTCCTCGTATTCAATTCGAGGATGAAGTTGTTTGGTGGAAAGCTCAAGTCCAAGTGGAACGGGCCGTATATTGTGAGGGAAGTACATAAGAGTGGATTCCTTGAAGTTGAGAAGGAGGATGGACATAGATTCATGGTGAACGGGCATCGAGTAAAGAAATTCTTCAACTTCTCTTATGAGAATAAGGGAGGTATTTTAGATTCTCAAGTCCCGTGAGCTCCTTCGAGCTCAGTCCGGCATTAGGACCTTAAAACTAGCGCTTAATGGGAGGCAACCCATTTTTACTTGCTTTTATGTGTTTTGTTAGTTTTGTCGTTTTGTGAATCGTAGATGTTAACCTCGTTTGTGAGATTTTTTTTGGTGTAGGCTTGTTTCGTGGTGCTTGATTAGAGTAAGTGAGCTTAAAAGGTTAAGCAATTCATGACGATGGAGATGTTGAATAGGAAAGCATTCAATTGGTTGGAGTTTGAGGTAACACGAACCCCAAACATCGACCTCTTTGCAAAGTCGAAGTTTGGGGGGGTGATGTGTTTTTTTCCGTTTAATACTTTGCATTGATAGTATTTCAGTTCATGAGAATTTAGTGCACAACTCGTTCGTACTCATTCTTTTTCAAACTTTATTATTGCGTAGCAAGAACAAAGTTTGGGGGGTGTGTATTCGTACTTTGAGTTCATACATGAAATTCCAATGAAAAATTGGTCAAATTTTTCAAAAATATCGATGCATGAGGGTAGTGGGATCGAATTAAGTGTGAGTGCATAAGTTCGACTTGAATTGGCTTGGTGAATTGCACGTTTGGAAGAGACCCCAACTCCTCGGTCGAATGAGCGATCGGGCGGCGGTAATCATGCCGCCCACGTCATGCCTCAAGACGTGCCAATCGCCTCGGAATTCCAACCGTCGCCCATCAAGGCAGTTCGTCCAGATGATGCAGCTCGTCTATAAAGCTCAAGGTCATAGCCCACCCTTTAACAACTCGCCTCTTACCTCACGGTGTAAAGGCAGACTAGGTGACTTAGTCGTAAAATACTAGCTTTTACTAGCAATTACCCCACAAGAGTATGAGATCACTGTAATATGGGCAAGTATTAGGACCAAGTAATATCGAACTCGTAGGAGGATTATTATGCGAGTAAATCCATGGAAATCTACGTGTCGTAACTAATATGAATGCGATTTTTGGTAAAAAAAGAATAATTCAAATATAATTCTAAAATTCTAATATCTAGCTAACAGAGAATAAAACTATACTAACTTCGATTGAAGTGTAAATAATATGAATGATGCTTTGGATAGGAATCCCTACGAATACTAACGGAGTTGGTACGACAACTAAGATAATCGTGGTGTTCAAAGTGAAATCCTAAGTGTACTATAAACTAGGCAATCAACTTCCCTAATCTAGCACTAGGAATTTGTAAAACAAAAGCTCGGATAATTACTCCAATACTAACTCGTACTAAACTTAACCTCACTAACCCACTAACCAAATTATATGAGTTGTGCTTAATTATTAAGGCCCTAATTTAACTAGGGGGATTCGGCCGTCTTCCCTAGATAAACCTGTTGATTATAAACCCCTTCAAAAACCCTCTCCTTAAGCTTATTCATTGAGAAAGAGTGATGCGGTCATCCTCTCCTTAACAATTTTCGTACTTAATTCTATGATTATTCTAGAGTTTATTAGAAAAATTTAATAATTAAGAGAACTAAAACTTTTCACACCACGAATTATCCTAATTGCCTACCAAGATTTTAACTTCTACGAGTTCATCCTACCCTAAGCATACACGAGTTTAGCCTAACATATTGATGATGAAATCCCAAGCAACTATTACAATATTCAAAGACATAATCGAATAAATCAAGAAATTCAAGAACTTAAATCTAACTATGAATTCAATTGTAACAAAAATCTAGAAATCAATCTCTCAAAGTTTAATAAATATCTGGAAAAACAATCCCAATCTATAAGAGTGTTGGTGATCGGTTCTAATCACGTGGATTAGTGGCTATTTTTAACCGGTTTTAGAATCACCAAACAAGAACGTGTGATTGATTACCACCGTAAATGGTAAATTCGATAGTTCAGGTAATAAAATCGTAAATACGAGAGTTGAATTTGTATTTATTTCGTATGTGTGTACGTTTAGGTGTATGAGTGTGTGTATTTGGAGTGTTTGTGAATTTGAACTTGTTTTTATTGCTGGAGAACAATTTATTTATACTAACCACCAAGTAGGAGGTGTACATGACTCTTGGACTACCAAGCTTGCATGCTTGACATGTGTCCTTTTGACCACATTTGACCATATCTAAGCTGAAACTTAATTACAAGGTCTTGTACTTGATCTTATCACGAATTTAGTGTTGTTCGTCATTATTTGCTTGGAGGCTTCACTTGTGTCCTTTGCATTTGTTGCTCGCTCCTTGATTACATGGTTCATAAGTTGTTCGTTTGTGTGTTCAATGTTGATGTGCCCCTGAATCTTTAATTCTTGTTTGTCAATGGTCTAGTTGTCTTGATAGGCTGATTGGTGACATACACTCTATAAAGCTGGTAAGTGTACCACCTTTTGGTAATGTTGCTCGTCACCTAGGACTTGGCATGGTGATCATACCCGGCCCCGGGTCTTGGACCTGTTCGCTAATAAGCTATTCGTCAAGGTAGTTGCTCATCATTTAATACACCTCCCGAATTAATTTATGCACTCCCCTTTTGATTATCCTTGTTTGTCATCTCTGGTTTGGGTATTTTGCTTCATAATCCTCATTTAGGCCTTAACTCTTGTTCGCCAAGCAGTAATTAATGTTCGCCTATCAACAAAGAGTATCAAAAATAAAAGATAAAAACTAAACCGTTTAATAGAATAATCGTTTCGTGAATCACGTGTGTTGTAAATCTTGTTTCCCCTCTCGAAAACCTTGCCAAAACCTCAAAATCACGTTCTTAGCTTCGCTCCCTTTGAAAATCGAGTCCAGATATGTAAAATAAGGGTTTGGGAACCTATTACACGCCTCCTAATTTCCCCTGCGTAGCCGCTCGACCAGGCATCATGGTCGAGAACCTGGTGCTCGATCTGGCCTTGGTCGAGCTGCCTATTTTCTCCAGCGAACCCATAACGCATGACCACCTATTGGTCGAGCGAGTATCGCTCGACAACAGCTCGAGCGTGTATTCTTTCCAGCGATAAACTGGCGCTTGATCTCCCTTGGTCGAGCGGCTTGTGCTCGACCAAAGTGCCTGGTCGAGCGCCTCTTCTATTCTCAAGCCAAGTGATACTTTACAACTCTCGCACTAATACTTTTCGTAAATCCTTCATATCTTCTCATTCGGGAGTCTGTTTGGGTCGATTCAAAGTCCTACGAGCTCTGTTTTTCGTCCTCTTACCTAATATGCACACCAAATAAGTAAATTGATAAGTTTATAAAAATAGTACACGAATAACTCTAAAAACTCACTAAAAGCACTCAATATGTGGGCTAAATGAGCATCAAAACATCACAATTTCACGTCTAATCAACCTCCCCAAACTTACCATAATGCTTGTCCTCAGGCAATGAAATAATAAGTCAAGTGAAATTGTTAGAACTGAATCAAAGTATAAAATCACGCAAGTAATTGCTTTCAAACTTCAAAGATCGGTCACCCGCACACAAACTCCTCCCCCTTTCTCCTACTTATAGGTAATTAACAATAAATCACCAAATTAAAACATGGATGTGCTCTCGGTGGTGTATTTCTCTCCCGCACAAGTGTTTATCAATAAGTAGGGACACTCTCAACAATCATTCACACAAATCAGTGACCATATGCTTGTAAATACTCTCAACTTCGACCACATACTAGAATTCATGCCGAATAAAAAATGACTTGTACTAGGATGTAATGTAAGACACTTTGGATATATGGGATAAATGTATAGGATAAGCTGACTCAAATGAATAGAGAATAGAAAATCATAGCTTCGGTATTTCAATTCAAGGAACATAACACTTCTACTATTACCTTACAATGCACTTTCAATTCCCTCTAATTTCCATACCTCAACTTTTTCTAACTCTTTTTCACTTTTTTTTTCTTCTCATTCTATGAATGAGCTCGCATTTTCTTTTGCCCATTCTCACACTTTTCTTTCTTGCCCATCTACTCACAAATGTACACTACCCCTTTCTTGTATTCACTCAACCACACAATTATTTACATCAACCAACTCTACCCCTTTCATTTATGACTTTTCCTATTCTCCACTCAAATTTGTACAAAAGAGTTTAAGAAATTGGATAAGTTTAAATGTGCTAGCAAAAGAATAGGCTAAAGCTCAAACGGGCTAACAAGGGATCAATGTCATTGGTTGGGAATTTTTTGGCTAAGTGGCTTAACAATTCAAAAATGACCTTAGTTCACTTACTAGACACAATCTAGAAGAGAGAGTACCCACAAGTTCTAGCACCTCTAAGGTGAAGATTCACTCACAATGAATGAGATCAACTTAATGAATCTTAATCTTGTTTTAAGGCTCAAATATCACGGTCTTTCACATCCATGCCTAGACCTAGCAAATTATGCTTTTCACCTCACAAGTATTCAAAAGGAAAATTTGTAAGTCCACGACTTCCCTTTCAAATCCACTCTACTCACAACACAAACACTTTCTAATCCCTAACTCACTTCCACAATCACTCACTTATGAATTCACACTCAAAGATAAGCACTAAGTAAGCAATCAAGAAAAGTTAATAAATATGAAATCAGTCAATACTCACTTAGTTCAACAAATCACACTCAAGTTTACCACATTACGTGCATGCCAAACATACGATAAATATGGAAAGAAAGACTTGGAAGGGATAACATACCTTTGGTGGACAACAGTATAAAAACAATGAACAAGAGGGCATGCGCCTGTGCAATGTACTACCGTAAAACATGTAAAACACTCCACCCCCCCCCCCCAAACTTAGACTTTGTGAAGCGGTCTAAGTTTGGGGTTTGGGTATACCTCATACGCATATTCTCCGATTGATACTTAGCATTCTAACACCCTTCTATTGTTCCCTTGAAATGTTCCACGCTATCACCACTTGCAAACCTTTGCGCCCTCAATATAGATCTGTACTCAAAACACTCAGACACGAGATTACGCACCACAAGATCACACAAACAATAAAAAGAAAAAGAAAACACACACGAAAGCAAGTAAAAATGGGTTGCCTCCCATTTAGCGCTATTTTTAAGGTCCTAATGTCGGACCGAGCTCAAAAGAAGCTCACGACTCATTGCGAATAAGGTTACCTCCCGTATCCTCATAAGAGCGGTGGTAAAATTTCTTCACCTGATGACCATTTACCGGATTCACTCTCCTCTGATTTTGCACTACATCCTTCGTACCTTCTTCAAGTCTCTCACTTTCCTCCATGTATTTGTACATGAGGTGATCCGATAGCGGTCTCAACTCTTTCTTCGCTCCTAACAGAGGTGCCTTGCTAAACATTTTCTCAGAAGTCGTCTCCTCCAAGTCTACTCCTCCTTCACCCTCCTCTTGCTTCATTTCCACACACTTCAATTCCTCGCTGTCTTTCACGATCGGATACTTCATTGCCTCATAGATGTAAATCTTCACTTCTTTATCATCCACCTTCATCGTGATTTTTCCATTTGCCACATCTGACACCATCCTAGTTGTTGCCAAGAAAGACCTTCCCAAAATCAAAGACACGTGCTCGTCCTCCTCCATGTCAAGGACCACGAAATCAGCTAGAAAAACATGATCACCCACCTTCACAAGAACATCTTCAACCACACCTTGAGGTCTTGTGATGGAACTATCGGCGAGTTGGAAAGTCATCATCGTCGGTTAAAGATCTCCACCATCCAACTTCTTGAACAACAAAAATGACATCAGATTAATGTTGGTCCCTAGATCGCACAATGCCCCCTTCTTGATTTCATTCCCAATATCACATAAGATCGTGAAACTCCCGGGATCCTTCAACTTTGGAGAAAGAGCTTTGTGCACCATTGCACTCACCTCATGGTTCAATTGAACTAGCTCTAGCCCATCAACTCTCCTCTTCTTGGAGATCAAATCTTTCAGAAACTTCGCATAATTAGGCATCTGCTCTAATGCATCATAGAAAGGGATGTTAATTTGCAATTTCTTGAAGACATCAAGAAACTTACATACTTAGCTCAAAACTCAATTCCATTCTTTTCAAATGTCTTTTTTGACTAATCACCTAAATTACAGTTTAAATAGTGTTTTACATTTTTAATGTTGATCTATTACATTTATTTTTCCTAATTTATCCTTCACATTATCTAAATTTTTTTTAAATAGTAATAGCTTCCAAAGGTACGTAGAATCTCAAAACAATTAATCAAGGTAGGGTGGAGAGCCAATTTTTCTATTAATATATGTGCATTTTTTAATGGAATGGACTATATTATATTCATTAGGGATGTTAAACGGGCCGTGGACTGGCGGGCTAGCCCTTTAATCCTGAACCATACAGGGTTAGGTTCGAGGGGTCTAATGGACCGATTAAAACCCGGGCTTTTTTGGCCTGGACCGGTTAGCCCGCGGGCTAAACGGGCTAGCCCGCCGGTTTACCGGGCTGGCCCGTTAGCCGGATCCTTTTTTATTTTTATATTTTTTCTACTTTTATTTACCTACTGTTACTATTGCTTCATTTATTTACATTCTAATAGTTTTTTTTAGTAAAGATTCAGCTTTAATTTTGCCAGATTATGAGAACTTTCTTTGCTTGAATTATGTAAACATCCCTTTAATTGTGGTGACTACTTTACAATTTTGTGTGTGTTCTGTAGGGGTGAAAACGGATCGGATACGGATGGATAATGCTTATACTGTATTCTAAACCATATTTTTTTCTCGAATTCGGAGTCGGATACGGAAAAGCCGGATTCGGATATGAATTCGGAATATTCGGTATACGGATACGGAACAGATATCGGACGAATCCGGGCCGGATTCGAATAACTATAATCGGATAATATATTTCATACGAAAATTATCAAAATGTGATTGAAACACATAAAAAAAAACCACCTATGCAATATTTCATAGAAGTTCTAATGCAAATTATAAAAATTATATCTACTGCTAATAACATGAAACTAATAATATTAGAATTTAGAAGGGGACTGATCTTATATTATTATATATATAATATATATATTAATATAAAATATAAAATAAAATATATTAAAAAAACCCAAATATCTGGATATCCGGATTTGATATCCGGATAGTATTCGATAAAATATGGTAAAAGGCGAATATGATCAGATATTCTGTATTCCGAATCCGAAGTCAACTATCCGTATCCGATTCTGTATCCGCTCGGATACTAATTTTTTATACCGAATTCGATACCGACCGGATACGGCTCCGGATCGGTCGGGAAATATCCGATCCGTTTTCACCCCTAGTGTTCTGTAGTCCCTTTTATAGGTTCTGAATAGCTTGTTTTTCATATTATATAGTTATTTTAACTTTTTTTTAATTAAATGTATCAATTATGAACTTTATGAATAAATATTTAACAATATTTGATTTTTTAGTTTAAATGGTAGCGGATTACAATTATAAATCTATATTTTATATTAAAAAAATTATTCTTTTCTTTTTTTCCCGAAGCCCGTTAGTAGCTCGTTTAGCCCGCGGACCGCTAGGGTTAGGGTTAGATTTCGAGTGTTAGTAGACCGATTAAAATGAACCGATAAGGCCCGAAACCGTTTAGGCCCGTAGCCCTGTAGGGCTGACCCTATAGGGTTAGGGCTAGCCCGTTTAACATCCCTAATATCCATACACTAGATAAGTGTCCCGCGTTTTACGCGGGTTGTTCACAAAATTAATTTAAAATTTAAAATTGTATTGACAAATCATTATATTACTCAATATTATAATATTACCAGTGCAATGCTCGCGTGTTATGCATAATTCTTTTTAATGGTTCTGATTAAAATTATTGTTATATAAATCATAATATGTAGTATAATATTTGACATATATTCACATGCAAAGTTAAATATAAAAGTTTAATATCTCTTTATAAGATAGGGTTCAATAAATAAATTATAAATATAATTATTGCGTATTCAAAACAGTATAAATAAGTCAATTAAATATTAATTTTCACATAATAGGATAATAAATTTTTTAATTTTTAAAATCATCAATATTATAAATATTTAATTTTCATTATCACAAATTAAAGATTTTCTAAAGCATATAAATATCTCAAATATAGTTAGATAAAACACAAGTTCATGCAATAAATAATCAAACCATATTTTATATACATATTTATACGTTTAAGTTCAATATATGCTTGAAAATTGATGTATGGCAAAATATTTAATTTATAAAAAAAATTAATACGAATAAGTGTTTAATATAAAAGATATTAAAATTATTTACAAATTTATAGATGGTTTAGTGGGTATGTAAATAAGAATAATGCAAGAGGTGTAGGGTTCAAACCTTAATTATTGTAATTTTTTTTAAATTAAACTACATATTAAAATGCCAAATAGATGTCACATATTAAAGACAAAACCAATAGAAAAATAACACATATATGCACTTATGTGACACTTCATCCAAACTTTATAAGAATTTGACACATCATCCAAATTAACCACAACATGACACATCATCAATTACAACTCCCTATTAGTAATATAAGGGATTAATATTATATAATTAATGTGATATAATAGTTTTTAGAAAACAAAATGAAAGATAATTTACATATTTGAATTGTATTGATACAATCCAATATATTGGATCCGCATATGCGTATAAACATTATTATTAATAGTGTTAGATAATTAATATAAATGATTCAATTTCATATATTTTTTTACATATAAGTTTTAACTTTTAGATGAGGTGAAATTAATTCTTGTAGAATGATATCATAATTTTCAGCTCAAACCTTCATCCTAGCTAAATTCAAATTCCACTGAAAACAACTCCAAATTTTCAAATATATAAATGTAATATAACAACCTTAGAAAATTAATTGAAATATATTTGAATTGTATTGACACAATCCAATATATTATGAATTTCCTCCACTTAAGAGTATCAGTTGAAATAAAGGCATGCAGCCAAAAGTAGTACTAATATTATAAGGATTTCATTTTTTTATAGAGCGAGGATCATGTGCACCAGTTGCATCGTGCAAACAACAAACTATAGACTAATATAATTGAAACATACTCCCTCTATTCCCTATTAATATTTATATGTGGGGTGATACACTTTTTAAGAAAAAATGTTTTATTGACTTTTAGACCAATGAATGAAGAATATTTTGAAATAAAGTGAGTAGTGTGAATAGTGTGAGAGTATTTTATTTCCATTTTTTTAGTGTGAAAGTTATTGTGGGATGTCCCAAAAATGAAAGTGTGAAGTTTTTTAGGGGTTGGAGAGAGTATATACTAATATAACTAAAATATGATACCAATTTAACTAAAATGTGACTTTAACTTTAATTGAAACATGCACATTAATATAATTAAAAAGTGTCAGACCTATGCACCATGTGCATATGAGACTTGGACTTAAATAATTGTCCGTACGCATTAAAATTAATGCAAGTGTGAAACGGGTTTAAATTAAATATTTTCTTTATAATAATTTATTTACTATTTTTATTTTTATTTTCTTTGATTAATTGCTGAATTTTGATGGTCACAAAAGAGTTTTTTAATTTATGAATGATATATGACATACTCCCTTCATCCCAAACTCGTTTGCTTCATTGTCAAAAAGATTTGTCCCATACTCGTTTGCTACATCTATTTTAGACAAAAAAAAAAGTAACAATATTTTTAATATTATATTCTTCATACACTAATAACTAAAAACATCTAATTTATCACTTTATCACTTTAAATACTATAAACAACCATTTTCTTAAAATCTGCGCATACAGTAACATAAAAAAATTAGTTTGGAACGGAGGGAGTAATATCTTTGAATCTTATAAGAATCCTTTCATTACTTTATGGGTAATCTTGGCGATACTCTGAAAGAAAATTGAATAAATTAAATACCGAGTACAACAAGGTTGTAAGTAAATGGTGATTTTTTTAAAAATTAATTATGCATGTATTAATTGTTTCCCACAACAATACAATAAAACTTCTATAAATTAATAAATTCGCTAAAATGATAATTGATAAAGTATAGAGTGAAAATAATTCATACATAAACTAATAAAGAGTATTAGTTGTTTGCACTAAAGAGTATTAATAGTTCTCACTGAAAAGTATTAGTTGTTTTCACTGAAGAGTATTAGTTGTTAATTGAAAATAAACTAAGATTCTTCAGTGAAAACAACTAATACTCTTCAATTAAAAAAACTGATACTCTTTAGTGAAAACAACTAATACCCTTCAACAATTCATGTATGAACCAATTTCATTTTATACATATTCATAATAATTTTATCTGGTTTTAACTTGGACCAGTTAAAAATTTACCAATTCAATAAGATAATTAGTTAGTATATATATATATATTAGCGGTCTCATCAATATTATAAATTAATAATTATTTATTGGTAAATTTCAAATCCACTTGGATCTATATCACCTCTAACTTTGCTTATCTCATCCCAACCAATTAGTTATGGTGTTGTGCTCTCAAATTGTACTAAAAAATTTGTGAAACTATGATACCAAATCTTTTCGAGTGGCATGTGGGGTGATCACTTTTGTACTCACACAATGGACAACGTTTTACGAATTTGACCCATTATTGTTGATTTTGGAACACCCTTAGATAAAAAAAAAATTATTATCTTGTACGATTTTTATGAATTTTTATTCAATTTATATAGATTTTCCTTAGCTAATGAATATGATGTATTGTGTATATTAATTAAATGTAATAACTTTCAACTCTATACAAACATCGTTGGATATGATGTGTGATGAATATATATTGATTATACTAATAGTTCAACGAATATAATGTATATATTAATTTAATGCACTCACTTTTTTATAAAAATAAAATTTTATTCATAGTATTGGAAAAATATATTTTAAATTTATAAAATAGTATTTTATATATAAATCAATACTTCTCTAAATAATAAAAAAAAATTGATCTAAGAGGGCTGTATGGTCAATCTGAGGTGGAGAGTGTCAGGTTGATAATTTCGGGATGGAACAAAAGTAGGTCTCTTGTGCAATATTGCACGGTGCAATTTCGCACAAATAAGGAAGGATTCTAAAAATTTGCGGGTCAACATTGAGATTCGGGTCAACATAATAAAATACGCAGGTTAAACGGATCTTCCCAAAAAAAATAGCGCAAAAGCAAACAAAAAAATTCGCTCTCAGGCTTCTGTTACTTTAAGGGCAAGTTAGTGTTACTGTAAGAGTACATATGTGTTAATATATCAGAAACAGTGTGGAATCGCGAAAAAACAGAGGTTTAAATCATGAAGAAGAAAAACTTGATAAACACCAAATTCTTTTTAAAATTATTAGATAATCATAACATCATAATTCTTATTAATGTGTTACCATATGAAATTGGAAGAATCTGAACGATAAAAAGACTATGATACTTAATTCATGTGTTACTACATGAACAAATGAGTGTTACTACAGGAACTAATCAGTGCTACGATATGAGCTACTAACACACTCTTGCTCATGCGGTAACACTCGTTTGTTCATACAGTAACACAATTTTTAGCAGTATAAAAAATGGGCGATCGTTTGACCCGCAAAATTTTGGAGTTTTCTATTTAAAACAGTAACACACATTTGTTCATGTGTTACTACATGAACAAATGAGTGTTACTACAAGAACTAATCAGTGTTACGATATGAGCTAGTAACACACTTTTGCTCATGCAGTAACACTCGTTTGTTCATGCAGTAACACTCGTTTGTTCATACAGTAACACAATTTTCAGCAGTATAAAAATGGGCGACCCGCATTTGACCCACAAATTTTGCTTTAATTTTATAGAAAGCAACCGTCAACTGGGTAGGATTTGGGCATATTGCACGGGTCAGACTTTGTGCAATATTGCATGTTAGACTTTGTCTAGAACAATGATTTTTTTTAAGGAGATAAGATAAGACATATCTATAGATATGTTTTGAAAATGAGAGAGATTGTGTAATACTATAAGCCAATTAAAAAAAGAAAAAAATTACGTCAAATCAAAATATTTTATATCTGAATAGTTGCCAGGTAATGTATTTGAATGTATTAAAATGTATTTTATTATTAGGGGAAAAAGTTGTTATAGTGTAATGCTATTTTGGAGAACTAAGCATATTTAAGTGTAATGAATCCTTATCAAAATGACAATCTCCAAATCATGCAGTAAACAAATCATCTATTGATGGTTCAATAGTATATTTTATTATAGAATGCAACTCGTACTCGACATATATTCTCAATCTTCGTTTGGGGCCCAATTTAGTACGGTGGGGCAGTGCAATAGGAACATAAATCGTACACCTGAAAATTCTGAAATATGAGATATTGGGCTCATATTCATAAGCTAATTGTAGGTGAGAATGATTATTATAACTAGTCGACCGAATTCTCACAATTGTTGTTGCATGTAATATAGCATATCCCCAAGCAGAAAAATGAAGTTTTGATTTCATTAGCAATGATCCATTAACTAATTGCAATCTTTTGATAAATGATTCAACTAAATCGTTTTATGTATGGACATGAGTTGTTGGATGTTCAACACTTATTCTAATTGACATGTGATGAATATTCACCTGCATTGTCTAGACGAATTTTTTTAATTGGATGATCTGAAAATTGTGCTCGTAATTTAATTATCTGAGCAAGCAACTTCGTAAATGTCATCATAGACATACATGTGAATAAAGACTTGTTTTCTATTGTTTCCCTGACCAAGTATCATTGTACATCTCCTCTTCCATATGCCCCACATGGTCATATGTTGGCTAAAACACGACGTAGCATAAGAAGGTATCGCTTGAAACACCGCTTTTATCGCCCTCCTTCTGGGAATTGTTTCACTTTCCAATTATCTACTCTCTCAAATACCCAATCTAAATTCTCTTGCTAAGCAGTACACTGAAATGTAATTAATTTTTCAACTTATGTGTTTTCATATTCAGCATTGTAAGGGCATGTTTGATGGCTACCTGCAATGAAAGATAAGATGACAAATAGAGGTAGATATATTAGGTAGATTTTTAATATGAAAATGAGAAAGGTGTACTACTTACTTGTTTTTTCGGAAAAAAAAAAAAAGCTATAACTTAAAGAAAGAAAGTACAAGAGTTATTGAGAAAACCATTTACACAAGTTGAAGGAGTGATCCAATAATGAGGGCTTGAAAAAGATTCAAACATCCTAACAAAATAAACAGTCAAATCATTGACATTTCTATGAACAAGATGAATCTCGTAATTATGATATTGTTGAAAAATAGTCATTGCAGCTAGAAAACTCTATGTTTCTGATTCTCTACTTTTTTTAGTGTCTTACTAAAAGTAGAGTACTAGAATGGTAATTTTTATCGATCCACCTTCTCACTACGCAGCTAAAGCTTCTTGTCAAATTTTGGAGAACATGATTTCAACAAACGAACAACATCTAGCCATCTCGCAATTCTTATCAAACGAGTCATTGAACATAAACTAATAATACGAACGGGAGCGTATAACTTCATTCACAAAGACTTTCAACATAGGAAAGAGAACAATGACTCCCAATGCAAGTGAGCAAATAGAGGCTCTCAATGCCGGAGAGGGAATCAAATGCCTTCAACTAAGGAGATAAATAAAATAGATCACCATCGATCCTCAGTGATCCTGAACGGTAAAAAAAAAAAGAAAAAAACACTAAAGCAAACAAAAATTAAAACAAACGCAAAATAATTACCTTCAAGTAAAAATAAAATAATATAAATAAATAGATCAGATTTGGGAGAGGGTAGACGGAGGCGCCGCCTTCCCGAGCCAAAATCAAGTTATTGGGTAGAAATAATGAAAATCATAGATATTTTGGTCGGAGCATGTCATTCGCAAAATAAGCATGAAAAACACGCTTGCATTAAAAATTGATTATATACCACACAAAATAAAGATGAAATTGTCACTAACGCTGAATGGACAGCCACAAGATTGTGGAGACTACAAATTTCGAGATGAATTTATCACGTGCTCAAAAGTCAAATAAAAATTTCTCATACGTTTTACACAATTTCAAGATCCCCAATTTCAGATTCACAAATCAATAATCAAACTAGAACACAAACTGAGATCAATCATCTTCCACCCGTGGCCACAACATCTCAAACCCAGAAAATTTTGCAAAGAATTCAGAAAAGATACACTCATATACTTGCTTGCACAAAACATCTTAGCAGAGAAAATTGCTTAAACTTCAATACCCAGAAAATTCGGAAAATCAGAAAAATTCAACAATCCATGTTTAAGACTATCAAACTCAAGCAGTCTCTGTAGCCTGTGAGCATCAGAAGTCAAGTTGTAGTGCACGAACAAAAAAGCCTATTTAATAGCCTATAATTGACTTTGATGTGTAACCCTACTTCTCCCCACAACATCAAAATCAAACAACAAACTCAGAGAAACCGTGGAGTGACTGAAAGAGAACTACCGGGTTGCTTCTTTTACCGAATAATACACACTTCTTGTACGCCCTACCAAACAATTGCAAACATATCATATATATATATCTATTATTTCAGGGGGGTCTTCTCAGCCTACCAAAACATGGTCCAACAATATAAATTGAAATGCTAGTATTTTAGAGAGACAGAGATATTGCCTATCTCATTTAGCAAAGTTGTTCTTTTACCTACATAAAAAGTAACATAAGACGAGGCCCAAAATTAAATATAGTTTGGGAAAATGTAGAAAGCCAAAAATATCAGAAATCCAGAACGACACATGTGCCCAGGGGTGTGCTTGCAAACACAAGTAACAACTTTTAGACTCACTTACTATAAAAGTTGTGGCAACGAGATTATGAAAATAACTAAATAAGTGATCTCCCCACTTTCTATTGTTTGCAAACACCCTTTATTAAATGTTTAAAAGTAATTAAGAAGTGCCCAAATAAAATTCAGATAGCGTTTGAAATTCCCACTTGATTACGTAGAATGAATTCTAGAAAAAGCCTTGACCTGAAACTATTCAGTCTTCTCTCCCACGTGAGTCTTGACACTTCAAAATCACTCTATAGTCTTTCTTCTTTTGCAAGCTAATTCCATCTTCATCAATTGTAACGCCCTAAAAATGATAATAGTATTATAATTTTAATTTTTGCTCTTTAATTTCTAGGTGTTAATGTGTATAAATATTTTGAAATTCAAAATATAACAGCAGCATAATGTGACTTGTCAGTGATTTTAGGAAAATGTTGTTCACAAATTAATACACTTATTTAGTTAAACACCATTAAGTTTATTCAAGTGGGACCACGACTCATTCTCCGCCACCGCCAGCTCCACAACTTCAATTGTAGAAGGGAAGTAAAATGTGGGGTGAGCAAAGTGGGGGATACTGTCAGATTGAAATGGAATTCATTATATCATGTGAGATGTAAAATATGAACTTCAATTTCAATCTAATTTAGATCTATTTACTAAACAGACATCCCATATTTGAAACTGTAAAATTACATGTGAAAATGAAAGACAATGGTCATTGCTAGTTTAAGTTTGGATATTGGGAGAATATATGGGAGTGATGGCAGGCATGTTGGTCATTAAATCAATTCCTCTTACAATCAACAGCATACAGTAATGAAGCTAAAGTAAATGAAAAGTGGAGCATACCTCTCAATCATTTTCATGTCAGAGCACCGTGGAACTTCCTCTCACAGCATCAGCTAATGAAGGAAATGCTGAAAGTTCTTCCTTATGGTACATATAAATTGTTTCTGAGAAAATCTGTCATCATCTGGATTCTCAAGCTTGTCAAAGATAAAGACCCAAAAAATTCTAGCATGTGATTGTGTTAGGTCCATTTCATATGATGATGTATATTTTTTTACGTGAGATAGCAAGGTTATATTCCCCTTTGATGATTTCGACTTTGCTGAACACACATATTCCATCTCCTAGTGGCGGTGAAGTGGACTTTCTTCATGAACATACTCTATTTTTCCTCATCAAATCTATGCTTTCGGCAATTGTGGACCCAGCAGTCCCAACGAAACCAAGTGTAGCACAGCTACATATAGTTTCCTCCATATATAGTAGTATATCAGGTAACGACAGAGCACTGCATTGTTGCTCTCTCCTATTATTTTTACTAACAGCAGATTGAAGCCCCATATCATGTCCAGCATTTACAAGTTTCTTCGAAGTTTGAGCTACTATTTCGTCTTCCTCGCTCAGAACAAATAGCTTAAAAGTATCAGAATCCTTTGCAAGATCGCCAAGATAGCTTCCAGTCCAATTAAGCTGGGGAAGATCAGTCATTATAAACACATGAATTGGGAGGGAGCCTTTCTGTTTCAACAAGTCCAACTTTTGCTTCATTCCTTGGAAGGTACCTTTCCAGTGGTTCTTAAATTGACCATCCAATAATCTAAGCTGTGCACAGAGAAATGGAGCCTTGATTGTTTGGAGGGCAAACTTCTTCCCCGCATTCAAGATTTCAGATACAAATGGAAGAAATTCAATCTTCTGAATCAACAACTGTATCCTTGGATCACCTGGAGCCTCGTGGATGTCAATATGTGATTCTGACCCCTTATATGATGCCGTGAAAAGGCTCCCAAAGGCTAGAACAGATGCTGATTCAGCAGAAGAACCAGGGCCAAGGGTCTTGTAGACATCCTTCCTTTTCCTCACGAAAGAAACTTTCCTTTTCTTCTTGAGTTCATCATCAGCCTGAAATGAATCTAAGCCCCCATCATTGTCTGTTTGGTATGTCCATACTGTTGTTCTACAATCATCTTGTGAAGCATAAAAACAACTGGCCACATTGCCATCATATCCAGCCAGTGATAATCCACACTCATTAAGCTTCTGAAGCAAGGATGAACCTGAACTAGAGTCTGCACTGCATAACAAGTTGAGATTTATATTGCACCACTTCGATACAAAAACCCTGAAATCTACAAATCTAACAGCTGAAGTGGGCGTGAGAGGCGACAGATCAATTATATCCGCCATGGATATGTACCTGCAACCATCATCAAATAAGAGGCATCTCAATGATTTTATTTGAGCTAGTGTATAGTGCCACTGAGGACCCAAAATCAAATATGTTTTCTTTATTTTGGGCGACCAACAGTAATCAAAGTAAAGTGAACACAATTTAAACTTTGCAACTATATATAACTTTTCTTTTAACGGAAAATAACAAGAAAAAACCTAACTTATAACATCTACACATATACAGTTTATTTATCTAAAATTGATATCATAAGAGATGCATCTCCAGCCAGAGATAGATGGTAATATAAAACTAGTGCAGAAATCTTTTCCAGGTAAATCAGAAACCGCTATGGTACCTTTTATAAAACTTTATGGAGGAGGACATCCAAATTACAAGTTTATAGTGGAGTCAAAAGGATGAACATAAAAGTAAGTAACAGAAAGTGAGCAAATATGCATACCATATATTAGTTTGGCACAATACTAGTATTATAACTCAATAGAGTTTCTGATGCTAGTTGTGAATCTGAAGAGGAAATCTGGGATCACATTAAATATACAATTGCATTACAGTCTTTAAGTCATACTATGTTCAAGGGTTTGTCTTTGTCGAGCTTTGCTCGGAAGTCGGAATTGGTCTTTTGATTTATAATGTTTGAAGATAGCTTATCAGCTTTATAATTGTTATGCTAGTAAATTCTAGGGATCTCTCATCCCCTATTATATTACTAGCAATAAAATCTGTGTTTTTTTTTTTTTTTTTTTTAAGTATTAGAACTCAATTTCACGACAATGAACTAAACTAGAACCAGATTGCAGCTCCCATATATGCAAGCAAGATATGCAAAATCGATGTCTAAAGTCAGGTTATAGTATATGATCTTTTCACTACCAGATCCCAAATACGACAACTTAATTCATCAAGATTACAAGTAATTGAAGACGAAATCAAACCAATTGATCGAATACGGAGTTAAGCTTACTTCCTATGGCGTTCATCAGGTGAGTAGATAAAACACAAATGAAATCCAAAGAATTAGGGCAGAAAAAACACTTGCCTGCGATCGCGGATAAGCTGAATGCTGTGGTTCCAGACTCTGAATCTCAACTCATTCGGATCCAAAACCCTAAATTTAGGGCAACTGCCTAGGGCAACGGCGTGGTGATCGAGAACAGGAGGCACAATCAATGTCCTATTCAGGATGCCGGCCATTAATATAGCGTTTTTGAACTCGGAGAGCTGATTGCTAAACCCGCTGTGGGGCGCGTACCAGAGGAACTTTTCTCCGATGGCGTTGGCACATTGCCGGCGGAGCAGAGGCCGCGAGTTTGGGGAAAGTGAGAGGAGGGAAGGGGAGAAGATGGTTTTGGAGGAGACGAAGAGAGCGATTAGTATGAAAATGGTGAGAAGGAGCGGCGCCCTGTAATTCCGGTGAATCGCCGGTCTCTTTTTCCATTTTCCGGTGTGATGGAGAGCGGCGGAATCCATCTATGTGAAATTCAATAATGAAGCACTCATACCATAAAAACAAAAATAAAATCTCCATTCCTACTTAGATTATTTTTTTTATTTTATTAAATAAAATTTCATCAAATGTTAGTAGTTTGAGGTCACATAATAATATTTCATGTTGTTACAGAAAAAAATATTCTCGCCTGATAGGAGGTTAGATTCTCGAAGATACACTGATTCGACAGGATCAAGAGTCTACATCAGACAAGAGCAAATAATGTACTCCCTCCGTCCCCTCTTAACTTTCATAGGGGAGGTGACACAAATTTTAAGAAAAATTGCTTTATTGACTTTTTCAACCAATGAATTGAGAGTATTTTGAATTAAAGTAGGTATTGTGAGAGTGTTTTATTTCCATATTTGGGGTGTGAAATGTTGGTGATCAATTTTTATCGGATGTATTAGTGACTGTTTAAGTTCGGTTTAAAGATCATCAATCAATTACGTGTGATTGGTTACCACCGTAAATGGTAAATCGAAGGTTCGGGTTATGAACTTGTAAGTGTGAAAGTCGAAATCGTAATAATTTCGTATGTGTGTACGTTTAGGTGTATTAGTATGTGTTTTGGGAGTGTTTATGAATTTGAACTTGTATTTCTTAAGTTGGAGAACAACTATTTATAGAGACTAGTAAGCATGAGGTGTCTATGACTCTTGGTCTCCCTAGCCTGCATGCTTGACATGTGTCATTTGACCTTAGTTTGACCTTATCTAAGCTGAATCTTAGTTACAAAGTCTTATTTGGTATTATCTCGGACTTCATTGTTGTTCGCCCAGGTCGGCTTAGCTGATCCCGGATGGTTTTTTCATAAAAGTTGTTCGCCTTTTGAGTACATGGCTCAGAAGTTGTTCGCCTTTGTGTTTTACACAGATTGGCGTTGGGATCTTGATCCTTTGTTCGTCGATATGCACCTATTAGGTTGGTAGATGCACCACCTTTTATCAATGTTGCTCGTCATCAGTGACTTAGCAGAATGTTCATCTCTAGTCTTGGGCCTTCAAACCTGTTCACCGATAAGTTGTTCGTCTTTGTAGTTGTTCGTCAGTTTATGCACTCCCTGGATTGATTTATGCACTCCGACTTGATTTCATTTGTTGATCATCTTTGATTTGGAGTTGATTCCTCGTAATCCTTATTAAGGCTTTAATTCTTGTTCGTCATTAATTGATTTATGTTCGCCTATCAACAATTGCCCCTATCTTGACTACATGTTGTCCCAGACGAGCAACTTTGTGGCGAGCAACTGTAGTTAGGATACTATACTGGTGACGATTTGGACGATCATCATTGAAATAGGCGATCAACTTTAGGTTCACCGTTTCGTCTTCCCAAGATCTGGGGGATGTACGAGGATGACGTGGGCGGCATGATTGCGCGCCGCCCACGCGCGAGCAACCCCGAGGCCACGCGCCCCTGTATTTGCAAATTGGCCCTTTAATTTTTGAGCTTGCTCGGTAATTACCCCGTTTTTTGGCGTTTTGGTCCCCATTTTGGGGTAATTACGGATTTTACCTCGTTTTTGCTTGGGGTATAAATATGGGAGAAACTGAAATTTTTCCCACTTTTTCCATCTTTGCTACAGTGCTCCGACGATTTCTCCTTCTCCGGCGACTCCAAGCTTTTCCGGCGTCCGTTCCTCCAGTATTTGGTTTCAAATTTTGTTTCCCAGGTAGTTACTTTTTTTCTTCATCTCATTTCTTTGGTTTTTTCTTCAAAAGCCTCCATCGCCACCGTGGGGGGCTTTGCGCCGCTGTCTTCTCCGAAGGATCGCCGCCGTCTGCAATTTCTTCTTCTTTTCCTCCTATGTCTTTGCATTCAAGCAACAAATCCGAGGAAACTCTCGATCCCCTCTTTCCTATTGTGGCAAATGAAAATCGACCCCCTTTCGAAGTTTCTTCGGCCTCGGATCCTCACGTGGACTCCGTCGTCTGAGCTGTAGAGGATACGGGTGCTCGCCCATCAGGGAGGGAAGTGGTGGTCGCTGCGAACAGAGATTTCGACGAGGGCTCCTCGACCAGTGCTGAATCGGAGGAGGATCCCGAATTTGACGAACTTACTCGAGAGTTCCTGGAAGGGATAGGGTTCCCATCATCAAGAATGTTGGAAAATGAAATTCCAGTTGGAGTTGCTCGGCCCTTTGAATGGCGAGCATATGCTGAGGAACACGCGAACAACTTTGCTCGCCCACATAGAGAAGTGTTGGATTTGGTGAAGTCCGAATTCCAGGCGAGCAAAATTAAAAGTGTTGTTCGCGAATATGAGTTGGACTCGATCCGGGAGACCTACAAGATTCCCTATGATATTCATATGTGGGCCCCCAAGAGAAAAGAGAGAGATGATCGCCCACCTCCAGGATGCACGGCGATCAACATTCATACTTTGATCGCTGGATTGAAACTGCCTCTTCCACCCATTGTTGGTCGCTTCCTAGAGGCGACCAACCTTGCAATCACTCAAATTACTCCGATTGGGTGGATGAACTTGTTGGGGACAATGTGTTTGTTCGCACTGGAGGGGTATGTTGATCGTATAACTGCAGAAGAGATCAACTACCTTATGACGATCACAAGATGTCCCCCTGGAGAGGAAGGTTACTACTACCTTAAGGCCAGGACAGGATTGAAGATGGTAGAGGGGGTGCCGAACAAAATCCGCGATTGGAAATAGCACTTTTTCTTCATCGGGGGTGATTGGCGAGCATCTTCTGGTCCACACGGTGGTGATGGACGAATAAATTCCCCAGCCTCTTATGGGAAATTTAAACATAAGATTATTTTCTTGTTCGTCCTCGAACTGTACTGTTCTAATTTAACTTTTCTTGTTTGTTCGCAGGCCCTCGTTTACCCAAGTGGAACTCGGAGGAAGAAGAGATTGGCTCAGAGTTCCTCTTCACCTCTTGCTTGGTCGGCCTTCGCAATAGAGCGGAAATGACCACTGAGTATTTGCGTGAGGGAAAGTGCTTGAGAGCTGCTCGCCTACTTACTTACCCTCATCACCTAGAGGCCCAAGCAGAGGTGCCCCCAGGTATGAAAAATTTCTAACTCTTTGCGCAAACTTTGTTCGTCACCGTCCTTTCCAACTTGCTCGCCTTAACTTCATATTTATATATTTTTTATATAGCCAAGCAAGTCACCGTTGCCGTTCCACCCTGCTTTGCCCTCTTGGAACAAAGAGTTTTCGAGATGGCGCCTCCGAAGGGACGGAAGAGGAAAGGTGACCCGCCTACTAAGGTTCTGGGGATGACGAGCAAGGCTGAAGGAGCCAAAGTTCCGCGACAAGCTGCTCCCCCTGGTCCTGCTCAGCCATCTTCTCCAATTTCTCCTCCTCGCGGGGGGAAACGTTTGAAAAAAGCGGATGGGACTCCATTGGCCCACGATGTCCCTGGCGGCGGTAAGGGGAAGGAAAAAGTGGGCTAGAGTCATGCTCGCCCTGAGGGGGATGCTGTTCGCCACTCCTCCATCAAGCCTGCAGAGAAAACCGACAAAGCGGGTAGGGATTCCACCCCTGTCTGTGGCCCTGAAGACCTCACCCATCTGGGCTGGGATGATCGGAAATTCAAAGAGTAAGTCTACCCCTGCTTTTGCCGAGCAAGATTCACTTTTTTTTTCTAAGTATCCTTTACTTTCTTGTTCGCAGATATCGTGCTGACGATCATCCCGGTCGAGCAAGTGTTGTACATCAGTATGCTTGCTCGAAGACTCCCGTCAACATAAGGGAGATTCCTGGCGATCACGTTCGCAGGGCGACGGAGTTGATCGTCTGAGCCTGGACCCGTCCCCTGGACAAAGCCGTCTTCCAACAAGGGCTGGCGGACAACGTCCATCTCTCCATGATGCTCCATGCTAATGGCCTCGTCACGGCCCAAAGGGAAATGACCCAGATTGCCGAGCAAGAAGAAGCTGCTCGCCGCTATGCCAGTACTGCTCGGCAGCTTACGGAGGAGAAGGATGGCCCGGTCGGCCAATACGAGGCCAAACTTGCTCGCCTCAACAACCAGATCAATGTTTACATTGATACTGAAAAGAAGCACCTTGAAGAAATTCAGGGTCTATCTGGTGAATTGAGAGGCAAAGAGGCCATGCTCGGTGAGGGGGAGAAAAGGTTGTCCGTGGCCGAACAAGAGATCGCCGAGCTCAAAGCAGAAAATGCTCGTCTTCGAGAGACGGAAGCCAACCTCTTCACACACGAGCAACTTGAAGAGGAAGTTCAGGCTCGGACTGGCCCCATCTCTAACCTTGGGTATTTCTACGCCTACGCGGACAGCATCCGCACGGCCGATGCTTATGATTACAAGGACCTGGTTGAAGAGATGGGAAAAGACCTCTCCGAGTTTATCGAACATTACCCGCCGCCGAACAACATTGAAATTTAGCTGGCGGACGTGGCTGAGTTGGGGGTCAAGATTGACAAACTTGACCCTAGCATCGTTGTTACTCACCCTCCTCCCCAAGTTAATGAGGACGAGCAAGAAAAAGAGTCGGCCGCTGTCGACGAACAAGCTGCTAAAGAGGCGGAGGATAAGGCAGCTGAAGACTTGGCTCAAGATATGATCGTTGAACCTCCCGTTGATCAAACTCAAGATCCTCCTCCTGCCGAGCAACAATAGATATAGGACTTAGTTTTTTCTTTTCACCTTCTTTGTAATAGTTGTTCGCTCCTTTTGTAGTACTTGACTTCTAGGATCATTGTACTATTTTTTAGGCTTAATGCCTTTTGATTAATGGAATGTCTTTCTCATGTTCGCTCATTTTCTTTATATGTTAATTGCCTTTACATTTTTATCAATGCCTTTGCAATTATAACATATAGTGTTGGGCTTTTGTTCGAATTGAACTTTACCTTTAGTGGAATCAGGGTTTAGCCTTAGGTTCTGTTCATTTTAAAAAACGAACAACCTTTAAGTGGCTTTGGTCCTCAAAATGGACTTGTACCTCGAGCTTTTGGACTTTTCCTCTTGACGAACAACTACTATATTTACCTTATGAAAAATTTACAAGTGTTGTAAGACTGCTCGTCACTAACACATACTACCTGACGAACAACTTTGAACACTAACTAAAAAATATGCTCGCTTATAATATTCTTGCCGAGCAACTCTGTCTAAAATTAAAAGATGAAACAACACTAAACTATACAACGTGCCGAACAACTTTAAATTCTATACTTAGCAAATTTTCAAAAAATTAGGCAAGTTTTTGGTTTGCTCCACTTGGTTCACTGGCCCCCCCAAAACATTTGTTCGCCCAATTAAGAACTTGTTCGTCTCATTGATAGTACTTCTTCAGATGTACAACATTCCAGGAGTATTGGGCCGACTTGCCTTCCATATCCTCGATATTGTATACACCATTAACGAATTTTTCCGTTATACGATACGGGCCCTCCCAAGTTGGTCCCAATACACCTGGAGGTTGGGCGAGCAACTTTCTTAGAACTATATCTCCAACTCTGAATTCCCTGATTTTAACATGGGAATTATAATAGCGTTCTGCTCGCTGCTTGTAGGTAGCATTTTTTAGCTCGGCATTCAGTCTTTTTTCTTCGAGCAAATCCATTTCAGTAGCTAGAGCAGAGTTGTTCGCCTGCTCATCAAAGTTGGTCGTCCGGTATGTGTTGGTCTTTAACTCGATTGCCTCTGTTCCGAAAGCCATTGCAAAAGGTGTTTCTCCGGTGCTTGACCTGGGAGAAACTCTGTATGCCCATAAGACTTTCGGAAGCTCTGTAGACCAACTGCTTTTGCTTTCTGCTAGCCGTACTTTTAACGTATGCTTGATAATTTTGTTTACGGCCTCGACTTGTCCATTTGACTGGGGATGATAGGGCGTAGAATAATGTTTCTTGATCCCCCACTTTGTACAGAAATCTCTCAACTCTTTTCCATCAAACTGCGGACCATTGTCTGTCACGATGGTTTGTGGAACTCCAAAACGACAGACAATATTCTTCCAAATGAAGTTGATCATTTTCTGTTGCGTGATTTTCAACATGGCCTCTGCTTCTGCCCATTTTGTATAATAGTCGACTGCCACAACGGCAAATCGAACTCCTCCAACTCCCGCCGGGAAGGGACCAATAATATCCATCCCCCATCTTGCAAATGGCCACGGGCTATAAACTGATACGAGCTGTTGGGCCGGGGTATGAATGTTTGGGGCAAAAATTTGACATTGATGGCAAGTCTTTGCTTTCTTGATTGCATCCTGGCGTAAAGTTGGCCAATAGTAGCCTTGTCTGATAGTTTTGTACGCCAAATCTTGCCCCCCAGTATGATTTCTGCATACTTCGGCATGTATTTCTTCGAGTATTGCTCGTCCTTGCCCCCTAGGCAAACATTTGAGAAGTGGGATTGATATCCCCCTTTTGTAAAGCTGCTCGCCCACCAGAGTATATCTGGCGGCTTGCTTTGTTAGCTTGGTGTTGATAGGCGACCAACAGGGACATAATATTAACATAAAAAATATTAATCTAATAAGATTAAGAAGTCATCAAAAGCAATAATATGGAAGAGGACGAGCAACAGGGACTGCATGACATAGGAGGCGAGCAACAGGGACTAAGGTCCTAATGAAGGAGGCGAGCAACAGGGACAAATACCCATCTGAAGGCGGCGAGCAACCGGTCATAAAGGCCATTACAAAGTAGCGAACAACAAGAACAAGAAGACCCAAGATCTCAACAAGAGGCGAGCAGGCGAGCAACTTGGGTTATAAACCCAACGAAGATGTACAGACGAGTAGCTAGTCACCAAGGAGAGCAGCTGAGTGGTTCCAAAGACCAAGTACAACATTGGGAACTCCAAGAGTCACCAACTTTAGAAATAGTCAATGTGTCTTAACACTTGGACCCATTCATTGGGCAATAGATTAGATGTTGTACAAAAGTCATAACACTTGGCAAAATCCCAATGGCTAAGCCATCAAGATAGTGACACCTAGCCTCTTTGTATGCCTATAAATACCCCTTCATTTGCATGAAGGGAGGAGGATTCTCCCATAATAGAAAAAAGTGCCTAAACTCTTGCAAATTCATTTCTTGAGTATTACTTATCCAAATCTCATAATCTTTGATCTTGTTTGATGATCTTAACTTGAGAAAACAGCCACTAATCATCATAGATTAGAAAAGGTCATCAACAATTGGCGCTAGAGGAAGGGTGCTCGAACCTTCGTTTCACAAAAAAGTCGAAGGAAGGTTGAAGAAGTCCACCGGAATCTGCAAAATCCGGCCGGAATCCGGGAGGAAGCCATCGGAAATCAAGTGTACACATTATTTGAAGCAAAATCATCCATCTATACATTACTTTGAGAGTTTAAATGCATGTGTGTATGAACTAGGGTTTTCAAATCACCATATTCATACAAACAAAGCTAGTAACTCTTACGAAAGGTGTTTGTTGGAGATAAAATCACCCCATTCATTTGCTTACCACTTGTACTTCGGTAACCAAAATGGTTCGATCACAAGAAGAACGACGTTTGAGCACGTCTCCAAGTCGTAGGTCAAAAACTAGGGTTTCGTCTACTGAAGGACATGCACGTACAGTAAAAGCAACTTCGCAAAGAAACGTCCAAGTTACCATTGATACAATCCCGCCGGAAGTGGAAGCTCTTGCTCAAAATCCTGAAGAGCTAGCAAAAACGATTGCTGTTTTACAAGCATTGCAAAGGCGACAAACGGTCGGGCCATCAGGGACGCAGGCGGCGACCAACAGGGCAGGCGAGCAGCGAAACGAAGGAAGAAAAGACGCACGAAATGACGAGGTTGACAGCGAAGAAATCTGTAGGAATAAAGGGAAAGCTCCTTTAAGTGAAAGACTTGGAAGTCGAGGAGAGTCCACTCCGGGGACAGGTGAGGAGTCGAGCAGCGGGGACACAAGAAGTATAAGCCAATATCACACAAGAAGGACAAGATATCACGGAACGCATAGGGAGGATCAACTGAGAGGCGAGGAGCGAGCACCGGGGCAAACACACCATGTTGCTCGCCGCTCAGTACACGAAAGGCTGAGAAGATCAGCCTTTGGGCAATTAGGTCCCAACGGAGCCAGTAACATCGCTAGGCACACCACTCAAGAGAAACGTCCCGTTAGCAAGGGACTGCGTCATGAAGAGGTCATTGAACCCAATCATGACGAACAGCCTTCTAGTGGAAAAACGTCTCCAGATGAGTGGCAAGCTTTGAAGAAAGCGGTGGAAGAGATGCAAAAACAGTTGGAGGAAAAGAAAGGCGACGGATCGACGATGTTGCCATCATCACCCTTATCCCCGGGTATCCTTAATGCGCCGGTACAAAAGAAAGTGCAATTCCCAGCCATTAATTTGTACGAAGGAAATTCAGACCCGAAAGTACACCTGTCCAAGTATACCGATTACATGATATCGGTAAAGGCGTCTGATGCAACTCAATGTCGGAATTTTCCGTTAACTCTTGGTGACGGTCCTCACAGGTGGTTCTCCGCCCTAGCTCCGGGCTCCATCAGTTCGTTCATGCAACTCAGCAAGGAATTCCTATCGCACTTCTCCACAGTCGGATCTTACCTTACGCAGAGACATAGGTTGGCAGATTTGAGGCAAGGAGACGAGGAGTCTGATAGAGCCTTTCTTGAGAGATTCGACAAAGTCCTACTGGAGGGAGAACCAGTAAGTGAGGACACCAAGATAGTGGCGGTTATGGCAGGGCTTAAAAAGGGAACAGATCTGTGGAAGGAAATGCACCTAGCTTTCCCTAAAACTTATTCCGAATTCAGGCACAAGGCTGGTGTATACATCTCGATGCAAGAAACTCTACAGAGAGAGCTGGGAGATAAAGCTGATACCAAGAAATCGGGAAAGAAGTCAGGAGGGGAATACAAGGCCCCTAAGAACATGAAAGTTTTCAGTGAAGGGTCCGAACTGAAGGAGAAGTTGAACCATGTCCTGTCCATATCAATTGAGGCTGTGTACAACAACGTGAAGGATAAAGATATGCTGTCTGAACCACGTAAGATACGACAAGAACGAGGAAAGATGAACCCCAACAAATTCTGTGCATACCATCAGACTATAGGTCACTTCACGAGCGAATGCCGAGATCTCTTGAAACAGTTATGGAGATTTTACGAAGAAGGAAAGTTGTCAGAATTTGTGAAGCGACAGTCGGGAAAGAAACCAAGGGTGGCGATATCCTCCGGCTCGGAAGATGATGAGAGCGACGAACAGCCGAGCAGGAGGGATCAAAAAAGAAAGAAAACGATGACAGCCCCAGCCGAACCCGTCCGAGAAATCCTAATGCTTGAACCATCCGGACCGGTAGGGGGCTGTTCTGATGGTAGACCACTGATGTCTAAAAGAAAAAGAAAAGCAGAGCTGAGGGCGGTAGCTCAAATCAGGGAAGTTGGGGTAAACCAAGCTACTAAAAAGACAGGCGAGTTGGTGTTTTCCGAGAAGGACTTAGACGGCATACTTACCCCACACAATGACTCGCTAATAATCTGTGTCAATATCAAGGGGGCCCGAGTTCACCGTTTGCTTGTGGACACGGGCTCCTACACAAACATCTTGTTCAAAAGCACACTAGATCAAATAGATGATTGTGAGGGGTATGTAAAAGGATGTGATCATAAGATAGTGGGATTCGGAGACGCTGTAACCGTTCCTTTAGGCTTAGTAACGTTATCAGTCGAACTTGTATCGACCGAGAATCCCGAAAGGAGACTGACTAGGATGGTTGAATTCTTAGTCGTAGATCAGCAGTCTGCCTACAACGGGTTTCTTGGTCGACCTTTTATAAATGAATTCAAAGCGGCTGTTTCAACGTACTACTATTGTCTTAAATTCCCAACTTCGAAAGGCCCGGGTACGGTCAAAGGTGATCAAAGAAAAGCCCGAGAATGCCTCCTGCAACTTCAGCCCACTGACAACAGAATATCCGTGATGGACGAGCAGCCGAGCAGCAGGGACGAAGGTGAACCATCCATCCTAGATGAAGTCATGGAGTCCGTCGACACTGAAATGATGGAGGTGGACGACCAGCAGGGCGTGGACGAACAGGAGGGCATGGGCGAACAACAGGGAAGAAAGGCCGTACCCGAACTAAATCAGGCTGAAGACTTGGAGCCAAGACTGGGGGCAGAACCAATGATCAAGGATGAGATCAACTTTGAAGGGCCCATTATCGATCCTCGATGGAAAGACCAAAAAAGGAGAGCAACCCCGGTAGAGGAGTTGGAGGCAATAAGAATTGACCAAAATCGAGAAGACTTGGAATTATTCATTGGATCTGAGCTCCCTGAGCCATACAGATCCAGAATGGAAGAGTTTCTCAAGTCCAATCTCGATGTATTCGCATGGTCACATGCTGATATGGTAGGCATTAGCCCTGAGCATGCCTGTCATAAGCTAAATATCTGTCCAACTAAGAAACCAGTGAGGCAAAAAAGGAGAAAATTTGGGCCCGACAAATATGAAGCATTGGACATAGAAGTGAAGAAGTTACTCGACAATGATCTTATCAAAGAAGCCTTATGTCCTAGATGGGTAGCAAACCCGGTGTTAGTAAAGAAATCAAATGGTACATGGAGGCTATGTATCGACTTCACTGATTTGAATGTCGCTTGCCCTAAAGATAACTTCCCATTGCCTCATATTGACCAACTGGTGGACAACACGGCGGGACACGAGCTCCTTACCTTCATGGACGCATTTGCTGGGTATCATCAAATACCAATGCACCCAGATGACCAGGAGCACACAGCGTTCTACACCAATAAAAACTTGTTATGTTGGAAAAGAATGCCGTTCGGATTGATTAACGCGGGAGCCACGTACCAAAGACTCGTTAACAAAATGTTCGATGAACACATCGGCAAAACAATGGAAGTGTACGTGGACGACATAGTCGTAAAAAGCCCGAGAAAAGAAGATCATTTGGAACACCTCGCACAGACATTTGAGATACTTCGAGCGTATAACATGAAGCTAAACCCAAAGAAAAGTAGCTTCGGGGTACACTCGGGAAAATTTCTTGGGCACCTGGTCAGTCAACGGGGTATTGAGGCGAATCCATCAAAAGTCAAAGCAATTATGGATATGCAACCGCCAAGGTCGGTTAAGGAAGTTCAACGACTAACCGGATGCCTGGCGGCCCTGAACAGATTTATTTCCAGATCTGGAGACAAGTGCCGACCCTTCTTTGATGCCATCAAAAAAGGACATTTCCAGTGGACGAGTAATTGCCAACAAGCATTTGAGCAATTGAAAGAATATCTGAGTGATACTAAGATTCTATCGAAACCCGTCTCTAGAGAAAAACTGTACTTGTATCTAGCCGCATCAGAGGTGGCCATCAGCTCGGTCCTAGTTCGAGCAGAAGGGAAATTTCACTTACCAATTTACTACGTGAGTCAGGCCTTGCATGAAGCAGAGATTAAGTATTCGCCCATGGAAAAGTTAGCCTACGCACTGGTGATGAGTGTGAGAAAGCTAAGGCCGTACTTCTTCGATCATCAGGTGGAGGTCTTAACAACTTTTCCATTAAGGCAAATCTTACAAAGGCCTGACACAGCTGGTCGCCTCCTCAAGTGGTCGCTCGAAGTAAGCCAATTTGGAATAACTTATGCACCTCGAACAGCGATCAAGGGACAAGTGTTAGCCGACTTTATTGTCGAATTAACATTCCCTCAAGATCCGACGAGAGGTCATAATCACCCATGGCACATGTATGTAGACGGATCATCGAATAACACAGCAGCAGGAGCCGGGATAGTGTTGATCAGTCCAGACGAACAAGTATTCACCTCAGCCGTAAGGTTTGAGTTCATGGCAACAAACAACGAGGCTGAGTACGAAGCATTGATAGCCGGGTTACGGTTAGCTCTAGCTGTGGGGGTTCGAAAAGTTCAAATTTATGGAGATTCCCAGCTGATAGTCAACCAAGTCCGTGGGGAATACGAAGCCAAGGATGAAAACATGGTCTTGTACCAAAAAATTGTTGCTCACTTGGCTTCGCTTTTCGAGCAAATTTACACCGAGCAAGTGCCAAGGGACAATAATGCGCAAGCAGATTCACTTGCTCGTTTGGCCACTAGTACAGGACCAGCAAAGCTTTCAGAAGTCACCATCACAAGAATTTCTAACCCGTCCACCGGTGACTATAAGATCAATCAGATCGAAGAAGAATTGACAAAGGATGATTGGAGGACACCGATATATAGATACCTCAAAGATAACACAGTACCTGAAGATTCCCAAGAAGCAGCAAAGGTAGCCAAGCGAGCAGCAAGGTTCACAATCATGGATAACCAACTCTACAAGAGAGGATTTTCACTACCCCTATTAAAATGCCTAGCAAGGGGGCAAGGTCAGGAAGTTCTGAAAGAAATACACGAAGGAGTATGCGGAAATCACGCAGGGGGGCGGGCACTGGCATACAAAACAGTAAGGCAAGGTTACTACTGGCCAACTCTGTTACAAGACGCAATCAGAATTGCAAAAACATGTCACAGGTGCCAGCTGTTCGCTCCCAACATCCATAAGCCGCCAACTGAGCTGATTTCGGTAAATAGTCCATGGCCGTTCGCAAAGTGGGGAATAGACATCATAGGACCTTTCCCAACGGGAAAAGGGAATGTCAGATTTGCAGTGGTAGCCGTGGACTATTACACGAAATGGGCCGAAGCTGAAGCACTAGTAACGATAACACAAGAGAAAATGATCAATTTTATCTGGAAAAGTATAGTGTGCCGGTTCGGAGTTCCACAAGCAATAGTGACAGACAATGGAAAGCAATTTGAAGGGAAGAAGATAAGAGATTTCTACAAAAAATGGGGTATCAAGAAGTTTTTTTCAACACCATATCATCCACAGTCTAACGGACAAGTCGAGGCAGTTAACAAGATAATCAAGCATATCCTCAAAATCCGTCTGGGGGATAAGAAAGGCAAGTGGTCGGAAGAACTGCCCGAGGTACTTTGGGCATATAGGGTATCACATAGAACAAGCACTGGAGAAACACCATTTACTATGGCATTCGGTACAGAAGCAGTCATACCTATAGAGCTCAAAATACCGACTGAGAGGGTAGCCGAGTTCAATAAACAGGAAAACAACAAGGCACTAGCTGCAGAGATGGATTTGATCGACGAAAAAAGAATCTCAGCAGAAATAAAAAACGAGATATACAAAAGAAGGATTGCAAGGTACTACAACTCACAAGTAAAAGTCAGGGAATATGAAGTCGGGGATCTGGTGCTCCGAAAAATCTTAGCAACACCTCCAGGTGTATTTGGACCGACTTGGGAGGGCCCATTCAAGATAACTCAAAAGTGGCACAACGGCACATATGATCTCGAAGACATGGAAGGCAACTCGGCCCAATACACCTGGAACACGGCTTTGTTGAAGAAATATTATCAATAATTAGGAAACCAATGTAAAGTTTTTTATAGACTATCGTGTCGTTTATATTTTTGTAAGGTGTAAGATCAATAAAATCTTCACACTTTTTGGCAAGATTTGTAAGTAGATAAATGATTGTTCAGTGAATTATGCACGTAAAAAATCAAAGAGGCATCAAAGCTCAATTGTTCGCCAAGAAGAAAAACTGCTCGCCGGAGGACAAGCAGGTGTTGAAAGCACAAGTCCAAAAGGAGGCGAGCAATAGGGTCCATGAAACTCAGAAGCCCACCTGATCGCCCCATCACACGAAGTTGCTCGCCCAAGATACTAAATGCATAAAGCACAAGTATAGTGGAGGCGAGCAACAGGGCACATGCTAATACATAGTTGCTCGTTCCAAAGCTAAAGGCACTTACGCACAAACATAGCAAGGGGCGAGCAACAAGGCATAGAAAGAAGCATGATAAGGGGTTAAGTTCTTAAAAGAACAAAATAGACCCATACATGAACAACATGCATAAATTTGCAAGGAAAAGTATTTTACTTTCAACTTAAGAAAGAAATACTTAAGCAAAAAATAATTAAAGGGCAAATAAGAGGTGAACAACAAAATAAAAGTGCAATTCTCATTCATTAGCATCAAAAAATTACAGAAGATGAGCGTACAACCATCATCCTACTACATCAGCTAGACAAAAAAGAAACTAAGCCTAAGTCTCGGGAGCTGGCGGAGCAGGTGGCACCGAAGGATCTTGGGAAGAAGGAGGAGGTAGAACATCTTGCACAGTGACCCCGGGGACCTGCTGTTCGCCTACTGCTGCAGAAGAGCTTGTTTCACCAAGAGGATTAGGGAGAAGGGGACCCAGAGCTTCAAAGATATTCATGTCCCTGTCCGCCTCCACTCTCTCCCTGGGGGCCACAACACGAACATCGTCTTTGAAGATGTCTAAGTTAACCCCCATCTCTCCTAGGTCGGCTACCGGGATCTCAAAGCCGGGTGCTGGAGGGTTTTCAGTGACGTAATCCGTGAAGTCCTTTATGGTCGAAGTCATCACGTCTAGACCGTTATCCAAAGCGTACTTCACGTTTCTTACACTATCAGCATATGCACAGATATACCCAAGATTGGTATTATCGGTAACGTCCTGTACATAAGTGGTGTAAGAAATGGCACGCTTGTTCTTCTTCTCCAGCTGGTCGACGTGGACCTTCAACGACTCCACTCTTTCCACCAGACCCACCCGCTCGGTCTCCAGGACTTGTAAAC
Organism: Ballota nigra; assembly: GCA_947034835.1. Taxonomy (NCBI): domain Eukaryota; kingdom Viridiplantae; phylum Streptophyta; class Magnoliopsida; order Lamiales; family Lamiaceae; genus Ballota; species Ballota nigra. The sequence continues at coordinate 6,572,834 of OX344721.1, read as the reverse complement.
GATCAGTGGCGACACCTAAATCCAGTCTAAGCTTCACCTGAATGATTTCCTCGCCAGTCTTGGTCCACGAGCGGGGAACATATTCCATGGCTCTGCGGACGTGGGAGTCCTTAATCTCGTGGGGTGCCGGAGGGGACTTCACACAGCTAAACTGGTGAAGTACTTTTAAACGACCAGGATAGTCGTTTTTCCGGTACCTGTTTGAAGAAGAAAGCTGTCAGAAAACTAAGTCAAAGGAATAAACAATTGAACTGAATAAGAAGATACTCACTCCCGCATTTTCACGGGGTCGTAGCCCAGGTACGAGTTGTCAGGGGATGAACTCCTGCCCTGACCGGCGATCATCGCACCGATAACTTGTTGCTCAGTCACCTCCTCCACCGGCGAGGAGCGAGCAGTAGATTTACCCACTTGGGAAGAGCCTTGCCCTTTTGTCCGCTTAGCACGGTCATCTCCCTTGCGAGGAGCAGTTTCCTTGGCAAGTCGTTTCTTGCCCCTCGTGTCTTGGGGAGGCGGCGGAGAGCGAGCAGGAGGGCGGGGAATGGGGGCAGGAGCCTGAGGAACAGGGGGAGGAGCCTGGGGAGCTTCTTCTTCCTCCTCGTCTGCTTCAGCTCTAAGTCTGATCAAGGAAGTACAAGGGTCAAACTTTTTCTTCCTTGAAGGTTGATTGGCTACCATTTGCTTAACCCGACGTGCGAGTAAATAATAGCTTTCAGGAATGGGAGGAACAGCGACCGTTACCCTTTGAGCTGAAGACAACACAAAAATTATCAGTAAAATTGGCAAGTAGAACTTGTCCTAGACGATCAGCAGGGCCTAGGCGACCAGCAAGACCTAGGCGACCAGCAAGACCTAGGCGACCAGCAGGGCCTAGGCGAACAACAGAGCAAGAGTGAATAACAGGAGATATGGGAAAAGTAATAAGTAATGCTTACCCTCAGGGACCTCTGCTTGTGCTTCCAAATGGTGAGCACTAGTGATAAATTGAGCGTGCTTGCGGAGATGTGCTTGAGAGAGATGTTCGACACTCCGATCTTTAGCGTCCCGAAGAGAAATCAACGCAAGGACGTATAGAAACTCTTCACTCAAATCTGGATGCCCCCACCTCAGGATACGCGGACCTGCAAAAACAAAGAAAAAGATTAAAATTAGTTCACCTGAAAGTTCGATGAACTGAGATTTAAAACCTACGCCGAATTTCGCCGAAATGCGTAGGAGAGTCTATACGCCCCGGTCCTCCCAAAAAATCGGAGGACGCCCGCCAATCGCCGCCAATATAAAAGAATTGCCTGTGCCAACCCTTGACCTTGTTGGGCACTCCTTCAATTAGCTTAACGCCACTACGGGCTTTGAGGTAATACCAACCAAGCCCTTCTTCATGAACAGCCGAAGAGATAGTCAGTGCGTAGTGTATCTCCGTCGTGCTGATCTTATTCCGGTACCCCTCCAACCCGAAAAGGGTAATAAAAGACAGCAAAGTACTCCAACCGTTAGGAGTAATCTGAGTGATTGCCAGGTTTATATCCTTCAGGAATTGCCCGATCACAGGATGTAGAGGGAGAGGGAACCCCGAGTTAAGTATGTCGAGGTTGATAGCAGTGCAACCTGGAGGTGGGTCGTCAGCTCTTTCTCCTGGTTGGGGGGCATACAAATGGATATCGTACGGAATACGATAGCGAGACCGTATCCGAATTAAATCATCCTCTAGAACCGCGCTGGCTACCTTACTCGCTGTGTATGGCGATGGACGAGTTTCCATAATAGGTCGAGCGAGAGTGGGGAAAGTCTTATGATACTTATTGGCGTAGTCAATCCAATCTTGTCTTCGGACCACGACTTTAGGGATAAGAGACTCGGGCATTGGCCTTGAAACGGGAAAGTTTATCTCTCGAAGAAATTCCCATGTAACTCCCACTTGCTCGCCCCCTGATCCAGTTGCTCGCTGTTCGCTCCTTGCCTGGTGCTCGCTGCTCGCTCCCATTTCTTCAGGAAGACTCATCCCGTCTATTTCAGCAGCGACATCGGAAGAATCTTCACCCAAGTCCGAGTTAGTCCCCTCTCGAGCCGAGGAGCGAGCAACAGGGCCTTGGACGTCCTGCTCGCCCGAGCTTTCCACAGCATAGAATGAATCAACGGAGCGAGCAACAGAGCTCGCCTCAGAGCCCGTCTCTTCATCAACGAGCAGGGTCCTAGGGTTTTGCCCAACTGCTCGCCGGAGCGAACGGCGAGGAACAGGGACTGACGGTTCATCTTCCATGGGCCTTTTTCCCAGATTTCGCCCAACAAATTCAACATAAGGCGTATTGCTTGAGGAAGGTGACGTCATCTTCGAAAATTTTTGAAATTTTTTTGAAAAATTCCCGTACAAATCAAACGATGAAGTTTGATCAAGGAGTGGAAGATCACGATGGCAGCACGGCGGCGACACGGCGGCGGTACGGCGGCGATGTGGCGGCGGAAATGACGGAATAGCAAAAAGAAGAACGAAATTTGCAAAATCGAAAGAAAAATGCAAGTAATAACAAGAGTAAACAAGAAAAATCAAAGGATTTACCTTTGACTTGGATGAAATTGGCTGAAAGATCAAAGAAAACAGTGAAAAGAAAAGCTCGAAAACTCTTCAATGGCGGTTTGCTTGTGAAAGAACGAAAAAGAAAGAAAATGGAAGGGGGGAGCTATTTATAGATATGGATTCGGGTGCAGGAGTGAGGAAAATGAAAAATTGAGGCCCCTAGTTGCAATTATAGGAGCGCACGCATGGGCAGACTGCGTCGCTTCGTATTCCGTGCCTCGGGAAGCGAAACGACGCAAGTCCAAAGGTCGTTCCATGCTGCTCGCCTCTGGGAGTCCCTCGCTGATCGCCTCCCAGAGTTCCCGCCTAAATGTTTGAAAACCTGCTGCCCGCTCCCTATATAGAAGTAACTCACTTTCCCCGTTGCTCGCCTCCTTTTGGATAACACAACCTATCCTATAGTTTGACAAAAAGGATAAAATCTATCCTTATATGCCAAACTAGGGGGCATTGTTGATAGGCGACCAACAGGGACATAATATTAGCATAAAAAATATTAATCTAATAAGATTAAGAAGTCATCAAAAGCAATAATATGGAAGAGGACGAGCAACAGGGACTGCATGACATAGGAGGCGGGCAACAGGGACTAAGGTCCTAATGAAGGAGGCGAGCAACAGGGACAAATACCCATCTGAAGGCGGCGAGCAACCGGTCATAAAGGCCATTACAAAGTAGCGAACAACAAGAACAAGAAGACCCAAGATCTCAACAAGAGGCGAGCAGGTGAGCAACTTGGGTTATAAACCCAACGAAGACGTACAGACGAGTAGCTAGTCACCAAGGAGAGCAGCTGAGTGGTTCCAAAGACCAAGTACAACATTGGGAACTCCAAGAGTCACCAACTTTAGAAATAGTCAATGTGTCTTAACACTTGGCACCCATTCATTGGGCAATAGATTAGATGTTGTACAAAAGTCATAACACTTGGCAAAATCCCAATGGCTAAGCCATCAAGATAGTGACACCTAGCCTCTTTGTATGCCTATAAATACCCCTTCATTTGCATGAAGGGAGGAGGATTCTCCCATAATAGAAAAAAGTGCCTAAACTCTTGCAAATTCATTTCTTGAGTATTACTTATCCAAATCTCATAATCTTTGATCTTGTTTGATGATCTTAACTTGAGAAAACAGCCACTAATCATCATAGATTAGAAAAGGTCATCAACACTTGGCAGCTTCAAAAGGGTTGTTTGGTTTTTCTCCACTTTTCAGATATTTGACTATATTTGTTCTCCAGTCTTCTTCTTCACTTGCTTGTTCATCAAGTTGGTTGACATTATAACTTCTTGTTGATGGATTATTCATCTTCGTAATTATAATGTCTGCCAACTCTGCTGGTCCCTCACTTGTTGCTAGTCGGGCCAACGCATCTGCTTGCGTGTTGCTTGTCCTTGAAATTTGTTCAATGAAGACTTGTTCTAACAAGGACATCAGGTAAGCAACAATTCGCTGATACTCGATCATGTGATCGTCTTTCGCCTCGTATTCACCTCGGACTTGGTTCACAATCAATTGTGAGTCGCCAAATATTTGTAAACGTCTAACACCTACCGCAAGAGATAGGTGGAGACAAGCAATAAGAGCTTCGTACTCAGCTTCGTTGTTGGTGGCCATGAAACCAAATTTGATTGCCGAGGTGAATACTTGTCTGTCTGGACTAATTAGAACTACTCCTGCCCCCGAGGCTATGTTGGTTGAAGATCCGTCAACGTAAAGATGCCAGGGGTGGTCAAGTTCTCTCATCGGATCTGGTGGGAAGGTTAGTTCGATAATAAAGTCGGCTAACGCTTGCCCTTTGATCGCTGTTCGAGGAGCATAGGTCACCCCGAATTGGCTAATCTCTAGTGACCACTTTAATAGGCGACCAGCTGTGTCTGGGCGATGGAGAATTTATCTGAGTGGGAAAGTTGTTAACACTTCAACTTGATGATAAAAAAAGTATGGTCGTAACTTCCTTACACTCATGACAAGTGCGTACACCAGTTTCTCAGTTGGAGAGTATTTGATCTCCGCGTCGTGTAAAGCTTGACTGACGTAGTAGATTGGTTGATGAAATTTGCCGTCTTCTCGCACCAGAATAGAACTGATGGCTACTTCTGATGCTGCTAAGTATAAATATAGCTTTTCTCCTGGGACAGGTTTTGATAGGATTTTAACATCTCCCAGATATTCTTTGAGTTGGTCGAACGCCTTTTGACAGTTGTTAGTCCATGTGAACTGTCCTTTATTGATTGCTTCAAAGAATGGACGGCATTTGTCCCCCGATCTGGATATGAACCGATTCAATGCTGCTAGGCATCCCGTAAGCCTTTGCACTTCTTTTATTGAACGTGGTGGTTGCATATCCACGATTGCTTTAACTTTTGTTGGAATGGCTTCAATCCCTCGTTGACTAACAAGATGGCCCAGAAATTTTCCTGAATGAACTCCGAAACTGCTCTTCTTCGGATTCAGCTTCATGTTGTAGTGTCGAAGGATTTCAAACACCTGGGTCAAATGTTGAAGATGGTCTTCTCTTCGGGGGCTTTTGACTACGATATCGTCCACATAGACTTCTACCGTATCACCAATTTGTTCGTCGAACATCTTGCTCACCAACCTCTGGTATGTTGCTCCAGCATTGATGAGGCCGAAGGGCATTCTCTTCCAACACAACAAGTTTTTGTTCGTATAAAATGCTGTGTTCTCTTGATCGTCTGGATGCATTGGAATTTGATGGTACCCGACAAAAGCATCCATGAACCTGCAGTGCTGTCCACCAACTGGTCAATGTGAGGGAGTGGAAAGTTGTCCTTCGGGCATGCTGCATTTAGATCTGTAAAGTCTATGCATAGCCTCCAGGTCCCGTTTGGTTTCCTTACAAGGACTGGGTTTGCTACCCATTGTGGACAGAGTGCCTGTCGGATCAAGTCATTGTCTAGCAACTTTTTTACTTCTTCGTTCAAAGCTTGATACTTGTCTGGGCCATACTTTCTTCGTTTTTGATGAATTGGCCTTTTTGCTTGATTGATGTTGAGCTTGTGACAAGCATGTTTTGGATCTATTCCCACCATGTCTGCATGAGACCAAGCAAAAACATCTAGATTTTTGCTGAGGAACTCTTTCATTCGGGACCTGTAAGGCTCAGGGAGCTCAGATCCTATGTATAACTCGAGATCCGGGTTTTCATGATTAACTTTAAACGCCTCCAGCTCTTCAACTGGAGTTGCTCATCGTTTTTGTCCTTTCCACCGAGGATCAAGTATTGGTCCCTCAGAGTTGAAATCATTTTCGATGTTCATTGGCTCTGCCCCCAAGCGGGGATCCAGATCATCTGTTGGCCCTGATTCGTTGTTGTTAGTCAACACCTAGCCCTCCAAGCTATCAGATGAATGTTGCTCGTCACCACTCCTTTGTTGTTCGTCAAGATGATGTTCCTCCTGGGTGGTAATGAGTTGTTCGTCCAACACCTGCTCGTCAAGATGTTGTTCGTCAGTGTCCATGTGGTCTTCCTCTATGTCCACCATGTTCTCCAGTATTGATGGTTCATCAGCAGGATAGCTAGTTGTGGCTTCCATCATGGATACTGATACATGTTTGGCCTGCAACTGTAAGAGACATTCCCTGGCCTTTCTTTGATCTTCTTTGATAGTACCTGCTCCACTTGCTGTTGGGAATTTCAAACAATAATGGTAAGTGGAACATGCAGCTTTGAATTCATTTAAAAAGGGTCGACCAAGAAACCCGTTATAAGTTGAATCCTGGTCTACAACCAAGAAGTCAACCATTCTTGTAATATTTTTCTCGGGTTCGTTGGCCGTTACAAGTTGTACTGCTAAAGTAATTATTCCCAATGGATCCGTTACAGTATTTTCGAAGCCTATTATTATGTGAGTCGTATCCCGGATATAGCCCGAATAATCTCCAAGATGATCGAGCGTCTTTTTGAATAGGATGTTGGTGTAGGCTCCGGTGTCCACCAACAATCTGTGGACTCGTATTCCCATAATTTTTGCGCATATTACGAGCGAATCGTTGTGCGGAGTTAAGATTTCTTCCAAGTCATTTTCGGTAAAGGTCAGTTATGCTGTCTGCATGATAGATGGTTTGACCCCCATTTCTTGGACTTGATCGATCGCTCGTAGCTCAGCTTTTCTTTTCCGGTTGGAGATTGGCGGTCGTCCATCAGAACACCCTCCTGCGGGGCCTGCAGATTCCATCATGTATAAGTCCTCTAACGGACGAGCAGGAATGGTAGGAACTGGTCGTGCTGGTTTATTGTTCTTCTGAGGTTGATCATCTTCGTCCTCAGAATTGTTCTCCTGGACTTCATTCCCGGGTTGTCTTTTGACAAAGTCGGAGAACTTTCCATCCTCGTAGAAACGCCATAGCTGTTTGAGCAAATCTCTACATTCACTTGTAAAGTGTCCCACGCTTTGATGGTAGGCACAATACTTGTTAGGGTTGAGTTTGCCAGTGTCTTGGCGAATTTTCCGGGGAGGGGAGAGCAACTCCTTATCCTTCACATTTTCATAAACAGTATCGACTGACACTGTTAGCACTTGGTTCAACTTTTCTTTGAGTTCTGTCCCTTCAGTGAACACCTTCATGTTTTTAGGGACTCGATAGCTTGTTGCACCAGGTTTCTTGTTGTTCTCCTTGGGATCAGTTTTGTTCTCCCCCAAGTTTGATTGCAAAGCCTCCTGCATGGAAACAAATATGTCGGCTTGATTCCTGAATTCGGCATAACTTCTTGGGCACTTCAGACATACTTCTTTCCATAGTTTTGATCCTTTCTTCAACCCGGCCATAACGGCAACGATTTTCGTGTCCTCACTGACGGGTTCACCTTCTAACAATACCTTGTCGAACCTTTCCATGAATGCCCGATCTGACTCATCGTCATTTTATTTTAGGTCCGACAATCGATGTTTCTGGGACAAGTATGATCCCGCCGTTGAGAAATGGGAAAGGAATTCTCGACTCAGTTGAGTGAAAGAGTGGATAGATACTGGTGGCATCGCCGAAAACCACTTGTGCACCCGATCCCCCAAAGTTAAAGGGAAATTTCGGCATTGAGTGGCGTCGCTGGCTCCCACCGAGACCATATAATCCGAATACTTTGTAAGATGAACTCTGGGATCAGCAACACCGTCATACTGTATGCTTGCCGGGAACTGGACCTTCTTCTGAATCGGGGCTTTCAGAATGACAGGTGATAGTGGTGAGGATGGCAAACTAGTTGTCCCCACACCTCTCTGTTGGTCCAATTGTCCCTGCATGTTCTCCACTGCCCTTCTTAAACTTGATAGCTCATCCAAAGATGCCCCCTGACTTGGAGGCTGTTCGGCGAGCAAAGGTACCAACCTTTCTGCTCGTCGCAGTCCCTCACTTGGAGTGGGCAACTCCTGGAGCTATTTTCTAGGGTTGCTCGCCGAATTTGGCCCTAGACGCCTGAAGGCAGATTGAGAGAGTCTCTCATGAATTGATGGGCGTGGTTGCTCAAATGTTGCTCGCCCGCGCTCAGCTTCCTGGCGAGCAACTTTCTCCTGTTGCTGGGGTTGGCCAAGTCTGTCTTGGGCACTGGAGCGGGTTGTTCCGTGGCTCGACATTGTTGTTCGCCCGCGAGCAGATTCAGCCTGGCCCTCTCTTGGTTCGACCATCTTAGCTTTGCCTTTATCCCGCCTGACCTGGGCACTGTTCACTTCATGTTGTTTGCCCCTGGTTGACCTAGCCCTAACAACTTCCACGGGTCTGTCCTTAGGCCTCACTAGTGAAGGCCTATTCTGATCTTGTTGTCTCTGTAGAGCCTGGAGAGCAGCAATGGTTTTTTGGCTAATTCGTTAGGGTTGTTCGTCAGGGCCTCCATTTCAGGTGGGAGGTTATGGGTTATGGCCGTGTGTTGTGATCTATTCACATGTCTAGGATCACGATCCTGGTGGTCGGCCGACGAGGCTCGGGTGGGAGACGCTCTCCTTGACAAGCGTGACGCTTGGGTTTCTTTGGATTGAGGCATTCCGAATTAATTTGTCTTAATTCTTATGATGAAGAACACCAAGAACACTTTTGTTTAAATCTTCAAATATTTCTTGAGGTTTTCTTTGAATCTTCAAGTTTTCAGCTTGAAGTTCTTGAGTAATCACACTAATTCGAAGGTTCGACCCTTCTTCTAGCACCAATTTGTTGGTGATCAATTTTTATCGGATGTATTAGTGACTGTTTAAGTTCGGTTTAAAGATCATCAATCAATTACGTGTGATTGGTTACCACCGTAAATGGTAAATCGAAGGTTCGGGTTATGAACTTGTAAGTGTGAAAGTCGAAATCGTAATAATTTCGTATGTGTGTACGTTTAGGTGTATTAGTATGTGTTTTGGGAGTGTTTATGAATTTGAACTTGTATTTCTTAAGCTGGAGAACAACTATTTATAGAGACTAGCAAGCATGAGGTGTCTATGACTCTTGGTCTCCCTAGCCTGTATGCTTGACATGTGTCCTTTGACCTTATCTAAGCTGAATCTTAGTTACAAAGTCTTCTTTGGTCTTATCTCGTACTTCATTGTTGTTCGCCCAGGTCGGCTTAGCTGATCCCGGATGGTTTTTTCATAAAAGTTGTTCGCCTTTTGAGTACATGGCTCAGAAGTTGTTCGCCTTTGTGTTTTACACAGATTGGCGTTGGGATCTTGATCCTTTGTTCATCGATATGCACCTCTTAGGTTGGTAGATGCACCACATTTTATCAATGTTGCTCGTCATCAGTGACTTAGCAGAATGTTCATCTCTAGTCTTGGGCCTTCAAACCTGTTCGCCTATAAACTGTTCGTCTTTGTAGTTGTTCATCAGTTTATGCACTCCCTGGATTGATTTATGCACTCCGACTTGATTTCCTTTGTTGATCATCTTTGATTTGGAGTTGATTCCTCGTAATCCTTATTAAGTCTTTAATTCTTGTTCGCCATTCATTGATTTATGTTCGCCTATCAACATGAAAGTTATTCTGGAACGTCCCAAAAAGGAAAGTATGAAAGTTATTAGGGGATGGATGGAGTATTACAGATCTACTATCGTTAAATTAATGATTGTAATAAATCCATAAAATAAAGGGTTAAGATGAGTTTATGGCCACTTTTGGGCTTTTGAGGGTGAGTCTCTATAAATAGAAGGTCACCCCCCATTGTAAGGGTACACATTTTCCCTCACTCATCATATATGCAAAAAGCTCTCATTCAATGGAAGAAAGTTTTTCCCCTATCATTCTTGGTCGATTACATTGATTGTTTGTCGGGTATAACCCAAATAGCCACAATACATTTACTCTTATGAAAATGTCTGTCAACAATTTGGCCCTGAAAGGAGGGTCGAATTCATGTTCATCTCGATGGATGAACACGAAGATCTTCTCCTCAAAAATAAAAAATTAAATTCCACAAACCAAGAACCGGTTAAACACAAATCATCCAAGAAATTCATCATATTTTTTCAACCTATTTCAACCCATTTTCAATAATCAACACCCATTCGAATCAAAATCATCCAAACGAAATTTCAATAAACCCATTTCCAATCCTATTTACAGCAAGAAAGCTTTGTAGCTACCAAAAAAAAAAAAAAAAAGATGACAGAGTTCCAGCGAGGCTCGCAAAGCTTTCCGCTACCTCCGCCGAACCGCCGCTCTCTCATTAACATCGGAGCCTCCGTCGTCTCCACCTGGAACCGCACTTCCTCTATCGGCGCCAGGGCCACCGCCCCTCCCCTTTTCTCTCACAACGGGGTGTCGCGTCGGCACCGTCGCGACCCGAGCCCAGCCGCCGCGCCATCACCACCGTAGATTCGCTCCATGGCCGTGTTGTAGATTTTTCAAGCAAAACCAATAGTTTCTGCTTTGAATCCTCCGCTGGCAGCTTCGGTAATTACGTCAGCCTTTCCCCTGTATCTTCAATTTGCTTTTGATGTGCTTCCCAATGCATGTTGAAAAGTCAACAGTCCTCTGACAAAATCGATCCGCGTGCCACCGCCTAGCCGTCGCCATCGGTCACAGCCCGACAGGATCTCCAGTAACAGATCGAGCCCGCCACGAACGCCGCTGCCAATGGCTGCAATCACAGCCTTCACGGCCTACCCGCTCCGCCCTTCGTGGACCACATGTGTCCTCTCCGCGGCGGCCCGTTTCCTCCCCGCATCGCACACAGTCTCCCCATATAGCAGCCCTCGCCGCCCCTCGCGGCCGCAGCCAGCACCGCCTCCACCTTCAGCGACACAGCCCGACGCGACTCCCCACAACCCGCGGCCTTCCCGCACAGCTGCGCCACCTCGATGACCACCAGGCGCTACACTGCGTAGCGCGCGACCTCTCGCAGAGCCGCCGCCCAACACGACCAATCTACTCGCAGCCCGACCTCCAATCTCAGTCGCGGCTCCCCGAATCACCCCAACCTTCGCCGCTCACCATTGCGGCCACACCGCTCCGCCTAGCTCTCGCCGCTCACTGTCGCGGCCTACCCAAAACCGCCAGTCCCAACCCGCGACCGCAAATCGCCACTGCACGCGATATCCCCGCAAGTTGCCGCCGCCAAGCGCGGCCTACCCGCGCCTTCCTGCGCTGCCCCGCGGCCTACCCGCAAACTCCGGCCACAAATCGCCTAATCGCTTCTCCTCCCCGCTGCCCGACCGAGTCAACACGAGCACCCACCATGTAAATCCCTATTTGGATGCTGGGCCCTTGTTAATATTTAATAAGTGGACCTTTTATTAAGTTAAAACCAACTGGGCCTGGCTATCTTTCCGCTGCTGGGCCAAAATATATTTGACAAAATTGGGCTTTTTTATTCATTCTGTTGGGCCATCTTTCAAAATTCAAAATGAGACTATTGGGCCAAGGATATTTGGGTTTTGGGGCAGAATTAGCAGTCCAAAAAAAAGTTACAGCAGCTCCGGGATGAGCATTCAGAGTCTCTTCATCAACGAAAAATCTACGGGCAGTCCTTTGCCCACTCACATCAGGTTTATTTCGATAACTTGCTTTTAATATATATCACAACTCGCAAATTTTCATATTAATTAAAAGCGGGGGCATATATTCATATTTTGAAATTATTTTGGGAATTATAAATCAAAAAGTAAAAAATGATCCCGATAAATTAAAAAGCGGGGGCGTATATACTCGTATTTCAAAAATTCAAAGCGGGGGAAATTTTTGAAATGTAATTTTCATTTGATATTTCCTTTTGATATATATCGCAACTCATAAGTTTTCACATACATTAAAAGCGGGGGCATGGATATACATATCCTAAGATCATTTTGTGATATAAAAAATAAATTATTTAACACTGAGTATAATTAAATACAGTCAGTTATTTAAAATTTCAAGTATAACTTCGTAAAATTGTTGAGGTTGTTCACCGAATACATAACTCAATATTTAAAAATGGTCATACCTTTCGACTGCAAACATTAATCCGCCTTCTCGGCGTTGATTAGTCCGCCTTTTAGGCATTGACGTTCCACCTGGATTGACGAAGTAATCCGCCTTCTCGGCATTGATTAGTCCGCCTTTTTAGGCGTTAACGTATTGATTAGTTCGTCTTCACCAGCATCAACTAATCTATTTATCGAGTTAATCCGCCTTCTGGGCGTCGATTAGTCCGTCTTTCAGACGTTGACATTCCGCCTGGATTGGCGAAGTAATCCACCTTCTCGGCGTTGATTAGTCTGCCTTTTAGGCATCAACATTTTGTCTGGATTGACAAGGTAATCCCCATTCTAGGTGTTGACGTGTTGTTTAGTCCGCCTTCACCGGCGTCAACTAACCTATTTCATCAGGCGATCCGTTACTCGGCCTTGACTAGTTCGCCTTCACCGGCGTCAACTAATTCACCTCTCGATGTGGATCCAGTCCGCATTTTAGGCGTTGACTTTCCATCTTAATGGGCGAGGTGTTGTTTAGTTCGCCTTCACCGGCATCAACAAATCTGTTTATCGGCGTTGATTTGTCTGTCTTAACGGAATCAACCAGTCCGCCTTCACCGGCATCGACTAACCCGCATCACTTTTGCCCGCTTGTGGCCATAATATATCACGTCTTGAATGCTTTGTTTAATCAATTAATCTATTGTTAATTCAATCTCGTATTTGTGAAGTCGCTGCCCATCATCGGCCAAAGCACTTCACTAGTTTTTCATTGGTTAATCAATTCATAGATTGTTAATTCAATCTCGTATTCGTGAAGTTGCTGCCCGTCATCGACCAAAGCACTTCACTAGTTTTTCATTTGTTAATCAATTCATCGATTGTTAATTCAATCTCGTAATCGTGAAGTCGTTGCCCATCATCGGCCAAAGCGCTTCACTGGGTTTTCATTGGTTAATCATTTCATCGATTGTTAATTCAATCTCTGCTCATCATCGGTCAAAGCGCTTCACTAGTTTTTCATTAGTTAATCAACTCATCGATTATTAATTCAATCTCGTATTCGTGAAGTCGCTGCCCGTCATCGTCCAAAGCAATTCACTAGTTTTTCATTGGTTAATCAATTCATCGACTGTTAATTAAATCTCGTATTCGTGAAGTCGCTGCCCGTCATCGGCCAAAGCGCTTCACTAGTTTTTCATTGGTTAATCAATTTATCGATTATTAATTCAATCTCGTATTCGTGAAGTCGCTACCCGTCATCGGCCAAAGCACTTCACTAGTTTTTCATTGGTTAAATCAATTCATCGATTGTTAATTTAATCTCGTATTCGTGAAGTCGCTGTCCATCATCGATTGGTTAATCCATGTGTTATGAGTTTGATAATCCTTCACATGTTAATTTAACCCAAGAGCATTATGATCTGACTTATTTTGATAGGGATAAAGAGAGGAAATTGAAGGATGAAGAAGTGAAAAAGGTGGACGTGGTCCAGCTCGAGAGAAAAGGAGGAGTTAAGAAGAAAAAGTTCAAATTCAAGAACCTGTTTGGTAAGACTCCTCCTGAAAAGAGTGAGAAAGAATTGAGACGCCCACCGTCTGAGGTGAAAAAGAAAGATGGGAATAGAGCAAAGAACTTAGACACCTTCTCTTATGAGAGTAATGGAGGTATTTTTTAGTATCATGTCCCATAAGCTCCTTTGAGCTTGGTCCGGCATGAGGACCTTAAAAATAGCACTGCGTGGGAGGCAACCCACTTTTATTTATTTTTAGTGTTTTATTATGTTATTAGGGTGCTGTTGAGTCGTACGTTTAACCTCGTACTTGAGAGTTTATTTTGTAGGCTTGTCTCGAAGGAGTGCCAAATAAGTGGAGATTGAAGGAACTCAAGCAAGGGAGTGTGCAACGTTGTTGAGAGAAACTAAATTATTTGGTTGAGGTAACCCACAACCCCAAACTTAGACCTCTTCGCAAGGTCGAAGTTTTGGGGGATGGAGTTTTTTTATGTTTCTTGTTACATTGCACCGGAGCACCCCTATCTTTGAGTGTGTTTGGTTATTTGGTGCCTTGAGATGCTCCTTGGGGTGATTTTGATCTGATTCGTTGTTGCTTATTTCATGCCTATCAATCAGCTTATGCTTACTTATTGCTATCTTTGAGTATGATATGATGAGTTGGTGATTTGTAGATTTGAGTTAGGGACTATATTGTGTGAGTATGGGAATGAAAGTTGATTTGAGAGAGAACTAGTATACTTACAAGTTTTCTTTTTGAGTGCTTGTGTGATGAGAGTGAGAATTCACTAGGACTAGCATAGATGTGAAAGCTGTGAGATTTGAGCCTTATGAGATTTTGATGCATCACTTGATCTCTTCGTTTGTGAGTGGATCGTCACCTTAGAGGATGCTAGAACTTTTGTGTGCTCTTGCTTCTTGATTGTGTCTAGTTTGATATGCCGAATGTGATCTTAGGCCATCTTTGATTTGAATGAGTCACTTAGCCTAAATTTTCCTTACCATTGACATTTGTCTCTTGTTAGCCCGTTTGAGCCTTAGCCTATTTTATTTGCTAGCACATTTTAAACACTATTCCGATTCCTAAGCCTTTTTGTCCCAATTTGAGTGGAGAATAGGAAAAGTGTGAGTGTGAAGGGATTGATTTGAGTTGAGAAAAGGAATTATGATGGTTGAGTGGTGATAAAATAAGGGTGTGAATGAGATTTGAGTTGTGGGAAAGAAAAAGATTGAGAATGAGCAAAAGAAAGAAAAAAAAAAGAGCTCATGTGTTTGTGAAAAAAAAAGTGAAGTGATTGAGAAAAGTGAAAAAAATGAGAAAGAAAAAAAAATTGAAGTGTTGAGAGTGTTGGAATTGAAAGTGTGTTTATTGAATATGCTTGAAGTAGTCTGTTCCTAATCTCGAAGTACCGAAGTTTGATTTTTCTATTCTCAATTCACTTTAGTCACTCACCTATATTATTATCCCACCTGTCCAAAGAGCCTACATTACAATCTTGAGAAAAGTCCTTTTTGATTCGGCATTGATTTCTAGAGTATGGTCGGAGTTGAGAGTGCTTACAAGTCTATGGCTGCCGATATGAGTGATTGATTGTTTGAGTGAGTCCCTTTATCATTGATATACACTTGTGAGGGAGTGAAACACATCGTAGAGTGCACATCCATGTTTGATTTTGGTGATTCTTGATGTTGTTGCATGAGTATGATGAGGGAAGATGAGTGAGTATACTTGTGATTGATCTTTGAAGCTCGAGTTCATTTGCTTGCATGATTGGATTCGTTGACTCATTCCTAACAATTTCACTTGACTTATTATTTCGTTGCTTGAGGACAAGCAACATGGTAAGTTTGAGGGGGGGGGGGGTTGATTAGGCGTGAAATTGTCATGATTCGTAGCTAGAAATGCCCAAGTTTTGGTCGATTTTATTGAGTTTTTAGAGTCAAATGAGTATTATTTCTTTACATTGATGAATTTGTCTCTTTAATGCTCATAGGTGAATCGAGGGCAAAAATTGGAGTTCGTAGGACTTTGAATCAGCTCAAACGGATGCCCGGATGAGAAGATATCGAAGAAATACGAACGGTATTAGTGTGTGAGAAGAGAACTGTTAGTTGAAAGGAGAGAAGGGCCGCTCGAGCAAGACCACTCGAGCGCCTCCGCTCGACTTCGTGCACCGTTCGACCAGTGCCCCTCGAGCGCTTCCGCTCGAGCTCAACAGCTCGAGCACCTCTGACTTACAGAACATTTCCTCCACTCGAGCTCAACACCTTGAGCGCCTCTGCTTGACCGTCTGCCCCATTCGACCATCAAGCTCGAGCGCCTCCGCTCGAGCGGGACAGCTCGAGCGCTTCCAAGTTGTGGCCCCGAATGCGTATTTTCGGCCCATGAGATCCTGATTCGGTCCGGTCCTTATATATACCTCTTCCGAACACGACTACCACATACTACTTGATACGAGATTGTTTTTAGAGTTAGTTTTTGGAGGAGAAGAGACGAGCAAGCTTTACTTTACGTTTAATCGAGGTTTTAGTACGAATTCTTCGTTTAACTTCGTTTCTTAGTTTCTTTTCATTAGTTTGATTACATTAAACACTTTAGACTTCGTTTTATTAATCTAATTTCAGTTCTTAGAATTATTTTCTTTAAAAACCCTAGTTCATGCTTTTTAGTTTTTCACTTCAATTCATCATGTTTATGTTCGTTACTTCGTCAATTGCTTTTGTTATCGTTATAACCATGTCCGGCTAAAACCCTTGTATGCTTGGGGTAGGATGAACTTGTAGAAGTAGGATGTGGGTACGTAATTAAGGTAGTTCGTGACGTTTAGTTTTAAATCTCTTAATTAATGAATTCTTAAAATCAATCTTAACTTTTCCTTTGAATTTCGTATGAACGTGTTAGGGAGAGGACGACCGCATCACTCTTTAACAACTAGTAGACTTAACTAGAGGGTTTAGAAGGGGTTGATTAATTTGCCGGTTTAGCTATGGAGGACGGCCGCATCACCATTAGTTAAATGAGGGCCTCTTTAATTAAGCACGATCTATTAACTTGTTAGTGGATTAGTGAAGTCGAATGTTAGGATAAAGTATTAGGGTTTAAAAT
The DNA here is from genome assembly GCA_947034835.1 of Ballota nigra. Lineage (NCBI taxonomy): Eukaryota > Viridiplantae > Streptophyta > Magnoliopsida > Lamiales > Lamiaceae > Ballota > Ballota nigra. The sequence goes on along the minus strand of OX344721.1, from coordinate 6,556,250 downwards.
CTTGAACTTTCATCTTGCATTCTTTTACTTAGGTTATCTCTTGCGTGTCACGGTTATTTTGATTATGTACCTGCTCCGTTAGTATACGTAGGGATTCCTATCCTAAGCATCACCATCACATACTTGCATACAAATCTTAAATTCTTAGTTTAACTTTCTGTTAGCATTTGTAGGATAGTTTAGTTTATTTTAATTATTTTCTTCTCAAAAATCCAAAAATATTTCACTCATATTAACTACGACGCGTAGATCTTCAGGGATCTATTCGCATACATACCTTCCCTTGGGTTCGATAATACTTGGTCCCTATACTTGCCAATACTACAGTGAACCCGTACTCTTGCGGGGAAGCTACTAGTAGAAAGTTAGTATTTTCGATTCAAGTCACTGGGCCAGCACTTTGATGCCCACTCACAGGCGTTCCCATTAACCCGGCATCCAGCTCCTCCTCCTCCGCCATGTCAAGAAACTCATCGGCTGAATCTCCTGCGGTAGTGGTTTTGGGGCATTCTTTGGGGTTGGGGTAGGACGGGAAGTCTTCAGGGTTTTATGTGGAAGTGTTTGGCTCTGGGTTATGGTCAGACTCAATGATGGGTGAATTTTATGGGCTCTGACTCATTTTGGTGAGGGGTGAGGTCAGGATTTGATGAGGATAGGGTAGGTTCAGTTGGGTGAGAGGTTTTATCAGGGTGGGATGGGGTAGGCTCAGTGATGGGTGAGGTTGAAGGTTGGGGTTCAGTGGGGTTGGACTCAGGTTGTAGCATTTCTGCAGTGTTGATCGTCTCCCTGACCTGTTCCAAGTCAGAGGCTCTTGGAGAGCTTGACTCCTCCCTTACTGAATTGATCTCCCTTAGCTTCTTAGCCGGAGATCTCTTAGGCCCCTTCCGCAGCCTCTTCAAAGGCCTATCCACCTGTTCCTCTCCTCCTGATCTGACGTCATCGTCAGTCTCCTCAGCCTCTGAAACGGCCTTCTTGGAGACTTTCTCAGTCCCTTTCCTTACACCCTTGGCAGTGGCCTGACTTTTCAGCACCACTCTCAGCTTGGCTTTCTTCTCCTCCAAAGCCTTCTCCTCTCTTTCTTTCTCCGTCTTCTTCTCAGCAGCTACCTCCTCCTTAGTCTCCTTCCCCTTCTCCAGGAGACTCTCCACCTTCTCCAGCAGGGCAGATACCACCTTCTTGCCCTTAGAAGTTGGTTTCTTCTTCTGACCCTTAGGGGGGCCATTGGGGTCAGGAATGCCAAGGATGGCATAGGTGTCAGCCACGGTGGAGAACATCACATTCTTGGAGGAAAGTTCATCCTCCAAGTCAAAAGAGCAACCCTGACATGCGTGAGCTATCAGGATCGATATTTTTGTGCCGAAAGGAAGGATGGCTCCCACTGAGATGTGTTTTCTGTCCTCATCCTTCTTCAGCTTGTCACAAGCAGTCTGACTCAGTTGATCAATGAAGAACTACTCCCAATTGGCCTCAATGCCATCCACCAAAGCCCCCATTATTCTCAGCTTTGGTAGGCTCAGCTACTCGTGAGACCCAGTTGCGCCCATGATCATCTTAGTGATGATGTCCACCATGGCACGATACTCAAGCTTGAGTGTCTCTTTGTGTTGCCTCGCCCTGAACTCCGGCGACCCAGATTTTGTCCATTCTTTAAGGAGCTCACCCTCCTTATTTTCTTTGTAAGTTCTGGGATTGATTCCAGTGCATGGAAGCCCGTACACCTCCTTCACGGTCTTCCTCTGGTTTATATTCCGAGTCTCCACATTGTACAACTCCTCACCATCTTGGTCCTTTTCCCCAGTAGGCACCAAGACTGTCACTCTAGTGAATAATTCACCCTTGCGAGTGAATAAATTCAAGTACGCCTCCACCACTGCCTTCGGAAGCACAGAGGTGGGTTTCTTCATGACAAACTTCTCCAGCTTGGCGTTCATAATCCATTGGAAAACTAGGAGAATTTCTGTAACAGATTGAATGGGTCCATCCATGGACAAGATGTGCTCCATGTTCACCAACTTGCTCTTAACAACATCCTCTAGATTGTCCGTAGACCAAGTGGTGTCAATGAATGCCATTTAGAGAATTAGGGTTTTGAGAAATTTACAAAGTGAGTATGTGAATGAGAGAAAGTTCAGTGTGCTTAGTGCATTTGTGTTTGCGTAAATTTCTCAAATGACATTCTAGATTGATATGAAATGAACAGTTACTCAGACGTGGGGTTAAGATTAATCCTGAATTTGAATTTTTTTTGAAATGTAGGGCCAAGATTAATCTCAGCATCAATTATTTACCCAAGTCAGTCATATTCCGTATAAAATGGACACGTATATGAAAAAGTAACTGCGCGCATTAAATGCTCCGACACACATGGGTTTAAATATAAAAAGGCACGTTTTAATGAAAACAATCAGCATTCAATGAAGATTTTCAGGACAAAGGACTCAGTGAGATGCTTCAAATTCACAAAAGTCAGGATTGAACCCATACCTGTCAGGGAGACATTGTAGCACCCTGATACCTCACTGAGTTGAGTCTGGCCTGAGTTCCCCCTAGATCCTACACTGACTGCTCTCCCGGATCTAAGAGGCCTAACTCCACTGACAGTTCCATAAACCTTGCTTCAGCCAAAGGCTTAGTCAAGATGTCAGCTCTCTGCCTGTCAGTGTGAATTTTCTCCATCCTAATGTCCTTCTTCTCTACATGTTCTCGAATGAAGTGATGCCTAATATCCACATGCTTGCACCTTGTGTGAAGCACTGGGTTCGGAGTGATTGCTATAGCACTATTGTTGTCACAATAGATTGGTACCTCATTAGCAAATACTTGGCAGTCACAACAACTACCTGCAGCCATATACTCAGCCTCAGTTATGGATGTCGCCACTGAATTATGTTTCTTACTAAACCACGAGATCAACTTACTCCCAAAAAATGGACATGTCCCTGAGGTGGATTTCCTATCAATCCTGCAACCTCCATAATCTGCATCTGAATACCCAGTCAGTTTTAAGTTGTCATCTGAAGGATACCATAGTCCCATATTGACTATCCTTTTCAAATACTTGAGTATCCTCTTAGCAGCCTCCAAATGACTTCTCTTGGGATTAGACTGATACCTAGCACACACACCAACTGCAAAAGTAATGTCAGGCCTACTTGCAGTCAGGTACAATAGTGATCCAATCAGCCCTCGGTACTCAGTCTGATTCACTGAAGCTCCTTCAGTGTCAAGATCCATCTTCCAATTGGTGTTCATTGGGATCCTAGCTGGATTGTTATTCTGAACTCCAAACTTCTGAATCAAGTCTCTTGTATACTTGGCCTGATTAATGAAAATCCCTTGATCTTCATCTCTCCCATCATAGACATCTCAAATTTACCAGTCATCAACTTAGAGAATTATTCACAGAGATGATAATTTGGTGATCTAAATATTATGTCATCCACATAAATCTGGACCAAGAGAATATCATCACCTTCAGTGATCCTGAACAAAGTCCTATCCATGGTTCCCTTCCTGAACCCGTAGTCAGTCAGGAATTGAGAGTGGATATCATACCAAGCTCTAGGAGCTTGCTTAAGTCCATAGAGTGCTTTCCTCAAATGGTATACTCTATCTCCAACCTCAAACCCGGGAGGTTGTTCAACATATACCTCTTCATTGAGTACACCATTCAGGAAGGCACTCTTGACGTCCATTTGATACACCTTAAACTTCTCGAATATTGCATATGCAAGGAACAACCTGATAGCTTCCAACCTAGCCACTGGAGCAAAGGTCTCATCATAGTCTATCCCTTCAGACTGATAACACCCCTTTGCAACCAGTCTTGCCTTGTTCCTTACTACAACACCATTCTCATCCTTCTTGTTCTTGAAGACCCACTTTGTACCAATAACATCTTGATGCCTAGGTCTATCTACCAGTTCCCAAACCTGATTCCTTGTGAACTGATTTAACTCCTCTTGCATAGCTATAATCCAGTTCGAGTCAGTGAGAGCTTCTTCAATATTCTGAGGCTCTTGCTCAAAGAGGAAGCAACAGAACAATTCGCTCTCACCATGGAACCGTCTGGTCCTGACTCTCTCAGTTGGATCACCAATGACCTGGTCAATGGGATGGCTCTCTAACCATGTTCTCTTGCTTGGAGTTGTTCCTGATGTACCTGCAATGTTAGTGTCTACAGGTTCATAGAATTTAGGATATTGAACAGAAGGGGATGATCCTGAGTCTATACTAAAGGGATTTACCAACTCAATGTCAGGGACATCGATTCCCCCTTGATGAGGTGACTCAGGAACCGTCTCAGTTGCGACCGCATCTTCATAGACGGTGCTTACCTCAGGTTGAGCCTGTTCCTCAGTCTGAGGCACAACTATTCCTGATGCGCTGGGCATAGAAGTGGTTCTTGAATCATCATCATCCTGATCCTCGTCATCATCCCATCTTGGAATTGGCACAGTTTTGACCTTTGGATCAGGTTGATTCTTTAAACTCAGCCTTGTCACTCTCCTTGTGCAGTGTCAGGATCCAACACTCTTATCCTAGACTCAGTGATAGATTCATCAAACACAACATGTGGTGATTCTTCCACAACAAGGGTCCTACAGTTGTAAACCCTGAAGGCTTTACTGACTTCAGAATATCCTAAGAATATTCCTTTATCAAATTTGCTATCAAAAGCTTTCAACTGGGTCTTCCCATTGTTGAGGATGAAGCACTTGCAACCAAAGATATGGAAATAAGAGATATGAGGCTTCCTCTTGTTCCATGTCTCATGGGGTCTGTGCATGTTGTTTGTTCAGCATGGATCTGTTCTGAGTGTAGCATGCAGTGTTGATTGCCTCAGCCCAAAACTTCTTGGGCAATCCTGACTCAGCCAGCATGGTCCTGGCAGCTTCCTTCAGTGTCTTGTTCCTCCTCTCAGTGACACTGTTTTGTTGTGGGGTTCTAGCTGCAGAAGTCTCATGAGCAATACCAAGTTCATTGCAGAAATCAGAAATATATGAATTTATAAACTCAGTGCCTTTGTCAGATCTGATCTTAGTAATGGACTGATTCTTCTCATTACTGAGTCTCCTGAGCAACTCTGGAAGCTTTACCTGTGTTTCCTTTTTATTTAACAAGAAAATAACCCAAGTATATCTAGAATAGTCATCAATAACCACAAGGGTATACTTTCTACCATTCATACTCACAGGTGTTACAGGGCGGAATAAATCCATGTGCAAAAGCTGAAGAACCCTGTCAGTGGAGAAGGAAGCTTTCTCTTTGAATGAGCTCTGACCTGCTTCCCTTCCTGACAAGCTTTGCACACGTGATCCTTGCTAAAAACTTCATTAGGTAGACCTTCAACAAGTGACTGTCTAGAAATTTTGTTAAGAATCTTGAAGTTCAGATGGCTTAATCTTTTGTGCCATAACCAACTGAGCTCTAAGGAGCTTTTAGCAACAAGATAAATATTGGGGATAGTGCTGCTCCAATCAGCAAGATAAACGTTACCTTTCCTAATACCTGATAGAAGCACTTGTGTTGATTTATCCTTGACTGAACATATATTTGATGAGAACTCAACACTGAAACCTTTGTAAAAAAACTGGCTTACTGACAACAGATTATGCTTCAGTCCTTCCACAAAGGACACATTCTCCACTCTTACCGTACCTATTACCAAGACATCAAAACATTTAGTAAAACCTTTTGAGTTATCACCAAAGGTTACCTGTGGACCATCTTTAGCTTGAAATTCTTGGAGAAGACTCTTCATTCCAGTCATATGCCTTGAGCAGACACTGTCTAGGTACCAAACAACTTCGATTGAGTCTCCTCTCCTCTTATTGTGATCCACAACTGCCTGCAAACAATTCAGACTTTAGGTACCCATTGGGTGTTGGGTCCTATCGTGTCAGCTGTACCCTTCGGGATCCAGACTTGCTTCACTACCCTGATTGCCTCAGAGTGGTAAATCTGTCTCCCTGAAACATCAACATACACAACTTTCTTCTTCTTAGCCTAAGAAGAAGATGGTGTATAAGTGATAGGCTTAGGCTTCACAGGGATCTGAGTGGGTGCCTTTTGGGCTGGCTTTCTGTTCTTCCTAGGCCTTGGTGCAGCAGGTCATTGGGCTTGCCCCTGATAAGGGCCCTGTTTTCTGTTCCCCCTAGGCAAGTGAGGGAAAGGAAAGCAGTTAAAGGCCTCTGGATGCCAAAACCATGGGGGAGTCATCATACTTGGCCTTTCCTGCTGGTATTGCCATGCATGATGATACCCTCGTTGACCAGTCTGATGACTCTTGGCCTGAGTCTTCCTCTGCTTCCGCTGAGGTTTTCTCTGGTCTGAGCTCTCAGGGGCCTCCTTTGGTTGCTTGGCCTTTCCCTTGGGTTTTGGCTTAGCAACCATGGGGGCAACCCTGACTGTGTCAACTGTTTCTTTGCCCTTAATAGTTTGGCGAGCCTGGAATACAACCTTCTTTGTATTCTGGCCTGCCTGAACAAAAACCCTCTCAGTGTTGCTCCCTGAAGTAACATGAGATTGACCCTGTAAAGATTTCTTAGGAACATATCCAAGTCCCTTTTTCTCATTCCCAAGCATCTGGCTGCTATTTATTTCCTCTCTAGCCACTGAGTATTTATTCATTACTGCAACCTTCTGCTTAAGAGAGTCCTCACTCTTTTTCAGGATTTCATGTCTGGCAAAGAGGTCATCAAACTTACTCTTGAGTGCTTTCAGTTCTTCCTTCCTGACCAGCTCTTCATCAACCAGTTCTTTTAGAATCTTCTCTCATGGAAGACGCTCAGCATTGATCATGTCAATTTCCTGAGTTAGTCTTACAATCTGAGCTGACTCTTTCAAATCTGAGTGAGTGAGTTGATCATTCAGGTTTTGAACCTCAGTACTCAGTTTCTGGTTCTCCTCTACCAAGAAGACATTAGTTTCCTACAGCCTGGAGAAATCAACCATCGGTTAATCTAAGCAGATCTGAAGGTTCATTTCTCTAGCTGACTCTAAGCTTAACTCAGGATTTTGACCAGTGTATGAACCACAAATAGAGTTAGACGTTATCTCAGGCTCTTCCCTTGCCATAAGACACACGTCATCGTACTCATCATCATAAAAGAGTTCAGGCGACCTCTCCTCAGGACCATCCAAGTCTGTAGCTTCCTCAGCGAGCATGACTCTCCGGTCAGCGTACCTCTGGTCTCTCTTGACCCTCCTGTCTTCTCTTTCTCTTGCACTCAGCTCTGGGCAGTCATACTGGTAGTGTCCATTCTTGTTACAGTTGTAACATGCAGCTTGCTCATCTCCTCTTTTCTTTCTTGGCTTAGAGTTCCTTCTTGAGTCAGGTTCCCTTGGTCTAGATGAGCTTTCGGTCTTGCCTGAGTGCCTGTCATCATGAGTACGTCTCTATTCATCTCTTCGATTAGGCTTTGGGTCTAAATATCTTCTTTTATCACTACGATCTCTTCTCTGGTCAGTATTCCTTCTTTCCTCATATCTCCGTGAGCTTCGGTGGGTTCCTTCAGGTTTCCTGTCACGAGTATCCTGATAATATTTCTTATAATGAACAAACCTAGAATTAAGCTTTTCAAAGCGTCTGGCCATCAGGCTGTACTCCTCAGCAAGCTCTTACTTGCTCATCTCCATCAGTGACTTTGATGAAGACTCGACAGGTTCTGACTTGGCTTTGAACGCCACGCTTTTCTCAGGAGCTTTCTCTTTCTCCTCTACTTCTGGCTGAACTTTTTTCATTCTCTTGTTGAGATCATATTCCAGTGCTTTAAGCTCTGAAAAAAGTAAAGAAGAAGTTATGTTACTCATATCCTGAATGTTCTTTAACACGATTACATTGTTATACCATCTCTCAGGAAGGGCATTCAGGATCTTAGAAGCAATATCTCTCTTTGGAATATCCTTATCCAACATCACCAACTCATTCATCGACTTGATAAATCTTGACTCCATTTTATCTATCGTCTCATCAGGCAGCATCTCGAATGCTTCGAACTTCTGAATGGAAATATTTCTCTTGTTCTCATTTATCTTTTCAGACCCTTCACACATCCTAGTCAGCTCATCCCAGACCTCCTTAGCCGTCTTTAAGTTCATCAGCCTTGCTGACTCCTCGAAAGACACCGTATGTAGAATGATGTTCCTGGCCACATTTTCTAGTCCCACCATTTTGATCTCATTATTGGTCATATCCTTCCTCTCCTTAGGAACATGTACACCAATGTCAAGATGCTCATACCCCAGTCCTCTGACATTAGGGATGGTGATCTTGATGTGTCCTTCCTTGATAACACGCGGTATTTGGTCATGGATGGCATCTAGATGTACCTCAAGTTTGAACTTCCAGTAGACAAAGTTAGAGACAGAGAATTCAGGCAATGAAGCTTCAAGTCTCCTCGAAGTCATGATGATGCAAGTTTTGTAAAAAGCAAACTCAAATCTGTTCAGCGACCACCAACAGTTTCACCTCTGAAACTATTAGTATTCAAAGTCAGTGGTCTTTTGAACCACTGCTCTGATACCACTTGTTGGTCCCAGTACAAGATTGAGAGATACATGTATGGGGGGGATGCACGTATACAACTTTTTCTGACTTTCAAACTGACTGAGTCCCCTTCACTCAGAGTGTTGTAGAACCCAGGGTTGATAACACACCTACTAACTGCACTGAGTGCTGGTCAGTTGGCAACTTGAGTTCAGTGCGGAAATGCGTGAGCCCTGAAAGTTTATAGTCTTGTTAATGTTTGCTTTCTGAAAACTTGATTACTCTATTCTGAAGTAATGATTAGTAGGGCAGTGTTCAAGTTACTGATCAGACTGATTATTTCAAGCCTGATAAAACTGATGCAATGAATGACTTAATGAATGAATAGTTAAGAACAATTATCAAAGCAATAAAGAACACAAGGAGTTTAACGTGGTTCAGAGACTCAAGCTCCTACGTCCACGGTCCTGATTGAACAGAATAATCCACTAAGGATTAGCTTATTTTTAACGTGCCAAGGTGCACCCAGATCAGCTAACTCACTGACCCTTACAAACTCCTTCCTAACTCACTAACTTCAACCAACAAACCTGACTAGAGGATTTTGGTTTTAGTATGGTTTCCAACTAAGATAGTGATTATCCTTACAAGACAAGGCTATGCTAAGGATGGATAATCACTCTAAGCTTATGATGTAACTAGGTTCGCTCAGTGGAATACAGAATAACTCTCTTTGCTAAGAAACACTTGGGAAATTTAAGATGTTTCGAGTGTTTCTTTCTAACGCTGAATGCTTTGAATGCTTGAGAGTTTGAATAATTTCTGGCTTGGAAATTTCCCGTAACCTTGAATGGGTTCAAGGCCTTCTATATTTATAGATGAATTTGAAAACTATCTGTTGTAAGAGATAACCTTCTAAGACATCTACGTAGGGTTTGTTCAACGGACACATCTCCCATGCAGCAGTCGTCCTTGCATGGATTATGTAATTACATTTAATGCTCCATTTAATGCTTGCTCATTGAAAAGTGCAGTCTGAACTCAGTCTTCATATCAGGTCTGTACGTGCGTGTCCTTCTTGGATTAATCCACGTCATCAGGTTGGTGAGAATGTCAGAATTCATTCCTATGCTTCAGACTTGTCTTATTAAGTTCTTTTTATCTCAAGCACAACGGTCTTGTCCTAACACTGACATTCCTTTTGCATTGCTTGGCCCTACTCCAAGTCTTCTCCCATTACTCAGTATCATCCCGTTCCCTTCAGGACTGAGTTAGTAATGACCTCAGTGTCATACTCTTCATCACTGACACTTACTCAGCCAGCTTAGAGAGACTGTCGTAAGTTCATGATGGTGCTCTTGTATCTTCAGGCTTCAGTCTTGATTGTCATCAATGAGCACTCCTCTCATTGAGTTCCTGTGAAGTGTAAAATAACTAAGTACTAATCTAACCAAGACTAGCCTGACCACTAAGGTAAGTCATCTTTTCAGGGGCTTTGAGATCTAATCAAAACTGACATTGTCCCAACACTCATAATTGACAATGCTTTGTTGTTTCTACAGTCAAAACGTACCCTTCTCAGTTTTAAAGGCATGAGAACTAATAGTTATCACATTGAAACTGAAACTGAGAATAATAACGAATACCTTTTGATGACTGTCTCTCGAGGTAGCCGTAAATAAGTTATTGAAAAATTTCCCTCCTTCTCTTCCGAATTGTTCTATACTTACATCCGACCGTCTAATCTCTATATAGTCATGAGTGTGAAATTTCATGACCCAAACCCATTTAAATTATGGCATCGGCGGTTAGTTCATCCAGGACAAACAATGATATGTAGAATTCTATCTAATTCCACTGGTCATAATAAATCGAATAATAAAATCCCTCATGTTGATGAATTTATCTGTGATACATGTTCAAAGGGTAAGTTAATAGTGCGGCCATCGTGCACTAAGGTGGGACTTGAATCTCCAGTTTTTCTTGAACGGATTCATGGAGTTATTTGTGGATCAATTTACCCAGCATCATGACCATTTTGATATTTCATGATCATAATTGATGCCTCCACTCAGTGGACTTATGCATGTTTGTTGTCCACCCGCAATCAAGTCTTTGTCAAGCTTATTGCGAAAACTATTAAGCTTCGAGCTCAGTTCCCAGATTATCCAATAAAATCAATTCGTATGGATAATGCTGCTGAGTTTGCCTCAAAAGTCTTTACTGATTACTGTATGACATTGTGAATTAAAGTGGAGCATTCGGTCCCTTACGTCCACACCCAAAATGGTCTAGTTGAGGCGCTAATAAAATGTATCAAATTAATCGCTAGACCATTACTGATGAACTCAAACTTATCCACCTCATGTTGGGGGCATGCAGTCCTACATGCATCACATCTGATACAAATCCATCCAACTGCATATAAAGATCATTCCCCCCTACAACTAGTGTGTGGGAAAAGAACCTAACATTTTCCATCTGCGTATATTTCGATGTGCGGTGTATGTTTCAATAACATTACCCAAGCGTACCTTTGTGGGCCCACAAAGAAAACTAGGTATATACATTGGATTTGACTCTCTATCCAGCTTGAGATACCTAGAACCTTTGTCCAGGGATCAATTAACAATCCAGTTCGCTGACTGCACATTTGATGAAGATCACTTCCCAGCATTAGGGGGAGATCTGAATTTAAAATTGAATTAATGTCGGGAACTTACGTGGAACGTAAGTGATCTTCAGTATCTAGATCCACACACTAGTCAATCTGAACTGGAAGTTTAGAAGATCATTAACTTGCAATATTTAGCAAACAATCTACCAGATGCGTTTACTGACCATAGAGGTGTGACTAAATCGCATATACCTGCAGTAAATGCACCCCAAATGGGTTGAGGTCCCAATAAAAACAAGTATACATGCCCCCATATGCCATAAGCGTAAAGGACCTATAAAAGATGCGAACACACCTAGAATGAAAGCTAGCAAAACTGGTCATTCAAACCTGCAATCTCTAGAAGAGATTTATCCAGAAGACGAGTGTCTTATTATTGAAGCACGTGCCTAAAATATTCAACGCACTAGGACTGCGGAACGACCAGGCCTAGATATACTGGGAAATGAAGAAGGTCTGGCTGATATAAACGTTGATGTCTCTATGAATTTCATAGATACATGAGAAACTTATAATAGAAATATTACTGTCGTCGATGATACATTTGCAGCTACAATTGCTCTTTCCATTATAAATAACGATCTGGATCCAGAACCTAAATCAATAGCTGAGTGCTTGGTTAAATGGAAAGAGGCAATTGAAGCAGCGCTCGCCTTGATAAATAAATGTATTTAGCTCTATTGTTCGTACACTCGCGCGCGCTATCCCTGTAGAATATAAATGGGTTTTTGTACAAAAACAAAATAAGAACAATACTGTGGAGAGATACAAAGCAAGACTAGTAGCTCAAAGGTTTTCGCAGAGACCCAGTATTGATTTCGATCAAACCTATTCTCCTGTAATAGACGAAATAACATTCCGCTACTTGATATCTTTGGTAGTTAAATTAAATCTCCAGATGAGATTGATGGATGTTGTAACCGCATATTTATACAGATCACTAGATGTCGACATCTATATGAAAATCCTTGATGGATTAAAATTCTTCTAGAAGAAGTGATACACATACAATAGAGCTTTCCCCTGCGTATTTATATCACAAAGTGGTTTTTGCATCATATCCGTATATGTTGACGATCTAAATATAATCGGAACATGCAAAGAGATTGAAGAAGTCAGTACAATCTTGAAAGCTGAATTTGAAATAAAAATCTTGGGCAAAACCAAGTATTGTCTCGACCTGCAGATCGAGCATCTCCCTGAAGGAATTTTTATACACCAGTCAACCTACGTTAAAAAGGTACTCCCTCTGTCCCAGTTTTATTTTCCTATTTGCCAAAAAGGTTCGTCCCAGTTTTGTTTTCTCATCCCTAAAATGGAAACTACTTTATTCATTTAAATAATATTTTATTCACCATTTTCAATACTACTTTATTTATTTAAATACTACTTTATTCATCATTCATCATTACCAGTACTTCTTTATTCATTTAAATACTAAAATTCAACTCTCGCATTAAACTCCGTGCACAGTCAAACGGGAAAACAAAACTGGGATGGAGGGAGTATTGGAGAGATTTCACATGGATAAATCTCATCCACTTAACACACCTATGATTGTCCGATCCCTCGAATTGGATAAGGACTCATTTAGACCAAAAGAAGATACAAAAGAAATTCTGGGACCAGAAGTCCCTTATCTTAGCATTGTTGATGCATTACTCTATCTCGCAAACTGTACTAGACCGGATATTTGATTTGCAGTTAATTTGCTTGCAAGATATAGCGTTCTCCTACAAGGAGACATTGGAATGGTGTTAAGCACGTTCTACGGTATCTCAAAGGGTCTCAAGATCTTGGATTGTTTTACCCTAGAAATTAAGATAGAACCTTGGTAGGTTATGAGGATACTGGCTATTTGTCTGATCCCCACAATACCGTATCTCAGATTGGTAACGTTTTTCACTATGGTGGTACTGCAATCTCATGGAGATCGGTTAAACAAACTATGGTTACCACATCTTCAAACCACTCAGAGATAATAGTTTTAATTGAAGCCTCACGAGAATGTGTTTGGTTGAGATCATTGGTAAAACACATTGGTGACTCATGTAATATTGCTAAAAATAATACATGTTGGAGTTATACGTGAAAGTATGCTTTTACTTTGTATAACTCATGTATTAAACACTTGTTTATGAGAATAATTCTTTTATCGCATTTGTTTTAGATATGAATGAATGTTGAATATTTATTGCAACCAGTTCATTATAAGTAGTATGTGTTACATAGTAGTCAATGTGGTGATACCCGATCACAGAAGATCACATTGACAGTTACTTGTAACTAAACGTACAAATTCACAACCTAGGTGGAATTGAACAATCCGCCACGAAAGATCGATGTGTATATCTCAAATTGGTCTATCTTGACTAAGAGATTGCACTAGCACATTTGAAGAGGACCTACAACGAGGATAAATTCTTATATTCTGAGATGTGAAGAATTAGACCTCAGTGGCTATTGATTTCTTAATCTCTGTCACTTAAATAGGACCCTGTGTGGTTAATAGTTATTGATTTGATTCATATTGAGTGAGAATCATCGTGACTTCGAACCTTGTCGTTTGGGTAATAATATTAATCGTACGACGGTTGCTAAGGTTTAATACGGAGAAACTTGTGTGAATACGGCTCGTGAGATTTGTCCCCGTGGTGGGCTCAGAAGTTTTATCGTACCAAATCTTGCAAGTGAAGAATTAGTTTCTTCGGTATGCATAATAATGTTGAGCTGTCTTTTCTCCAAGGTGAAAGATACAAATTAATTTAGAGCTATTCAGAAGCTTAATTAATTAATGGACTTGGTAATCTTAAACACGGGAAATAATAACCGGGAGCCCATATTATCGTAATATGGATTAAGATGAATAGTGCAATATTAATTTATCAGTGGTACTAATTAATATTAATGGGCTGAATTATATTGAGGCTCAATATTGATATTCAGAAGCCCATTGGAGGTTCAATCTTAATTCTCCTAAAGGCCCCTCAAGTAACCCATTAAGTAGCCCAATAATAATAAGGTGATTAAAATAATATAATTTCTTATTTGATTCCATAATTTTCGAAAATAATGATATTAGGAAAGAAAAGATTTTGTTGATTTTCTTGGAAAGATATTATGGAAGATATGTATTCTTGGAATACAAGATTATCTCATAAATTCAAGAAGATTCAAACCTTGTGATTTCAATCCTAAATTTTCGAAAATATTATAATTATAAGGAGGGTGAGATTTTTGTGGAATATTTTATTATGGAGAAAAGAATATATGTGATATATTCAAAATTTCTTAGAGATTAAGAAAATATTTTCTCTCCCCTATTCCATAGCTAAAAGAATTGGTCACTCCCTCTTTTAAATAGGGGGTGATTATTTCATCCCCAAGTACATAATTCCATGTGTTGAAAAAATCAAGAACAAAAATATTTTCTTTCTTCCTTGTTATTTTAATTGTTCGTGAGCGCTTCCCACCGGCGAACAAATAAGGCGAAAGGGATATACTTGAGAAGACTTTTACGGTTGATAGCATCATCACGCTTGTCCCGTAGATCTTAGTTGGACGTCGCTTCAAGAGGTACGTAATCGCGTAAATTCTTAGTTTTCCGCCATAGAATTTTACGTGAAATAAATTAGTATGCATGATTAATTGTTGTTGGTGTAATTATTATTTGAATTAATTTAGGATTAATTCATGCTAGTAATTGAAGTTAAATTTGTATTTAATTTTCATCCCGAATAGATCCGAGCACCCGAATTTCCCCAACAACACATCCCCTACTGTTTTATTTGAAGACAACGCAGCCTGTATCGCACAAATGAGTAATGGGTACGTTAAGAGAAACCTGGCGAAATATATTCCACCAATTGTTTTTTACCCATACGAACTCCAGAAGAATGACGTAATTACCATACAACAAGTGCGACCTAGTAGCAATCTAGCAGATCTGTTCACTAAGTCCCTACCTACATCTACTTTTGAAAAATACATTTTTGGTATCGGGATGCGAAGGCTTAAAAGGTTGTTGTCTTCAAGGGGAGTGGTAACCTCGAAAAAATCCTGAAGATTGGATCCAGAAGATCAATATTTGCACTCCTCCCTAGCTAAACATTTTATTGCTACCTAGCATGTGGAGTTTTCTGACGAGACATATACGTCGCATCGTAATGTCCAAGGGGGAGTGTTGTAAATCCAGAAGATTTGATGTGAACATTACTTATGGGCCAAGTAACCTAAATAGACTTTTGGGTTTCGATATTATAAAAATATCCCTGTACTCAGTATTGTAGATACATATGTACATACACAAGAAATATTAGTGGAAATCTCCTGGCTTGGTACGCCCCAAATGTAGTCATTCATGACGAACTGAGTAAACAAATCGATGTTCTTGTTTGTGCTTTTTATTTTACAACATAAATAACATATTTAATGCTTAATAAGTAGGAATCGCTAGGAGAATTCGAGTATCCGTTAGTGGATTCACCACGTGACAGCTAGATTTGCCATGTGGAGAACCCAAATCGTGGATTCAAGAATTACACCCTTTTAGGGGGCGGGTGCGAATTCAATATCGCATTGTAATATTTTTAAAAAATTCGTGCATCATAGGTTCCTAATGACTAATTAGAAGTGTATTTGCCTTTTATTTTTGAATTTTATGATTTTTTTTATATTGATGGATAATTAGAAAATAAAATATTGCGAGCACCTCTCAAGCCAATGTCCCTCATCTCTATTTAGTACTTCAATCACTCCCAAATCAAGTGTTCTATTTTGCTATTCACAACATCTCAATTTAGTTATATTTTTCATGGTCTACTCCACCCTGAACAACTCTTCATATTTTTCATCAAATTATACTTTCTCCATTTCTTGTTAAATTGTTTAAAATTATACAAAAACAACTTTATTCTCTAAAACTAATTACTTGTAAATGTCTCTTATTTACACTCTCATGTCACCTCAGTAAAACCTCTATAAATTAATAAACTCTCTAAAATAATAATTTTCTCTAGTCCCAACTTGAGCCACTTAAATTTTTTATTGTTGATGATTCGATCTAATCGTAAGGATTGGTGGTTGTTTAATTTATTTTAGAATCACCAAACAATTACATGTGATTGCTTACCGCCATAAACAGTAAATACGTAAGATAGAGGTAAATGCGAGTATTGATTTTATAGTTGTTTCGACCTGTTCACCTGGTTGTTCGCCTATCAACATTTACGAATTTCGATAGAATAATAAAATAATAATATTTCAAAAAAACTCCTATATTAATTCGTGGTCCCATCAATATTATAAATTAATAATTTATTTGAATTACAAAAGAGTATGTATAGAGTGAAATTAGTTCATCATGAATTATTGAAGGGTATTAGTTATCTTTACTAAAAAGTATTAGTTGTTTCCACGGAAGAGTATTAGTTCTTTTCACTGAAGAAACCTAATTTTTTTTTTTCAGTAAAAAATTAATACTCTTCAATGTAAATAACTAATATCATTCAGTAAAAACAACTAATACTCTTTAGTGAAAACAACTAATGCCTTCAATGGTTCATGCATGAATCATTTTCACTCTGTATTTTGTCATTACAAAAATACCTAGGACAATTTAGGAAAATAAGAATCTATTGTTGATTGCTTCTTGTTAAATTTCAAATTTATTTGCATCTCATCTTTAATTTTTATTATCTCATCCAATAGTTCTGGTGTTGTGATCTCAAATTGCACCCAAAAATTGTGAAATATTTTGAACGTTATATGTGCATTCTCGTAAATGGTGGAGGTATTACATCGTACTCGTTGTCATCCTCCACATCATTCTCGAAGATTGTTGCTACAATTTCTTTAATACTCTGAACTTCAGAACATATATATTTCACCTAAGTAATCCAATATGCTATTGAGTATTAACATTCATTTTGTTCCAATAACAGAGATCACTTATTATTATCTCTAGTTTTTTATACCTTCTTCCAATAATTAAAATTCCCTTAACTAAAATAGAAATGACTGGTATACTCACAATTTTTATACCTTTTAATAGTAATAAACATTTTTTAAAATATAATTGCACTATTTTACAAAAGCAATCTAAAAGGATGGATGGATTATCATTTGTCACTTAATAAAAAAAAACACATTTTATCTATATTTATGATCCGCTCTATCTTTTTATTTTCTCTAATAGTTCAACCATACACTCTATATTAAATACTATTTATTTTTAAATGTGTGTAAAGTGTAAATATAACATAAAGATAACCCACATGATTTTTTACCATTCTCGGCTGATTATCGCATGAATACGGCTCTAATGTTTATCCCGTCATACTCATTAAGAGACAAATTATAGAGCGAAAACGGTTCATATATAAATTATTGAAGGATATTAATTATTTTCACTGAAATATATTAATTATTTTTATTGAAAAATATTAGCTGTTTAATAAAAATAAACAAAAATTCTACAGTAAAAACAACTAATATTCTTCTATAAAAATAACAAATGCTCTTTAATAAAGATAATTAATATTCTTCAAAAATTCATGTATGAACCAATTTTACTCAATACATGTTGAAATATAGAAGCTTTAAAATAATTGCCATATTATATTTCCCTTCGTTAACAAACGTGATTGCATATATAACAACATTATCTTATATACACCGACTTAATAGTAGACATTGATTTAGCTTAAAAAGAAGTAGAAATTGATTGTCATGTGCATGTGCGTGGTGTTATATAAATATTCAAGCTCGTAATCCAATATTTTACGGATATAGGATCCAAAAATAATTTATTTTTTAAAAAAATTATGGATCTTGGTCGAGTTGGGTCGGATTGAATTTGGTGAATTTTTTTCTAAAATCTCGAGCAAATTTAATTCTAGGATTTTTACTCTCAGTTTGTGTTATTATATTGGCAAATACATGTTATTAAATGACAAGATATATGTAATCATTAGACTAAATTTTATTTTTTTACCAACATTTGTGTTTTTTTACTAAAATAAATATTTTTTCAAACAATATAAGAGCAAAATGTGTGTTACTACTCAAATATTGATTTTCACAAATATTTATTTATTTTTACAATTTTTTTTCTTCATAAAATAACACATGTAAGATAGTGAAAAATGCATTACTCAATAACACAAATATCTTACTCAATAGATAAAAATGTGTTTGAACAAATACATAAAAACATCTTCCCAGTTTGTGTTACCATAAGGACAATCACATGTTAATGTAAAAACATATATGTGTTACTGTTGGAGTAAATGTGTATTACTGGTGAAACAAATGTGTGTTGATGTTAGAGTAAATAAATGTTACTACAAATATGTGTTAATGTTAGAATAAATGTGTGTTGCTATTAGAGAAAATATGTATTACTAATTTACTACATATATTTGTTGACTGGAGCAAATGTGTGTTACAATTGGAGCAAGGTGTATTAATGTTAGAGCAAATGTGTGTTAATGTTAGAGTAAATGCGTATTACTGCAAAAGTGTGTTAATGTTGGAACTAATGTGTGTTAATGTTATAACAAATCTGTGTTAATATATGAAACAATAAATCTAGATTTAAAAGGTTGAGAAATAAATTAATAAACACACATTTATTCTTGTAAAAATATATATTTGTTCTTATTGTTACATTAAAGTACAAAAATTATTTTTTAAGGACTATTAACATACATTTTGTCTTACAATAATACACATTTGCTTATATAGTAATACAATTTGGGAGCGAAAATCCTAAAATAAGTCTTACGCAATTTATTTTTTTTTTGAAAAAATCAACTTCACCCGTTTAGGATCCGTGAATTTTGACTTGGAGTGGCCCGACCCATAAAATTTTAATATTTGGTTATTTTAAATATATTTTACATGTGAAATATTTCATAAGAGAGTGCCTCTAAAATTAGCTAAGTAGTTAAAAGAAAACAATTATTAAGTTGAGCTAAACTTAATAAATGAACAAATAGTAAATTATTTAATGAATCTTTATTTATCTCACAACACCTCTATTGCACATGACAAAAATTTGTGTTAATATGAGTTCACGTGAATTTAATTTCATTATTTATACTATCATTGTTATAAAATCAAATATATTTTTATGATAGTGATAGTGATAGTGAATATACATAACAACGATATTTGAAAAAAAAAAGTTCACGTGAACTCGAGTTCACAGGAAACCTTCTCATAAAACATTCTCTCTCCGTCCCAACATTTTCTTCACACTTGCCTTAAATGGACGTCCCAAGATTTCTTTCATACCAAAAAAAAAAGAAAAAATAACTCTCTCTCTCTCAAAAGTCAATAAAGCATAAAATTATCATTATTTTATTCAACTCCACACTCACATGCTCTCTTTTTTCTTATAAAATATGTCAAACACAAGTATGAACAAGTTCTTGGGACAGAGGTAGTACATTGTCATGTGTGCATGCTTGTGGTGTATATAAATGATAAAGTGTATTGTGAATCAATTTTATCGTGAAATTTGTTGCATTTTGTTTGTATTTTATTAACAAAATATTAATTATTTCGCTAAAATGTAGTTATTTAATAATAATATTGTATAATGAAAACAACTTATGTCATTTTAAATTGCACGTCAAATTTGTTCATAATAAGACTTACTAAAAATAATACAAACTCAGTAGTATGTGAAGGAATCTCATTTCATTTAAAATTTCGAACTTTTAGAAAGATGTGAAATTAATTCATTTAACTATTTTTCTTACTCTATATATATTATATTGTCAGAATTAATTACAAGAAGAAAATAAAATTGTGTTAATAAACAAATGAATCAATGAGTTAATTTGATAAATTCTAATTCATCTAACACCTCTTTAAACATTATATACACTCATACGATGAGATTAAAAATATTTAGGATGACTTTGAGAGCAATAACAATATTATAGACTCAGCTAACACAGCAATTATCTAATTTAATATTGGAAATGCTTTATCCTTATCTAAACTAAACTCCCACTTGGGAATCTTGCATGATTCCATCCACGCGTTCTTACTTCTTTGACGGAACGGAACACATGTTCTATACTTTGATTTCCACATTATTTTAAACTAGATCTAGACCAATTTCGTTGAATGAAAGAAATCTATAAAGTATAGAGTGAAAATAATTCATACATGAACCATTTTAGAGTATTAGATCTTTTCACTAAAAGTAGAAGCGTATTAGTTATTTTCACTGAAGAGTGTTAGTTGTTTGTTGTTTTTCAGTGAAAACAGCTAATACCCTTCAGTGAAAACAATTAATACTCTTTAGTAAAAAAAATTAATATCATTCAATGATTAATGTATGAATCAATTTCACTCTATATCTACTCAAGAAAATTATATGTATAATTAAGATGAAATGAATTTTTTTATTGCTGACCCACATGTACTAAAGATAAATATTTTGATGTTAATATTTAAAAAGTTCAAAGCCACAGTTTCAATTGTTGATAGGCGAATAGCTAAGTAGCGAAGTAGTGTAAAAAGAAGTAACGATTAAAGCAACAATGACTAGAGGCGGGCAACTGCGCAAATAATACACAATTTGTAATTAGACGAGCAGTTGATCAAAAGTGTCAGACACTCAGGCGAACAGATGGTCAAAGAACAAGAGAAGTTGAGCGAGCAGCTAAGAAGGAAGGTCTGAGTACCCAATGCAAAGGCATACAAGCGAGCAGTGTTGGAGTTATACGTGAAAGTATGCTTTTACTTTGTATAACTCGTGTATCAAACACTCGTTTTATGAGAATAATTCTTTTATCACATTTGCTCTAGTTATGATTGAATGTTGAATTTCTATTCCAAACCGTTCAATACATGGTACTAGTTACATTGTAGTTAATGTAGTGATACCCGATCACGGAAGACATTAACAGTTTCCTTGTAACTAAACGTACATTTTCACGACCTAGGTGGAATTGAACAATCCGCCGTGAAAGGTCGATGTGTAAGGCTCAGATTGGTCTGTCTTGACTAAGAGATTGCACTAGCACATTTAATATGTGTTGAAGAGGACCTACAACGAGGATAAATTCTTCTGTTCTGAAATGAGAAGAATTAGACCTCAGTGGTTGTTTATTTCTTAATCTCCGTCACTTAAATAGGACCGTGTGTGCTTAATGGTTACTGCTTTGATTCATGTTGGGTGAGAATCATTGTGACTTCGAACTTTGTGTCTTGGGCAGTAATATTAATCATACGACGGTTGCTAAGATTTAATACGGAGAAATGCGTGCGAGTACGGCTCGTGTGATTAGTCCCCTTGGTGGGCTCAGAAGTTTTATCGTACCAAATCTTGCAAGTGAAGAATGAGTTTCTTCGGTACGGATAATAATGTTAAGCTGTCTTTACTCCAAGGTGAAATATATTAATTAATTTAGAGCTATTCAGAAGCTTAATTAATTAATGGACTTGATAATCTTAAACGCGGGAAATAATAACCGGGAGCCCATATTATCGTAATATGGATTAAGATGGATAGTGCAATATTAATTTATTAGTGGTAATAATTAATATTAATGGATTGAATTATATTGGGGCTCAATATTGAAATTCAGAAGTTCATTAGGAGGTCCAATCTTAATTCTCCTTAAAGGCCCCTCAAGTAGCCCATTAAGTAGCCCAATAATGATAAGATGATTAAAATAAAAAGAATATATTATGCTGATTTTTCTTCTCTAATTTTCGAAAATAAGTAATTCAAGGAGAGAGAAGATTTTGTTGATTTTCTTGGAAAGATATTATGGAAGATATGTATTCTTGGAATACAAGAATATCTCATATATTCAAGAAGATCCAAATCTTGGGATCTCTTCATGAAGTTTTCGAAAATTGTAGTTATAATTAGGAGGGTGAGATTTTTGTGGAATATTTTATTTTGGAGAAAAGAATATATGAGATATATTCAAGATTTCTTAGAGTCTAAGAAAAGATTTTCTCCAAGGCCCAAATAATCCTAATTTTCGGCCACCTCTAATTATAAATAGGGGATGATTATTTCATCTCCAAGTACATAATTTCATGTGTTGGAAAAATCAAGAGCATATATATTTTTCTTTTTCCTTAGTTATTTAAATTGTTCGATAGCATCTCCCACCGGTGATCGAATAAGGTGAAAGAGAATACTTGAGAAGGCTTTTGGGTTGATAAAGCGTGTACGTGTTAGTCCCGTTTATTCAAAGGCCAAGTTCTTCGAGAGGTACGTTAATCACATATTATCTTGTTTATTCCGCCATAGATTATATGTGAATTAATTCAATATGCATGATGTTAAATTAGTTGTTGGAATTATTATTTGAATTAATTAGGATTAATTCATGCTAGTAATAATTGTATTTAAATTCGTATTTAAATTTCATCCCGAATAGATTTCGGGCACCCCTATTTTCCCAACAACTGGTATCAGAGCCACGGTTTCGGGCTCTGATCTTTAAATTGGAATTTAAATTGTTAGACATTAAATTGAAATTGGATAGTAGAATTGCTAGATCTTTTTTGCAGGTATCCAATTGTCATGGTTTTAATGTTGTTAATTTTTCATGCGTGTGAATTAATTGGTTTTAATTCGATTCGTTCGAATTCATTTTTCTCGTGAGAAAATCCACGAGTAGATTAGTTATTTTTATTTTGATTCGATCATTGTAATAGACTAGTCTAGATCTAGTATTTATTTTTTTGTAAAATAAATTGTAACCGGATCGTGACGAAGAACGAAGAATTAAAGACGGTGTACCCGGACGATGCATGCGTGCGCGGCGCATGCATGGACGTAAAATCGTGCATGGGGTGAAGAAAATGAGAACGAACGTCGAAACCCGGCGCACGGGATGCAAGGTGCACTACCCGCGCGCGACGGGTGGCCGGCGCTGCGCAAGCGTGTGCGCGCGCCTCGGGGCGTGGCCTGCAGTACCTCGGCCTCGGCGTGCAGCGCCTCGGCCGTTTGGCCGAGAGGCGCGCGGGCCCACCCTGTGGGCCGACGCGCGCCGTATCTCGGGCCGTGGAATTTTTTTTGGTTCCGTTTTTTTTTGTGTGATTTTAAACGTCCTCCCGAACCCCAAACGATGCTGTTTTTTATGAAGTGTTGCTGTTCAAGTGGGAGCGTGTCGAGACGAACGACGGAAAGCAACAAGGACAATTTTTCGCATCAAGATGTGAAGAAATTAAACCGTGACAATTGGATTTGAGTGCTCCAATGTGTTTGATTTTTTTTATGGATGTTTTATTTCGTGCACTTATTATTATTTGTTAATATGTGTTTGCATGAATTTAATTGTCCAAGAAAAACCTTACTTTCGAAAATTACTAAGTATGTTTATTTAATCGCAATTTTATTCCGGATATTAAAATTGGATTAATTTGGCCTCCATAATTTATTTATTTGTGAAGTTCTTTTGGAATACATTTCCCCCTCGGATCGGCCAAAAGAACGGATTTCACATGAATAAATTCCGAAAGGATGATTGTGGATTATTACTAGTGGCTGTATTGACCCTCACCCCGAGTGGCTTGCTCAAAGCGAAATAATAATCCTGTATTTAATTATGGTTATTACTTAGGCTTAGGAAATTGATATTAACTTACTCCCCTCGGAGTCCCTGTCAATTTCTATGTGGTCAAAGTGAGAGCCAACTATTAATTTTGAATTAAGGATTTGTAACTTTTAAAGTTTGTGATCCGCTTGAATGTATTTAAATGTATAGACCACCCCCCGTGGCGCATATAAATTGTTTCGAGATGTTGGCTGATGCATGATTATATTTTTTTAAGGTTTCAATATAATTGATGTTGTAACGCCCCGAACCCAGAATATATTGATTATATCGGATTCGAAGTGTTATTGTGATCAAAAGTCTGAATTATAAAATTTTTGAAGGAATAATACTGAATTGAGAGGCAGAAATTTATGCAGCGGATAAGTGGGAAAGAATATTATAACATAAGTGTATTTGTATATATATATAAAGATGGATAGAGGGTTCTGTATCTTCAGGATAATACACACTGAGTTTGGATAATTTAAAACACACGGAAAGAGTATCGTCTTGCATAGCAGTAGCGATAACATTTATTGGGAAATAGAAATGATAGGCATCATTGTATTAGTA
The DNA here is from genome assembly GCA_947034835.1 of Ballota nigra. Lineage (NCBI taxonomy): Eukaryota > Viridiplantae > Streptophyta > Magnoliopsida > Lamiales > Lamiaceae > Ballota > Ballota nigra. The sequence goes on along the minus strand of OX344721.1, from coordinate 6,531,925 downwards.
ATAATATATTTTAAGAAAATGGGAGACTTTGTGTCTTCTGTGTCACTGTCCTTGCTCCCCATAATTGTAATCTGCAAGGGGTTAAGAAAAAGGGGGCGTGAGAATTGAATTCTCACTTATGGGTGATTGCAACATCATGGGATTGGTAAATCCGAAGTATATTAAATTATACTCATTAATAAAAAGTTTATTTTATTTAAACAGTTGACGTATATAAAAGATTATAAAATTTAAACAGTACTTAAGCATATTTCACATGGCATACTTGAAATAACACAAGTTAATTCACATTAGGGCAAAGCCCAAGGTCATATCACGTATTATCACAATTATCAAACCATAAATGTACAACCATTCCCCTTCCATCATAGTTATCCTTTTCAACTCCAACCATCAACAGCCTTGATTCCGAGGGCGTCAAACGACAGCTGTCCCCGGAGACCGGAAAAATAATCAACGACCTTGATTCCGAGGGCGTCCAACGACAGCTGTCCCCGGAGGCCGGAAAAACAATCAACGACCTTGATTCCGAGGGCGTCCAACGACAGCTGTCCCCGGAGGCCGGAAAAACAATACCCAAATCACAACTCCGTACTTACTGACTTTCCATAAAACTAATACAACAACCTCATCGAGAAAATACTTAACTGATAATTGAACTGGTTCATGCTCACGTAAGGTGTTTACTCATGCAGTGGTGATCGATTCACAAAACAACAGGCTAATATATAACATATATAGTTATATCACATAATCCAAACAGTTATATAGATAGGTGTTACATTTATGTTGGATTAGATATTTTTGATTTGATTTAATCGAGTTCAGGAAATACCGGCACGACGTTATTATTAGCAGATCAATCAACGGATCATCACCCACCTGATTGTTCTGAGTTCCGGGAATATTGGGTAGGTAGACAGTCGAGTCCTTCGTGCGTATTCCGAAAAGTACAGAATCCTAATAAGGAGTATTTCGATTAAAAGATTGACTTTTGAATTTGAAAAGCTTAAGAGCGCGAAACTCAAGGATTGAGTAGGTCGTTGTCTTCAGAGAACTATTGAAAACTAAAGTTTTCAAAGGTTGATTTCAAATTGATAAGTACACCTCTTTTAAAGGGGAGGTGTATTAGGGGAGTGTATTTACTAAATTCAGTGTTGCAACAGGGGGTGTATTTACTGAATTTAGTGGTGTAACAGGGGGTGTATTTACTGAAATTGGTGGTGTAATAGGGGGTGTATTTACTGAAATTGGTGGTGTATCAGAGAGTGTATTTACTGAAATTGGTGGTGTTCTCAGAGAGTGTATTTACCGAATTTGGTGGTGTTCTCATAGGGTGTATTTACTGAATTTGGTGGTGTTCTCAAAGAGTGTATTTACTGAATTTGGTGGTGTTCTCAAAGAGGCCTTTTTAAGGAAAAATATCTTTATTAAGCTTGGAAAAATACTTAGAAAAATAAGATTATTATTCGATGAAATTAAAGAAAAGGTTATTCTTTCTTACGAATCCTAATTCTCGTTTTTAAACGAAAACTTGAATATAAAACTTTTCTTTTCTAAACTTATTAAAGACTTTATTTTTGCGTTTTCTAAAATTCTAATAGGGTTACGAGGTAAAGACGAGTTTCCCTTTGATTACGAAATTTATTCAAACGTGTTTTTACTCTTGGAAAACGTCAAAACAAGGATACTATAGGATTTTGCTAATATCATCATAATACTAAAAACAATGATACTAAACATTCATAAGAATAATACTAGTCCTCTAAGTCATTTCTACCATTCATCTAAAACAATAATATTCCAACATTCAACTACTAATACTAAATACTAAACTAAAAATCCAATCTCATGGTTTGTGAAAGAAATAAAACAAAGAAACAATCTACCCAAAAACTCACTTCTAAAGAGTGATACAAGTGAAACAAAACAATAATACTAAATAAGTCCATAACTAATACTAATTCATCTAACCACTAACAATAAGTTTTCTTTCAATTCTTTTCTTGTTCTAAGCTTCTAACAACTAACAAAATAACCCAAAAATCTCCCCAAGATAAAAACGAAGATAGAAACCTTACGAGCTTCAGTTTGAGATGTTAAACGGGCGGCCTAACGGCGTCGTTTCGAAACCCAGAAATTGTTCACGAAAATTTGGCAGCCTTACGGCGTCGTTCGGGAATTCGGAAAAACGATTTGGGCAGCCTAACGGCATGGGTTTGAAATTCCAGAATTTTGGCGATAACAACCGGTTCAACGGCGTCAAATAACGATCGGAAATTAACGAAAAGAACGGTTACGGGTGAAAATTGAAATTGAACTTCAAAGAGTGGAATTGAAAGAGGGCTTTTTGTATAGACTTACTGGAAGAGGAGGAATCAAGAGGCGGCGGCGGCGGCAAGACGGCGGCGGCGCTTCGGCTGAGGCGCGACGGGACCAGCGACGGCAGCAGGGGAGGGGGAGCGCGACGGCGGAGGCTTGGGCTTCGTCGCGGTGGCGTGCTCGGCGGCGCTGCGTCTGGGTCGTGGTGGTGCGGGAGGCGGAGCCCCGGTGGCGATGGCGTTCGCGGCGGTGGGAGCTCAGAGGAGAGGCGGAGCTCGGCGCTGGGTCGCGTCCGGCCTGGGTCCACGGCGGCGTCGGACGTTGACTTGAGAGGCGAGAGGCGGCTGGGCCGAGTTCCGTCGCCGGAGGAGATGAACGGAGGCGGAAGTAGGCGGAGGAAGGAGGTGGCCGAAGGAAGTCGAGAGAGAGAAAAAAAAGAAAGGGAAATTTTGTGCGTGAGAAATGAAAGAAAAATGAAGGAAGAATTTGGCTTTTCCTATTTATACTCCCTCTTTCCAAACTTATCTTTTCCTAAAATCTTATCCAAATATTTCGATATTTTCGTTCCCAAAAGATACGGTTCAGGGATCGTTTTGTTCACGAGTATAATTCCGATTCAAAAAATAATACAGTTTTTAAACTCAAGTAATATTTTATTGCATTTTGATTTTTCTCAATGAATTAAACGGATCGAAATCCTTAATTTAATTTGAATAATTAATTTCTCGTAGTCCTTTATTCGTTTGAAAGAATTCGTTTTCTTTCTTCAAATTTAGGAGTTTTTATAAAAAGGGTATGTATATTTAAATACACAAATAGCACACAAAATAATTAAAATAAAAGAAACAAAGAAGAGAAAATAAAATAAAATAAAAAAAAAGGTTTCTAATTAAGGAAAGGTACAGAACGGGACGGGGTATTACAGATGTGATCAAATTATGTGATAATTTCGTATTTTTCTAGATATTGATATGAATGTATGTTTTATTCTCAGTTCATCATGTCGCAACCTTTTAATCCACTGTTTAGTATACTTAAAGATAACAAACTTGTTGGTGAGAACTACGTTGATTGGAAACGTAACCTTGATATTGTCTTAACCGCTCAACACCATAAATGGGTACTTACTACTCCTAAACCCCAAGAGCCAGCCGAAGATGCGCAAGTCGGTCAAGAAAGAGCATAAGAGTTGGTTAGACTCTGATGAGATGGCTAGGTGTACTATTCTGGCTTCAATGTCAGATGTGTTGCAACACCAACACCAACACATGGAGACCGCCTCTGAGATAATGCTCAATCTTGAAGCGATGTTTAAACATCAGAACCGTACAGCTAGGCAAATCACCATGAGAAAGATGCTTTCGTTGAAGATTGTGGAAGGTACGCCCATAAGGGATCACGTTATCGAGATGATGTGTTATCTCAATAAGTTGGAAGTACTTGGTGCGGAATTTGACCTCCCTACTAAGGTCGATTTCGTTCTCCATTCTCTGCCGAAGAGCTTTGAGCAGTTTCAGTTGAACTATCAAATGAATGACCGGGCAAATAGTTTGCCCGAGCTCTTGCAAGCTTTGGTATCGGCGGAGACTCTAATGGATCACCAACCCGTTGCTATGGTGGCAAACGATCTGTCTACCTCTTCGGGTCCCAAGGGAGGGAAGAAGAGGAAGAGGATGAAAGGCCAGACCCAAGCAAATCCAACCGTTGCGAAACCCAAGGCAAAGGGAGGAGGAGGTGGAAAGAAAGCTGATAAGGGTAAGTGCTTCAATTGTGGTGAGAAGGGACATTGGAGGGCGACCTGTTCTAAGCCTAAGAAGACGGGAAAGAAAGGTAAGTCTCATGCTTTAGTCGTTGAAACATATGTTGCGGCGTATGCTGCCCACGTTTGGGTAGTGGATACCGGGGCAACTGATCATATTTGTTTCACTCTTCAGGGGTTCCAGCTAACCCGGCGACTTAGCACGAATGAGATCACAATCACTTTGGGCGATGCTACGAGAGTGGCGGCCGAAGCAGTGGGAGTCATGCACCTATATTTTGAAGATAGAGTTTTAATTTTAAGAGATGTTTTATACGTTCCGAACTTTAGGAAGAATTTAATTTCAGTTTCTAAGTTGTTTTTTGATAGATATTCAGTTACTTTTAATAAAGTTGTTACTGTTTCTTTTAAGAATGATGTTATCTGTCATGAAACGTTGGTAAACAATCTCTATACGATTAAGTGTGCACACCACTCAAATAATGAATCTAATAACACGTCGATCATTTCGAGTAATAAAAGAAAGCGTTCTTTGGAGATGAACGAAACACTTCTATGGCATCTTAGACTATGTCATATTAATCTAAAGTGGATAGAGAGATTGGTGAAAGACGGATCCTTGGAATCACTCCAAGTCGAGCCATTTCCAACTTGTGAATCCTGTTTAGAGGGTGAGATGACCAAGAGGGCATTTGGAGCCAAGGGGAATAGAGCCACAGAAGTGTTAGAACTCGTTCATACCAATGTGTGTGGTCCAATGACGATCAAAGCGAGAATGGGGTATGAGTATTTCGTCACCTTCATTGACGAACACTCGAGATATGGGTACATTTACCTTATGAGGCAAAGTCTGAAACTTTTGATAAGTTCAAGGAGTTTAAGGCCGAAGCCGAGAAACATAGGGAAAAGAGTATCAAGTTTCTACGATCAGATCGTGGAGGCGAATACCTCAGCGATGAATTCTTGAACTACTTATCGGACGAAGGGATCGTATCCCAGTTAACCGCACCAGGAACCCCTCAACAGAACGGTGTGGCGGAACGAAGAAACCTGACTCTTTTAGAGATGGTCAGAACCATGATGAGTTATTCGGATTTACCCAAGTCGTTTTGGGGTAATGCCTTGGAAACGGCGGCTTACATTCTAAACTTGGTGCCATCCAAATCGGTTCCTAAAACCCCAATGGAATTGTGGACCGGGCGCAAGCCCAGTCTAAGACATTTGTGGATTTGGGGTTGTCCGGCATACGTGCTAGACAAGGAAGCCGGTAAGTTGGATCCACGTTCGGAATTAAGGCTGTTTATAGGATACCATGCGGGAACGAAAGGGTGTATGTTCTATAGTCCCAAGGATCAAAAGACCGTGATCAGTACACACTTTAAATTCTTGGAGGAAGACTATATGAACAATCGGAAGCCTAAAAGTGAAATTACCTTAGAAGAATTGAGAGGTCAAACCTCGATACCAAGTATACAAGATGATGTACCACACGTCACATCTTCACAACCGGAACCCCGTCGTAGTGGGAGGATTGCTAGGCAACCCGAGAGATTCATGGGGATAGGAGAATCTTCGGATTTGGTTCCCGGTGATGAATCAGACCCATGGACATACGACGAGGCAATCCAAGACAAAGACACGGAGTCGTGGCAAACGGCAATGGAAGCCGAGATGGGTTCGATGGATCATAATCAAGTGTGGGAGTTGGTTGAGCCACCCAATGAGGTAGAACCCATTGGATGCAAGTGGGTGTACAAGAGAAAAAGAGGACCAGACGGAAGGGTAGAGACCTTCAAAGCGAGGCTTGTGGCCAAAGGGTATACTCAGAAAGAAGGGATCGATTATGAGGAAACCTTTTCGCCTGTAGCTATGCTTAAGTCCATCCGTATTCTCTTGTCGATCGCTGCGCACCTAGATTACGAGATCCGGCAAATGGATATCAAGACGGCCTTCCTTAACGGAAGTCTTGACGGGATAGATATCTATATGCAACAGCCCAAAGGTTTCATTGAAAAAGGCCAAGAGAATCTCGTATGCAAGCTTAAGAGATCCATTTATGGACTTAAGCAAGCATCGCGTACTTGGAACCAGTGTTTTGATCAAGTGATTAAGTCTTATGGGTTTGATCAAAACGAGTTCGAAAGTTGTGTGTATAAGAAGCGTGACGGAACTGCGGTGGTATTCTTAGTATTATACCTAGACGATATTCTGCTCATTGGAAACAATGTAAAGGTATTGTCAGACGTAAAGGTATGGCTGTCAAAACAATTTGATATGAAGGACTTAGGGGAAGCCGGCCACATCCTTGGGATCAAGATCACTCACGATCGCAAGAAGAGGATGTTGGGCTTATCGCAAGCTTCATACATTGACACTGTTTTGAAGCATTTCAGCATGCAAGATTCCAAGAAAGGTTTTGTACCTTTTAGACACGGAATCCATCTATCGAAAGAAATGAGCCCTAAGACGCAAGCGGAGATAGATGACATGAAAGGTGTTCCGTACGCTTCAGGCGTAGGAATCCTTATGTATGCAATGTTGTGTACGAGACCGGATATCTGCTTTGCTGTGGGCATGGTGGCAAGATATCAAAGTAATCCCAGGAAAGACCATTGGACTGCCGTAAAGTGCATCTTGAGGTATCTGAAAAGAACTCGTGAGCGGATGCTGATTTACCAGTCAGATAGTCTTGTTCCCGTAGGATACACGGACTCGGATTTCCAATCAGACATAGACTCAAGAAAGTCAACCTCGAGTAGTGTGTTTTGTATGGGAGGAGGAGCTATTTCATGGAGAAGTGTTAAGCAAAAATGCATCGCCGATTCGACCATGGAAGCCGAGTATGTAGCTGCTTGTGAAGCAGCGAAAGAGGCAGTTTGGCTCAAGAACTTTTTAGTGGACTTGGACGTTGTTCCGAATTTGCCCGACAAGATAACTGTCTTTTGTGACAATGCCGGAGCAGTTGCAAATTCAAAGGAACCGAGAGCCCACAAGGCCAGCAAACACATAGAAAGAAAATACCATCTTATACGAGAAATCGTTAAGAGAAGAGATATAGATGTGGCAAAGATAGCGTCGGGTGACAACCTAGCGGATCCATTCACAAAGGGTCTGCCTCAGAGTACATTCGAGAGACATGTGGATGGAATGGGAGTCAAGACTATTGCCAATCTGCTTTAAGTATAAGTGGGAGGAATTATTAGGTTAGTGTAGGTTGACATGAGATGTCACGTAGAGCTACTACGCTAAGACATGCGTGATGTATACTAAAAGCAGACTTTAAGTATAAGTGGGAGATTGTTGGAGTTATACGTGAAAGTATGCTTTTACTTTGTATAACTCGTGTATCAAACACTCGTTTTATGAGAATAATTCTTTTATCACATTTGCTCTAGTTATGATTGAATATTGAATTTCTATTGCAAACCGTTCAATACATGGTACTAGTTACATTGTAGTTAATGTAGTGATACCCGATCATGGAAGACAACATTAACAGTTTCCTTGTAACTAAACGTACATTTTCACGACCTAGGTGGAATTGAACAATCCGCCGTGAAAGGTCGATGTGTAAGGCTCAGATTGGTCTGTCTTGACTAAGAGATTGCACTAGCACATTTAGTATGTGTTGAAGAGGACCTACAACGAGGATAAATTCTTCGGTTCTGAAATGAGAAGAATTAGACCTCAGCGGTTGTTTATTTCTTAATCTCCGTCACTTAAATAGGACCGTGTGTGCTTAATGGTTACTGCTTTAATTCATGTTGGGTGAGAATCATTGTGACTTCGAACTTTGTGTCTTGGGCAGTAATATTAATCATACGACGGTTGCTAAGATTTAATACGGAGAAACGCGTGCGAGTACGACTCGTGTGATTAGTCCCCTTGGTGGGGCTCAGAAGTTTTATCGTACTAAATCTTGCAAGTGAAGAATCAGTTTCTTCGGTACGGATAATAATGTTGAGCTGTCTTTACTCCAAGGTGAAATATATTAATTAATTTAGAGCTATTCAGAAGCTTAATTAATTAATGGACTTGATAATCTTAAACGCGGGAAATAATAACCGGGAGCCCATATTATTGTAATATGGATTAAGATGGATAGTGCAATATTAATTTATTAGTGGTAATAATTAATATTAATAGATTGAATTATATTGGGGCTCAATATTGAAATTCAGAAGTCCATTAGGAGGTCCAATCTTAATTCTCCTTAAAGGCCCCTCAAGTAGCCCAATAATGATAAGGTGATTAAAATAAAAAGAATATATTATGCTGATTTTTCTTCTCTAATTTTCGAAAATAAGTAATTCAAGGAGAGAAAAGATTTTGTTGATTTTCTTGGAAAGATATTATGGAAGATATGTATTCTTGGAATACAAGAATATCTCATATATTCAAGAAGATCCAAATCTTGGGATCTCTTCATGAAATTTTCGAAAATTGTAGTTATAATTAGGAGGGTGAGATTTTTGTGGAATATTTTATTTTGGAGTAAAGAATATATGAGATATATTCAAGATTTCTTAGAGTCTAAGAAAAGATTTTCTCCAAGGCCCAAATAATCCTAATTTTCGGCCACCTCTAATTATAAATAGGGGATGATTATTTCATCCCCAAGTACATAATTCCATGTGTTGGAAAAATCAAGAACATAGATATTTTTCTTTTTCCTTAGTTATTTAAATTGTTCGATAGCATCTCCCACCGGTGATCGAATAAGGTGAAAGGGAATACTTGAGAAGGCTTTTGGGTTGATAAAGTGTAACGCCCCGAATCCAAAACACATAAATATCTCAGATTCGAGGTGCCACTTGTGACTAAAATACGAACTGTAAATTTTTTGATATAAAAAGGGATAACAAAATGAGAGATAAGTTTTATGCAGCGGAAGAAATGAGTAGAATAATTTTTATAACATGTCTCACACACATATATAAAGCTTAATATTAAAGTAACATTTTATTTAAGTGGGGAACTCCGTGTCGTCTCTATTACTGTCCTTGCTCCACGAAATCATAATCTGCAAGGGTTGTAAAAAGGGGGCGTGAGATTTGAATTCTCACGTATGGGTGATTTGCAACGTCATGGGATTGGTAAATCCGAAGTATATTAAAAATTGTACTCATTGATAAAGTATATAATTTATTTAAGCAGTTGACATAATAATACGAACATCATATATTATATAAATAACAAGTCCACATAATAATCAGTTGGGCACAACAAGTTTCACATCATATTATCGAAATATCACAAGTTGGTCCACGTTAAGGGGCAAAACCCAAAGTCATTTTCAAGTAACGGCTCAATCTGCCAAAACCATTTTCCACATATTGTAATTCTCTTCCAAAATATCATAAATAATATCAGTGACCATGAATCTGATCTATTATCACTCATGGTCGTACGTGTCATTCCAAAAAAATAATTACCAGTGACCATGAATCTGACTTATTGTCACTCATGGCCATACGCGTCATTCCGCAAGAATAATTACCAGTGACCATGAATCTGACTTATTGTCACTCATGGCCATACGCGTCATTCCGCAAGAATAATTACCAGCTTTCCTTTTCTCACAAAAACTATCATTTCAAAACATGGGGAGAAATACACATAATTCATACTCAAAAGATTCATGCTCACAAAGTGTCCTTATTACCATGCAGTCATAAACGATTTATATAATTAGATAAACACAACAATCCATATAAGGTATATATATAATAATATCATATAGTTCACACACACTTATATAATAGGGTGTACATTTATGTTGGATAAGTTGTTTTAGATTTGATTTAATCGAGTTCAGAGTATACCAGCACAACGTATTATTAGCAGATCAATCAACAGATCATCACCCACCTGATCGTTCCGAGTCCCGTGAATGATGTATAGGCAGGTGGTCGAGTCCTCCGTGCGTGTCCCGAATAGTACAGAATCCTAATAAGGAGTATTCCGATTAAAAGATCGACTTTTGAATATGAAAAGCTTATGCATTTGTATCTCGAGGATTGAGTAGATTGTTGCCTTTAGAAAACTATTGAAAACTAAAGTTTTCAAAGGTTGATTTCTTTTTGATAAATACACCCCTTTTCAAGAGGAGGTGTATTGGGGGTGTATTTACTAATTTTGGTTGTGTCCTTAACAAAAGCCTTTTATAAATTTTAAAGTATATTCATAATAATTATTATTCTTGGAAATACTTAAAAGAATAAGATAATTACTTAAAAGTATTAATAAGAGAATAGGTTTTTCTTTTCTAAGATTTCTATTTCTCATTAAAAGAATTCTTGAATATAAATATTCATATTTTATAAATAAAAACCTCTTTATTAAACTTATTTGGTTTTTAGAGAAAACTTGTATAATAGTATCTATGTAATTTTCTTCTTATTATTAGTAATACTTCTAAAGTTGATTAGTGATACTTAAACAACTAATTCAATAATACTAGACAACTAAACACAATAATACCAAACTACAAAACCAACCATACTAAACCCACCAAACTAACAATACTAAATACCAAATTCAATAATACTGACCAACTAACTCAGTGATACCAATAACACTAAACTGTTATTTCATCTCCATTCAACTAAAACCATTCGACTAACACTTCGGCTAAACTACCGAGCATAGGAACAAATTAAAAGGTACAATGGTAAAGAATCCATTAACATCAAAACTTCATCCATCTTACAGCCTCTAAAATAAAATATAATTCCAATATCTACAAAAGTCTTAATAGTGCTTATTTCTTATCCAAACTAGTACAAGAAATTGAGAGAAGGTTAGCAACCTTACGAGTCTCAAATCGGGCAGCCTAACGGCGTAGTTTGGAGACTCGTCGGGTAAATTCTGGCAGCCTAACGGCGTCGTTCGAGGTCTCCAAAAATTCCGGCAACATCAATCCGGTTTTAACGGCGTCATCTCGATCGGAAATCAAACGGGAGAGAAAAGGGTTACGGGTGAAATTAACTTCGACGAATTTAGAAATTGAAAAGGGGCTTTTCTAAAACTTACTGGAAAAGAGAGAAGAAAGGAGCGACGACGCTACTTCGGCGGTGGCGTTGGTTGGTTTTCGTCGCGCAAGGGAGGCATCGCGACGGCGTCTAGAGAGAGGGGCGAGAGGCCACGGCCGAGCTGGGGGTGCGACGGCGACGGGTGGTACTAGCGTGAGGGCGGCACTGGAAGCGGCGCGACGGCGGAGGAGCTTGGCTGTGCGGTGGCGCTCGTCGCCGAAAACAGGGAGGTGCGAGGCGGTGCTCGTTTCGGCCGGAAGCAGGGCGGCGAAGAGGCGGCGCTGGAAGAGGAAGACGGTGCTCTGTGCGGTGTCGCTAGGGGTGAGAGGCGGCGGTCACGGCGGCTGAGAGAGAGGATTTGGGATTCTGGGATTTTTTGAGAGACGTACGCGTTTCTTCTTTTCTTTGGGCTAAAGAGGAGAGAGAAAGAGATATGGGTGTTGTGAATTTTGGAAAGCTGAATTCCTTTTCCTTATGCGTAGGCTGAAGGAGGTATATATAGGGAAATACTTTTAATTAATAAATTAATTTGAAAAGAAAGAGAATTAACTTGTGGGTAGGATTCAAGGGATAAGATTTCGTAAGATCTCACGTACTTAACTAAAATCTGGTTATGGACTGTTTGGTTCACCCTTTTTAATTGGAAATTGGATTAATACAGTTTTAAGACTCAATTAATATTTTATTGTATTTTAATTATTCTCAATAAATTATACGGATCGAAATCCTAATTTTAAACTTTGAATAATTAATTTCTCGTAGTCCCTTATCCGTTTGAAATATTCGATTTCTTTCTTCGAACTTGGGAATTTGAAATAGAGTATATATTTAAATTACACAGTATCACACAAAAATAATAAAATTAAAAGAAACAAGATTATAATATAAAATAAGGTTTCTAGCAAAATAAAAGGTATAAAACGGGACGGGGTATTACATAAAGCGTGTGCGTGTTAGTCCCGTTTATTCAAAGGCCAAGTTCTTCGAGAGGTACGTTAATCACATATTATCTTGTTTATTCCGCCATAGATTATATGTGAATTAATTCAATATGCATGATGTTAAATTAGTTGTTGGAATTATTATTTGAACTAATTAGGATTAATTCATGCTAGTAATAATTGTATTTAAATTCGTATTTAAATTTCATCCCGAATAGATTCCGGGCACCCCTATTTTCCCAACAAGCAGTTGAGCACCCTGAAGAACAACCAAGAACCCCACTAATTAGACATTGTATTAGAGGTAAACAAGTGCCTAACACTTGTCATTTGTATAAAATACAATAGCTTAGGGTTAAACAAGTGTCTAAACACTTGTCAAACATGTACTATAGGGTAGCTAAGAAGTTGACACCTCCTTGTATGTCTATAAATATCTCTTCATGAGGAAAGAAATATAGGTTCAATTATTCAAAAATATACCCAAACTCTTGCAAATCCATTTCTTGATCTTTACGTATATAACTCCAACATTTTTAACCTTGTTTGATGATCTTCTTTAGCTTACACAACCACAAATTCATCAATTCGGATTAATGTCATCAACAATTGGCGCTAGAAGAAGGGTTCGAACCTCCGAGTGTTGAAGAATTCGAGCAAATTTGGTACGATTCACCGGAATATGGAAAGTTTGGCTGGAATTCGGGTAGAAGCTGCCAGAAACTGCACTTAATCGAACTTTGTGTAACATTTATGATATCTACATACTATTCCAAGAAGCTTGAATGCATGCATATATGAATTAGGGTTTGTAAACAACCACCTTCATATATGCAAGACTAGTTGTTCTTGGAATAGGTAGTATCAAACACAAATTATCCTTAACATACACCTAAGCATCCGGAATGGCAAGATCGCAGGAGGCTCGATCATCGGGTACACAACCGAGTTGTAACCCTCTAACTAGGGTTTCGTCAATAGGTGGACATGCAAGAACAGTCCGGGTAACCTCCCGGAGGAATGTGCAAGTTACCATCGATACTCTCCCTCCCGAAGTTGAAGCTCTCGCCAAAAATTCCGACGAAATGGCAAAAACAATAATCGTGCTCCAATAGCTGCAAAGACGGCAAGAAGAGGTCGGACTGTCAAAAGCCCTGGAGATGAACAACCGGGCAGGCGAGCAGCAAACTAAGAGGAGGGAAGATAGGCAATTGGATGAAGCGGACAGTGCTGAAGTCCGTAGAAACAATTGGAAGACTCCGATAAGCAAGCGGCTAGGAAACCGGGAAGAGTCAACCCATAGTCGGGTCGAGGAGTCAAGCAAATACACTTCTCGCCCTAGTGCTTTGGAAAGACTGGGCAGTCAAAGTAAAGAAAGGAGGGAACCATCCTGAGGGGATAAGGAGCGAGCACGCTCAGCTACTTGCCCCTCAGTATATGACCGCATTTGAAGATTGGCTTTTGGCCGACTAGGACCACATGGAGCTAGCAACGTTGCTAGAAGGACAACTCAAGAGAAGCATCCCGTTGGCGAGGGACTGCGTCAAGAAAGAGCCATTGGACTTGATCATGACGAATAACCTCCCAACGAGAGGACTCCTGCAGATGAGTTACAAGTCATGAAGAAAGCAATCGAGGAATTGTAAAAGTAGTTGGAAGCCCAGAAAGGAATCGGGACAACTGTTCTCCCATCCTCACTACTAGCCTCGTCAATCTTGAATGCACCGGTCCAGAAGAAGATTCAGTTCCTTGCCATCAGTTTGTACAAGGGGACTTCGGACCCCAAGATCCACTTGACTAAGTACTCGGATTTTATGATCTCGATGGGGGCTACAGACGCTACAAAGTGCTGAAATTTCCCACTTACTCTTGGAGACGGACCCCATAGGTGGTTCTCAACATTAACTCCCGGGTCCATCAGTTCGTTCACTCAGCTGAGCAAGGAATTTATATCCCATTTCTCGACTGTCGGGTCTTATATGATACAAAGACACCGACTAGTAGGGGTCAGGTAAGGAGACGACGAGTCGGATAGAAACTTTTTGAATTTTTTTTACAAAGTCCTGCTGGAGGGCGAGATGGTCAGCGAGGATACAAAAATAGTAGCGGTGATGGCAGGACTAAAAAAAGAACGGATCTTTGGAAGGAAATGCATCTAACCTGTCCTAAAATATACGCCGAATTCAGAAATAGGGTCGGAATTCATATTTCCATGCAAGAAGCTCTCCAGAAGGAATTGGGTGACAAAGCCGATCCAAAAAGTTCGGGAAAAAGACTAGTGGGAATGATTATAAGGCTCAGAAAAATCTAAAGGCATTCAATGAAGGAGCTGAGCTAAAAGAAAAGCTGAACCAAGTACTTACAATATCCATAGACATCGTGTACAACAGTGTTAAAGATAAGGACATGCTATCGGCACCGTGAAAGATAAGACAAGAGAGAGAAAAGTTGAACCCGAACAAATATTGTGCTTACCATCAGAATATTGGGCACTTCACAAGCAAATGATGGGACTTGTTGAAACAACTGTGGAGGTTCTACGAGGAAGGAAAACTCTCAGAACTTGTGAAGAGAGCACTGGGGAAGAGGCCTTGAGCAGCCGCGTTGTCCAGCTCTAATGATGAAGATAGTGACGAGCAGTCGAGCAGGGCAAACAAGTAAGGAAGAAGAGTACCAACAACCCCTACGAAGCCAACTCGTGAAATTCTAATGCTTGAATCAATCGGACCATTTGGTGGTTGCTCCGATGGAAAGCCTCCCATCTCAAAGAGAAAGAGGAAGGCAGAATTAAGGGCAATCGCGCAGATGAAGGAGGTGGGAGTAAATCCATCAACCAAGCAAACAGTAGATCTGACTTTCTCAGAAAAAGACTTGGATGAAATTTTAACTCCTCATAATGACTCGCTGGTCATCTGCACAAACATCATAGGAACGAAGGTGCACCGCCTACTTATTGATACCGGTGCTTACACAAACATTATGTTTAAAAAGACATTGGATCAGTTGGCCGACTATGCAAGTTACATTGAAGACTGCAACCATAGAATCCTAGGTTTTGGAGATGTTGTAACAATTCCCCTAGGAATTATCAAATTGTCAGTCGAGCTTGTACCGGCCGAGAACCCGGAGAGGAGGCTGACTACAATGGTAGAATTCCTAGTTGTAGATTAAAAGTCTACCTACAACGGGTTTCTCGGCCACCCTTATGTAAATGAATTCAGGGAAGTTGTTTCAACGTATTACTACTGTGTAAAATTCCCTACGTCAAAAGGTACAGGTACTGTTAAGGGTAATCAGAAGAAGGCCCATGAGTGCATCCTTCAGTTACAGTCAAAAGAGCAAAGAGTCTCTATGATGACCGAACAGTCGAGCAGCAGTGCTGAAGGTGAGCCCTTAGTCCTTGATGAAATCATGGAGTCCATCGACACAGAGATGATGGAAGTGGATGAGCAGGTATGTGAAGACGAGCATAATTATGGAGAGGACAGTTGGGTGGAGAAAGAAATGAAGAAGCTGCACCAGCTAGCAACGAAGTCGAGAATATGGTACCAGCTGGTAATGAACAAGAGGATGTGGAGCCTCGGTTGGGTGTCAAGCCGATGGAGATAGAAAATGAGCTAAATCTGGATGGGCCGATTATAGCTCCTCGCTGGAAAGGGCAGAAGTGAAGAGCAACCCCGATTGAGGAATTGGAAGCAATAAAAGTCAATCCAAACCGAGAAGATTTAGAACTCTTCATCGGATCTGAGCTCCTAGCGCCGTACAGATCCAAGATGGAGGAGTTTCTTAAAGCCAATCTCAATGTATTCGCATGGTCGCATGCAGGTATAGTAGGCATCAGCCCTGAGCATGCCTGCCATAGATTCAATATTGATCCAATGGAAAAAACCGATCCAGCAAAAGAGGAGGAAGTACGGACCTGACAAGTATGAAACACTTGATGTTGAAGTCAAGAAGTTGCTAGATAACGATCTCATCCGATAGGCTCTGTGTCCAAAATGGATGGCCAACCCGGTGCTAGTGCGAAAACCAAATGGGACGTGGAGGTTGTGTATCAATTTCACAAACCTGGATGTTGCTTGCCCAAAGGACAACTTTCCATTGCCACATATTGATCAGCTGGTGGACAACAGAACACAGTTAGACTTAATCATTGCTACAGGTGAAAAACTTTCCTCATAATCGATCCCTTCTTTCTGAGTATATCCTTTTGCTACTAGCTTAGCTTTGAAGGTTTCAACCCTTCCGCCTGTTAGTGTTAGTGTCCTAGAGACAATCCTTTGTAAGGACATAATACTAAGATGATATTCAGTTTATGGTTTAATATTATTGATTGAGTTAATATTAAATGTATGGATTTACACTTATCTGAATATTATGTTTGATTGTTTGCATTGTTCATATTTGTGTTCCCTTAAATCGATACTGTCATTGAGTGAGTGAGAACTTAGATGACTTAAGTACAATTCTCAAATAGCCCCCATCAAGGATCATCAAGAATGGGATATTGATGATGCAATGGAGATTGGTGTGCGATCTGCATTATACTCTATGGGAGAGTGTAGTAAGATCTCACTTACTACGAGATACTAGGTATCTCATAATGGATGCACAAATACCTTAGATGGTATTGGTATACCCATCCGAGAAACTGTTTGATGTAATTCCACATAATGTGTCTACGGGTGTCTCGGTTAGTGGGAGCGATGTGATACTCCTCTGACTTAAGGTCAATACGCACGACGTGTGTGGAGTGATGAACTTTGACCATGACCGACGCTTTCACCCTCCAAGGGTAGATATGGCATGAATTAAGTTCATCACGAAGTGCATGTGCGTGGTAGTTGAGCTAAGAATAGGATTCATTCCTCAATATGAATTTAAGAGAGAATGCTCGTCTTCTCATCATAATTGGATCTAAGACATCGGCCGATACAAGTCGTCTTGGACTTTGTGGCCAAGTGCGACGTGAGCGATCAATTAGTGATTCGAGATAGCATGATTAAGTTATTTGAATAGACACTTCATCATGTTCAAGGCTTAATCGAGTATTCACGAATGAAAGAAAGATATCATAATAGCTTACAGTATTACAGGTAGTTGCAGATTTCCTCGCAACGTACCTCATATATTGAGAATATCTGATTTATTGTCTAGGGTTCAATTAAGACCGTTAGTTTGACTAATCGCTCGATATACGACGACCTATGGGTCATACAACAAGCAATGACAGTTCACTGGTTATAGTTGGTTGATTAAGTATTATATTAGATATAATATTTAATTTATGGAGAATATAATAATAATTATATTTGGTATTAATTATTATTTTTATTTAATTAAATTAGATTTAATTATATATAAAATCCCAATGATAATATTTGGAATATTATTATACAAGAATAATATATATGACAAATATATTATTCGTAGGAACATATCTGGGTAAATAGGATTATATTTACGGGCTAGGCCCGATATCTTGCTTAAGAGTTAAGCTAAGTTAATCCCTATAAATATGTGTCTTATGGGAATTCCTAAACATAAAAGAAATATAATTTCTCCATAAAATCTCTAGCTCGAGTTTTCCTAGCGAGTTCGTCTCGAGATTCAACGCTGGCACCTCGGTCGGGTTGGTGAATAACTGTTGCATGGATACCATAGTAGAGGATTCCGCGTACGAAACACTGTAAGAATTCTTGTTTAAGATTTCTCATATTTAATTATGCAATTGATTGTTCGTTGTTGGTGAACGATTTTTCCGCTGCGCATGTATTACGTATTTACATACCTCTAAAACCCAACACCGTCTGGTCCTCTTTTTCTCTTGTATACCCACTTGCATCCAATGGGTTCTACCTCACTGGGTGGCTCAACGAGCTTTCAAACTTGATTATGATCCATTACCCATCTCAGCTTCCATCGCAGTTTGCCAAGATATAACATCTTTGTCTTGGATTGCCTCGTTGTATGTCCATGGGTCCAATTCATCTCCGGGAATCAAATCCGAAGATTCTCCTATTCCCATGAATCTCTTGGGTTATCTGACAACCCTCCCACTACGACGGGGTTCCGGTTGTATAGGTGTGACGATTGATATATCATCTTGTACACTTGGTATAGGAGTTTGTCCTCTCAATTTGTCTAAGGTAATCTCACTTCTGGGCTTTCTATTGTTCATATAGTCTTCTTCCAAGAATTTAAAGTGTGTGCTAATCACGGACTTTTGATCCTTGGGACTATAGAACATACACCCTTTCGTTCTCATGGGATATCCTATAAACAACCTTAATTCCGAACGTGGATCCAACTTACCGGCTTTCTTGTCTAGCACGTATACCGGACACCCCCAGATTCTCATGTCACAAACTGGGCTTTTGCCCGGTCTACAATTCTAACGGGGTTTTAGGAACTGATTTGGATGACATCAAGTTTAGAATGTAAGTCATTGTTTCCAAGGCATTACCCCAAAATGACTTGGGTAGATCCGAATAACTCATCATGGATCTGACCATTTTTAAAAGAGTCCAATTTCTTCGTTCTGTGACACCGTTCTGTTAAGGGGTTCCCAGTGCAGTCAGCTGGGATACAATCCCTTCGTCTGATAGGTAGTTCAAGAATTCATCGCTGAGGTATTCGCCTCCACGATCAGATCGTAGAAACTTGATACTCTTTTTCCTATATTTCTCGGCATCAACCTTAACCCCTTTGACCTTGCCAAAAGTTTCAGACTTACGCTTCATAAAGTAGATGTATCCATATCTCGATTAATTATCAAAGAAAGTGATAAAATACCCATACCCCTTCTTGCTTTGATCGTCATTGGACCACACACATCAGTATGAATGAGTTCTAACACTTCAGTGACTCTATTCCCCTTGGCTCCTATGCCCTCTTAGTCATTTTACCCTCTAAATAAGAATCGCAAGTTGGAAATTACTCAACTCGAAATAACTCTAAGGATCCATCTTTTACCAACCTTTGTATCCGCTTTAGATTTAATATGACTTAATCCAAGATGCCATAGAAGTGTTTTGTTCATGTCAGAAGAACACTTTCTTTTATTACTCGAAATTGTCGATGCGTTATTAAATTCAATTTATGAGTGGTGTGCACAATTAATGATATAGGGATCAATGTTCCAGAACAGATAAACTTATTGTTTCAAAAAATAATAACATCCTTATTAAAAGAAACTGGTTATCTATTCAAAATAATTTAGAAACTGAAGTTTGAATTCTTTCTAAAACTAGGAACATAAGGAACGTCGCTTAAGACCAAAACACTATCTTCAAAAGAGAGGCGCACTTCTCCCACTGCTTCAGCTGCCACTCTCATAGAGGAAAATGTAGGAGTTTACGCGATTACGTACCTCTTGAAGCAACGACCGTTGAGAAGGACGGAACAATCTAATTGATCCTATCAACCGAAAGACCTTCTCAAGTATTCTCAATTAGCCTTGCTCGTTCACCGGTGGGAAGTGCTTAATGAACAATTTAATAAAACAATGAATAAAGAAAAAAATTATTGTTGCTGATTTTTTCCAACACATGGAACTGTAAAATGGGGATGAAAGTATCACCCTATTTATAATGGGGAATTTCGAAAATTTTGGTTTGGACTAAGATGGGAAAATATTTTCTTGATCTCCAAGAAATCATGAATATATCTCATATATTCTTTTTCTCCATAATTAAATATTCCACAAAAATCTCATCTCTTTATCTTATGGTAATTTTAAAAAATTAGAGATAAGAATCAAGATTTGGATCTTCTTGAATTTATGAGATAATCTTGTATTCCAATAATACATATCTTCCATAATATCTTTTCAAGAAAATCAACAAAATATTTTCTCTCTCCTAATTATCAAAAATTAAAAAATATCTATACAAGAAACCAAGTAGGAGATTTCTTGAATTAACGAGGTAATCTGGTATTCCAAGAATACTTATCTTCATTCCATAAAAAATTCAAAGAAAATCTTTTCTCCCCTAAATCTTGTATTTATCAAAAACTTAAGGAAAAAATAGGCAACAATAATTTTCTTCTATTTTAATCACCTTTTTATTATTGGGCTACTTGAGGGGCCTTTAGGAGAATTAAAATTGGACCTACAATGGGCTTCTGAAATTCAATATTGAGCCGCAATATAATTCAGCTCATTAATATTAATTAATACCACTATCAAATTAATATTGCACTATTCATCTTAATCCATATTACGATAATATAGGCTCTCGGTTATTATTTCTCGTGTTTAAGATTATCTAGTCTATTAATTAATTGAGCTTCTGAATAACCCTAAATTAATTAATATCTTGTGCCTTGGAGTAAAGACAACTCAACATTATTATCCGTACCGGAAAACTAATTTCCACTTGCAAGATTTGGTACGATAAAACTTCTAAGCCCACCAAGAGGACAAATCACACAAGCCGTACTTGCACACATTTCTCTGTATTAAACCTTAGCAACTGTCGTATAATTAATATTATTGCCCAAAACACAAGGTATCGAAGTCACAATGATTCTCACCCAGCATGAATCAAAGCAATAAGTATTAACCATACACAGTCCTATTTAAGTGACGGAGATTAAGAAATCAATAGTCACTGAGGTATAATTCTTCTCCGTTCAGAACAGAAGAATTTATTCTCGCTGTAGGTCCTCTTCACCACATACAAAATGTACTAGTGCAATCTCTTGGTTAAGACAGACCAATCTTAGAACTACACCTTGATCTTTCACGGTGGATTGTTCAATTCCACCTAGGTCGTGAATTTGTACATTTAGTTACAAGGAACTGATAATGTGACATTCTGTGATCTGGTATCACCACACGAACTATAATATAACACGTACTATATATTGAACGGTTTGCAATAAACATTTAACATTCATTTATATTTAAAGCAATAATGATAAAAGATTTATTCTCATAAATAAGTGTTTAATACATAGGTTATACAAAGTAAAAACATGTTTACACGTATAACCCCAACAATCCTTTGCTAGATGATTTAGATATCAATCACCAGCATTTCAGAGCGATATGATGGATAGGGTGTACAAGTACTCATCGCTCGGATCAGGGTGCCCCCACTTCAATATTTGCGGACATGCAAAACAACAAAAATAGAAAAATTAAAATTAGTCCCACTTGATCTATAGTAAGAAAAAGTTGAGCATACATTTGATTTTCCCAAAACCTTCATGCGAATGGATGTGCGCCTGGCAGCCGGCAAATCCCTCGGTTGCTCGCCAGTCTCCGCCGATGAAAAACAACTGGTTATGTCAACTCTTGACTTTGTTGGGAATACTTCGATCAGCTTTACCCCACTTCTGGCTTTCACGTAATACCACCCTTCACTATCTTCTTTGTGAGCAGAGATGGTCATGACATCTCCACCGCACTGGCCTTGTTCTTGTACCCTTCAAGACCAAAGAGGGTCATGAAGGCAAGTAGATTACTCCAACCATTGGGAGTAATTTGGGTGATCGCCAGATTAATGTCCTCCAGGAAGCGACCAACCACGGGGTGTAGAGGCAAGGGGAAGCCAGTGTTGAGAACATCCAAGTTGATCACCATGTAGCCAAGAGGTGGGCGATCAGCTGTTTTCCCCTTCTTCGGAGCGTACAAAAAGATGTCGAAGGGAATCTTATAAGTTACACGGATGCTCGCCAGGTCATCTTCGGTGATTAAACTTACAACCTTGCTCGCTGCATATTCATTCTCTTGAGCCCGCATAATTACTCGAGAAGGGGGAATGAAAGTCCTTGAGTAGCGAGCAACATACTCTTCCCATTCATTTTCGTGAGCAACTCGCTCTGGAATTCAGGACTCCGGCGTAACCTCGGGCATTGGGAAATTTATTTCTTTAAAAAAAATTCAAGTCACACTTGGGACCATTTGTTCGCCTCCAAAAGCATCTACCTCGGGGGCATCTACCTCGTCCACTACCTTCTCAGAGTCTTCCACTAGATCTGAGGAAGTATCTCAAATATCTCGAGCAAGCAACGGGTTGATCAACTTCGATCAGTTGTTCACCTAATTGCTCGGCTGTGTAACCCTCCATGAAGCGAATACCTGAGCTCGAATCAGTGCTCGTTTCTTCATTTACCAGTAAGGTCCGAGGATTATTCTGAAGTACCTGGCGACTAGAACGTCTAGGAGATACAATCGATTCGGTCATAGGCCTTTTTTCTGGGTTTCGGCCAGAAAGAGTCGTACTGGATGAAGGTGAGGCCATATGTATCGAATTTTAGAAGAAGAATGTCGAAAAAGAGGGTTTTTAGGAAAACTAAATGATAGAATTAAGGAGATACGATGGAGATGTGGTGGTGACACGACGGAGATATGGCGGCGATTTCCAGAATGACAAGTGCAAAATGAAATCGGGAAAATTAAAAGCAATTAAGAAAGAATTGAAGAGAAAGTCAATGTTTTACCTTGGATACACGAGATAATTGATAGGAATCTGAAGGAAGAACACGAAGATTGTAATAAAAAAGCTTTGAAAGAGCTCTCTAATGGCGGAAATTCGGAAAAATGATATGGGAAAGAAAGCTGGGTATTTATAAGGAAGAAATAGGGGTGAAAATGCAATTTTTTTGGGAAGCGCCTAGGCCCCTATAAACAAATAAAAGAGACACGCGTGGGCGGCGGTTGGTGTCACCACCGCCCACGTCGATTTGAGTCCCGAGAGCCTAAAAAACACAACCGTCATCAGTTCAAAAGATGAACTCAGTTGCTTGCTCATTTTTACCGCTCAAAAGATTGAATCTCAGTAGTTTGCCTTTCAAAAAGAAAGGTTTTTTTAACTATAGCTCGATCTTAGTTAGGTAATTTTCATCCTGACATAGGCCGAGCTAGGGGGCAATTGTTGATAGACGAATAGCTAAGTAGTAGATTAGTGTAAAAAAATAATGATTAAAGCAACAATGACTAGAGGCGAGAAACTGCACAAATAATACACAATTTGTAATTAGACGAGTAGTTGGTCAAAAGTGCTAGATACTCAGGCGAACAGTCGGTCAAAGAACAAGAGAAGCTGAGCGAGCAGCTAAGAAGGAAGCTCCGAGTACCCAATGCAAAGGCATACAGGCGAGCAGTTGAGCACCCCGAAGAACAACCAAGAACTCCACTAATTAGGCATTGTATTAAAGGCAAACAAGTATACTAACACTTTTCATTTAAAATATAATAGCTTAGGGTTAAACAAGTGTCTAAACACTTGTCAAGCATGTACTATAGGGTAGCTAAGAAGTTGACACCTCCTACTTGCTTGCATGTCTATAAATACCTCTTCATGAGGAAAGAAATATAGGTTCAATTATTAAAAAATATACCCAAACTCTTGCAAATCCATTTCTTGATCTTTACTTATATAATTCCAGCATCCTTAGCTTTGTTTGATGATCTTCATTAGCTTAAATAACCACCAATTCATCAATTCGGATTAAGGTCATCAACATTAGTGTCGTAGACAACAATATTAATAATATATAAACTAAGAAATAAAATTATGAAGAGTATATATGATATAAAATTTATTCGTACATAAATCATTTTGTAATACTCCTTTTGTTCCACTAATATTTGCACCATGAGGTGGGCACAATATTTAAGAAAAAAATGTAATGAGTAGTATTTTGTGGAATATATAATGAAAAACTTGGTTGAATTGAGTGTAATGTAGGTCCAAAAGATAAAAAATAATGACAATTCTTATAAATATGTGAATATATTGAGGGTGGAGTTTATAAGAGTGTGTTCTTTTTTTGGTATGCAAACAATTGTGGGACGATCAAATAAGAAAAATGTGCAAACAATTGTGAGACAGAGGGAAGACTTTTTAATAGAAGAACTTCTACTCTTCAGTGAAAGCAATTAACAATTTTTAGTGAAACAACTCATACAATTTTTAGTCGAAGGGACTCAAACTCTTTAGTTAAAAATAATTTGTACCTTATAAAACTGAAACCATTTAGTGAAATAACTCAACCTCTTCAAAATGATTAATGTATAAACAATTTAACATTATATTATGCCAATTATGAATTTCACATGTAAATTATACTGGGGTAATATATACGCAACAATCAACAAAAAGATTGAGCGTAAAATAATTCAACTTTTTTTTCTAAATTTACAACTCAACAATCTTTTATATTGAAAAATTATTTAGACTGCTGCATCTACCGATCATATTACGATCTTACTGTAACCTGCTAATTAGTCATTTACTAAATTAATTATTCAAATTGTGCTTACTCTATCGAAACCACAACCTTATCCAATAATTAATCATTCATTGTTATACATGCATACCAACAAAAATATGGAAACCAAAATGAATAATTACCCAATACACCAAAATGTAGCATACGAAAATATGGAAACAAAAAATGTAGCACACGTTAATGTTCATACATTAACTATAATAATATAAAAAAATACTACAAAAATCACATGTTTAAAATATGTATCCTAGATATTGCCTATTATAAATTGATCAGTTGGTTATAGATTAATGACCATCAAGATGAGCCTTATAATTAGTTAAATTGAGGAATGCACTTAAACATTGGCATGTGATACCTACCAAATTCAAACGTTTAAAAAGAGAAGACTCAACACTAATTCCTTTAAACAAAAAAGGAATGTACTAAAATGACATTAAATACGTAGAGTATAGTTTATAAAATAACTAGTTATAGCCCCGCGACATTTCACGGGCTTCAATACAATTTAATGAATAATATTTTTACATTTCTAAATTAAAGATGTGACTACTCGAAATGCAAACAGTATCAGAGTATCCATTGTAGAGATATGTATGAGTGTATATCATATGCAAAAAAACTCTGACGGTGAACAACGTACTAACAGAATATGACCATGCACTGATCAACAAAAATAATTTATTAAATTAGTGTAGACAGATATAGTCAACCACACGAACCTATATGTACAACTTTAACAATTATTCGGCACACAACAAACTTGCTCACCAATAATTAGGTATACAATCATTACACTAATACTGGCACATTTGTGTACATAATATTTGTATCAAAATCTCAAACACGTGAAAAAGACATCAATGTTCAAAACCAAAGTGTTATTGCAATATATAAAACAGAATAACAAAATAACCATAGTAGTCCGTTATAATTCAAATATCCTAGATATGTTGTTAAGGATCACATAGATGGAGTAACATTCCATGTATAAAGGACACGAAAGAGACAAACAATCAGCATCACGATCTAGCGCATAAGACGTGAAATATTAATTGTAAAATACTTCCCATCATGACTAAACCATATAATATCTTTAAGTTTGATCCTTAGCTTTGCCACAATATCCTTCCAGAATTTTGTCAAACGAACCATTCTCGATGTAGAACCTTCGATAATAGACCTACATTCATAATTATCAAACAAACTTATCATCAATCGTCATCAATAATGGTGCTTAAAACTGATCATGTTTGCTCTCCACAGACTTAGCCAAGAAAGGAGTTGATACTATGTAACTCTGTATTGCTTCTCCCTTTTTTAGTCATCTGAAGTTGAATACATTTTCAAGCTCAACTTGCCTCTCATTTTCTCCTTTGAGTAATATTAACATATCAAACAACTTCAACCTCATTAATCACTACCGAATGTTCATTGGGATGTCTTCTCTACAATACTAAACTTGCTAAAAACACATAAAACAGAAAGCATCACCATACCATTTACCAAAACCCAACATAAACAATAAATTAGTTATAGAATTAAAATATTTAAAAAAAATACAATTTTAACCGGCTACAACACAATAAGAATTTTCAATATTATTGATCAATAATACTCAACCGAAAAATTCAATTTCATCTAAACTTCATGCAAAAATTATAAATGAACATCCAAGAGATAAATGAGAAATTCTTACAATAATAGAGGAGAGAAAGAAATCCTTAACCCACTTGTTTGGCTCATTAACAGAGACCCCTGCAAAATAAATTGGAATCGAAGATTTTCGGTAATGAGAGTCATGAAACAGAATATGAAGTGATCGTGAAAAGGATATAAGACTATAATTAAACTAAATAACCCTAGCTGTTAACCAAGACAGAGCAACAAATTATAGGTTAGAAATCGTGATGTAAAATTTCACATGACATTTGGTTTGTAGACCGCCAAATATACATAAGATTGGACATATCTTTTAAAAGAGTTATATGTCATAACTCTATTGCACTTAACTTTTATTATACTTGATGCACTGTATTAATAAGAAATTAAGAAAAAATAATTAATTATAAAAACTTGTAACATAAGACTTAGGAAAAAATGCACCTTTTTATCCTTTAATTTTAGTTATCTTTGGTTTTCATCTTGTTAACTTTGAGCTATTGAATTTTGTCCTATATATTACAAAATTTGTGTTTTTGCCCTATTACCTGCTATACCAGCTACCTCTTTCGGTAAATCTGACGTGATATTTTCATCCTATAAATTTCAAAATTTGGTGTCATGAGAGATTTACCGCAAAAGTTACCTGATGTAGCAGGTAACAGGATAAAAAAACACAATTTTTGATAAGTTATAAGATAAAATTCAAAATCTCAAAGTAAGCAAGATGAAAACAAAAGCTAACCAAAGTTAAATGACAAAAAAATGTAATTTCCCTAAGAATTACGTACAATTATCTATAACAATGAAGACATTTCACCTATAAAATGCTCACAAACTAAATTAAATTATACACGGTTGCCAAATTAGGATACTATCTTTTCGAGCTTACAAATTTAGGAAACCACTTTTATGGCTTATAAAATTAGAACACTATCTTTACAATCTTACAAAATAAGGACACTATCTTTTATTTTGGGCAAATTTAGACCAAATTTCATAAAATGTGGGTCAAACAAAGCCCGACTACCATATACCCAGTTGACCATATTTTATAAAATTTTCCCTAAATTGGCTAAAATTAAAAGAGAGTGCCCTAATTTTGCAAATTTGTAAAGATATTATCCTAATTTTGCAAGTTCATAAAGATATTATCTCAATTTTGCAAGACAGTAAAGATAGTGTCTTAATTTTACAAACACTCATAAGGTAGAGTCCTAAAATAACAAAATTTTCCTTGGAACCAATTTAGTAAATTGTAACAAATAGAATTAATTGTTTATTTAAAGAACATTAATTAGTTAAAGTAAAATATATCTAAATTTTTTATAAAGTGGTACATATATGAAACATTTTAATTCTAAAATATACTCTCAATAGTAATATTTTATGATTAAAGTATGTATACCACATTGATGTTAATTATGTTTCTAATCTAACACCAACATTGTCTTAATTGAAAATTGATATGTATACAAATATGTCATAACTTATAATTTATCACTAAATTAACTCATACACGCAAGAAAAAAAATTAGGACATTATCTTTTGGGAGTGATAAAATTAGGACACTATCTTTTTAGCTTATAAATTTAAGAAGCTATATTTGAGGAATTATAAAATTAGAACATTATCTTTAAAATCTTATAAAATAAGGACACTATCTTTTATTTTGGGCAAATTTAGGCCAAATTTTATAAAATATGGGTCAAAGAAAGCCCGACTACGGTATGCCCATTTGGCCGTATTTTATAAAATTTAGCCTAAATTGGCCAAAATTAAAAGAGAGTGCCCTAGTTTTGCAAGTTTGTAAAGATACTGTCATAATTTTACAAATTCGTAAAAATATTGTCTCATTGCAAGCAAGTAAAGATAATGTCTTAATTTTACAACCCATAAAGTAGTGTCCTAAAATTATAAAATTTCACTTATAACCTATATATTTAAGAAAATCAAGGTTAAGATACCAAATAAATAAGGTCAATTTTAATGGAGTAAAGTATGAAAATAAAAATAAAATATTCTTACGATAACTGCTTCAGAGAAGAGTTGAGAGAGTTGACTCGATCTCTAGTTGTTGTTTCCTTGTAAAATCAAAACCATAGTTAATTAATCTATTGGACATTATAGTACCATTTGTTTTTTCTTTAAAATAAACTTTCTAATATGTGAAAACTATATTCAAGTTAATTATCTACATAATTGTAGAAGTTGTTATTTATGACCACATCTTCCGGTTAAATAAAATATAGGTCAAATTTTATA
The DNA here is from genome assembly GCA_947034835.1 of Ballota nigra. Classification (NCBI taxonomy): domain Eukaryota; kingdom Viridiplantae; phylum Streptophyta; class Magnoliopsida; order Lamiales; family Lamiaceae; genus Ballota; species Ballota nigra. Next base: position 6,503,695 of record OX344721.1, on the reverse strand, counting down.
AAATATGAGTCAAATAAAGCTCGATTATGATATGCCCAATTGTCTGTATTTTATAAAATTTGGCCTAAATTGGCTAAAATTAAAAGATAATGTTCTAGTTTTGCAAATTTGAAAAGATATCGTCCTAATTTTGCAAGTTCTTAAAGATATTATTTGAATTTTGCAAGCCTGTAAAGATAGTGTCCTAGTTTTACAAACACTCATAAGGGAGTGTCCTAAAATAACAAATTTTCCTTATAACCAATGTAGTAAATGGTAACGAAGAATATTAATTATTTACTTAAAGAACATTAATTTAAAAATAATTATAAAGTGGTACATATATGGAACAATTTAATACTAAAATATACTCTCAATAGTAATATTTTATGATCAAAGTATGTAAAACCGCATTGAGGTTAATTATGTTTATATATGTCACCATCATTGTCTTAACTACGAATTGATATGCATATAATAAGCAATATCTTATAATTTATCACTAAATTAACTCATACAAGCAAGAAAAAATTATTTTTTTAGAGCATTATCTTATGGGTGTTTGCAAAATTAGGACACTATCTTTTCAGACTTGCAAATTTAGAAAATTATCCATGGGCTTATAAAATTAGAACATTATCTTTACAATCTTGCAAAATAAGGATATTATCTTTTATTTTAGGCAAATTTAGACAAAATAAGGACATTATCTTTTATTTTGGACAAATTTATGCAAAATAAGGACATTATCTTTTAATTATCTACTAAATTGTTTCCTCTGTTGATGATTTTTCTGATGTTGTTGACTTAAAATGTTTGGCTGAGATTGATGAGGTGAAGAATGTATTAAATTTTTTAAAAAATTTGTTAATACTTAATGTTTATTATTAATATTCAATTTTATTTAATAATTTAATCTATTATTTTGATTAAATTTTGTATATATTCATTATTTTATTGTCAAATTCATGTGATAGAAGAACATATAAAAAATATGAATGAATAACATAATAAAATTTGTATGTTCTTACAATCTATACTATATTCTTTTTATAAACTTGTAACAATATTAAGATTACAAAATCGTGGCATGTTTTCAGTTATACTATTAACATAATTGACAACATGTAATTATTATATGCCTAAATTTTACATTACTTTCAATGTTAATCATTAAACACATGGAGTATAATATGCAATCAATTGTTTTTATAGAATTTATGTGTGCCGGATCATTACAATGATAAAAGGCACTGCCTAATAAGTGGGCATGATTTTAGATTATCGTTTCATTAAAAAAATCTAAATGTATGTTCATCAATCATTACACAGTTCATTCTACTTTAAAAAGAATTATTAATATAGTAAAAAACATATCAAAAAATAATTTATTTCGATAAGATACTAATTTTTCAAAAAAAATCTATATAAATTAATGGCCCCATCAATATCATAAATTAATAATTTCTTCAAATTATAAAAAAATATATATATGACAATTTAGTAAAATAAGAATCTATCATTGATTGCTTCTTAAATTTTAAATCTATTTGGATATTTTACCTTGATATCTCCTCCTATTTGTAAATTAGTCAAAAGATATTCAAATGATCTTATGATTGTGTTAGATATTGTAGTAAAATGATACGTACTTTTTATTAAATCACAATACCAAATCTTTATGAGTGCGTGTGGGGTTATCCCTTTTATACTCACACAACACTTTTCAAATTTAACTCATTATTTTTTATTTGGAATACTTTTTAGATGGGAATTCATTGTATTGTATGACTTTTATTAATTTTACTGGAAAATACTTTTTAAATTAATAAATTATTAATTTATAGATAAATAATACCTTTCTAAAATAATTAAAAAAATCCAGTCCTCACAATATTAATTTATAGAGATTTTACTATATTATGAAATTTTAATGTGAAATTGAATTACACACTGATACAAATTAAATTCCATTTAATAAAAAAAAAAAAATTTCCCTAACAAATGGCTGATTATATTTTCGTTAATGGTACCCAATTTATATTTCTGCATACCAATTTCCAAAAATGTATCGTACTCAATTAAGTAGCACATTGCCAAAGTTATTCTGTTAAACCAAAACTTGGGCGCATAACTTTTTTTTTCTTTCATTTAGCAATTAGCATGTAAAAACGTGTTTTTTTTATATAAATATATATTTTAATTATAAAAAAAATTGAAACAAAATATAATCAAAACAAAAATATAAGAAATTCTTATACTGCATAATCACAAGTTCTACGCCATCTAAATAATCATAGTTGACTTAGATGTAATACATATTGTTAACATACAAATATCTGTAAAATAAGAAGAATTATCATGCTTAAAATTCAGTAAATGCACATTATTAACGAAATCTAATCATTATTATATTAATAAGTTTACTGAATATACCTAATTCTCTAATAACAATTTTGTCCAATAAGCACGTTTAAAAAAAAAGTAGATCACTAATATAGTTGCAAAATTAATGGAAGACAGATTTATATGAATAATAACAATTTGAAAATTTTGTTATGAACAAATAATATAATTTTTTCTGATAATAGAAATTATAATAAATTATATATGAATTAAGGAATCGTATAGATCCAATATAAAAAGCAGTGGAAGGTCTTATAACAGATACATCATTTCAAGTAGTATATGATTTGATAGAGTGTTCTCAATTCAGGGAATATCAATAAAACTACAATGTTTTGGTAAACACTAATGTCTAAAAAATTTCAAAACTTTAATAATCTCACACTGCACAATCATCACCTTAAATAGCAAAGAAAAACACAACAGAACTTTATACAGAAACTTATATATGGATTAAAAGATTTTTTGTCCCATACAAAAACAAAAGCTGAATAGAAATATATTAAATTCCCAAGGTTAATATGCTAATCCACGTTGACTGCAATCAGACATTAATATGCTAATTCAATTGACTGCTAATTCAATGGAACAATATTTGGACATTAATTTCAAAAAAACAATCTTGGACGAAAAAAAGGACTAAGATGATATAGTCACGGTTCTGGTATGCTATCCACTAAAAGAGCCGAAACAAAGTTATCAAAAATTGCACGAACAGAAATAAAACAATACACCAAGCATAACGAAGGATAAAGTGTTAATAATTTATGAAAGACGGCGGCCACAAACTTCACATCTGAATCAATTAACTTTTTGAACAGTGAAAAATAAACACGCTAAAAAAAATACACTCTACGTACAAAAAATAAATCCATCTGTGTAAATTCAGAGACACGAATCTAGCCAGGGACTATTCTTCAGAATTTACAAATAAAATTTAAAATGTATAAAAATTTAATACACCTCCATAAGTTTTTACAAATACGATCCACTGGATGAACAACAATATACATGAACCCATGGACAATGGTCCGATCAGACAAATCAACAGCATACAAAACATATGGCAAGAGAACCCCACGACAATAAGAAAATCACGACTCGGAACGCAACGGAACACCATAGGCCACAATAAAAAAAACCTGCAAAAAGGAAGAAAAAAGAGAGAGAGAATGGTTAGTATGATTAAAGAAAAAAAAAAGAAACAATGATCGTAAACAAAATGAAGAGCACATAGTAGAGAAGAAAAATGTATGCCACGCGACGATGAAAAATGGGAGAAGAGAACGGCGAGTGAGCATGAGAAGAAATGACTAAATTTATAAAAAAAATATAAAAGAAAATGAACGACCAAGATGAAAGTAGACGAAACAATGGACAAGATTAAAAACAAAGGATTTACTGAATGAGAGGCCAAGAAACTACAAATAACAAAAAAAGAGCAATGCCACATGTGCATATAATGCTTGGTCTATATTAAAGTATAGATAAGATACACTATAATTGATTTTTTTTAGTTTTAAATCACACACATCTTAAAAGAAATACAATAGGCTTGGAGACTATTTAGCCTTAAAAATAGCACATGTGGATGATCATGCATTATATATATATATATATATATATATATATATATATATTAAAACGTGCACAATAACTATAATGTATATTAAATATGCATGCTAGATTTGTGCCTACACATTATCAGTTACTTATAGATAAATTGGTATTAAAATTAATGGCTATCAAGACAAGATAAACGATTAGCTAAATTGTGGAATCAATTTAAAAAATTGACATAATATATGTATAGATGTATAGATTAATTTAAGTAATAATGCTACATATTAAAAAAAAAATTAATATAGACAATTTCAAAATTCTATGCATGGAAGACCATAGGTAGATAATATTTTAAAAAATAATGATACACACTACCATTAATTAATGAATCTAGACATCTTTCTACATTTGAAAAGAGAAGAATCAAGTCCAAAACCTAAAATTAACACACACACACACATAAAACGAAGGAACTAAAAGGTTGGCTATTAGTATATTGAATCTAGATTGGTATTTAACGTCAAAGTCTCAAATATTGACTCAATCGATTGCATTCAATTGTTTTTATAATTAATCAATGGAATAATCCCACAAAAGATATTACCATTCAAAATCTAACAACAAGATTGATATAAATACATAATTTATTGACAAAAAAAAAAATACTTAAACCACAATCCAAAAAAATATTTTTGGGCTGAATCTGTTCAAATTTATCAACTACAAAGGTTTCAGGTGCAATGACAAAAAATCGAAGCAATGACAAAAAACAAACACTGCAATAGCAACAAAAAATGGTACGCATGCGGAAAATTATCATTATGAATAAACAATACTGTATATTTAAAAATAAATCAAAGATTGGAAATAGTAATTAAGCGAAGGCAGAGGAAGTAATAAAAAAAGGACAAAAACTATATATACAACACGTGCAACGATAAAAAATTAAAAGCACAAGTTGAAGGTAATTGATAACCCACGAAATTAAAATTTTATAATCTTCAATCGATAACAACTATTTATATAAAAATATACAACAATCATCCAAGCATGAACGAATCAAACACTACATCGTGTACCAAAAAAAGAAAAAAACCCGAACAACCTATACATCAATATTACAAAATGGGAATCAGCGATTTATAATCTTAAGCTCCACAACTAAATATAATATTCTTCACCGAAGACGATTGGACTTGGGCGCACAGCAAATTGCGGAGATTTGAGAATACACAGTACCTATAAAGAGGGATGCAACATAAAATTCAACTACAAATATAAGATTCAAAAAAAAAGGAGGAAAAAAGCCAGGATAAGGGCAAATGGAGAGGAGGAACGACGAATGAATGGAGGAATGAAAGATGGAGTACAAATTTATAGATGGGATACATCGAGAATGGACGAACACAATAAAAAATTAAAAAAAATAATGGATGAGATCAATTTGCACTTAATGATTGAATGAAAGGGTTCAATATTTGAATTAGAGGATTTCTAGACATGCCATATAGGCATGAAGAGCTTATGCTTTATTAGGTTATGGATTAAAATTAACTACTCCTCTTGGAGTAAGTTTATCCGTTGTTTTCCAATAAGTTTCTCATTTCATAAATAATAAAAATAATATTTTATTATACATAATCTTTAATCTTCGAATGCACCCAATGTTACCAGAAATATAACTAATTTCATTCACTTTTTTAACATTATTTATTATAGAGAGACACTCTTATAAAATATTCTACATGTAGAGTATATCTAAAATAGATAAGTATACTAAATTCATTTATTCTAAAAAAATATCACGCCACACTTATTTCAAAATTTTGCTCCCAAATTGTAGTACTATATCGAAAAAAAATCTTTCTTTAAAGACAAATGTGTTTTAATAGTCCTTAAAATATAATTTTTTGTACTTTATAGTAACTATAATGACAGATATGTGTTTTTTAAATTTATTCTTCTTCTCTTTAAATCTAGATTTATTGTTTCATGTCTTTTAATACCTTGCATGTGTTACTATAAGAACAATATATATATATATATATATATATATATATATATATATATGTGTTACTATAAGAACAATATATATATATATATATATATATATATATCTGAGGATAAATAAATATTTGTACTTACAGTAACACACATTTGCTCTTATAGTAACATACATTTGCTCCCAATTTATGTTACTATATGGGCAAATGCATGTTTCTGTAAGGACAAAATGTGTGTTACTAATTCTTAAAACAAGAAATATTTGTACTTTATAGTAACTATAAGAACAAACATGTGTTTTTATAGCAACAAATATGTGTTTCTTAATTTATTCTTCATCCCTTTAAACTAGGTGTATTGTATCATGTTTTACTGTTTTGTTCATGTAGTAACACATTATTCAATACTCTATATGTGTTACTATAGGACATAATATATTTCTGTAAGGACAAATAAATATTTGTACGTAAAATAACACACATTTGCTCCCAGTTTATGTTAGTATATGGGTAAAAACGTGTTACTGTAAGAGCAAAATATATTTTTATAAGAATAAATTTTTGTTTCTTAAATTTTTCACCATCCCTTTAAATCTAGGTATATTGTTTCATGCAATAACACGCTTTTTACTATTTTACATGTGCTATTATATAGCAAAAAAAAAAAATTATGAAAAACCTATATTTGTTCTTATAATACCACACATCTTGCCCTTATATTGTCTGAAAAAATATTTATTTCTGTAAAAATAAATGAATATGTGAAAAAAATAACATTTGGTCTGATAGTAAACCACACTTTACTTTACAGTAACATGCATTTGCTCATATAGTAACACAAAGTTGGAGCAAAATTCCTGGAATTAGTCTTGCACGAGATTTTAGAGAAAATTCGCCAGATCTGCACCGATCCGGCCAGGATCAGTGAATTTTTTAATATGAGTTGTTCTACATGTCCTATATCCATAGAATATTTCATATGAGTGTTTGTGTTTGTGTTCGTTACATTACCCCAAAATCATGACCCACCATATATTGATTTTTTTTATCAGACAAGAAATTATCATTAAGAAAAAAAAAAGGTCCTCCCTTTAGCACAAGATGTGCCAGGGAGGATATAAGAACTCTACAACATTACATAAGAATACAATTACAAATCTAACACGTTACACGGGTTAGTAGCCAATACTTAAAGCTAAAATTAAGCAAATAATTTTCTTTAGTTGTTATCCAGCTCCAAGATCTTCCATTTATCTCGTCCACAATGTTTCGGTCTCTCAGCTAATCAAAAATTGATTTATTTTATAACACCCATACCACACAAATCCACAAATCAATAGCAATTTGTTCACCTTTCTTTTTCCAAAAAAATATTGGAATGCATAAAGAAGTGCTCCAAAATTCTATTGTGTATGGCCAGTGGAATTATTAACCATTTATAACATCCATGCCACACTGCATATACCTCTTTGCAATAAAAAAAAATAGTGATTTGCCTTGAGATAAAAATTACTTTGTAAGCTAAATAATGATTTTCTTAAAGCTACTTTAATCCTATTACCTTGTAAGTTAAATATTATTACCTAATGAATAAAAAATATTAGTTTTAACATAATATATAAGTAAACACATAATATTATTTAGATAAAAAAATATTATTAATAACTCAACTACTTTCAATTATTTATGTCTTTTTAATGCCCTTATTTTTTGAGTGATTTGTAAGGTGCAAATTTATGCATGCAAGAGATTAACTTTGTTTACCACCTCTCTCTCTCTCTCTCTCTCTCTCTATATATATATATATATATATATATATATATATATATATATATATATATATATATATATATATTCATGTTTATCATTATGATCTAAAATATTGTTAGGATATTTTTTAATAGATTTGATTGAAAGTTAGCTTTCCAAGTTGTAAATGAGAATACTTAGATGAAGAGCTATGTTCAAGAGACAAACTAAGTCATACTCAACTGATAATCAATACAGTCAATTAACTATTCATACTTAGTCAAATAAACTAAGTTTTGTATGTTTAAAGAAAAAAAAGTCTGTTAGTTATTTCGGAGTTGAAAACTTTACAAGCTACAAGACAAAACCGTCAGTTGAAAACTAAAAGTCAACTGGTAAAGTCATCAACGTGGACTAATGAGAAGTTGACAAGTGACAACATTGTATGAAGCCTGCTAGGTGAGATCACTACTACAACAATGTATTGGTTAGAAATTGCGGAGGATTTCACTAAAGAAGAAATTTATAATGTGACATCTTAGTTAGAGATCCATAACACCCCAAAAATAGACCAAATTTGATTTATCTCTTTAAATCTCTCCGTCTTCACGTAATTTTTTTATCACTCCATGTATTTCCCATGTGTTTCATGCTCCATGAATTTCCCAAATGTTTCATGTTCGTAGTTTATAATTTAGTTACTTAATGAAATCTAAATCTAGTTGGAAAAATCAAATCCTACTTCAAAAGATTCGTAGATAGGTTTGTTAGTATGACTATTAAGTACGTCATCTATGTGTTTTAAACTAAAAGAGAAGTTGTTTGCGAGAGCTAAATCTCTGAAAATATTTAATTGTTTTATCCTTGTTAAAGTTGATAAAACCAAGTGCATCTAGCATTATAAGCTCAAAGGATCTCCTCTACTAACATGAAAGATTTGACATAGAGCTATTTTTACTTCAAACCACAATAAAAATATTATGCTATTTACTGTTTTACTGTTAAAAACCATTCCTATCATTATCTTGAAAAATATAAAAATATATTTACTCAGTTGATACTAACTCTGTTGATACATCCATAACCGTACAATTCTTTAAATAAGATTTTCCATTCTAAGTATCAAAAGTATTTCAGTTATTAAAATGAGTATGAACTGGGGTTTCAAGTAATTTGTGTACTTGAGGTTAAATTGATAGTTGTCCAAATGATAAGCTGGTAAACTTTCACTAGGTCGATTATCACAGCCTTGATCACACTTACAAGGACTTCATTTCAACTGTTATTTAAAATCAGACTTTATGTCAACTTAATTGATTAGCTGAGTTGGTTTGGTGATGAATCAATTTCGAAAGAATTTGTAGAGAAGTATATTCTCCCATTAAATTTTGGTCAATTTGATTTGGACCAACATGTGGTATTATAGTTAAGTTCGAAAGTCCTCTGACTTTGATTATTTCATTATTATATGAGGAGATATCCTTGTGGTCACGGGAATAAATCCTTGCTTAAAAAAATTCACTCAATTTAAAAAAAAAAAATCATGAGTACTCATAGAAAACTATGATGTATAGACTACCCAACCCATGTAATAAAGTTGAACACCAAAGCTGGAGTTGAAGCTTAAGCTGCTAGTGAGATCGTTACCATGTCTAAAGAGGAGTGGAATATCGTAGACAAGAAACTAGCCAACTTGGACAATATTTCCAAGAATATGTGTCATTGACTTATTCAACTTTTGGCTATTCTATCATAGGAAAATTTATGTCTTGTAAATCAACTAAGGAGATATGAGACACCCTAACAAAAGTTTGAGCTTTTTAATCAAGAGTTTTTCTTGAAATCGAAACCTTTCAAGTTAGACCTTGAAAGAATGGTGGAAAATGAATCCTTAACAATCATAGTCGGTAACTTTCAAAGCTTGTAGATAAGAACTTGTCTACCCTCAAGTTGACTTGAAAGAGCAACTCATCTTTAAGACAAGAAGATTCAAACAAGTTGAACTCAAGATTCAATAGTACAAAAAGTACTAAAGAGGATTAAAGATAACAATTTTTTTTATAATTAACTTAAGACATAATTTTCCTTATTTATTCATATTATTATTTTATCTTTTTTTTCTTGAAGCATCTATATTTTTGATAAAAACTATATATATTTACATGTGGACTAATATAGTTATATTTATATGGGTGAGACAATTGAAACTACATATGCATAATTAATAAATAAGTTGGTATAATAAATGTAACACCAATGAACTACCAAAATTTATGTCTGAACTACCAAAGTTTAATTAAATGTATCAATATTACTTCGAACAAGTCATTGTTATAAATACTCGGCAAAGTAATGACACACACCCATTGGGTTTTGTTCATGTTGGCTCAGATTATATACAGCAACGTACTTTGTAGAGTTTTATTTTGGAATTAAATTCTGCTTTATTTCATTGTGTATTTAATTATTGGACTTGGAACGTACGAAATATTCATCTCTAGATTACCAAACAATATATCCTCCAGTGAGTTTAGTATTTTCATAGACAATGCACAACTTTTTGTGTGAAACCGATTGTTCCTCAGTTCAACTAGGAAATTGGACAGTCTATTAATGATTCCATTGCTTTTAGTATATACTTGGTGCTTGCATGCAATCAATTTTTAGATCTTTGATGGTTTTGTTAAGTGCTAATTTAAATCATAACGTTGGTTCTTTATATGTTGAATAAGAACTTTTAAGTTTTAAAAGTCATTGATGCTAAATTAGATGTGACAAAACAAAATTTTTGTTTTAGGTGATAATTATATGATGATGGTGACTTAGATTCTCTTTTATGTTAGAGGTTGATATGTAAGTTAGTATCAATTAAATTATCCTTCATCAAAATGTTTGATGGCATAGAAAAATTGGCAAAAGTTTGTGTTTTAGGTGAGTTTTATATGATGATGGTGACTTAGATTCTCTTTTATGTTAGAGGTTGATGTGCAAGTTAATATCAATGAAATTATCCTTCATCAGAATGTTTGATGGCATATAAAAATTGAATTTCAGGCTTTGTGGTAGAGATAGAAGCTCGACATTTTTTCACCGAATGCACATGTTGTAGAATAGTAGTGTTGGTATCTTCTCTACGAGGATTAACGAGGAAATGAGTATAAACTAGGTTAGCATCCCAGATCATATTATTCACTTTATACATAGACTTATTCAACAAGTAGCAATTCATGGCCCCATCTTTGAAAAGTATTCAGGAGCTCTTGCCCACATTTGTTGTAGCCAAACAAAGTAATATATTGACGGCCAATCTATCCTTTGTGGAAACCAATATTGTTATTTTGGGACTTTCTAAGGAGAGTGCTCCTGGCCTAATGGTTTCAGGGGAGCATTATTTCAGGTGGTATGAAAAATTATCTTTGAGGATCTTCAAATGACCATTCATAATTTCTTAAAATATGTTCTCCTCCCATATGACCTAACCTCCAACTTCGTGGTTTTATTACCCTAAGTTTATGAAGCTTTTAGAATTGAAATGTTTTGTCATATAATGAGTGCTTTGCAATTATTTTAGATCTTTACCAAAATTATGACTTCTCATATCGGGCCTCTATTAACTGAGATTATTTCTTCAAAATCAGTTTGAATTTTATATCTCGAGTAAATATTCACAGCCGCATAGTGGCGGTTTCAGAAAGGATTAAATGCTTAGATAACTACTATAGTCCATGGTAACAAGACAATCGAAATTGATATTCGTAAGACATTTTAAATGTTGAGTTTGAGATTCCTTTTGGAGGCATTGACAACTTTTGGTTTTTCTGAGCAGTTTCTAAAGTTATTCAAGACCATTCTTGCGTCTGCTAAACTATCCATTCTTACTAATGATATTGCTCATGGTTAATTTGGTTGCACACAAGGTGTTCGTCAGGGGGACCCACTTTCAACATTGTTTTTCTGCTTGACAGAATATGTAATGACGAGACCTTGGACCTGGCAACTGTGTTGGGATGGTTGCAATGGGGGGTTTGCATGTAATGGGGTATATTGTCCTTTATGTTTATTATATGATGACGATGTTATATTATCTTGTAAAGCTAGCACAACTATTATTCATTGTGTACGCTATATTTTAATAAAGTTTGAGCGTATACTAGACCTCTAATTAAATTAAAAGTTTATTATGGGAAACATATGAAGCCACATTATAAGAGTTATTTGAAGTTTGAACTGGAATTTCACCAGGTTCCCTGCCATTTGATTATCATGGGGTCCAACTATTGGGGGGGGGGGCACAAAAACACGAAATCCAAATCTTATTGGTGACCATATACTTTTAAAATTTGCGGCATAAAAGGTAATGTTATTACCTTTGCAGGTAGGGTTTGTTTGGTGAATTCAGACATCCTTTTTGTCTCTACAATATTTGGTATAAATGTCAAGTCTTCCAAAAGATCAGTGTGGTCTGACTCCTTCAGAATCCACATTGCTCAACACTAAACTCCTCAGGTTCATGCTCTTCACTCAGTGCCTTCAATTGTCCGCTTAGAAAAAATTAGTTACGCCACTGAGTGATGTCATCATGATTGTTTGCAGTATGTCTTCAGGATTCTTAGCTTCAATTGTGTTCTCCCTCAATTAAGTACTTCTAATTAAAAACCCGACTAACCTATCTATCCTGAATTCTGTTACATACATAATCATATTTGAGAATTTAATATATTATTTTAATTTTGTCCCTCTACTGTGATAGTATGCATTAATTAAATAATTCTCTTTCACTAGCTAAACAAAAGTGTGCAAGTGTCATATTACACATAAATTTATTATTATTTAGTAACTTTTTTTAATTCATATCAAACATCCATAAATTAATTAAAATGCGCACCAGATCTCATATTCTCTAGGTGCACAGATCTAAGATATGTCATATGTGCACTTGTCTCGACCCGACTCGATTCAACAAAGAATATTAGTGGTTTATGATGAAACGTGACTCTAACTTTAATTGAAACTATTAACTACGAAAGACTATAATCACAAAGTAGGTTTTGATGTTTTATTCACTTGAACAATAATAAACGTGTATATGAAAATGATCACATGCCCACCGGTGGGCATAATATTATATACCCACCGCGAATGTGTTAATGACACATAAACAGGGGATCCACTATTATTTTAATTAATTGTTTATATCGGCTTATGTGTCATTAACACATTCATGGTGAGTATATAATATTATGCTCACCAGTGGGCATGTGATCAATTCCGAATGTGTATAATAAAATATGATATTAACTTTAACTGAAACACACTAGCTCATGTAACCAAACAATATTACTACCCCCGTTTCGTACTTATTTGAACATTTACTGTTTGACCCAGATTTTAATATGTTAGATATTTATTTGTATTGTATAAGATATATTTTTTTTGGGGTTGAATGATTTTTTCAACTCTATTTTGAAAAGATGTTGTATGTGTGAGCAGGAGTGTAAAAGTAAAAAATTGCTATTGGGCGAATTGCGGCCACTGTTGATAGGCGAACAACCATGTGATGTAGGCGAACAACTCTTAGTCCTCGATATGTGATTAACGATCAAATCAGGTCAAAGGACCATTTGGGCGACCAACCCCATTGGGTAAGCAGTCCTCGAAGACCATCATCCTTGTTTAAAACATCCAAAAGACTGAGCGAACATGTAGAGGATAATGCAAGAGAATCGAGTAGTCTAAAGGAAGAACAAAGATGAAAATTCTCACTTGTGAGGCTTCAGAATGAGCAGCCAATCACCTCAGGACACAAAAATACTTTGTAACCAAGTAATTGTATTAGATAAGGGCAAGTACCCATTACACATGTCATGCATGCATGATAGGAGGTGGAAGGTGCCACCACCTACTTGTGGGTATTGTTGTATAAATACCTTAAATTATATTTATAAAAACAATTAATTATCCAAACACACAAGAAAAAAGTACAATAAACATTCATACGTACACATATACATCCATATACGTACATATACACAAAATTACTCCCCTAATTATCTCGATTTACTATTTTTACCCCGAGAAGAATTACATGTATTGTTTGGTAATTCCATTAGAATTAAACAACCATTAATCCTCGTAATTAGATCGAATCATCAACAATCGCTTAATTCCTGTCTAGTATTTTATAACTTATATTTTTTTAGAAATAACATAATAATATCCAACAACGATTTTCCAATTATGTATATTTAACTTTTGCCCAAAATTCACCTATGCACAAGATTTATATGGATAATTTTTCCTACCAAATATATTTATATACCACAGCTAATGGGAGGACGTTGATGACGAGCGACAGGCTCGAATGTGGGCAATGACGAAAGCGAGTTATTATGACTAATTCTCAATCTATTTTTACCTTTTTAGTTTTAATGTTAATTTTTTTTATAATAAACTGAACAATGAAAATGTAAAAAAAATCTGCTTTAGCCGACTCGGCTGCCCAGATGGTGTCTAATCTAAAAAATATCTACGACTGCCGATTATGTTGAAATGGGGTCGACCGGTGACCGCCTAGCGCCTAGGCACTGCCTAAACCCAATTTCTGCATCCATGTTTCTAAGAGGAAAATATTGTTATGTGGTGTAATTTTGAGATGTTTGAAGAGGATAGTTAAAAATGAGTTAGTCGATTTATTTTCATTTTAGGAAATATTCAATTAAAAAATGAACAAATCTTTTGACCAAGTGTTCAAATAAGTACATGATGGAGGAAGTAATTTTTATACACAACAGCGAAGTAGGTTTTATTATCATTTTCACTTGAACAAGATTAGTGATGTATAATGAAACGTGGTGCTAATTTTAACCGAAACATGTCAGCTATTATGACCAAACAATATAATAACAAAATAGTTATGGTTTGTTTCATTCATTTGAACAATATTATAGTTGTATAACAAAACGTGCTAACTAATTTAACCAAACAACATCAATTTATCCATATTTCATAATGATCGCCCCAGTGCGTCAAGTTGCACTAGTGGATAGAAAATCCACCCTAAAGATAAAATATTGTGTGAACAAAATTTACCATAAAACTTGTTTGAAAAATATTAATTATTTCACTAAAAAATATTAATTACTTTCACTGAACAATATTAATTCGAAAGTGTATTAATTATTTTAACTAAAAATTAATTGTTTCACCATCAATAATTAACATGTATTACTTTTTTTTTTGGTAGGGAAAGACATTTTATTAATGATAACAGACAGTACAATTCATATCAGAAAGGTGTGAGATGCACCTCCCTTTGTACCATACAGCATCAGACTATTACAAAGCAGAAGAAAAGCAACTAGACTCCAAGAAAATTACAGCATCTGACTAATTCAAAGCAAAAGAAAAGCAACTAGACTCCAAGAAAATTATTCGGCCGCCAAGCTGCTTACAACACAGAAAGATGACTCTTAAACCAATCTCGAAAGCTAATATTTTGTCTCCAATCCTTATAGTTTCTCATCCAATTCCAACAGTTTGTTTTTAGCTCCCCAAGTAATTTGTCCACTTGAAGCTCTTCACCTCTAAAAATGCAGTCGTTTCTTGCCCTCCATAATAGCCAAACTCCACATTCCCAAATACATATCCCCAAACGTTTCTCCATTTTACTCCTCCTTAAACCCCAAAATTGAGATATACACGTGGCCGGACATGGTGAAAGAACCATTGAAAATACCAGCCATCTCACACACTTCATCCAAAATTCATGAGAGATAAAACATTCGAAAAGAATATGTCGCACAGATTCGGATTCAATGTTGCAAAAGACACAAATATTGTTTACCGTTGATGAGATAATGCCTCTTGACCTTAGGATGTCCAGGGTTGGTAATCTTTCTTTAACGACCTTCCACACATGAACACGCACCTTAGGTGGAGCCCAAGTCTCCCAAATCAGTTTGTAGACCTTCTTATTCTCTCTCGAGCCACCATTCTTCCTCGACACAAGCCAACTATATGCCTCTTTTACATTGTAAACTCCGTTCCTTGCTAGAAACCATCTCCATACATCCGGTTCTCCTTGTCTTGGAACATACCTGTTAATAATAGCAAAAAGATTATTAAGATGTTCCAAATCCCTATTTGTTAACTCCCTTCTCCACTGCAAATTCCACTCCCAAGTCCCATCCCTCCACACCCCCATATCCCACACGCTCGCCTCTTTCAAGTTATTCAATCTAAAGAGTCTATTAAATTTGTTCTTAAGAATCTCTTCCCCCGCCCATCTATCCCACCAAAATCTTGTCTCTCTCCCCTCTCCAATTTGTCTCTCTACAAACTTGAACATCCAGCTCTCATTACCCACCTCCACATACTTCAACACGCCCCCCCCCCCCACCCTCTAATAGTTCTCCTTCTACCCCCTCTCTCCACCCTGCCCCCAACTTCCCACTCCAGACCCCACCTAGATTTTACCACTCTTGCCCATAACCTATCCTTCTCATTGATGAATCTTCAAGCCCACTTCCCCACAAGGGCCCAATTAAATAATTCAAGGTCCTTGACCCCCAAACCCCCCATCGAGTTTAGGTTGGCAAATAGTTCGCCAGTTAATAAGTGGCGTTTTTTTATTTTCACTCACCACCCCCTAAAAAAAAATTCTTTTGGATCGACTCAATAGCACTCAAAATCTTTTTAGGCGCCCGAAAAATTGAGAGCAGATATACCGGTATAGAAGCTAGGACCGAGTTAATAAGAGTTAACCTACCACCAAAGGAGATCGACGAACCCTCCCATTTCTTCATTCGATTTCTGATTTTTTTGCAACATATAGCTCCAATCTGAGCATCTTCTGTGAGCTGATCCGACATGAATTCCGAGGTAAACAAACGAAAGAACCCCCGCTTTGCACTCAATGAGACCAGCAAGGCTGTTCAAATCATCCTCTTCCACATTCAAACCATACAAGAAGTATTTTTCCTTATTCACTTTTAGGCTGGAAACCCATTCCAGGTTTATCAGAAAATTCTTCAAAAAAACTGCATTTTCCATCGATGCCTCCCCCAAGAATATAGTGTCGTCCACATACTGAAGGTGCGAAATTTGGACTTTATCTTTCCCAGTAGTCACAGGTTTAAATAAACCTTATACCATTCCTTTCCTCATCATCAAGCTAAGACCCTCCGCAGCTAGTAGGAAGAGAAAATGGGATAGAGGATCCCTATGTCTCAACCCCCTTTCCAGATTGAAATTCCCTGAAGGGCTTCTGTTGACAAGTACAGAAGCTTGTGCCGTAGAGACACATTCCAAGATCCACCCAATCCATTTTTTATCGAAGCCAAAATTGATCATGACCGAACGGAGATAATTCCAATCAACAAAATCATATGTCTTGGCGAAGTCTATTTTGAATAGCATACATTTCTTCTTGCTTTGTTTTGAATCCTCAATAACTTCGTTGAGCACCACAATGCTGTCCACGATTTGTCGCCCACCCACAAACGCAGATTGAGAATCAGAAATAATTGATTCGATGACCCTTGTCAACCTCCTTGAAAGGATTCTCGCCAAAATTTTGTATAGCCCACCCACCAAAGAGATTGGCCGATAGTCCCCCAGGCTAGCAACCTCCTCCTTTTTTGTAATGAGAACAATGAAGGAGGAGTTGAGGCCCTTAACCAATCTCCCATGAGTATGAAACTCCTTAAGAAACTGCATAAATTCATCTTTTATCACATTCCAAAAAGCCTTGAAAAATATGAAATTATATCCGTCCGGCCCGGGACTTTTCAGGCCCTTGCAGTCATTTAATGCCTCTAGAACTTCGTGTTCAGAAAAATCTGCTGTGAGGAACGAGTTCTCCACTGCAGAAACTTTCTTCTCGAACAGGTTTTCGCCCAAAAGTGGTCTTTCGCGTCTCACAGCTTTGAAGTGATTCTTGAAGAATTCAAACACTTCTCCTTTAACCCTTTGTACATCTTCTACCATTCGCCCCCTATCATGAGGCCTGCAACTTCGTTAGCCTTCCTCCGCTTGTTGATACTCTTGTGGAAAAAACTGCTATTATCGTCCCCTTCACATAGCCATTTAAATTTTGCTTTCATGTCACCTGTCAACAGAGCCACCTGCTCGTTGCGAAGGATTATCTCATTTTCTTCTAAACCAAACAAGTCATCTACAATATCAAGTTCCCAGATGTTATTCTTCCTATTCTCAATATTCCTCTCCAGCGACCCAAACACCTCTTTGTTCCATATTTGCAAATCCATTTTCAAAGCTTTTAATTTTTCCTTAATCCTGTATCCCTGCCACCCTTCAATCGAGTAAGAGTTCCACTTATTCACAGCCCACTCCAAGAAGATCTGGATGTGACATCCACGCATTAACAAAGCGAAATGGCTTCAGCCCCCAATTTTTAGCCTTTTCCGTAATAAGCAAAGGACAGTGATGCGACAAAGACCTCCTTAAACCTCTAAGGACAATACCAGGCCATACCAATAACCATTCAGAATTTACCAGACATCTATCAATTCGACTCTTACAAGTACCGTCCGGTTTATACCACATAAAAGATCAACCATGAAGCGGCAGCTCGAATAATTGTGAGGCACTAATAAAATTCTTAAACTCTGTTATATCCCTTCTACACAAACCTTCCCTTTTTCCACATCTCTCCGACTCCCTTCTTACCGAATTAAAATCCCCAGCTAAGCATAGACATATACCTCGATTACTACTAATAACTTGAAGCAATCCATCCCACAACTCTAGCCGATCCGCTAAGGGGCAAGGCGCATACACATTCACCAAGCAACATTCCACTCTGTTAGAGCCCCAATATCCATGAATCACTACCGCACCTTCCATGTGCCATTTACTTGCAATACTGAACAAATTAGAATTCCAAATCGACAGGATCCCTCCCGATCTCCCCACAGCTTCTCTATGCACCCAGTCGAAGTTATTTCCTCCCCACACATTTCTACAGAAATTATAATCTATAGACCCCTTCTTCGATTCTTGTATAAAACATAAATCAATATTGTGTACCTTAATTAAGTCTCTGGCTTCTTTCCACTTCGCCTTGCTCTCGATACCCCTGATGTTGTAATTAAGAATCTTTATTATGTGCACTCTCTCTGATCTCCAAGGCTGTTTTGCCGATATTTCCTTCCCCTTCCAGATTCTCCGTCAATTTTCCCTAATTCCTTCGATGACCGCTGGATCAGGGCGTTTACTGGTCGTCACCTTCCTCCATTCTAATTTTCTCTCAACTGGCGTCTCCATGTCTGCTAAAAATTTCCCCAATTTTTTCAACTCCTGTTTTTTCAGCACTTTTTTCGATGGTCTGCCTTTACTTTTTGCCTTGTTGCGAAGAACAAAAGATGGATCACCGTTAACATTATTTGATCTCGATAACACCGGAAAATTTTCCTGGGTTAAGGAAATCACTGGATCAATTCCCGTGGATTTGTTTAAAGCTTGCAAGGACTTATTAGGAGGGGTGGGCCTACAATTATGGGTCTTTATAATAGAAGGAATGGTCAGCCCACTATCATTAGGCCCATTCTTCAAAATTCTTTCAACAGTAGCCCCCGGATTTAAAGCCTCCTCATTTGAAGGAAGAGTTATTCCCTGGCTGGCCCTACCATCTAACTGTACATCAAAAGGCGGCTCAGTAACTGGAATATGCGAACACGATTTACCATGAATGGGCGATCCTTCAACTTCCCCAAGAACTTGGAAGGAGTTCCTCATTGTAATAGGTACCGAGTTTGTCTCGACCATCGTGTGGTGGCTTGAGACCCTAACCCTCGAATTAATTTCACCGTCAACTGTATCAGAACCCTCCCCATCGGAAAAGATCTCCGCACGCGCTGGACTAGGAATACTCGAACTGAGATACCCGCTACTGAGATCATCGTCGTCCGGCTCCACATCGACAACTTGGGAATTAAAATTGCTGCCCAATGCTGGGGAGATCTCCTCCACAACTTTGATTTTATAGTTAGCGCCATCAATATTAACCAGCATCACCACATTAACATCATTTAGATAAGGATCTGAAAGCAGTACTCTAGCAATCTCCATCCTATTATTCCTTCTGAAGGAATCATCCAACCTGATGAAGGCTCCCAACTGAGCAGATATTAATTTAAAAAATCGTGGAGACCATGCTTGAAGCGGCACCCCAATCCAGTTCGTCCAAACACGACGTCTATGATTCACGTCCTTAGCATTCCACGGCCTGCACCATTCGAACCAATAATTCACTCATTCATTCATGTCTTCCGATAAGTTCCGCAGAGAGTTCATCCCTAGATTTTGAATCAGAACAGTATTATCCCCAATATAAATGAGTTTGATTTTATTTCCCCATTCACTTTGAATTTCTTCACCATTGACTTTCCATTCAAACTCTTTTTTAAGAATTCCAATCCAACATTCTTTTAGCCATGACGCTTCTTCTTCATTTGACGTGAATAGTATCTTCTTTTCTTTTGGGATATCCTTTTCTCTTACTGCGCCTCCTACCACCTCGCTATATGAGTACTCAGGATTTCTACGGCCCTCCATAGATTCGGGGATTAACAACATCCTCCTCGGCTTCAAAATCGGAGCTTCCCTACGATCAAATCTGGGATTGAAAACTCTCAGTTTGAAACTAGATATCCACAGGGAGTTCAAGCGTTCCAAGAGAATGCACTCCTCTCTCCAATGATCCACCACTATTCTGACAAAACCAAAAAGCTTGCCTTTTTTATCCCTCTTGTTTGGGATAAAGATGTCGACCACCTTTGCTACTTCTTCAAATTTCTTCTTTAGTAATGTCAAGCTGCAATTATCAGGAAAATTTCTGAAGAAAAAGGTCTTGGTTCCTGATCCCCTCTGAATAGAATTAACCCTAGAACTACGATCCAAGCTCTCGAACGGTACCAATCTCCTACTACGATTGACGGCGCCATCTCTCAGGTTTACTTTATGCCTCACCGGATTTCTCTCGGAACGGGTTAGCCTAGGATCTACTCAAAACCTCACCCTCTCACCTCTCTTTCTCTCTCTAGGACCCATACTTATGTTTATGTGAACTCATTGCCAAGTACTCATACTCTACGACTGTTTCTTTTCTCAGCTCTACAACTCTACTCTTATCTTTTCCCTTTCATGTATTACTAAACATACCCCATTTTATTCCTATAATATTCTTACTCCCTTAAAAAAAAAAAATAACACTTCCCTACCATTTCATATTCTCATGAATGTCTTTTCTCATCAATTTTTTTTTAATTTCTTCTTATTCTTTAACTTTTGATCGAAATTTGAAAAAAAATCTTAAAAAAAATATTTTGAAAAATATTATAAAAAATCAACTAAATCTTCAAATATATATAAATTACATAAATCCATTAATAAAATAAAAATATAAAAAAATATAAAAAAAACTAAATAATGTTTTTAAAAAATCAATTAAATTCTAATAAAAGATTTAAATTAAAAATATAAATATGAAAATAAAAAATTAGCTAAATTTGTAAATAATTTAAAAAATAAAAGTAATCTTCAAAAATAATTTAATTAAAAATAATTTGTTTAAAACCACTTAAACCTAAATAAAATTTGACAAAAAAATAAAATAAAATTTAAAAATAATTAAATTGAAAAAATCACTTATAACGAAAATTCTAAAAAATGTACTACATAAAATAAAATAATATATAATAAAAATCAACTAACTCTTAATAAAAAAGCTTTAAAAGGTAAGGGTTAAATCCAAATAAAATCTAAAAATATATTTTATAAAAGTCGATCCAGTCATCCAAAATAATTAAACTTAAAAACTAAATAATTTTTATTTAGTTTTATTTAAATTTTAAGGGCTTTTTTAATCTAGTGATTTTGTGAAGATTTAGTTGATTTAAAAGAAATACGTTCTAGTTTATTCTTTTAAAATTAGATTTTAACTTTAACTGATTTATTTGGAAGATTTGGTTGATTAATTTAAAGTAAAAAAAATAAAAATCAACTTTTCTCATTTTTAAGGATTTTTAATGGCTTTTTAAATTTCATTGAATTTGATTATTTAAATATTTAGCTAATTTTTAAAGATATTTTTCAAATTTTAATTCTAACTATTAAAATTTAGCAAATATTTAAAATAAAATAAAAAGTTGATCAATTTAAATTTAATATACTAGTTTTGAAATTAAATAATTTAAAAGACTAAAGTCAAAGTTAACAAATTTTAGAGAATAATTTACCCATATTTATATATAGATAACTTAGTCATTTTATATATGTCTATTTTTATCTTTAAAACTATGCAGTTCAATTCTCTTTTATCATTTTTTATGTTCCACTTTGTAGAATATGTATAGAGTGAAATTTGTTCATGCATTAATCATTCACAGTTATTAGTTTTTTTCACTGAAGAATATTAATTTATTTACTTTATATAATTAATACTCTTCAATTGAAAAACTAATACCATTCAATGAAATGAACTAATACTCTTTAGAGAAAACATTCTCTTCGATAATTCATATATAAACTATTTTCACTCTATACTTTATTCATTTTATATTTCACCTGTTGAATATTTAACACATGTTACATATCTAGAGAACAGAACATTAAATGTAATACTGAAAATAATATAGATAATTTTATGTGAAAATTTTGAATTACATTTAGAGAATATTTGGGTGTAAATAATGAGGCTCATGAAAGAAAAAAAAAAATCCACCCTAAAAATAGGACCAAGATGGAGTGGGACATTTGCTAGGAATTTTCTTGGATAAAGCTACAACAAACCTACATTTACTTCTCCACACAACAATCCTCACCCATATAATTATTACACGCAAACCCACCCACAATTTCTTTTACCATTCACACCTCCTCTTTCTTTCTCTCTCTCTCTCTATCTATGTCTATATCCATATGACTCAGTTCACACACTGCAGCTTCGGTCTAGGAAAAACAGCGTACACCCCACCACCAAGAACAAATCCCATGTTCTCTCGGATCTTGTGAAAGGATCCGATTCGCTCAACCCGAACATTTTGGGCTGTGAACCCCCAATTGTTGCAACTCCAGGCAATGACGAGGAGGTGCTCGCATTGCAGCCACAACGGGCACAATTCCCGGACCTGCCCGAATCGGGGCGTCAAGCTATTCGGGGTCCGGTTGACTGATGGGTCGATCCGGAAGAGTGCCAGTATGGGTAACTTGACCCATTATATGGGTAGCGGCAGCGGAAGTGGGACCCCTCAAAACGGCGTCGGTTTGGACTCCCCCGCCGATACTCCCGAACATCCCTCTGCCGCCGCCGCCGATGGCTATGCTTCTGAAGACTTCGTCGCCGGCTCCTCCTCCAGCCGTGAGAGGAAGAAAGGTAAATTTTACTGCAAATCATTTCTGTGTTTGTTTTAGGGTTGACGTTTTTAATTTTAATTTGGATCTGATAAATTTGTCGATTTCGTTAGGAGGTTTTAGATAAGAAGAGATGTCTGTAATCTCTTAAAGATTCATTTCATCTTTACTTCGCCTCAGAAATTGATGGTTTTATTTTTGCATTTTGGGATTGTTACTTTTTGTCTATGATATAAATATTTTATCAAGTGAAGAATAGTTTCAGTATGGACAGTTTGCTTTGAGGTAAAGGATTGATAAATAGTTATCCTTCGATCATGGGACCATTAGTCCAACCACCTTCATGTGTTAATTATCCCGGACAGGAATTGATTGGGATTAAAGTAGCAATCCCTCCTAATCCAACAAAGCAAACAAACCCTTAGTAGATGGAGGGGAAAAGTGAAAGATGAGAAGAGAAGAGACCCTAGTTTCTTATGTTGGGAAACAATTCGTTTGAGAACTGAGAAAACGAAAAATGAGAGAAAAACTTAGGGGCTCCGATAGTTGGAATAAAAGATGATCAATTCACCTTCTCCGTACGTGGTAACGAGACTCAAATTAAGTATCTCCCCTCTCCTCAATCATTTTTTTTTATCCCTAGTTATTCCAAGTTTGGAGCAAAACACTACCAATACAACCATGTTTTCATTGTAATTCACTGTTCAACGATTCCCATTGAACAAGTTCGAACCTAGTTTCTTATGTTTGATTGCTCACTTGATCAAGACACAACATTTGTTTGCCTATTGATAATTGAATGAAAAGTGAGATATGCAAGTGGTTGCTTATGAGTGGATTTAGTTAGTATTCAGGGAATCGAAATTCGTATTATTCTGTATATGCATGCTTCGATTTGGTCTTCTCTTGTACTTATTGATGTAACCACTCTTGCAAAATTATTAATGAAGTTTGAACTCTTGAGGAAATAGGGGATGGACAGGATTGAATGTTAGCATCCATGATCCTGGCCACTTATAATGTATTAGGGAAGACGAACCAGAAGGCATAGAAGCTCAATCTTTTTGTGATGAATATAAGTTGGTAAAAATCTGAGCAGAGGTAATCGCAAAACTTTATATCAAGCCAAGTTACTGCATGTTTCGATGCTTGTACTTAGAAAAGGGGGGAGGTGTAGGAACGGGGATGGGGTTGAGATAGGGTGCTACAACACTTGCGATATCCTTTAAAATTAGAGGTTACATTCGTGAATTCAGTGTTGTGCTATGCACATCCTTACGATCTCTAATTTATGTTCTCCCTCAATTTATCAGTTTCAGTATGTGCTGTGCATTGTTGTTTTGAAATAGTTAAATTTTGGGGCGTTCACAAAATGGTACAATCCTAAACCACTATCTACAAAATAGTACAATATTCAAAAAATATATATTTATGTTCAACTTTTTTTTGTGCATCTGTTCAATTATTTTGTATCAATTTGTAAAAAGTGGTTTGAGATTGTATTATCCTGCACTTAGTCCTTAAATTTTCTATCTTTAGGTGTTCCGTGGACAGAAGAGGAACACAGGTTATTTCTTCTTGGCTTGCAAAAGCTCGGTAAAGGTGATTGGCGTGGCATTGCACGGAACTATGTGATCTCTAGAACGCCTACTCAGGTTGCTAGCCATGCCCAAAAATACTTCATTAGGCAATGTAATGTGTCTAGGAGGAAAAGACGCTCAAGCCTCTTTGATATTGTGGCCGATGAAGTAAGCATTGTTTCTTATCTGTGTATATTATCTTACACATTTTGTAAGTTATTAATGACGTTTGCATTTATGAAGAACAATGGGTAAGGTGGCTGTGGCTAAAATGTAATCGCGCAGATCATAGGTTACATGACGTGTAGTACAACGGCGAGAGGGGGTTCGATGTGTGGATTTTAAAATGACTTAGATTTTAGATGGATTTCTAATCCATCAAAGGCTAAAACTTAATGAAGACTTTGATGTTTGATTTGGGTTTTTAGTTGATTTTGGGAACTGGTTTTCAAAATCCCGATAAATAGTAATGGTGTGTGTTTTGTTTTGAGATTTTAAGTAGGGTGGGATTTAACTTTATGTTAAATCAGTGCCTAAGTGAATGACGTTTTACTACTATATTGTTGTTGTGTGTGATTGTAATGATTTGATAATACGAGTTATGATTTAAATATAACTGATTGAATTGAAAAGTGTGATACTCCAAAACCGGATTTATAAGTGTTATGGTAATGGTTTTTCTAAACTGGATTTGAAAATTTCTGAGTAGAACCATCTTTGGATTCCAAATCCCAAGGCCGATTTTGAAATCTCAAAGCTAATCGCTCGATATCTTTCCCTTGTGCAGTCTGCTGATAATCCTCTGATGTCAAGAGATTTTTTCCCCGTGAACCCTCTTCAACCCGAGACGCAAAGCTGCAACGGCGTCCCACCTTCAGCAATGGACGAAGAATGCGAGTCTATGGAATCAGCAAACTCCAACGAAGGCGAGAACGTGCTTCCCAACCCGGAGGGCCCACAATATCCTCCTTACCCGGTCATCTATCCCACATACGTTGCTCCGGTCTTCCCATTACCCGTCCAATTTTGGCCCGGGTACAACAACACAGAGCCGGTTAAATCAGAAACTCATCAAGTGGTGAAGCCCACAGCTGTCCATTCCAAAAGCCCAATCAATGTTGATGAACTCGTCGGAATGTCTAAACTAAGCTTGGGGGAATCCCTGGGGGATGGTGGGCCCTCGACCCTCTCACTTAAACTGGTCGAAGGCTCAACGAGGCCGTCTGCTTTTCAGGCTAAATCGGCTTCCGGTTCTTCGGGCATAAACTCTAGTCACAATCCAATTCACGCTGTTTAGGGAAAGATGTGGGATCCCTCTCTGCCGTTGGAACTCCTCTGGAGATCTCGTGTTAATAGAAGATGGTAGAGCTTAGCGTGGTTCCGGTAAGTCATAGCTTTATTTGTTAGGTTGTTATAATAAGTGTGTTTAGGGAGGATTAACTAGTCAAACATCATCCATGTTTTTACCGTGTAGGCACCGTTACTCGTCTTTTTCTTTTTCGATATTACTTGAATCTTTCACATCACTCGAATCAGCTTCTTACTGGGCTTGATTTTCTTTCGGTAATGTGGCTACTTTGTAGAATTTTGATATGGTTGATTAGTTGTGTGATGTATGTAACTTTGCTCTGGTTTTTTCGAAAAATCCAAGTGTTGTACAGATCCATCAAAAGGGGCTAGCATCTTCATCTTTCTTTTCTTGGTAATTTTAAATGGAGATCAGCTTTTCCTAGTTCTGCTTCTGTGCAAAATTCGTTTTCCTGTCAGCAGATGTGAGAAATTAAATTTTGGTTTTTAAGCTATGTGTTTCAAGTTTGAGTCAATTTCGTTTTTGTATGAATGACATGTTTCATTTTGTCATCTTGATGAAACTTTGCTAAGATTACATATTGATTTGTATGGAGGGATTTTAACGTCAGTTTTAATTTATGCAATTATTTTTGTTTGAATTAATGAATTTTAAATATCAGATTGTGCAATGTTAAACTTGTTTTACAATAGCGTCTCCCGCTTAAAAAAAAAAAAAAAAAAACAATTTCAATGGATTTGGGACATTTTTATTTGTGAGGGTTTTAAGGTTAACTTGTTTCAAATTTTATTGAAATCCTTTAATCCGAATGCAACAAAAGTGTGCGATATTACTTTTTGAGTATGTATAAAGTGAAATTGGTTTATATATGAATTACTGAATGATATTAGTTGTTTTCACTCAAGAGTATTAGTTATTTTTACTGAAGAGTATTACTGGTTTACACTAAAGAGTCTTAGTTGTTTACACTCAAGAGTAAAAATAAACTAAGACTCTTCAGTGTAAATCAATAATACTTTTCAGTAAATACAACTAATACTCTTCAATGAAAACAACTAATATCCTTCAATAATTCATGTATAAATCAGTTTTACTCTATACTTTCTCTTATTTTTATGTAGAGCAAATTAGTGGTGTATTATCAATGAGAAGAAAAATACCATGTTTTATGTAGAGCAAATTAGCGGTGTATAATCAATGAGAAGAAAAATAGTAAGGCCGCATCCCGGCCAAGTAAAAAAAGAAAAGAAAAAGGCATGGTCTTGTATGTATAAATCAAGTGTATTTTTAAAAAGTTATTTATATTATTTTTGAAAAGTTATCCTTATTTATATTAAAAAAATATTTCTATTAAGTTTAATTAAGGGTAACTTTTCATTGCAAATAAGTATAATTTTTTAGTGATAATAAAGATAATTTTTTTAAAAATGCACTTAAATCGCACAATGTACCCAAACTCGCTGAAAGAAGAAAAAAGGTTGTTTCAAGAAAAGAAAAGGCAAAAGGAAATAGTACAAAGGGGCTGATTATATACCCCTCCATACTTATTAGATACACCCACTCAATTTATATATTATTATAATATATTTATTAAATGATTTTAATGTCTTAATTATTCAATTTTTTTTATATATATATATATTTGATACACCCACCAAGAATTTCAAAAGTCACCACCATACATGAGAAACTAGGGGAGAGTCGGAGCCGACGTTGCAACACGAACATTAATTGAAAACCTTCTTGTGGCTGCACCACCATTTTATCCTTCGTATGGTGGTTGCTGCAACCTTATAAGCTCAATAATAAGTGTGTTACTGTTATTCCCGCATTTTGAAAAAAAAATTCCGACACTGTATTTTCGAACTTGGTTTTTCGAAAAATGGTAAGAATTTCGACAAAAACTTGTCGAAATGTGGTTAGGATTTCGGCTAAATCTTGTCGAAACATAGCTTTTCGAAAATATTTTGTCGAATTTTTTGTCATTTTTCGACAAGTTTTTTTCGAAAATTTAACTATTTTTCGAAAAATCAGGTTCGAAAATACAGTGTCGGAATTTTTTTTTTTAAATGCGGGAATAACAGTAACACACTTATTATTGAGCTTATAATGTTGCAGCAACCACCATATGAATGATAAAATGGTGGTGCAGCCACAAGAAGGTTTTCAATTAATGTTCGTGTTGCAACGTCGGCTCCGACTCTCCCCTAGTTTCTCATGTATGGTGGTGTCTCTTAAAATTCTTGGTGGGTGTATCAAATATGTAAAAAAAAAAATTGAATAATTAAGGCATTAAAATCATTTAGTAAATGTATTATAATAATATATAAATTGAGTGGGTGTATCTAATAAGTATGGAGGGGTATATAGTTAGCCCCTAGTACGAATGATAAGAGTGAAGGAGACCCAAAACAAAGCTAAATCCAAAAGGCCCAGATTTGGGAAAATTCATAAGAATTAAAATCACAAAAAGGCCCAACAATACAAAACCGGCTCAAGTATGTGAACTGTGAAATGTATGGTATAATATAATGCGAAAAAAAAAAAGAAGTGGGATTTCGTGAAAATGAATTTGCACAAGTTTTACGAATCGCAATGTTGATCATATTTCGATTTTCTTTTTTCAAAACTTGTGACCTTTTTGAAACTTGTTATCAAAGTACGTGATTTCTTCGGTTAATTTTTTCAAATTTTATGTTGTTTTTCAATTAAAATGATCGAGAAAAAAATTCCGAAGCAGGAACTTGGTGGCAGACTTGGCAGTGATAAGTGGTGTATAAATTGGGATTTGAGAATGAATTAGATTAGTATGGGGTGTATAAAGGCCAAGCTTATATACAATCCTTCTATATCGTTAATACACTCCACCAAAAAGTGTTTGGAAATTTTTTTGAAAATCAAATTTTTCGAATTTTTTTTTCCGAAACTAAACATAGGAATTTTCTGAAAATTGTTACATTTTTCAGAAAAAAAAATTCGAATATTTTTTGGGTGTGTGTATTCACAAAATATGAGATTGTATTTAACCTGGCCCGTCTATAAATTCATTTGGTAAAGGACATTATTGTATTTTCAGAGGTTAGTATTTAATAAAATAAGAAAACAAATTAGTGATTAGAAAAGGGTATAAATAACCCATGTAATGAACAAATAGAAGGCCAAATAACTACGGTTTAATAACAAATTAGTGATTAGAAAAGGGTATAAATAACCCATGCAATGAACAAATAGAAGGCCAAATAACTACGGTTTAATAACAACTAACAAAAATGGCCCAAATAATTTTCTAAAATAAAACTAGCCCATCTATATTAATTAAGAAGAAATCAACAACCGAAAGATAATCAATTCTAAAATGGACTGTGATGTATCAGGGGTGAAAATAGGTCGAGGCGAGCTAGACTTCTCGTTTGACGGTTTGAGCCTGCTATTTAATCTTTGAATCTAAGTCTGATCTGTTAACTGTCATATGTTTTTTTCTGGTCCGGAAAATTTTTAGGGGTCTTTTTAATCATGTTTACAAAATTATATTCAATAATTATATTATCATTAAATCATAATAATTAACTCTTTAAATTTAAAAATGAAGAATAAAAACAATTTACCAAAAGATAATCAAATAATATCATAATAACAAATACAAATGATATTTTAAATAATATCTAGTAATATTCTTACATACATACATATATATATATATATATATATATATATATATATATTGAATATTATAATAGAAATATAATGGCTAGAGAGAGAGGAGAGAGGGTGAGGTTTTGGGTACATCCTAGGTTAACCTATTCCGAGTGCAACCCGGTGAGGCAGAAAAATTCCGGTAGGTGGTCAGGAAGAATTCGATCGGTAATTGGTAATGATAGCGGCAGTCAAAGAAAACTTCGATGGGAGAGACTCCAAATCTTTCTTATTCCGAAATTTTCCGGAAAATGTTAGCATGGAAATACTTCGGTCGACTTTTAGTATGGTGGGAGAAGTTACAGATCTCTTTTGCCCCAAGAAAAGAGATAAGGCGAGGTAGGTTTTTGGGTTTGTCAGATTTAGAGACGACCATGTATAGGACGTTAACAAGGCATTGGAGAAACTTAACGGATTGTGGATTGGGAGTTATAAGATAAGA
The DNA here is from genome assembly GCA_947034835.1 of Ballota nigra. Classification (NCBI taxonomy): domain Eukaryota; kingdom Viridiplantae; phylum Streptophyta; class Magnoliopsida; order Lamiales; family Lamiaceae; genus Ballota; species Ballota nigra. The sequence continues at coordinate 6,473,599 of OX344721.1, read as the reverse complement.
GCTTTTTGGCCAAGATACGAAAGAGAGCAGATTAAATCCAGGACTGTTACAGTCAAATCTTTTGAGGCAAATTTGGGACTCATAGCCCTGATAAATCTTTTAAGGAAGCAGCGGTGAAGAAGATCCAAAAATAGGAGGAAGAGGATATTGTTCGCAAGTTGACAAGTAATGCAGAAATTCCATTTGTTTTCTCAACAACAAACGAGGAGAGTGAATGGTTAAAGGCATGCTGGATAGGGGCCTTAAAGGACAAATTCTCGTGGGAGGAGAATGGGAATGAGATGAGAAGTGAGTGTGGCACAAGCTTAAAATTAAGATATATGGGTGATGAAACCGTCCTCAGTCATAACATGAAAGAACACGCTATGGAGGATGTCGTAACAGGTATGAAAGAATGGTTTGAGTATTGGTTAGATTGGTTTAGACCGTGGCAAGAAGCTGATGTGTGTTCGAGAAGAAAGGTATATGGACTCGTTGGATTGGGGTGCCTATACATGCCTGGAGCCAGCGTTTCTGGAATATTGAAGAATAACGACTTTCGAGTTCTGGGGGAACTCAAAGGTTTGGATCAGATTGATAGAGAGGCTGGCGGCGGTGCGACCCAACTCGAAAGTGGCTCGAACCAACAGTACATGTGCACTTCAAGGTGGTGATCCGAAGGGGGCTGGCCTGAGGGTATTAATTATGTTAATAACTTTATTTTAAGTCAAGAAGTTGGAGAGATAATGCAGGCCCAAGGAGAGAATGATAGAGTTGGGCTTCAAGGCCCAATTCTCGTGGATAATCAAAATGATGGGTCACGTAACAAAATATCCCATCCTTTAAGTATTGAGAAAGATTTAGATGGATCTTGCAAGATTATTAACAGCCCAAATCTTGATAGGCCTACCAGCTCAGGAAAAAACAAACAAATCCAATTGCACCCAGGATTGCCTACTCGGGAAGAAGGTCAGAATGACCGTGGGATGCGAAGTCGGGGTAAGTCAAAATCCCTAATCTCTTCAAAAAATTCAGTGGAGTTCGGAGGATTCAAGGAAGCGATCGTTTCACCGCCACCCGTAAATGATAATAAAGCGAAGAAACATTGGAAGATAAAGAAAGACGGACGTTCGAAACAAGCAAGGAAAAGACAGAAAAGAAGCAATTGAGCGTGTTCTTATCAGATATGGCTTCCTCGGCTGACAGAATAATGGATGGAAAAAGGAATAATTCAAAATGCAAAGAGGTAAGTGAATTTATTCGAAAATTCTGTGTGGATTTTGTGTGCTTACAGGAGATAAAAAAGAAAAAAAATATTGATGAGTTTGTTATTAGATCTATATGGGGGGCTGGAAAATGTGGTTGGGTTCACAGGGATTCTATTGGAAGGTCTGGGGGAATTCCATCTATCTGGAATGCTGACATTTTTAGAGCTAGAAGTTGTTGGCATGTGCAAGGGGCTATTGTAGTGGTTTGCGTATGGGGTGCGAATAATACAGAATGTTGTATTATAAATGTGTATGCGCCATGCCCCCTGAAAGATAGAATTGAGCTTTGGGACAGGCAAGGATGAAAATATCGGTATCGGTGGAAATATCGGTACCTTAAATTTACGGATATATCAATGGAAATATCGATATCGAATATCCATATCGGTAAAAAAATAGAAAATTGATGGAAATTTTATTAAAATGATGAAAATTTAACATGAAACTTTAGGGTATATTATATATAACTTTAATACATATAAATTTAATTTAAACTCAAACAAAATGAATTGTTTATGATAAATATATAAAAAAAAAAAATTACTTAACAGTCTTAAATGATATAATAGTTGTTCATAATAATTTAATACAATACAAACAATGCAACTAAGCATGTTGAAACTTTTTTCTTGCAATTTTTTTTAATAAATAGTGATTTTTAGTGACTAAAGTCTCTCAAGATTTAAAATAATATTCATGGACAATAAACAAAAAAGTGAGATTTTTTTCGATATTTACCGATATTTTTCCGATTTTTACCGATATTTCGCCGATATTTCCTCGAAATTTCCAGATATTTTGCAAATTTTGAACTACAGCTCACCGATATCGATATCGATACCGATATTTCCCGATATTTACCGATATTTCCCGATATTTTACCGATATTTTGGAAAAAATCTCGTTCCGGTGGATATCCATATCGAGACCTCCAAAAAACCGAAATTTCGGCGAAATATCGGCGAAATTTCGCGATTTTTTCATCCTTGGGGACAGGATTCAACTTATGATTGAGCAGAATTCAGAATGTTGTATGTGTGTTTTGGGGGATTTTAACTCCACCAGAAAAGATTCAGAGAGATCGGGAAATGGGGTAAAGAGCAACAGAAGAGATATAAGAAGTTTTGACAATTTCATTAGTGATGCTGGCCTCATTGATCTGCCCCTACACGGAAGACTCTACACTTGGTATAGCCCGGACAGTTCGTGCAAAAGCAGAATCGACAGAGTCTTATTGAACAACAAATGGCTTATTAAATGGCCATATTCTCATCAAAAGACGATTGGAAGGTCTCTATCTGATCATTGCCCGATGTTCCTGGAAATAAAAGTTAAGGATTGGGGCCTGAAGCCTTTTCGGTTCATCAATGCATGGAGGTCACACGTGGGATTAAGAGATTTTGTGATGTCAAAAAGGAAGAGCTACGAGGTGAGCGGTAAGGGCAGTTTTATCCTCAAAGAGAAATTCAAGATGCTCAAGGTGGATCTCAAAAAGTGGAATAGTGAAGTGTTTGGCTCTTTGGACAGGAGGATAGAGTAGAAGAGAAAAGAAATTTTGAGCCTGGATACAATTGATGAGGTACTTGGGTTAGATGATCCAGAAATTATCAGGAGGAAATAACTTCGAGCTCTCCTTGTATGCGATCTTAATCTTAAGAATAGCCTCATGAGACAGAAAGCAAGGGCAAAGTGGATTCGAGAAGGTGATGCAAACACGAGTTTCTTCCATAAGTGCATCAACAAAAGGAGGAAACAAAATGAATTTGTAGGTATATCAATTGATAATCAACGGTGTGAAGAGGTTGATGAGGTCAAAAGTGGCACTTTGAATTTCTTCAAGAAGCATTTTCAGGCGGAGCGGGTGAATAGACCAGTTTTAACTTTAGATTTTTGTCCTAGAAAGATCAGCCCAGGTGACAATCGTTTGCTGACTGCTAATTTTTCAAAAGAAGAAATTAAGGCGGCAGTGGACTCGTGTGATAGCTAAAAAAGCCCGGTCCTGATGGATTCAATTTTGGTTTCCTAAAAGATTTTTGGGAGCTACTGAAAGGGGATTTCGTACAGATGTTCGAGGAGTTTCACGAGCATGGGAAGTTTGTGAAGGGCCTCAATCCTTCTTTTATAGTCCTTATTCCGAAGAAAGAAGAGGTCTTGGGCTTATCAGACTATAGGTCAATCTCTCTAATTGGATGCATTTACAAGGTGGTAGCGAAAGTGTTGGCAATAAGGTTGAGTAAAGTATTGGAGTTCATTATTTCTGAACAACAAAGTGCTTTTATTGGAGGGAGGCAAATTCTGGACAGCGTTGTGATCCTAAATGAAGTAATCAAAGAGGCAAAGGCAAGAAAAGTGAAATGTATGCTATGTAATACCCCGTCCCGTTTTATACCTTTTAATTTCTTAGAAACCTTAATTATATATTTTTATATTATTATCTTTGTTTCTTTTAATTTTATGGTTTTTGTGTGCTATTGTGTAATTTAAATATATACTCTATTTTCAAAATCCCAAATTCGAAGAAATAAATCGAATATTTCAAACGGATAAAGGACTACGAGAAATTAATTATTAAAGTTTAAAATTATGTTTTCGATCCGTATAATTTGTTGAGAATAATTAAAATACTTTAAAATATTAATTGAGTTTCAAAACTGTATTAATTATATTTTCAGAATTAAATTGTTGCACTAAACAATTCCTATGGTGTATGAGTTGAGAAGGAAAATATCCTAAAATCTACTTTTAATTATACCCACATATTAAATCCTTTCTTTAAAATTAATTGAATAATTAAAATAAACTTTCCTTTATAAATAACCATGGTGCCCGTATGACTCTTTCAAGGAAAAAGGAAATCAGTTTCGGAAAAAGAAATCTATCTCTCTCCTTCTCCGGCCAAACACCAGCGACGCCGCGAAGTTTCCGATCGAAGTCCAGCCACGCCTCTTCCTCTTTCACGGATGAAGCCTCGAGCGTCTCCTCCTCCATTCGACGCCGCGACGCGACGCCCCTACCGAATCGCCGCCGCCGCAACGCCTTTGCCGAATCGCCGCCGCCTCCTCTCCCTTTTTTTTTCTCTTCCAGTAAGTATTCAAGAGAAAATCCCCTTTCTCAATTTCAATTTCAGATTTTTAATTCAATTTCGAAACATAACCGATTCGTTGTTTCTTTTCCCGAGACGATGCCGAACCAAACCTTCGTTGCCGGAATTTCTGGAAAAATCGAGATGCGCCGTTAGGCTGCCCAATTTCCACTTCGAACCCGAAGAAACGTAAGGGCTCTACCTTCGTTTTCTTCCATTCGTAAATTCTGATTTTATCGAGGCTTTTGCGGAACCGTGTAACAAGAAACGGGAGAGAATGGATGAACTACTGTTTTCTATTTTTTTTCTATTCACTGACTGATGTTCAAGTTTCAAACTTTTAAGACTTTGGTTTATTACTTCCAGTAGATGAACTTCTGAGTTCTATTGCTTTCAAATTTTATTTGTAGTTCATGGACTTTAGAGGATTAGTATTAATCTTTGGTTGTTAAGTATTAGTCTTATAGATGTATGGTATCACTGTTTAGTTGGACAGTGTTTTGGAAATTAGTATTGTTAATTTCTATTGGATGGTGTTTTCAATTGTTAAAACGTTTTTGTTTTAAATCCGTAGACAAATGGAAACTCGTCTTCTCCCTTGTCTCGGGTTAAACAGTTGTATCAAATGAAAAACAATTTAGTAGAAAATAATAGTACTCTTTTGTTTTGAAAATGATACAAGTTAACTCAATTAATAATACTAATAATATAGGAAAATATTTTATTCTTTTAAGTTTTATTAAAATCTCTTTAAAACCAAGTACTTCTAAAAATGAAGAAAAAATATATATATATGACATTATTTTAGTATTTATTCTTTAAATGAAATAATTTTCAAAGGATTTTATTTATAAAAGTATAACTATATTCAATGACCTTCTAAGAATAAGAAAGTGAAATTTTAGGAAAGAAAGACATTAAATTTAGAACATATGTTATTAGTGTAAATTTCTATAAATTTCTTATCTTTTTATCCTTTTCAAGAAAAGTATTTAAAGTTATACTTTTTAAAATAGTAAAAGTTTTTACAAAAGAATAAAGGAAATTAAAGGTTTGTTTTGTAGAAAAATAAATAATCATACAATCAAGAAAATCAGTAAGTACACTCCAAAAATACACCCATCCATTTTAGAGGTGGTTTATTCACCAAAATGGGGTGTGAACCTTAAACCAGTCCTTTTAAAGTATATAAGACACCAACCTCTCATCTCTCGTAATGCAAACTCTCGAATTCTTCCTAAATTCATCAAAAAATCAACTTTTAATCGAATAACTTTATATTAGGAATCAGTGCTAGTGGAATTCCGCGCCAGAGACTCGACCACTCGTCTGTACACCACTTCCAGGACTCCCAACAATCAGGTGGGTGATGATCGGTTGATCGATCTGCTTATAATACGTTGTGCTGGTATTTTCTGAACTCGACTAATTAAACCCAAAACGATTAATCCAACATAAATGTATTTCCCTATTATATAACTGTTCGAATTACGTGATATAATCATACGTGATACGAAATACCTGTTGTTAAATCCAAATCAATCACCATTGCATGACTAAGGGCATTTTGTGAGCATGAATCTATTCAAGTATGAATTATGTGTACAGTTCGAATTGTCAGTTTTAGTAAGGAAGAGGAAAGTGGATGTGGCCATGTTTGATAATAGATCAGGTGCATGGTCACGAGATTTGTTTGCAGTGGATGTGGCCATGTTTGATAATAAATCAGCTGCATGGTCACGAGAATTGTTTACAGTGGATGTGGCCATGTTTGATAATAGATCAGGTGCATGGTCACGGGAGAATTGTTTATATTGTTTTGGAAGAGATTTACTATATGTGAAATTGACTGTGGCTTTGCCCCTTAACGTGAACCAACTTGTGATATTTCAATTATATGATGTGAAAATCTGTTGTGCCCAACTGATTATTATGTGAACTTGTTATTTGTATGATATATGATGTTTATATTATTATGTCAATTGATTAAATGAATTAATTACTTTATTAATGAGTATAATTTAATATACTTCGGATTTACCAATCCCATGACGTTGCAAATCACCCATACGTGAGAATTCAAATCTCACGCCCCCTATTTTTCAACCCTTGCAGATTATGATTTCGTGGAGCAAGGACTGTAATATGGACGACACGGAGTTCCCCGCTTGAATAAAATGTTACTGTTAATGCTAAGCTTTATATTCATAGATATACATGTGTGAGATACTTATCAAAATTATTCTGCTCATTCTTCCGCTGCATAAAACTCATCTCTTATCTTATTACCCCTTTTTATATCAAAAAATTTATAATTCGTATTTTAGTCACAAGTGACACCTTGAATCTGAGATATTTATGTGTTTTGGATTCGGGGCGTTACAGGTGGTATCAGAGCTTACGTTCAAACTTTTGGACCTAAACTTAAATTATTATTTTCATCAAACCAAAATTATTTTCTTAAATTAAAATTTACTTATCATGTAAGTGTAGATCATTAATTAAAACACTTGAGGGAAAATGTGTCTCCTATTACTGTCTGAAGCTCCTCGAAGGTATGTTCTTGTTTTATTAACAAAAGTGCCTATAAGTTTATAAACTTGCAACAAGTTGACTTTCATAACAAAACCACAATCAAAAGATCGAGAACTCAAAACGACACCTACGTGGTGTAGAAAGAACCACAAAATATCGTTTATATTCCTATTAAAATGTGGATAATTAGTGAATTGCATGAAATAAATATATTTGTTAAGTTTATAAATTTCATAAATGCTATTATGTGACTATTTGAACTATTTGCTTTAAATGTTTAAAATTATGTTTCTGCATAACTAAAATTTTGACTAGAAATTCCCTTTTTCATGTTAGAATCCACCTAAGATAGTAGTAGTTCGGTACCTAGAAGACTTATTTTCATTTTCAGATGTGATATAAGCAGACTGACCTCCATAGAAGTCGAGACCCTTATATGTGTTATGAAATTGCTACTTGGCAATGTGTGTTACTTGCTCTATATTAACTGTTATATTTTATCTGATTATCACTTAATGACACATCACTGGTTCCTATTATACTGTGCGAATGTGAGCACTGTACCATTGAGGGCCCCAATGCGAAGCGGTGAATTATGTACCACACGTATTTCAGTGCTGGCGTTGTGTTAATTTGGTTAATCCGGTTATGTTCTTATAACTTTCTCACACCTATACATATCATAACAATACTATTCTTTTCTTTAGATCCACCACTAGAATGACACCAGGACGTAGACGTGGACGACCTCGTGGTAACCCTATCCCAGCCCCAGGAAATCCTTTAGAACAAGACCTACCTCCTCAGGCCGAACCTGAACCACCTCAGCAGGCTGCACCTGGGAATGATTTTGCAAGAGAAATACTGATCTCCCTCCAGAACTACATACAACAACAAGCTCCTCCACCTCCTCCACCACTGTATGAGCCTATGCCTCAGATAGCACCCAGAATGAATGACTTCGTTGAACGATTTCGACGGCTGCAGCCGCCTAGGCTGAACGGGAGAGAAAGCCCTTTCGAGACTGAAGAATGGATAGCCGGGTTGGAACGCATTTTCCGACATATGACGCTAACTGATGTACAGAGAATCTCCTGTGCACAATTTCAATTGGTGGAAGACGCAGCCCAATGGTGGGAGTCCTATGAACGGACTATGAACGAAGAAGCTAGACAGGTCCTTACTTGGGAGGATTTCAAGAAAGCTGTGTTGGACAGGTACTTTCCACGAGTACTAAGAGATCGGAAGGAACAAGAGTTTGTTAATCTTCGTCAGGGAACTCTCTCAGTGATAGAGTACGAGAGAAAATTCAACCAGCTGTCCCGTTATGCTCCACATCTGGTGGACAATGATGATAGAAAAGCCCGGAGGTTTGAACTGGGTCTGAGGCCAGAAATAGCAGGAATTGTGATTGGTCTTCAAATGCCAAGCTATGGAGAAGTTTTTCATCGAGCACTGCTAGTCTCGATCAGCCAGAATTTGGAGTACAAGCAGACTTCGACGACGGTCCCCGTCAATTGTAATTGGCAGCCCAACTTTAAGAGAAATTCAGTTCCACCACCTGGGGGGCACGATTATAATGCTTCTCAAAATGATCCAAATTGTTCAACATGTGGAAAAAGACACTGGGGACGATGCAACCAGGGTAAAGTAACTTGTTTCCGTTGCAACCAACCAGGGCACAAAGTTAGAGAATGCACCCAACCATCAAATGTCAATCGTCAACCAGTTAACAACATCCAGTACTACCCACAGCAAGTGGATAACTACCAGGCTTACCAGCCACCTGCACACAACAACCGTCAGTTGGGGCCACCAGTCAGAGTTCCACCTCACCAAGATCGGAAGTGGTCAGGCCACGTGAATGCTATTCTAGAAGAAGGAGAAAATAGTGGAGGACAACTCCGATTGAAAGGACCTGAACATCCCGTGTAGACACTAAACAGAAAAGGGATATGACTAGTAGGAAATAAAAAAAAATAGATACTTACGTAAAATAAGGTTATAGGGTTTAGCCAAGCAATACCTAGAAGTTGAATTTCGGGGACGAAATTCCTGTTAAGGGGGTGAGGATGTAATACCCCGTCCCGTTTTATACCTTTTAATTTCTTAGAAACCTTAATTATATATTTTTATATTATTATCTTTGTTTCTTTTAATTTTATGGTTTTTGTGTGCTATTGTGTAATTTAAATATATACTCTATTTTCAAAATCCCAAATTCGAAGAAATAAATCGAATATTTCAAACGGATAAAGGACTACGAGAAATTAATTATTAAAGTTTAAAATTATGTTTTCGATCCGTATAATTTGTTGAGAATAATTAAAATACTTTAAAATATTAATTGAGTTTCAAAACTGTATTAATTATATTTTCAGAATTAAATTGGTGCACTAAACAATTCCTATGGTGTATGAGTTGAGAAGGAAAATATCCTAAAATCTACTTTTAATTATACCCACATATTAAATCCTTTCTTTAAAATTAATTGAATAATTAAAATAAACTTTCCTTTATAAATAACCATGGTGCCCGTATGACTCTTTCAAGGAAAAAGGAAATCAGTTTCCGAAAAAGAAATCTATCTCTCTCCTTCTCCGGCCAAACACCAGCGACGCCGCGAAGTTTCCGATCGAAGTCCAGCCACGCCTCTTCCTCTTTCACGGACGAAGCCTCGAGCGTCTCCTCCTCCGTTCGACGCCGCGACGCGACGCCCCTGCCGAATCGCCGCCGCCGCGACGCCCCTGCCGAATCGCCGCCGCCTCCTCTCTTTTTTTTTTCTCTTCCAGTAAGTATTCAAGAGAAAATCCCCTTTCTCAATTTCAATTTCAGATTTTTAATTCAATTTCGAAACATAACCGATTCGTTGTTTCTTTTCCCGAGACGATGCCGAACCAAACCTTCGTTGCCGGAATTTCTGGAAAAATCGAGATGCGCCGTTAGGCTGCCCAATTTCCACTTCGAACCCGAAGAAACGTAAGGGCTCTACCTTCGTTTTCTTCCATTCGTAAATTCTGATTTTATCGAGGCTTTTGCGGAACCGTGTAACAAGAAACGGGAGAGAATGGATGAACTACTGTTTTCTATTTTTCTTCTATTCACTGACTGATGTTCAAGTTTCAAACTTTTTGGACTTTGGTTTATTACTTCCAGTAGATGAACTTCTGAGTTCTATTGCTTTCAAATTTTATTTGTAGTTCATGGACTTTAGAGGATAAGTATTAATCTTTGGTTGTTAAGTATTAGTCTTATAGATGTATGGTATCACTGTTTAGTTGGACAGTGTTTTGGAAATTAGTATTGTTAATTTCTATTGGATGGTGTTTTCAATTGTTAAAACGCTTTTGTTTTAAATCCGTAGACAAATGGAAACTCGTCTTCTCCCTTGTCTCGGGTTAAACAGTTGTATCAAATGAAAAACAATTTAGTAGAAAATAATAATACTCTTTTGTTTTGAAAATGATACAAGTTAACTCAATTAATAATACTAATAATATAGGAAAATATTTTATTCTTTTAAGTTTTATTAAAATCTCTTTAAAACCAAGTACTTCTAAAAATGAAGAAAAAATATATATATATGACATTATTTTAGTATTTATTCTTTAAATGAAATAATTTTCAAAGGATTTTATTTATAAAAGTATAACTATATTCAATGGGATCTTTACATATAGGTTCAAAATGGTATCATTTATTAGCAATTAGTTCAAAATTATTTCATAAATACAAGTTGGTGAAAAAAGTGGGACCCTCCCTACCTTTTCCTCAAAATGATGTCTGCAAACTCTGCACTGACGTGACATGAGTCCTTTCTGTGCAAAATTAATTTTAATATGCACATATACTTTGATATATTTTTTCACCCATTTTTTAGTTTTTATTTTTATTTTAATAATTTGTTCTGTATTTCCGATGTATTTCCGGTAACCTTTTTAATTCAATTTTAGATTCAGAAACACGTGCATAAATATAAAAAAAATGCACACTTGCCATTTTACCATATTCAAACACTGAACAAAATTTTAAAATAATTTATACAGATCTAAATTAAAAAAATGGATTGCTAATATATAAACCTTCTAAAATTACATATTTAAATATAAAATTTACAAATTTATAACAAAAATTACTAGTTTATATTGTATGTGCAAATAATTAAAAAAAATGCACACTCTACATCTTCAAATCTTCATCTTCAAAATTATATCTTCATCTTCAAATCTCCTCCAATCTCAACCTAATAATATTGATTCAAATGTAATACTTTATAGATTTAATAATAATTTTATTGAAAATTTGCAGTAATAAGCACCCCCAAAACACACTCTCCATACAGAAACACATACACCCATCTCACCATAGCGCACAAAACACACACTGTATACACATAAAACACACACGCTGCACACACATAAAACACACACACTGCACACACATAAAACACATAGTGCACTCGCAATCCACACACATCCCTGCACATACATAAATACACCCATAAACACACATAGAATCACCTAAATAATATCTCATTCACCAAAAAATGCAAGAAACCCCCCCCAAAAAAATAGATGTATAAACACCTTCTATTTCAAATCAAAGACACAAAAGAAAAATTCGTATCATACCTTGGATTGATGAATTTGTGCAAAAAAATTTGCAAATCTGGACCAATCGCGGTGGGATGGATGGCGGTAGGCGGCGCCGCTGGGTGGGGCGCGGTGGAGATGAACGGAGCCGTTGGGATCTACGCTGCTTGGGTCGCGGACAGATGGAGACGGCGCCGCTCATCTGGATCTACAGATCGACGGCGGAGGATTCGACCATTCCTCGCCGAGAGAGGCCGTCGTGTAGAGAGAGAGAGAGAAATAGTGTTGGTGGGAGAGAGACGAGCCGTCGTGTTTGGGGAGACGGCCATCGCCGTGGTTTGGGGAGACGGCCATCGCCGTGTTTAGAGAGAGAGAGAAATAGTGTGTGGTGGGTTAGGGGGAGGGGTGGGGGAAGAGAGAGAGAGGGGGTGGGGGGAATGACGAGAGTGGGAGAGAGAGGAGAGTATTTGTGTGTTGGTGGGGAATGGTTTTTAAATTTTATTTTATTTTTATTGGGCCCCATGTTTGAACCATGGTGTAATTTTAAAAAGATTTAGAACCAAACCCCAATTTATGTCTTAGAGTAGAACCAATTTGTAATAATTCCATATTCAATGACCTTCTAAGAATAAGAAAGTGAAATTTTAGGAAAGAAAGACATTAAATTTAGAACATATGTTATTAGTGTAAATTTCTATAAATTTCTTATCTTTTTATCCTTTTCAAGAAAAGTATTTAAAGTTATACTTTTTAAAATAGTAAAAGTTTTTACAAAAGAATAAAGGAAATTAAAGGTTTGTTTTGTAGAAAAATAAATAATCATACAATCAAGAAAATCAGTAAGTACACTCCAAAAATACACCCATCCATTTTAGAGGTGGTGTATTCACCAAAATGGGGTGTGAACCTTAAACCAGACCTTTTAAAGTATATAAGACACCAACCTCTCGTCTCTCGTAATGCAAACTCTCGAATTCTTCCTAAATTCATCAAAAAATCAACTTTGAATCGAATAACTTTATATTAGGAATCAGTGCTAGTGGAATTCCGCGCCAGAGACTCGACCACTCGTCTGTACACCACTTCCAGGACTCCCAACAATCAGGTGGGTGATGATCGATTGATCGATCTGCTTATAATACGTTGTGCTGGTATTTTCTGAACTCGACTAATTAAACCCAAAACGATTAATCCAACATAAATGTATTTCCCTATTATATAACTGTTCGAATTACGTGATATAATCATACGTGATACGAAATACCTGTTGTTAAATCCAAATCAATCACCATTGCATGACCAATGGCATTTTGTGAGCATGAATCTATTCAAGTATGAATTATGTGTATAGTTCGAATTGTCAGTTTTAGTAAGGAAGAGGAAAGTGGATGTGGCCATGTTTGATAATAGATCAGGTGCATGGTCACGAGATTTGTTTGCAGTGGATGTGGCCATGTTTGATAATAAATCAGGTGCATGGTCACGGGAATTGTTTACAGTGGATGTGGCCATGTTTGATAATAGATCAGGTGCATGGTCACGGGAGAATTATTTATATTGTTTTGGAAGAGATTTACTATATGTGAAATTGACTGTGGGCTTTGCCCCTTAACGTGAACCAACTTGTGATATTTCAATTATATGATGTGAAAATCTGTTGTGCCCAACTGATTATTATGTGAACTTGTTATTTGTATGATATATGATGTTTATATTATTATGTCAATTGATTAAATGAATTAATTACTTTATTAATGAGTATAATTTAATATACTTCGGATTTACCAATCTCATGACGTTGCAAATCACCCATACGTGAGAATTCAAATCTCACGCCCCCTATTTTTCAACCCTTGCAGATTATGATTTCGTGGAGCAAGGACTGTAATATGGACGACACGGAGTTCCCCGCTTGAATAAAATGTTACTGTTAATGCTAAGCTTTATATTCATAGATATACATGTGTGAGATACTTATCAAAATTATTCTGCTCATTCTTCCGCTGCATAAAACTCATCTCTTATCTTATTACCCCTTTTTATATCAAAAATTTTATAGTTCGTATTTTAGTCACAAGTGACACCTTGAATCTGAGATATTTATGTGTTTTGGATTCGGGGCGTTACATGCTATACAAGATTGATTTTGCCAAAGCATATGACTCGGTTGACTAGGGGTACCTGAAGATGATTATGGAGAGGTTTGGTTTCTTGTGCAAATGGGTTAAGTGGATTATGAAGTGTGTCTCCTCAACGCACGCTTCAGTTCTTATTAATGAGAGCCCAACGAAAGAGTTTAAATTGGGTAGAGGGTTAAGACAAAGGGATCCACTATCCCCTTTTCTCTTTCTTATTGCAGTCGAAGGGTTGAGCCTAATGATCGATATAGCCGTTAATAATAACATGTTCGCACCGATGTATGTGGGCAATGAGAGAATGCAGATTTCTCACCTACAGTTCGTCGATGACACTATATTCGTGGGCAAGGCTTCGAGAGAGAGTGCTATATTTCTAAAATGCTTCATTATTAATTTGGAGATGGTATAAGGGCTGAAAGTTAACTGAGGGAAATGCAGTGTGTCGGGGTACAATGTGAGTAACGAGGACCTGTTGGAGTATGCTAATACACTTGTGTGTCAAGTAGGGGAGGAGTCTTTTGTCTATCTAGGAGTAAAGGTTGGAAGTGGTCACCGAAAGGCATCCGAATGAAATCAAGTCATCGGGAAAATTTGAAACCGCTTGAAGAGATGGGAAGGACTAAATTTGTCCATTGGGGGTAGGTTTACTTTGATTAATGTTGTCTTATCTTCACTATCGGTCTACTACATTTCTACCTACCGTGCTTCTATTAAGGTATTGAGTGAAATTGAGCGTCATCAAAGAACTTTCTTGTGGGGGAGGAGGGGTTACGAGAGCAAAAATAAAATATCTTGGGTTAAGTGGGGAAATATTTGCAAACCAAAATCGGGGGGGGGGGGGGGAGGCTTGGGGTGAGAGATCTTGAGTGTTTTAACAAAGCTCTTTTGGGGAAATGGGTATGGAGGTTTTTTGTAAATTCTGGGAGTTTATGGGTAAGAGTTATTAAGGCGAGGTGGGGGCAATAGATGGGGTAGGAAGTTTTGGAGAGAGAAGGAGGAGAGTTTTGGGTTGGTGGGGGGAGGTTTTAAAGGCGGTAGGAGAGGGTGATGAAGGTTGGATTTTGTCGGGTGTGAGGAAATCTATTGGGGATGGGAGAAAAACTCTTTTTTGGGAGGAGACATGGGTGGGAGATAGGCCTTTAAAGAAGGTATTTCCTAGATTGTACAAGCTGTGTGAAAATAATTCTTTGAGTGTGGGCAAGATGGGGGAGTGGGAAGAGGGAGAATGGAGGTGGAAGTGGAATTGGAGAATGAAGCTGCTAGAGAGGGAGATAGGTACTCTAAACAATTTAATTGATTTGGTGATCAGGTACACTCTATCCCAAGACATAGAAGACAAATGGAAATGGAGTTTCGCAAGGAATGGAGTTTACAATACGAAGGATGTTTATAATTGACGATCTGTGGGCGACGTAGAGATCCAAGAGGAGGAGCAAGTAATTTTTTTTAGCAATATGGAACAAATGGGTACCGAATAAAGTAAGCGTCCATGCATGACGTACTCTTTGGGAACGCATTCCAACGTCAGTGAACCTAAGAAGAAGAAATGTACTTCCACAAGGTGTGAGCACCCTTGCCCGTTGTGCAATAATGAACCCGAAACTGTAAGACACGTCCTCTTCGAATATCATTTCGCTTTTTGAGTTTGGATGGATTGTGTTGGATGGTGTTAGGATATAAATTTGTTAGTTTTGATGAGTTAAAACAAACCAGAAGTTGTAATAGGACCATCTGGACCTGTTAGCCAGATGATGATCTAGATTAGGACTTAGTCTAGGGGGAACTGCCAGACCAGAAGACTTCACCAGAAGAGTCACCAGAAGACCCCACCAGAGGACTTCACCAGAGGACTCCACCAGAGGACTTCACCAGAGGAGATCAGACCAGAGGCAGAGGACCTTCCCCAGACCAGACGAGTCCGGACCAGACGAGTCTGGTAGAACAAAAGATGCTCAGTCTGATCCCCTTATTCTACTGAGTATTCTGGTTGTTCACCAGATAAGGACCAGAAGACACCGAGGTTGCCTGGTGTCTGGTCCTGCCTACTCTGGAGAGAATCAGAGTTAGGCAATTGGAAGCATTGTTCCGTTGGTGATTAATCAAGTCAAAACAAGATTGGATTGAGAAGATATGAAGACAATCAATCAAGATCTCACCAACCCAATCAATCAATTAGGGAATTGATTGATTGAAGCTTCCATATATAGAGGATCTGATTGGATCAGCCTTCCAACGGCTATGTCCCTAATCCCCTCTATATATACTTGAGTGCAGATCTGGAAAAAGCTCTAGAGATTCATTCACGCGCATATAGCCATACTAAGCTTTTGATCACTACGCATATTGCACTCACATTTTGTTCTTAATTACTCATCTACTCGTAAGGAGTTTATATACTCAACCTGTTCATCTTGTTAGACAAGGTTGGAGTAAGTTTATCTTTAGATCGATGTTAGATCTAAAGAGTTTGTAAGAAGGTGCTGGTACTTCGGAAATTCCAGTGAGTAAGTTTGTGAGTTGGTTGATAGTGAGACCCCTTGGTGTTAAGGGAGAGTGGACGTAGGATATTTATCCGAACCACTATATATCTTGTGTTATTTATCGCTTTATTTTTAATCTTTGTTTATTGTTTATTACTCTCTTGTAAAAGATCTTGAAAGACATTTAAACATAAGCTTCCGCAATTAATCTATCAAGTGGGACCAACAAGTGGTATCAGAGCAGTGTGTCCACGACCACTGCTTTGAAAAGCTTTTGGTGGTCACCGGGCAGATCCATTGCTCTTTAGTGCTTTTATTCAAGTTCTTGTTATTTCCCTAAATTTCTTATCAAAATGTCTGCAAAATCTTCTTACAAGAGTCGTAAGCTTCCAGAATTCTCTTTTGAGGATTATAGCCACTGGAGCTTCATGATGAGTAATCATCTTGGAGCTATTCACCACCGCATGTTAGATGTGGTTGAAAGTGGCCCCATTAAATTTTATTGGACTCCTATTGATAGTGGCAGGTCTGAGTCCAGAGAAGAAACTAGCGACGCTGCAGAGGATAGAGTTCCCAGACAACGAATCCTAAAAAAGAAAGACGAACTTGACAACGATGAGAGAAAGCTACATAACCTGGACCAGGTGGCGAGGACTGAGATTATCAACACTCTTACTAAAGAAGTAATTGAAAAGGTCAGGACGTGCACCACTGCAAAAGAGATGTGGGACAAGTTAGTTCTGCTCTGTGAAGGAACAGAGAAGATTAAAGATAACAAGCTCCAAGCTGTTCAACACTCTTTTGACACATTTAAGATGAAACCAGACGAGACCATTGACCAGCTGGACATGCGTCTCACGAATCTCTTAAACAAGGCTAGTGCCTTAGGTAAGACCTATTCTGAAAAAGAGATTAATAGTAAAATATTACGTTCACTAACAAGCAGGTGGAGAATTAAAGTCACTGTGATCAAGGACAACAAGGATCTCAATACTCTGGATCATCATCTTCTGTTGTCTGATCTCAAAGCCTATGAGTATGATCTTCAAGAGGAGGATCAAACAGAAGAGGTTTCCTCTTCTGGCCAGAAAGGAGTTGCATTCTCTTCAACTCTCAAGCCTGATGCCAAGCCAAAGGAGTCTACTGCAGATGACTTGAGCCTCAAGGAGTAGGTAGCACTTCTAACTAGAAAATTAGATAAAATGAGTTCTAAGTATGGCAGGTACAAAAGGCATTGGAAGGAATCTTCCAGAGACAGGAAGAGTTCTTTCAAGCCTGCAGAGAAGGAGAAGACATCTGGAGACTCAAGGGAGACCAGATTCAGAACTCCAGAGAGGAGGAGAGATGATAACCCTGGCAACTCTGGGAGATCAGATCATCAGAGGAGGGATGGTAGCTCTGGCAGACCTGACTACCAGAGGAGAGAGAGTAGCCCTGCCAGATCAGAATACAACCAGAGGAGGAGAGAGCCAAGTCCTAGTCCCAGAGGAGACAATGCCTGCTACACATGCAACAAGACTGGTCACTACAGTTATGATTGTCCTCAGCTTACTCCTAGGGAAAGAGAAGAGAAAAGAATCAAGAGAGATAGGAGGTATGCAGATAAGAGAGCATTACTGGCAGAAGCAGAGGAGGAGGATACTAGTTCCAGTTCTTCTTCTTCTGACTTTGGATCAGATGATGATGTGTGTCTCATGGCAGACATCACTGAGGTAAATGAAACTACTCTTGTTTTATCTAATTCCAAATGTACTGAATCCTCTAATTCATCTGGTAACTCCAGAGAGTCTGATATGCAACAAATGCTATCAGATCTCCAAAATTGTGTCCAACTCTGTCAAAAACTTGAGAAAGAGAATGGTAGGCTCAGAGCTGAAGTTCAATCTCTCTCTCATGAGCACAAATCCACCAGAGAACTCATGAAAGATCATTCCAAAGAAGTCTCTGAACTTCAGGATAAGATCACAGAAAGAGATACTCTGGTAGATCAACTCATGAAAGAAAGGAACTCTCAAGAGGATGAGATCACTGAACTCAGAGCCAAATACCAAACTCTTATCAAGGGAAAACAAGTTGTTCACAACATAGAGGAGATACCTATGCCCAGAGAAGCTCCTAAGATACCATCTGTTGTATCTATCATATCAGAGTCTTCTCAGCGCATTTGTGATAAGAGTGGTTTAGGATATTCTGGAATTACCACTAAAACTCACAAGTACCTTTATAACAAAGACAAGTCTGTAAGAGCTGGTAAATTGGTAGAAATCTGGAATGATAAAGACTTAACTGGTAATGGTTACAAGGTGGTTCACAATCCTGATTGGAAAAGAAATCACTCTGTTAATCACATAACAAATGGTCCAGAAGAGTTGACTGTTCTGGAAGAGAAGATGTTAGAGAATAAGTGTCAACAAGGGGAACCATTAAAGATTGATGGTTCTGTGAACAATGAGTCCCAAGGAGTAGATATTACTCAAATTGGAGGACCCCAGAGAAATCCTCAAAGGGAACCTAAACAGATTAGGGGACCTCAAAGGAAACACTCAAAAATGGGGAATACCAATCAGAGTAATAACTACCAGAGAAGGAACAATGTTCAACAGAACCAGGTACCCCAGAGACAATTTTCTCAGAAGAATCAATTCCAGAATAGGTATACTCAAAGGAACTATAATCACCAGAACAGGTCTAATTATCAGAACCAGAGGAGGTCTTCCAGACCCATCTCTAGAAAACCAACTGATCTGGGTAGTTATGACACCAGAGATGGTTCTTCTAGGATGTACCCTTATAACCAGACCTTTAAGACCATGTCTTTGAGGCAGGCCATTCCAAAGGCCAGATTTGAGAAAAGGTACACCAGACCTGTTTATAAGAAAGGTGTCCTTATCAGACCAGTAGCTCAATATGTCATAGTAAGAGGACATGTACTGGTAGATAGATTTGGAAGAAAGATAAGATCTCCTCATCCATCAAGGGATGATCTTTATCTATGGATTCCTACAAAACCTGCAACTAACCAATCAGGACCCAGCACTAGTAGGGGACCTAATTGATCTCTCTGCAGGTAGATAAGAGTCCATTGGAGAAAGGATTTTCAAGCAACCATGTCTGGTACATTGATAGTGGATGTTCCAAGCACATAACCTTCCAGAAGGATAATCTCCAAGATTTCAAGCCATTAAATGGACCAAGAGTGATGTTTGGTGACAACAACTATGGAGTCACCAGAGGAGTTGGAAAGTTGACCTTCAATGGAGCATCTGTAGATGAAGTCTACTACGTAGAAGGACTCAAGCATAATCTGCTTTCAGTATCCCAATTCTGTGACAAGGGATACTCAGTGAAGTTTTCTAGTGATTCATGCACTGTTTTCTCTTCTGATTATAATGATATCTTGCTAATAGGCTTGAGGAAGGGTAACATTTATCTTGCAGATTTTAGCAGTTGCCCAAGAAATGCTTGCCTGGTTGCTAAAGGATCTGCAGAGAACAGCTGGATTTGGCACAAGAGATTGTGTCATCTTAACTTCAAAACATTGAACAAGATTGCCAGAAAAGGTCTCATTCGAGGTCTTCCTAATGAAGTGTTTAAGAAGGATCAGGTTTGTGGTTCATGCCAGAAGGGTAAACAACCCAAGACTTCCTTTAAGGATGTCCAGAGCACAACCACAACCAGAGTACTTCAACTACTTCACATGGACCTGTTTGGACCTGTTTCTCCTCTTAGTTTCAGTGGAAGGAAGTACACCTTAGTGATAGTAGATGACTTTTCAAGATACACTTGGGTAGTGTTCTTGTTTAAGAAAAATGAAACTATGACTAAGCTGCCAGAGTTCTTCAAGCAGATTCAGAATGAGCAGAACCGGAGCATAGTCAGGATCAGGAGTGACAAAGGAACAGAGTTTTTGAATTCACATATTGAAGATTATTGCAAAGACCATGGGATTTTTCATGAGACATCTGCTGCCAGAACACCTCAACAAAATGGAGTTGCAGAAAGGAGGAATAGGACTCTCAAAGAAGCTGCAAGAACACTTCTGGCAGAATACAACACTCCACAGAGATTTTGGGCAGAGGCCATCAATACAGCTTGCTACACTCAGAACAGGTGCCTGATTGCCCAGAGACATAATAAGACCCCATATGAGGTATGGAAAGGTAAAACCCCATCTGTTTCATATTTTCATGTTTTTGGATGTAAGTGTTTCATCCATGACAATGGGAAATCTAAATTAAGAACCTTTGATGCTAAAGTGGCTGATGGAATATTTTTGGGATATTCCAGCACCAGTAAAGCTTTTAGAGTTTTTAATAAGAATTCACTTTGTGTGGAGGAAACACCTCATGTTGTTTTTGATGAATCTGCTTTTGAGTGCAAGGTGGATTCTAATTCTTCTGATGAGACCCAGAATCAGACTACACAAAGAGTTATCAAAGTCAATCCACCTATTCTTGATTCAGATTCAGATTCAGATGATGACCCATCTCCTGGTTCTCTGAAGCAGCAGCCTTCACGAGGAGCAGAACCAGAAGAGGTTGGAACTCCTGTAGGGGGAAGCTCTTCTGCAGGTGGTAATAATCACCAAGGTACTACAGAAGATGATCACCCAGGCAAGACCACGGGAAGGAGGACCCTGGTTGATCACCCCAATGACCTGATCTTAGGAGATCCAACTAAGGGTGTCCAGACTAGGAGAACTCTTAACTTAGCTGCCTTATTCAGTTGCTATGTGTCCTTGATTGAGCCCAAGAACATCAAGGAGGCACTGAAAGATTCAAACTGGATTGTTGCTATGCAGGAGGAATTGAATCAATTCACCAGACAGGATGTTTGGGAGCTGGTAGACAGACCAAGACATCAAAAGGTGATAGGCACTAAGTGGGTTTTCAAAAATAAGAAAGATGAGAATGATGTCATTACTAGGAACAAGGCAAGGCTAGTGGCCCAGGGCTATTCTCAGTCTGAAGGAATAGACTATGATGAGACTTTTGCTCCTGTTGCCAGACTAGAAGCCATCAGATTGTTCTTAGCATATGCTGCTCACATGAAGTTCAAAGTATACCAGATGGATGTGAAATCTGCCTTTCTTAATGGGATTCTCATTGAGGAAGTGTATGTTGAACAACCTCCTGGTTTTGAACAAGGTGACAAGGTGTTTAAGCTTAAGAAAGCTCTTTATGGGCTGAAGCAGGCACCCAGAGCATGGTATGACACTCTTTCTCAATTTCTTCTGGACAATGGTTTTACTAAAGGTAAGATTGATAGAACCTTGTTTAGGAAAGAAGAAGGAAAGGACATCCTTCTGGTCCAAATATATGTTGATGACATCATATTTGGATCCCCTAACAAGAAGCTGTGTGAGAAGTTTGGTGAGCTCATGCAGGGACAGTTTGAGATGTCCATGATGGGAGAATTGAATTACTTTTTGGGTTTGCAGGTTAAGCAATCAGAGAAGGGAATTTTTATTAATCAAGCTAAGTACACCAGAAACATGTTAGAGAAATTTGGAATAGGATCTAGCAAGGCAGCCAAGATCCCTATGATGACAAATTTCAACATGGATCCAGATGAGTCTGGAGAGAGTGTGGACCAGACTCAGTACAGAGTACTTATTGGTTCTCTTTTGTATCTGACTGCAAGCAGACCAGATATTACTTTTGCTGTAGGAGTTTGTGCCAGATTTCAAGCTAATCCCAAGAAGAAATCTGCCAAGATGCCAAGGACTGGCAGAGGAGCTCCCAAGAAAACCCTTCTGGTGGATGAGCCATCAGAAGAAAAAGAGGAAGAAGAGGAAGTGCCTCTTGTGAGGAAATCCAAGGCCAAGAGAGCCCTTCTTCAAGATTCAGACTCTGGATCTGATCTTGGAGAGGCCTTGGAGAAGGCCATTGAGGATGCCACCCAGATGATGGAGGAAGCTCTAGAGCTTGTTGTGCCTGCTGGTGTTGACCCAGCAGAGGTAAACCCTTCCTTTCCCTCTTCCTCCCCCATAAATCTTGTTTCCCCTTCTACCTCTCCCCCAGATAACATTCCCCAAACTCCATCTGCCTCTGGTAACCCCATTCTTCCACCAGAGCAGACTATCCCAGATACCCCAGTCTTTACTCCCTCTACCATTCCTACACAAACACCTTCTCCCCCAAATTCCCAAACACATATCCCCACTAACCCCTCTCCCCCACCTTCTGTACCAGAGGTTCCCTCAACCTCCTCTGGTGCAGAAGTCCCCCCTTCAAACACTTCCACCTCCCAAATCCCTCCTACACATTCTGTACCAGATATTCCTTCCTCTTCTGGTGCAGAGCAACCAATCCCTACCACCTCTACTTCACAAAATCCAAACCCTCCCCAAACCCATACAGACCAGGACCCAACCATTTCTATGGCTCTGGGATTCGTTGGCCCTCCCCGCTCCCCAACCTGTTTAACCAGCGATGATAGTGAAGATGAGGAAGCTTCACTTGAGCCTGTTGACTTAGCCCCTTCCTCCTCTGCCTCTGGGCCCAAACCCTTCACTTTCTCATCTGCAGAAATGGGTCCCATTAGGCAGAGTATGAGTGTAAGTGCTCAGCTCTGGCTAAGAGAGCATTTTCCAGTTCTTCTGGAGCACTTACCACTTCTGGCAGAGCTTACTAATGCCAAGGTCTGGAGCAAGGCCAGACTTGAAGATGTGGAGGACCTGATGCTATTGCTTGAGGAAATGGGTGCCTCCAACTTCACTGCTTGGGAGATTGAGCTGAAGCAGAAGATGAACATTCAGAACCCAGCAGAGCTGGAGACCCCTGGTGCAGCTAAAGTCTTGATTCGCACCCTGCTCATCCAGAGAGGAGTAATGCTCACTCCAGAGGGCCCCACTTACAAGTTTGGTCCTCACTTTGTCTTCCCTCCAGAGCTTTATTCAGACGAGGAGGACTTTGAGATGTCTCCTGCTGTGCTCCAGAAGATGAAGGCTTTCTTCAACGAGCAGATCATGCAGATTGGGCGGTTTTCCAAAGTAATCCAGCATATGGCCCCTGCTATGATTGAGCATCAGATTAAGCATGAGAGGAGGATCTTCCTGAAGCAGCTCAAGTCCTCTCTGGCAGAGGTAAAAGCTTCATTCAAGGCTAATGGCTTGTTTGTCAAGTTAGATGTCATGCACAGCCAGAAGCAGCTCCAGGAGCACGTGCTGGAGCAGATGAGGCCAGTTTCTGTACTCAAAGTGGAGATGGCCAGCCAGATGATTCAAACTGCTAAGTTGAAAGTCTCCCTCCAGGAGATGTTGGAGAAGCAAGAGAGACTTGTTGCAGAGTCTAAGGCTTACCTGGAGGAGGCCAAGCAGCTTCGTGATCTTCACTCTTCCTCCAACACTGCCTTGCCTGATCTTATAAGGCAGGTAGTGGAGCCCCTCCTTGATGAAGTTAAAAAGGGGGAAGAGAAGGCCAGAACTGATCTGACGAAGACCACCAATGAGACTCTTTTTAGCCATGGAGCTCGTCTGGACCTGCTGGAGAACACATTGGCCCAGGCTGAGTTGCAGAAGAAGAAGAAAGAAGAGTTGAAATCTCTATCTATGGCTAAACAACTTGCTGCAGAAGAAGAGTCATCTGAAGCTGAGCAGGATCCCTCTACCATTCCTGGTCCTGCTAAGAGGAAGATTAGAAAGGTAAAGAAGAGTTTCCTTGAATCTGTTGTCGAAGAAGCAGAGAAGAGATACAAGAAAGAAACTCCAGAAGAGAGGCAAGCCAGAATCAGGAAGAACATAGATGAAGAGCAGAGGCTCAGATATGTTAGGAGACAGAACAAGAAGGCCAGAGAAGCTGGTATTTCTTCTGGTGCAGGTGGCTCAGGTCAGAAGAGGAAAGCTCCTGTGGAAGTTATGAACATCTTGCCACTCAGGACAGAAGGGTCTTTTGACTCTACTGTGCCATATCCTCTGATTGAGAGATGGAGAGAAGCCAAGACCCTCTGGTTCATTCAGCATTATATCCAGAGGCCAGCACCAGAAGATGATGAGCTGATCAACAGAACCTTACATTCTTGGATGCAAGCCTATGATGCAGACTTGTACAGGCAGCTGATGGATTCAACCATTGAGTTCAACCTGGAGGTGACTGCTCCTGAATTTACTTATCTTAACACTCCCATGATTGGGAACCAGGTGGATTGGGCAGAACTGAAGAAGCTTTACAAGACCAAGGTGTTGGTGAATTTCACCCCAACATCTTCTGCAGAGTTGAAGGCCGTCCAGGATAGGTTCCTTGACTGGTTTCTTGTCCCTAAAGAGAACAGAAGATATGCCTAGAATAGGACAATGAATTTCAATGTAATCTGTAATTATTTTGTCCTCTGTTTATTAATGAAAAATACATATCTTCTCTGTTCTAAAGACAACTCCTTGTTGTCTTATTATTTGCCTGATGAGATCTATTCTAAGGTCTCATCCCTTTATTGTTTTCTTGCTTAAGTTTTACTTTTGATCAGTTCTGGTAGTGTTTTAACTCCATCAAAAAGGGGGAAATTGTTAGGATATAAATTTGTTAGTTTTGATGAGTTAAAACAAACCAGAAGTTGTAATAGGACCATCTGGACCTGTTAGCCAGATGATGATCTAGATTAGGACTTAGTCTAGGGGGAACTGCCAGACCAGAAGACTTCACCAGAAGAGTAACCAGAAGACCCCACCAGAGGACTTCACCAGAGGACTCCACCAGAGGACTTCACCAGAGGAGATCAGACCAGAGGCAGAGGACCTTCCCCAGACCAGACGAGTCCGGACCAGACGAGTCTGGTGGAACAAAAGATGCTCAGTCTGATCCCCTTATTCTACTGAGTATTCTGGTTGTTCACCAGATAAGGACCAGAAGACACCGAGGTTGCCTGGTGTCTGGTCCTGCCTACTCTGGAGAGAATCAGAGTTAGGCAATTGGAAGCATTGTTCCGTTGGTGATTAATCAAGTCAAAACAAGATTGGATTGAGAAGATATGAAGACAATCAATCAAGATCTCACCAACCCAATCAATCAATTAGGGAATTGATTGATTGAAGCTTCCATATATAGAGGATCTGATTGGATCAGCCTTCCAACGGCTATGTCCCTAATCCCCTCTATATATACTTGAGTGCAGATCTGGAAAAAGCTCTAGAGATTCATTCACGCGCATATAGCCATACTAAGCTTTTGATCACTACGCATATTGCACTCACATTTTGTTCTTAATTACTCATCTACTCGTAAGGAGTTTATATACTCAACCTGTTCATCTTGTTAGACAAGGTTGGAGTAAGTTTATCTTTAGATCGACGTTAGATCTAAAGAGTTTGTAAGAAGGTGCTGGTACTTCGGAAATTCCAGTGAGTAAGTTTGTGAGTTGGTTGATAGTGAGACCCCTTGGTGTTAAGGGAGAGTGGACGTAGGATATTTATCCGAACCACTATATATCTTGTGTTATTTATCGCTTTATTTTTAATCTTTGTTTATTGTTTATTACTCTCTTGTAAAAGATCTTGAAAGACATTTAAACATAAGCTTCCGCAATTAATCTATCAAGTGGGACCAACAGATGGTTAGGAGTGTGTACAATCCTAACATCCAACCCGAAGATAAGTTTTCTACATTTTAGTAGACTTATTGGAGGGAAGGACGGGACGACACTCGTGGTGGGTTTGTGGGAGTGCATTATTTGGACTATATGGAAATTCCAGAATGCTGTAATATTTAGAAAGGAAAAAGTTGAAGTCAAGGAGTTAGTAGAAGACATCAAGAGAAGGTTGTGGAGTTGAGGTTAATGCAAGAGAAACTTGGAGACATAGAATCACGTTTGATGTATGGTTGCATGAGCCTAGAGCGATTTTTTTAGTAAACATGTCTTGTTCAAAGAACTTGCTAGATAGGTCTTTCAATTCCCCTTAGGTTTTACGTTTAATTCATTGTAAAATTGGGTACTTCTCATGCCCCGTTTATCAATGAAATTCTTTTCTGATAAAAAAATATATTGAATATTTATTATATTATATTATATATGTATTGTATTATTATACATTATATAAATATATATTATATATTTATTAATGTAGTTAAATAGGTCGGTATGTTTAGCTTAAAAGACTTACAAAAAAGCTCAAGTATGGCCTATTTAAATAAATAGGTTTTTAAAAAAGCGTGTGTATGACTCGTTTATTAAACGAGCCGAGCAGTAGGTCGAGCTGTAGGCCCCTATCGAGTAGTCTGGCCTATTCCCACCCCTAGATGTATCAAGAGAGAATGAGCCAGAGAAAAAATTCGAGACTTACAATGTTCTCTCTTTCTATCTTATACAATACTATTCTCTCTCCTTTCTCGTGGTGGTGTTGTTATTTCCCCTTCAGTCATTCTCATCTCATAGCGCACCACAATATTACATATGTAATTAAACAATATTACATTTTCATGATACAACATCAATTGAGAACACAAATTAAAGTAAGATATTAGGTAAGGAAAAATAAATAACATTGTTCATCATGGCTACCGGAAATGATCACATGTCCATCGGTGGGTACAATATTATATACCCACCGCGAATGTGTTAATGACACATAAGCAAGGGCCCACTATTATTTTAGTTGATTGCTTATACTTGCTTATGTGTCATTAACACATTTGCGGTTGGTATATAATATTGTGTCCACTGGTGGGCATGTGATCAATTCTACATGACATACTATGTTACATAAAAGAGGCAACCATGTAATAAATTTTAATCTTAAAACACATTTACTTTGAATGATAAACTATATTGTTCTAAAAATTGACTAGTATGCAACGTCTACTTTTGGATGTATAATATTGATATTTATTCTAAACACTAGTAACTAAACCCGTGTGATGCATGATCATAATTGTACAATTAATTTATGAATCCACAGTTTATATTGTAGTTTGTTTGTTTAGGTTTAAGAGTGTTTATTGGTATTTCCACTAAAATATTTTTTATTTAAAATAGATAATGTTATTATAATTATTTTATTTGAAGGATTTTTTTAAAGAGAACGTAATGTATATGTCAAGAAACTTTTGTGAAAGCAAAGTGTAATAAATAGTATATTTTATTTATAAGAGACAATCTTAATACTATTTGTATTTAATCATATAATATTTTTATGATTTACGCAGTAAGAAATTTTGGTAATACCTATGGATCCATATTAAACATGATGTAAAAAAAATCGAAAAGAACTATAAATTTCGAAACACCTCTCTAAAAATCATATTTTTTTTCTTCAATGAATGTTCATCGCCAGCCACCACACATCAAAATCTTCAAATTATTGCAAATGACGACTCTCAAAATATCCATGTAAGACTGATTGTGACTGAAAACTGATTCTTCAAGAATTTGCCAACAGTAGCAAGCGATTGTCATTGAATCTTATTGATATTTCATATGAGACAACTAATGTGAATTATTTCTTCTAAAATTTAAATGGAAGTCTCGAGTTGAATAGAGTCAGTGAAAGTATAGGGAACAACACCATCTCATTTGAATTGCTTCTAAATACGGTTGTACCTGCCTGGACACTGTCACATAGTCTTATTAGAGTCAATCTAATTCCGTTGCACAATCCTCTTGCATGACCTATATTTTTTAGTTACATAATTGAAGTCTCAACTTGCAAATTTAAATTATGATTCGACACACCATAACACTTCAAGTTATTCTAGTGTAGGTGCAAGTATGACTCTGTTCTTCAAATAAATCAGCCGTCCACAATATTCTTTAAATGTAGTTGTGCACGATACATTTATAAAATTATCAATGGAGTCTTTTCACTCCTTTTTTTTCAATTAAAAAATTTTATATATGAAGTATTCTGTTTTATAAGTTACTCGTACATATTAAATATTTTAAGATTTATTTTTATAATATTGAGATAAATGCATGCATTAAAATAATTATGCAATTTTAGAATGTATATATTTCACATATATTTTATAAATAAATAACTAACATTATACCATATCCTCCAAATCTAATCAAGGTTTTAGGTTCGAACCCTCAATTTCTAGCTATTCCTGCGTTGAGTCTGTCCATATAGAGTTTTGCTCTGTCTTCAATTGTAATGCACTATTCATATTATTATCTTATAAAGTTATTCCGAATCTAGAGGTAAAAATATTGAGGAATATAAAATTCGTTGAAGATCTTACTCTTTCCTTGCTTTATAGACGATAAAGTGCATTAATTTATACATTTTTTTGTATGTTAATTAATTAACCCAAAGATATCTCCCAAACTTATTCGATATGATATATATGCTCACATGTATTTGGTGGTTTGCTCAATAGAATATATTTATAATTTTATATATTAATTGTTGCAAAAACTGACATGAGACCATCTCATTACATGAGACATCACAAATTAAGGGGGCGCTTGGTTAAGTGCACTTCAATGGTAATGGGAATGAAAATTTGTTTTTCATCTATGCCCCCATAATAAAAATGATATATTAGGAGAATGATTGTTCCAATGGTGGTTGCATTGGTAGTGACATGCCTAATTTTGGAATTGAAGCAGATATCAAATGTTTGTTGTTAGTTGTTGGTGGAGGAATAAGGGAGTGATTGTAGGAGGAAAATAGGGTAATCAAAATGGAGTATTGATTACCCTATTTAGGAGGAGAGATGATGATTTTGTTCTATGAATCCTCATAATTAGACTAATTTTTAAACGCATTCCCATTACCATTGAAGAATTTCTAACCAAGCGCCCCAAAACATCATCTTATGGCATGAGACAGTCTCACATAAGACCTACTCTTAATTATTATATGTCCACTATAATCTTTCTCCGAAGTAATTAATCTATAGATAATCTCTTTCTTCTATAAAAAATAAAGAGTATGTATAAAGTGAAATTGGTTTATACATAAAACAAAACACTTTGCAATACTTTTTAGTATAACCATTAATATCCTTTAATTGTTTAATGCTCATACTTATTTGATGGTTTACCTAATAGAATATATTGATATATTAATTGTTATATATCTACTATAATCTTTCTTCAAAATAATTAATCTGGATGACCTTTCTTCTACAAAAAATTAAGATCATATATAGAGTGAAATTGATTCATACATACAACACTTTGCAATACTTTTTAGTATATCCACTAATACCCTTTAGTGTAATCAACTAATACTCTTTAGTCAAACCTTCGTACCCTTCAACTAATACCTTTCAGTGAAAGTGAATAATACCCTCCAAAACTAATACTCTTCAGTGAAAACAACTAATACCCTTCAGTGAAAACAACTAATACCATTTAGTGAAAACAACTAATACACTTCAAATTGTTCATATATGAACCATTTTTACTCTATAATTTGTCATTTAGATAATCTCTCTTCTACACAAAACTAAGAGTATGTATAGAGTGAAATTGGTTCACTCATAAACCACATTGCAATACTTTTTAGTATAACCACTAATATCTATTAGTTAAATAATTAATACTCTTTGTACCCTTCAACTAATACCCTTCAGTGAAAATAACTAATACCCTCCAAAACTAATGCTTTTATGTCGAAACAACTAATACCCTTTAGTGAAAATAATTAATACGCTTAAAATGGTTCATGTATGAATCATTTTCACTCTATACTTTGCCAAAAATTAAAGGGCTGTCTCATTCCTTTTTTTTTTCAGATTAATAAATATTTATTTTAATAACTTCTACAAACTATATATCAAAATATTTTTATACATTGATCATTCACAAAAATATTTAATAACTATTATTTAAAATAATTGAAATATGTTTTATACCACAAAATAGAGGATTTATCATAATATACATTTCAAAGATATATTCAATATATTTGGTAAATAATTATTTATCAATATTTATAATAAAACATATTTCAAAGATAATATACCAATAATTTAAAAAGATTTAAAACAAAATATTACTCAATTTAGCAATAATTTTGGCGGGAAAATTTAATGGCTTCCAAATATAGGTCGGTTAGTGTTATTATATAAATAATAATGGTATATAGTTGAATCTTTTAAACTACAAAATACAGGATTTATCATAATATATATTTCAAAGATATATTCAACATATTTATGATAAAATATATTTACAAGATAATATACCAATGATTTAAAAGATTTAAAATAAATATTACTCAATTTAGCAATAATTTTGACTGGAAAATTCAATGGTTTTCATATATATAGGAATTGATGATAATAATAATAGTATATAGTTGAAATATCTATTATACTACATAATACAAGATTTATCATAATATAAATTTTAAAGATATATTCAACATATTTTTATATTATTTCTCAATATTTATTATAAATTATATTTCAAAAATATATCCAATATATTTTCTAAATAATTATTTATCAATATTTATAATAAAATATATTTTAAAGATATATATCAAAGATTTAATACTGCAATAATTTTAGCGGGAAAATATATATAGATAGATTATTACCATATAAGTTAAACAATATTACTTTTTAAACCAAGCTAATATTATATATGTTGGTCAATAAGTAATAATTTTAGATAAACAAGTATATGGTTGACTGGAATCGTTAATAACCTACAAGTTTTAGCTTGACTATTTTTGTTGATCAATGACCCGCAACACTTGGGTTGCGACACTCGAACTTACCTATATTTTAGGTAATTTGCATGGTGATTTTTTTATTTCCACAAGAAACCAACTCTTTTAGATGATGATCATATAGAGTGAAATTGATTCATACATAAATCATTAAAGGGTATTAATTGTTTTCACTGAATATTATTTATTTACACTGAAGAATTTTAGTTTATTTTTACTGAACAGCTAAGACTCTTCAATATAAACAAGTAATGCACTTCAATAAAACAATTAATACCCTTCAATGGTTCATGTATGAACCATTTTCACTCTATATTTTGTTAAAAAAAAAAAAATCAATTGTTGTAAAATTTATTTTAAAGTAAGTTGTGACCCTTTTATCTTTCTAGCGACAACTTAGAAGTTATAATTCTTTAAAAGTTATTATCAATTAATTTTCAAAACATGTAAATTCACTTTGTCTTTGAAATATCAATAATTTGAAGGGAAGCGACACTCTTATAAATGTAATGAAACTTCACGGTATTTAGGTCTCATTTTTCTTTAAAAGGTGGGATGAGGCCATAAACCCAAGAGTCATACTAATTTCATGTATACAACTGTTCCACAAAATTTTTTATTTGAATAAAAAAAAGTCGATAGTGTTGAAATATAGAATTGTTGAAAGTCATTCAAGATCCTCTATTATATTGAAGAATTGGTCTTTTATCAATCAATTTCAATGTGCAATTAGTTCGTAACTGTTGTAAATAAGTGCGTAAATAAAGAGACAGTGTTTGTTGACTCAATTCATCGGAAACAACTACGTCTGGGGGCGATCCAAGCCACGAGTTCCACTAATATTCTTGTGTATGAGTTATACAATTATGAGTACAAAGGTATATTTATAATGATAAAACCCTAGTCTAATAGATAAGACTCAATGAGTTTCTTGGTCCATAAGTAATGTCCACACCAAATCTCCTAGATTTGGAATATTAAATCTTCTGGATTTATAACACTCCTCCTTGGACATTACGACATAACATAAATGTCTTGTCATAAAAACTCCACGTGCTAGGGATCGGCCAAATAATAATTAGGGAGGAATGTCATCGATCTTCTAGATCTAAATCTTCCAGATTTATTTTGAGGTTACCGCTCCCCCTGAAGACAACAACACTTTAAGTCTTTGCATCCCAATACCATGAACGTACTTTTCAAAAGTAGACGTAGGTAAGGACTTAGTGAACAGATCTGCTAGATTGTTACTAGATTGCACCTTTTGAATGGTAATCATGTCACTCTTCTGGAGTTCGTATGGGTAGAAAAACTTAGGTGAAATATGTTTCGTCAGGTTTCCCTTGACGTACTCATTACTCATTTGTGCGATGCAAGCATCGTTGTCTTCAAATATAATGGTGGGAGGTGTATCACCTTTGGCGATACCACACGAGTCACCAATGTGTTTTACCAATGACCTTAACCAAACACATTCTCGTACGACTTCAAATAAAGTTATGATCTCTGAGTGGTTTGAAGACGTGGTAACCATGGATTGTTTAACCGATCTCCATGAGATCGCGGTTCCACCACAGAGAAAAACGTAACCAGTCTGGGATACGGCGTTGTGGGGATCAGACTAATAGCCAGCATCCGCATATCCTACGAAGGTGTTGTCTTGGTTCTTGCGGTAAAACAGTCCAAGATCTTGAGATCCTTGGAGGTATCTGATTAGGCGTGAAATTGTTATGTTTTGGTGCCCGAAATGCCCTAGTTTTGGTCGAGTTTATAGAGTATTTAGAGTCAATTGAGCATTATTTCTACACATTGATGAATTTGTCTCTTTTATGCTCATAGGTGAATAGAGGACGAAAAAGGGAGTTCGTAGGACTTTGAATCGACTCAAACGGATGCCCGGATGAGAAGATATTGAAGAAATACGATTGGTATTAGTGCGGACGAGGAAAAGTATCAGTTGGGATGAGTTGGAGGTCACTCGAGTGACTAGGTCGAGCGCCACCGCTCGAGCGCATTGCTCGAGCGCCTAAACGTACAGAACTTTTCTTGCGCTCGAGCAGCTCGAGCGCCACCGCTCGAGCGAATTGCTCGAGCGCCCAAAACATACAGTGCATTTTCACCGCTCGACCGGCTCGAGCGGAACCGCTCGAGCGATTGTGTCATTCGAGCTACACTGCTCGAGCGGGACCGCTCGAGCGTTTTGCTCGAGCACCCTTGGATTTTTGCCTCCGGATGAGTATTTTCGGCCCATTAACTCCCGTTTCGACCCGTGCCTATATATACCTCTTCCAAACACGTTTTGAAAAACCCGAACTTTTAGAAATCACTTTAGACTTAGTTTTTAGAGAGAGGAAGAGGAGAAGAACGAGCAAGCTTTACTTTTACGTTGTTGAGGTTTTTCATACGAATTCTTAGTTTCTTTTCGTTTCTTAGTTTCTTTTCATTAGCTTGATTACTTTAAACGCTTTGAACGTCGTTTTAGTTAATTAAATTTCAGTTCTTAGAATTATTTTCTTTTAAAACCCTAGTTCATGTTTCTTATTTTCTTCGTTCAATTCATTATGTTTATGTTCGTTGTTTCTTCTATTGCTTTTATTTTTGTTAAAACCATGCCCGGCTAAAACCCTTGCATGCTTAGGGTAGGATGAACTCGTAGAAGTAGGATGTGGGTACGTAATTAGGGTAATTCGTGACGTTAGTTTTAATTCTCTTAATTAATGAATTCTTATAATTAATCTGAACTTTACCTTTAAATTTAGTACGAAAGTGTTAGAGAGAGGACGACCGCATCACTCAATAACGATTAGTAGTCTTAACGAGAGGGTTTAGGAAAGGTTAATTCATCTACCGGT
The DNA here is from genome assembly GCA_947034835.1 of Ballota nigra. Lineage (NCBI taxonomy): Eukaryota > Viridiplantae > Streptophyta > Magnoliopsida > Lamiales > Lamiaceae > Ballota > Ballota nigra. The sequence goes on along the minus strand of OX344721.1, from coordinate 6,440,056 downwards.
TTAGCGAAGGAGGACGGCCGCATCACCTTAGTTAAATTAGGGTCTCATTAATTGAGCACAATCCATTAACTTGTTAGTGGATTAGTGAAGTCGAGTGTTAGGGTAAAGTATTAGGGTTTAGAATCTTGAGCTTTCACCTTGCATTCTTATACTTAGGTTAATTCTTGTTTGTCACGATTACTTTGATTATGTACCTGCCCCGTTAGTATACGTAGGGATTCCTATCTTAAGCATCACCACCTCATATTTGCATACACATCTTAGATACTTAGTTTAATTTTGCTTTTTGCATTCGTAGAGTAATTTAGTTTAGACTTAATTCTTTTAATTTTCAAATCCAAAAACAATACACTCATATTAATTACGACGCGTAGATCTTCAGGGATCTATTCGCATATACACCATCCCTTGGGTTCGATAATACTTGGTCATTATACGTACTTATACTACAGTGAACCCGTCCGCTTGCGGGTAAGCGACTAGTAGAAGTTAGTAAAATCGCTTCAAGTCAGTATCGTAGAACGTGCCTAACACCATTCCAATGTCTCCTCGTAGGAGAAGCGCTATATCTCGCAAGCAAGTTGACATCAAATGCAATGTCCAGCCGGGTGCAATTTGCAAGATAGAGCAAAGCTTCAACAGCGCTAAGATAAGAAACTTCCTGTCCCAGAATTTCTTCTGAATCTTCTCTTGGCCTAAATGGGTCCTTATCCACTTCGAGGGATCGGACAACCATCGGGGTACTAAGTGGATGAGATTTATCCATGCGAAATCTCTCCAATACCTTCTTTACGTAGGTCGACTGATGTATAAGGACTCCTTTTGGGAGGTGCTCGATTTGCAAGCCGAGGCAGTACTTGGTTTTACCCAAGAACTTCATTTTGAATTCAGCTCTCAAGATTGAACTGGGTTCTTCAATCTCTTTGTATGTTCCGATTATGTTTAGGTCATCAACATATACGGATATGATGCAAGAAAAATCTTGCGATTTCTTCGAGAATACGCATGGGAAAGCTTTATCGAATGTGTATCTCTTCTTCTGAAGGAATTCACTAAGTCGGTTATACCACATGAGGCCTGATTGCTTCAGGCCATACAACGACTTTTGCAGTTGTATGCTATACATACTGCGGTTTTCACCATCCTTTATATGAGGAATGTTAAATTCATCTGAGATTTTCATATAAATGTCAGCATCTAGTGATCCGTATAAGTACGTGGTTACTACGTCCATTAATCTCATTTGGAGATTCAACTTAACTGCCAAAGATATCAAGTAGCGGAATGTTATTGAGTCCATGACGGGAGAATAGGTTTGATCAAAATCAATCCCGGGTCTCTGCGAAAACCCTTGTGCTTCCAGCCTCGCTTTATACCTCTCCACAGTATTGTTCTCATTTCGTTTTCGTACAAATACCCATTTATATCCTACAGGGATAGCGCGCGGGTATACGAACGATAGAGCCAAATACTTGTCTTTTGTTAAGCGAGACGAGCTCTGCATCAATTGCTTCTTTCCATTTAACCCAATCGGGGCGCTTCCGGCACTACGATTATTTTGGGTTCAGGATCTAGATCATTTATAATGGAAATGGCTATTGACGCTGCAAATGTATCGTCGACAGTAATATTTCTATTGTATGTTTCTTCCGTATCTGTGAAGTTCATAGAGACTTCGACGTTTACGTCAAGCAGACCTTCCTTATTTCCCATTGTATCTGGGTCTGGTCGTTCCACGGTCCTAGTGCATGGAATATTTTGTGCACGTGCTTCATCACTAGAACTCTCGTCTCCTATAGACTTGGAGTTATCTAGCGGATATCTTCTAGAGATTTTCCATTCGACTGACCAGATTTGCTAGCCTTTCGTTTAGGTGTGTTACTATCTCTTGAGGGTCCCTTACGCTTTTGGCGTGTGGGGGCATGAGTACTCATTTTTCTTGGGACCTCAACCCTTTGGGGAGCATTTACTGCAGGTATATGCGATCTAGTCAAACCTCTATGGTCAGTGAACGCGTCTGACAGGTTATTTGCTAAGTTCTGAAGGTTAATGATCTTCTGAACTTCCAGTTCAGATTGATTAGTGCATGGATCTAGATACTGAAAGATTATTTACGTTCCACGTAAGTTGCCGGCATTCATTCAATTTTGAATTCGGATCTCCCCCTAATGCCGGGAAGTAATCTTCATCGAACGTGCAATCAGCGAACCAGACCGTTAATTGATCCCCGGACAAAGGCTCGAGGTATTTCACGATGGATGGAGAGTCAAATCTGATGTAAATACCGAGTTTCCTTTGTGGGCCCATAGAGGTTCGCTTGGGTATCGTAATTGGTACGTATACCGCACATCCGAAAATACGCAGATGGGAAATGCTAGGTTCTTTCCCATGCACTAACTGTATGGGGGAATGATCATTATATGCAGTTGGACGGATTTGAATTAAGTGAGATGCATGTAGGACTGCATGCCCCCAGCATGAGGTGGGTAGTTTAGAGTTCATAAGCAATGGTCTCGCGATAAATTTGATACGTTTTATTAGCGCCTCAGCAAGACCATTTTGGGTATGGACGTAGGGGACCGAATGCTCCACTTTAATTCCCAGGGCCATACAATAATCTGTAAAGGTCTTCGAGCTAAACTCAGCTGCATTATCCATGCGAATCGATTTAATTGGATAATCCGGGAACTGAGCTCTAAGCTCGATAGTCTTCGCAATGAGCTTCGCAAAAGTTTGATTGCGGGTGGACAACAAACATGCAAATGTCCACCTAGTGGAGGCATCAATAAGGACCATGAAATAACGAAATAGTCCTGATGCTGGGTGAATCGGTCCGCAAATGTCTCCTTGAATTCGGTCAAGAAAAACCAGAGACTCTAGTCCAACGTTGGTGCGCGACGGGCGCACTATCAACTTACCCTTAGAACATGCATCACAGAAATATTCATCAACGGGAGGGATTCTATTATTCAAAATATTATGACCAGTTGAATTAGATAGAATCCTACGTATCATTGTTTGTCCCGGATGACCTAACCGCTGATGCCACAATTTAAAGGAATTTGGGTCATGGAATTTCATACTCATCGCTAGATGGGAACTAGACGGCCGGATGTAGGAATAGTACAAACCGGAGGAGAAGGAAGGAAGTTTTTTCTATAACTTGCTTACGGCTACCTCGAGTACTAGTCATCAAAAGGTATTCGTTATCGTTCTCAGTTTTAGTTTCAATATGATACCCGTTTATCCTAATATCTCTAAAACTGAGTAGGGTACGCTTAGATTGCAGAAACAATAAAGCATTATCAATTATTAATTCGGTACCCATGGGGAGGACAATGGAAGCTCTTCCGGAGCCCACTATCAACGTACTATCATTAGCTATTGTAGTTATACTCCCCTTACGTTCTATCAAATTATGAAAATACTTCCTATCCTTTAGGATTGTATGTGTGGTGGCGCTATCTACCAAATATAAATCACTATGGGTGTCCATCATGCAAGAGAAAATAGTCCAAACCTAATAGCTGATATGTTTACAAGCCATAAATAAAAACAACAATATCCGAATAAACACATGGACAATTATTAAGGTAAACACATCAAAGCTAATAAGTTCATTCATAAATAAAATATCCGAAAGAAAGGATCCAAAACATAATGTGAAATTATTTTATTCAGAAAACAAAATACTAGGAATAACTAAATACGCGAATCAATTTATTATCTCCCCCATCTCGAGCTACGGGCTCAAGAGATCATCGTTGTCTTGATCAAACTCTACTTCAGGCAGGTTGTCATCTTCAGGTTCATAAATTGGAGCCTTCCAATTGTCGTCCTTTTGCACCTTTAGGTAAGCCTCGACCAAGTGTTTGGGAGTGCGATACGTGCGTGACCAATGGCCTTTGCATCCACATCTGAAATAGGACTGCTCAATCATGCTTTGAGAGCTAGGTTTTCGTGGAGCGGTAAACCGAATTTTGCGACCACCGAATGAACTATGACGTCGGTCATTAGTCCAGAACTTCTTTCTCACTCTTCCTCTTTCACGGTTGCGACCAAATGAGGGTTTGGCCCTATACTTCTGCTGGAGTACAGAGTTACTAGCGTGGAACGCAGATACAGAGTTCTGAATTAGGTTGGTTACAATGTGTTGTAACGCAGAGTTACATTCCGTTATTGACTTCAGGTCTTGATAACAGATGTTCATCCACTCGTATTGTGATGGAGGGAGGGGTATATGTTCTTGTTGTTGGAAACATTCCTTCAGGGATTTCCACAATATTCCAGGGTCCCTTTGTGTGATGTATTGAAATTTCAAACTTTCATTCATGTGGTTTCTAAGGAAAATCAACACTTTCGCCTTCTGGGCGTTAGTAGATTTCGAACCTTCCATGATGGTTTCGCTCAACCTATTTGATGCTAGATAGAATTCTGCATCTAATACCCATGTCGGATAATTACTACCATCGAGAGCAAGCTCATCGAATTCTTTCATAGTGATGTCAGACATATTTCACTACAATTAATTAAAGCGACATGGTAAGGGGGTTGACAAAGTTCATTGACAATGAGGGAAATACAAAGATTCATTTAATTATTCTAAGGCACATAGATGCACGTACTGGGCGCCGTCTACCCAAGGCATAAATTTACGATCCGACAAATATCGGGCACCGCCACCCGGGCATAAAAAACGGACTATAAATAAACTATGTGTGCAGGATTAATTCATGTAGGATAATAAAATCACATAAACATGCAAAAACAAATAAGGAAGATAACCGCTTGAAAATAATTTGCAGAAAATATACGATTTAATAGACAGAGGAAATAATCATAAGAATAATTATTTTTTATATATTAACGCAATTTAACGAAAAGAGCTACGCCGGCGGGCGACGCATGGAGGGCCGCCATGGTGCGCGCGGCGGCGCGAGCCCGCGTCGTGCGTGGTGGCTACCAGCCACGAGGCGCTCGCGCGGGGCGGCGTTATGGGGCCGCGGAGGCGGCGCGGCGGCACAAGGAAGCCGCGGATGCGGCACGGCAGCGCGCAAGGTCGCGGAGGCGATGCGGCAGCGCGCGAAGCTCGTGGAGGCGACGCGGCGGCGCGCGGAGGCCGTGGAGACGACGCGACGGTGAACGGGGGCCGTGATAGCAGCGCGACGGCGCACAGAGGCGGTGGTCGTGCGCGCGGCGGCCGTGCGGCCTCGGGCGACGGCCGTTGCTCGTTTTTCGGTCTCAATCCAAGAATAAATTAATATTTTTAATTCAATAACACATATGATTCAATTAATATCAAACATAAGAATCAAACAAGATAATAATATACGAGCATATAAATCATGCAAAAATATGGATTGAATAATTCATGTACGGGAATTAATTCATGTGATTTAACGGGAATTAATTCTAGGACGTACCGTTTAATCTCGGGCAGAGTCTCGTGCTGATAACGTGTTGTAAATAAATGCGTAAATAAAGAGACAACGTTTGTTGACTCAGTTCGTCGGAAACGACTATGTCTGGGGGCGATCCAAGCCAGGAGTTCCACTAATATTCTTGTGTATGAGTGTATACAATTATGAGTACAAAGGTATATTTATAATGATAAAACCCTAGTCTAATAGATAAGGCCCAATGAGTTTCTTGGTCCATAAGTAATGTCCACACCAAATCTCCTAGATTTGGAATATTAAATCTTCTGGATTTATAACAGTAACTATCCATTTATACTAAAACAACTAATTTTTTTTAATAAAACAACTAATTTCTTAATAAATAATTAATATAATCAAATTAATATATTTTAATGAAACAATTAATACCATTTAAAAATTACATATAAAATGCATATCAACTGCACTTCAATATTTGCTTGAATAAAACTTTGCTTATTTTGAAACATTACAATTTCACTTGATGCATCTAAGATATAATATACCACTAAATAAGAAAATAAAGAGTAACATTTTTTGAAACATTACAATATCACTTTATATGCATCTTAGATATAGTATACCACTAAATAAGAAAATAAAGAGTAATGCACTATTAATATTGTTTAATTCTCCCCCAATCCACTAAAAGTGTGCCCCTTCTATTTTTTTACATTAATTTTGTTTATTTTACCATGCAATCATCACGTAATTACTTTACATGACATTGACTTTACACTCCAAAAAATTATTTAATTTATAAATAGATCACATAATACCCTAATATACACTTATTATATTTATTTTATTTACGTTTTCTTAAAATCTATAAAAAATAAAATGACACACTTTTAATGGATGGAAGGAGTAAAAATAATTTTTTAATGAAAACAACTAATATTATTTAATAAAAATAATTCATATTGTTAAGTGAAGAAAACTAACAATGTTATGTTAAAATAACTAATACTGTTTGAAACCCCATAACTATTAAAATTTTGCCAAAAATAAAAGATGAACCCGAAATCAGTGACCAATAATAATATTGATACAATATATGCCCGAAAGATCACACACAATATACTTGTTTCTCAAAATAGTTCACTTTCGTTATAAATTAGCATAACCAAACAAGAATAGAATCAGGTAAATTGCTAGAAAAGCTTCTCATCATTTGGACAAGGAAATCATTAGGTGGTTGAAATCCAATAATAATACTCTTAACTTAATGCCAAATGCCCATTAATTAAATAAATGCGACTCATATCTACACATGTTAATCATTCTAGTAATCATACTCATATATTCCAACAGATCAAACATGCTTCTCTTGAAAGTTGAAACCCCCCACATTTCATTATGTGGAATTACCAAACTGCCCTTGTCAACTCTAATTGGAGGGATCACATGTCCGTACCTTTGCACGTGGGAACCAACCTAAAGGTGTGAGTTGATTAAAAGTATGTAAATAATTAAGGAGGGATTTGTTATTGATTTAGTTAAATAAGGAGGGATTTAAAGTAAAGATTGTGCAGTTAATTAATTAAGGTGTTAATAATATAATCTCACATGGTAACTAGCTGGACTTTCACATGGGCCAGATATGGACTCACACGAATGCGCAACGAAAGCTGGCCCACTAAAATCTGCCTTTTTTCCTGATAATACGGTACCGTTTAATAAGCTACCTCCACGAGAGGGTAAACTCGTTTCCATTGACTAGTTTATGTAAATAAATATTTGTACCCACTCAACTGTTGATGCTATTTGCATTGAAAATATAAGCTGATTATATCGTATAGTGTGAGTTGATTATTTTGAAAAATCGATAATAGTGAAAAAAATTCAGTGCATCATCCCACAGTTTAATGTGTAATTAATCTCAACTATTAAGTGAGTGCATCATGCACCAGGTGCACAAGAGACTTACTTAATATTTTTCAGTTTGAGCCATCTCCTATCAACCAGTTTTTAATTATTCTTGTGTGTATCATCATCAAACTAATACATTTAAATAAAATAATTAATGTAATTAAAAATTACACACAAAGTAAAATTAATTCACATTATACTTTACTTTTGAATCTTATCATTTAACTAGTCTATGCCCCTTGTAGTACACAGAGACTTAAAAGCAGTTTATTACAATTTACAACATATAATATAGATTTACAAATAATATATTATATTTTCACCTAATAATACAATTTTATAAATTTAAATATAAATTTAAAAAAATTCATAGTATTTATTTATATAATTTTTTTATACTCGGTATCCGGTCTATTAATTGCACCAAGTGTGTTTCAAATCTGAGACTTATAGGGCATAACACTCTTAAATCTCAAGCTTTCACCACTAAGTCAACACTAATGTTATTTGTATAATTTATAATGTATACAAACTAAAATTTACAATTCAACAATATTTGTAGCATGATATAGAAATACAAACATAAATTTATGATGCGCGTATACTTCGAAAATACACATATAAATCAAAAGCATGAAATTACACATTTTTTTTCATAGAAATATTTAATTTTATATATTCTTCTTCTTAATATTACTAAAACATAATATTTCATATGTTAAAAAGTATTCATTTGTATACTAAACTATATTATTGAGTTGACCGTAAAGATTTCATGAATTTAAGGGAAAGTTATTTCTTTCAGCACTATAGTTTTTTAATTTTGATTTTAGTCTTGTCGATTATTCAAATTGAAAATAGTCCTGAAACTTTTAGTTTTTGACATCTTGATTCATAATTAGTAGTATGAGGTGAAAATTTTGATAGACAATGACGTGATAGAATTTAATTCGAGCACATAGCAGAAAATGTAAAAATTATTTTCAGTTCACAAAAATTAATATGAACGAGACTGAAACCTGAATAAGAAAAACTCAATTACACAAGGAAGAAAATGAAACCGTATACCCTGCCTAGTTGATGATTACTGTGTAATCATATGTTTTTTCACACATATTACGAAATTGTAGTTATTATAGTTGAAATATTAAAATTTTGCTTTATTTTATTATTTAGCCCTTGTACTATTTGATTTTAAAATAAGTATTAGTAATAAAATACATTAAATATGGACAAAGATAGAAATACAAATTTAATAATACATTAAATATAATAATAAACATATTTTGTGAGAGAGATAAAAATGAAAAGTAAATTTATTTTGGTGGGACGGGGATTAAACTCCAATAATGACACCCTCGAACAAGGGTAGCATAGGGAAATAAATTTTGGAATTGGAGCTTTGACCAGATCCAGGAAGATAAAGTGGGTTTGACCCGATGTGCACGTGTGGTAACACGTATGCTACACGTGTGCCTTGCTGTAGTTGGGCTGTTATAGGAATGCTGGTGGAACCACCTCGGATGCACATGATTAATGATAAATGGTAATAATGGTGTTTACAACTTGTTTAACTTACCCCAAACTCCATATGATTAGGCACTAATAATTGAGTAAATCTTATGGTGCACATGAGTTGAAGTTGTTTATATTGAAAAATGTGGGCTGATTATACTGAAAAATATAAATTAATTACATTAAAAAGTTTTCAATGTAAACTTTCAAATGTAATTAGGGTGATGCTAAATGAACAGAATCAGCTCAGGGCAAAACCCAAAAAATAATAATTAAATATTAATTAAATTAAATAATTACTATTAGTTTTAGGCGCTTAATTTCCCTCCATCCACTAACTTCCCTCCACTAATTTCCCTCCACTAACTTCCCTCCACTAATTTCCCTCCACTAACTTCCCTCCCTATTTTCCCTCCATCCATTCCCTCCACTCCATATGCATGCGCATTAATGACAGAATATAATTAATGATAGAATTACTCTTCCATTATTATGTAAGAATTAGTCAATAATTTTTTCTTAATCAGATTTAAAACGAAACTTAAATTTCGAACAATTTTTTTAATAGTAATTATATAAAGAAATTTCAAATTATATTATATAGTATTTCAGACTATTTTTTATTGCTATTCTATTTCAAATTTTATTTTAAATAAAATTCAATTATATTAATAAATTATACTCCCTCCGTCCACCAAATTTTTACCCGCTTTCCTTTTTGGTCCGTCCACCAAATTTTTACCCATTCCTCTTTTGGAAATAAACTACACTCACAAACAAAAAATGGGGCCCACAATACCCACCACAATACTCTTACTTTATCTACTTTATTCACTTTTTCAATAAAATATCAATTTTCATTAAAAACTGTGCGCTACAGTAACCGGCTAAAATTTTCGTGGACGGAGGGAGTATTATCTTTTCCTGCTTTATTGGTACGGTTAGTTTGAACTATTCCAATTAAAAGATACAAATTCTATTAAAAAATTTAGCGGTAAGTTTGAATTATTCAAGGAGAATTAATTTTCTTGTATTATACATAATAAAATTATTAACCAAAACATTAAAACTAATGTATATTGCGTCGTGTACAACAATTTAAATCAATTTTGAAAATTCACGTACTACAACTTTAAGATCAATTTTAAAGTATATTGTGTCGTGTATTATAACGAATACAAAAATATAATTACAATTTGAAAATTCTTTATATTTAAGATCAAATATAATATATTGGTGCGGTTAGTATATAAATTTTATTGAAATATTAATAAATAAATTTTAATCAACTTTTGCTTATTGGTACATTAGTATAGTTCAATAATGATATTATTAAGTGTGTATAATATATATTCAAATTTAATATATAATCAAATTAAATATTTCTTTTTAAAATTCAAGTGTGTATAATAATATATATTCAAGTAAAACTAAAATTTTATTCAAATTTAATATATATACGAAATTTTTTGAATTTGAAAAGCCAAAAATACGAAATAAAAAATATTGAATCTAAAATGCGAATTATTTTGAATTTTGATTCTAAATAATATTATAATGAATTTGAATTTGATATTTTTTTTAAGGAATGAATTTAAATTTTTCGGAAAAAAAATATATTAATAATTTTTAAGAGTTTGTAAGGAATGAATTTAAATTTTTCGGAAATAAAAACTATTAGTGATAAATTGAATAACTCTTAGTAATACATTGAAAAACTCTAAGTAATACTTATACACATTATTAATAATACATTGAAAAAATATTAGTAATACATTATAAAACTCTTAATAATACGTTGAAAAACTATTAGTAATACATTGAAAAACTCTTATAAACCCTAAACCCTAACCCTAACCCTAACCCTAAACCCTAACACTAAACCCTAAACCTTAAACTCTAACACTAAACCCCTAACCCTAAAACTCTTAGTAATACTTATAAACACTATTAGTAGTACATTGAAAAACTATTAGTAATACATTGAAAAAATATTAGTAATACATTGAAAAACTCTTAGTTATACTTATAAACACTATTAGTAATACATTGAAACACTATTAGAAATACATTGAAAAACTATTAGTAATACATTGAAAAACTCTTAGTAATACTAATAAACACTATTACTAATACATTGAAAAACTATTAGTAATACATTGAAACACTGTTAGTAATACATTGAGAAACATTGTTAGTAATACATTGAAACACTGTTAGAAATACATTGAAAAACTCTTAGTAATACTTATAAACACTATTAGTAATACATTGAAAAAATATTAGTAGTAGATTGAAAAACTCTTAGTAATACTTATAAACACTATTAGTATTACATTGAAAAACTATTAGTAATACATTGAAAAAAATATTAGTAATACATTGAAAAACTCTTAGTAATACTTATAAACACTATTAGTAATACATTAAAAAAATATTAGTAGTAGATTGAAAAACTCTTAGTAATACTTATAAACACTATTAGTAGTACATTGAAAAACTATTAGTAATACATTGAAAAACTCTTAGTAATACATTGAAAAACTCTTAGTAATACATTGAAACACTATTAGTAATACATTGAAAAACTATTAGTAATACTTTGAAACACTATTAGAAATACATTGAAAAACTAATAGCAATACATTGAAAAACTCTTAGTAATACTTATAAACACTATTAGTAATACATTAAAAAAATATTAGTAGTAGATTGAAAAACTCCTAGTAATACTTATAAACACTATTAATAATACATTGAAAAAATATTAGTAATACATTATAAAACTCTTAATAATACGTTGAAAAACTATTAGTAATACATTGAAAAACTATTAGTAATACATTGAAAAACTATTAGTAATACATTGAAAAACTCTTAGTAATACTTATAAACACTATTAATAATACATTGAAAAACTATTAGTAATGCATTATAAAACTCTTAATAATACGTTGAAAAACTATTAGTAATACATTGAAAAACTATTAGTAATACATTGAAAAACTATTAATAATACATTTAAACACTATTAGAAATACACTGAAAAACTATTAATAATACATTGAAAAACTACTAGTAATACATTATAAAACTCTTAATAATACGTTGAAAAACTATTAGTAATACATTGAAAAACTCTTATAAACCCTCCTAAACCCTAACACTAAACCCTTAACCCCAAACCCTAAACTCTAACACTAAACCCCTAACCCTAAACACTTACACTATTAGTAATACATTGAAACACTATTAGAAATATATTGAAAAACTCTTAGTAATACTTATAAACACTATTAGTACTACATTGAAAAATTGTTAGTAATACATTGAAAAACTATTAGTATTACATTGAAAAACTCTTAGTAATACTTATAAACACTATTAGCAATACATTGAAAAACTATTAGTAATACATTGTAAAACTCTTATAAACCCTAAATCCTAAACCCTAACCCTAAACCCTACCACTAAAGCCCTAACCCTAAACCCTAAACTCTAACGCTAAACCCCTAACCCTAAACCCTAAACACTAACACTATTAGTAATACATTGAAACACTATTAGAAATACATTGAAAAACTCTTAGTAATACATTGAAAATATATTAGTAATACATTGAAAAAATATTAGTAATACATTGAAAAACTATTAGTAATACATTGGAAAACTCTTAGTAATACTTATAAACACTATTAATAATACATTGAAAAAATATTAGTAATACATTGAAAAACTCTTATAAACCCTAAACCCTAACACTATTAGTAATACATTGAAAAAATATTAGTAGTAGATTGAAAAACTCTTAGTAATACTTATAAACACTATTAGTAATACATTGATAAAATATTAGTAATATGTTGAAAAACTCTTAGTAATACTTATAAACACTATTAGTAATACATTGAAAAAATATTAGTAATACATTGAAAAACTCTTAGTAATACGTATAAAAACTATTAGTAATACATTGAAAAACTTACCTGAAGCATTGTCTTTATCTTTTTGGACATTAAAGATGTTTTTATTATGTTCAACTTTTGTTATATCGATCTTTTTTTGGATTTTGTTTACTATTTTGATCGATGTAATATCATCTTATTTTTATATATTATATATTGAAATTGAAATATTGTGGTAGTATCATCTTCTTATATTTTTTTTTTTCTTTTTGGAATTAAAACTAAATGTCGAAATTAAATTAATCTACTCAATGTACAAAGATATATAACATATAAATTAGAGGGAGAAGTTGGACAGATACGTGAGATTCAAATCAAATTAGAGGAGGAAGTTGGGCATATGATAGTGGGAAGTTAAACAAATAAAATCTTTTTTGAATTTAATTAAATCTAATTTTCAATGTCACTTCTCCCACTTATCCAAAAAAAAAAAATGATTCTTTCAATTTTATTTCCATAGCAATTTCAGTTAAAAATTAAATTTAAAATTTAAATCTTCCCCTCACACCTACTTTTGTACATTGTAGTTATTTTTTACCATATTATCATAAAACATCCAAAATCCAACCGTTTAAAAGAAAATCAAAGATCAAAGAATGTGAAGGGTTGTCATTTGCCAGACAAATATCATTGAGGATTCCGAAGATCGATGCGACACATTACACTATATATACTTAAACTAATTTTAGAATCAATCTCATCTATCAAAACACCTCTTCTACAATATGGCTCACACTCCTACCAAGAGTTCAAAAAATAACCCTCTAATCCCCCCATCGCCAAAAAGTCTTATGTCCGTCTATGAATACAACAAAAAATAGAATGAAGATCTCAAGTCCGATGTGAAAGTCTTCATCCAACGGCTGATCAATTACTTCAACCCAAAACCTATCAATGATGTGATTCTCGAAGACGAACCATGTCACAAGTTGTACGAAGTTTTTCAGGAGGTAATGAAGGAAATGAAGATTCCCATAATCGTCCTAGAAGAATCGAGTGTCCGTGAGGAGGAAAACAATGTTGCTGATGTTGGTGGTGGGGATGATAACATGTTCGACCATTGCAGTGTCAAAGATCGTGCATAGATGATTACATTGGGATGAGATTCGTGGTTGTTAGAACTTTTGAAATATTATCTATATGGCCCTTAGGCCTTACGTTTTTTTTTTTTTGTTTTTTTGTTTATCTAAAAAAATGTACCAATGGCCGAGAGCCAAATTTTCACTATCAATGATATTAATATAAATTTATTAAAGCTTTATTTATATTTTTGGAACATATCATACATTGAAATCTAAAAGTTTATCCACCAAGTCATCAAATATGTGCGTACTAGCACTTACGCGGGATTACAAAAAATAATTATATTATTAATTTACAATCATATTAAATTTAATTTTAATATTTTATAAGTGCAGTGATATCATATACAAATTATACTTATAATTATTTTGTACAACATTAAAAAAAAATAGAATATGGCAGTTCACTTAAAAATAGAATATGGTTATTCGCATTCTGAAATATACACACGGAGTAAAATCACTCCAAAAGGGTAATGGATCAATCTAACAATTTGCAGAGATTTTCATGGAAATATATGAGAAAAGCAATTCTAATTTGCATATATTAGATTAATTCCAAAAAATAATAAATCGAAAAAAAAATTCATGGTGATATGGATGCGCCTTTTTATAGGAAATTTGTTACATATAAATGATTAAATTCTAATGAATTTAATAATTAAAGTACGGCATAATAAATTTAGAGTGTGTTTATGTAACACCCTTAATTAATTATTCACCAAAAGTTATAAATATGTCCATATTATTATTATTATTATTGTTATGATTATTATTTTTATGATTATTATGATTTATTTTTATTAATTTAATAATAAGCTATTATTTTTATAATAGTATTAATGTAGTATATAGCATGCCATTATATTATTTCTAAAGGTTTGATATCATGTACGTGCATGAATATCCATTGAGATATTAATTTAATAAGACCCATCTTTCAATTTTATTTTAATTCTTTATTAATTATTTAATGGAGATCATTTATACGACTAAGTCTGCATAAAATCAACTAACTTGGCCCTCAACTTCCTATTTTATGTTGTGTTTGGAATTCAAAGTAGATAAGCACGTCTCATGTTTTCAAAGTCGATCCCATAATTCTCTCAACTGAAAATATACTTCTCTCAATTATCTTTAAAACTCGATCAACACTCATCCATTTCGACCAAGTCCCATATTTTAAAAAGAAACGTTCCCAGTTTTTCCTCAACAAAATTTACTCCTCTCATCCCTTTAAATACGTCCTTGGTTATATCTCTAAAAAAAGCTGCAAAATAAATCACCCCCTCTCTAAAGTTGTTCGTTAAATTTTGATTGAGACTCCAAGCTGCTGCGTTTTCTTTTTGGTCCAAGATTCTGCTTTGTATCCTCTTCCGCAGTCATATCAGTGACTATAATTTCGAGAGCTAGTTCAGGCTTCAACTTATCATATCTCGCGTTCATATTTGAGGTGGGGTTTCAATTGCTTATACTCTACAGTGGTTGGTAGAGTTTATTGCATTGTTATTCTTTATTTAATGTTTTGAATAGTTATTTGAGTTGCATGCTATGTGAATATTCCATGTTATATGTGGCAAAATTATATTAGTGGGAAAGTATAGGTGACAAAGTTATATTAGTGGGAAAGTATAGGTGGCAAAGTATTTTAGTGGGAAAGTATATGTGGCAAAGTATATATGGCAAAGTATATTAGTGGGAAAGTATAGGTGGCAAAGTATATTAGTGGGAAAGTATAGGTGACAAAGTATATTAGTGGGAAAGTATAGGTGGCAAAGTATATGTGGCAAAGTTTATTTGACAAAGTATATGTGGCAACGTATTTGTGACAAAGTATATGTGGCAAAGTTGGCAAAGTGTATGTGATAAATGTGAATATTACTTGCTATGCTATGTTTACTTGATTAATTATTTTAAGCATTAAGTTTTGAATAACTTGACTTCTTCACTGAGTGTGCTTGCATACTCACCCCAATAATTCACTGTTTCAGGCTAAGGAGTTGTGCGGCGAGGAGTGGTGATGGATGTCGCACTTATGATTATTAAATTTAATTTCTTTAAAGACTTAACATTTTATTATTTTTAAGTTAATTGCTACATTGGTACTTCGGATGCTAAGTGTTTTGACACTATTCTCAACTTTTATTTGATGATTATATTTTATTAAGTGAAAGTTTTATATCTTTCATATAGTTAAAGCCACGCCATTTTTCTTAATTATGAAATGATTTAAAAATTATATGGGTTTAAATTTGGGGCGTGACAGTTTACTTTTAAAGTAAGGATTAAATGAGATATAATATAATTAATAAAATTAATGTAAAATTAAAAGATAACAAATGTAGGATTTATCTCAATAAAAACTTCAGCGGTAAGTTTGAATTATTTTAGGGGAATTTTGTTGTATTATACATAAATTATTAATATAAATAATGAAGTAACAATAATTAAGGGTTTAGTGGGGTTGTATATATGTGTGTGATTTATTGTGTAGGACTTAGTCAATTTATTGGTACGGTTAGTTTGAATTATTCCAAAGGCACACTTAAAGGTATACGTGGAGATGAATTATTCCAATTAAAATATACAAATTCTAATAAAAACTTCAGTAAGTTTGAATTATTCAAGAGGAATATTCTTGTATTATACATAAAATTATTAAACAAAATATTAAAACTAAAATTTTATTCAAATTTAATATATATACATAAATATCGGCAATGTGTGAAATTTTATTCAAAATTAATATATAATCAACTTTTATTGAAATATTAATAAATAAAGTTTAATCAACTTTTGCTTATTGGTACCTTAGTATAGTTCAATAATGATATTATCAAGTGTGTATAATATATATTCAAGTGTGTATAATATATATTCAAATTTAATATATGTTGACAGGCATTTTTGTACGGGTAGATTTATGTGGCTCTTTAGGGTATGCCCGACAAACAATAAATATAAACGACCACGAGCGATGGGGGAAGAACTTTCGTTCTTCCCTCGAATGAGAGCTTTTTTCATATATGAGAAATGAAAGGAAATGTGAACCACTTACAATGAGGGGGTGACCCCCTATTTATAGAGGTTCACCCCCAAAGGCCCAAAAGTGGCCCTGAACTCGTCTCAACCCTTTATTTAGGGATTTATTACAATTATTAATATAAAGATCAACAGTAGACCTATAATACATTAAATGCTATTTTCTGATGTAGACCCTCGATCCTGTCGGGTCAGTGTATCTTTGAGAATTTGACCTCCTGTCAGGCGAGGATATTTCCTGCTGTAACAATTGCCCCCAAGATTGGGCTCTGATTGCGGCCAGAGTTCGATCTTGATCTGCGCTTCAAATAGGTTTTGTTCCCGAGCCTGAAAACGGGATAGCTCTGATGCCCCAAGGGAATCTTCGATGACCGGGTCCTTGATGGGCGAGTCTTTCGTGTCACCTTCGAATCGTCAAACTTTCTTTTTTAAACTGGTCGGGTTAGGTGGGGTACGATCTTCCGTCGTGCCCCCGAGTCGAGTACTGTGACGTTCAATTAATAAATAATTCTTGCCGCTGGCCGGCATTGATTTTAGTAATAGGGCGATGAGGACCGCGATGATACATTAATGAAGTGCTTAGGCCGCTTGAGGGTAGCGACTTTACGAACAACAGATTGACTTAACAATCGATTAAAAGATAAATACACAGATTAATGAGTGAAGTGCTTTAGCCGATTAACGGACAGCGACTTCACGGTGATGGGATTGAATTAACAACCGCTTAAAAGATTAATCAACAGATTAATGAGTGAAGTGCTTTAGCCGATTGACGGGCAGCGACTTCACGATGATGGTATTGAGTTAACAACCGCTTAAAAGGTTAACCAACAGGTTAATGAGTGAAGTGCTTTAGCCGATTGACGGGCAGCGACTTCACGATGATGGGATTGAATTAACAACCGCTTAAAAGATTAACCAACAGGTTAATGAGTGAAGTGCTTTAGCCGATTGACGGGCAGCGACTTCACGATGATGGGATTGAATTAACAACCGCTTAAAAGATTAACCAACAGATTAATGAGTGAAGTGCTTTAGCCGATTGACGGGCAGCGACTTCACGATGATGGAATTGAGTTAACAACCGCTTAAAAGATTAACCAACAGGTTAATGAGTGAAGTGCTTTTAGCCGATTGACGGGCAGCGACTTCACGAATACATGATTGAATTAACAATCGATTTGTTGTTTGAACAAAACGATGCTGGGTTAGTCGATGCCGGTGAAGGCGGACTGGTCGATGCCGTTAACATGGATAAACCAAAACAGAGAATAGATTAGTTAACGCCGGTGAGGACGAACTAAACAATACCTTGCCCATTAAGGCGGAAAGTCAACGCTTAACATGCGGACTGGATCCACGCCGAGAGGCGGATTAGTTGACGCTGGTGAAGGCGAACTAATCAAGGCCGAGTGACGGATCGGCTTGAGAGGCAGATTAGTTGACGCCGGTGAAGGTGAACTAATCAATATGTCAACGCATAAAAGGCGGACTAATCAACGCCGAGAAAGCGGATTAACTCGAGAAAGAGGTTAGTTGACGCCGGTGAAGGCGAACTAATCGATACATCAACGCCTGAAAGGGCGGACTAATCGACGTCGAGAAGACGGATTACTTCGCCAATCTAGGCGGAATGTCGATGCCCAAAAGGCGGATTAGCTCGAGTAGATTAGTTGACGCCGGTGAAGGCGAACTAATCAGTACGTCAACGCCTGAGAGGGCGGACTAATCGACGTCGAGAAGACGGATTACTTCGCCAATCTAGGCGGAATGTCGACGCCTAAAAGGCGGATTAATCAACGCCGATCGGGCGGATTACTTCGCCAATCTAGGCGGAATGTCGACGCCGAGAAGGCGGATTAATCAATGCCGATCGGGCGGATTACTTCGCCAATCTAGGCGGAATGTCGACGCCGAGAAGGCGGATTAATCAACGCCGATCGGGCGGATTACTTCGCCAATCTAGGCGGAATGTCGATGCCTAAAAGACGGATTAATCAACGCCGATCGGGCGGATTAATTCGCCAATCTAGGCAGAATGTCGACGCCTAAAAGACGGATTAATCAACGCCGATCGGGCGGATTACTTCGCCAATCTAGGCGGAATGTCGACGCCGAGAAGACGGATTAATCAACGCCGATCGGACGGATTACTTCGCCAATCTAGGCGGAATGTCGACGCCGAGAAGACGGATTAATCAACGCCGATCGGGCGGATTACTTCGCCAATCTAGGCGGAATGTCGACGCCGAGAAGGCGGATTAACTCGAGAAGACGGATTACTTCGCCAATCTAGGCGGAATGTCGACGCCTAAAAGGCGGATTAGCTCGAGTAGATTAGTTGACGCCGGTGAAGGCGAACTAATCAGTACGTCAACGCCTGAGAGGGCGGACTAATCGACGTCGAGAAGACGGATTACTTCGCCAATCTAGGCGGAATGTCGACGCCTAAAAGGCGGATTAGCTCGAGTAGATTAGTTGACGCCTGTGAAGGCGAACTAATCAATACGTCTACGCCTGAAAGGCGGACTAATCAACGTCGAGGAGACGGATTACTTCGCCACTCCAGGCGGATTGTCGACGCCTAAAAGGCGGATTAGCTCGAGTAGATTAGTTGACGCCTGTGAAGGCGAACTAATCAATACGTCTACGCCTGAAAGGCGGACTAATCAACGCCTAAAAGGCGGATTACTTCGCCACTCCAGACGGACCGTCAACGCCTAACAGGCGGACTAATCAACACCTAAAAGGCGGATTACTTCGCCACTCCAGGCGGATTACCTCGCCACTCCAGGCGGACCATCAACGCCTAACAGACGGACCAATCAACGCCTAAAAGGCGGATTACTTCGCCACTCCAGGCAGATTACCTCGCCACTCCAGGCGGACCGTTAACGCCTAACAGGCGGACTAATCAACGCCTAAAAGGCGGATTACTTCGCCACTCCAGGCGGATTGTCGACGCCTAAGAGGCGGATAAACTCGAGTGGATTAGTTGACGTCTGTGAAGGCGAACTAATCAATACGTCAACGCCTAAAACGGTGGACTAATCGACGTCGAGAAGACGGATTACTTCGCCAATCTAGGCGGAATATCGATGCCTAAAAGACGGATAAACTCGAGTGGATTAGTTGACGCCTGTGAAGGCGAACTAATCAATACGTCAACGCCTGAAACGGCGGACTAATCGACGTCGAGAAGACGGATTACTTCGCCAATTTAGGCGGAATGTCGACGCCTAAAAGGCGGATAAACTCGAGTGGATTAGTTGACGCCTGTGAAGGCGAACTAATCAATATGTCAACGCCTAAAACGACGGACTAATCGACGTCGAGAAGACGGATTACTTCGCCAATCTAGGCGGAATATCGACGCCTAAAAGACGGATAAACTCGAGTGGATTAGTTGACACCTGTGAAGGCGAACTAATCAATACGTCAACGCCTGAAACGGCGGACTAATCGACGTCGAGAAGACGGATTACTTCGCCAATTTAGGCGGAATGTCGACGCCTAAAAGACGGATAAACTCGAGTGGATTAGTTGACGCCTGTGAAGGCGAACTAATCAATACGTCAACGCCTGAAACGGCGGACTAATCGACGTCGAGAAGACGGATTACTTCGCCAATCTAGGCGGAATGTCGACGCCTAAAAGGCGGATAAATGTTTGTAGTCGAAAGGTGTGACCGTGTTTTAAATATTGAGTTATTTATTCGGTGAGCAACCTCAATAATTTTTCGAAATTATATTCGAAGTTTCAAATAATCGACTGTATTTAGTTGAATTCAGCGTCAAAAAATTTGTTTTTGATGTCACAAAATGAGCTTAGGATATGTATATCCATTAATTTGTTTTTGATATTACAAAATGAGCTTAGGATATGTATATCCATGCCCCCGCCTTTTAATGTATATGGCAATTTACGAGTTGCGATATATATTAAAAGGAATAATTATATTGAAAATTGTATTTCAAAAATTGTCCCCTCTTTGAGTTTTCGAAATATGAATATATGCCCCCGCTTTTAATTAATATGAAAATTGCGAGGTGTAATATATATTAAACGGAAATTGTCGAAATAAACCTGATGCGAGTGGGCAAAGGACTGCCCGTAGATTTTTCGTTGTGGAAGAGGTCCCGAATGCTCGTCTCAGAAGCTGCTGCCTTTTTTTTTTTTTTTTAATGAATATTCGGCCTCTCTCCTTTCAATTGAAAGGGCGGGCTCGACAAGTTAACTAAATTTAGCCCATTATTACAGACTGAAAGATGGTTCAACTAAATTAAATAAAAAGGCCCAACCAAATAAATAAACAGGCCCAAATATTTAAGGGCCCAGCAGCAGTTCACTTGGCCCATTCTTACCTACTTGGACTAATTGCCTTTCCCTAATTCGCAATCCCAGAATCTAAGTCGATGTCGGGCAGCGGCGAGGCTGTGAGTTTGGCCGCGAAGAGCTGCTGGCAGCGTGCGCGTCGTGGGTGGGCGACGCGGGCAGGCTGGACGGCCGCTGGAGCCGGCGACGGGAGGTGACGCGTTGAGGGCGGAGGCTGAGGCCGCCACACGACGGTCTGGGAAAGCTTGTCGGGCAGAGGCGTCGGGAGGTTGATTGCGGGTAGGCGACGGCGATTGGCCGAGCGGGGAGCAGAGGCGGGGAGCCCTGCTTGCTGGAGAGACGATGCGGGCTCGTCGGAGGCCGAGCGGGAAGGCGGCCAGGGCTGCCACGGTCGGCGATGAGGGAGGCCGGCCGCGGGGTCGGCTGGCGGATAGCCTGGGCGTGGGCGACGACGGGCTGTGGGCGGCGGCGAGCGGAGGGGTCACTGCGGGCTGCGGGGAGGTGTACCCGACCGATTGAGTGCCCTGGAGTGGCGGCGAGCGACGAGCGGAAGGCTGGCCGCGTGGGCGGTGGCTGTGTGCGCTGAGAGATCGGCCGTGGCTGGCGGAGCGGGCAGAAAACCTGCGATGTGCGGCGTCGAGGCGGATGCGGCAAGCGGGCAGCGGTCGGAGGCTCGGTACCGAGCCTCCGCGGGTAGACGGGTATCGGCCTCGGCGGCGTGCGGATCGAGGCTGGAATCATTGACTTTTCAACACGTCTTGGGAAATGTGCCTAAAGCACACTGATAAAGCTGTGGAGAAGTTGGCACACCCACCAAGGCACACCAAGTGGGATTCATAGCAGAAAACAGTATTTTTGCTTGAAAGAAAAATCCGACAAGGGTCCAGAGTAGTTTACAGGGGTGATGGTGTGGTGGCTGAGCTCGGGCCGTGACGATGCCGGTGAGCTCCGTTGCCGGAAACGGCTGCTGTACCGCCGGAAAGTGCAGCAACATTTTTTTTTTCTATTTTTTCTCTCTGAAGCGCCTCTTTTCTGGTGTTTCTTTACAGGGCATGGAGCATGGCAGTACGGATGGACCAATGGCGACTCTCCCCGCCTCTAGCTCTGTCGCCGGAAATGATGCGAAATAACCGGTCGAAGATGAAGCTTGAGGCTGTAAAGTAGAGCGTTAGGTCTTCGCCATTTATGAAGTTTGAAGGTTTGTTCTCCTAGTTGAAAATTTGGATTGGTTTGTCCCATTTTTTATTGGAACAATTTCTGAATGTTCTTGATCTATGAATGTAAATAATGAAAATATGGGTATTGTTCTTCGTAAATATGAAATTTTTGTTTCTTTTCTCTCCACTTCTCTGAATAGATAGAGAGGGAGAGGAAGGTTTATAGGGAGGATGTGTATGTATATATTGAGAAACAGAGTGGAAGAAACATGTGTAGCATTTTTTTTTTTTATGAACCGATCTGCACTTTTCTTGAACTGTATAATGGAAACTTTGATGGCTATGAATAAATTTTTTGTTTTAAATTTTTCTGGACAGAAATATATGGTTTTGGGTTTGCAAGCTCGTGGAGTAAAGAGATGATAACCGTGAGCTATATAAATTTTTCATTGATGAATGAATGAAGTTATTGTAAATGAAAACTTAGCTTTGACGATTTCTTGATGATCTTCGTGTTACGTTCCCTTCTTCTAGCGCCAAATTGTTGACAGACATTTTTGTACGGGTAGATTTATGTGGCTCTTTAGGGTATGCCCGACAAACAATAAATATAAACGACCACGAGCGATGGGGGAAGAACGAAAGGGGGAAGAACTTTCGTTCTTCCCTCGAATGAGAGCTTTTTTCATATATGAGAAATGAAAGGAAATGTGAACCACTTACAATGAGGGGGTGACCCCCTATTTATAGAGGTTCACCCCCAAAGGCCCAAAAGTGGCCCTGAACTCGTCTCAACCCTTTATTTAGGGATTTATTACAATTATTAATATAAAGATCAACAGTAGACCTATAATACATTAAATGCTATTTTCTGATGTAGACCCTCGATCCTGTCGGGTCAGTGTATCTTTGAGAATTTGACCTCCTGTCAGGCGAGGATATTTCCTGCTGTAACAATATATAATCAAATTTAATATTTCTTTTCAAAATCCAAGTGTGTATAATATATATTCAAGTAAAACTAAAATTTTATTCAAATTTAATATATATAGATAAATATCGGATGAGTGAAATTTTATTCAAATTTAATATATGATCTGGTTTTCACCATTTTTTCTAGAGGATGAGATGGAAGAAAGTGAAAATAATATTTTGAGAATGAGACGAAGAAATAAGAAAAAAAATTGAATCTGAAAAGCCTAAAACAAGAAAAATAATATTGAATGTGAAAATCTTAAAATACGAAAGTTTTTGAATTTGAAAAGCCAAAAATATGAAATAAAAAATATTGAATCTAAAATACAAATTTTTTTTTTTTTAATTTTGAATCCTAATAATATTATAATGAATTTGAATTTGATATTTTTTTTAAGGATAATTGAAAAGATTTGAGATCTCCACTATCTTGGAAGTTACGAATAATTAAGTGGAGAGAGAAGATATAAGACATTTTCAAATTTCAAATTTGAAAATAGAGAGAGAAGACAGAAATTGGATTTCGATTTTTCCAAGGCTAAATTAATTTCAAACTATCATATGCATTCCCGTTAATACCCCTATTTATATATAGACTGCCAATAATATCCCCTTCTGCCCTGGGCTGATTCTGCCTATGTAGCATTACCGATGTAATTAACCCACACTTTTTAGTAAACAATATCAACTTTTAAATGAATGCACCGTTCAGTAAATGTTTTTCAATTGTTGTCTCTAAAGAAAAAAAAATTTATGTGAACCTGAACTTTATTTTTTTCATATATCACTCTTATATACACATACAATTATTGTTGTACACATTTACTTATACATACACCTATCATTATTTAAAAATTAAATATTTTTTAAACAGCATTTGTTAATAAACATAATAATGATAATATATATAAACCCTATAATAGTGATACTAAACAATAAAATTCACATGAATCAGGGTTACAAGTGAATTATTTAGAAAGAAAATATAAAAGTCAGTATTACTAAGATATTTAAATGAATTTTAGAAGTAAAAGATAAGCCATTTTTCTTACTTTAGTTTTCTTTAATTAAAATCTAACCGAAAATCCATCAAATTTAAAATTCAAATTTTTAAATATTTAATTAATCGAATTGTGCATCCTATTTAAAAAAAAATTATTGTATGCACCCAAGTGTATAATATACATTTGATTTTGCATATAAGAATTTGTATAGAAAAAATATTAAATATTTCTAGGTACAATACTAAATCAAATAAGAATTTGTATAGAAATAATATTAAATATTTCTAGGTACAACACTCAATATGTAAATGCTTACATGCAACTTGAGTGGTCCAAAAATATATTCTATTATTTTTATATGTAAATGCCTTCAATAATCAATTACTTGATAATTATCTTCTATTATTTCTACTAGGAAAATTATTACGATATAAAAAATCAATTACTCATTATAACTTATAAGAAGATGCCTATAAATTACTAAAAAACGACTCCAAGTGGTTTATTCATTTATTTTTTTTAAAAGTGTTTTTTTTAAAGGGTTTACTTTTAAAAAGTTAAATTGCCTTGGGTCGCAGTGCCCCGGACCCAACTCGGTTCCTTGAATGTTTTCGTGTACTTGGTCAAGTTAAATTGATCAACTTATTAATTAGAAAGAAAAACTTTAGTCATAATTAAATATAAATTGATAATATGTTTAAAATTAAAAATTAAAATTAAAATTAATCCGACATTACAGTTTTTCAGTAGCAAAATTGTTGAAGAAAATGACCCTCAATGTATCAACTTTTCATGGTCATAATTATGTTGTTATGCCAATCTTTTAAAAAATGATATTGTTATGCCATGAACATAATAATGGAGTGTTGGAATGAGAAAATTAAGTAGTTGAAAATGAAAAGTCGAGTTGAATTATTGTTGACAATGATACTTTTGTAGTTCGGTTCTCTATGGTAAACAACTCTATTTACATAAATCTTTTAGCACGCACTTTAAAGTTTTAATTGCAATTTTAATTTTAATTTTTTTTTATAAATACACACTAATAAGCCGTACTAATAATATCCACAATATAGGGAGTATGTTAGAGTGAAATTGGTTCATACATGAATCATTGAAAATTATTAATTATTTTCACTGGAGAATATTAGTTGTTTTCATTGAAAAATATTAGTTGTTTTAACTGAAGAGTCTTAGTTTGTTTTCAATAAACAACTAATACTCTTCAGTGAAAACAACTAATATCCTTTAGTGAAAACAACTAAAGGATAACAACTACTCACTCCGTCCACCAAATTTATACACACTTTCTTTTTTTTTTTTGTCCACCAAATTTTTACCCCGTCCATTTTTGGAAATAATCACCACTCACAAACAAATAAATGAGCTCCAAAATACCTCTACAATACCCTTACTTTATCTATTTTTTCAATAAAATACTAATTTTTATTAAATTCTATGCCCAACAATAATAAAGTATAAATGAATGGCTTCAATAATTTATGTATGAATCACCTCATCCACAGTACACTTTGTTTAAAATAGGACAAGGGAAGATGGGCACAATTTATTCATGGTTGGTTAGGCTTGGCAATGGGGCGGGGAATCCCCGGTCCCCGTGGGGATCCGCCCCGAACGGGGCGGGGAATCCCGGAACCAAACGGAGACGGGGATGGGGCGGGGACGGGGAATGTATTCCCCGCCCCGTTCCCGGCGGGACCCCGCTTAATTTTATATATAAATATTAATAATATAAATATATAAATTATAAATAAAAAAAATAAATATAAATTATAAATATAACTTGATGCTTTTAATATGTATTTTGGATTTTAGACATGATTTTTTATGCATTTTATGGTGATTTTTTGAGAATTTTTGGAATTAAAAAAAAAAATGGAAGCAGGGAATCCCGCGGAGACAAATTCCCCGGCGGGGCGGGGAATGGGGACAAAATTTTCCCCGTGAAGTTCGTGGGGACGGGGTGGGGATTAGCCCCCGGGCCCGCACGCCCCGTTGCCAAGCCTATGGTAAGGTAAATGCAGTGAGAAATTGATTAGCAATCAAATCAAATCCAAGAATTAGGATTTGGTGATTGGAAGAAGTAAAAAGAGAAGGGCCATGCTCACGCGCAGGTCACGTGGGGAGCCTCGGCGGGTGGATGTCGGAATTGGAGATGTTCACATAATTGGGGGAGCACGTGGGACAGCTCGCACGCGGCCACACCCAATCATTACCCGACATCTTGTCCCTCCACTTGGTTTCATTTAATTATTTTCAATATTTGGGCATCAATTCTGCAATCATTTCCATCATCACCAATCATCCTACAGCTTTTTTTTGGAATCCACAATTCTTTTGAAAAAACTTTGGTGATGTATCGAGTAATTTGTCCATCCCCAAAATTACCAAGACTATTTTTTTATTAATCTATAATCTATAATATATACTACACTCCACTTTTTTTAAAATAGTTTTGGCGGGAATGAATTTAGTCCGTTGATCATCTTTTTTTTAATCGATCATAACCGTTCATTTATTTTGTCTAGCATTAATGATTAATTGGAGTTAATTGTGTCCATAATTTGATACAATTTATGAGCCATAAATATTTGTGTCCTATTTATACTCTACTCTCCCATCACAATTTCAATGCAATTTGCAAATCTTCAATGTATTACAATTTTCTTTCTTTTGTTTTCGCATGTAATACTCATATGTTGATCAAGTTTTTTTTAATTTTTAGTTCGTATATTTTTTGTTTGAATAGTTGACCATCACATAATATTTGAATAGGTATCATAATTTGAGTTCTTATGTACCATTTTTGTTTGCACGGATTAGGAACTATATGTTTTGAAGACTTGGAACTCTAGAAGTACTAGCAATGCAAAGAGGCTTGGAGAAGAGAACAAGGTATTAGGAGGGTGATCATTTGATCGGTCGTGAGCGACTTGATTTGATAAGGTGTGCTTCCACTGGTTTTGGCAAACAACATATAGTGTGGCTCATTAATTGGCCAAGATTGAATTACATATATATAACTAACAATAATACACTCTCAATTTTATATTATTTTTATTTAATTGACTTAGGTATGTCATAAAATATGTTGTTTTCATACATATTGAATATATGTAATCAGTTTTAGTTAGTCTTTAAAACTATTAATCGTTAGTTTTAACTATTTTTATTGATTAAATGTTCATATGAATGCAAAAGTAGCAGATGTAGTGAGAGACATTTATAACTCTCCAATATAAGAAATAATCATCAATTAATTTCTTAAGACTCGGTAATATTCAACTAGATGATTCTCTGAATCATCCTTTTTTTAAGGCTCTAAATCATCCTTAGTATGATATTTAATTATTAAATATTTTATTTAAATAAAGTTAATAATGTTAATATGCTAATTTATTCCATCACAGTTTATTAATTAGTCAATTAATTAGGTATTTGCAGTGATTAGATTAACAAGTAATAACAATAGAATATTTATTTTTAAATAATTGTTTGTATGATATATTTACATTACCAGAATTTATATCATCATTTTGAGGTAAATCCTTAATATAACATAACTTATTTAACAAATAGTCTTCCCAAATTTTTTTTTTTATGTCCCTTGATCTAATTATGAATGATCAATTCTGATTCTCTATTTTTATTTTGTAAGTTTATTCTTACTTTTTGTAAATTTGACTAGAAAGTATCAGTTGATGTGTACGAAATAGTATGAATTGTTACAACAACACTAGAGAGTATCAGTTGATGGATACACAGTGGTATGAAATTATTGATATTATATTTCTTTTGGAAGCATATCTTTTTTTTCTTTACTGAAACTGTAAATTTTAGGTTTTTAGTGTAAACTCATGTCGAGTGTAATCTTTTTTGGAGATGAAACAAATTTTATTATATTGAATTACTGGATATTTTTCTCAACTTCTTATCAATACATGTTTATTGGTGGCATGAATGTGTGCATGTTTTTGCTCACTAAAGCTTGGTTTAAATTTGATAGAGTGTTGGATTTTATAAAGACGATTAAATTATTTTTAACAACTATAACGATTTTGATAACAGAGTAAGAATGATTTTTGTTTTTTTTTTGTACCAAGATTGTGTGCTTGATAGGAAATAAATTTTTAAGGACTATAACTTAAGGGTGGTGGCAAAATTAGGATGTTAACTCACTAGATGGACAATTCAAGAACAACAATTTTAAAAGTCATGAATTGAGGTCAAAAACTAAAACCAAGTCGGGCTAATTGGCTTGAATTCCTATTGAATTTGGGTTGGTTTGAAATGTTAGTGTGATAGGTCCAATTTATACCCTATTCCAGGAGTAAATTTTATGAAATGGTTAATGATAAACTTATCATGAAACTGTTTTAAAATATTAAATATTATAAATAGAATATAAAAAATTTAATGAGAAGTATCGTTAATTCGAGTTCAAGAAAAAAATTTGGTATATCTTTTAAATTTTTTTTTAGATTTTTAGTTTTATAATTAAAATTTGGTAATTTTTATAGTTTAAACAATGTAACAAAATCTGGCCGTGCGAAGCACGGGATTTACAATCACTAGTAAATATTAACAACTCAACCTCTTAATAAACAATTCATTTATTTCTCCTTTATTTATACAATTTACAATTCAGTCCAACCTCATCTTTTTTCATATTTTATCAACAACACAACACAACCTAAAATAATTTTTCTTTTTAGTTTTTTAACAATTATATTAATCTACAATCAATTTTTTTTTCAATTTATAAAATGATACTTTTAAATTATTTAATATTCAAATAAGTTAGAATCTTAATAATAAAATTTAAATTATAAGAATTAGAATGTAAAGCTGTAAATAAATATATCAAGTTACAAATAGATGTGTAATATACAACGATGTAAAAGATAAAATTACATATTTAAAAGTGTACGATATATATTAAATTATATGTTATTAAAAATTCATAATTATAATAAGAAAAATATATCGTTTTCTTTTGGATTAAGTATAGGATAATACAATCTCAAACCACTTTTTATAAATTGGTACAAAATAATTGAACAAATGCACAAAAGAAAAAATTGAATATAAGTATATATATTTTTAACACGGTACTATCTTGTAAATATTGGTTTGGTATTAGTGAATGCCCCTTTTCTTTTTGAAATAAAATAAAGTCGCAATAAAATTAAAGAATTTGGAATATCAATATTTACGAAAAATGAAATGTATTAGTAGAGATAATTGAAAATAATAGAAATTAGGAGAGAAAAAAATAGAAAATGAGATTGTGATTTAAAATATATTAATATTGGTCTCTATTTGTAGAGAATAAAAAAATTAAAAAAAATTGATATAATTATTATAGTTATTTTTTAAGGATAATATCTTAAAATTTAAAATGGAAAAGTTATTTAATAAAATTAATATTAGCCCATAAGATTACGACAAGTGTCATCTTTTTTTTGAAGAAATCGGTTTGGTTGGCCGAACCGATTATGAAATTGAATTTTTTTTTTTTTTTTTTTAATTTACTTTTGTTTCGTCCTTTAGCTATAATCATTTGTTAAATTTCACCGATAAAAATAGTCTAAGAGAAGATAAATATTGTTGTTTTTAATATTTTTATCTTCAACTCTAATAATTTTTTTACATAATTTTATTGGATGGTAACTCACCTGTGGGTAGACGTAGTTTTCTCTCAAATTTTTCTATTCTGTTCTATTAAAATTTCGTACTTTTTTTTTCCTTTCCACAATACGTTCTTTATACATTTTTTAAGAAGTAACTTATTCTACTATATTAAATAATTATTTATACACTTCATTTTATTTATATTAATTGCTACCCAGTCCGTTCAATTTTACTAGATCGATTTTCGAGGCTATAATTTTTGTCATATTTTGAAGGGTATTATAAGATATTGTGAAATCCATTTACGAATAAAGTTATTGTTCATGATTGTGACTTTTCATACATCTCACATAGCAAATCCATCATCTCTCTAGTAAATTTTACTTTTAGTATGACGTGCCATATTTCTGGACAATGATAGACGAACTACACTCACCATTTTTTTGTCCATCAATCTCCACTCTTCCTCCTTCATGCTCTTGGGTTTCTTGCCCAGAGATAGATACAGATCTTTACCATACATGTACTGCTTAATTTGTATCTCCCAAAAGTCGAAATTTGTTCCATCAAATTTCTCAACTGGAAATTTCCCTTCATCTAATATAATTGCTCCCCCGAAATCTTCTAAACCCAATGCTCTAGATATCAATTGTTACGTATAAGAAGTGTTAAACACTCCAACAATTCTCCCTTTACATAAGGACTACCAAGCCTCTTTCATACAATTTGCTATATGTAAACCCATCGGGTCCATAGAGACATCATTGTTTAACCAAGGCTCACATCACGTAGTTCGCTTTATGTAGGTCCACCAACCAAGTTCACAAAGCCCTCGCTATTCACTGTTTTCTTCTATTTGACATCCAAAAATCCTCCTCTTTAAACAAAGAATATCAAATCTCCCCTCAAACAATCTGCTCTATGTAAATCCACATGGTCTATAGAGTCCTCATTGTTTCACCAAGACTCACTGCAAATGATTCACTTTATCTAGGTCTACCCTACCTAGTTCACAAAGCCCTTGTCGTTCACTATCTTTCTTTCGTTGAACCGCACTCTAATACCAATTGTTAAGAATATATCTGCAATTACAAATAAGATAAATGGAACCGAAACAATAAAGACACAAATATTTATTGACCCAATTTGACAAGAATTGACTACATTGGGAGCACTACCAAGCCATGAGAATTGCTAATTTTTGTAATGATTAGATTGCAATGAATCGAAGGAATACATATACCCGAAACTAGGTCGTAACCCTAAAGTCCATTAAACTTGACCTTTTGTTTTATAGGCCAAAAAAATTTAGCTCAGGGGCTCAAAAAATTTTAGATTGTTGTGATCAGGGACGTGAAACAGTCGTTGAGTCCCCATAATCCAACATACTAGACATTGATTCTGAAAAATGTTGTTTTTTTTTTCACTGTCAGCAAGTGTCACACCTTGCAACCCACGTACCCTCCATAGTTATATGATCCAGATGATCTCCAATAGCTAATTAACGACAAAGACTCCCCTTTAATTGGCATGCCATGAACACCCTATATATGTTCTTATAATTTGTACACACCAAAATAAATAAAAATAGATGATTAAATATATTAAGATCTATAGTAACTAAATGAAATAAATAATGCCCAATATAATCAATTGAGGAGAATTTAAGTAGAAAAGAAGAAAATTAGGGTTTTGAAGTGAATTGAATGAGAATAAAATTTATAAAAATGACAAATTTATAGAAGATATAATATAAAATTAATGGCTGAGGTCACAATACGTAAAATAAAAGGTGACAATTAAGTTTTAAAATTAAAGTTAATGAAAATAGAGAAAATTTTGAAATAAAAGGGTATGACTTTGCCACAAATACTTTTCAATGTTTAATTTTATAGTGTGTAAAAATATATTTAAGAAATTTAAATTGGGGGTATGGTTGTACCTCCTTTATCTCTTAATAGGTCCACCTTTAGGAGGGAGAGAGAGGGGGGGGGGGGGGGGAGGCACGACTGTGTAAAAAGTGTTGACGATCAGTTCTAATCTTGAAGATTAATGGCTGTTTTAGATGGTTAATTGATCATCAAACAATTACGTGTGATTGATCACTAACGTAATTAGTGAATACGGATTTTCGGGTTTAGGTGGATTAGAATCGCATGAAAGCTTACGTGTTTAAGTTCAATTGTAAGTTAATCGAGCTGCTTTAGATTCGTAATCGAAGTTTGGACGTGTATAATAATTTGTGCTTGTTTATTTACTGAAAAAATCTAAGTATTTATAGACTTTTGCCCAGCAGGAGGTGGCACGACCTTTGGCCGACCAAGTCTGCATGCTCGACACCTGTCCTTTGACTAATTCGACCTTATCTTAACTAAATTCTATCCTTATCTACTGGACTTGCTCGCAGTCTAGAGCTGTTCGTCACTTTGGACTTGTCCTTGAGGAGTCTTTAGTCTGATTCTGATGGTCTTTCATCTTGTTTAATTGTTATTTTGGCGCTGTGGTTGGATCTGATCGGCAGGATGCCGTTTGAGCTCGTCATGTGGCTTTTGATCTGATTTTGTTCGCCTATGTGTCTTGATCGCATGTAGGTTTTGCTCGCCGGATGTCTTGGGTGAATCATGTGTTAATTCCAGTTTAAATTCTGTGTGATTTGCGCTAATCCTGGTCGCCCAAAGGATGATCCTGCTCGCCTATCAACAATTGCCCCCTTGCCAATCAATAAATTGTGACGATGGTGAATGAGCACTTTTTGGGTTGGCAACTTTTAAGTGTCACTAAGGCGAGCAAGAATGTCCCTGGGGCGAGCAGCTTTTCGCGGGCGGACAACATTGGTCGAGCAGACTCGGGTCGGGGACGGTTGGGATCCCAAGGTCTGGGCACGTCTCGAGGTGTGACGTGGGCGGAATGATTGCTGCCGCCCACGCGCACACAATCCCGAGGAGACGCGCCTTCCCGTTTTGTCGGACAGGTGCTGCACGCGCCCAGAATTTGCAATTTGGTCCTTCCACTTTCAACTTTGTTCGCCCGGTACCCCGTTTTTCCAGAAGTATAAAAGGAAAATTTTCTTCGTTTTTTTCATTTTCACACTGTTTCTTAAGCGCGAATCCCTCTTTCTTCCTTCTTTCAAATTTCCGGCGACGTTTCCAGCTTCCGGCGATCTTCGAACAACGTCAAGGTAGTTTTTCTCTGCTTATTTTCTTCTCTCTCTTCTCTTCTTGCGTCGTGTGCGTTCTAGATTCACCGAGAATTCCTACTCCGCCGTGGAAAATTCCGAGCCGCCGTGTTCTTTCCTTGCCGGAATCTGCAAAACCCTAACATCTCTCCCTAACTTACTCGATGGCGTCGCACTCTGAGACCGGTTCTTTTCCTCCCCGGAATCCTGAAAAACGGCCCGTCGAAGAAGATCCTCCTGTAGTTAATTTGGAATCTGACCCCGAGGCGGCTTCGGTTGCACGCTCGGTCAATTCTGGAGCCCATCCCTCCGGGGAAAGAGAGAAGCGAGCAAATCCTGCTCGCCAGCTCTTAGAAGAGACGAGCTCGGACCTCCATGAAAACGAGGATGAAGAAGTCGAGGTACTTCAGCCGGTGAACTTTGACGAACTGACTTGGGCCTATCTCAAGGATATCAACTTCCCCGCGCCCAGATTGATCGAACATCGGGTTCCAGTCGCGGTTGCTCGCCGTGTCGACTGCAATGAGTATGAAAAGGAGCACTCCAATCGCTTCGTCATTCCTACTCGCGGAGTGCGGAAACTTAAAGCGACCGAGTTCGCAGCGAGCTGTATCGTATCCGCCATTACTGAGGAGAATTTGATCGAGATTCGGAGGGATTACAAGATTCCCTTTGATATCCCAATGTATGCTCCTTTGGTGGACGACAGAGCTGATCACCCACCACGCGGATTGACGGCGATCAACCTTGCCACCTTAAATGCTGGAGTTTCATTGTCGTTGCACCCTTTGGTCGGCCAATTTCTACGTGATGTGAACTTGGCTATCACCCAACTTACTCCCGTTGGGTGGATAAATCTGATGGCCCTGATGGTAATGTTCGCCCTGGAGGGGTATCCCAACAGGTTGTCCGCCGAGGAGGTTGGCTATCTGATGACGATGACCGGCTGCACTGGGGAAGAGGCGGGCTGGTACTATCTGAAGGCGCGACCAGGCCAAAAACTTGTCAAGGATATTCCTGGGAAAGTGCGAGATTGGAAGCATGACTGGTTCTGGATCGGAGGCGACTGGCGTGCTTCTGCTCGCTCTTCTGGGGGTTCTGAACGAATCGAGACCCCGGCGGAGTTTAGGGAATTAAAGCGTGAGTCTTACCTCTTCTATATCTTTGAAGTGGTTGGACTAATTTTAATTCTCTTTTTCCTTTGTTTCAGGTCCCAAGAACTTGGGGTGGCGAACTGTGAAGAATAGCATAAGCGATCAATTCCTGTTCATTGCCTGTTTGATCGCACTTCGTCGCCGAGAGGATTGAAGTATTGGCCATCTCTTCTCCGAGGATACACTGCGAGTTGCTCATCTCACAACCTACCCCCATCATCTCGAGGCTCTAGCTCGTATCCCAGAGGGTAAGTATCTTCATATTGGGCGAGCAGATCTGGTCGGTCTTACACTTGGTATTAATTTGCTTTTCATGTCCTTTACAGATCAGCTTACCGCAGTTGTGCTTCACCCTTCCTTCCTAGAGCTCGATAACCGTGTCTGGGAGATGCCGACCAAAAAGGGACGTAAGAAGTCGGATCCCCTCTCGAAGATCATCGCCCTTGCGGCCAAGGGTGGAAAAGGAGACCCTCGACAAGCCGGAGGGTCGAGCTCGGCACAGCCTCCTGCCCCCGTGGCGAGTCCGCCCAAGACACTGGTTCCGAGGGCGAAGAGGCTTCTTCGTGGAGACGATACTCCCGTCTCCGATACCGAGAAGCCTGCCAAACGAGCAAAGACGGCTCAAGAGAAAGTGACGGTGGCTGTCCGACCATCCGAAGGCGACAGCGAGCAAACTCCTTCGGTGGAGCGTCCCGGCGAGCAAGCTCTGGTCGTCACCACTCGTGAAGGATCTGGTCCTTCATCTGACCCCACCTACCTTGGTTGGGATAAAGGTCGTCTTGACAGGTACAACCCTGCTCGCCCAGGACACTTAGTCACTTTTCCTCATCTTACTTTTATTAACTGACAAATTTCTTTTCAGCTACTCGCCCGAGCAGTACCCAGGGCGATCTAACTTGGTACATCGCTTTGCCTGCTCGAAGGTGCCGACCAACCTTTGGGAGATTCCGGACTCTTTTGTCCGCCGCGCCTCCGAGGTCGTTGCTCGAAGCTGGACCAAGGAGTTAAACGAAACTGTCAAGACACAGGCGCCTCGTGATAATGGCCGTCTGTGTCTTGTTGAGGCAGGCAATACTCTGGCGGCCGTGCAGCGTCTGGTCGACCAAGTTGAGGACCTTGAGAAGGACTCACGACAACATGCGGCCACCGTCAGCCGTATTGCCAAAGAGCGTGATGACGCTAAGGCTGAGGCGAAGAAGATTATCGCCGACCTTGAGAATAAAGCCAAAGCTCATCAGGTTAGCGAGCAGTGTGCCTTGGACCTGCACATCAAAGTCTCCGAGGAGCTGAAGGTCAAGATGGCCGAGGTCGAGCACATGCGGGCAGAACTTGCTCGCGCTCAGCAGCAGAAGGAGGTCGCCGAAAAATTCGCGACTGAAGCAACGGCGAAAATTGCAGACCTTGAAATCCAGCTCGCCAACTCCATTACCCAAGAGGAACTTATTCCTAAGATGGAGGTGAGCTCGATTCTTGGTTACGTAACTGGTTATGCGGAGAGTATCCGTATTGCCCATGAATTCAAAGCTGCCGCAGTTGTTGAAGAGATCGGCAAGGAGTTGTGCAACTTCATCGAATCGAACCCTCCAGCCCCGGGCACAACTCTCCAAATTGGCGACCTGCCTGATTATGGAGTCAAACTTGACTTCCTTGGTCCAGAAATAATTATCACAAGTCCTCCCGAGGACGAGGAAGAAGATGAGGGCGATGCTGCGGAGGGCGAGCAAATCCTTCCTGCCGACCAGAGTGAAAGAGCTCTAAAGGAGCGTGCTGATGCTGAGGGGTTAATTGCTGAGCTAACCGAGGTGGTCCCAGTTGATCCTGCTCTTGAAGGTTCTCCTCTTGAAGACCCCAAAGATGACAACATATCTCCTCCTGCCGGACAAGGATCTTAGCGGACGGGATTAGCTAGAAACTTGTACTTTTTTTTTTAGTTGTTCGTCTTTCTTGTAATTTTTGGGCGATCAAGCCATGTGTTCAATGAATATATTTTGCTTAATTGTTCGTCTTTTATCTTACATTAATTGTTCTTTGCATCTTTATCTGTGCTTCAACAATCTTAATGTAACTGGGCCTTGTTCCTTAAGAACTTTTTTTTTTGGCCTTAGGATTTAATGGGCTTTTGGCCTTAGGCTATGTTCATTTAAAAACGAACAACCTTCAATGGGCTTAGTTGTATAATCAACTTGCGCCTTGAGCTTACATTTTTGCTTGAACGAACAACTTAACATTGAAAAGATCTTAAAAAATTACAAGTGCTAAAAGCGACCAAAAACGTAATCCTGTACTAGCTAGGTTGGATCTGCTCGACAAAGATAATGTTAAGCCTCCAACCAATAAAAAACATTATTTACATCAGGAGTCAAAGTTGCTCGACTACTATACAATTTGTCAAGGCATCCTTTAGACTTCTTAAGAGGAAATAAAACCATACAAGATATTGACCTTCTAGCCCGCGACCAGACTTGACCTAATTCAACTTTGGTCGACCACTTATACTTGGTGAAAATTTCAAAAAATTAGGCAAGTTTTTGGACTCATCTTGTATCTCTGCCATTCTAGTTCGTCCAGTGGACTTAGTAGCTCGCCTATCTTAACTTCACTCTCTCATGAAGCAGAACTGGTCGCCTACTGAAAGTATTTCCTTAGATTAGCTGCATTCCAGGAATATTGGGCCGAGTTGCCATCTAAGTCCTCTATGTCATATGCTCCATTGGGTAACCTATCTGTTACCCTGTACGGGCCCTCCCAAGTCGGGCCAAATATGCCTGGAGGTGGGGCAAGCTTCTTTCTTAGAACGAGGTCACCAACTTCGAATTTTCTTATCTTGACTTGAGAATTGTAGTAACGCTCCGCTCTTTGCTTGTACGTGGCATTCTTCAGCTCAGCGTGTAATCTTCTTTCTTCGAGCAAATCTGCCTCTGTGGCTAAGGCAGAATGATTTGTTTGTTCATCAAAGCTGGTTGTCCTGACTGTGTCAGTCTTTAATTCAATTGGTATTACCGCCTCTGTTCCGAAAGCCATTGCAAAAGGTGTTTCTCCGGTGCTTGACCTGGGAGAAACCCTATATGCCCATAAAACTTCCGGGAGTTTTTCTGACCAGCTACTTTTGCTTTCTGCCAGACGTATTTTCAATGTATGCTTGATGATCTTATTTACAGCTTCAACTTGCCCGTTTGACTGGGGATGATAGGGAGTCGAATAGTGTTTCCTGATCCCCCATTTTGTACAGAAATCTCGTAATTCCTTTCCGTCAAACTGTGGGCCATTATCTGTCACGATTGTTCGTGGAATTCCAAAGTGACAGATGATGTTCTGCCATATGAAGTTGATCATGTTTTGCTGTGTAATTTTCACCATGGCCTTCGCTTCTGCCTACTTTGTATAATAGTCGACTGCTATGACAGCAAATCGAACATTTCCCACTCCTGCCGGGAAAGGACCAATAATGTCAATCCCCCATCTTGCAAATGGCCATGGGCTGTAAACCGATACAAGCTCCTGGGCTGGGGCATGGATGTTTGGAGCAAAAACCTGACACTGGTGGCAAGCCTTGGCTAATTGGATTGCATCTTTTCGTAAGGTTGGCCAATAGTAACCTTGCCTTACAGTTTTGTAGGCCAAAGCTTGCCCCCCAGTATGATTTCCACAAACTCCAGAATGTATATCCTCCAGGACTGTCCTTCCTTGCCCCCTAGACAAACACTTGAGTAGCGGGAGTGAGAAACCTCTTTTGTAAAGCTGTTCGTCTACCAGAGTATATCTGGTCGCCTGTTTTTTAATTTTTTCAGCTTCAAACGAGTTGTTTGGCAACTCCCCGTCTTTCAAGTATTTGGCTATAGGATATCTCCAGTCATCATCGTTGTTACGTTCGACTACTTGATTTACTTCGTAGTCCATTGTTGATGGTTGGACCTTCCTGGTAATGACAATGTCCGTCAGATCTGCTGGCCCTTCGCTTGTTGCTAATCTTGCTAGGGCGTCAGCTTGGGTGTTGCTCGTTCGTGGTATCTGCTGGATAAACACTTGGTCTAATTGAGATACCAAGTGCGCAACTATTCGTTGATACTCGATTATTTGCTCGTCTCTGGCTTCATATTCGCCTCGTACTTGGCTGACAATGAGCTGGGAGTCCCCGAAAATCTGGAGTTGTCTAACTCCAACTGCTAATGACAAGTGAAGACCTGCAATGAGGGCCTCGTACTCTGCCTCATTATTAGTGGCCATGAATTCAAATCTGACTGCTGAAGTGAATACTTGCCGGTCGGGACTGATAAGTACTATTCCTGCCCCCGAGGCCAGATTTGTTGACGAACCATCAACGTAAAGATGTTATGGGTAATCCAGCCCTCTCATTGGATTTTGAGGGAAGGTTAACTCAACTATAAAGTCGGCTAACGCTTGTCCCTTAATCGCGGTTCGAGGTGCATAAGTCACGCCAAACTGGCTTATCTCTATGGACCATTTCAAAAGACAGCCAGCGGTGTCGGGTCGGTGTAATATTTGTCTGAGTGGGAAAGTTGTCAGTACTTCGACTTGATGATCAAAAAAGTATGGTCTTAACTTCCTGACACTCATGACAAGAGCATATGCCAGCTTTTCAGTTGGTGAGTACTTTATCTCAGCATCATGCAGGGCCTGGCTGACATAGTAGATTGGCAGGTGAAACTTGCCATCTGCCCGAACTAACACCGAACTTATGGCTGTGTCAGATACTGCCAAGTATAAATATAGCTTCTCACCGGGAATTGGTTTTGACAGAATTTTTACATCTCCCAGATATTCTTTCAATTGATCAAAGGCTTTCTGGCAGTTTTCTGTCCAGGCAAAGTTGCCCTTTTTGATGGCCTCAAAGAATGGACGACACTTGTCACCTGATCGTGATATGAACCTGTTTAAAGCTGCTAGGCATCCGGTCAACCTTTGCACTTCTTTAACAGAGCGTGGTGGTTTCATATCAACGATCGCCTTCACTTTGGCTGGATTAGCTTCGATTCCGCGTTTGCTGACCAGATGGCCCAAGAATTTCCCAGAATGTACTCCAAAGCTACTTTTCTTTGGATTTAACTTCATATTGTATTTTTGGAGTATGTCGAATACTTGGGAAAGATGATGGAGGTGATCTTCCTTTTGTGTACTCTTGACGACTATGTCGTCGACGTATACTTCCACTGTTTCTCCTATATGTTCGTCGAACATCTTGTTAACCAGCCTCTGGTAGGTTGCGCCAGCATTGATTAGACCAAACGGCATCCTCTTCCAGCATAACAGATTCTTATTTGTATAAAAGGCCGTATTTTCTTGGTCGTCCGGGTGCATTGGAATCTGGTGGTATCCTGCAAAAGCATCCATGAATGTGAACATTTCGTGACCGGCAGTACTGTCCACCAATTGATCGATGTGTGGGAGCGGAAAGTTATCCTTCGGGCATGCTGCATTAAGATCTATAAAATCTATGCATAACCTCCAGGTTCCGTTCGGCTTCCGTACCAGGACAGGATTCGCAACCCATTGTGGGCATAACGCTTGTTTAATTAGATCGTTGTCCAGCAGCTTTTTGACTTCTTCGTTTAAAGCTTGATACTTGTCTGGTCCATATTTCCGCTGTTTCTGGTGGACAGGTTTTCGGACTGGGTTGATATTCAACCTGTGACAGGCATCCTTCGGGCTGATTCCTACCATATCGGCATGAGACCACGCAAAGACGTCCAGGTTAGCCTTCAGAAAGTCCGTCATGCGTGTTCTGTAAGGCTCAGGGAGTTCAGACCCGATGTAAAGTTCAAGACTGTCACGCTCAGGATTAATCTTGACGGCCTCCAACTCTTCAACGGAAGTTGCCCGTCGTTTTTGCCCTTTCCATCGAGGATCAACTATTGGTCCTTCCGAACTTAGCTCATCCTCAATGTCCATGGGTTCAGCACCCAATCGAGGGTCAAAATCGTCCGCGGGCTTCGGGTGAGACTCAGCCACCATGGTTGGACTCCCCTGGTTATCATTTGGGCACGAACAGTCGGCTACGGGGGGCAATATTGCTTTTGGCCGGTTTTGCTCATCGCCGTGCTGTGCCTGATCGCCCGTAGGGGAAGGTTGGTCGTCAATGTCCATCTTACTGTTTTGGGATCCAAGGATGTCCTCCAAGATTGAGGGTTCATTTTCGAGTTGACTAGTTGACGCTTCCATCATAGATACTTGTCCCTGTCTTGACTGAATTTGCAGAAGACATTCTCGAGCTTTTCTTCGGTCTCCTTTCACCGTGCCAACTCCACTTGCTGTTGGGAATTTTATGCAATTATGATAAGTTGAACATGCGACCCTGAATTCGTTTAAGAAAGGTCGACCCAGGAATCCATTGTACGATGATTTTTGATCGACGACCAGGAAATCCACCATTCTTGCGATATTCTTCTCAGGCTCTTTGACCGTCACAAGCTGCATAGCAAAAGTTACTATTCCCAACGGGATTATCACGGCATTTCCGAATCCCAGGATACGGTGATTTGTGTCTCTGATATAGCCTGCATAATCTCCCATTTGATCAAGTGTCTTTTTGAAAAGGACATTAGTGTAGGCTCCAGTATCCACCAGTAATCTATGCACCCTTGTTTCCATAAT
Organism: Ballota nigra; assembly: GCA_947034835.1. NCBI lineage: Eukaryota > Viridiplantae > Streptophyta > Magnoliopsida > Lamiales > Lamiaceae > Ballota > Ballota nigra. The sequence continues at coordinate 6,399,078 of OX344721.1, read as the reverse complement.
CTTGGCACATATTACAAGCGAGTCATTGTGTGGTGTCAGTACTCCTTCCAAATCTCTGTCGGTGAAAGTTAATTCCGGTGTTTGCATGGTAGGGGGAATGATCCCCATTTCTTGTACATGTCCGATTGCTCGTAGTTCTGCCTTTCTTTTCCGATTAGAAATTGGTGGTCGTCCATCGGAACAACCGCCTATGGGTCCTGCAGGTTCCATCATCTGTATATCTGGAACTGGTCCCCCGTCAGGCGCCTGAGCCGGTCGTCCAGCTCGATTCCGATGAGGTGCCTGGTCCTGGTCTTCTTCATCAGAATCTTCGTCTCTGGTTCTTTTACCGGGCTGTCTTTTCATGAACTCTGATAACTTTCCCTCTTCGTAAAAACGCCACAACTGCTTTAGCAAGTCACGACATTCGCTTGTAAAGTGCCCTACACTTTGGTGGTAGGCACAATATTTATTCTGGTTCAACTTGCTCGTTTCCTGATGTATCTTACGGGGAGGTGTTAGCAATTCTTTATCCCGGACACTATTATAAACTGTATCGATTGATACAGTAAGAATGTGGTTCAGTTTGTCTTTTAGCTCCGTACCCTCGGTAAATGCCTTCATATTTTTGGGAGCTCGATAACCAGTTCCAGGCTTCTTTGCACCCTCTTTTTGCTCTCCTTTGTCTCCCATATCCTTTTGCAGGGCTTCATGCATGGAGACAAAAACGCCTGCCCGGTCTCGAAACTCAGCGTACGTCTTTGGGCATCTTAGGTGTACATCTTTCCAGAGTTCAGTACCCTTCTTGAGCCCAGCCAAGACGGCTACAATCTTGGTGTCTTCACAGACAGATTCTCCCTCTAACAAGACCTTATCAAATCTTTCCAAATATGATCGGTCTGACTCGTCGTCAGTTTGTTTCAAGTTGGATAACCGATGCCTTTGGGATAGATAAGACCCGGCTGTAGAGAAATGGGATAAGAACTCTTTACCCAGCTGGGCAAACGAATGGATTGAAGCTGGTGGCAGGGCCGAAAACTACTTATGGACACGATCTCCGAGAGTTAAAGGAAAGTTTCGGCATTGCGTTGCGTCACTTGCCCCCATTGATACCATATAATTGGTATACTTCATCAAATGCACTCGGGGATCCGCCGTGCCCTCATACTGGATACTTGCTGGAAACTGGATTTTTTGTTGAATTGGAGCCTTCAGAATTACCACTGACAAGGGTGAGATAGGAAGAGTCGTGTTCCCATATTCTCTCTGTTGATCCAGCTGGCCCTGCATGCTCTCGATGGCCTTTCTCATGGAGGCGAGCTCCTCTAAGGATCCCCCCTGACTCTGTGGCTGTTCGGCGAGCAGAGGCGCACATCCATCTGTTCGCTCCAGTCCCACATTGGGAGTGGGAACCCCCTGGATTGGCCTCCGGGGATTGGGCTCTGCATTCGGGCCAAGGCGACCAAAAGCTGACCTAGTCAGCCGGTCAAGGACCGACTGGCGAGCAGGTATTGCGGCTGGGTGAGCTGCTCCAGCAGGGGGATGAACCTCTAGGACTCCCCGGCCACGTCGACCCAATCTTTCCAGAGCACTTTGGCGTGTACCCTGACTTGCCGCCATGGCCGGGTTCTGAGTCGAACCTCCCTGACTGGCGGCCTCAATGTTTAATTTTTCTTTGCCTTTGGCCTTACGAGCTTGGGCGCTGTCAGCCTCATTCAACTGATCCCCTCTAGCCTTATCATGTTCGCGAGTCTTTGTGGGGCTACCCCTTGCTCGCACATATGATGGGCCAGGTTGGGTTTGTTGTCTTTGTAAAGCTTGGAGCATGGCAATTGTACGCGCCAGTTCGTCGGGGTTGCGGGCAATGACGTCCAACTCTGGTGGAATTAACTGGCGAGCAACATTAGATTGATTCTCTTGGTTGTTTCTGCTCGCCCTTGCTCGCCCACCAGCTTGGGACATTCGGGAGTGTGAATCCCGGGTTATATGTTGAGAACGTTGTGTCTCCCTCGATTGAGGCATTTTCTCAAAGAATATCAAGTGTTGTTCTTGGTGTTCTTGAGTTTTTTCTTCAAAAACTCAAACTTGTTCTTCAATTCTGGGATAATCTCCTTGTATTCAATGAATCGGAGGTTCGAACCCTCCTTCTAGCGCCAAATTGTTGACGATCAGTTCTAATCTTGAAGATTAATGGCTGTTTTAGATGGTTAATTGATCATCAAACAATTACGTGTGATTGATCACTAACGTAATTAGTGAATACGGATTTTCGGGTTTAGGTGGATTAGAATCGCATGAAAGCTTACGTGTTTAAGTTCGATTATAAGTTAATCGAGCTGCTTTAGATTTGTAATCGAAGTTTGGACGTGTATAATAATTTGTGCTTGTTTATTTGCTGTAAAAATCTAAGTATTTATAGACTTTTGCCCAGCAGGAGGTGGCACGACCTTTGGCCGACCAAGTCTGCATGCTCGACACCTGTCCTTTGACTAATTCGACCTTATCTTAACTAAATTCTATCCTTATCTACTGGACTTGCTCGCAGTCTAGAGCTGTTCGTCACTTTGGACTTGTCCTTGAGGAGTCTTTAGTCTGATTCTGATGGTCTTTCATCTTGTTTAATTGTTATTTTGGCGCTGTGGTTGGATCTGATCGGCAGGATGCCGTTTGAGCTCGTCATGTGGCTTTTGATCTGATTTTGTTCGCCTATGTGTCTTGATCGCATGTAGGTTTTGCTCGCCGGATGTCTTGGGTGAATCATGTGTTAATTCCAGTTTAAATTCTGTGTGATTTGCGCTAATCCTGGTCGCCCAAAGGATGATCCTGCTCGCCTATCAACAAAAAGGTCACACACTAAGGCTCCACTTTGGTAGGGTATAAAATACTCTTATCACATGAGGTGAGATAAAAGTAAGGAGTACAAGGTTAGTTGGGATTTAGGTATATATTATGTTGCTTGATAGATTATATTATGAAACTTTAATCTTTGAGTGATACTTGTGTGCATTCAAGTGCATAACATGCACTTGAATTTTGAGTCCAAATTCAAATTAATTTTGATTTTTAAAGCCCAGTGTACTTAATAAGCTTTGACAAGTCAAAACTGATTTGAAATTAGACTCAAAATCAAGTTCATGCTATGCATTTGGTGCATACAAGAATTTGTGTGTCTTTACATTTCATAATAAATCCGTGGAGGGGGGGTGGAAGAGGGGAAGCCAAGAATATTTTCTCTTGATTTGAGCATGTAAGGGCCATTTTATACCGGATCAGAGGTACAAAAATGAATTAAGAGTCTTTTATGTCCTACCAAGTGGAGCCTAAGTGACATATATACTGATAGATACAAAATTATTGGTAACTTATCGTTCTAATACGCAAACAATGTTGTTTATAATATTTGGCGATGAATGCAAAACTCGTAAATGTTACATAATATGCATTAAGTGTTACCTATGTACAATAGGTAGCACTTTTAAGGGCATTGCAGTTGCTCGCGTAGCCTAAAGTCTAATTTATAGTCGGTTCGCACACAATCGATCCTCGATGCGAAGACCGTCTTCCATTTTACACTAAATTGGTTATAATTGTTGGTACCACCTAACAACATAATCTTTCCTTACTTTGTCGATAATAAGGATACCATCTCTTATTACTTCTCTAACCAGTGAACAACTCTAGGTACCACCATTAGGATTTAATTCATCAGCAGTATTAGAATCTAGAAAGACCCAATTCTAGCCAACAAATGCACATGTAGGTTCATTTAGACTAGGTTATGCATCTCCATGGCAATTATTCACTACCATTTGCCACTAACATCAGAACAATTAAACAATTACGAATTTAACGTTCCAATTGGCAATCATTATTTTCACGAATTGAATAACTGGTCACATTAGACAACTCGCCAAACAATGTGATCGAACACAGAAGATACATAAATAATAAAAAATGAAAGAGTATGTAAATCAGTTAGATCTCACCATTAATATCAAAACGAATCTTCAATTATCCGTGACTAGAAAGAAAAGAACATATAATATTTGTTGATGACCTTTTTGTAATCAATGACGATTAGTGGCTGTTTATGCTAATTAAGATCATCAAACAAGAATCATGATCATAGATAGTGTTCAAGAATGAAATTTGCAAGAGTTTTGCATGTATTTTTAATTATGGGGAAAATCTCCCTTTTTTCATACAAATGAAGGGGTATTTATAGATACACAAGGAGGCAATGTGTCATTATCCTAATGGTTTAACCATTGGATTTTTGCCATGTATTGAGACACTTGTACAACATCTAAACTATTGTTCATTAGATTTATGCCAAGTGTTAAGACACTTGGATCATATCTAGACTAGTGACTCTTGGAGTTCTCAATGTTGTACTTGGTCTTTGAGATAACTCAATTGCTTTCTCTGGTGGCCTCTTGCTCGCTTGTACATCCTTGTGGGGTATCACGGACCTGCTGGTTGCCCCTTGTCTTTTCTTTTTGTGTTAATTCATTTTCTTTGTCCTTTGCTATGTTGGTCGCCGAGATACGCCTGACTACGCTCCTGGTCGCCAGCTTCATTCTCCTTTGTACTCTCCTGGTCGCCTGTTTCTTGGTTTTAGTTTTAGTTCTTTAATTCTTCAATCACTGTTGCTCGCCTGGTCGCTCATCAACATTGCCCCCTGACTTGTTCTTTATTAGGAAAATATTTGACTAATGAGGAGCAAGGCACAACTTTTGATAGACTGCCTCTTGTATCCATTAGGCGGGCAACAGGTTTCAAATTTCATTAGGTGGGGAACTCTTAAGCGAACACCGGTCACCTGGGCGAACATGAGGGTATTAGGCGTACATGCGACGGTTGGATTCCCAAAGGTCTCGGGACTCGAAGCGTCGTGGGCGGCAGGTGACATCATTGCCGCCCACGTCTATGCTACTTTTGTAGGTGGGGGCCTATAGAATTTCTTGGAAATTCTATTTTGGCCCCCGTTTTCAACCCCTATAAATACTTCATTCTCTCCCTCATTTCATTCTTTCGAAATTCTTCATCTCATCCGCCATTAAAGTGCCCCTTCAAGCTTTTCGTCGTTCATTTCTGTCGAGTTCCCGATCGAATTCACGTGTGATCTCCAGGTAATCCTTGATTACTATTTCCCAAACTTCTCTTTCTTTAATTTTGCTTTCGATTTCATATTTGATTTCCATTTTATTGAAAAAAATTTGCGCCGCCGCCACCCGTTTTCCAGCGCCGCCGTCAGTCTCCCGGCGTAACTATATCTTTCTACCATTTCATTTTCCTTTCTTTTCTCTTTTAATCCCCACAATGTCCTCTTCGAGTGAGGGTGCTTCGATCGAGATTTTTGAACGAAACCCCGGGAAACGTCCCATGGAAGAAAACGCTTCCCCTGCTCCTCGCCGATCGATTCGACAGGCTTTGGCCTAAAATCCGAGGACGTTACTGCTCGACGAAGAGAAGGGTTCTGAGGTGTCCTCTGTTGTTCGCTCAGTTGAAGCCCACGCCTCTGAGAATTCTGGCAACGACGAGGTCCAGAATTCTGCTGGTCGCCATGATACTGGAGGAGCAATTTCCTCTGACTTGGGGGAAGATTCAGAGGAAGTGGCCGCTGAGATTGATGCGGAGGGCGACCAGCCTGAAGTGGAGCGACCACCACTGGCAGTGACTTGGGAATTCCTCGAAGAGATTGGCTTTCCCACCTCCAGAGTGGCTCCCGAATCTCAAATTCCTGAAGGCGTTGTTCGCCAAGATGAGTGGGAGGAGTATGTTGCTCGCTATTCTCGTGCTTTCCCTGTTCGCCCCCGTGCAATCATACCCGCTCAAAGGAATATCAACACTTACGCGGCGAGCAGGATTTCGAGCCTAGTTGTTGAGGACGACTTGGAGGGTTTCAGATCTTATTATAAGATCCCATACGATATTTTTCTCTATGCCCCCAAGGAAGGAGAAACTGCTGATCGCCCCCCTCCAGGCTGTACAGCGATCAACCTGGACATACTTAACACGGGGTTCCCATTGCCGCTCCATCCCCTCATTGGTCGCTTTTTGGAGGACATCAATCTAGCCATTACCTAAATTACTCCCATTGGGTGGAGTAACTTGCTTGCATTGATGACCCTTTTTGGCCTTGAAGGGTATAAGAACAAGCTTAGCACGGCGGAGATCTACTATGCCTTAGTTATTTCAGCCTGTAGCGAAGAAGGTGAAGGCTGGTACTATGTAAAGGCGAGGACCGGGGTGAAGCTCATCACTGGGGTTGCCAACAAAGTTAAGAGTTGGCATAACCAGTTCTTCTTAATTGGTGGAGACTGGCGAGCATCGGCGGATTTTTCTGGCGGCCAGGCGCGCATTAATACTCCCGAGTGTTTTGGGAAAATGAAACGTAGGCATCCTTGTTTTTCTTTTGGGACCGCGTTGAGGACTAATTTTAATTTTTGTCTCTTTGTTGTTTTGCAGGACCCAGAGCTGCGAGGTGGGGACAACCAGCATTGAGTGACGAGTTTTTCTTCACCTTGGCCTTGATCGTGTTGCGGGATCCTGCTACTTGCGATATAAACTATCTCTTGAAAGCTAGTCATCGGAAGATTGCTCAGCTCTTTACGAGTCCTCACCACTTGGAGGCTCAAGCAGAAGTCCCTGAAGGTAAGTTACTTAACCTCTTTGTTCGCTTGCTCGCCTGGTCGTCACGATTAATTCCATCTTGATTTTAAAAACAGATCGGCGAGTGACTGTTGCCATCCCAACTATCCCCCAGTCTTATCACCTGTTGGCCGCTCGAGTAAAACAGATGGCCGCTGAAGCGCCGACTAGAAAGAGACAGGACCCACCCCTCTCTCTCATGCGCCTCCGGGCTGGGGAAAAGCCAGGCGCTCCTGGTCGCCAACGCGCCCCTGCTGGCCAACCTAAAGGAGCCCCCAAAGGTGCTACCTCCTCTCGAGGTGGGGGGAAGGAAAAAGAAAAGGCTCCGAAGAAAACTTCCCGAGATTCTCGTGGCGAAAAGGAGGCTACTGAGTGAACATCGAAGCGCTCTAAAACCATGGTTGAGGCGAGCATCCGAGACCCGCATTCTCCGGCTTCAAAGCCTTCTTCCATTGAGGTCGTAAGCGAGCAGCAGGCCGTGTCTGCTATATTGGTGAAGAAGCGAGCATCTAATGATCGCACGTATCTGGGATATGACTCTGTAAAACTGAGGGAGTAAGTTTTCAAATTTTTCTCTGATGATCGCCTGTTAAGGTATTTTTCATTTTACTTATTATTTCACTTTCTTTCTAGGTATAAACCTGAAGAGTATCCTGGGCGATCAGAGGTGCTCCACAGTGTCAGCTGTGTTAAATCTCCCCCTCCTTACTTGGATATACCGGACTCCCATGTTCGCCGGGCAACCGAGATGGTTCCTCGTGCCTGGACTAGAACTGCCGAGGAGATCGTGCAGGACCAAACTGCTAGCGACAATGCTCGCTTGATCGCCTACAATGCCAGCCATCAAGCTGTGTCGGCCCAGAGACTCCTTGACCAAATTATCCTACTGGAGAGGACCAACCGTAGTCTTGGCCGCAAGATTGAAGGCTTTGAGGCGGAGAAGGCGGCCGCCCTAAGGAACAAGGAAGAGGAGCTTGCTCATGAAAAGGCTGAGCATGCCAAAGCTGTGGCGCACTTGGAGCAAATGTATGATGCTTCTGTGGCCAGCGAGCAATTTGCTTTAAACCAGTCTGAGAAGCTCTCTCTCTCCCTGGGGGTCGCTGATGACAGGATAAAGGTGCTGGAGGGTGAGAAGACTACTCTGGTCGCCCGTGTTGAAGAGCTGCAAGCTGAGGTTGCTCGCCTTACTGAAGAGAAAGCTGGAATGGTCGCCTATGACATCTATGCCCAAGATGTGGCCGACAACACCAATCTGGGGTATATCTGTGCCTATGCTGAGAGCATAAGGTTAGTGAAGTTCTCTCTGGATCACGGCTTGGATGTCTTGGCCGCCTCCAAGAAAGACTTTGTTGATTTTGCCAAAGAGAACCCTCTTGGTGCTGGGTTCACTCTTCCCTTGGCCGATCTTGGGGAGTTGGGTGTCCCCTTGGACATCTTTGGGGAAGGTGTTCACATTACGCCCCCCCCCCGGTTTTCTGGCGAGGAGCAGAGTGTGGAGGTGAGCAGAGAGGGAAATATTTTTGACGGCCTCCACTCTCTTCCCCTAACTCCTATTGATGGGGCGGGCACCTCGGATGCGGCGACCACGGCAGCGACAACCACCCTTGGTGCAACATCAACCGTCTTGGCGACCACGAACACCCCTCCAGCTCCTGAAGCTTGAAGTTTTTTATCCCTTTTTTGTTTGTGTAGATGTTAGGGCAACTTTGTATTTTTTGCTTCCTTCCTTGTACTATTTTGCCCTTAATGAATTATGAATTATGAATTTGAAGATAACTTAATTTATTTCATTATGCATCTTCTCTTCTCGTTTATTCGCCGCATACTTTGTTGCTCGCTTCAAATTTTTCGTATGACGTCATTATTTTCCTTTTTGAATAGATACTCTTGTGCTTTATGGTCGCCTAACTGGCTTACATGGGCTCATGGTCTTTTAAAAAGACTTGCCTCAAATAACTGGGCCTCTTGGTCCTTTCATGGACTTGGCCTTGAATTGAATGTTTCTCTCTTAGTCGCCCATGAATCGGGGCCTTGTTATCCTCGTGTGGATTTGGCCTTGGGTCTTGGTCGCTTTTAGCATTGTTGCTCGCCTCCTGCATGACTGTCTTGAGCGAACAACTTACTTTATCAAGCGAATAATTTTGACAAACTATTTTTTGCAATACAACATATATATTCATAATATACAAGATCCTGAATATTTTCCATAATATTTACAACTGTGTTTTCAGATGAATACGAAACGACATGGAATTTTGAATTAAAATTCTACATTTTCCTGGCAACTTCCTATCTATTTATAATACTTCTTCAGCAAAGCTGCATTCCAGGAGTATTGGGCCGGGTTGCCTTTCATGTCTTCTAGATCATAAGTGCCATTGTCCCATTTCTGAGTTATCTTGTATGGGCCCTCCCAAGTCGGTCCAAATACTCCTGGTGACGTCCCCAAAATCTTTTTGAGCACGAGGTCTCCAATTTTGAATTCTCTGACCTTTACCTGTGAATTGTAATACTTTGCGATCCTTCTCTTGTATACTGCGTTTTTTATTTCCGCCGAAATTCTTTTTTCATCAACCAAATCCATCTCTGCAGCTAAAGTCTCGTCGTTTGTTTGTTCATTGAATGTTGCTGTTCGTTCCGTTGGGACCTTCAATTCTATAGGTATTACTGCTTCAATTCCGAACGCTATGGTGAAAGGGGTCTCTCCCGTACTTGTCCTGTGGGATATTCGATATGCCCATAGCACCTCTGGTAGTTCTTCTGACCACTTTCCTTTTTTATCCACCAACCGGATCTTCAGTATATGTTTGATTATTTTGTTGACTGCTTCCACCTGGCCGTTGGACTGCGGATGATATGGGGTTGAAAAATGCTTTTTAATTCTCCATTTTTCGCAAAAATTTCTTATTTTCTTGCCCTTGAATTGTCGTCCGTTATCTGTCAGGATTGCCTGTGGGACTCCAAACCGACACACGATGCTTTTCCATATGAAACTTATCATCTTTTCTTGTGTGATTGTCACGAGTGCCTCCGCTTCAGCCCATTTTGTGTAATAATCCACGGCTACCACGGCGAACTTCACATTTCCTTTTCCAGTCGGGAAAGGCCCAATGATATCAATCCCCCATTTTGCGAATGGCCATGGGCTATTAACTGCTATCATTTCTGTTGGTGGCTTGTGGATGTTGGGTGCGAATATTTGACATCTGTGACAAGTTCTTGCAACTTTGATAGCATCTTGCAGTAATGTTGGCCAGTAATACCCTTGTCTGACTGTCTTGTAGGCCAATGCACGCCCCCCAGCGTGATTTCCGCAGACGCCTTGATGAATTTCCTGCAAAACTTCCTGGCCTTGCCTTCTTGTTAGGCATTTCAATAGCGGGAGTGAGAATCCTCTTTTGTATAACTGATCGTCCATGATTGTGAATCTTGCTGCTCGCCTGGCCATTTTGGCTGCTTCCTGAGGATCCCCCGAGACTTCACCATCATGAAGATATTTGATAATAGGTGTCCTCCAATCATCCTCTTCGCTTTCTTCGTTTACTTGATTTACTTTGTAGTCAAATATTGATGGACGACATATTTTTGTGATGGTGATTTCTGACAACTCTGCTGGACCCGTGCTGGTGGCCAGGCGAGCCAACGCATCCGCTTGAGCATTGTTTTCCCTGGGTACCTGTTCAATGTATATTTGTTCAAACATGGAAGCTAGATGGGCTACGATTTTCTGATATAGTGCCATGCCTTCATCTCTAGCTTCATACTCTCCTCGGACTTGGTTAACTATCAATTGCGAATCTCCGTATATTTGTAACCTCCTCACCCCGACTGCTAATGCTAGACGGAGTCCGGCTATCAGTGCTTCATATTCGGCCTCGTTATTTGTTGCCATAAAATCAAATCGCACTGCTGAGGTAAAAATTTGTCTGTCTGGGCTGATTAGCACTATTCCGGCTCCTGATGCCATGTTGGTGGATGATCCGTCGACGTACATATGCCACGGATGATTATGACCTCTCATCGGATCTTGAGGAAAGGTTAGTTCGACTATAAAGTCGGCCAACGCTCGCCCTTTGATCGCTGTTCGAGGTGCATATGATATTCCAAATTGGCTTATTTCGAGAGACCACTTGAGGAGGCGACCAGCAGTGTCTGGTCGCTGCAGGATTTGCCTTAACGGGAAAGTCGTCAGGACTTCTACTTGGTGGTCAAAAAAATATGGCCGTAATTTTCTGACGCTCATCACCAACGCGTATGCCAGTTTCTCCATCGGGGAATATTTGACTTCGGCTTCATGTAACGCCTGGCTTACATAGTATATGGGCAGGTGAAACTTTCCTTCTGCACGAACCAAAACCGAGCTGATGGCCACCTCTGAAGCTGCCAAGTAGAGGTATAGTTTTTCTCCCGGGACAGGTTTGGATAGGATTTTGGTATCGCCAAGATATCCTTTCAACTGTTCAAATGCCTGCTGACAATGATCTGTCCACTGGAATCCGCCTTTCTTTATAGCATCGAAGAAAGGTCGACACTTGTCACCGGACCTTGATATGAATCTATTAAGAGCTGCCAGACATCCTGTAAGCCGCTGCACTTCCTTGACGGATCTTGGTGGCTGCATGTCCAGAATAGCTTTCACCTTTGATGGGTTTGCTTCAATGCCTCGCTGGCTAACAAGATGTCTGAGGAACTTGCCTGAATGGACTCCGAAGCTGCTTTTTTTAGGATTTAGCTTCATGTTATATGCTCGGAGTATCTCGAACGTTTGTGTTAAGTGTTCCAGATGATCTTCCTTTCTCGGACTTTTCACGACTATGTCGTCCACGTATACTTCCATTGTTTTGCCAATGTGTTCATTGAACATTTTGTTGACGAGTCGCTGATACGTGGCACCTGCATTGATTAACCCGAACGACATTCTCTTCCAACATAGCAAATTTTTGTTGGTGTAAAAAACTGTACTCTCCTGGTCGTCCGGGTGCATGGGTATCTGATGGTAGCCCGCAAATGCATCCATGAATGTGAGGAGTTCATGTCCCGCGTGTTGTCCACCAGTTGGTCTATGTGTGGCAATGGGAAATTATCTTTTGGGCACGCAGCGTTCAAATCCGTGAAGTCGATACACAGTCTCCACGCACCATTTGATTTTTTCACCAATACGGGATTTGCCACCCATCTGGGACATATCGCCTCTTTGATAAGGTCGTTGCTTAATAGCTTCTTTACCTCCACATCCAATGCTTCGTATTTATCGGGTCCAAACTTCCTCCTCTTCTGCTTCACCGGTTTTCTAGTTGGGTTAATATTCAGCTTATGACTGGCATGCTCAGGGCTGATGCCTCCCATATCTGCATGTGACCATGCGAATACATCGAGATTGGACTTTAAGAATTCTTCCATCTTGGATCTGTAAGGCTCTGGGAGCTCAGATCCGATGAAGAGTTCTAAGTCTTCTCGGTTCGGGTCAACTCTGATTGCTTCCAACTCTTCAATCGGTGTTGCTCTTCTTTTTTGATCTTTCCATCGAGGGTCGATGATGGGTCCATCCAAGTTGAGTTCATCTTCAACTATCATTGGCTCCGCTCCTAACCGTGGTTCGATGTCTTCATCTTTGTTTGAACAAGATGCAATTTCTTGTTCCTTATGCTCGCCCCGGATTTCTTGTTCGTCGCCCTGTTGGTCGTCTATCTCCATCATCTCTGTATCGATGGATTCCATAACATCGTTGAGTACCGAAGGTTCATCTCCAGCGCTCCTGCTCGACTGTTCGTCCACCATTGACACCTGGTTGTCTTTAGGCTGCATCTGCAAGAGGCATTCACGGGCTCTGTTTTGATCGCCTTTAACTGTACCTAATCCCTTTGATGTCGGAAACTTAACACAATAGTAGTACGTTGAAACAGCCGCTTTGAATTCATTGATAAAAGGTCGACCGAGAAATCCGTTATAGGAAGACTGCTGATCTACTACTAAGAACTCTAGCATTCTAGTCATCCTCCTGTCAGGATTCTCGGTCGATACAAGCTCGACTGATAACGTAACTACTCCTAGGGGATCGGTTACAACATCACCGAATTTCACTATCTTATGATTACACTATTTCACATACTCCTCACAATCCCCTATCTGATCTAATGTACTTTTGAACAGAATGTTTGTGTACGACCCAGTGTCCACGAGCAGTCGGTGGACTCGGGTCCCCATGATGTTAGCACATATGATTAGCGAGTCATTGTGCGGAGTGAGTACACCGTCTAAATCTTTTTCTGAAAATACTAGGTCCCCCATCTTCTTGGTGGCCTGGTTGACTCCTACCTCTTTCACTTGGGCTACCGCCCTCAGCTCCACTTTCCTCTTCCTTTTTGACGTCAGAGGTCTTCCATCTGAACATCCCCCAATGTGTCCGCTTGACTCAAGCATGAAAATATCCCGCATCGACTCTGCTGGTATTGTTGAGACTCTCTTTCCCTTCTTGGTTGTTTTGGTTGGTTGGTCGTCACTGTCTTCGTCATCCGAACTAGGCAGATTGACCTCCCTAGGTCTCTTTCCGGGTTCCCTCTTCACGAATTCGGACAGTTTACCTTCCTCATAAAACCTCCACAATTGTTTCAACAGATCACGGTATTCACTAGTAAAATGCCCGATGTTCTGGTGGTAAGCGCAGTATTTGTTCGGATTCAACTTTCCGCGTTCTTGTCGGATTTTCCTTGGTTCCGACAACATGTCTCTGTCTTTGACGTTGTTGTACACAGCCTCTATTGATGTAGCAAGCACCTGATTTAACCTGTCTTTCACTTCCGCTCCCTCGTTGAAAGCTTTCATGTTTTTCGGAGCCTTGTAGTCACTTCCCATGGGTTTCTTTCCAGCTTTCCTGGGATCATTCTTATCACCCAACTCTTTCTGTAATGCTTCTTGCATGGATACGTGTATACCTGCCCGATGCCTAAACTCCGCATATGTCTTTGGGCAGGTCAAATGCATTTCTTTCCACAACTCCGTTCCTTTCTTCAATCCGGCCATCACAGCTACTATTTCGTGTTCTCGCTCACCATTTCGCCCTCCAGTAGGACTTTATCAAATCTTTCTAAAAATTGCTTATCTGACTCCTCATCTCCCTGTCTAATATCCGCCAATCGATGTCGATGGGTCAAGTATGTCCCGGCTGTTGAGAAATGAGACATAAATTCCTTGCTCATTTGGGCAAAAGAACTGATGGAGCCGGGAGTCAATGTTGCAAACCATCGGTGTTGACCATCTCCCAGGGTAAGTGGGAAATTTCGACATTGTGTGGCATCCGTTGCCCCCATTGAAATCATGAAGTCAGAATACTTTGTCACATGAATACGGGGGTCTGAAGTCCCTTCATATAGATTAATGGCCGGAAATTGTATTTTCTTCTGGATCGGTGCGTTGAGAATTGACGGAGATAGCGGTGAAGACGGGAGAATCGTTGACCCAACACCTCTCTGAGAATCCAGTTGTTTTTGTAATTCCTCAATTGTTTTCTTCATTTCTTGCAACTCGCTCGGAGGAGTCCTCCCGTTGGAAGGCTGTTCATCGTGGTTGAGTTCGGTGACTTCTTCACGATGCAGTCCCTCACCAACGGGACGTTTCTCCTGAGTTGTCTTCCTTGCAGCGTTGCTAGCCCCGTTTGGCCCTAACCGACCAAAAGCTGATCTCCAGATTCGATCATGTACCGGTGGGCGAGCAGCGGGATGTGAACGTTCCTCGCTCTTCCTGGATGATTTCCTCCTGTTTGCATTCCTTGTCCCTAGTCTCTCCAAAGCGCTCGTTCGGGACGTACTTCTGCTTGATTCATCTACCCGACTTGGTGAAGATTCTCCTCTTCTTCCCAGTCGCTCGCTTAAAGGAGCTTTCCCTTTATTCCTACGGACTTCTTCGCTGTCAACCTCGTCATTTCGTGCGTCTTTTCTTTCTTTACTTCGCTGCTCGCCCACCCTGTTGGTCACCGCCTGCGCTCCTGATGGCCCGACCGTTTGTCGCTTTTGCAATGCTTGTAAAATAGCAATCGTTTTTGCTAGATCTTCGGGATTTTGAGCAAGAGCTTCCACTTCCGGCGAAATTGTATCAATGGTAACTTGGACGTTTCTTTGCGAAGTTGCTTTTACTGTACGTGCATGTCCTTCAGTAGACGAAACTCTAGTTCTTGACCTACGACTTGGAGATGTGCTCAAATGTCGTTCTTCTTGTGATCGAACCATTTTGGTTACCGAAGTACAAGTAGTAAACAAATGAATGGGGTGATTTTGTCTCCAACAAACACCTTTCTTAAGAGTTACTAGTTTTGTTTGTATGAATATGGTGGTTTGAAAACCCTAGTTCATACACACATGCATTCAAACTCTCAAAGTGATGTATGTATGGATGATTTTGCTTCAAATAGTGTGTACACTTGATTTCCGATGGCTTCCTCTCGGATTCCGGCCGAATTTTGCAGATTCCGGTGAAGATCTTCAACCTTTCTTTGAACTTTTTATGAAACGAAGGTTCGAACCCTCCTTCTAGCGCCAATTGTTGATGACCTTTTTGTAATCAATGACGATTAGTGGCTGTTTATGCTAATTAAGATCATCAAACAAGAATCATGATCATAGATAGTGTTCAAGAATGAAATTTGCAAGAGTTTTGCATGTATTTTTAATTATGGGGAAAATCTCCCTTTTTTCATACAAATGAAGGGGTATTTATAGATACACAAGGAGGCTATGTGTCATTATCCTAATGGTTTAACCATTGGATTTTTGCCATGTATTGAGACACTTGTACAACATCTAAACTATTGTTCATTAGATTTATGCCAAGTGTTAAGACACTTGGATCATATCTAGACTAGTGACTCTTGGAGTTCTCAATGTTGTACTTGGTCTTTGAGATAACTCAATTGCTTTCTCTGGTGGCCTCTTGCTCGCTTGTACATCCTTGTGGGGTATCACGGACCTGCTGGTTGCCCCTTGTCTTTTCTTTTTGTGTTAATTCATTTTCTTTGTCCTTTGCTATGTTGGTCGCCGAGATACGCCTGACTACGCTCCTGGTCGCCAACAGCCTCATTCTCCTTTGTACTCTCCTGGTCGCCTGTTTCTTGCTTTTAGTTTTAGTTCTTTAATTCTTCAATCACTATTGCTCGCCTGGTCGCTCAACAACAATATTCTCTTCTATCTCAAAGTGTTGAGAGAGAAGAGAGAAGAAGAATAATAAAATTTAGAGAATAATATTTCACTGCAAAAATGAAAGTTGGCAATGTCTATCCATCCTACTCCCTTTTATTCTAATTCTAATCTAGATAAGCTTCTAACAATAGTAGTTACTAAGAAGTTAAGAAACCAACTTAGAAACTTATCTAAAATACCAAAGTCATCTACTAATCTAAATATGCAAATATAATATAAATTAAAAAGATACAAGACCCTTAAAATGTTAGGAAAAATTAAATTTGAGTCTTGGTGTAGAGATTTGAGCACCACTACTTATGAGAATTCCCGTTTGGCCTTATGAGAAAAACACTTCTGTCATTTTTAGAGCTCAACTACGGCCTAAGGCGTGCTCACGCCTTATGAGAAAAGTACTTTTGTTTCCTTCATCTTTGGATTCTTCAATTACACTTCTTCACAATTCACTCCAAATGGTCTCCCAACATCAATTAAATCCTTAGTTTACCTATGAAATATAAAACTTAATTAAAGCAAACACTTAAGGATTAATTGACATCTAAATCATGGAGAAATATGATAATAAGTATGTATTTTATGCAATCTATCAAAAATTGTATGACAAAATTTATGATTTAAGTGCGAAGTGGGATGAGAAATTATATTCCTAATTTTATGGGATGTGGGTGAAATATGATCTAATTTTTTGAGTGATCATTTAAATTAATACTATAAACTAAATTAAATAAAGATGATGATTGTATAATACTAAATATAACGCGAGATAAATTTGGCATTCTCACAAATTTAGACTATTTCTAATAACCAAGTAAATGAGTATATATTTATATAACATCTAAATAAAAAAATAAAATAAAAAAATAAACAACCTCCATCTACTTAAGTACTCCTATATGGCGAGATTAATACTCACATTAATTATAAAATAAGAAAGATATATAACTAAGGAAGAGTGCTTCATCACAAAATTTTATAAGAGTAGTGTGCGAAACATTATAACAATGATGTTGATCATATTTGATACATGAATACCTTATGGAATACCTTTTAGTTATTAATTAATTTTCATTCATGAATATTATACATGTATCCATCAAAAGTGATAAATTTGACCAGATCATTACATAAAAGTTATAAATGAAATTATAAAAAATATTTGTATGAAGTCAAAATATATTTTCTTTAAATTTCATTCCTAAATGATATTGTGTCTGATATGACATATGCATATAAGTTAATTGTGAATAAATTTATATTCATTTTGGTTCAATGATTGTTCTATATAATGTAAAATTATAGCTATGATATATAAAATTAATGAGTCATTATATTTTTAACATTAAAAAATAAATTTCATGATAGTAGATCGATATAAAAATAAATATTCGATGAATTAATGTTGCAAACCAATTAAAACTTCATAATGTGAGCTCAATATAAAAATAGATTCCAAATAAGATGGAAATCATATACAAAATTGACATAATTTACTAAAATTATAATACATGTTCGAAGAGTATCGTTACAAATCTTTAAAAAAACTCTAAAATTGCTATGAATCTCTAATAAGTTAATATCTCGCAAATAATTATTGGAACAAAGTCCATACAAAATAAATAAATACCTTCAAATCTTCATAACAAACTTTAAGGCGTTCAAGTCTTCAAACATTCTTCAAAATCTCTGATAAATTTCTTGAAGATTACAATAAATATCTTCAAATCTCTGATTAATTATCTTGAAGATTACCACAAATATCTTCAAATCTAGCAAACAGCAATCATAACCTGACTAAAACATTAGATTTACACATTACAGAAAAAGAAAAATTACATCTACGTATATTTTCTATACAAATAACCAAAATATATAATACTCTATAAGAACATTATAGAGATGATGCTAACTATCCTAAAGATTACAATAAACATATATGGATCTGCAAAGTATGGTTACCACATTCACAATCTAGCAGTATATATAGGCCACAAATCGTAACGACTCCTAATTAGTAACAAATCATAAGCAAATTTATTGCTCCTAAAATATAACTACATAGAACAACAACGAACGTTGATGATTAAAAGATGAAATGATGATCAACGGTCTTAAAAAGTTCCCTCCAAAACTAAATAAGGAAAAGTTGCTTGTAATATATATTTATAGATTATAGATTATAGATTTTATAGATGTTACATAAAGTCAAATATGTTGTAGTGGTGACTCCTCCGTGTTAACTTGGGAACACAATTTTCTATTGAGATTTCTCGATGAATAATCTGTTGTTGAGAAGTCAAACGTTCAAACCTTCAAGACGAAATTTCCATTAAGGAATAACAGAAAATCCTGAGAATGATACCTACTACCCTCCGTCCCAAAATTACTTTCATAGTACGTAGAAGAGGACACATTTTTTTAAGAAGTAATCCTGAAGGGCATTGATGCTCTGCTTTTACTTGCTGACAAACCAGACACTTTTCCACAAACTCTGCAATGTCCTTTTTCATCCCATTCCACCAAAACATCTTTCGTAGGTCATGATACATCTTTGTGCTACCAGGGTGAGCAACATAGGGTGTACTATGAGCTTCATTAAGTATCATCTTCTTAAGCCCAACATCACTAGGTACACAAATTCTTCCTTCATAATACAATGCTCCATCGTCAGCCACTACAAAACTTTTCTCTTCCCCTTTGAGCACTTGATCCTTTGTCTTACACTAAAATGCATCCTTGAACTACTCTCTCTTGATCATGCTCCTTAGATCTGGCTGCACCACAAAAGTTGCTAAAACTGTCTTAACACTCTTTGGTAACGACACAACTTCAATCCTCATCTTTGCAAACTCCTTTACTAGTTGCTCTTGCTCGGTCAATGCCCTTAACTCGCCTCTTGTTTTCCGACTTAGCGCATCGGCGACTACATTAGCCTTACCCGAATGGTAGTGAATGGTACAATCATAGTCCTTCACAAGCTCAAGCCATCTTCTCTGCCTTATGTTAAACTCTTTCTGTGTGAAAAGGTACTTCAAACTCTTGTGGTCTGAGTAAATCTCACACTTCCCTCCGTACAAGTAATGTCTCCATATCTGTAGCGCGTGGACAACAGCCGCTAACTCCAAATCGTGAGTTGGTACATTCAACTCATGAGTCTTCAATTGCCTCGAGGCATAGGCAACTACTTTTCCCTCTTGCATCAGAACACACCCAAGTCCTTGTTTTGATGCATCACTATAGATCACGAACCCCTTAGTTGGATCCGGTATTGTTAACACCGGGGCAGAAGTAAGTCTCCTCTTGAGTTCCTGAAAACTCTCCTCACACTTTTGAATCCATTCATACTTATCTTATTTCCTTGTAAGACGTGTCATTGGTGCAGCTAATCTCGAAAATCCTTCAATAAACCTTCGATAATAGCCCGCTAATCCCAAAAAACTACGAATCTCATGAGCATTCGTAGGCCTACTCCAATCATTAACAGTTTCCACCTTTGCAGGATCAACTTCAATTCCTTTAGATGTAATCACATGTCCGAGGAAGGTAACTTGATCCAACCAAAACTCACACTTCTTAAACTTTGCATACAACTTCTCCTTGCGAAGTGTTTGTAGCACAATCCTCAAATGATCTGCGTGTTGTGCTTTATCCTTTGAGTAGACCAAAATATCGTCTATGAATATTATGACGAACCGATCTAAGTATGGATGGAATACCCGATTCATCAAGTCCATAAAAACTGCGGGAGCATTACTTAACCCAAAAGGCATTACCACAAACTCGTAATGACCATAGCGGGTTCTAAACGCCGTCTTCATGATGTCACTCTCCTTGACCTTCAGCTGATGATACCCCGATCGAAGATCAATCTTGGAAAATATCCCAGCTCCTCTCAGCTGATCGAACAAGTTCTCAATTCTAGGCAGTGGGTACTTATTCTTAATAGTGAGCCAATTCAGCTCTCTGTAATCGATGCACATCTTTAACGTTCCATCTTTCTTCTTGACAAAGAGAACTGATGCTCCCCATGGTGAGACACTAGGTCGTACGAAACCTAAGTTCAGCAATCCTTGAATTTGAACCTTTAATTCTTGTAACTCCTTTGGTGCCATTCTATAAGGAGCCTTCGACACTGGTGCTGCTCCAGGTACTAAATCAATGGTGAATTCTACCTGTCTATCAGGGGGTACTCAAGGTGGATCTTCTGGGAAGACGTCTAAGAATTCTTGTACAATTGGTACCTCGGCAGCACTCACCTCTGGTTTCTCGCTTGCCATGATGTTGACTAGAAATCCTTGACACTCGTTTTTCCTTAACATCCTTGTGGCCTTAATCGCACTTAGCACTTGTGGCACAGTCCTAGACTTTATCCCATAAAAGACCATTTCCTTTTTACTAGGTAGGTGTAGTGTTACCTCTCTTTCCCGACACTTAATATCAGTTTGATACTTAGTAAGCCAATCCATACCAAGAATAACATCAAAATCCTCCATATCTAGCACTTACAAATCAGCTTCTAACCCATGTTCATTCACATCAATTTTTACATTCCTAACCATTGAGTAAGCATTTATCATTTTATCAGAAGGTATACTAATCACAAGTGGTTCTTCGACCCTTATGCCCATATTTCCAGTTAAAGCATGAAATTTTGCAGACATAAACGAGTGTGTAGCTCCAGTATCAAAAAGCACAAAAGCAGGCATATTTGAAATTGTAAGCATACCTGCCATAGTGCCCTGCTGTTGATCAGCTTCCTCCCGAGTCAAAGAAAACATCCATGCATTGCCACCTGCTCCCGAACTGGCTCTTCTCCCATCACCTCTATTCACAATCAAAGGACAATTAGAGAGAACATGTCCCTGATCTTTACATTTAAAGCAACGATTCTGGCCCAAAAGACACTCCCCAAAATATTTCTTCCCACATTTAGTACAAGATGGCCTCTCAATGTACCCTCTCGGCGTTGCATTCCAGGTAATTCGTCCTTGCTTGTTAGGGGTTGGATTTCTGCTCGAACCAGCACCATTCCATTTCCTCTTTCCAGAAAATTTAGCCACTTTTGGTTTTGGGGCGTCCATTGCTATGCTTGAGGCCACATCTTCTGCCCGTTCATACATCTCGGCTAAAATGGTAATTCCCTGCCCTGAGAGTACATTTCTAATCTCAGCACGCATTCCATTTCTGAATCTCCTTGCCTTTTTTAGCTCTGTGTCGACAAAGTGATTAGCAAAACGACTCAAGTCGCTGAATTTTCGTTCATATTCTTCAACCGACATGTTTCCCTATTTTAGGTTAAAG
Organism: Ballota nigra; assembly: GCA_947034835.1. Lineage (NCBI taxonomy): Eukaryota > Viridiplantae > Streptophyta > Magnoliopsida > Lamiales > Lamiaceae > Ballota > Ballota nigra. The sequence goes on along the minus strand of OX344721.1, from coordinate 6,377,959 downwards.
AACTCTGTCTCCTTTTGCTCTTGGAAGGATGGCGGATAATATTTTTATGTGACAATCTCTCTGAATCTTGCCCAAGTGAGGGCAAGGTCGGTCAAAAGGACCCATAATTTTTAACCGTCCGATCAGCGACCGCCTTGTGACGGTCGCAGATTGGTAAGTTTTACCCGTTCTTGAAAACGAGTAAGGCTCATTAATGGTCAGTAAATTAGCGACCGCCTACGACGGTCACTAATCGTAAAATTGGTCAAAAGGACCAATAAAATCACTGATTAGTGACCGCCCTGTGGTCGCTAATTTTGTTACCCAAATCCACAATATGTACGTCATTTTCTCACACACTGTGTATTTTCCTCCAACGTCGGCGTCACCTCTGCCGAGGAATTCATTCCGATCAAAACACTCATTGCATCCCCATCTACGCAATAACCGTAAATTTTTTAAAATTTTAGTCGTTTAAATTATTTTTAAATTATGTTTTATGAATTATAATGTTAAGGCAATTGTATATGTTTGTAGGATAGTTATATATACGTTTGTTATGAAATTATATAATATTATTGAGGAAATTATATATTTATGTGTTTGTTGGAATTGATACACATATTTTATATATGAAATTATATATATTGTTAGGAATATACATGTTTACATGTTGATTGATATGTTAGCTGATATATATGTTAGTTGATTGATATATATATATATATATATATATATATATATATATATATATATATATATTTATTGATTGGTATACGTAGGTATGAATTTAGTTAATTGATATACATAAGTATGAATTTAGTTGAATGTGTATAAAAGTAACATGATATGTTGATCTGTTGAATTTATAATTATAAAAGATGAGCTCTCAAGATCACAGTGATCAGAGTAGGGGTTGGGGTCGGGGGAGGGAGAGGGGTAAGAGGAGGCCAGGATCGTTGGGACCAGAGTTCCCGGAGGTTAGACGAGCCCCGTAGATGACACCATTCTCTTCACAGCAGTCTAGTGCCGCCGACTCTTCTTCAGCATCCGGATCTTCGGCTTCATGGCAATATCCTCTGGTGGATAGCCGTCTTACTATTGTCCCGTCTGATAACATGTTTCTAATGAATTATATATTTTTAATTATATTAATATTAATTATTAATATTAACTTAAATTTTTATTTTGTTGTCACATATGCTTCCAGGCTATGAGACTGACTCTCGCGTTTCAGAGACCATTAAGAAGATCTCGTTCGAGATTGGTGCCTCCTAGAGGACCCTGGTGTCCGAACGAAAGAGGATGGACTACTTCGAGAAGTTCAAGGTATACAATATTTATTTATTTATTATAATTATAATTTTAATATTTTATTTTGAATTTATTTGTTAATATTTGATTTTTAATTTAATTGCAGAAGTTGTGCGTCTGAGACCCTGCCCACGATAGTATTATGTATGGCTTATTCTGCGCAAAAGCGCAGGAGCGGTATAAAAATATTATCTACGGGCTGAAGAAGTAGTGGGAGGTGGGGAAGCAGCTAAGATGGGCCGAGGGCAAGACGGGCATGTTCCGTCTGGGACGCTCTGGTGGATCACTGGAATAGTGATGCATTCAGAGCCAAGCCCACGAAAGTCAAGGAGAACTAGTTGAAGGACCCCACCGGGCACAGCGTTGCTAGACATCGGGCTGGATCCCGGTCCATCTATGAGCACTCCCTCGCCTTTGTAAGGATTATATTTTTTATTTACATTTGAATATAAATAAAATTTTAAATGCTTAATATTTAATTATCTATTGAATTTGGTTCGTAATAGGAGAAGGAGCATGGACAACGGCCCACTCTTTATGAGCAGATGAAGATCTCCCACCCAGTGAACCCAATGACTGGGACGTCTACCTACGCTCGCACCACCGAGATCCACATAAGTATTTTTTAAATTTTAATAATAATTTAATTATAATTATATTTTATTTATATAATTTCAGAACAAGTTCAAGGATCGTCTCGCCGAGGCCTCACAGCAGGTGACTCCTACAGATGACAGCGGAGAGAACCTCACCCCTCTCCCGATTGATGAGTACCGAATTTATTTAGATGTGGTCGGAGTCAAGAAGGGGAAGATCGTTGGGCAGGGCGGTTACAGTAAGACCGTCCTGCAATTCCACCGCCCAACCAGTGGATCGTCCTCCTCGATCGACTTTGCTCCCTCTCAGGTGGAGAGTGAGCTGAGAGACGTCTGGAAGAAGATAGAGGTCCTGACGAGCTACAACGGGACTCTTCTTCACTGGTGCTCCTCGATCTCTCACTCGATGGGAGTCACGCCTCCACCTCCACCTCCACCTCCACCAGAGCTTGGTATCGGGGGGAATGGTGTGGGGGGAGCGGGCACGGAGGGAGTGGAGCCGGTGGGGCAGGTGGTGAGGGTGGGGCCTGACTAGAGGATGACGATGACGAGGAGTTAGAGGTGGGGGGCTTCTTCAGATCTGATGATGAGTAGGTGATCATCAGATTTGAGAGAGAGAGAGAGAGAGAGAGTAACAAACAATTTATTTAATTTGTATTTTTTTGAATATTTTATATTTTTTGTTGAATATTTCACATTTTTTAATTGGTGTTAATATTTCAATTATGCTTTTATAAATAATTTGTATGAATCATTCTAAATTTGCATATATTTTATGAATATTGATATGTGAAAATATCTATATAAATGAACTAGAAACAAAAAAAAAAAAATTTAATTTGATTAATTAAAAAAAGGGGGACTCAATTTGGAGTTATATACAATTAAATGCATAAAAAAACGAATAAATTAATAATTTATTGTAGTCTAAAATATTAAATTTATAAAATAAAAAAATTAGTGAATATACATATATAGAAATAAATTAGAAACAAAAATTAATTAATTAGATGAATTTAAAGAAAAAAAGACTCAATTTGAAGTTATATACAATTAAATGCATAGAAAACGAATAAATTATTAACTTATATTAGTCTAATATATTAAATTTATATAAAAAAATAGAATATATATATATATATATATATATATATATATATATATATATATATATGTGTGTGTGTGTGTGTGTGTATAAATGAATTAGAAACAAAAATGAATTAATTTGATGATTTTTTTTTTAAAAGTGACTTAATTTGAAGTTATATACAATTAAATGCATAAAAATGAACAATAATATCAAGTGTCTGAGTGGTCCATGCCTCCTTTGGGTAACCCGGAAGTTGGCAGTTCAATTCCTCTAGGGCGCATAAATGTCCAATTATTTATACAATTCGTAAATTTTAAATTAAACAATTATTTTTATTAAAAATAAGAATAGCGACCGCTAGCTCTAATGGTAGCAAAACCCACGACCCAACCGGGTTATACCCGGCCGGATCAGCGACTGACCGGAGGCAGTCCCTAATTTTTGGCGACCGCCTAGGCTGTCACTGATCGGCGATCGAGCTAAAATGATGGACGCTAATATTAGCTACCCACGTTTTAGATTGTTGATAGACGAACAATTATTAAAGCCTTATCAAGGATTATGAAGAGCCAACCTCAAATTAAAGGTAATCAATAAAGAAAATCAAGCCGGGGTGCATAAACTAATCCAAGGAGTGTATAAAGTGACGAACAACTATACTGACGAACAAGATATTGGCGAACAGGTTTAAAGACCAAAGACCAAATATGGACCCACCACCAAGTCAATAATGACGAACAACATTGGTAAAAGTGTTACAGTTATCAGCCTAAGAGGTGTATGCTGACGAACAAAGGACCAAGATCCCAAAGCCAATCTGTGCAAGACACAAAGGCGAACAACTTCTGAGCCATACACCCAAACGGCGAACAACTTCTATGAAAGAACTATCCTGGATCGATGTAAACCGACATGGACGAACAACAATGAAGTTCCAGATAAGACCAAAGAAGACTTTGTAACTAAGATTTAGCTTAGATAAGGTCAAACTAGAGTCAAAGGACACATGTCAAGCATGCAGGCTAGGGAGACCAAGAGTCAGGAACACCTCATGCTTGCTAGTCACTATAAATAGTTGTTCTCCAGCTTAAAAATACAAGTTCAAATTCATAAACACTCCCAAAACACACACTAATACACCTAAACGTGCACACATACGAAATTATTACAATTTCGATTTTCACATTTACAAGTTCATAACCCGACCTTCGATTTACCATTTACGGTGGTAACCAATCACACGTAATTGATTGATGATCATTAAACCGAACTTAAACAGTCACTAATCCATTCGACAAAAAATGATCACCAACAATTTTTGGCGTTAGAAGAAGGGTTCGAACCTCCGATTTAGTGTGATTACTCAAGAACTTCAAGTTGAAAACTTGAAGATTTAAAGAAAACCTCAAGAAATACTTGAAGATTCAAGCAAAGGTGTTCTTGGTGTTCTTCAATATAAAAATTAAAGAACATTCTAATTAAAATGCCTCAATCCAAGGAAACCCAAGCATCACGTTTGTCAAGGAGAACATCTCCCACCTGAGCCTCGTCGGCCGACCACCAGGATCGTGATCCTAGACATGTGAATAGATCACAACACACGGCCATAACTCATAATCTCCCACCTGAAATGGAAGCCCTGGCGAACAACCCTAATGAACTGGCCAAAACCATTGCTGCTCTCCAGGCTCTACAGAGACAGCAAGATCAGAATAGGCCTTCACTAGTGAGGCCTAAGGACAGACCAGTGGAAGTTGTTAGGGCTAGGTCAACTAGGGGCGAACAACATGAGGCGAACAGTGCCCAGGTCAGGCGGGATAAAGGCAAAGCAAAGATGGTCGAACCAAGAGAGGGCCAGGCTGAATCTGCTCGCGGCCGAACAACAATGTCAAGCCACGGAACAACCCGCTCCAGTGCCCAGGACAGGCTTGGCCAACCCCATCAGCAAGAGAAAGTTGCTCGCCAGGAAGCTGAGCGCGGGCGAGCAACATTTGAGCAACCGCGCCCATCAGTTCATGAGAGACTCTCTCAATCTGCCTTCAGCCGTTTAGGGCCAAATGCAGTGAGCAACCCTAAAAAGCAGCTCCAGGATTTGCCCGCTCCGAGCGAGGGACTGCGACGAGCAGAAAGGTTTGTACCTTTGCTCGCCGAACAACCTCCAAGTCAGGGGGCATCTTTGGATGAGCTGTCAAGTCTGAGAAGGGCAGTGGAGAATATGCAGGGACAGTTGGACCAACAAAGAGGAGTGGGGACGACCAGCTTGCCATCCTCACCACTATCACCTGCCATTCTGAAAGCCCCAATTCAGAAGAAGGTCCAGTTCCCGGCGGGCATACAGTATGACGGTGTTGCTGATCCCAAAGTTCATCTTACAAAATATTCAGATTATATGGTCTCGGTGGGAGCCAGTGACGCCACTCAATGCCTAAATTTCCCCTTAACTTTGGGGGATCGAGTGCACAAGTGGTTTTCGGCGATGTCGCCAGCATCTATCTACTCTTTCACTCAACTGAGTCGAGAATTCCTTTCCCATTTCTCGACGGCGGGATCATACTTGTCACAGAAATATCGGTTGTCGGACCTAAAACAAAATGATGACGAGTCAGATCGGGCATTCATGGAAAGGTTCGACAAGGTGTTGTTAGAAGGTGAACCCGTCAGTGAAGACACGAAAATCGTTGCCGTTATGGCTGGGTTGAAAAAAGGATCCAAGCTATGGAAAGAGGTACGTCTGAAGTGCCCAAGAAGTTATGCCGAATTCAGGAATCAAGCCGGCATATTCGTTTCCATGCATGAGGCTTTACAATCAAACTTGGGGGAGAACAAAACTGATCCCAAGGAGAACAACAAGAAACCTGGTGCAACAAGCTATCGAGTCCCTAAAAACATGAAGGCATTCACTGAAGGGACAGACTCAAAGAAAAGTTAAATCAAGTGCTAACAGTGTCAGTCAATACTGTTTATGAAAATGTGAAGGATAAGGAGTTGCTCTCCCCTCCCCGGAAAATTCGCCAAGACACTGGCAAACTCAACCCTAACAAATATTGTGCCTACCATCAAAGCGTGGGGCACTTTACAAGTGAATGTAGAGATTTGCTCAGACAGCTATGGCGTTTCTACGAGGACGGAAAGCTCTCCGACTTTGTCAAAAGATAACCCGGGAAAAGAGTCCGGGAGAACAACTCTGAGGACGAAGATGATCAATCCCAGAAGAACAATAAACCAGCGCGACCAGTTCCAGCCATTCCTACTCGTCCATTAGAGGACTTATATATGATGGAACCCGCAGGCCCCGCAGGAGGATGTTCTGATGGACGACCACCGATCTCCAACCGGAAAAGAAAGGCTGAATTACGAGCGATTGATCAAGTCCAGGAAATGGGGGTCAAACCATCTATCATGCAGACAGCAGAACTGATCTTCACCGAAAATGACTTGGAAGGAATATTAACCCCGCACAACGATTCACTCGTAATCTGCGCAAAGATTATGGGAACACGAGTCCACAGATTGTTGGTGGACACCGGAGCCTACACCAACATCCTATTCAAAAAGGCGCTCGATCATCTTGGAGATTATTCGGGCTATATCCGGGATACGACTCACAGAATAATAGGCTTCGGAAATACTGTAACGGACCCATTGGGAATAGTTACTTTAGCAGTACAACTTGTAACGACCAACGAACCCGAGAAAAATATTACAAGAATGGTTGACTTCTTTGTTGTAGACCAGGATTTAACTTACAACGGGTTTCTTGGTCGACCCTTCTTAAATGAATTCAAAGCTGCATGTTCCACTTATCATTATTGTTTAAAATTCCCAACAACAAGTGGAGCAGGAACTATCAAAGGAGATCAAATAAAGGCCAGGGAATGTCTCTTACAATTGCAGGCCAAACACGTATCAGTATCCATGATGGAAACCACAACTAGCAATCCAGCTAATGAACCATCAATATTGGAGAACATGATGGACATAGAAGAAGACCACATGGATACTGACGAACAACATTTTGACGAGCAGGTGTTGAACGAACAACTCCTCACCACCCATGAGGAACATCATCCAGACGAACAACAAAGGGGTGGTGACGAGCAACATTCATATAATGGCTTGGAGGGCCAGGTGTTGACTAACAACAACGAATCAGGGCCAACAGATGATCTAGATCCCCGCCTGGGGGCAGAGCCGATGAACATCGAAAATGATTTCAACTCTGAGGGACCAATACTTGATCCTCGGTGGAAAGGACAAAAACGACGAGCAACTCCAGTTGAAGAACTGGAGGCGTTCAAAGTTAATCCTGAAAACCCGGATCTCGAATTATACATAGGATATGAGCTCCCTGAGCCTTACAGATCCCGAATGAAAGAGTTCCTCAGCAAAAATCTAGATGTTTTTGCTTGGTCTCATACTGACATGGTGGGAATTGATCCAAAACATGCTTGTCACAAACTCAACATCAATCAAGCAAAAAGGCCAATCCATCAAAAACGAAGAAAGTATGGCCCAGATAAATATCAAGCTTTGAACGAAGAAGTAAAGAAGTTGTTAGACAACGACCTAATCCGACAAGCACTCTGTCCACAATGGGTAGCAAACCCAGTCCTTGTGAGGAAACTAAACGGGACCTGGAGGCTATGCATAGACTTTACAGATCTGAATGCAGCATGCCCGAAGGACAACTTTCCACTTCCTCACATTGACCAGTTGGTGGACAGCACTGCAGGTCATGAAATGCTAACATTCATGGATGCCTTTGCCGGGTACCATCAAATTCCAATGCATCAAGACGATCAAGAGAACACAACATTTTATACAAACAAAAACCCGTTGTGTTGGAAAAGAATGCCCTTCGGCCTCATCAACGCCGGAGCAACATACCAGAGGTTGGTGAACAAGATGTTCGACGAACAAATCGGAGATACGGTAGAAGTCTATGTGGACGATATCGTAGTCAAAAGCCCCCGAAGGGAAGACCATCTTCAACATTTGATCCAGGTGTTCGAAATCCTTCGACACTACAACATGAAGTTGAATCTAAAGAAGAGCAGTTTCGGAATTCATTCAGGAAAATTCCTGGGCCATCTTGTTAGTCAACGAGGGATTGAAGCCAATCCAACAAAAGTTAAAGCAATCGTAGATATGCAACCTCCACGTTCAATAAAAGAAGTGCAAAGGCTCACGGGATGCCTAGCAGCATTGAATCGGTTCATATCCAGATCGGGAGACAAATGCCGTCCATTCTTTGAGGCTATCAAGAAAGGACAGTTCACATGGACTAACAACTGTCAAAAGGCGTTCGACCAACTCAAAGATTACCTGGGAGATGTAAAAATCCTATCAAAACCCATCCCAGGAGAGAAGCTATATTTATACTTAGCAGCGTCAGAAGTGGCTATCAGCTCTGTTCTGGTGCGAGAAGATGGCAAATTTCATCAACCTATCTACTACGTCAGTCAAGCTTTACACGATGCGGAGATCAAATACTCTCCAACCGAGAAACTGGCGTACGCACTTGTTATGAGTGTGAGAAAGTTACGACCATACTTTTTTTTATCATCAAGTTGAAGTACTAACAACTTTCCCACTCAGACAAACTCTCCATCGCCCCGACACAGCTGGTCGCCTATTAAAGTGGTCACTAGAGATTAGCCAATTCGGGGTAACCTATGCTCCTCGAACTGCGATCAAAGGGCAAGCGTTAGCCGACTTTATTGTCGAACTAACCTTCCCACCAGATCCGACGAGAGGACTTGATCATCCCTGATATCTTTACGTTGACGGGTCTTCGACCAACATAGCCTCGGGGGCGAGAGTGGTTCTAATCAGTCCCGACAGACAAGTATTCACCTTGGCAATCAAGTTTGGTTTCATGGCAACCAACAACGAAGCTGAGTACGAAGCTCTTATCGCTGGTCTCCACCTATCTCTTGCAGTAGGTGTTAGACGGCTGTAAATATTTGGCGACTCACAATTGATTGTGAACCAAGTCCGAGGTGAATACGAAGCAAAAGACGATCACATGATCGAGTATCAGCGAATTGTTGCTTACCTGATGTCCTTGTTAGAACAAGTCTTCATTGAACAAATTCCAAGAACAAGCAACACACAAGCAGATGCGCTGGCCCGACTAGCAACAAGTGAGGGACCAACAGATTTGGCAGACATTATAATTACAAAGATGAATGATCCATCAACAAGAAGTTATAATGTCAATCAACTTGAAGAACAATCAAGTGAAGAAGAAGACTGGAGAACAAATATAGTCAAATATTTGAAAAGTGGAGAAAAACCAAACAACTCTTTTGAAGCTGCCAGACTAATTAAGCAAGCCGCCAGATATACTCTGGTAGGCGAGCAGCTTTACAAAAAGGGAATATCAATCCCACTTCTCAAATGTTTGCCTAGGGGGCAAGGACGAGCAATACTCGAAGAAATACATGCCGGAGTATGCGGAAATCATACTGGGGGGCAAGCTTTGGCATACAAAACCATCAGACAAGGCTATTATAGGCCAACTTTACGTCAAGACGCAATCAAGAAAGCAAAGACTTGCCATCAATGTCAGATTTTTGCCCCGAACATTCATACCCCGGCCCAACAGCTCGTATCGGTTTATAACCCGTGGCCATTTGCAAGATGGGGAATGGACATTATTGGTCCCTTCCCAGCGGGAGTTGGAGGAGTTCGATTTGCCGTTATGGCAGTCGACTATTATACAAAATGGGCAGAAGCAGAGGCCATGTTGAAAATCACGCAACAGAAAATGATCAACTTCATTTGGAAGAACATTGTCTATCGTTTTGGAGTTCCACAAACCATCGTGACAGACAATGGTCCGCAGTTTGATGGAAAAGAGTTGAGAGATTTCTGTACAAAATGGGGGATCAAGAAACATTATTCTACGCCCTATCATCCCCAGTCGAATGGACAAGTCGAAGCCGTAAACAAAATCATCAAGCATACGTTAAAAGTACGGCTAGCGGAGAGCAAAAGCAGTTGGTCTACAGAGCTTCCGGAAGTCTTATGGGCATACAGAGTTTCTCCCAGGTCAAGCACCGGAGAAACACCTTTTGCAATGGCTTTCGGAACCGAAGCTGTAATACCAATCGAGCTAAAGACCAACACATTTAGGACGACCAACTTTGATGAGCAGGTGAACAACTCTGCTCTAGCTACTGAAATGGATTTGCTCGAAGAAAAAAGATTAAATGCCGAGCTAAAAAATGCTACTTACAAACAGCGGGCAGAACGCTATTATAATTCCCATGTTAAAATCAGGGAATTCAGAGTTGGAGATATGGTTCTAAGAAAGTTGCTCGCCCAACCTCCAGGTGTATTGGGACCAACTTGGGAGGGCCCGTATCTATAACGGAAAAATTCGTTAACGGTGTATACGATATCGAAGATATGGAAGGCAAGCCGGCCCAATACTCCTGGAATGCTGTACATCTGAAGAAGTACTATCAATGAGACGAACAAGTTCTTAATTGGGTGAACAAATGTCTTGGGGGGCCAGTGAATCAAGTAAGGCAAACCAAAAACTTGCCTAATTTTTTGAAAATTTTGCTAAGTATAGAATTTAAAGTTGTTCGGCACATTGTATAGTTTGAGTGCTTTCATCTTTTATTTTTAGACAGAGTTGCTCGGCAAAAATCTTATAAGCGGGCATGTTTGTCAGTGTTCAGAGTTGTTCGCCAGTTTATATATGTTAGTGACGAGCAGTCTTATAACACTTGTAAATTTTTCATTATGTAAATATATAGTTGTTCGTCATGAGAAAAAGTCCAAAGCTCGAGGTACAAGTCCGATTTAAGGTTGTTCGTTTTTTAAAATGGACAGGACCTAAAGACCAAAGCCACTTAAAGGTTGTTCATTTTTTAAAATGAACAGAACCTAAGGCTGAACCCTGATTCCACTAAAGGCAAAGTTCAATTCGAACAAAAGCTCAACACTATATGTTATAATTGCAAAGGTATTGACAAAAATGTAAAGGCAATTAACATATACAAGAAAATGAGCGAACATGAGAAAGACATTCCATTAATCAAAAGGCATTAAGCCTAAAAAATAGTACAATGATTCAAGAAGTCATTTACTACAAAAGGAACGAACAACTATTGCAGAGAAGAAGAAAAGAAAAAAGCAAAGTCCTAAGAACTATTGCTGATCGGCGGGAGGAGGATCTTGAGCTTGCTCGGCGGGAGGATCAACAATCATATCTAGGGCCAGGTCTTCAGCTGCCTTATCCTCCGCCTCTTTAGCATTTTGTTCGTCAGCAATAGCCGCCTCTTCTTCTTGCTCGCCCTCGTCAACCGGAAGCGGAGGATGAGTGACAGCAATGCTGGGGTCAAGCTTGTCGAGTTTAACCCCTAATACAGCCAAGTCCGCCAGCTGGATTTCAATATTGTTCGGCGGCGGATAATGTTCAATAAACTCGGACAAATCTTTGCCCATTTCCTCCACCAGATCCTTGAAGTCATAAGCATCAGCCGTGCGGATGCTGTCCGCATAGGCACAGATATATCCAAGGTTGGAAATGGGGCCAGTCTGAGCCTGAACTTCCTCTTCAAGTTGCTCGCGCGTGAAGAGGTTGGCTTCCGCCTCCCGAAGACGAGCAATTTCTGCTTTCAGCTCGGCGTTCTCTTGTTCTGCTGCTGACAACTTTTTCTCCCCCTCGCCGAGCAGGGCCTCCTTGTCCTTCAGCTCTTTGGACAAACCTTGAATTTCTTCAAGACGTTTTTGCTCAGCATCAATGTAAACATTGATCTGATTATTGAGACGGGCAACCTTGGCCTCATATTGGCTGTGAGTTGCCGAGCAGTGCTGGCATAATGACGAGCAGACTCTTCTTGCTCGGCAACTTGGGCCATTGCCCTTTGGGCCGTGACGAGGCCATTGGCGTGGAGCATCATAGAGAGGTGGAGGTTGTCCACTAGCCCTTGTTGGAGGATGGCTTTGTCCAAGGGACGCGTCCAAGCTCGGGCGACCAACTCCGTCGCCCTGCGAACATGTTCGCCAGGAATCTCCCTTATGTTAACGGGAGTCTTCGAGCAAGCGTACTGATGTACAACACTTGCTCGACCGGGATGATCGTCGGCACGATATCTGCGAACAAGAAAGAAAAGGATACTTAAAAAAAATATAAAAAAAAATGAAATGAATCTTGCTCGGCAAAAGCAGGGATAGACTTACTCTTTGAATTTCCGATCATCCCAACCCAGATGGGTAAGGTCCTCGGGGCCGCGGCCAGAAATGGAATCCTTGCCGCTTTGCCTGCTTTTTCGGCAGGCTCAGTGGAACGACGAACAGCCTTCCCCTCAGGGCGAGCATGGCTGTGGCCCACCTTCTCCTTCCCCTTGCCACCAACGGGGACTTCGTGAGCCAATGGAGTCCCATCAGCTTTCTTCAAACGCTTCCCCACGCGAGGAGGAGAAATCGGAGAAGATGGCTGAGCAGGACCAGGGGGAGCAGCTGGTCGCGGGACTTTGGCTCCCTCAGCCTTATTTATCATCCCTAAGATCTTGGTGGGTGGGTCACCTCTCCTCTTCCGCCCCTTCGGAGGCGCCATCTCGAAAACCCTCTGTTCTAGGAGAGCAAAACTGGGAGGGACGACAACGGTGACTTGCTCGGCTAAATAAAAAAAAAAGAAAAAATAGAAGAAGAAGAAGTTAGTTAAATTCAATTTAGACGAGCAAGATCAGAGAATAATGACGAGCAAAATTAGTATTATGAGTTAGAAAATTTTCATACCTGGGGGCACCTCAGCTTGTGCTTCCAAGTGATGAGGGTAAGGAAATAAACGAGCAGCTCTCAAGCACTTTCCCTCACGTAAATACTCGGTGGTCCTTTCTGCTTTGTTGCGAAGGCCGACCAAGCAGGAGGTGAATAGAAACTCTGAGCCGATCTCTTCTTCCTCCGAGTTCCACTTGGGCAAACGAGGGCCTGCGAACAAACAAGAAAAGTTAAATTAGAACAATACAGTTCGAGGACGAGCAAGAAAATAATCTTACGTTTAAATTTCCCGTAAGAGGCTGGGGAATTTATTCGTCCATCACCACCGTGTGGACCAGAAGATGCTCGCCAATCACCCCCAATGAAAAAGAAGTGCTGCTTCCAGTCACGGATTTTATTCGGCACTCCTTCCACCATCTTCAATCCTGTCCTAGCCTTGAGGTAGTAGTACCCTTCCTCTCCAGGGGGACATCTCGTGATCGTCATGAGGTAGTTGATCTCTTCTGCAGTTATACGATCAACGTACCCCTCCAAGGCGAACAAACACATTGTCCCCAACAGATTCATCCACCCTATCGGAGTAATCTGGGTGATAGCAAGGTTGGTCGCCTCCAAGAAGCGACCAACAATGGGTGGAAGGGGTAATTTTAGTCCGGCGATCAAAGTATGAATATTGATCGCCGTGCATCCTGGAGGAGGGCGATCAGCTCTCTCTTTCCTCCGGGGAGCCCACATGTGAATATCATAGGGGATCTTGTAGGTCTCCCGGATCGAGTCCAACTCATACTCGCGAACAACACTTTTGATCTTGCTCGCCTGGTACTCAGTCTTCACCAAGTCCAACACTTCTCTCTGTGGGCGAACAAAGTTGTTCGCATGCTCTTCAGCATATGCTCGCCATTCGAAAGGCCGAGCAACTCCAGTTGGGATCTCATTTTCCATCATCCTTGGAGACGGGAACCCTATCCCTTCTAAAAATTCGCGAGTCAACTCGTCAAATAAGGGATCTTCTGATTCGGCACTGGATGAAGAACCATCTTCTGAATTTCTGCTCGCCACGACCACTATTTCCCTCCCAGACGGACGCGCACCAGTATCCTCAACTAAACGAACCACTGAATCAACGTGATGATCTGACGCCGAGGAAATCTCGAAGGGAGGTTGATCGATGGGGGCCGCGATTGGGAAAAGTGGATCAAGAGTCTCCTCAGATTTGTTGCTCGAGTGCGAAGACATGGAAGGAAAAGGGAGAAGAAGAACCAGACGGCGGCGTTTCGTCGGAGAAGACGGTGGCGCGCGATCCCACACGATGGCGATGAAGGCTTTTCGAAGAAAAAAGGAACTAAAAAGTAAAATCAAGTGAATAAAACAAAAGAAGTGGGAAAAATTGAAGAAAAATCTCGTCGAAAAGAGCTGGATATCGCCGGAAATGGAAGAAGTCACCGGAGCACTGTAGCACGAATGAAAGAAGTGGGAAAAATTTTAGTTCTTCTCTTATTTATACCCTGAGAAAAAACGAGGTATGGAGTGTAATTTTCCAACAAAACATGGGCTAAGTTGAAAGAAAACGGGGTCTTTTTCGAGCAAGTGTGAAAGTTGGAGGACCTATATGCAAATATAGGGGCGCGTAGCCTCGGGATTGATCGCGCGTGAACGGCGCGCAATCGTAACGCTCACGTCATCTTCGTACAACCCCCAGACCTTGGGGAGACGGAACGACGGACCATTTGTTGCTCGCCAGGACCAATGATGTTCGTCCCAACTCTCATTAGAATAATATCCTAACTACAATTGCTCGCCACAAAGTTGCTCGTCTATGACAACATGTAGTCAGGATAGGGGGCAATTGTTGATAGGCGAATAATTATTAAAGCATTATCAAGGATTATGAAGAGCCAACCTCAAATTAAAGGTAATCAATAAAGAAAATCAAGTCGGGGTGCATAAACTAATCCAAGGAGTGTATAAAGTGACGAACAACTATACTGACGAACAAGATATTGGCGAACAGATTTAAAGACCAAAGACCAAATATGGACCCACCACCAAGTCAATAATGACGAACAACATTGGTAAAAGTGTTACATTTATCAGCCTAAGAGGTGTATGCTGACGAACAAAGGACCAAGATCCCAAAGCCAATCTGTGCAAGACACAAAGGCGAACAACTTCTGAGCCATACACCCAAACGGCGAACAACTTCTATGAAAGAACTATCCTGGATCGATGTAAACCGACATGGACGAACAACAATGAAGTCCGAGATAAGACCAAAGAAGACTTTGTAACTAAGATTTAGCTTAGATAAGGTCAAACTAGAGTTAAAGGACACATGTCAAGCATGCAGGCTAGGGAGACCAAAAGTCAGGAACACCTCATGCTTGCTAGTCACTATAAATAGTTGTTCTCCAACTTAAGAAATACAAGTTCAAATTCATAAACACTCCCAAAACACACACTAATACACCTAAACGTGCACACATACGAAATTATTACAATTTCAATTTTCACATTTACAAGTTCATAACCCGACCTTCGATTTACCATTTACGGTGGTAACTAATCACACGTAATTGATTGATGATCATTAAACCGAACTTAAACAGTCACTAATCCATTCGATAAAAAATGATCACCAACAGTGACCGCCGTTAATCGATTGAATATCGATCGCTAATCCTGTTTTGTGACCAAAATTCATCACTAAATCGGTCGCTAATCCACATTTTTTTTGTAGTGTTTATGAGAGGGAATTATTTTCTTTTTAAAAGTGTAAAAATAGTTATTAGACGTTTAAATAAGACAAATGTAAAAATAGTTGTGGAACGGAAGGAGTAATAATTTTATGTCAAAAATTCTGGTAAGATATTTGGAGAAAATTTACAATTTTGAGTGGATATGATCATAAAGCCATGAACATTTTAATAATTTAACCTATGGCACGTTAGTTCCGAACATACATAGAGAATCATTTGTATTCTTTCCATAATTAACATTCCATATACTTTTGCAAATAAAATGAAACCTTTTCTTTTTCTGTTAAAATATCTGTTGGGGGTTAATATATTGAAATTATTCTGCAATACTGAATATAGAGTTGTATTTTTGGACTACTTTTTAATATCGGGAGATGCAGTACATAATTTGGTATCCAATTATTATTTGAAAAAATAAGATAGAGGAGATATTGGAGTTCAAATGATTGTAGGAAGAATGGCTGTCGGCACAACAGCAGACATCATCACACGCACACGCCCTCACTTTGGATCCTATTGCTTTTAATTTACTTGTTTATTTACGGTCGATTAGTTCTGCTTGATATAAATTTAAATTTTGAGAAAAATATTTAAAATAGAACTTAATAATACTCCAATTACCAAAAAAAAAAAAAAAAACCTTGTAAGTGTATATTTAAAAAAGAAAGATCAAAATTGAATTAAAAATTAAAGTGTATGTACATACTAGAATTTGAGTTTATTCATCCATTTATTTTTATAACCCCCGTCTAATCATAACTCCTATTTTCCTGTTTTTTTTTTTTTTTACCATTAAGCAGTGCTTCCTCCCTCTATTAATTTCTGTACGTAGTGTGCTACACTTATAAAAAAAAAAAAACTTCATTATTGATTTTTGGAACAAATAAATTAATTAAAAATATTTTGAAATAAAGTAAATAGTGTAAGAGTGTTATATTTTTATTTTTTTTGGTGTAAAAGTTATTGTAGAAGTTTAAAAAAGTGTGAGAAAATATTAATATTTAATTAAGAGTATTAATATTATGAACCATCACCACATAATTTTTTTTATATAACAAAAATAGATATGATGTGGAAAACTTAATTTGGAGTGTACAATAATAAATTAATAATTGAATGAGTTAGTGTGTGTGAGAGAAAGAGAGGAGGAGACAAAGATATCTAAGACCACGTGTATGCAAGCATGACATGTCTGGTCCACTTGGTTAGGACTCAGAAAAATTAAAAATAAAATAATTAAATATTAATGTTAATTTAGAAATAGAGGTTAGAAGGTATATTTCTCAAATGTGTCATCCCACGTGAATTCCGACACCGGACCCCAACTTAATAACATCATACTACTCATGCTAGTAACACCTTTTGGCTTTTCCATTTCATGGCTTGGCTTTTTATGGTGTAATTAAATGAGGTCTAGTTCATTAAACAATTGACTTAAACTTAGTTAATCAACTCGTAAATAAACAAATTCAAACTTATTTGATATATTAATGAGTAAGTTTTATATAAAAACAATTAATGATATGTTTACCATGAAACTGTTTTAAAGTATCAATAATTTGACCAGATGTTTCATTTATTTTGGTTCAAGAAAATTTACAATCTACCTAGTTTTTTATACATTTGATGAGATTATTGATACTTTTGATCAAATATTCAATATTTTAGTGTAATATCATGAACAAATTATTATAAACTATTTTCATATAATATTTTGCTTTTATTAATTTATGGATTAACTCGTTAATAAGCTCATGAACGGACTCTTATTAATCATAATTAATATTTTAACTTCAATTTATAATTTCACACTTAAGCCTATGTAAGTTATCTTGTTAATAATAATTGTTTTGGGACATATGTAGTCATACAGGATAATTGGAAGAAAAAAAAATATTATTCCCTCCATCCGCAAATTTTTTGTTCCTTTACTGTTGGACACAAAATTTAAGGAAAATTAATATTTTATTTAAAAAGTAAATAAAGTAAAAATATTGTGGAACCTATTTATTTATTTATTTATTTATTCTTGAGTGTAGTTTATCTACAAAAGATTAGTGGATAAAAAAAGAGTATGTATAGAGTGAAATTGGTTTATACATGAACCATTGAAATATATTAGTTGTTTTCACTATAAAGTATTAGTATTTATTTTTACTAAAAAATATTAGTTATTCTAGTTGAAGAGTCTTAGTTTGTTTCAATATACAACTAATACTTTACAGTGAAAACTACTAATACTTTTTAGTGAAAACAACTAATATCTTTAATGAAAACAAGTAATACCTTTCAATGGTTGAACCATTTACACTCTGTAATTTGAAAAAAAAAAATTAGTAGATTGAGGAGTAATATTTATTTTTCAATTTAATTTAAAATGCAAATGCAAAACCCAAGAGAGAGAAGAAAAGGCAAATAATTGAGTATGTTTAGGAAAAGCAAAACCCATGATTGATGAGATAATAATAATAATATGATAGAGCAGTCCATGCCCTGGTCATGCTCCTTTTCCTTTCTATATATAAACCCCTTTTATCTTTGCATCTCAGTCTCAGCACGCCATTCTGGCTAACTAGCATCCATCTTTTTGTCCCACCCTTTTAAGTCCTCTCTTTCTCTCCCAATTTTCAGAAATTATATTAATTAAGTATCAAGATTGTTGAACTGGGATCAAAAGAAAATGATGGTGGAAAAGGAAGATTTGGGGTTGAGTTTGAGCTTGAGTTTCGGCGTTTCTTCAAATCTGCAATTACCATCTCCTCCTTTCAATAAACCTTCTTGGACCGATGCCTTCACTTCCTCAGGTAATATAATTTCCACATTTTTTACTTTTTTCTTTTCTTCCAAAATGCAGAATTACAATTTTTATTTTGGTCGATCCATGAAATTGCATTATTCAGAGATTCAGGTAATTTATTTTTCATCCGTACAAATTCTTCAATGCTAATAGTAATAAATATTTATTGCCGATGCTATGTCCCAATTACTTAATAGAAGTAGACAATCGAGGAATGATTAAGGAGTATAATTGTAGGAGAAAAAAAAAAAGTAATCAAAATGGGTAGTGACTACATTATTTAGTAGATGAGGTAATAGTTTTGTTAAATTTTTTGGTAATGAAAATTTATTTTACATCTGTTCTCCCATAATAAAAATAATATATTGAGGATGTATTTTTAATGCTATGCTCTAATTTTTTAATAGAAGTGGACAATTAATGGTTGTTGGAGGAGAAATAGTAGAAAAACAAGGTAATAATGATTGCATTAGGGGATGTAATAGTTTTATCCTCGTAAATCAAAAAAATTAATCTTAATTCTAATTACCATGGAAGAGTTGCTAACGAAGCATCCCTGATGCAGATCGGAGGTGTTTAGCGAAGGGCATCGACGTGAATTGTTCGCCGGAGGAGGAGGAGGAGGAGGGGGCGTCGTCGCCAAACAGCACGATCTCGAGCGTGAGCGGAAAGAGGAGCGAAGAGGAGAGGGAGAGGGAGAGGGAGAGCATTAGCGACGAAGATGATGGTGAGAATGGGAGGAAGAAGCTGAGGCTTTCTAAGGATCAATCTGCTGTTCTTG
Organism: Ballota nigra; assembly: GCA_947034835.1. Lineage (NCBI taxonomy): Eukaryota > Viridiplantae > Streptophyta > Magnoliopsida > Lamiales > Lamiaceae > Ballota > Ballota nigra. The sequence continues at coordinate 6,358,905 of OX344721.1, read as the reverse complement.
AAGAAAGCTTCAAGGAGCACAACACACTCAATCCCAAGCAAAAGATGGGTTTGGCCAAGAGATTAGGGTTGAGGCCAAGGCAAGTCGAAGTTTGGTTTCAGAACCGAAGGGCTAGGTACATTCCTACCATTCTCTAAATTTTGTTGAAATTTTTTGGCTGCCTCCAATTTTACTAGTTATATTTGCTTTTTTTTTTTTTACATATTTTAAGTGAAGTGAATTGTGAGTGGAGAGAGTTTTACTAACCCAATATTTCATTTTTTAGAAAATAAAATTAATTTTATTGGAATTAAAATGGAAAGTAGGACTAGTTAATTTTTACTCCACAAAGTTTGATTTAATAAAAAAAATTGTTGCCCACGTTCACTAATTTCAAATTGATCATTAAAATTTCATTTTGATCTAACTTTGATCCTGCCATTAATCGTCATTTAGCTGGTAAAATCAATTATTAAATGTAATATTTGATTTATTTTAGGGGCACTTAGTCCACTTTACTTCCCCCACCTTATAAACAAGTGTAAAAATAAAAATACAATACAAACAAATTCACAAGTTCGTTATACTATTGAGCAATTTGCTGTAGTGTGATGAACTTGTTTGTCTTTTAACTTAAAAACCATGGACTGGATAGTAATTTTTCTTTATTTCATTTATTAAAATTACATTTAAGTAGAAATTTTTAAAATAATTACATTTAGCACTCCAAATAATTTATTACGTTAGCCAACAAGCAATTAACAAATGAAACTTGTATAACAATTTCAAAGCAAGAGACTACATGTAAAAACAAAAGTAAACTTGAAATACTAACATAGTATCACTAGTTAGGTTGTTCCGTTGGTGATTGGTGAGGTTTGTTTGCAGGACAAAATTGAAGCAAACAGAGGTTGATTGTGAGTTCCTAAAGAGATGCTCAGAGAATCTAAGAGAGGAGAATAGAAGATTGCAAAAGGAGGTCCAAGAACTAAGGGCTCTAAAGCTCTCCCCACACTTATACATGCAAATGACCCCTCCCACAACCCTCACCATCTGCCCTTCTTGTGACAGATCGGTCGCGCTCCCCATTCCTCGCCCCGTTGCTTTCACGTCTCCGTGGCCTTCCACCCCGATCCCTCACTGCACACCCTTCGATGCTCTGCGATCCCGATCCTGATTTCATTATTTTCTTCATCACTTGAACAAGTGCACAGTTAGTGATTTAGTAGACTATTGATTGTTACTACTTTTTTTTGGAGATTAATTAGGGGGAAACACATGTAGGGATGTAAAGTTGTGATTCCATCTTTTTTCTATTTTAACTAATCAATGCAGAATTGTCAATGAAACAACGTTATTTTAGAAACATTTGTGGTTTGTTTTCTGTGAAGTTTGGAATAGAAGATGAAACACAATTTTAGACGAGTTTGATATAACTGGAAGTTTTATTTATGTGGACTAAACAAACAACAATTCTTATTGCAACTTGAGTCTGATTTAATTTCAACAAGATGTTGGACAAAATGGTCCCACTTCCTGAGTGGTGTTTAAGGAGATAATATAGAATTAAAAGAGTGTAAATATTGATAATTATGTGTTGAAAATATTCCTTCCTCCATCCGTGAAATTTATACACATATGTATGAGCACAAGTTTAAAGGAAAGTGTAGATATTATTATGTGGATGATATTCACGATAAAAACTTGTTTGAATGATATTCACTGCTATTTTTTTATTTTTTTTAGTTTTAAGTGATTTTTAAAACCAATTTTTATAATCGATTTTTAAAATCGGAATTTTAAAATCTGTGTTCCTTTTTGGTAGATTTTAGCTTTGTGTTGTATTAATAAATGATAAAAAATATATTAATAATTAATTGATAGATTAATAGTGGGTAAAATGAGAATATAATAATAGTGATAGGATTTATAGGTTATTTATCGGGAGTGTAGTATTAAGTTTTAAAAAGTAAATTTTAAAACTCAAACTAGAACGAGTTTTGGATTTCAAAATCAAAACCCGATTTTTAAAATCTAAAAAGAACATAGCCTAAAGGTATCAATGAATTACACTAAATGTATCAGCTCTGAAGGGTATTAGTTATTTTCCCTATAAATATTAGTTGAAGTGGTGTTAGTTAATTTCACTAAAGGTATTAGCTACTTCAACACAAGGTATTAGTAAATTGTTGTTCACGGTAATAGTTACTATAAGTAGCATTCACATAATACTTTGCTTAAAGGAAAAAATTGATAAAATAGATAAAATAAGAGTATTTGTGGGGTATTTTGGGGTCTATTTATAAATAAAGTAATTGGTGTGAATGACATGTATATGATTAAGTGATGGCTAGTGGGTGATAATAAAGTGATTGTTATCATAAAGGAAATGTGCATACTTTTGATGGACGGATCAATAAAGCAAGTAAGCATACTTTTTGTGGATGGAGAGATTATAAATTACTCATGCGAGTTGTTCTATATGGAAATGTTGGACGCGAAGTCTAGCATCTCACAGCCGAGTCGGGCGTGATAAAGGCCCGGTGCGCCAAGTCCGGCAGAGGCTATTCGACCCGTGACGCTGCAGCTAGATGGGGTTAAAGGAAATAAAGTAGCACCTCACTACAAGTCCGAGCTTTTAGTCTAGTGGCAAGCGCTTGATCCTACAATTGGTATCAGAGCATAGGTCACGGGTTCGAATCCCAGTGGAAGACATTTGTTGGCCAAAAGGGCTAGCAGATGCTGGGGGGGATTGTTGGACGCGGAGTCCAGCCCCTCCTAGCCGAGTTGGGAGGGATAAAGGCCCGGTGCGCCAAGTCCGACTGAGGCTATTCGACTCGTAGCACTGCAACTATATGTGGTTAAAGGAAATACAATAGCACCTCACTACAAGTCCGGACTTTTAGTCTAGTGGCAAGTGCTTGATCCTACAGGAAATATTGAAGGAAGCGAGACTAATTTATAAGCATATTGAACTACTACTACTATCACCAATTGATTTTAAGATGAAATAAGTAGAGGTGTGATTAGTCTCATTCACATATTGGATACATTCAATGTATAGAACCGCATCGGATGATCTCGATTTCTATATGGTATTAGTAAGAAGTAATCGAGATCATCCGATGCGGTTTTTCTCAAAACACGCCACATGAATACCCATTAGATCGGTTCCTTCTCTCACCAATCTCATTTCACTTTTCTTCTTTCATTAAACTCTCTCAAACCTTAAAACACTAGACCAAATTTTGAAGTTACAAAATCATATCAAATCTCTACAGCAAAATGTTATGGAGGTTAGAACATGTTTGGGATTGGGAAGTATTGATGGTCCCGAAACGAGTAAACAGGTGTATGGGGGGGGGGGAATACACCTGTGGTTACAAATTAAAACTTCTTGTAAAACTTATCAGGTTACTTAAGAAAGTAGCTCGTCAGTGGACTTGAGGTCTGCTGAGAGTTACTTGTGAAAGCTTACTGAGATAATACCTCCACTGAAAGCTCAAGACTTTCAGTTGAAATACTATCTAATTAGCTTTCAGATGCGGATTAGTGAGCCCTTTAGAAAACTCGTTTTACTTTGATAAACTTTGAGATTAACACACACTTTAGGAAAAAGCAGAAAGTAAGCACACAAGATATAAAGTGGTTCAGAGAAGAATCTCCTACGTCCACTGTCCTGATTAAACAGGAGAATTCCTTTCACTTGAAATTCCTTGTGTTATAGTGCCAAGGTGCACTGATCAACTAATCCTCTCTTAGGATGATTGATCACTAGGAAATTCCAGGTCCTAGTTCCCAAAACAAACCAGCTTTCAGACTGATACAACAATCAACTTACTAACACCACTTAACACTAGCTCTCAACCTAAACACTGAGTAGGGTTTTGAGTAGGGTTTTGGTTCCAACTATTTTGAGATAATCCTTACAAATTTAGCTCAAGGCTTAGGATTGGATTATCTCTTTCTAAGATTTGGATATAGCTTTTAAGCTTGGTTACAGAAGGTTTGTTAGGCTCTCTACAAATGTGAAACACTTAGGAAACAATGGTAATTTCGAGTGCTTCTAGTTGTTATGAATGTAGAGATAGCTTTGATCTTGTGAGTTTCCCGTGCATAGGCTTCCTTGAAAATCTTCCCGTTGGATTTGAATCTTCTCAAGTAAGTCTTCTTGTATCTGATTGGCTCAAATGGCTCTATTTGAAGCTTTAAGTCTTGTCAAGAAATGGCTGAAAGACCATGTCTGTTCACCAACTTTCTGTAGATTGCTAGGGAAAGACTTTTGGTACTTGTCAGTCTGGGGCAGGTCGGCTGTCAGTAAAGTACACTGACGTGTCATCTTCTCATTGGACCTTCAGTCTGCTTGCCCAGATTCTTGTCTTGCTTTAAGGTGGAACTCCTCTGAGAGAGCCTTCTTATTTCTTCATTTATTGTAAGCTTCACTGAAATTCGTTTTGCCTTGTTCCAACCAGATTAACTAACAACTTTTAATATGTTTAGTATTGAATGTGCTTTGTTAGTTCTCATCAGTGGACCTTGGTCCTCTCCTGATGGTTTTAGTCTTAGTGAGAATGTACTTAGAAAACATTCAAGACTTAGACTGTTTCTCAGATTACTTGTTTTCAGTGGACTTCATCTTCAGCAGACTTCGTTCTTCAATACACTCTAGATTTTAAAAACTGCACTTCAGTTCCTTAACAAGTGAACTGATTAACTAAACACTAACTCTACTGAATGTTTTACTTACAAAACAACTTAGGAGGAACATTTTGGCATCTAATCAAAACCTAAGTCTTATACATTTTCCCAACAATTTCCCCCTTTTTGATTATGCCGGAACCTATCTTATTACATATCTTCATTCAGATGAGGTTCTTCAGATGACATACAAAGTTCAAGGATTTCGTAAGTAAGAAATATTCAAGTACATAAGCCTAAATGATAATGAGATATTATCTTGGGCAAAACATCAGTAAAGTTCATTTCATGATAAAAGTGAAGTACAGATTACAAGAATTCTACTTATCAAAAGATTCAAACTTAAAACCATCTGGGACTTATAAACAAATGCCCAACAAAGATACTTAACTTCTCAGATGGATTCAAAAATGGGTTCAAGGCCATACTGCTTGAATACTCTGACCTTCAGTTCGTTCTTCCTCTCCATCACTTCTTTTGAATGTCCTCTGAGTCCAAGATGTTCACATAATAATGTCCACTCTTCAGTGATCCTTTCTCTATCCACAGCACCAATTGCATCTTGAGGAGGCCAGTAGACGATTGGCTCAGGAGCCTTCAAGGCATGATCTGGGAAGGCATCATTCCAAGCATCACTGATCTCAGGATAGAGTTTTGGATAGGCTTCAAACAACCATGAGTTGAAAACCTCTTGAGCATTATCTCTTCCTAGTTCTCCGCTGACATGGTAGGAGTATACAAATTCCCTCTTGGCCGTTTCCCAAGCATCATTGAGCTTCTTGGGAACCCAAGTATCAAGATGAGGGTATTTGGCTTTTGAGAAAGTCATTTTGTCCTTATTAAGCTTAGCAGCCCATCTTTGATAACCACTCCTGAACTTCTTTGAAGTAGTCTTATCAAAGGTGGTTAGCCTCTCCTTCCTCTTCCTTTCTGCCATCTCAGCTATGGTCTCCATCTTTCCAACCACCTTATCCCTCCTGTCTTGCTGTTGAGCAGCCAGCTTCTGTGCTCTTTCATTCATCCCTCCAGCCTCTTTGATAAGCTCAGTGAGCTCTGTGACTCTTGTGGGGGCAGACTTAGGAGGTTCAGATGAAAGAGGTTCAGGGTTAAGAATGGGGAGTACCTCAACTGACTCTGAGGAGTCAGTGGATTTAGCAGCTAGCCTCCCTGAGGTTCTGGTCTTCTTTGTAACCTCTGCTGAGAGGGCATCAAATGCCTTTCTCTTGGTGGTTTCCCCCTTCTTTGTAGCTCTCTCTTCCTTTTCCTTCAGATGAGCTTACTTGAACTTTGAGTGGTCCTCTGATGTAGTCTCCTTCCCTTTCTTGGCCTCTGCATCCACTTTCTTCAAAGTGCTCTTCACTTGTTGGCCTTTCTCAAAGTCAGGGGTCTCAAGGATAATCTTCATTTTGTTCTTGGGATCAAGCTTCATATCCTTAGCGCTTATCCTCTTTTCCCCCTTTCCGACATTAATCATACATTCAGCCACAGTGACGTTGAGCTTCAGCTGATCATGAGCTAAGGCCTTCAACTCAGTTGAGCAATGATCAACTTCATCCTCCGGTCTCTCCAAAGCTGGTCCAGCCGTTTGCCCAAATTGTACAAACTGTGCTAACTTCTCATCAATTAGCACATTTGTTTTCTCCTATGTGGGGAAGTCCTCCGTTGCCTTCTTCAGAACTTCTCCTAGCTTAGCTCCCAATTCTGCATGCTTGGCCTCGAATTCTGTCAGCTTTGAATTCCACAACCCTTCAACCTTCCCAAGTAGGTCCGCTGAGAAAGCCTCTACTGAGGACTTTAGGTTGATGGAGACATTCTCCACTGAATCTTTAAGAAATTGGGTTCTGGCCTCTTCCTCCTTCTGCTCCAGCTTCTTCAATGCTTCTATGACAAGCACACTTTGTCCTTCAACAACATCAATTACCATCTGCTGAGAATCTTCAACTTTAAGAGTAAGATTTTGAAGTGATGTTGTTGTGGATTCCATGAGTTCATCAACATGGTCTGAGAGGATGACCATCTCATCCATTTCTTCTTGCACTATCTCCTGGACATCCCTTAGTTGTGCTTGGAGAGCAGGAAGCTTTTCATCTTGAATAGAGTGAACAGCATCACTCAGAGGAGTTAGGTTGACCTCTACTGGGGGAATCTCAACAGTTTGAGTACCTGCATGACAAATAAGGTTAGCTCTTTCCCCCTCAGCCTCACAACCTAAGTCTCCTGAAGCTTCTACTTCCATTGGGACTCCCTCCTCCTCCCTCTTCTCTCTTTTCTCACTTTCACTCTCTTTTTCGACTTGATTCTTTTCAGCCAATTCACCCTTTACAGGGATGATTGCTCTAATCTCACCACTCACAACTCCAGTAACCTCTACCTCAGTTTCTTTTTCTTTTTTATTTTCAACTCCAACATTACCAGACACCTCAGTTGACTTCTTAGCCACCACTGAGGGCTGTTGTGGGAGAACTTCAGTAGACACCTCTACTGAGCTCTCCTGTGGCAAATTTTGTGCCTCAGTATCCCTTGCCATGGATACATCCTTGGCTACTTCACCATCACCTTGCCTAGGTGAAGTACCTCATCCTTGTTCACTTTCTTTTTCCTTCTCCTCCTCCTTCTCTTTCTCCTTCTCTTTATCACCTGCCTCAACAGTTTGCACAATCTCAGCTCCTCCTTCAGCTGGCTTCTCTTTATCACCTCCATCAACCTTCTCCTCTGCATCTGCCTTCCTTGCCTCAGATATTTTGTCCATAACCAGATTCTCAAAAATCTTCTCATCACAGAGAAGTCTGGTTTTGGCCATTCCAGCAAAATGCATCACTTCCACCTCCTCCTTCTTCCAGTCGTCTGCATTGCTGCCTCTGACAGCCAATAGAATTTCACCCAGTCTTCTGTCTTTGAGCTGGACAAGGAGTCTCAGTCTCAAGAACATTTCTTTCAGGGTGGGAAACCCATCAAGCTCAGGATACTTAGACTCCAAAGAGTAGGCTACCTCATCCTTAAGAGCGTCTAAGAATGAGCACTCTTCTTCATCGTCTGAAGGAAGGGAAGGGGTAGGGGATCTGCTGTCTGTTGGCTCCTCTGGGATAGACTCCAGGTGAGTTGTGTGAGTTTCAGGAGGGTTAGGTTCAGATGAGGTTTGGGGTTGGGTATCAGTAGAGGTAAGATTTTGTTCAGTGGGGGTTGAGGGTGGGGTTCAGATGGGGTTGAGGGGATGGGTTCTGTTGGAGTTGAGGTTGGTTCAGATGTGGTGGTGGTTTGGGATCCACTTTCAGGCTGTTGAGAGCCTTCAGTGGGGGTTTTAGTTATTTTGGAGATGCGTTTGGTTTTGGCAGGGGTACGAGGTTTGGTTTTGGGTTTGATGGGGGTAGGGGCAGGGGCATCTGAGTCAGACTCAGTTGAGATTATGTTGGGAGAAGAGTCAGGGTTACCTGATGAAGACTCATCAGTAGAGTTTGTGACTCTGACTTTCTTAGAGGCACTCTCCTTCTCAGCCTCAGTAGACCTCTTCTTCTCCTTCTTAGAAGCTTTTTCTGCCTAGGCCTCCTTGTGTTGGGCCATTTTATCACTCAATTTAACCAGCCTTCTCTTCAGTTTGGTTTTCTTCCCTTCAGCAGGGTCAGCTTCTTCCTCTTCAACTGCCTCTGGGCTCTCCTTAGCAGGCTTAATCATTCTTGTTTCTAGGGCCTTTCCAGACTTGAACAAGGCTTTTAGGTTACTCCACTTTCTGTCTGGAATCCAATCTACTCCCAGATCTACATTCTCTATCAAGTAAGAGATTTTTATTGCAAAGTTTAGCTTACTTGATAGTTGGGGAGTTTTGTCAGGTTGGAGCTTTGAGTGCTCTTTATTCAACGCTCTCAGGAAGAACTGTTGCCAGTTGAATGTCTTTTCCTTACTCTCCACAATCGCCTTCATTAATCTGAGCTTGGGCTTGCTCACCTGCTCCGTGCTTCCCTGGTTTCCCAGTATACATTTTCCAACAACTTCACAGAGAACATTGTATACTGGCAGGAGTACACTTCTGTTCATTGTTGGACTGTATTTCACCTTCCTTTGCATAATGAAATTAACCCATTCTTCCCACTTGTCCACAATATACGTATCTGGATTCGGACCTTCAGAGGGGAGATTGAACAGCTCCTTCAAGTCATCTCCACTGATGCGGATCTCCTTTCTAATCTTCTGGTGTTCAACGATTTCCATGTCGTCCCTCATCACCTTCTTCTTCCTTTGTAATATGAGATGAGACCTGATTCTTGAATCAGAGTTGGATATATGACAGAAAAACTCAAGAACCTGCCTGTCAAAACAGTTCTTAGGATGAATTGTTAAAAACTTCTCTAACCCAACAATTTTAATCATTTCTAGGGCCTCTTTAATGTGAGCAAATTCTGGTTTGGATTCTATCTCAGGGTTATCAAAAACCACGATGGGTTCATACCAGAAATTCTCTTTATTGGTAAGAAAACCTAGGTTTAATTTTGCCATTTGAAAGATAGGATTTGAGAGAAAATTTGCAGAGTGTATTTGGACAGATAGAAGGTGAGTGATTTCAAAAAGGTTTACAAGCGTAAGTTTGGGGTTTTTATATGAGTGTTGAACGGTGAGATTGAGAGGAGAGATTAACGTCTGAGATTAATTCGGTTTGAGATCGTGGATAGTCCAAGAGGTTAGTGGGGAGTTTTTAAGAGATCTTGACGGTTAGAAAGGAACCGCCTAAAATGGAAGGTTTAGATTGAAAGGGTTGGTAGTCGGAAGGTCACATCATCCAGGTTTTAAGGCGCGTGAGATAGGTAACTGTAAAAGTGAACCTGACTTGTACAACGCGCATTAAATGCTTGTCATACCAAAATCTCTTTGAAAAGGAGTAAGAAAGATTTAATTTTCAGAAAGCACTCATTAGTAATTTTATTGAAACCAGATATATATTAAAAACTAAGAGGCTTTAGATTTGAAAATATCAGAGGAATTAAAACTTTGACCTCCACTGAGGTTTGACCTCGTCTGAGAATCAAGACTCTTCTGAGATGAGGAGTCTCTACTGAGAAATATCCTCCTCTGAAAATGAACCTCCACTGAGTTGAAAAATAACTCTTCTGAGATGAATACTTTCATTACTCTCCTGGATTTAGGAGTCCAAGTTCTACTGACAACTCTTGAAACCTTGCTTCAGTCAAAGGTTTAGTGAAGATATCTGCCTTCTGCTTGTCAGTGTGGATTTTGAGCATTTTGATGTCCTTCTTCTCCACATGATCTCTGATGAAGTGATGCCTTATATCCACATGTTTGCATCTTGTGTGGAGAACTGGATTTTCTGAAATAGCAGTTGCACTATTGTTGTCACAGAAAATAGGGACTTCATTGGCAAAGATATTGTAATCTCTCAGTTGTTGTCTTAGCCAAAGAATTTGAGCACAACAACTTCCAGCTGCCATATACTCAGCTTCAGTAGTGCTTGTGGCTACTGAGTTTTGTTTCTTGGAGAACCAAGAGATCAGCTTGCTTCCCAAGAATTGACAAGTGCCTGAGGTTGATTTCCTGTCAATTCTACATCCTCCATAGTCAGCATCTGAGTATCCTGTGAGTTCCAGATTGTCATCTGATGGATACCACAATCCCATATTCACAGTACCCTTAAGGTATTTGAGAATTCTTTTAGCAGCTTCCAAATGACTTTTCTTTGGATTGACTTGATATCTTGCACAAATCCCAACTGCAAAAGTGATATCAGGCATGCTTGCTGTGAGATACAGTAGATATCCAATAATAGCTCTGTAGTGAGTCTGGTCTACTGATTCACCATCTTCATCTGGTTCCATCTTGGTGTTGGTGTTGAGTGGAACTCTTGCTACTTTGCTGGCCTGGCATCCAAATTTGTTGATCAGCTCCCTTGTGTATTTGGCTTGATTGATGAAGATTCCTTCAGGAGACTGCTTAACTTGAAGTCCTAGGAAGAAGTTCATTTCTCCCATCATTGACATTTCAAATTTTCCCTTCATCAATTGAGAAAACTTTTCACAGAGGACTTGATTGGGACAACAAAAAATGATATCATCCACATAGATTTGTACAAGCAAAGTGTCCTCTCCTTTTGTGATCCTGAAGAGAGTCCTATCTACTCTTCCTTTGATGAAACCATGATCCAAAAGGAATTGTGACAAAGTATCATACCAGGCTCTTGGAGCCTGTTTCAGTCCATACAGAGCTTTTCTCAGTCTATATACTTTGTGACTTTCTTCAAAACCTGGGGGTTGCTCCACATAGACTTCTTCATTGAGTACTCCATTAAAAAAGGCACTCTTAACATCCATCTGGTACACCTTGAATTTCTTGTGAGTAGCATATGCAAGAAATAACCTTATTGCCTCCAATCTGGCTACTGGGGCAAATGTTTCATCATAGTCAAATCCTTCAACTTGAGAATAGCCCTTTGCAACAAGTCTGGCTTTGTTTCTGACTATGACATCATTTTCATCCTTCTTGTTCTTGAATACCCACTTGGTTCCTATCACATTGCAGTGATATGGTCTGTCCATCAACTCCCAAAATTGATTCCTTGTGAACTGGTTGAGCTCTTCTTGCATGGCAATGATCCAGTTGGAATCTTGAAGTGCTTCTGCTATGGAACTTGGTTCCTGGTTGGATAAGAAATAACTAAACAAAGCACTTTCCCCATGAAAACTTCTAGTTTTGACTCCTGAGGTAGGATCACCTAGGATTTGCTCAACAGGGTGATCTGAGAGCCATGTTCTCCTAGGCTGATGCCCTTCAGTAGAGTTTAACTCTTCTGAATTTGAGTCACTAGATATAGGAATAAAATCAAATTCAGAAAATAAAACAGAGGGTTGAAGTCCTGAGTCATCATTCAAGGTGTTCTCATTTTCAATGGTAATCTCATTGGTTCCCCCTTGAATGATGGGTTCATTGGATGTCTCAGCTGTGACCACATCTTCATTGACATCACTTACCTCTTGAACTGGGATAGTGTTCATCAGTTCAGTTGCTTGTTCAAGAGAGCTCTCAGGTGAGCTTTGAGGAGTGGTTTGACTTTGGGTGACCTCCTTGAATTGTTGATCATCTAAATTATCCCAGGTTGGGAGGTATGTATCAACACAATTCTCAGGATAGCCTTTAGACTTGATATTCAGTCTGGTTAGTCTTTTGCTTATTACCTCCTCATTCTCCTTACTCCTGGACTCAAAAGTAGATTCATCAAAGACCACATGAGGTGTTTCTTCAACAATAAGAGTTCTACAATTGTATACTCTGAAGGCTCTACTGATTTGGGAATATCCTAAGAAAATTCCTTCACCAGCTTTGCTATCAAAAGCTTTCAGTTGAGTTTTCCCATTGTTGTGAATGAAACACTTGCAACCAAAAATATGAAAGTAAGATACCTGTGGTTTTATGCCATTCCATAACTCATATGGAGTTTTTCCTTGATGTTTGGTTACCATGGATCTATTTTGAGTGTGGCAGGCAGTGTTGATAGCTTCAGCCCAAAATCTTTTAGGAACTTGAGCTTCTGCAAGCATTGCTCTTGCTGCCTCCTTGAGAGTTCTATTTCTTCTCTCAGCTACTCCATTTTATTGTGAAGTTCTTGCAGCTGATGTCTCATGTGCAATACCTAATTCTTTACAATAATCAGATATAATAGAGTTAATGAATTCAGTGCCCTTATCTAATCTTATCTTTACAATGTTCAGGCTCTTTTCATTGCTAACTTTTTTCAGGAGTTCTGGAAGCCTCAGTTGAGTCTCCTTTTTGCTTGCTAGGAATATCACCCATGTGTACCTGGAGAAATCATCAACAACAAAAAGTGTATATTTTCTCCCATTGATACTTACAGGGGTTACTGGACCAAAAAGATCCATATGTAACAGTTGAAGTATTCTGTCAGTAGAGGTTGCTACTTTGCTTTTGAAAGATGCTTTCACTTGCTTTCCCTCCTGACAGGCTTTGCAAATATGTTCTTTGTTGTATACATCATTTGGCATTCCTTCTACCAGTCCATGTCTTGCTATCATGTTCATCATCTTGAAGTTCAGATGACTTAATCTTTTGTGCCACAGCCAATTAGTGTCAGTTGAGCTCTTAACAACAAGACATGCATTTGGTGTGCAAGACTTCCAATCTGCAAGATAGATATTTCCCTTCCTTGACCCAGTTAGTAGTACCTGTTGTGAAGATATATTCTTGACAAAACACAGGTTACATGAAAATTCAACACTGTATCCTTTGTCACATAATTGACTTATGGACAGAAGATTATGCTTAAGTCCACTGACAAAGGATACATTACTTACTCTTGCTGAGCAATTGATTAAAGTACCATAACCCTTTGTGGCTCCTTGAGAGTTGTCACCAAAGGTGACTTGTGGACCTTCTCTCTCAACAAATTCTGTCAGGAGATCTTTGTTGCCAGTCATGTGCCTAGAACATCCACTGTCCAAGTACCAGACTGAAGATTTAAGAGCATCTCCTTTGTTGAGGTCCACTGAGCCCTGCATTCAAAATCATCCTTTAGGTACCCATTTGGTGTTGGGTCCTACCAGGTTAGCTGTACCTTTCGGAATCCAAATTTGCCTCACAGTTCTAATCACTTTAGATTGGCTAATTTATCTTCCATAAACATCTACATAGATTGTTATCTCCCTTGGTGCCTTGTGAGTAAACTTTCTATGGGTGTCAGCCTTTGAAGGAACAAGAACCTTCTTTACATTATTTCTTTTAGGCTTGGGTGTACCTGGCCTGAGTTTTTGTTGATAAGAGTATGAAGGGCCTTTTCCTTTAGGCACAAAAGGAATAGGTCTTCTGTATGAGTCATTCCTTGAGGAACACTCATGCCTGGGTGTTCTCAGCTGAGGTTGCTTCATCTGTAAAGACCTCGGCTGATAGTACCTCTGCTGAGATCTATTCTGATTAGTCACCTGAGCCTTTCCATTTGGTTTTGGCTTAGTTTGACTTCTCTTTTGTTGGACCTCAGCTGGTCTTTTTCCCTTATCCAAAATCTGTGGTTGAAAGGTCACAGACTTAACAAAAACTCTCTTTGTGCCACTTGAAGAAGCAACACTCAGAGGACCTTCTGAAGGTTTTGGAATAAAGCCTATCCCACATTTGTTATTAGGATTGATTTGAAAGTTTTGAATCTCCTCTATGGCAAGAGAGGGTTTGTTGATAGCATTAATCCTTTTTAACAAAGTCTCTTCAGATTTTTGTAAGACATCAATTTTCAGGAGAGATTCTTTTACTTGGCTTACCAATTTCAAATTCTCTTCTGTTAACCTTGTCTTAGATTCAGTAAGATCTTTTATAAGTTGATCTTTGCCATTTCCTTGACTCTTGAGGGTTTCAACCTCTTTTGTCAATTCAATGGTAGACTTAGCTGAGTTGCGATCTGCCTGATTCCCAGACTCAATTAACTTAGTGTTTTCTCTCAGGAGATTTTTGTTTTCATCTTGGAGACAAAAACTTGCTTCTTGTAACCTTGAGAAATCAATCATCAATTGTTCCAAAGCGGACTGAAGATTGAGTTCCTCAGTTGACTCTGAGCTTAGCTCAGGTGAGTGTCCTAGAGAATTGGATGGTTTAGATTGTACCTCTGGTTCTTCTCTTGCCATGAGGCACATGTCATGATCACCGCTGTCTGAGAACGGACCATCAGATGACTCCAGATTTTCATCAACATCCTCAGCCACCATGGCTTTTCTTTCTCCATATCTCCTGTCTCTTTTGGCTTGCCTTTCCTTCCTTTCCTTGGTGCTCAGTTGAGGACAATCATATTGAAAGTGCCCAACTTTCTTGCATTGGAAACATCTATTGGCATCATCATTTCTTTCCTCAGTAGACTCCTTGGTCTTTGATGATGATCCTTCACCTCTGGAATAGTTCTTGTATTCTTTTCTCTTCTCTGGCTCAGTTGAGCTTTTCTCTCCTTCTCTGGTGTCTTTTTTAGGATAACTTCTTCCTTCTCTGTTATCCCTGTAAAATCTCTTATATTTGCCAAAATGGCTGTTAAGTGTTTCAAACCTTCTAGCCATCAGGCTGAGTTCCTCCTGCATCTCAGCCTTGCTCTGAGATTTGCTTGCCTTTGTACTCTTCTGAGGCTTTGGGGATTTTGGCTCAGTCTCCTTAGCTTTGAAGGCAACTCCCTTCTCAGCTGAGGTCTCATCAGGAGCCTTTTTCCTGTTCAGATCAAACTCATAAGCCTTAAGTTCAGAGAATACCTGTTGCATAGACATGCTGGATAGATCCTTGGTATTCTGCATCATCACAGAGTACACATCCCATTTTGAGGTTAGACCTCTCAGGATCTTTAAGGCAACTTCCCTTTTGGTATAGACTTTTCCCAGAGAGTTTATTTCATTCATAATGTCAGTGAACCTCCCATCAAGCTGGTCAATAGTCTCAGTGGGCTCCATGGTGAACTGCTCATACTTTTAAACAGCTACTGAAGCTTGTTCTCCTTTATCTTGTCAGTTCCTTCACACATGAGAGCAAGAGTGTCCCATAGTTCCTTTGCAGTCTTGCAGTGGATCACTCTTCCCATTACAGAATCTGGAATGGTGGTGTAGAGAATGTTCATGGCTATGAAGTTGAGGTTTTTTCTCCCCCTCTCATCTGCAGTGAAGTTATCTTCATCCTTGGGCCATTCTTCTCTAGGATCTGCAATAGTCTCAGTTGTAGTTCTACGGTTAGGTGTCATAAAAATAAATGGACCTTTAGTAATAACCCTTAGCATTTCATCATGCACACAGGCAAGATGAGCTCTCATTCTGATCTTCCAGAAGTCATAATTTTCCACTGAGAACTGTGGAAGCTTGTGATGAGACATATGGTTCAAGGGATTAACTCTCATGTTGTTCTCTGCTGGTGGTGCTACCCTAGCTGCATTGTCAGCCATAGTATATAAACAAGTTTATCAAAAGATAAATTCAGATGACCTTGAAAATACCTTTAAGCACAAGGTATACTTAGAACAATGGTCTATTGAACCACTGCTCTGATACCAATTGTTGGTCCCGAAACGAGTAAACAGGTGTATGGGGGGGAGGGAATACACCTGTGGTTACAAATTAAAAATTCTTGTAAAACTTATCAGGTTACTTAAGACATTAGCTCGTCAGTGGACTTGAGGTCTGCTGAGAGTTACTTGTGAAAGCTTACTGAGATAATACCTCCACTGAAAGCTCAAGACTTTCAGTTGAAATACTATCTAATTAGCTTTCAGATGCGGCCCTTTAGAAAACTCGTTTTACTTTGATAAACTTTGAGATTAACACACACTTTAGAAAAAAACAGAAAGTAAGCACACAAAATATAAAGTGGTTCAGAGAAGAATCTCCTACGTCCACTGTCCTGATTAAACAGGAGAATTCCTTTCACTTGGAATTCCTTGTGTTATAGTGCCAAGGTGCACTGATCAACTAATCCTCTCTTAGGATGATTGATCACTAGGAAATTCCAGGTCCTAGTTCCCAAAACAAACCAGCTTTCAGACTGATACAACAATCAACTTACTAACACCACTTAACACTAGCTCTCAACCTAAACACTGAGTAGGGTTTTGAGTAGGGTTTTGGTTCCAACTATTTTGAGATAATCCTTACAAATTTAGCTCAAGGCTTAGGATTGGATTATCTCTTTCTAAGATTTGGATATAGCTTTTAAGCTTGGTTACAGAAGGTTTGTTAGGCTCTCTACAAATGTGAAACACTTGGGAAACAATGGTAATTTCGAGTGCTTCTAGTTGTTATGAATGTAGAGATAGCTTTGATCTTGTGAGTTTCCCGTGCATAGAAATGAGCACGTCCTTCTGTATTTATAGGCTTCCTTGAAAATCTTCCCGTTGGATTTGAATCTTCCCAAGTAAGTCTTCTTGTATCTGATTGGCTCAAATGGCTCTATTTGAAGCTTTAAGTCTTGTCAAGAAATGGCTGAAAGACCATGTCTGTTCACCAACTTTCTGTAGATTGCTAGGGAAAGACTTTTGGTACTTGTCAGTCTGGGGCAGGTCGGCTGTCAGTAAAGTACACTGACGTGTCATCTTCTCATTGGACCTTCAGTCTGCTTGCCCAGATTCTTGTCTTGCTTTAAGGTGGAACTCCTCTGAGAGAGCCTTCTTATTTCTTCATTTATTGTAAGCTTCACTGAAATTCGTTTTGCCTTGTTCCAACCAGATTAACTAACAACTTTTAATATGTTTAGTATTGAATGTGCTTTGTTAGTTCTCATCAGTGGACCTTGGTCCTCTCCTGATGGTTTTAGTCTTAGTGAGAATGTACTTAGAAAACATTCAAGACTTAGACTGTTTCTCAGATTACTTGTTTTCAGTGGACTTCGTCTTCAGCAGACTTTGTTCTTCAATACACTCTAGATTTTAAAAACTGCACTTCAGTTCCTTAACAATTGAACTGATTAACTAAACACTAACTCTACTGAATGTTTTACTTACAAAACAACTTAGGAGGAACATTTTGGCATCTAATCAAAACCTAAGTCTTATACATTTTCCCAACAAGTATTAATAAGTTTTTTTATATATATATATATATTTCAATTGTTTTAATATTGTGTTTTTTTGTGTTATTTTTATCCCTCTTAAAAAAATCTAGTTTCCTTTGGCCATAATTAGTTGGTGTACTAATTAAAAACTTTGGCCATATATATTATGATGAGGTCTAAAGCACGTTTCTTATCTAATTAACCCAAAGTTGAGGCTGAATAAATATTCACGTGGGTGGATATAGAGGTGGTTTAGTACGGTATACTGTAGTTCATAGTGTATATCGTACCAAAAATATCGGTATGTAAAATGTCATATCATTATTGTATCGAGAATTTTGGTATACCGTAATTTGGTGTACCAAAATTTCGATATATTATCGGTAAGATTTTTGTGTATCGCATTTTGTCAAAAAATTTATAAAATAAACTACTAATAAACAAAAAAAAGACATCTTCGTAATGCTAACAAGCGAGAACAATGTAGTAAAAAAAATATGAATGTGATACTGCAAATAATTCTCCAATTTTTTTTTTTTAGATTTACTCCACATATGTTGTTACTATTGTCATGAATTTACTCACTGGACAACAACTGGTTAAGACCAACTTTTGGTCTAGAGTTTTTTCTTTTTTGATGTTTTGGATTCAATATTTGACCACGGTATTTTTTTTTTTTTTTTTGCGGAATGAGAAATAGAGAGAGACAACCATATTCCGTTAGAAGATGAGAATTGAAGGAGACAGAAAAGTAATAAGCATATCTCTTGTATAAGGATGGGCTATGGGCATATGACTATATTAATTAAGAAAATAAGTAGTTTGCGCTCTTATTAAATAATAAGAGTGCTTGAGTTTACACATTTTTAATAATAAGGATATCATATAACCATTTATAATGGTACAATATCAAATATTATTAAAACTAAATATTAATTTCGGTATATATAGAAATACCTCGGTATGCCACTTTTCATGCTGTTACCATACCGAAATTTTTCAGTATACCAAACTTTTTAAGTCAATCCGATATTTTCTGGTATGGTAAGCTCGGTAAACCAAATTTTTTTGGTATTTTCCCCATTTGTAGGTGGATGACAATCTAAACTGTATCTGCCTGTTTTAACGGGTACGGTTATTTGCACTAACCTCTTTGGTAAAGTCACTAACCAGATGAATACACTACTTGTTGTTCGGGAAAAATATCAAAATTGTTTCAATTTTCGAATATTTTTTCCAAACAAAATGAAATGCCTAATATTTCGAAAAAAAATCGCTTATTATGTTTATTTTCAAAAAAAAATTCAAAAAAATTTCAATTTTCCGTTTAGTGACTTTACTAAGCTAACTGTTGCCAAGTTGGCTGAGGTTAAAACACAGTCTTATCTTTTGTTATATACTGAACCTAAAAAATGTTTGGAAAAAAATTCAAAAATTTTGACAATTTTTTTTCCGAAAATGCAAAAAAAAAAAAAAAAAGAAAAAAAAAACAACAACTAAACATATGCATTTTTGGAAAAAAATTCTGAAAAAAAAAATCGAACATTTTTTAGGTAAAGTGTATTAATAAAAGATAGGACTCTACATCACTTGGGCAAGTAAATTCGTTGCGTGGGCTGTGATAATTTCGTCAGCATAGGTATTAAATGGGCTTCAATTTTGGTATTCAATTTCCTTTTCTTTTTTCATTTTTAACCAATTGTTTTTTTCACGTATTTTGTTTGACTTCAATAAGTAATACACACGTGTTGCTTCCAAAAACTCTCATTTTACCCCTAAAAATAACAAAGTGCATTTCTCATTTCAAATGTAACTAGACAATTTTTTTTAAACAAAAATAACATTTGCTTTAAATAAAAAACAAATCAGAATGTACAACCTCTTGCATCTCAAAGAGAACATCCTCAAAACAAACTAAAGATAAAGCAGAAACAGTAGCTTGACTTGAACGCAGAATACTAGTTATACTAGTAGTTACCCCACAAGAGTATGTGATCTCTGTAGTATTGACAAGTATATGGACCAAGTATATCGAACCCAAAGGAAGGTATGTATGCGAATAGAGCCCTGGAGATCCATGTATCGTAGTTAATATGAATGGATGTTCTAGATTTAAGAATTATATTAAACTACTCTATATTCTACTACTATTAATGCAAATAATTAAACTAAACCAATAACTTGGGTTTAAGATTCAAATATGGATGATGATGCTCAAGATAGGAATCCCTACGTATACTAACGGAGTTGGTACAATAACTAAAATAACCGTGATATGCAAGTGTTAATCCTAAGTGTATTAAAACTAGGCAATCAACTTCCCTAATCTAGCAGTAGATTGAAAGACTAAAAGCTCAAGAATTAACCCTAATACTTCGTCAAATCAACCTACTTCACTAATTCACTAATCAAGTTATATGGATCGTGCTTAATTATTGAGACCCTAATTTAACTAAGGTGATGCGGCCGTCCTCCCTAGATAAATCGGTAGATGATAAACCCTTCTCAAACTCTTTCCTTAAGCCTATTCGTTATTAAAGAGTGATACGGTCGTCTTCTCTCTAACAATTTTCGTACTCAATTCCAAGATAACTATAGAGTTTATTTTAAGAATTCAATAATTAAGAAAATTAAAACTAAACATTACGAATTATCCTAATTATGTACCAACGTCCTACTTCTGCGAGTTCATCCTACCCTAAGCATGCAAAGGTTCTAGCCTAACATGGTGATTACGATAACAAAAACAATTAAATTAACAATAAACATAAACATGGTGAATTTAAAGAAAGAACTCAAGAACATAAACTAGGGTTAACAATGAATCGAAGTCTCAAAACGAATCTCAATAAATAACGGAAACTAGGTTCAATAGTATCAAGTGTTGAAGAAAGAAAAATAAAAATCTAATCTATGAATTCGTAAGATAAAAAACCTCGATTACACGTTAAAACTCTTGCCAAACTTTCTCAAGCTCTTTTCTATCAAAATCTATCTCTAAGTATGAAGTGGTGGTAAAAAAACGTGCTTGGGATGGGGTATATTTAGGCATGGGCCGTTTAAAAACATCATGGGCCAAAATCTCCCGCAAAGCACTCGACTTGAGTGCCTACTCGAGCGCTAGGCGCTTGAGTGATTGCATTCGAGTGCTAACATTGTACAGAACCCGCAAACCGCTCGAGCACCCCTTACTCGAGCGCTAGGCACTCGACTCGCGTTCACTCGAGCGCACCACTCGAGTGCTCCCTTCTTCCAGAACCTCAATAGCGCTCGACCTCCATTGCTCGAGCACTAGGTGCTCGAGTTCTCTTGCTTGAGCACCTCCAACTGATACTTTTGTTTGCTCGAACTAATACTTTTCGTATTTCTTCCATATCTTCTCATCCGGCATCCGTTTGAGTCGATTCAAAGTCCTACGAACTCCATTCTTCACCCTCTATCCATCTATGAACATCAAAGAGGTAAATTCATTAGTTTATGAAAATAGTACTCAATTGACTCTAAATACTCATCAAATTCACTCAAAACACGGGCAAATCGAGCTATAAATCATAACAATTTCACACCTAATTAACCCCCCCCCCCAACTTACCATATTGCTTGTCCTAAAAAAAATGAAATAATAAGTCAAATGAAATTGTTAAGAATGAATCATAGAACTAAATCATGCAAGTAATAGTGTTCAAGCTTCAAAGATCGATCACTCACACACTAACTCACCCACTTCATCATACTCATGCATAAACAACAAGAACCACCAAAATCAAACATGGATGTGCTCTCGACAATGTATTTCACTCCCTCACAAGTGTTTAGCAATATTAAGGGACTCACTCAATCAATCAATCACACATATCAGCAGTCATATGCTTGTAAGAATTCTCAATTTCGACCATACTCTAGAATCCATGTCGAATCAAAAAGGACTTTCTCAAGGTTGTAATGTAAGGCTCTTTGGACGGGTGGGGTAACTATTAGGATAAGTGACTCAAGTGAATGGAGAATAGAAACTCAAATTTCAGTACTTCGAGACGAGGAACAGAATACTCAATCATCTTCATGCAATACACTTTCAATTCCACTACTCTCAACACTTCAATCTTTCTTCTAACTCTCTCACTTTTTCAATCACCTCACTCTTTTTTTTCCACAAAATGTATGACCTCATATTTTCTTTTGCTCATTCTCAAATTATTGTTCTTTTCCCACAACTCAAAATCTCATTACACCTTCTTCTCAAATTCACTCAAGCATTAATAATTCTCCTTCCTCAACTCAACTCGATCCCTTTTCTCATTCACAACTTTTCCTATTCTCCACTCAAATTTGGACAAAAAGAGTTTAAGAATTGTTGGGAAAATAGGGGTGCCCGGAAACTATTCTGGATGAAATTTAAATACGAATTTAAATTAAATTATTACTAGCATGAATTAATTCTAATTAATTCAAATAATAATTCCAACAACAATTTTATCATCAAACATGTTCAATTAATTCACATGAAAACCTAACGCGGAAAAACTAGGAGTTCACGTAATTCGTACCTCATGTAGATATGACCTTTTATAACAACGTCGTGCTATCAACCAAAAGATCTTCTCAAGTATGTCCCTTTTGTCTTGCTTGTTCACCGGTAGGAAGTGCTCACAAGCAATTAGAATAACAAAGAAGAAAGAAAAAATATTGTTGCTGATTTTTTTTTCAACACTGTGAAACCATAAACTGGAGATGAAACAATCATCTCCTATATATAGGACTAGGAATTTCGAAATTTTCATATGGACTAGGAGAGAGAAAATCATTTTCTTGGCCTCCAAGAAATCTTGAATATATCTCATATATTCTTTTCTCCATAATAAAATATTCCATAAAATCTCACCTCCCTAATATATGAGATTTTCGAAATTCATGGGAGAAATAAACTAGATTTTGATCTTCTTGAATTTATGAGATAATCTTGTATTCCAAGAATACATATCTTCCATAATATTTTCCAAGAAAATCAACAAATCTTTTCTCTACCATATCTATAAATTTCGAAAATTATGAGCAAAAAATCATCAATAATAATTTTCTTTTATTTTAATCACCTTATTATTATCAGGCTACTTAATGAGCTACTTGAGGGGGCTTTAGGAGAATTAAGATTGGACCTCCAATGGGCTTCTGAATTTCAATATTGAGCCCCAATATAATTCAGCCCATTAATATTAATTAGTACCACTAATAAATTAATATTACACTATCCATCTTGTTAATGTTGCTGGTAGTGAAGTATTCACTATTTACTTTGAAACAACATGAATTTGCCCTTTCTTCTCATTGACCAACACTTTATGATCAAATGTTGTCTTAGATGTTTTAACATGCAGGATGAAGATCTAGAAGGATCTACAAGTTTCTGGAATACTCAATGTTGCAGTGATTGTTGCAAGCATTGGTTGCAACATGAGCGGTTACGGTTTCTAGAAGGATCTACAAGGATCTACAAGGGCCTCCACGATCCAGACTTATCCAGGACATTTTAGAACAATCTAGATCAGGCGGTTGCATCACGAAATAACAGGAATAAAGACAAGGACGTAGGATTACATGAAGATCATGGAGCGGTTACATGAAGAAGTTATTTTCGGATTGAAGACTTCCATCTATAAATAGAAGCCGAAGTTTTCAGTACCAAGTGTGGAGTAAACGAGTACACCTACTCTAGTTTTGATCGTGAGTTTAAATGTGATAGAGCAGTTATTCCAACATTTATGTTATACTTAGAAGTAGAGTTCTTCTCGTATAACTTACGGTCAATCCTATATCCATAGATAGTGAGATCATAGATATAGAGTGATATCAACTTTGACGGAGTATAGTGTTATACACTTAGCCAATTTAGATTTGATAGGTGATATCGAGTCTTGTTTTTGTTGTGAACGATTTAACTCTTCACACAACTTTTGTATCACTAATCCTATTATAGTGAACGTTTCGTCGTAAGACTGGCACAAGCTAATTTATATAGTTTGTGTTAAAAAGTATTTCATCTTGCAATTGTGTGTTTAAGTCTTCCGCTGTACACATTTTATATTCTGATTTTCCAGATTGTTGTAGTGTTTGCTTTAACATTCGTTACAACATCTATACTTTTCAACACACGCACACCTTCATTTGGCACCAAAGCCATAAACTTGATATACTAAGTTTAGATCCTAAATTTTTTAGTGTGTCTTTTGCTATGGAATATCCTGTAAACACCCCACTTAGGCCTCCTATACTAGATGAAAATAACTATGCCTATTGGAAACTTAAGATGCGCATGTACATCAAGTCTATTGATGAACGTGCTTGGAGAAGTGTTCTGACCGGTTGGGAATATCTCAGAAATCAAGCAGATGATGATGGCGAGATAAGAGTCAAACGGGAGATTGAATGGACAAATGAGGAGACCACGATGGCAAGCTACAATTCCAAAGCTCTCAATGCTATCTTTACCTCTGTTGAAGTATCTATGTTCAAGATTATATCAATATGTACTACAGCTAAAGATGCATGGGAGAGGCTTCAAGAACATTGCGAAGGAAGTGGAAGTGTTCGAAGGACCAAACTTCGAATGCTTGGGACCAAGTTCGAGAATCTAAGGATGAAGGATAATGAGATGATCATGGCTTACAATGAGAGGCTGAGTGAGATTGTCAATGAATCACATTCACTTGGTGATCCAATTTCCAATGTACGAGTTGTACACAAAATTTTGCGATCTGTTCCTAAACGGTTCGATGCAAAAATTTGTGCTATTGAAGAAGCCAAGGACACTGACACTCTAAGTCAGAATGAGCTTGTAAGTATTCTCAAAACATATGAGATGAACACAACTCAATCTGATGATACAAGTGAAGGAAAGAAGGTTGTTGTTTTAAAAGGTGAAACATCTTCTAACACTGAAAATCGGCCCTTTGTGACTGAGGTTGAGTCTGATGAAGATGTTTTAGACCAATGTTACAACACTCCTGAGCACATTGCCCTCCTCACAAAGAAGTTCAATTCCTACCTGAAGAAGAAACTGGATAGATCTAGAGAAAATGTCCAACAGAGGATTCCTTTCAACAACACACCATCAGACCTAGAGAAAAGGAAGGATTAGAATCAACCTAGGCAATTCAGAGGTAACAAATCAAGGTATGATCCTGAATTTAGAAAATCAGTTAGATGTGATGCATGTACTGGATTTGGACACTATGCAAATGAGTGTGCAAATACCAGATTAAGATATAAACTGAATTTTAATGTTACCTTTAGTGATGACTCAAATGATGATGAACCTGAAGGTTCTAAAGATGAGGAATTAGCTTTTTCAGCAAGAATTAATTATGATGATTCTTTAGATGATGATCTGGATGATCTAGACACTGATACTGTTTCCAATGTTGTAACATCAGAAACAACATTTGTCAAAAATTATTCGGATTTGAACTGTTTTAATGGATGTGTTGATGAGACAGGTTCTAATGACATAAGGAATGATGATTCCAGTATAGCCAAAGAGAATGATGATCTCAGAGAGACTATGACAAAGTTGGAAGTCATTCTAACAAGGAAGGATTTAGAAATTTCTAAGCTAAAGGAAGAATTGAAAAATTCTACCTTAAATTTTAAGAAGTTTTCTAAAAGTTCTTCCATTTTAAGTAATTCTTTAACTACTGGACAGTCAAGCAGACATGGTTTGGGCTATTGTGGTGAGACTACTTCTAAATATGTGAATATTCTTATAAAATTTGTGAAGGAAAAAACTGAGCTTTTTGCTGAAACAAAAGTACATGTGATTGAAAAGCCTGTTAGGAAGTATATGTGGCACTATTGTTCTGAAATTGGTCATATTCGTCCTTACTGTCATAAGATGAAAAGAGATCTGGAAATTCAAAAAGTGTTGTCTGAAATGTCTTCACATTCTAAGTAACACTGGTAAAAAACTGCTAAGAAAAAAAAAGAACATGTTACTTGTAATGTTGTTCAAACTTCTCTGAAAGTATGTGTACCTGATCTATGGTACTTTGATAGTGGTTGTTCTAGACATATGACTGGTCATGTTAACTACTTATCTGATTATGAACCTTGTAATGGTGGAACTGTTACATATGGTGGTGGATCAAAAGGTAAAATCATTGGAAAGGAAACCTTAAATGTTGAAGGTTTTCCTAAACTTAAGAATATTTTGCATGTTGAAGGTTTACTTGGTAATCTGCTTAGTATAAGTCAACTATGTGATGACAATTTGCATGTTGAATTTGATAAAGATTCATGCTATGTTCTAAACAAAGATAATAAGTGTCTAATGACTGGAAATAGGTCAGCTGATAATTGTTATCTAATTGGAACAAACAAAGTATGTCATTTGTCAAATTGTGATGATAATGCCCTATGGCATCAAAGACGTGGACATGCAAATTATAGATTCATGCAAAAATTGGTTAAGTCTGAAGCAGTGAGAGGTTTACCTAAACTGAAGATTGTTACACCTACTGTATGCAGTTCATGCCAAAGAGGTAAGCAGGTAAGAATGTCGCATAAAATGTTATCACATTGCTTGACACATCGTTGTTTTGAATTACTGCATATGGATCTTATGGGTCCTATGGAAACTGAAAGCATTGGTGCTAAGAAATATTCACTGGTTGTGGTAGATGATTACTCTTGGATTAAGTTTTTAAGAGAAAAATCTGAAACTTTTGATATTTTTAAAATTCTTTACAAAAGATTTAAAACTGTTTTCAACTTGAAAGTAAGCAGGATTAGATCTGATCATGGTAGAGAATTTGAAAAAAAAGCATGTTTTCAGAATTCTGTAATAAGAAAGGTATTGTCCAAGAGTTTTCTTCTCCTAAAACTCCACAACAAAATGGGATAGCTGAAAGGAAAAATATAACTCTTCAAGAAATGGCAAGAGTAATGCTTACTTCAAAAAATCTTGCAAAGAAATTTTGGGTTGAAACATTGAATACTGCATGCTATATTGCTAATAGAGTCTATTTTAGATTTGGAAGCAACAAAACCCCATATGAGATCTTGAACAATAAGAAACCGAATGTGAAATATTTTCATATTTTTGGTTGTGTGTGTTACATTCTGAATGATAGGGATCAACTGCATAAGTTTGATTATAAGAGTAATAAAGGTTTTTTCTTAGGTTATTCTAGAAATAGTAAAGCCTATAGAGTATATAACCTTAGAACTAACACTGTTCAAGAATCTGTGAATGTTGTGTTTGATGATGATAAGAATCTGATAGATGGAAATGATACTGAAGATGTGACTGAAGTTACTGAAGTTCCAAAAGAATCAATGAAAATAGAGAATGTTACACCAAATGTTACAGCATCTGGTTCAACATCCCTTACAGATTCAACTGATACTTCACAGAACAATCATTATACTCCAAAGAAGAATCCAGCTACTTGGATTACAAAAAGGCATCCTTCGAATCAGATCATTGGAGATGCTTCAGTTGGTGTTCAAACAAGGAGAGTAAGTGCAAACTGTGTTGATGTGGTAAGGTCTGTATGCATGTCCTCAATATGCAATATTGTGAATGCTCAGTGTTACTATTCTGAAATTGAACCTAAAAATATTACAGAAGCATTAAAAGATGAAAATTGGATTAATGCTATGCATGAGGAACTTAATCAGTTTGAGAGGAATGATGTTTGGTCATTAGTTCCAAGACCTGATAATGTCAATGTCATTGGAACTAAATGGATTTTTAAAAACAAAACTGATGAGTCTGGTAACATAATTAGGAACAAAGCTAGATTGGTTGCACAAGGTTACACTCAAGTTGAAGACATTGATTTTGATGAAACATTTGCACCTGTTGCTAGGATAGAGTCCATAGGATTGTTACTAGTAATTGCATGTTACATTAACATTAATCTTCATCAAACGGATGTAAAAGCTGCATTCCTGAATGGCATATTGATTGAAGATGCATTTGTTGAACAACCTAAAGGTTTTGAAAACCCACAGTATCTAGATCATGTGTACAAACTGAAGAAAGCCTTGTATGGTCTCAAACAAGCTCCTAGAGCTTGGTATGGTAGACTTACTGACTTTCTGTTGCAATTTGGTTTCATAAGAGGAGAGGCTGATAGAACCTTGTTCATTAAAAATTCTGGAGAAGACTTATTAATAGCTCAAATATATGTTGATGACATTGTTCTTGGTTCAACTTGTAACATTATGTTAAATAAGTTTGTTGAAGCAATGACAACAACATTTGAGATGAGCATGATAGGTGATTTGAATTACTTCCTATGACTTCAAATAAAAAAAACTGATAAAGGTATTTTCTTCTCTCAGAGTAAGTATGCAAAGAATTTAATAAAAATGTTTGATTTAGAAAGCTCAAAAGTCATGAAAATTCCTATGGGATCTACACAAAAGTTGTGTAAGGACACTGTTGGTCAAGATGTTGATCCAACTTTGTATAGATCCATGATAGGTAGTCTTCTGTACTTAACCTCAAGCAGGCCTGATATCATGTATAGTGTTTGTGTTTGTGCTAGGTACCAAGCTTGTCCCAAGGAGTCTCATTTGAATGCAGTCAAGAGAATCATAAGATATGTGGTTGGTACAACTGATCTTGGTATATGGTATACCAAAGACACAAGCAGTGCACTTGTTGGATACAGTGATGCTGATTGGGTTGGAGACATTGATGATAGGAAAAGTACGAGTGGTGGTTGCTTTTATATGGGTAACAATTTGATTTCATGGCATAGTAGAAAACAGAATTGTGTATCACAATCTACTGCAGAGTCTGAGTACATTGCAGCAGGTAGTTGTTGTACACAACTTCTTTGGTTGAGTAAAATGTTTAGTGATTATGGTTTAGAGAGTGACACTTTAACTGTATATTGTGATAACACTAGTGCTATCAACATTTCGAAAAATCTAGTTCAACACTCACTTACTAAACATATAAGTATTAGACATCATTTCATAAGAGATCTTGTAGAAAAGAATATTGTAAAGTTAGAATACATACCCACTGAAAATCAATTTGCTGATGTGTTTACTAAAGCATTAGACCATGAGAGATTCTCATTCTTGAGGAAATCTCTTGGTATGTGCACAATCTGAATAACTATGAAGAGGATGTTGTTATGTATGCTAAAATATTTATAACAACATCAGGGTATATGCATGTTCTAATTAAAGTTGGTTCTTGTGTTTTGTTTCATAACTTCTTTGTGAAATAAATCTGGACTAAGTATGTTTGTTGTGTAAAAATAAAGAAGAATCACTCTTCTCAAACACATAATAAGTTTTTGAAAAAACGCATCAAGATGTAACTAATTCACTGAGTAACTATGGAGCACGGAGTTCGCTACTACGATGACTTCTTTTCAAAAGGTGATTAGTAAAACATCAAAATGTCACAAATCCATTGAGTAATTATGGGGCACGGAGTTCGCTGCTACGATGCACTCTCTTGAAAAGATGGATCAATGTGAATAAAAATGCTAAAATTATTTGATGAATATTGCTACATTGGATGATAAGCCGATGTTGAAGTGTGTGTTCCAATTTTTAATACAACACCATATGTTGTTTGTATTTATTTTCTGAGTTAAGATTATGAACCAATTTTTCAGGGATTTGTTTTTAATTTTCACATGATAGAACCCACGTTTTTATTTTTGTTCATATCGTGCATATTTTTATTAAAATTCGGATTTTAGAATAGGAGAAACCCACGATCTTCATGGGGGAGTAGAGAATCCTCACGTCATGAATCCAGAATTTTCTTTTGTGGGTAATTAAAAGTAACTTCCGTACTTTCTCCTATAAATATCCTTCATGTTTTATGTTTAATTTTCTGTGTTTTAGCATATGAGTAAAGTTCAAATTTTTCTTATAAGTGTTGAAGTTAGTGTGTTCGCGTTCTAGGGTTTTAGTGTTATTTCTCTTAAATTTTATTTTACTTGTTTTTACTAAGTACTTAATGGCTGGAAATCAAAAGAAAAACTCCCACAATTCAAAAACTCCCTCAAACTCTCCACCTTCTCAAACCTCAAACCTAAACCTTCTTGCAGAAATGGCCTCAAGCCAAAAACCCTACTGCTAATGTTTTAAAAGATGTTGAAACAGGTGATCAAACCATTAAGGATGCTCCCTTTGCCGAGGAGACTGTTGCTGAAGAAACTAGGGAAGAAAGCCCTAGTGCTGAAGTCCCTAATGAGGAGATGCCAGAGGAAGACAAAGAAGAATCACCCAAAATTGATTCTTCAATGTCTGAGGACTCTGAGCCTGCTCCAATAGCCAAGGCTGTAAAGAAGAAGGGCGACAAGAGGAAAATGAGCCCTGCTCAATCAAGAAGGAGACCAGGAAGAGCAAAGAAAATGGTGAACTACTTTGAAACCGCAAGGAAGAAGAAGGATGATGAAGGAGATGTTGCTACACGACCTATTCAAGTGTTTTCTTAATCTGACAAGGAATCAAGCCCAAAGGACTCAGCTGAAAGTGATTATGGTAACTCTCAAATCCAGGAGAAAGAAGCTTCTGATGAAAGTGATGTACCCATCTTCGAACTGAGAAGGAGAGCTAGAGTTGAGATGAGAACAAAGAGGAAGTTTGAATATGCTTCTGGTGGTGCTGGAACAAGTGGAGCGGTACCAGAACCTGAGGCTGATGACAGCAGTCCTGAGAGTAGCTCAGAAAAGACCAAAACTGATTCTGACAGAGGTAATGAATCTGAACACTCTGTAGAACAAGTTAGTGCTGATGATGATGATGAATCCTTGGAACAAAAGATAGCTAGGTTAAGCAAAATAAATCTGTTAATTGAAAGGAAAATTAACATTGATGAATTCGAATCTAAGGGTCTTGTTAGATACTTAGAGGAAAGAAGTTTGATGCATGATGTAACCTTTGCTGATGCCATTGTTACTAATTGGGTTTATGAATTCTATGCTTGTCTGAAGAAAAATCATGCTAGAAGAAATTCTAGGTGGTATGGTTCTGTAAGATTTAGGGATAGAAATGTTCCTTTCACTCCTGAGCTAATTAATCAGAATCTGCATGTTGAGAATGTTGAGGAAGAAGAGGTTCCTCACATGGATAAGATCATTAATGTTCGGACTGGGGGTAGAGTAAACAAGTGGAAGAAGAATATGCTTGCTGCCTCATTAACTTCACTGTATTCTGTTTTACACAAACTTGTGGTGTATAACTGGATACCTTCTACCAACTCAACAAAAGTGACCAGAGATCAAGCTGTTCTGATGTATAGGATAGGTGTGATGAAAAACTTCAACCTAGGATTGGTTATTTTTCATCACATGATGAAGTTTACTGGAAATATCTTTGAGAAAGGCAACTTGCCTTATCCTGTGTTGATATATGGCTATTTGAGAAGTCATAACTTTGTCCATAGGAGAAATGAATTGTTGAGGGGGAGAGTAAGTTTAATGGGCATATCTCACTACTTGTTGTCTGGAAACAGAGTGTTAGACTTACCCTTACAGGATAATACTGATGAAGAAGATGCAGAACAAAACCAACCTGTTCCTGATCCTGCTCCTGCACAAGATGCTGCACAAAATGCTGGGAACATACCTAGCAACATTCCTGCTCCTACAGCTCATTCCCTGCATATCTCACCTGAGTTTATTCAAACTCAACTGAAGCACTTGCAGGACTCTATTGATGAACTCCAATTCCTGAAGAACTACTGGGTAAACCTACTTTCTGCCACAACAGGGGGAGTACCAGTTGCTCGAGGAGTTCAAATTCATGAGATGAATCCTGATGCTGAACCTGCTGAGGTTGCTGAGGGAGGAAGGACAGTTGCTGATGAATCTATTGCAACTGGACCTGATGCTGCTGGGAAAAGTGCAGATGCTGCTGAAGATGTTGCAGATGCTGCTGAAGATGTTGTTGCAAATCTTACAACAATTCATACAATTCATATCCAGGAAGCAGAGGAAGAAGAGCTGTATGGTGATCTGCCAGATATTTCTGCTAAAGTCTGAAGATGTCTTAGAGACTGGAGAAAGCACAATTTATGGGGGAGCTTAGTGCAAGATGCTTGTAGCTGCAGCTGTATATCTTATACAGTGATATCAAGTTCCTTTTTGTGATGCCTTTAAGTACTCTTGGTTGATTTGTGTTTCTGATTAAGTTTGCTATGTTAGAAATTTGATCAGATAGGAAGTTTTTAAAAGACAATATTATATTAGTTGTTAAGTTATTATATTAGATAGAATTTATTTCAGTTATATTTGAATGGGTAAACATTATGTTACCCATTTTGATGCTTTTGATGAACATATATGATGATGTTCATTCTGTTTTGGTGAAATTAACTTAGTGTTATTTTATCTTGATTTTGGTGGTTCAACTTACAGTTGATCATCTTGTTTTTTGGTTGTTTTGCTACACAAGTGTGAAAAGCTAAGTGTACAATACGATGTTGATCTCTATTGTACATACATCACTGACTTATATATTGAAAAATATATACATCAGGTGTGTTGTAGCAGAAAGGTCAAATTGGGGGAGATTGTTAATGTTGTTGGTAGTGAAGTATTCACTATTTACTTTGAAACAACATGAATTTGCCCTTTCTTCTCATTAACCAACACTTTATGATCAAATGTTGTCTTAGATGTTTTAACATGCAGGATGAAGATCTAGAAGGATCTACAAGTTTCTAGAATACTCAATGTTGCAGTGAATGGTGCAAGCATTGGTTACAACATGAGCGGTTACGGTTTCCAGAAGGATCTACAAGGGCCTACACGATCCAGACTTATCCAGG
This sequence comes from Ballota nigra, assembly GCA_947034835.1. Classification (NCBI taxonomy): domain Eukaryota; kingdom Viridiplantae; phylum Streptophyta; class Magnoliopsida; order Lamiales; family Lamiaceae; genus Ballota; species Ballota nigra. The sequence continues at coordinate 6,326,918 of OX344721.1, read as the reverse complement.
ACATTTTAGAACAATCTAGATCAGACGGTTGCATCACGAAATAACAGGAATAAAGATAAGGACGTGGGATTACATGAAGATCATGGAGAGGTTACATGAAGAAGTTATTTTCGGATTGAAGACTTCCATCTATAAATAGAAGCCGAAGTTTTCAGTACCAAGTGTGGAGTAAACGAGTACACCTACTCTAGTGTTGATCCTGAGTTTAAAGGTGATAGGGCAGTTATTCCAACATTTATGTTATACTTAGAAGTAGAGTTCTTCTCGTATAACTTGCGATCAATCCTATATCCATATATAGTGAGATCATAGATATAAAGTGAGATCAACTTTGACGGTGTATAGTGTTATACACTTAGCCAATTTAGATTTGATAGGTGATATCGAGTCATGTTTTCGTTGTGAACGATTTAACTCTTCACACAACTTTTGTATCACTAATCCTATTATAGTAACGTTTCGCCGTAAGGCTAGCACAAGCTATTTTATATAGTTTGTATTAAAAAGTATTCCATCTTGCAATTATGTGTTTAAGTCTTCCGCTGTACACGTTTTATATTATGATTTTCCAGATTGTTGTAGTGTTTGCTGTAACATTCGTTATAATATCTATACTTTTCAACACATGCACACCTTCACATCTTAATCCATATTACGATAATATGGGCCCCCTGTTATTATTTTCCGCGTTTAAGATTATCAAGTCCATTAATTAATTAAACTTCTGAATAGCTCTAAATTAATTAACATATTTCACCTTGGAGTAAAGACAGCTCAACATTATTATCCATACCGAAGAAACTAACTCTTCACTTGCAAGATTTGGTACGATAAAACTTCTGAGCCCACCAAGGGGACAAATCACACGAGCTGTACTCGCACGCGTTTCTCCGTATTAAATCTTAGCAACCGTCGTATGATTAATATTACTGTCCAAAGCACAAAGTTCGAAGTCACGATGATTCTCACCCAACATGAATCAAAGCAGTAACCATTAAGCACACACCGTCCTATTTAAGGGACAGAGATTAAGAAATCAATAACCACTGAGGTCTAATTCTTCATATTTTAGAAGAGAAGAATTTATCCTCGCTGTAGGTCCTCTTCAACACATACTAAATGTGCTAGTGCAATCTCTTGGTCAAGACAAGACAATCTGAGATGTACACATCGACCTTTCACGACGGATTGTTCAATTCCACCTAGGTCGTGAATTTGTACATTTAGTTACAAGGAAACTGTTAATGTGATCTTCCGTGATCGGGTATCACCACATTAACTTCAATGTAACATGTACCACTTATAATGAACTGGTTGCAATAAATATTCAACATTCAAATATATCTAAAGAAAATGCAATAAAAGATTTATTCTCATAAAGAAGTGTTTAATACATGAGTTATACAAAGTAAAAGCATACTTTCACGTATAACTCCAACAATCTCCCACTTATAATTAAAGTCTACTTTTTAGTATACATCATGCATGTCTAGTGTAGTAACTCTACGTGACATCTCATGTCAACCTACACTAACCTAATAATTCCTCCCACTTATACTTAAAGCAGATTGGCAATAGTCTTGACATCCATTCCATCCACATGTCTCTCGAATGTACTCTGAGGCAGACCCTTTGTGAATGGATGTGCTAGGTTTGTCCTCCGACATTTATCTTTGCCACCTCTTTATCTCCTCTCTTAACGATTTCTCGTATAAGATGGTATTTTCTTTCTATGTGTTTGCTGGTCTTGCAAACTCTCGCTTCCCTTGAATTTGCAACTGCTCTGGCATTATCACAAAGACAGTGATTGTGCTGGGCAAATTCAGAACAACGTCTAAGTCCACTAAGAAGTTCTTGAGCTAAACCGTTTCTTTCGCTGCTTCCCAAGCAGCTACTTATTCGGCTTCCATGGTCGAATCTGCGATGCATTTCTGCAAATCACTTCTCCATGTCATGACTCCTTCTACCATGCAAAACACACTACCCGAGGTAGTTATTCTGGAATCTATGTCTGATTGGAAATTTGAGTCCGTGTATCCCATGGGAATTAGATCGTCTGACTATTAAATCAGCATTCCGATCCAAGTTATTTTCAGAAACTACAGAATGCATTTAATTGCAATCTAATGTGCTTTCCCGGGGATACTTTGATATCTTGTCATCATGCCCACGGCAAAGCAAATATCCGGTCTCGTACACAACATTGCATACATAAGACTTCCTATGCTCGAAACGTACGGAAAGTCTTTCATGTCATCTATCTCCACTTGCATCTTAGCGAATCTTTCTTTGGATAGATGGATTCCATATCTAAAAGGTACAAAACCTTTCTTGGAATCTTGCATGTTGTATCGCTTCAAAACAGTGTCTTTGTATGAAGCTTGCGATAAGCCCAACATCCTTTTCTTGCGACCTCGAGTGATCTAGATCCCAAGGATGTGACCAGATTTCCCTAAGTTCTTCATATCAAGCTGATTTGACAGCCATACCCTTACGTCTAACAATACCTTTACATTGTTTCCAATGAGCAAAATATTATCTACGTGTAGTACTAAGAATACCACCGCAGTTCCGTCACACATTTTATACACACAAATCTCGAACTCATTTTGATCAAACCCATAAGACTTAATCACTTGATCAAAATATTGGTTCCAAGTACGCGATGCTTGCTTAAGTCCATAAATGGATCTCTTGAGCTCGCATACGAGATTCTCTTGACCTTTTTCAATAAAGCCCTTGGGTTGTTGTACATAGATATCTAACCCATCAAGACTTCTGTTAAGGAAAGTCGTCTTGACATCCATTTGCCAGATCTCGTAATCTAGGTGCACAACGATTGACAAGAGAATACGGATGGACTTAGGCATAGCCATAGGTGAAAAGATTTCCTCATAATCGATCCCTTCTTTCGGAGTATACCCTTTTGCCACTAGCCTTGCCTTGAAGGTCTTAACCTTTCCGTCCGGTCCTCTTTTCCTCTTATATACCCACTTGCATCCAATGGGTTTTACCCCACTGGGTGGTTCGACACACTTGATTATGATCCATCGAACCCATCTAGGCTTCCATTGCGGTTTGCCATGAATCTGTGTCTTTATCTTGGATTGCCTCGTCGTAAGTCCATAGGTCTGATTCATCACCGAAAATCAAATCCGAAGATTCTCCTATTCCCATGAATCTCTCGGGTTATCTAACAAAACTCCCACTGCGACGGAGTTCCGGTTGTGAAGGTGTGACGATTGGTATATCATCTTGTAGACTTGGTATAGGAGTTTGCCCTCTTTATTTGCCTAAGGTAATCTCACTTCTGGGCTTTCTATTGTACCTATAGTTTTCTTCCAAGAATTTAAAGTGTGTACAAAACACAGTCTTTTGATCCTTGGGACTATAGTACATACACCCCTTCGTTCCCATGAGATATCCTATAAACAACCTTAATTCCGAACGTGGATCCAATTTACCGGCTTCCTTGTCTAGCACATATGCCGGACAACCCCAAATCCACAAGTGTCTTAGACTGGGCTTACGCCCAGTCCACAATTCCATTGGGGTTTTAGGAACCGATTTGGATGGCACCAAGTTTAGAATGTAAGTCGTCGTTTTCAAGGCGTTACCCCAAAACAATTTGGGTAAATCCAAATAACTCATCATGGATCTGACCATTTCTAAAAGAGTTCAGTTTCTTCGTTCCGCCACACCATTGTGTTGAGGGGTTTTCGGTGCGGTTAACTGGGATACGATCCCTTCGTCCGACAAGTAGTTCAAGAATTCATCACTGAGGTATTCGCCTCCACGATCTGATCGTAGAAACTTGATACTTCTTTCCCTATGCAACATAAGGTAGATGTATCCATATCCTGAGTAATCGTCAACAGAAGTCACAAAATACTCATACCCCCTTCTTGCTATGATCGTTATTGAACCACACATATCGGTATGAACGAGTTCCAACACTTTCGTGTCTTTAATCCCCTTGGCTCCAAATGCCCTCTTGGTCATCTTACCCTCTAAACAGAATTCGCAAGTTGGAAACGGCTCAACTTGAAGAAACTCCAAGGATCCGTCTTTCACCAATCTTTGTATTCGCATTAGATTAATATGAACTAATCTAAGATGCCATAGAAGTGTTTCGTTCATATCAGAAAGAACGCTTCCTTTTATAACTTGAAATAGTCGATGTGTTATTATATTCAATTATTTGAGTGGTGTGCCCAATTAATGGTATAAATATCATCCAGTAATGTTCCCGAACAGATAAACTCATCGTTTCAAGAAATAATAACATCCTTATTAAAAGAAACTGAGTATCTTTTCAAAACAGTTTAGAAACTGAAGGTTGAGTTCTTTCTAAACTAGGAACATGAAGAACGTCTCTCAAGACCATAACTCTATCTTCAAAAGACAGATGCACTTTTCCCACTACTTCAACTGCCACTCTTGTAGCTTTGCCCGGTGTGACGGGGATCTAACTTCCGCTAAGTCGTCGGGTTAACTTGAACCCATGCAAAATGAAACAAATGTGATCAGCGGCTCTCGTATCCACTATCCACGAATGGACAGCATACGCTGCTTCACAAGTTTCGATGAAACGTGTGAATTACCTAACTTTCCTAGCCTCTTAGGCTTGGAACATGCAGACCTCCAATGTCCTCTCTTACCGCAGTTAAAACACTTCCTCTTAGATGCTAGCCTTGGCTTTGCCTTTTGCAACAAATGGATTTGCTAGGGTCCGGCCTTTGGTTCTCTTCCTCTTCTTCCCTCCCTTGGGACCAGAAGAGGTAGACGGACCATTAGTCACCATAGCAGTGGACTGGTGCCCTATTATCGCCTCTACCGAAACTAAAGCTTACAAGAGCTCGGGCAAACGACTTGTCCGTTCATTCATTTGACAGATCAGATGAAACTGCTCAAAGCCTTTTGGTAGAGTATGGAGTATGAAATCGACCTGAGAAGGGACATCAAAATCCGCACCAAGTACTTCCAACTTGTTAAGGTATGCCATAATCTCGAGAACGTGCTCCTTCACGGGCCTTCCTTCCACCATTTCCAACTTGACCGAGTCATGTTTGGTGAACTAATTAGTCATGGGTTTCTGATGTGAAAACATCACTTCAAGGCTTTCCATGATTTCAACGGCGGATAAAATGTCTTCATGAATGCGCATCAAATCCTCAGACAGAGATGTCAAGATGATGCACTTCATGTGTTCATTGTCACGCTTCCAATCATAAACTGTCTTTTCCCATTGCTTGACTTATAATTAGGCTTGCCGAGTTTATTAACATGAATAACCCAATTGTGTTTTTGTACAGTAAAGACAAAATTTAAATTACATTTCCAATCAACATAATTCTTCTCCAAAAAGTTTGTTAACTTAAAGTATATTTAATCAATGGATTAAAAGGTTGCGACATGGTGAAATGAGAATAAAACATACATTCATATTAATATCTAGAAAAATATGAAATTATCATATAATTCGATCACATTAATTATATTGAAACCTTAAAACAATATAATCATGCATCAGCCAACATCTCGAAACAATTTAAATGCGCCACGAGGGGTGGTCTATACATTTAAACAAATTCAAGCGGATTACAAACTTAAAAGTTATAAATCCTTAATTCAAAATTAATAGTTGGCTCCCACTTTAACCACATAAAAATTGACAGAGACTCCGAGGGGAGTAAGTTAATATCAATTTCTTATGCCTAAGTAATAACCATAATTAAATACAGGATTATTATTTCGCTTTGAGCAAGCCACTCGTGGTGAGGGTCAATACCGCCATTAGTAATAATCCACAATCATTCTTTCGGAATTTATTCATGTGAAATCCGTCCTTTTGGCCGATCCGAGGGGGAAATGTATTCCAAAAAGACTTCACAAATAAATAAGTTATGGAGGCCAAATTAATCCAATTTTAATATCCGGAATAAAATTACGATTAAAAAAAATATACTTAGTAATTTTCAAAAGTAAGGTTTTTCTTGGACAATTTAAAATCATGCAAACACATATTAACAAATAATAATAAGTGCACGAAATAAAACATCCATCAAAACAAAATTAAACACTTTGGAGCACTCAAATCCAATTGTCACGGTTTAATTTCTTCACGTCTTGATGCAAGAAATCGTCCTTCTTGCTTTTCATCATTCGTCTTGACACGCTCCCACTCGAACAACAACACTTCATCAAAAACAACTTCGTTTGGGGTTTGGGACAACGTTTGGAATCACACAAAAAAATAAAGGAAAAAAAATTCATGGCCCGAGATCCGGCGCGTGGGCCGACGCGCCTCTTGGCTACGGCAGCCGAGGCACCGAGCGCTGAGAGGTAGTACCTCGCGCACGTGCCCGGCACCCGTCGTGCAGGGCGCCGTGCATCTTGCACACGCCGTGCTTTGGGTTTCACCGTTCGTCCTCATTTTCCACCCCGTGCATAATACCAAGTCCATGCACACACCACACATGCATGCGTTGTCTGGTTACATCGTCTTTAATTCTTCGTTTTCGCCTTCGTCTTGATCCGGTTACAATTTATTTACAAAATAAATAAAAACTAGATCTAGACTAGTCTATTACAATAATTAAATTAAAATAAAACCAACTAATCTACTCGTGGATTTTCTCACGAGAAAAACGAATTCAAACGAATCGAATTAAAAACAATTAATTCACACGCATAAAAAAAGCATTAAAACCATGACAATTGGATACCCGCAAAAAAGATCTAACAATTATACTATCCAATTTCAATTTAATGTCAAACAATTTAAATTCCAATTTAAAGATCAGAGCCCGAAAACCGTGGCTCTGATACCAGTTGTTGGGAAAATAGGGGTGCCCGGAAACTATTCGGGGTAAAATTTAAATACGAATTTAAATTCAATTGTTACTAGCATGAATTAATCCTAATTAATTCAAATAATAATTCCAACAACAATTTTATCATCATGCATGTTGAATTATTCACATTAAAACCTAACGCGGAAAAACTAGGAGTTCACGTAATTCGTACCTCTTGTAGATATGACCTTTGATAACAACGGGACTATCACGATCGTGTTATCAACCAAAAGACCTTCTCAAGTATGTCCTTTTAGCCTTGCTTGTTCACCGGTGGGAAGTGCTCACAAGCAATTAGAATAACAAGGAAGAAAGAAAAAATTTTGTTGCTGATTTTTTTGTTCAACACTGTGAAACCGTAAACTGGAGATGAAATAATCATCTTCTATATATAGTACTAGGAATTTTGAAATTTGCATATGGAATAGGGGAGAGAAAATCTTTTTCTTGGCCTACAAGAAATCTTGAATATATCTCATATATTCTTTTCTCCATAATAAAATATTCCATAAAATCTCACCTCCCTAATATATGAGATTTTCGAAATTCATGGGAGAAATAAACTAGATTTGGATCTTCTTGAATTTATGAGATAATCTTGTATTCCAAGAATACATATTTTCCATAATATATTTCCAAGAAAATCAACAAATCTTTTCTCTACCATATCTATAAATTTAGAAAATTATAAGCAAAAAATCAGCAATAATAATTTTCTTTTATTTTAATTACCTTATTATTATCGGGCTACTTAATGAGCTACTTGAGGGGCCTTTAGGAGAATTAAGATTGGACCTCCAATGGGCTTCTGAATTTCAATATTGAGCCTCAATATAATTCAGCCCATTAATATTAATTAGTACCACTAATAAATTAATATTGCACTATCCATCTTAATCCATATTACGATAATATGGGCTCCCGGTTATTATTTACCGCATTTAAGATTATCAAGTCCATTAATTAATTAAGCTTCTGAATAGCTCTAAATTAATTAACATATTTCACCTTGGAGTAAAGATAAGTCAACATTATTATCCGTACTGAAGAAACTAATTCTTCACTTGCAAGATTTGGTACGATAAAACTTCTGAGCCCACCAAGGGGACAAATCACACGAGCCGTACTTGCACGTGTTTCTCCGTATTAAATCTTAGCAACCGTCATATAATTAATATTACTGCCCAAAGCACAAGGTTCGAAGTCACGATGATTCTCACCCAACATGAATCAAAGCAGTAACCATTAAGCACACACGGTCCTATTTAAGTGACAGAGAATTAAAAAATCAATAACCACTGAGGTCTAATTCTTCACATTTCAGAACATAAGAATTTATCCTCACTGTAGGTCCTCTTCAACACATACTAAATGAGCTAGTGCAATCTCTTGGTCAAGACAAGCCAATCTGAGATGTACACATCGACCTTTCACAGCGGATTGTTCAATTCCACCTAGGTCGTGAATTTGTACGTTTAGTTACAAGGAAACCGTTAATGTGATCTTCCGTGATCGGGTATCACCACATTAACTTCAATGTAACATTTACCACTTATAATGAATTAGTTGCAATAAATATTCAACATTCAATTATATCTAAAGCAAATGCGATAAAAGATTTATTCTCATAAACAAGTGTTTAAGACATGAGTTATACAAAGTAAAAGCATACTTTCACGTATAACTCCAACAAGAATTTGGTTAAGTTCAAATGTGCTAGCAAATAAAATAGGCTAAGGCTCAAACGGGCTAACAAGGGATAAATGTCATTGGTAGGGAGAATTTGGCTAAGTGACTCAACAAATCAATGATGGCCTAAAATCACTTTCGGCATTTCAAACTACACACAATCAAGAAGTGAGAGCACCTACAAGTTCTAGCATCCTCTAAGGTGACGATCCACTCACAAACAATGAGATCAATTTAATGAATTTAATCTCTAAAAGGCTAAAATCTCACGGCTTTCACATCCACGCTAGTTCTAGTAAATTCTCACTTTTATCACACAAGTATTCAAAAGGAAAGTTCGTAAGTATACGAGTTCCCTCTCAAATCAACTCTAACTCCTATACTCACATAATATAATTCCTAACTCAACTTCACAACTCACCACTCATAAAATCACACTCAAAGTCAGCAATCAATAAGTTGGGTAAGTCAATAAGCATGAAATAGAGAACAGTACATCAAAACAGTTCATCACAATCACAGCTCAAAGAGTTAGAATTTTAGTACAGCCCAAAATCAAAATAAAAAGGAAAAAGAGAAAAATAGTCTTAAGAACAAATAGGAAAAAGATAAAGGAAGAATGCGGGGGAGTCCCCATGAGTCATGCATCCAGAGGTGGCGGAGGACGGTAGTTCTGATGGTCAGCTCCAAGGTGAGAGATAAATAGTGTCTCCATCCATCTATGCATATCAAAAAACTGGTCCTCCATCCCAGCGAGCCGTGCGAAGATACGCAACGTCAATCCGAAGAGTTTGGATCTCGTGCTCCATTCCCATCCACTGCAGGTGGGTCGGGTACCATGGCTGGAGAGTAGGCGCTTCGGGCGCCTCGAACTCCATGTCTTGAGGCACTTGGCCTCCTTCAGCAGCGTTCTCCTCCTTCTCTTCATCGGTGTTGGCTCCATGCTCATACTCATCTTCCTCTTCCTCAGCTGAGTCCTGAGCTCCACTAGTCCTGGCTGCTCTCGTGCTAGCTCCACTGGTCCCAACTCCACTCTTTTGCTTCTTCTTTGGCCTTTGGTCCCATAGCCCCTTGCTTTACAGCCTCTGCTTAAATCTCTCCATTACTCTCAAGTGATGCGGCCCGTCCATTATGATGTTCTCCTTCTTAAGACCCTTCAGTGTCACCAACTTCTCTTTCGGCAGAAGGAAGAGCTCGTCCTCTCGGAAACGGATACAGTACTTATCGAGTCAATGTTCACACATCCAAGTGTGATACATATGATTGAAGTCTAAATCCTTTCCAACAGCTGGACTTGCCACCGGATTAATTTCCATACTGTCCAAGATGACACATATGAGACCCCCACCTCGTATCCTTGATGTCTTAGTACCACACTTGTACGGGGCCTCTATCTGCAGCTCAAGTCCCTACCAAAATCATATTTCCGATGGTGAAGCAAGCACCACAGCGCATAAAGCTCCCTCGAAGTCACTGTGCCCATCTCCGACCGAGCATAAATTGTGTTCCCCAAAATTCTCTTGATATATCGGATGACAGGATTACGGATGGCTGAGGCTCGAGCATTCTGGGACTTATACTTTCCGGCTACCCCTCCAGTGATGAGCTCCCAAAACTCATCAGCCTTGAATAAACTTGATCTGCGGCTGGTATCCCCGGGTTGAGGCAAGTGTAGGGCCACGTTGACTTCAACCACATCATAATAATACCACCAGTTTCTAATCATAAACTTGAAAGCATTGGCACCGTTCATCTCCACAGAAGCTAAGAACTGCTCAACCAAGTCAACATGCGTCTCTATAGTCAGCAAGATCTCGTAAAATTCTTTTATATTGTTCTTTTCAAAAATCCTCTTTACTTCTTCCTCTATCCCCAGCTGCTTCATAAACTCGACACTCAGGCGTCGAGTCTTCCCAACCTTACCAGCTACAAGGCTCCATCTATAGGCATGTGCATCCCACTTATCTCCGTACGTCAAGTTGTTCCAACGTGAAGGCATCAACCCCTTCCTTGTCAACTCGGTTGTTAAGGTAATTAAATCATCCCCTTGAACCAATTTGTCTTCATACTTTTTCGGAGGAGCCATTAGCCCACTTCAACAAAATACTTAGAGAAAAATTACTACTCGAGAATAATATAATCAACTCAAGTAGTCAATCAATCTCATACTCATCCAATTGTGCATAAGAGCTCACATAGAGGTGTTATTCCTATCTCAAAGCATATTCATCCAACTCAATTATTCTCACAATTCATCAATAAAGCTCTAAGTATAAGTCTATCATGATGTAACATTACAAAAATTTGCAATTTACATGCTCAAGACTTAATTCATATCCATCTAATCACTCAATTCATTCCAAATCACACAAATATTTACTCAACAAGTAATACCCATATCAATTCCTAACATTTATACTTTCTCACTCTAGAAATTCACCAATTCTACTCATGCAATCTTCAAATTGAAACTCAAATTCGCGAACCCATATCATATAGACATCATTTATCAACAAAGAAGCAATAATCAATGAGTAATGCAAAAATCCCCAATTTCTTCTCAAGAACAAGTAAGAACCCTAATTTTCATGTTCAATTCATGTCTAATCGAAGTTAAAACCAAGAAAAGATAGAAGAGAGTTAGAAATTACATACCTTAGATGAAGAATTCGAGCACCTTGTGGTGAAATTTAGTGAAAAATGGAAGAATTTAGTGAGAAAGAGAGAGGGGCCAAAAATTGCAGCTCTTTTCGCACCAAGTAGTGTGTGTAAAATATGGGGGAAGGTATTTAAAGGGGGAAGAAAACCGACCTAGGGCATTTCGAATCGGACCGCTTGAGCTAGACCCAAACTCGAGCTCCTAGCTCTCGAGCAGGTGCCAATCGAGCACCTGTACTTACAGAGTCCCAAACGCGCTCGAGCAGGGTCAGCTTGAGTGCCTAGCGCTCGACCCGATTCCACTCGATCTCACCACTCGAGTGGTCGAGTTCCTAGCGCTCGAGTAAGGCCCCTTGAGTGCCCAAGACCCACTGGAACGACCTAGCACTCGAGCCAAGAGGCCTTGAGCGCCTAGTGCTCGACCTCTTGAGCTTGAGTGCTCAAACAAAACATGATTTTCAACATTTTCAACCCGAATTCAAAAAAATTATGACCAACACGAGTACTAACCTGGAGAACTTCTCGATTTAAGCCAGATCGCTCATTCGATCGAGGAGTTGGGGTCTCTTCAAATGTGCTATTCACCGTTCCAAATCACCGCACAATGAAAAATTCAATTCAAACACACTTCATGCATCAATATTTTTGAAAAATTTTGATTAATTTTTCATACGAATTTTGTGCACAACACGTGTAGTACGAATACACACCCCCAAACTTTTTTCTTGTTGCGCAATAAAAAGTTTGAAAAGATGAGTATGAACGAGTACGTGCACTCAATTCACAATGAACTTAAATCACTACCAATGTACACGATGTAAAGCATATAAAAAAACTCCATCCCCCAAACTTCAACTTTGTGAAGTGATCTACGTTTTGGGTTCGGGGTTACCTAAACACCATCTTTCAATTACTCTCTTACTCGACACATCTTCCCTCCTTGAGTTGCTCCTTTCAATCCTCTACTTTGGAAACTCTTGCACCACAAGACAAGCCTACACAAAAACTCTCAACAACGAGGTTAAAACTTACGATTCACACAAAAATAAACACGAAAATAAAAACACCAAAAGCAAATAAAAGTTGGTTGCCTCCCACTAAGCGCTATTTTTAAGGTCTTAATGTCGGACCGAGCTCGAAGGAGCTCACGGGACTTGAGACTCTAAGTTACCTCCCTTATTCTCATAAGAGAAGTTGTAGAAATTCTTCACTCGATGCCCGTTCACCAAGAACACGTTCCCATCATCCTTCTTGTTGGGACATTGTCAGTTTTGATTAAGATCCCAAAGCCCCTGAAAAGATGTTTGCATTTGTTTGTCATGCTAGTCTTGGTTAGGTTTGTACTTAGTCTTTTTACATTTCACAGGTACTCAGTAAGAGGAGCACTTACTGATGACAATCAAGACTCAGAGCCTGAAGACAATTTACCATCCTGAACTTATGGCAGTCTTCTAAGCTGGCTGAGTAAGTCTCAGTGATGAAGAGTATGACCCTGAGGTCAGTACTACTCAGTCCTGAAGGGAACAGGATGAATCTGAGTTAATGGGAAGACTTGGAGTAGAGCCAAGCAATGCAAAAGGAATGTCAGCGTCAGGACAAGACCGGTGAGCTCAAGACAAAATGAACTTAATAAGACAAGCCTGAAGCTCAAGAATAAGTTCTGACATTCTCACCAACCTGATGACGTGGACCAATCCGGGAAGGACACGCACGTACAGAACCTGACAAGAAGACTAAATTCAGACTGCATGTTCAACGGGCAAGCATTTAATGTGCATTTAATGCAACTACCAAATCCATGCAAGGACGGCTGCTGCATGAAGATATGTCTGTTTGAAGCCACTCTAAATAGTTGACAAGAAAGGCTATCTCTCCAACGGATAGTTTTTCAAATCACCTATAAAAACAGAAGACCTTAAACCCATTCACGGTTACGGGAAATTTCCAAGCCAGAAATTACTCAAGCTCTCAAGCACTCAAAGCATTCAGCCTTAGAAGAAGCACTCGAAACCATCTAAATTTCCCAAGTGTTTCTTTGTTATTGAGAGTCATTCTGTATTCCAAGAGCGAACTAGCATTATCTTAAGCTTAGAGAGATTATCCAATCCTTAGCATTGCTTTGCCTTGTAAGGATAATCTCAACCTAGTTGGAATCCAAACTGAAACCAAAACCCTAAGTTAGGTTTGTTGGGAGTAAGTCAGTTAGTAAGTGGAGTTGTATAGATCAGTGAGGTTAGCTGGTCTTGGTGCACCTTGGCACGTTAAAAACAAGAAACCCTTGAGTGGATTTCATGTTAAATCAGGCCGTGGACGTAGGAGCTTGAGTCTGTGAACCACGTTAAACTCCCTGTGTTCTTATTGCTTTGATATTGTGCATGCATGCTATATTACATATTCATTCATAAGCATTTGGTTTATCAGGCCTGAATCAATTAGCCTGATCCTCTAAAAAGAGCACTGCCCTTACTAAACACTATTCAGAATTGAGTAAAACAAGTTTTTCAGAAAGCAAACTTAACAAGACTTTAAACTATCAGGGCTTACGTATTTCCGCACTGAACTTGAACTGATAGTTAGCCAACTGACCCGCACCAAGTGTAGTCAGTAGGTGTGTTATCAGCTCCTAGTTCTTTATCACTCTGAGTGGAGGGAACTCGGTCAGGTTTTAAGTTTGAAAAATTGGTATACGTGTATCCCCCCCCATACACGTATTCCTCAGTCTTGTACCGGGACCAACAAGTGGTATCAGAGCGGTGGTTCAAAAGACCACTGACTTTGAATACTAATAGTTTCAGAGGAGAAACTGTTGGTGGTCACTGAACAGATCTGAGTTTGCTTTTCATAAAACTTGCATCATCATGACTTCGAGGAGACTTGAAGCTTCATTACCTGAATTCTCTGTATCTAACTTTGTCTATTGGAAGTTCAGATTAGAAGCACATCTAGATGCCATCCATGACCAGATGCCGTGTGTTCTCAGAGAAGGACCGATCAAGATCACTATTCCCAATGTCAGAGGACTGGGATATGAGCATCTTGAGATTGGCGTGCAGGTTCCAAAAGAAAGGAAAGACATGACCAATGATGAGATCAAGATGGTGGGACTGGACAACGTTGCCAGAAACATCATTTTTCATATGGTGCCCTTCGAGGAGTCAGGTAGGCTGATGAACTTAAAGACGGCAAAGGAGGTTTGGGATGAGCTGACCAGGATGTGCGAGGGGTCAGAGAAGATAAAGAAGAACAAGAGAAATATTGCCATTCAGAAGTTCGAAGCATTCGAGATGCTGCCTGATGAGATAATCGATCAGATGGAGTCAAGATTCATCAAGTTGATGAATGAGTTGGTGATGCTGGACAAAGATGTCCCAAAGAGAGATGTTGCTTCAAAGATCCTGAATGCCCTTCCTGAGAGATGGGATAACAGTGTAATTATGCTTAAGAATACTCAGGATATGAGCAACATAACTTCTGCTTTACTTTTTTCAGAGCTAAAGGCACTGGAATTTGATCTTAACAAGAGAAAGAAGAAAGTTCAGCCAGAAGAGGAAGAAAAGGAGAAAACTCTGAGAAAAGCGTGGCGTTCAAGGCCATGTCTGAACCGGTTGAGTCTTCATCAAAGTCACTGATGGAGATGAGCAAGAAAGAGCTTGCTGAAGAGTACAACCTGATGGCCAGAAGCTTTGATAAGCTCAATTCCAGGTTTGGTCGTTATAAGAAATTTTATCAGGACTCACGTGACAGGAAACCTGAAGGAACCCACCAAAGCTCAAGGAGATATGAGGAAAGGAGAAACACTGACCAGAGGAAAGATCATGGCGATGAAAGAAGATACTCAGATCCAAAGCCCGATCGAAGAGATGAACAGAGACGTACTCATGATGACAAGCACTCAGGGAAGACTGAAAGCTCATCGAGACAAAGGGAACCTGACTCAAGGAGGAACCCTGAACCAAGGAGAGAAATAGGAGATGAACAACCAACATGTTACAACTGTAACAAGAGCGGACACTATCAGTATGATTGTCCGAAGCTGAGTGCAAGAGAAAGAGAGGACAGGAGGGCCAAGAGAGACCAGAGATTTGCTGACCGGAGAGCCATGCTCGCTGAGAATGCAACTGACTCTGATGGTCCTGAGGAGAGGTCGCCTGAACTCTTTTCTGATGATGAGTACGATGATGTCTGCCTTATGGCTAGGGAGGAACCTGAGGTAACATCTAACTCTGTATGTGGTTCTTACACTGGTCAAAATCCTGAGCTAAGCTCAGAGTCTGTCAGAGAAATGAACCTTCAGATCTGCCTGGATCAATTGATGGTTGATTTCTCCAGATTGCAGGAAACTAATGTCTTCTTGGTAGAGGAGAACAAGAAATTAAGTACTGAGGTTCAAAACCTGAATGAACAACTCACTCAGTCTGATCTTGAAGAATCAGCTCAGATTGTGAGACTAACTCAGGAGATTGATTTAATCAATGCTGAGCGTCTCCCAAGAGAGAAAATTCTAAAGGAACTGGCTGATGAAGAGTTGGCCAGGAAGGAAGAACTGAAAGTACTTAAGAGTAAGTTTGATGACCTCTTTACCAGACATGAAATCCTGAAAAAGAGTGAGGACTCTCTCAAGAAAAAGGTTGCAGCAATGAATAAATCCTCAGTGGCTAGAGAGGAAATAAATAGCAGCCAGATACTTGGGAATGAGAAAAAGGGACTTGGATATGTTCCTAAGAAATCCTCACAAGGTCAATCTCATGTTGCTTCAGGGAGCAACACTGAGAGGGTATTTGTTCAGGCAGGCCAGAGTGCACCCAAGGTTGTACTCCAGGCCCGTCAAACTTATAAGGGCAAAGAAACTGTTGACACAGTCAGGGTTGCCCCCAAGGTAGCTAAGCCAAACCCCAAGGGAAAGGCAAAGCAACCTAAGGAGGCCCCTGAGAGCTCAGGCCAGGGAAAACCTCAGCGAAAGCAGAGGAAGACTCAGGCCAAGAGCCCTCAGACTGGTCAGCAAGGGTACCATCATGCTTGGCAATACCAACAGGGAAGGCCAAATATGATGACACCCCCATGGTTTTGGCATCCTGAGGCCTTTAACTGTTTTCCATTCCCTCACTTGCCTAGGGGGAATAGAACACAGGGCCCTTATCAAGAACAAGGCCCAAGACCTGCTGCACCCAGACCTAGGAAGAACAGGAGGCCAGCCCAAAAGGCACCCACTCAGGCTCCTGTGAAGCCTAAGTCTAGCACTCATACACCATCTTCCTCTCAGGCAAAGAAGAAGAAAGTTGTGTGTGGTGATGTTTTAGGGAGACTGATTTACCACTCTGAGGCAATCAGGGTTGTTAAGCAAGTCTGGATCCCGAAAGGTACAGCTGACACGATAGGACCAAACACCCAATGGGTACCTAAAGCCTGATTTGCTTGCAGGCGGCTGTGGATCACAACAAGAGGAGAGGAGACTCAATAAAAGCTGTTTGGTACCTAGACAGTGGTTGCTCAAGGCACATGACTGGAATGAAGAGTCTTCTCCAAGATTATCAAGCTAAAGATGGTCCACAGGTAACCTTTGGTGATAACTCAAAAGGTGTTACTAAAGGTTTTTGTTGGTCCCAAAAAGGTTATCCAGTGGAAAGCGTTTTTAAGTTAATTTTTAATAAAACCCAATTTTAAAGAAAGTGCTAAAATTAAAGTGCAGAAATCTAAAAAGCATAAAGTAGAGAACACCGGATTTATAGTGGTTCGGACCAACTTGTCCTACGTCCACTCTCCCTTTCTCAAAGGGGACTTTCTCTCTCTCCAACTTACTCACGAACCACTGGAATTGGGAAGTACCAGCTCCTTCGTACAACAACTTACAACAACCTTTCAAGGTGAACAGGTTGATTATAAGATCCAACTAAAAACTCCTAAAAGAGTGTATGAAAACGTGAATGAACAAGATGAGTGAGTGGAAGAGCTCGTGTGTCTTTGTGTGCTCTCGCGCGACTCTTGTCTCATGAACTCATCCAAAATCACTCCTATTTATAGTTGTGAGAATCAACTAGCCGTTGGAGAGCTAGCAATTCAAACAACCATAATTGGAGGGATATAATCAATCAAAGATTGATTATATGATTGATTAGTTGACTTCAATCAAGCAATCAATCAAATCCTCCATCAGTTGACTCTCCAAAATACTTTCTTCTTAATCATGAAACTCCAAGATCTTCTTGTCTCCAGATTACACACAGCCTCCATGTGGGTGAACTAATCTGTCTCCCTCGTCTGGTCAGGACTCGTCTGGTCTGGGGTCTCATCTGGTCAGGTGACACTTCTGCTCTGGTCCTCATCTGGGAGAGGTCTTCTGGAAGACTCCTCTGGTCAGACTCCTCTGGCAGACTCCTCTGGTCAGACTCCTCTGATCAGACTCCTCTGGTCAGACTCCTCTGGCAGACTCCTCTGGTCAGACTCCTCTGGCAGACTCCTCTGGCCAGACTCCTCTGGACCTCATCTGCTCTGGTGACTCTTCTGCTCTGGACATCTCATCTGGTCACCTCTCATCTGGTCACCTCATCTGGTCTGCACAGATTTCTTCCCCCTTAACCAAAGACCTATTCTAGACCTAGACTAATCTGTAGCTGACTAACAGGTTCAGCTAGTCCTATTACAAGTTCTTGTTTTAACATCTTCAAAACATCTAATTTATATCCTAACAATTTCCCCTTTTTTGATGATGTTAAAACTGGAAGAACTTAAATAAAACAAGACAAGAAAAATTTGAAATAACAAGATAAAGAATCTAGCATGCTGGGTCAACTGACCTTCCCCCTCAAAGTATGCTCAGCTGATATTGGGGAAAAATATCAGCTGGTCTTCTTGTGTATCTGCAGGCAATCAACTTTTTGGTACCCTTCTGGGTCCAGGGGGGTTAGCACAATTTTTAGGAAGCCACAAGAATAGATCATCCCTTTTTGAATCAGGTGATCTTATCTTTCTTCCATACACATCCACAAAAACACACTGAACATAAGAAGCTTCGACATGGTTATTTCTTCTAGAGACTCTTCTTCTCTTATGAGCTTGTCCAGTAGAAGGAATAACTTGTCTTAATGCAACAGTCTTGAAATTTTGTTGATAAGGATAAGTCTTACTAGAACCATCAAAAGTTCCAGCTGGTCTGGCAGATAACTTGAAAGTCCTCTGCAGGTGAGTAGAAGTCATCTGGTTCTGCCTCTTTTGAGAAGATCCAGACTGTCTTCTACTCTGCTGGCCTGGCTGAGGTCTTTTAAAATTCCCCTCTGCCTTTTGGGTTTTTGAGTTGTAGAACTCATCTGCCCATTAGGCTGAGTTGCCTGGTCAGCTGTCCTCTTGCCCTTATCAATAAAATTTCTAGGTTGTTCTTCTTTCTGAACATGTGAGGATTCAGGTTTGAAATAACCAAGGCCTGTTTTATCATGATCTCTTTGATATGAGGCAGCTATGTGTGACACAGCATTGCTTGTTGTAGTCAGCTGCTCCAGTCTCATCTTGAGCTTGTCCTCACTTTCTCTTACAATTTTGTTTTGATGGAAGAGTTCATCAAACTTAGCTTTTAGCAGGTTATATTCATTGTCTTTCTCAACATTTTCAACAACCAACCTTTCTATCAGCTTAACTTGTTCAATACACCTGGTTGTCAAGTCAGAAGACTCTTCAACTAGTGTATGATTTTGTTCAGCTGGTAGATTAGCTGAGTTGCCTAAACATTGTGAAAGCTTCTGATTTTCCGCTTTCAGCTTTGAGTTCTCATCTTCCAATTTTTGACAAAGTTGTATAGATTTTTGAAGATCTAATAGCAGAGTTTGCGTATAAGACTCCTCTGATTGTTCAGAAAAAGAAGAATAAGAAGAAGAAGAGGGAGTTCGATTGCATACCTCATCTGTCACAAGACATATCTCTTCGTCTAGTCCATAATTGGATGATGAACCAGAAGTGGATACCTTTTCTTCCTCATTTGCGAAGCTCCTTTTGGAGTAACTCCTAGTGTCTCTTCTACTGTTTTTCTTCGAACCCATTTCTGCAAGAAATTGTTAGCATAACAAATATTTGGGTTTTCAAAAAAAATGGATTTGCCCTGGTGACTACCGAGATAATTTCAAAACAGTGGTCTTTAGGACACACTGCTCTGATACCACTTGTTGGTCCCAAAAAGGTTATCCAGCGGAAAGCGTTTTTAAGTTAATTTTTAATAAAACCCAATTTTAAAGAAAGTGCTAAAATTAAAGTGCAGAAATCTAAAAAGCATAAAGTAGAGAACACCGGATTTATAGTGGTTCGGACCAACTTGTCCTACGTCCACTCTCCCTTTCTCAAAGGGGACTTTCTCTCTCTCCAACTTACTCACGAACCACTGGAATTGGGAAGTACCAGCTCCTTCGTACAACAACTTAAAACAACCTTTCAAGGTGAACAGGTTGATTATAAGATCCAACTAAAAACTCCTAAAAGAGTGTATGAAAACGTGAATGAACAAGATGAGTGAGTGGAAGAGTTTGTGTGTCTTTGTGTGCTCTCGCGCGACTCTTGTCTCATGAACTCATCCAAAATCACTCCTATTTATAGTTGTGAGAATCAACTAGCCGTTGGAGAGCTAGCAATTCAAACAACCATAATTGGAGGGATATAATCAATCAAAGATTGATTATATGATTGATTAGTTGACTTCAATCAAGCAATCAATCAAATCCTCCATCAGTTGACTCTCCAAAATACTTTCTTCTTAATCATGAAACTCCAAGATCTTCTTGTCTCCAGATTACACACAGCCTCCATGTGGGTGAACTAATCCGTCTCCCTCGTCTGGTCAGGACTCGTCTGGTCTGGGGTCTCATCTGGTCAGGTGACACTTCTGCTCTGGTCCTCATCTGGGAGAGGTCTTCTGGAAGACTCCTCTGGTCAGACTCCTCTGGCAGACTCCTCTGGTCAGACTCCTCTGGTCAGACTCCTCTGGTCAGACTCCTCTGGTCAGACTCCTCTGGCAGACTCCTCTGGTCAGACTCCTCTGGCAGACTCCTCTGGTCAGACTCCTCTGGCAGACTCCTCTGGTCAGACTCCTCTGGTCAGACTCCTCTGGCAGACTCCTCTGGTCAGACACCTCTGGCAGACTCCTCTGGCAGACTCCTCTGGTCAGACTCCTCTGGACCTCATCTGCTCTGGTGACTCTTCTGCTCTGGACATCTCATCTGGCCACCTCTCATCTGGTCACCTCATCTGGTCTGCACAGATTTCTTCCCCCTTAACCAAAGACCTATTCTAGACCTAGACTAATCTGTAGCTGACTAACAGGTTCAGCTAGTCCTATTACAAGTTCTTGTTTTAACATCTTCAAAACATCTAATTTATATCCTAACAGTTTTGGTGTTTTAATAATAGGTACAGTCAGAGTGGAAAATGTGTCCTTTGTGGAAGGACTGAAGCATAACCTGTTGTCAGTAAGTCAATTATGTGACAAAGGGTTCAGTGTTGAGTTCTCATCGAATATATGTTCAGTCAAGGACAAATCAACACAAGTGCTTCTATCAGGTATCAGGAAAGGTAACGTTTATCTCGCTGATTGGAGCAGCACTATTCCTAATACTTGTTTTGTTGCTAAAAGCTCTCTAGAGCTCAGTTGGTTATGGCATAAAAGATTAAGCCACCTGAACTTCAAGATTCTTAACAAAATTTCTAGACAGTCACTTGTTGAAGGTCTACCTAATGAATTTTTTAGTAAAGACCATGTGTGCAAAGCTTGTCAGGAAGGGAAGCAGGTCAGAGCGTCATTCAGAGAGAAAGCTTCTCATTCCACTGACAGGATACTTCAGCTCTTGTACCCTTGTGGTTATTGATGATTATTCTAGATATACTTGGGTTATTTTCTTGTTGAATAAGAAGGAGACACAGGTGAAGCTTCTAGAGTTGCTCAGGAGACTCAGCAATGAGAAGAATCAGTCCATTACTAAGATCAGATCTGACAAGGGCACTGAATTTATAAATTCATATATTTCTGACTTTTGTAATGAACTTGGTATAGCTCATGAGACTTCTGCAGCTAGAACTCCACAGCAGAATGGTGTCGCTGAAGGAACAGGACACTGAAGGAAGCTGCAAGGACCATGCTGGCTGAGTCAGGATTGCCCAAGAAATTCTGGGCTGAGGCAATCAACACTGCATGCTACACTCAGAACAGATCCATGTTGAACAAACAACATGCACAGACCCCATATGAGACATGGAACAAAAGGAAACCTCGTATTTCTTATTTTCATGTATTTGGTTGTAAGTGCTTCATCCTCAACAATGGGAAGACCCAATTGAAAGCTTTTGATAGCAAATCTGATGAAGGAATATTCTTAGGATATTCTGAAGTTAGTAAAGCCTTCAGAGTTTACAATTGTAGGACCCTTGTTGTGGAAGAATCACCACATGTTTTTTTTGATGAATCTGCTAATGAGTCTAGGGTAAAAGTGTTGAATCCTGACACTGAGGAGGTCACAAGGAGAGTGACAAGGCTGAGCTTGAAGAATCAACCTGATCCAAAGGTCAAAATTGTGCCAATCCCAAGATGGGATGATGATGACGACCAGGATGATGAATCAAGTGCCACTTCTAAGCCCAGCACATCAGGGTTTGTTGAGCCTCAGACTGAGGAACAGGCTCAACCTGAGGTAAGTACCGTCTATGAAGATGCTGTTGCAGCTGAGACGGTTCCTGAGTCACCTCATCAAGGGGGAATCAATGTCCCTGACATTGAGCTTGTTAATCCCTTTGGCATAGACTCAGGATCATCCCATTCTGTTCAATTTCCTGAATTTTATGAACCTGTAGACACTAACATTGCAGGTACTTCAGAAACAACTCCTGGCAAAAGAACATGGCTAGAGGATCATCCCATTGATCAGATCATTGGTGATCCAACTGAGGGAGTCAGGACCAGACGGTTCCATGGTGAGAGTGCATTGTTCTGTTGCTTTCTCTCTGAGCAAGAGCCTCAGAACATTGAAGAAGCTCTCACTGACTCGAACTGGATCATTGCCATACAAGAGGAGTTGAATCAGTTCACAAGGAATCAGGTTTGGGAACTGGTAGATAGACCTAGGCATCAAGGAGTAATTGGTACCAAGTGGGTCTTCAAGAACAAGAAGGATAAAAATGGTGTTGTGGTAAGTAACAAGGCTAGACTGGTTGCAAAAGGGTATTGTCAATCTGAGGGAATAGACTATGATGAGACTTTTGCTCCAGTGGCTAGGTTGGAAGCTATCAGGTTGTTCCTTGCATATGCAACATATAAGAAGTTCAAGGTGTATCAAATGGATGTCAAGAGTACCTTCCTGAATGGTGTACTCAATGAAGAGGAATATGTGGAACAACCTCCCGGGTTTGAGGTTGGAGATAAAGTATACCATTTGAAGAAAGCAATCTATGGACTTAAGCAAGCACCAAGAGCTTGGTATGATATAGAGTATACCATTATTGAGAGTCATTCTGTATTCCAAGAGCGAACTAGCATTATCTTAAGCTTAGAGAGATTATCCAATCCTTAGCATAGCTTTGCCTTGTAAGGATAATCTCAACCTAGTTGGAATCCAAACTGAAACCAAAACCCTAAGTTAGGTTTGTTGGGAGTAAGTCAGTTAGTAAGTGGAGTTGTATAGATCAGTGAGGTTAGCTGGTCTTGGTGCACCTTGGCACGTTAAAAATAAGAATCCCTTGAGTGGATTTCCTGTTAAATCAGGCCGTGGACGTAGGAGCTTGAGTCTCTGAACCACGTTAAACTCCCTGTGTTCTTATTGCTTTGATATTGTGCATGCATGCTATATTACATATTCATTCATAAGCATTTGGTTTATCAGGCCTGAATCAATCAGCCTGATCCTCTAAAAAGAGCACTGCCCTTACTAAACACTATTCAGAATTGAGTAAAACAAGTTTTTCAGAAAGCAAACTTAACAAGACTTTAAACTATCAGGGCTTACGCATTTCCGCACTGAACTTGAACTGATAGTTAGCCAACTGACCCGCACCAAGTGTAGTCAGTAGGTGTGTTATCAGCTCCTAGTTCTTTATCACTCTGAGTGGAGGGGACTCAGTCAGGTTTTAAGTTTGAAAAATTGGTATACGTGTATCCCCCCCCATACATGTATTCCTCAGTCTTGTACCGGGACCAACACTTCTCAACCTCAAGAAATCCACTCTTGTAGACCTTTCTCACCACATAAGGACCATTCCATTTGGATTTGAGCTTGCCACCAAATAACTTCATCCTATAGTTGAACACTAGGACTTGATTACCAACTTGAAAATCCTTCTTCCTCAATCGTGCATCATGTCATCTCTTAGTCTTCTCCTTGAAAATTCGGGCACTCTCATATGCACTATCTCGAAACTCCTCCAACTCATGTAATTGAAGTAGTCTCTTTTCACCCACCATACACTATCAAAATTCAGATTTTTGATTGCCCAATATGCCTTATGCTCAAGCTCAATCGGCAAGTGACACGTCTTCCCAAAAACGAGTTGGTACGGAGACATACCAAGAGGGGTCTTAAAAGCTGTCCTATACGCCCAAAGTGCATCATCAAGCTTCAAAGCCCAATCCTTCCTGCTAACACTCACCATCTTCTCAAGAATCTCCTTAATTTGCCAATTAGACACCTCAGCGAGACCATTCGATTGAGGGTGATAGGCTGTAGAGACCCGATGATTAACTTCATACTTGACAACAACTTCTCCATCAACTTGTTCACAAAGTGACTCCCCCCATCACTAATCAAAGCTCTCGGGACTCCATATCTAGAGAAAATATTCTTCCTCAAGAAGTCAATCACAACACGTGAGTCAGTCACTCGAGTAGGGACAACTTCAATCCACTTTGAGACGTAATCAACACACACGAGGATGTACAAGAATCTATTACTCGGAGGAAACAAACCCATGAAATCAATCCCCCATACGTCATATACATCTACTTCCATAAACATGTGCAGCGGCATCTCGCCCCTCTTAGTAATAGAGCTGAAACGTTGGCACTTGTCACATCTCTTCATCCATTCCATGCAATCCTTTAAAATAGTAGGCCAATAAAAACCAGCTTGAAGCACCTTCCTACCGGTTTTCTCTCCACCCAAATGCCCTCCACATGGTAAGGCGTGCTAATGCCTTATGATATCACTCCACTCCTCCTCGGGCACGCACCTTCTAAGCACTAGATCTATCCCCCTATTGAACAAGTATGGGCCATCCCAAATAAATTCCCGAACTTTCTTCAAGAATGTCTTTCGGTGCAACGCATCCATATCCACCGGCAGCTCTCCACTTGCTAAATAATTTGCATAATCAGCAAACCACGGCGCCTTGCCTTCAACTCGATACATCGGGACATCTCCTAAACCAAACAACCTCTCGTCTGGAAACTCATCGTTCACCTCTCGCTCTTCAACCGTGTTCTCCTTGGTAAGCTCCATCCTCGAGAAGTGATTGGCTATCACATTCTCACCCCCCTTCTTATCTCGAATCTCAACATCAAATTCCTGGAGTAATAGGATTCAACGAATGAGATGGGGCTTTACATCCTTCTTGCTCATGAGATACCGAATCACTGCGTGGTTCGTATATACGATTGTTTTCGTGCCTACTAGGTAGGGTCGAAATTTATCAAAAGCATACATGACCCCTAACAGCTTGTTGGTCCCGAAACGAGTAAACAGGTGTATGGGGAGGGGGAATACACTTGTGGTTACAAATTAAAACTTCTTATAAAACTTATCAGGTTACTTATGACAGTAACTCGTCAGTGGACTTGAGGTCTGCTGAGAGTTACTTTGTGAAAGCTTACTGAGATAATACCTCCACTGAAAGCTCAAGATTTTCAGTTGAACTACTATCTAATTAGCTTTCAGATGCGGATTAGTGAGCCCTTTAGAAAACTCGTTTTACTTTGATAAACTTTGAGATTAACACACACTTAGGAAAGCAGATAATAAGATCACAAGGTATAAAGTGGTTCAGAGATGAATCTCCTACGTCCACTGTCCTGATCAAACAGGAGAATTCCTTTCACTTGGAATTCCTTGTGTTATAGTGCCAAGGTGCACTGATCAACCAATCCTCTCTTAGGATGATTGATCACTAGAAAATTCCTGGTCCTAGTTCCCAAAACAAACCAGCTTTCAGACTGATACAACAATCAACTTACTAACACAACTTAACACTAGCTCTCAACCTAAACACTGAGTAGGGTTTTGAGTAGGGTTTTGGTTCCAACTATTTTGAGATAATCCTTACAAGTTTAGCTCAAGGCTTAGGATTGGATTATCTCTTTCTAAGATTTGGATATAGCTTTTAAGCTTGGTTACAGAAGGTTTGTTAGGCTCTCTACAAATGTGAAACACTTGGGAAACAAAGGTAATTTCGAGTGCTTCTAGTTGTTATGAATGTAGAGATAGCTTTGATCTTGTGAGTTTCCCGTGCTTGGAAATGTGCACGTTCTTCTGTATTTATAGGCTTCCTTGAAAATCTTCCCGTTGGATTTGAATCTTCTCAAGTAAGTCTTCTTGTATCTGATTGGTTCAAACGGCTCTATTTGAAGCTTTAAGTCTTGTCAAGAAACGGCTGAAAGACCATGCCTGTTCACCAACTTTCTGTAGATTGCTAGGGAAAGACTTTTGGTACTTGTCAGGCTGGGGCAGGTCGGCTGTCAGTAAAGTACACTGACGTGTCATCTTCTCATTGGACCTTTAATCTGCATGCCCAGATTCTTGTCTTGTTTTAAGGTGGAACTCCTCTGAGAGAACCTTCTTATTCCTTCATTTATTGTAAGCTTCAATGTAATTCGTTTTGCATTGTTCCAACAAGATTAACTAACAACTTTTAATGTGCTTAGCCTTGAATGTACTTTGTTAGTTCTCATCAGTGGACCTTGGTCCTCTCCTCATGGTTTTAGTCTTAGTGAGAATGTACTTAGAAAACATTCAAGACTTAGACTTCTTCTCAGATCACTTGTCTTCAGCAGACTTCACTTCAGTGGACTTCATCTTCAGCAGACTTCAATCTTAAATACACTCCAAAAATTACTAAATATACTTCAGTTCCTTAACAGTTGAACTGATTGACTAAGTACTAACTCTACTGAATATTTTACTTACAAAACAACTTAGGAGGAACATTTTGGCATTTAATCAAAACTTAAGTCTTATACATTTTCCCAACAAATTTTCCCCTTTTTGATTATGCCGGAACCTATCTTATTACATATCTTCTTTCAGATGAGGTTCTTCAGATGACATACAAAGTTCACAGATTTTGTAAGTAACAACATTCAAGTACATAAGCCTAAATGATAATGAGATATTATCTTGGGCAAAACATCAGTAGAGTTCATTTCATTGATGAATGGTGAAGTACATATTACATGAAGTCTACTAACAAAAGTTTTCAACCTTATAAACAAATGCCCAGCAAAGGATACTAACTTCTCAGATGGATTCGAAAATGGGTTCAAGTCCATACTGCTTGAATACTCTTATCTTTAGCTCGTTCTTCCTCTCCATTATCTCCTTTGAATGTCCTCTGAGTCCAAGATGCTCACACAAGGATGTCCACTCTTCAGTGATCCTTTCTCTATCAACAACACCAGTTGCATCTTGAGGAGGCCAGTAGGTGATTTGCTCAGGGGCCTTCAGGGCTTGATCTGGGAAGGCATCATTCCAAGCATCACTGATCTCAGGATAGAGTTTAGGATAGGAATCAAACAACCATTAGTTGAAAACTTCTTGAGCATTATCTCTTCCTAACTCTCCACTGACATAAAAGGAATACACAAATTCTCTTTTAGCAGTCTCCCAAGCATCATTGAGCTTCTTAGGAACCCAAGCATCATGATGAGGAAATTTGTTCTGAGATGGAGTAATTTTGTCTCTCTTCAGCTTAGCAGCCCACCTTTGATAACCACTCGTGAACTTCTTTGAAGTAGTTTTATCAAATGTGGCCAGCCTCTCCTTCCTTTTCCTCTCAGCTAGCTCAGCAATTGTCTCTATCTTCCCAACCACTTTGTCTCTCCTGTCCTGCTGCTGAGCTGTTAGCTTCCTTGTTCTTTCATTCATCCCTCCAGCCTCTTTGATTAGCTCAGTGAGCTCTGTGACTCTTGTAGGTGCAGACTTAGGAGGTTCAGAAGACAAAGGTTCAGGATTGAGAATGGGGAGTACCTGAACTTCATCAGTAGAGGTTGTGGACTTAGCTGCCAACCTCCCTGAGGTTCTTGTCTTTTTGGCTACCTCCGCTGAGAGGGCATCAGATGCCTTTCTCTTTGTGGTTTTCCCCTTCTTTGCAGTTCTTTCCTCCTTCTCCTTCAGATGCTCTTCTTTGAACTTTGATAGGTCAGCTGAGGAGGTTTCCTTGCCCTTCTTGGCCTCTGCAATCTTCTGAGCTTCAGCATCCACCTTCTTCAAAGTGCTCTTCACCTGTTGGCCTTTCTCAAAGTCAGGGGTTTCAAGGATAATGTTCATCTTGTTCTTTGGATCAAGCTTCATGTCCTTAGCACTTATCCTCTTTTCCCCCTTTCCGGCATTAATCATGCACTCAGCCACAGTGATGTTGAGCTTCAGTTGATCATGGGCTAATGCTTTCAGCTCAGTTGAGCAATGATCTACCTCATCTTCAAGCCTCTCCAGGGTTGCTCCCGCTGTCTGCCCAAATTGAACAAATTGTGCCAGCTTCTCATCGATCAGCACATTTATTTTCTCCTGAGTTGGGAAGTCTTCAGCTGCCTTCTTCAGAACTTCTCCCAGTTTAGCTCCTAACTCAGCATGTTTGGCCTCGAATTCAGTCAGCTTAGAATTCCATAACCCTTCAACCTTCCCAAGTAGGTCCGCTGAGAAAGCCTCTACTGAGGACTTTAGGTTGATGAATACGTTCTCTACTGAGTCTTTGAGAAACTTAGTTCTGGCCTTTTCTTCAGTCTTCTCCAGCTTCTTCAGGGCATCTATGACCAGCACGCTTTGTCCTTCAACGACATCAATCACCATCTGCTGAGAGTCTTCAACTTTTAGAGTGAGATTTTGAAATGATGTTGTTGTGGATTCCATGAGTTCATCAACGTGGTCTGAGAGGATAATCATCTCATCCACTTCTTCTTGTACTATCTCCTGGACATCCCTCAGTTGTGCTTGGAGAGATGGAAGGCTTTCTTCTTTGAGTGAGTGAACAGCATCACTCAGAGGAGTTAGGTTGACCACTGCTGGGGGAATTTCAAGAGTTTGAGTACCTGCATGGCAAATAGTGTTAGCTCTAACTCCCTCAGCCTCACCACCTAGGTCTCTTGATGCCTCTATCTCTATAGGGACTCCCTCCTCCTCACTCTTCTTTCTTTTCTCTTCCTCACTCTCTTTTTCAACTGCATTTTTCTCAGCCAATTCACCCTTTACAGGGATGATTGCTCTTATCTCTCCACTCTTTACAGCAGTGATCTCCACCTCATTTTCTTTCTCATTTGATTTTTCAACTACACCAGAACCAGACACCTCAGTTGACTCCTTAGCCACCACTGAGGGCTGTTGTGGGAGAGCTTCAGTAGACACCTCTACCGAGCTCTCCTGTGGCAAATTTTGTGCCTCAGTATCCCTTGCCATGGATACATCCTTGGCTGCTTCACCATCACCTTACTTTGGTGAAGCACCTCCTCCTTGTACAGTTTCTTCTTCCTTCTCCTCCTCATTCTTCTCTTTCTCCTTCTCCTTCTCAGCTGCCTCAATATTTTACTCAATATCACCTCCTCCTTCTGCTATAGGCTCAACTGGCTTCTCTGCCTCTCCTTCAGCAACCTTTTCCACCTCTACTGCCTTCCTGGCCTCAGCTATCTTCTCCATGACCAGACTTTCAAAGATCTTCTCATCACAGAGAAGTCTGGTCTTGTGCATCCCAGCAAACTGCAGTACTTCCACCTCCTCCTTCTTCCAGTCCTCTGCATTGCTGCCTCTGACAGCTAGAAGGATTTCACCAAATCTTCTATCTTTGAGCTGGACAATGAGTCTCAGTCTCAAGAACATGGCTTTGAGCGAGGGAAAGTTGTCAAGTTCAGGGTATTTGGACTCCAAAGAGTAAGCTACCTCATCCTTGAGAGTGTCTAGGAATGAGTACTCTTCTTCATCGTCTGAAGGAAGGGAAGGGGTAGGGGATCTGCTTTCAGTTGGCTCCTCTGGGATAGACTCCAGGTGAGTTGAGTGTGAATCAGGAACGTTTGGTTCAGAAGAGGTTTGGTTTTGAGTATTAGTGGATGTTGGGTTTTGTTCAGTGGGGGTTGAGGATGTAGGTTCAAAAGGGGTTGAGGGGGGTTCAGTGGGGGTTATTTGGGATCCACTTTCTGGCTGTTGAGAGCCTTCAGTGGGGGTTTTGGTTATTGTGGATATGCGTTTGGTTTTGGCAGGAGTGCGTGGTTTAGTTGTTTTGGGTTTGATGGGGGTGGGTGCAGGGACATCTGAGTCAGACTCAGTTGAGATAATGTTAGGGGAAGAGTCTGGATTACCTGATGAAGATTCATCAGTAGAGTTGGTGACTCTGACTTTCTTGGAGGCACTGTCCTTCTCCGCCTCAGTAGACCTCTTCTTCTCCTTTTTAGAAGCTTTCTCTACCTCTGCTTCTTTGTGCTACGCCATCTTGTCACTCAACTTAACCAGCCTCCTCTTCAGCTTGGTTTTCTTCCCTTCAGTAGGGTTAGCTTCCTCTTCCTCAACTGCCTCTGGGCTCTCCTCAGCAGGCTTGATCATCCTTGTCTCCAGAGCCTTTCCAGATTTGAACAAGGCTTTGAGATTACTCCACTTCCTGTCTGGAATCCAGTCCACTCCCAGATCTATATTCTCTATCAGATAGGAGATTTTTGTTGCAAAATTGAGCTTACTAGATAGTTGGGGAGTTTTGTCAGGTTGGAGTTTTGAGTGCTCCTTGTTCAATGCCCTAAAAAAGAACTGTTGCCAGTTGTATGACTTTTCCTTACTTTCCACAATCGCCTTCATCAACCTGAGTTTGGGCTTGCTCACTTGCTCTGTGCTCCCTTGGTTTCCCAGTATACATTTTCCAACAACTTCACAGAGAACATTATATACTGGCAAGAGCACATTTCTGTTCATTGTTGGACTGTATTTCACCTTCCTTTGCATAATGGTATTGACCCATTCTTCCTCTTCATCCGCGATGCAAGTATCTGGATTCGGACCTTCAGAGGGGAGATCAAACAACTCCTTCAAATCATCACTACTGACACGAATCTCCTTCCTTATCTTCTGGTGTTCAACTATTTCCATGTCGTCCCTCATCACCTTCTTCTTTCTCTGGAGTACTAGATGAGACCTGATCCTTGAATCAGAATTGGATATATGATTGAAAAACTCAAGAACCTGCCTGTCAAAGCAGTTCTTAGGATGAACAGACAAAAACTTCTCTAACCCAGCAGATTTAAGAAACTCTAGTGCTTCTTTGATATGAGCAAATTCTGGTTTGGATTCTATCTCGGGATTATCAAAAACTACGATGGGTTCATACCAGAAATTTTCCTTATTGGTAAGGAAACTAAGATTTAGTTTTGCCATTTGAACGAAAAGGGTTTGAGAGAAAATTTGCAGAGTGTATAGAATAGATAGAAAGTGTTTGCTTGAAAGTGTGTTCGAAAAGGTTCTTAGGCTGAAATTTGGGGCTTTTATATGAGAAATGAGCGGTTAGATTGATCGAAAAAATCAACGTCTGAGATTGATCTGGTTTGAGATCGTGGAAAGTCTAAGAGTTTAGTGGGGAGTTTTTAAGATATCTTGACGGTTAGAAAAGAACCGCCTAAAATGAATGGTATGGATTGGAAGGGTTGGTAGCCGAAAGGTCACATCGTCCGGGTTTTAGGGCGCGTGAGATAGGTAACTGTAAAAGTAAACCTGACTTGTACAATGCACATTAAATGCTTGCCATACCAAAATCTCTTCGAAAAAGTGTAAGAAAGATTTAATTTTCAGAAAGCACTCATTAGTAATTTTATTGAATCAAAATATATTTTAAAAACTAAGAGGCTTTAGATTTGAAAAACAATAAGTATAAACTTTTGACCTCCACTGAGGTTCGACCTCGTCTGATATTCAGAACTCTTCTGAGATGAGGAGCTTCTTCTGAGAAAGATCCTCTTCTGAATATGAACCTCCACTGAGTTGAAGGTAACTCTTCTGAGATTAAATCCTTTCTTTACTCTCCTGGATCTAGGAGTCCAAGCTCCACTGACAACTCTTGAAACCTTGCTTCAGCCAAGGGTTTAGTGAAGATATCTGCCTTTTGCTTGTCAGTGTGGATTTTGAGCATTTTGATGTCCTTCTTCTCCACATGATCTCTGATGAAATGATGCCTTATATCCACATGTTTGCATCTTGTGTGGAGAACTGGGTTTTCTGAAATAGCAATTGCACTATTATTGTCACAGGAAATAGGGACTTCATTGGCAAAGATATTGTAATCTCTTAGTTGTTGTCTTAGCCAAAGAATTTGAGCACAACAACTTCCAGCTGCCATATACTCAGCTTCAGTAGTGCTTGTGGCTACTGAATTTTGTTTCTTGGAGAACCAAGAAATCAGCTTACTTCCCAAGAATTGACTAGTGCCTGAGGTTGATTTCCTGTCAATTCTACATTCTCCATAGTCAGCATCTGAGTATCCTGTTAGTTCCAGATTGTCATCTGAGGGATACCATAATCCCATATTCACAGTACCCTTAAGATATTTGAGAATCCTCTTAGCAGCTTCCAGATGACTTTTCTTGGGATTGGCTTGATATCTTGCACAAATCCCAACTGCAAATGTGATATCAGGCCTGCTTGCTGTGAGGTATAGTAGAGATCCAATGATGGCTCTGTAATGAGTCTGGTCTACTGATTCACCATCTTCATCTGGTTCCATCTTGGTGTTGGTGTTGAGTGGAACTCTTGCTACTTTGTTGGTCTGGCATCCAAACTTGTTGATCAGTTCCCTTGTATATTTGGCTTGATTGATGAAGATTCCTTCAGGGGACTACTTAACTTGAAGTCCTAGGAAGAAATTCATTTCTCCCATCATAGACATCTCAAATTTTCCCTTCATCAGTTGAGAAAACTTTTCACAGAGGACTTGATTGGGACAACCAAAAATGATATCATCCACATAGATTTGTACAAGCAAAGTGTCCTCTCCTTTTGTGATCCTGAATAGAGTTCTATCAACTCTCCCTTTGATGAAACCATGATCCAAAAGGAATTGTGACAAAGTATCATACCAAGCTCTTGGAGCCTGTTTCAGTCCATATAGAGCTTTTCTCAGTCTATATACTTTGTGACTTTCTTCAAAACCTGGGGGTTGCTCCACATAGACTTCTTCATTGAGTACTCCATTCAAGAAGGCACTTTTAACATCCATCTGGTACACTTTGAATTTCTTGTGAGCAGCATATGCAAGAAATAACCTTATTGCCTCCAATCTGGCTATTGGGGCAAATGTTTCATCATAGTCAAATCCTTCAACTTGAGAATAGCCCTTTGCAACAAGCCTGGCTTTGTTTCTGACTATGATATCATTCTCATCCTTCTTGTTCTTGAATACCCACTTGGTTCCTATCACATTGCAGTGATATGGTCTGTCCACCAACTCCCAAACTTGATTCCTTGTGAACTGGTTGAGCTCTTCTTGCATGGCAATGATCCAGTTGGAATCTTGAAGTGCTTCTGCTATGGAACTTGGTTCCTGGTTTGATAAGAAACAACAAAACAAAGCACTTTCTCCATGAAAACTTCTAGTTTTGACTCCTGAGGAAGGATCACCTAGGATTTGCTCAACAGGGACATCTGAGAGCCATGTTCTCCTAGGTTGATGCCCTTCAGTAGAGTTTAACTCTTCTGAAGTTGAGTCACTAGATATAGGAATAAAATCAAATTCAGGAAATAACACAGAGGGTTGAAGTCCTGAGTCATCATTCAAGGTATTCTCATTCTCAATGGTAATCTCATTGGTTCCCCCTTGAATGATGGGTTCAGTGAATGTCTCAGCTGTGACCACATATTCATTGACATGACTTACCTCTTGAACTGGGATAGTGTTCATCAGTTCAGTTGCTTGTTCAGGAGAGCTCTCAGGTGAGCTTTGAGGGGTGGTTTGACTTTGTGTGACCTCCTTGAATTGTTGATCTTCTAAATTGTCCCATGTTGGGATGTATGTATCGACACAATTCTCAGGATAGCCTTTCGACTTAATACTCAGTCTGGTTAATCTTTTGCTAATTACCTCATCATTCTCCTTACTCCTAGACTCAAAAGTAGATTCATCAAAGACCACATGAGGTGTTTCTTCCACAACAAGAGTCTTACAATTGTAAACTCTGAAAGCTCTACTGATTTGGGAATATCCTAAGAAAATTCCTTCATCAGCTTTGCTATCAAAAGCTTTCAGTTGAGTTTTCCCATTGTTGTGAATGAAACACTTGCAACCAAAAATATGAAAATAGGATACCTGTGGCTTTCTGCCATTCCATAATTCATATGGAGTTTTTCCTTGATGTTTGGTTACCATGGATCTATTTTGAGTGTGGCAGGCAGTGTTGATAGCTTCAGCCCAAAATCTTTTAGGAACTTGAGCTTCTGCAAGCATTGTCCTTGCTGCCTCCTTGAGAGTTCTATTTCTTCTTTCAGCTACTCCATTTTGTTGTGGAGTTCTTGCAGCTGATGTCTCATGTGCAATACCTAGTTCTTTGCAATAATCAGATATAATAGAATTAATGAATTTAGTGCCCTTATCTGATCTTATCTTTACAATGTTTAGGCTCTTTTCATTGCTAACTTTCTTCAGGAGCTCTGGCAGCCTCAGTTGAGTCTCCTTTTTGCTTGCTAGGAATATCACCCATGTGTACCTGGAGAAATCATCAACAACAACAAGTGTATATTTTATCCCATTGATACTTACAGGGGTTACTGGACCAAAGAGATCCATATGTAACAGTTGAAGTACTCTGTCAGTAGAAGTTGCTACTTTGCTCTTGAAAGATGCCTTTACTTGCTTTCCCTCCTGACAGGCTTTGCAGATATGTTCTTTATTGTATACTTCATTTGGCATTCCCTCTACCAGTTCATGTCTTGCTATCATGTTCATCATCTTGAAGTTCAGATGACTTAGCCTTTTGTGCCATACCCAATTAGTGCCAGTTGAGCTCTTAGCAATAAGACATGCATTTGGTGTGCAAGACTTCCAATCTGCAAGATAGACATTTCCCTTCCTTGACCCAGTTAGTAGTACCTGTTGTGAAGATATATTCTTGACAAAACACAGGTTGCATGAAAACTCAACACTGTATCCTTTATCACAGAATTGACTAATGGACAGAAGATTATGCTTAAGTCCACTGACAAAGGATACATTGCTTACCCTTACTGAGCCAATGATTAAAGTACCATAACCTTTAGTGGCTCCTTGTGAGTTGTCACCAAAGGTGACTTGTGGACCTTCTTTCTCAACAAATTCTGTCAGGAGATCTTTGTTGCCAGTCATGTATCTAGAACATCCACTGTCCAAGTACCAGACTGAAGATTTAAGAGCATCTCCTTTGTTGAAGTCCACTGAGCCGTGCAATCACAAATCAAGCTTTAGGTACCCATTTGGTGTTGGGTCCTACCAGGTTAGTTGTACCTTTCGGAATCCAAATTTGCCTCACTGTTCTAATCACTTTAGATTGGCTAATTTGTCTTCCATAAACATCTACATAGATTGTTATCTCCCTAGGTGCCTTGGGAGTAAACTTTCTATGGGTGTCAGCCTTTGAAGGAACAGGAACCTTCTTTACAATCTTTCTCTTCGGCTTGGGTGCACCTGGTCTTGGTTTTTGTTGATAAAGGTATGAAGGACTTTTTCCTTTAGGCACAAAAGGAATAGGTCTTCCATATGAGTCATTCCTTGAGGACTGCTCATGTCTGGGTGCTCTCTGCTGAGGTTGCTTCATCTGTGAAGACCTCAGCTGATAGTACCTCTGCTGAGATCTAGTTTGATAAGTCACCTGAGCCTTTCCATTTGGTTTTGGCTTAGATTGACTTTTCTTTTGAGTGATCTCAGCTGGTCTTTTTCCTTTATCCACAGTCTGTGGTTGAAATGTCACAGACTTGACAAAAACTCTCTTTGTGCCACTTGAAGAAGCAACACTCAGAGGACCTTCTGAAGGTTTTGGAATAAAGTCTATCCCACACTTGTTATTAGGATTGATTTGAAAATTTTGAATCTCCTCTATGGCAAGAGAGGGTTTGTTTAGAGCATCAATCCTTTTTAACAAGGTCTCTTCAGATTTTTGTAAGACATCAATTTTAAGGAGAAAATCCTTTATTTGGCTTACCAATTTTAAATTCTCTTCAGTTAACTTTGTCTTAGATTCATTGAGATCTTTTATCAGTTGATCTCTACCATTTCCTTGACTCCTGAGGGTTTCCACCTCTTTTGTCAGTTCAATGGTAGATTTGGCTGAGTTCAGATCTGCTTGATTCCCAGACTCGATTAACTTGGAGTTTTCACTCAAGAGTTGTTTGTTTTCATCTTGAAGACAGAAACTTGCTTCTTGCAACCTTGAGAAATCAATCATCAATTGTTCCAAAGCGGACTGAAGATTGAGTTCCTCAGTTGACTCTGAGCTTAGCTCAGGTGTGTGTTATAGAGAAATGGATGGTTTAGATTGTACCTCTAGTTCTTCTCTTGCCATGAGGCACATGTCATCATCACTGCTGTCAGAGAACAGTCCATCAGATGACTCCAGATTTTCATCCACATCCTCAGCCACCATGGCTTTCCTTTCTCCATATCTTCTGTCTCTTTTGGCTTGCCTTTCCTTTCTTTCTTTTGTGCTCAGTTGAGGAAAATCATATTGAAAGTGCCCAATCTTCTTGCACTGAAAACACCTGTTGGCATCATCATTCTTTTCCTCAGTGGACTCTCTGGTCTTTGATGATGATCCTTCAGCCTTGGTGTAATTCTTGTATTCCTTCTTCTTTTCCAGCTCAGATGAGCTTTTCTCTCCTTCTCTGGTGGTCTTTTGTGGATAACTTCTACCTTCTCTGTTATCCCTGTAAAATCTTTTATACTTGCCAAAGCGGCTGTTAAGTTGTTCAAACCTTCTAGCCATCAGGCTGAGTTCCTCCTGCATCTCAGCCTTGCTTTGAGACTTACTTGCCTTTGTACTCTTCTGAGGCTTTGGGGATTTTAGCTCAGACTCCTTGGCTTTGAAGACTACTCCCTTCTCAGCTGAGGTCTCATCAGGAGCCCTTTTCCTATTCAGATCAAACTCATAAGCCTTGAGTTCAGAGAATACCTGTTGCATAGACATGCTGGATAGATCCTTGGTATTTTGCATCATCACAGAGTACACATCCCATCTTGAGGTTAGACCTCTCAGGATCTTTAAGGCAACCTCCCTTTTGGTATAGACTTTTCCCAGAGAATTTATCTCATTCATGATGTCAGTGAACCTCCCATCAAGCTGGTCAATGGTCTCAGTGGGCTCCATGGTGAACTGCTCATACTTTTGAACGGCTACTGAAAGCTTGTTCTCCTTTATCTTGTCAGTTACTTCACACATGAGAGCAAGAGTGTTCCATAGTTCCTTTGCAGTCTTACAGTGGATCACTCTTCCCATTACAGAATCTGGAATTGTGGTGTAGAGAATGTTCATGGCTATGAAGTTGAGGTTGTTTCTCCTCCTCTCATCTGCAGTGAAGTTATCTTCATCCTTGGGCCATTCTTCTCTGGAATCTGCAATAGTTTCAGCTGTAGTTCTGGGGTTAGGTGTCATAAAAACAAATGGACCTTTAGTAATAACCCTCAGCATTTCATCATGCACACAGGCAAGATGAGCTCTCATTCTGATCTTCCAGAAGTCATAGTTTTCCACTGAGAATTGTGGAAGCTTGTGATGGAACATATGGTTCAAGGGATTAACTCTCATGTTGTTCTCTGCTGGTGGTGCTACCCTAGCTGCATTGTCAGCCATAGTATAAAAATAAGTTTATCAAGAGATCAATTCAGGTGACCTTGAAAAATACCTTTAAGCACAAGGTATACTTAGAATAATGGTCTTTTGAACCACTGCTCTGATACCAATTGTTGGTCCCGAAACGAGTAAACAGGTGTATGGGGGGAATACACCTGTGGTTACAAATTAAAACTTCTTATAAAACTTATCAGGTTACTTATGACAGTAACTCGTCAGTGGACTTGAGGTCTACTGAGAGTTACTTTGTGAAAGCTTACTGAGATAATACCTCCACTGAAAGGTCAAGACTTTCAGATGAACTACTATCTAATTAGCTTTCAGATGCGGATTAGTGAGCCCTTTAGAAAACTCATTTTACTTTGATAAACTTTGAGATTAACACACACTTAGGAAAGCAGATAATAAGATCACAAGGTATAAAGTGGTTCAGAGATGAATCTCCTACGTCCACTGTCCTGATCAAACAGGAGAATTCCTTTCACTTGGAATTCCTTGTGTTATAGTGCCAAGGTGCACTGATCAACCAATCCTCTCTTAGGATGATTGATCACTAGGAAATTCCAGGTCCTAGTTCCCAAAACAAACCAGCTTTCAGACTGATACAACAATCAACTTACTAACACAACTTAACACTAGCTCTCAACCTAAACACTGAGTAGGGTTTTGAGTAGGGTTTTGGTTCCAACTACTTTGAGATAATCCTTACAAGTTTAGCTCAAGGCTTAGGGTTTGATTATCTCTTTCTAAGATTTGGATATAGCTTTTAAGCTTGGTTACAGAAGGTTTGTTAGGCTCTCTACAAATGTGAAACACTTGGGAAACAAAGGTAATTTCGAGTGCTTCTAGTTGTTATGAATGTAGAGATAGCTTTGATCTTGTGAGTTTCCCTTGCTTGGAAATGTGCACGTTCTTCTGTATATATAGGCTTCCTTGAAAATCTTCCCGTTGGATTTGAATCTTCTCAAGTAAGTCTTCTTGTATCTGATTGGTTCAAACGGCTCTATTTGAAGCTTTAAGTCTTGTCAAGAAACGGCTGAAAGACCATGCCCGTTCACCAACTTTCTGTAGATTGCTAGGGAAAGACTTTTGGTACTTGTCAGGCTGGGGCAGGTCGGCTGTCAGTAAAGTACACTGACGTGTCATCTTCTCATCGGACCTTTAATCTGCATGCCCAGATTCTTGTCTTGTTTTAAGGTGGAACTCCTCTGAGAGAACCTTCTTATTCCTTCATTTATTGTAAGCTTCAATGTAATTCGTTTTGCCTTGTTCCAACCAGATTAACTAACAGCTTTTAATGTGCTTAGCCTTGAATGTACTTTGTTAGTTCTCATCAGTGGACCTTGGTCCTCTCCTGATGGTTTTAGTCTTAGTGAGAATGTACTTAGAAAACATTCAAGACTTAGACTTCTTCTCAGATCACTTGTCTTCAGCGGACTTCACTTCGGTGGACTTCATCTTCAGCAGACTTCAATCTTAAATACACTCCAAAAATTACTAACTGTACTTCAGTTCCTTAACAGTTGAACTGATTGACTAAGTACTAACTCTACTGAATATTTTACTTACAAAACAACTTAGGAGGAACATTTTGGCATTTAATCAAAACTTAAGTCTTATACATTTTCCCAACACAGCTCCTTTTCGATAGTAGTATAATTCACTTGAGCAGAATTCAACATCTTCGAGGCATGAAACACTCATTAGTAAACTCGGCCAATCCGGAGTAACAAGAATGGGGGCATTCACCAACGCTTCTTTTAACCTGTTTAAAGCCACTAAACACCCATTAGTAAGCTTAAAGGCGACTTCTTTTTCAAGAGGCCGCGAAAGAAGTTTAGCAATTTGTGAAAAGTCTTTTATAAAGCGCCTATAAAACCCCGCATGGCCTAGAAATGACCGAATCCCTTTATCGGTCGAAGGTGGAGGAAGCTTCTCAATAGCTATCACTTTTGCTTTATCAACCTGGATACCCTTCGAGGACACATGATGTCCAAGAACAATACCCCTCTTCACCATGAAGTGATATTTCTCTCAATTAAGCACTAAGTCTGTCTCTTCACACCTGCTCAACACAACTTAAAGATTGGTTAGACACTTATCAAAGGACTCCACATAGACGGAGAAGTCGTCCATGAAAACCTCCATAATCTTCTCATAAACCCATGGAAAATAACCATCATACACCTTTGAAAGGTGGCGGGTGCATTATACAACCCAAATGACATTCTCCTAAAGGCAAAAGTACCATAATAGCAGGTGAATGTGGTTTTTTCCTGATCCTCAGGCGCTATCATAATCTGATTATATCCCGAATACCCGTCTAGGAAACAATAATACTCAAAACCACCCAATCTATCAATCATTTGATCAAGGAATGGCAAAGGAAAGTGATCCTTGAACGTTGCCTTGTTCAACTCTCTATAATCAACATAAACACGCCATCCCGTCACTAATCTAGTGGATACCAATTCATTAGATTCAGTTTTAATTACCGTGGTATCCCCCTTCTTAGCAACTACGTGTAACGGACTCACCCAAGGACTATTAGAAATAGCAAAAATTATATCACTATCTAACAACTTCAACACTTCCTTATGAATTACCTCTTGTATAATCGGATTCACTCTACGCTGATTTTGTACTATGGCCTTTGTACCCTCCTCTAATCTAATCCAATGCATGCAAATAGAAGGACTAATAACCTTAATATCCGCAATTGACCAACCTACGGCAGATGTGTGCTTATGAAGTACTACTAGTAGTCCCTCTAATTGATCATCAGATAAAAGGGCAGATACAATTACCGGGTACTTCTCATTATCCTCTAAGTAAGCGTACTTGAGGTGATCCCGGGAGTGGTTTCAACTCTTTCTTCGCCTCAAATGGT
This sequence comes from Ballota nigra, assembly GCA_947034835.1. Lineage (NCBI taxonomy): Eukaryota > Viridiplantae > Streptophyta > Magnoliopsida > Lamiales > Lamiaceae > Ballota > Ballota nigra. The sequence goes on along the minus strand of OX344721.1, from coordinate 6,286,834 downwards.
GGCGCCTTATCGAACATCTTCTCAAAAGTGGACTCCTCCACATCCAACTATTCCTCATCCTCAACTTTCTTCACATTCATGAACTTTACATCCTCGTTCTCTTTTAGGCTGTCAAAATAATCAAGGTCATAAAGATCATATGTTAGTTCATCGAGAATAGGATAATCATAATTATGAACATAGAAAGAGCAAGGGTCAAGAAGTGTGTCATCAACACAAGTGTCCAAGATATCAATGAAGTAACAACTTTCATCTCTCATTGGATATTTCATCGCTTCGTAGATCGCTATCTTTACTTATTGATCATCAACTTTCACCGTGATCTTTCCATTAGCCACATCTAGTACCATTCCGACCGTAGCTAAGAATGCTCTTCCCAAAATCAGGGGTACATGCTCATCTTCCTCCATATCGAGGACCAAGAAGTCGGCGGGAAAACGTGATTCGCCACCGTCACTAGAACATCCTTCACCACTCCTTAAGGTCTAGTGATAGACTTATTGGCAAGCTGGAGAGTCATCATCGTGGGTTGAAGTTCACCCACATCCAACTTCTTGAACAATGATAGAGGCATCACATTAATGCTAGCCCCAAGATCACACAATGCTCCCTTCTTGATCCTGTTCCCGATATCGCATAAAATAGTAAAGCTACGGGGATCCTTCAACTTGGGAGGAAGCGCCTTGTGCACCATAGCACTCACCTCATGGTTCAAGTGCACTAGCTCGGGCGCATCTACTCTCCGCCTTTTAGCTATCAAGTCCTTCAGGAACTTAGCATAATTAGGCATCTGTTCCAAAGCATCATAAAAAGGAATGTTAATATGTAATTTTTTAGGACATCAAGAAACTTAGCGAACTTTTCATCAAATTTCTTTTTCATGAATCGTTGTGGATATGGGACCGGTATCACAGATTTGGGTACCCCTCATTCATCTCGCTCAGTTTCCTTCACGTTCTTTCTTGCTTCTTTTGCTTTTTTCCACTTTGGGACTCTCTTTATTTCCTCAATGCCTTCTTCCTCAAGTTCTTTGCTCTTCTGAGTGTATTCTACCTTAACCTCCTTCTCAACTTCTACCTCAACTTTCTCATCCCCATCTTTCTTATGTTCTTCACCCTCTATCTCAATCTCCTTATGTATCTCCTCCAAATCAGCAGACATTGGAGGACCATCATATTTGGTCCCACTTCTCAACTCGATAGCCTTCAATTGCTCTTTCGAGTTTGTCTTGGGCATAGATGGATATTTACCCGGCTCTATAGTTTGCGACTTTGCAATCTGGCTGATCTGGTACTCTATAGAAGTGAACCGCCTATTGTTCTCTTGCTGAGCTCTATTAAGATCCATGTCTCTCCTTTGGAGTTTTTTTTATCTCTTTTATCACTCTTCTTGTTCAACTCTTTAACATCATACTTCAAATAGGACAACATCTTACTACCTTCTTCCACCTTCTGAAGAATGGCACGTAACATCTCATCAGTGGTAGCTCCTCCTACTCCTCAGGGGAGTTTTGAGCTAGGGTCTACTCCGGGGGGTACAGTTATTCCTGCCTTAGGATTGTTATAAGAGAAATTTTCATTCTTCCTCCATTAATTCTGAGGAGGTTGCTGGCCTCCTTGGTACCCCTGAGTATTCCTCCATTGATTCTGAGGAGGCTGTGGACCTGGTGGTACTAACGGTTGACCATAAGTTGGTCGCCCCTGATAATTGCCACTTTGCTGGTATCCCCCTTGGTTGTAATTAGGCCTCCCCATACAGTTAGCCTCCTCTTGCTGACATGCTTGTTGGTCCACTTTCTCACTCATTGCAGTATTCCCTCCACTCAGATTTTGCCCAACCTCTAGATTGCTGATCTTCTCCATCATCGCCATCAGCAGCTTTCTAGTTCCCTCACTCTCTTCCATCTGATAAGCCCGCTGAAACTCTTGAACCTCATTCCATTGCCCCGTATTCTTAACAATATTTTCAACTATCTCTCTGCATTAAGTTGCACTACAATTCGGGAACGCTCCACTAGCACATGCATCGAGGTGGTCTTGAGCTGCCTTGCTGGCTCCATAATAGAAATAGATCATGATGTCACCCTCATTGTACCCGTACTGCGGGCACTCAATAAGAATATTAGAGAACTTCTCCCAAGCCTGACTTAATTCCTCTCCTGACTTCTGCTTGAAAGACGAGATCTCTTTCCTTGCTTTGATCGTTCTAGAAGGAGGGTAGAATCGCTCGAGGAACAGACGCTCGAGCTCGGCCTATGTAGTTACACCTCTCCGTGGGAGCGTGTTGTCATACCACCCCTTGACTATTCCTGTTAGAGAGAACTGGAACAACCTAAGCTTCTTAGCATCCTCAGATATCCCATTGTGAATGAACGTTGAAGTGATCATCAGAAAATTCCTCAAGTGAGTGTGAGGATTATCCTTTTCTGGCCTTCCCCTTGAATTGGTTCTCGACTAGCATCTTCAGGATCCCTGGGGAGATAGAAAAGTTGTTTGCTTCCACTGGTGGCATAGCTACACCATCATAGTATCATTGAGGTTGCGCCTCAAACCTTCCTCTAATTGCCATACCCGGGTCAACGTTCTGAGGAACATGTTGGGGATATACTGGTGGTAGAGGTATTTGTGGAATAGGAGGTGGGTTATAGTTAGGTTGTGGAGGGTAGTATGGTGGATAAAGATATGGTGGATACGGGTATGGGTAATGTGGATTGTTCTATGGGTAGACAGGGTTGTTTAAAGGGTTTGGGTCTTGGTTTTGAGTTGGGTTCTCTCGATGTTGTGGGACCGGGTTTTGGCTCTGGCTTTCCCCTGAAGGGACTTGCTTCTGATTGTCGTTTCCTTCAACTCCCTCAACTCGTTCCACTACCTGATTGTAATTAGCTGCATCTCCATCCAACTCATCCCCTAAGTCCATGTTTGAATTTTCCCCTCCGACAGTGTTCATCCTTCGATAGAATGCTCTGTTTCTTCTGGCGATTGTCTCAGGGTCTAACTTTGTTCTATCTTCGCTCGACTCTCCCTGTGAGCGTGTTTTCATATACCTGAAACACCAAAAGAACTATCAAAACACAAATGCCTAATGAATACTAATAAATAGAAAAAATAAAAGCACTCACTACTAACTACTAAACTATCTCTAAGTCCTACTTAATGGACATATATCGCCTTCCCCGACAACAACGTCATTGACTTGAATGCAGAATACTAGTTATACTAGTAGTTACCCCACAAGAATATGAGATTCCTGTAGTATTGACAAGTATATGGACCAAGTATATCGAACCCAAAGGAAGGTATGTATGCGAATAGAGCCCTGGAGATCCATGTGCCGTAGTTAATATGAATGGATGTTCTGGATTTAAGAAATATATTAAACTAATCTATATTCTACTACTATTAATACAAATAATTAAACTAAACTAATAACTTGGGTTTAAGATTCAAATATGGATGATGATGCTCAAGATAGGAATCCCTATGTATACTAACGGAGTTGGTACAATAACTAAAATAACTGTGATATGCAAGTGTTAATCCTAAGTGTACTAAAACTAGGCAATCAACTTCCCTAATCTAGCACTAGATTGAAAGACTAAAAGCTCAAGAAATAACCCTAATACTTCGTCAAATCAACCTACTTCACTAATCCACTAATCAAGTTATATGGATCGTGCTTAATTATTGAGACTCTAATTTAACTAAGGTGATGCAGTCGTCCTCCCTAGATAAACCGGTAGATTATAAACCCCTTCTCAAACCCTTTCCTTAAGCCTATTCATTATTAAAGAGTGATATGGTTGTCTTCTCTCTAACAATTTTCGTACTCAATTCCAAGATAACTATAGAGTTTATCTTAAGAATTCAATAATTAAGATAATTAAAACTAAACATCACGAATTATCCTAATTACGTACCAACGTCCTACTTCTACGAGTTCATCCTACCCTAAGCATGCAAGGGTTCTAGCCTAACATGGTGATTACGATAACAAAAATAATTAAATTAACGATAAACATAAACATGGTGAATTTAAAGAAAAAGGAAAGAACTCAAGAACATAAACTAGGGTTAACAATGAATTGAAGTCTCAAAAGAGGCAAATTCATTAGTATATGAAAATAGTACTCAATTGACTCTAAATACTCATCAAATTCACTCAAAATACGGGCAAATCGAGCTATAAATCATAAAAATTTCACGCCTGATCATAGCTAAATTAGTTAATAAATATGCAACCTTAATTGCTGCTCTACGAACCTGACGATGTTCCACAACCTCCATCTCATCAGTGATTGTTTGTATCCCTTCGACCAGCCCTCCCTCATTCGTTCGATCACATGTGTGCCGCTGTAAAGCTCGGATGACCGTCTTAGAATCAGACTTAAAGACCAAGCGTCGAACACCCTTTCCTCTAGCCATCAAAAGTTCTCTTTGAATAGCAAAAATTTCAAGCAGCTCCACCTCCACTCCCCCCTCATATTTCTCCATAAATCCCCACAAAACTCTCCTTTATTATCTCTCGCCAAACCTCCACATCACGCACCAACATCCCTCCGAATTGAAGCATCAGGATTGATTTTAACCACCCCCTCCATAGATGCTGTCCAAACCCGATCCCCCTACAATGTCCTTCCACATGCAGCAATGGTAGTGACAACATGTGTATACTTCACCAGCTGTGTCATTTCCATCGAAGCAACGTAAGGCGCCTCCAAGTTCTTTCTTTAAAAAACTAACTGATTTCTAGCAATCCAAATACATCATAACATCATACAAAATTTGTTATGTATATCCGGTTCTAAACTCTCCTTCATCCCAATCACCCATCTCCTAAACTCCACCTCCTCTCCCTCACCACCTCCAACTTTATTCAAGGAACAAAGAGCCCAAAATTATCAAACCCATGGGCAGTCATTGTTTGCTAAATTTGTTAAACACGAATTCAACTACTCGCAAGTGTACGAGATCGTTGTTATAGTAAGGTAATTGACCAAGTTAAATATCGAACCATGGGACTAGTGGCTAGTATAGCCTTAGTACTATGCGTCGGCATGTAACTGTAGTACGACTCAAGGTTTTTGAAAAGGTTTTCTCGAAATTAAAACACAAATGAAAGCAACTAAACAAATCAAAGCAATTAACAAAATGAAAGCAATAAGCAATTACTAATTTTAGGGATTTTTCTAACAATTAAACGAGACGTGTTTGGGTGTTCATCATCACTTGAGAATCAAGTACACGATCGATAAGTAATAACTATTCAAGTTTCCGATCAACTATAGAAGCAATCACTAAACATCACGTATTCACCGTACTGGATAAGCCTATGTAAACACGTCAAATGAAAACATCGGATTGTTAATCTTCTCACTCATCACCAATTTCTCAATTAAACAACAAGTGTAGGAAATATGGGGTTCTAATGAAAATACCCAACTCTCGTTGTGATACCTCAATATCCACTCAAATCGCATAAATCACTCACACCCATACAAGATCATGCACCGACCAAACTCTCGTTGCGATAAACACACAATCTAAATACAAATTACAAGAGCAATCATGAAATCGAACAATCAAAGCCATAATCCTAATAGATTGACCTTCAACTAGAATAGATATCACAAATCAAATCAAATACTCAATTACCCATGTAAATCCAAACACCCAAACACAAGAAAATTAATTAAGCATCAGAACAAACAAGTTCATATGAAATAAAGAAAAACAATCTATGAACATTTAAATTAAACCAAAAGAAATGAAATTAAGGAAAGAAGTCACCTCTATGGAGTTGATCTAGCTACAAAACTTGAGAATTCTTGCTTGAATTGAAAGAAACTACTAATTAAAAGCATAATCTAAGCTAATCTATACTAGAAATTGAAAGAAATGCAAAAGAAAAATGAAAAGAAAAAAAAAACTATTCTAGGGGATTAGGGTTCTAAAGCCCTTGAAAAACTGAGTGTAAAATCAAGAAGAAAGGTATTTATATGTGGGTTAGAAAGCCCTTGGCCGAAATTGCATTTAAGTCCTCCGAAAGTTGAAATTTCAGATTTTTCGTGAGCAGAGGAGGTCCGTCTCGGTTTGGGCCATCCGTCTCGGCCGGTACGAAAGGTCCCAAATCGATATTTTGATGTTAAGGCCCCTGGTCTCGGTTTGGAGGATATGTCTCGGCCGAGATGAATGTTGCAAACCGGTACAAACTCAATTTTTGGCTTGTTTTGCTTCCTCTTTGCTTTCCAACTTGTATTTTGACTTGATTCTTCTTCCTTTGAATGTCCTTGCTCGACTCATCTTTAGTCTTTGCCATATTTCACTCATTTTCCTACACAATGAACAAAAATACATTTTTCTACAATTAAGCACAAATGAGATAAATTAATGTACATAATCACACAAAATCCAATAAAATAGGTAAAATAAATGCACGAATTTCAAGCAATTACCACACTATTCAGTCACGAAAATAATGCTCCAACGTTTCGACCTCTTGTGGACATCTACAACACTAAGGCTCCACATCCAAATGCCAATTAGATAACCGCAATATGGATTACTCCCCCCAAGCACCTCCACATAAAAAACCCGAACCTTAGGTGGTACGTCTAAATCCCATCACCATCTCCATATTCCTTCCTTATTTAGATCTTGTTCTCCATCATTCTATTGAACTTTATATCCCGACCTCACTGATTAAACACCTTTGCATATGTCGCCAAGTCAAACAATCCCCCCTTTCAATAGTACTAACTGGTATTCGAACTATCTCCTGCACATCCTCCTCGAAAAATAACTTTTGACGGAGATACATTGTAACACCCCAAATTTTCTAATTAATTATTTATAATATTCATTAATTCAAAATTATTGGATTTTATTAAATCAATAATAATGCATATCTTTAAAAAAAAATCATAAAATATATTTTCCAAAATATTTATTTTTAGCTACAAGAAAAATATTTTGTATGGTTTAAATTTTAAATTTATATAATAAATATTTTCGTGGAAGATAATATTTTAAATTCTAGATCTTTTGTGATAGAATTTTCATATCTTTTAAAATCTTAAATATATCCATATCTAAGTCAAAGCCCAAGCTCAAATATATGCCTATATATGTGTGTATAATTCCATAGTTTTCATATGCACAAATATCAAAATCTCTTATTTTTCATTCATCATCTTCTAAAGTCTTTTCCTCACTATCATAGGTAATTCTTTTCTAAAATTTTGAAATCTCCTTTCTACATCTTCAAAATTTACGAAATTTTAAGATGTTCTTATTTATTACGTTATTTATGTACAGTAAAAATTTCAAAGCAATAAGAGTTATTTTCTATTTTATATAAATTTTATACTCCTTCTATTCAAAACTTTAGCTCTGCCTATTCGATTTAAAAATTTAAAATATGTATTTCTATAAGTCCAAATCTTTTGATTTTTGTATAAGTTATGTATAATAATGTTTTCAGAATACATTAAAGTTTTCAAGGTCATCCGAGTTTATTTTATATTTATTATCAAATTATTTCTAATGGTATCCCTGTTTTGAAAAGTCATCTATTTCAGTTTCAAAAATACAAAAACCCTATTTATATAAATCCAAAAAATCTAATTTTTGGATATGTTACAAATTACTAAGTTATTTATATTATATAAAATTTTCAAAGTATTTCAAGTTTTCGTTTTTCATATATCTTTCTTTTACTATAGCTGTACAAATTTTACAGATTCAGTCTTTTTGGTTTTAAAAATTAGAAAATCATATCTAAATAACTCAAAATTTTATTTTCTTTTTATATGTCATATTATATTTAGTATATTATATACAACTCAAATTTTATATTTTTCCTCCAAATATTAAATGAGATATGTTCTATTGAAAATCATGACGCAAGGACACGATCATATAAAAAAAGGGACTAAAGTTATTTCATTGCATCCACGACATCAATTCGATGTGTGGTTTAATTGTTACTATTAAATATTTTGTACGAGTAAATTATTTATCTACATGCATGCTACATGAATTGTTATTATGTGTGGTTTAATTGTTACTATTAAATATTTCATATGAGTAAATTGTTTATCTACATGCATGCTACATGAATTGTTATTATGTGTGGTTTACTTGCCTTTATTAAATATTTTGTATGAGTAAATTGTTTAACTACGTGCAAGCTACGTGATTTATTTGAATTATGCATGCATGATTATTTATCTTTATTAAATATTTCATGTGAGTAAATTGTTTACTTGTAATATGATATGAATATATCAAAGTGAATGATATTTATGATAAGAACATTCAAGATACGAACACGAGACGGGGAAGAGGTCTTCGTGGGGGACCCAGTGGGATTGACAAGGAATCCTTGGGGAAACCGTGACAAGCAAGAAAGAACACGAGACTGGCAAGAGGTCTTCGTGGGGGACCCAGTGGGATTGACAAGAGATTCTTGGAAAAACCGTGAAACATTAATTAATAATTACAAGTTAGCAAGAATAAAACTTTATATGTGACAATATGTGAATTACATGATTGCTCGCAGTTATGCATTTTATCTGTATGTTATATTTAGTTTTGACAAGAGGATCACACTGAGCTAGTGGTTTTGCTCATACCATACAATTTAACATTTTTCAGATTGAAGGAGTGCTGTGGAGGGACGGTGGATGTAGATGCAATTTATTTGAAATTTCTTATTCAGTTATTTAAGTTTTTTTTTTAATTTAGACTTTGAGTCACGTCCTTTTAAAATATTTTTTTTTTAATCTTCACTGTTGGGAATTTAATTTTTATTTGAGATTTAGTTATTTATATTTTGTGTAAATGATTATTATTTATTTCCGATGCCAAAGTTTTAAAAGAAAATAAATTATCTTTTTAAAAGTAGTATTGGAAAAAAAAGCCTTAGAAAAATTGGGGCGTGACATACATATTCCATCCTCCCCCAACCTCATAAAAAAGATCACTAACATACCTCACTTCTAACGTAGTTAGAATTGGTGATCGAGGTAGAAAGCATAGGCTACTAGGTAACCACGGGTCTTTCCACACTCGGATTGATCGCCCATTCCCAACTCTCCAGCACAAGCCTCTTCGAGGAACCTCTCTCACATCCCCATCCAACATACTCCGCCAAGAAAAACTAGGATTGAACCTAAGTGTTGCCGATACAAAATCCCCTCGTAGAAAATAACGTGCTCGAAGAGAACGAGCCAGCAGGGATTCAATATTGAGAAGTAACCTCAAACCCTATTTAGCCAACAACGCCATGTTAAAAGAATGAATATCTCTAAGCCCAAGCCCTCCCTCCGCTTTCGACCTACACATCGTCTCCCAAGCAACCCAATGAATCCTCTTCTCATCCTCCTTCTAACCCACCAAAAGTTGGCAATAACCCTCTCCATTCTATCCACTACTCCATGTGGAGCCGTAAAACAATCTATCACATAGGTAGAAATGACCTATGCCACAACCTTTATAATAACCAATTTCCCACCTTGTGATAAGATTTTACTTTTCCACTCCTCCAGCTTTTTCTCTAATCTAGCCACCACACCACATCTCCTGTTTTCCCCTTCCTACATATGCTGGGAGCCCAAGATATGTAGCAAACTTCTCCACCTACCTAACCCCCAATGCCCCTGTCAGCCTCGTAGCCACCTCCTCCCTTACCCCCTCCCCCCCCCCAACTAAAAATAATATGCGGCTTATCCAAATTAATCTTCTGACCTGATGCTTTCTCATATACTGCAATAACATCCTTCACCTGCTGGTTGGACGTCATGATCAGAAGCTCAACCAAAGATATAAGTGAATCATCTACAAAAAATAAGTGAGATACCACATGAGCATAACGACAAACTTTAACTCCATGAATTCCCTTTTGGACCACCTTCTTTGAAAGGAAAAAAGAAAGAGCCTCCGTACAGAAGAGAAATAGGTAGGGGGCAAAGGTTCCCCCTGCCGATTCCCCCCAGTAGGAGAGAAATTTCCCTTTGGCTTCCCATTCACTACCACTGAAAAAGACACAGTTCTAACACATCTGGTAATAGTATGAATAAGAGAATTTGGAAAACCTAATCTACCCATCATCCCCTCAAGAAAATTCCACTCCACCCTATCATAAGCCTTACTTATGTCCAGCTTAAAAGCAAAGGACCCCTTAGACGAGGCAGTACTATATTTCATAGCATAGAAAATCTCAAAAGCAAGCAGAGCATTATCAGTGATCAGACGACCTGGAACAAAGATAAATTGACAAGGATCAATAATATCAGGAAGGAAAGATTTGATTCTATTGGCAATAGTTTTTTGTAATTACTTTCAAAGAGACATTATACAGACTAATCGGACGAAAATTAGATGGGCGTCATAGTTTCTTTTTCTTAGGAATCAGAGCAATATTTATATGGTTAACACTAGAAGGACAACCACCCCAATTGAGGACATGTAAGCAAAAGAAATAACATCAGATCCAACCACATCCCTGTTGATGATCGGATCTAATCGGAAGGATTAATGACTATTATAAGTTAATTCAGGAGATCGTCAATCAATTACGTGTGATTGATTACTATCGTAAATAGTAAATACGGATATTTAAGGTTAAACAAGGTAGATATGTGTATTAATTACGTATTTATTTCGTATGTATGTGTGGATCAAGGTGTATGAGTGTGTGTAGAAAGAGTATATGTGTATTTGTGAATTTTTACTTACTTTTATTCATTAAAATTTATGGTTTTTATACAAAATCTCCAAGTAGGAGGTGGAATGACCCTTGACCTCCCATGTGTGCATGCTTGACACATGGGAGTGTTGACTATTTGACCTTATCTAGGCTAATTTCTATCCTCTAAGTTGGTTTAGCTCGTGTTTATGAGTTGTTCATCACTTTTAGACTTTTTCTTGAGGAGTTTTAACTTGATTTCTTGGTCGGTTAGCTTTCAGTCTCGGTTCTTTGGCTAAAGTAGCTCGCCATGGTCTTATTTCTCTTAGGGAGTTACCCATTTTGATATTGTTCGTCTGTCGGAGTTGTTCGCCAGGTAGCAGTAGTTTGTTCTGATGTAGTTGTTCGTCATCTCTGGATTTAGCTTATTTAATCTATTTTTTCTTGAGATTAACCACCTTAATGTTGCTCGTCCTAAGCGTGATGTTGCTCGCCTTTCAACAATCCCAGAATTAAGATAAAAAAAATAGCAAAAATACCATCTAGCCCAGGGGCCTTTGTAGGATGCATCTGAACAATCGACTCTGTAACCTCATCCGCAGTGAATGATTTAGCTAGAGCATTCATCATTTCATTGTTCCTCCTGCCATCCACAGAGTCCAATGCCTCTATCATATCCACATCCTCAGCTGACATAAACAGCTCCACAAAGTAGGATTGAAAAATCTCCGCTATCTCATCTACCTCGCACACTACCCCTCCCCCTTCCTCCAGATTAGAAGTAATCCAATTCCTTTTCTTTCGACCTGATGCTGTCTTATGAAAAAAAACTAGTATTCTTGTCCCCATCCCTCAACTAGTTAAGTCTGGAAGAACATTCCAGTATGCCTCTTCCTTTCGAATTAGTTCTTCTAGCCTCATTTCTAGCACCTTCCCCTCTTCCACTGTCTCCTCTGTTATCTCCCTCATTTGGATCATCTCAATCTCCTTCGTACACTTCTATATCTTTCCTCAAACCCCCAAATGTACTATGCCCCCAGTGCGCAAGCCTCTTCCCACATCCCATGATTTCTCCATAAGTTCACCCCTTCTCTTACTCTTTCCCATCACCACGCCCTTTCCACCACCCTTCTACAACCATCATCTTGCAACCATATAGGATCAAATTTAAAAGTACTTCCTCCCTCCCCTTTACTCGATCCCATACCCTTCTTTTCCCAACTCACCATAATTGGAGCATAGTCCAACATGATCCTCGTAATATGGGAGACGCCAGCATCTGGAAATCTATCCCTCCACTCCATAGTTGTCATCCCTCTATCTAATCTCTCCTGAATATTATCTGGCTCTCCTCGCTAATTTGACCAAGTAAACTTATTTCCCTGAAAACCCAATCCTCTAACCATGCATCCTGAAGCGCCACTCTGAAAGCCTCAATTTTCCATTCCTTTTTCTTTTGCCCACCTCGCTTCTCAGATCTAAACACCACTTCATTGAAATCCCCTTCACACATCCATAGAAATCTATTAGCCCCTGCCAATCTTCTCAACATTCTCCAAGTTTTCCACTTCCGTCTGGCAATAGACCAACCAGTAGCTAATTTAAGTGTACGATAATCTTTCGATAAACTAAGTAATAAAATGACATTAATCACAAACAATTATTACACTAATAAAATACAATACACGTAGAACTATCCACTAACACCCCTCGCCGTCATTATCGTGGGGTGATGGTGAGCTAATGGCCGACTCAACTACTCATAACAAATAAGGGTATAAATTGGGCATAATACATTAACACTTTGATAGGGGTGGATGTTAACTTATATTATCTCATGCCATGAGACGGTCTCACACAAGTTTTTGTCCATCTACATTTAGGATATCTCCTCTGGAATTACTGATCCTGCTATGCTTCCCTACTGAAATAACCTGTAAAAATGTTTTCTATGCATATTTACCACCTAAAGCTTGGACTTTTAGTTACCTTTGATAAGGTAAGGAGCTCGTTGGCAGTAAATAAAAAGGAATGTTCTAAATTACTAGAGGGGGGGAATGTTTAAATTTAGATTTCAAAATTTAAATCTCATTTACTCATAAAGTTGAATTAAATCATTATAATTAGAATGACAATTATTATATAATAATACAACATCACACACTCTCTCGTCTATCGATTTAAACTAAAAATGGGCCATGTTTATTCGGATAAATATATATCACAACACATCTCCCACAAGATGTTGAATCAATTTGTGAGATTCAGGTTAGTAATTTGGAGTGTTGTTTAAAGTCTTGATGAGTCTGTTCGATTAAATCTTCGTTGTCCCATTGGTCACGGTACATCTCCGGGGAGCTCCTCTTCCTCTTCCCGATCACAAAATACATCTGTTTTCTCCGACCCACTCTTTGCAGCTAACCAATCATCATACTCAAACTACAAACAGAATCGATGTATTAACCACTAAACTTAACATATTGGCTCATTCAGCCACATAAGTTGCACCTCTATGAAAGACAATAATCTACTAAAAATAAGTGAGCAGACAATAAATTGTGTGCTAGAAATCAACATGTTTAACCATGAAACTCAAAAAAAGTAATCAGATATTCTCTTGTGAGACATCTTACTTGAGACGGCCAACATTAAAAAATTAACTAGAAATATTTTTAAAAAATATATTTATGCAAGAGAATAAAATAGTGAATAATAGATTTTGATCAGCCTAAGTCCCACACAAGAATATGTCTTAAATCAGTTGCATAAAGTTAATAAGTTTGGTTTTATTACTTGTCTAATTTTGGTTCCTAAAAAAGTTCATCTTTACAATTTAGTCTCAATATTAAAAAATTAGTCCACTTTTATTTTATCCTAAAGTCGCCGGAAAAATTGAAAAGGGGGTCGTTTTATGCCACACGATTGTATAATATTGGCATCATAACTTGTATACTGTCCAATTTGAGTTTTGAACAACTAGGTTGGTCAGGTATAATAATGAGATTAAATTTTTTCACACAAAAATTCAAATAAATAAGCAATTACTTATTTTAAAGTGAAAACATTGATTTTTGAGTTTCAAGCCTTAAAAAAAATAAGAAAACCCTATTTTTTAGCAATAATTCAACTTAGTTGTTCAATATTTGGTTTTTGGACAACTAGGTTGTTCAAGTGTCTGGTATAATAATAATGTGATTAATTTAGTCACGCAAAAGTTAAAAAAAAAAAAAAAAGCAATTACTTATTTTAAAGTGAAAATATTGATTTTGAGTTTCAAGCCTTAAAAAAAATTAAGGAAATTTTATTTTTTAGCAATATAAAATTATGTTGTTCAATATTTGGTTTTTGAACAACTAGGTTGTTCAAGCGTCCAATGTAATAATGTGATTAAGTTTGTTCACCCAAAAGTTCAAACAAATAAGTAATTACTTATTTTAAAGTGAAAACATTGATTTTGAGTTTCAAGTCTTCACAAAAATAAGTAAAACTTATTTTTTTCGCGATATACAACTGAGTTGTTCTATATTTGATTCTTTGAACAACTAGATTGTTCAAGTGTCTGGTATAATAAATACTCCCTCCGTCCACGAGTAAGTTTCTCATTTCTTTTTGTTGAATGGTTTAAGAAAGTGTATTTGTTTATTAATATATGGTGGGCCACATGTTGACTTTTGGGATAAAGTAATGAATAGTGTTGAAAAGTAAAGTGAATGAGTGGCATTTTTGGTAATATTGTGTGAGTTTGAAGGTTAAAGTTTATATATAATAGAGTGTTGTTATTTCCATTTATGGAATGGGAAACTTACTCGTGGACGGCCCGAAAAGGAAAGTAGGAAGTTTACTCATGGACGGAGGGAGTAATTACTTATTTTAAAGTGAAAATATTGATTTGAGTTTCAGGTCTTCTAAAAAAAATGAAAACTTACCTTAGCAATGTACAACCGAGTTTGTTTAATATTTGTTTGTTGAACAACTAGGCTGTTCAAGTGTCAAATGTATAAAGGTGATTAAAATTTTTCACACAAAAGTTAAAATCAATAACTAAATACGTATTTTTAAGTGACAAAACATCAATTTTAACTTTAAATCTGAAAAATAATAAGAAAAAATTATTTTTAGTGATATACACAGTTGAGTTGTTTAAAATCGAATTGTTTAAACAACTGAGTTATTTAAGTGTTCAGTGTAGTAACAATAAGGAAAACTTATTTTTAGTGATATACAAAAGCTCAAACCAATGGTTAATGACTTACTTTTAAGCGATAAGTAATCAATTTTGACTTTTATGTCTTCAAAATGGAATGGGTAACTTATTTTTAAAGAAAATGACCGAGTTGTTTAAAATTGAATTGTTTAAGTGTTCAGTGTAGTTTTGCAATTAAGTTTGTTCACACAAATATTCTAATCAATAAGTAATTATGAAATTTAAGTGAAAATATTGATTTTGAGTTTCTAGCCTTAAAACATAATTTTTTTTCTAGCGATATACGGCTGAGTTGTTCAATATTTGGTTAAAAAAAGAACAACTACGTCACTTTAACAACTAAACAACTTGCATTAAAGAATAATTTAAACAACTTGGACTAAAGAACAATTTAAACTACTTATACTAATGACCAACTAAACAATTTACATTAATGAACAATTATAACAATTAAACATCTTACATTAATGAAAAACTAAACAACTGAATAACTAAGCAATTAAATGATTTAAACAACTTAAACAATTGAACAACTAAATAAATTAAACAACTAAATCAACTATGTAATTTAAAAAAAATTTAACAATGTAAACAAATAAATAATTCAAACAACCGAATAATTTAAATAACTAAATAACAACTAAGCAATTAAATAATTTAAACAACTGAAACAACTAAATAATTTAAACAATCGAACAAATAAACAACTATATCATTTTAAAAACTAAAACAACTGAACAATTTGAACAACTGAACAACCTGAACAACTTGAACAACTCCTGTAGTTACAAATAGCTAAAAATGTTGTCCAACATAAACTCTAATAAGAATGGCTCACCAACTATAAAATAACAAATACCAACAACCTAAACAAAGAAAAATATATTAGAGACATGTTCTTATCTTCAATCCAACCTTCACATGATCATTGTAAGAAGAAAAGAGAAAAGAGAAAAGAGAGAAGATGAATGAATGAAAAATAGACATAAAATAGATATAATAGGTGTAGATGAAAGAATGTGATGAAGGTATTTTGTAATTTGATAAATATATAAAGTAGTATAATTTTATATCATTTATTTATAAGAAGATCATTTTTGAATAAATTGGATAAGTAAGACTATTTTTGAAAAAAGTGAGGTTTGACTAGGATATTTTTGAACAAACCCCGTTATTCTATATAGAGATGGCAGGGGGGCGGGTTTGAGATGGGTTTGGCCTGTCCCAAGACCCGCCCTGCTAGACATTTTGTGGACCCGGGACCTGCTCTATATTTTTTACCTGGACCCGCCCCACCCCGCCCAATTTTTTTTTCAAACCTGAAAAGAGGCTACGTATGACCGGTGGCGTGAGGTGGTGAAGAAGACGATCGACAACGTGGGTGTGGTGGTGAGTTGGTGGGGGAGGCCCATTGTCCAGGGACATGTGAGCGACCGGCAACATGACTAGGGAGGCGCGGGCTAGGGGTGTAGGTCGCCTGTAACCCGCCGCGCTGCACGAGGTGGAGGAGGAGCGACCAACGCCGCCGCGTTAGGTGGTGAATGGCCGGCCAACAGACGTTTGGTGGCAACTAGGTGGGGGAAGCGAGAGAGTTGGTACTGTGGAATTAATGGAAGAATGTGGAAGTAAGATGCATTTATTTTTTTAATATTTAATATTACTTAATTAGTCTAATATATATATATATATATATATAATATTATATATACATATATAGGGTAGGTCCTGCGCGGGTCCTACTAATACCAGGACCCGTCCCAAACCCAATGAAGCCTAGGTCAAACGGGTCCAAACCCAACTTGGGATCCGGTTGACAGGGTTTTTACCTGGCTCGGGCGGGCCGAGTTCATGGCAGGTCTAGGTTTAAACTCGCCCCATTGCCATCCCTAGTTCTATATGGAAATATTGAAGAAAATAAGACTAATTTTTAAGCATATTGAACTACTCCTACTATCACCAATTGATTTTAAGATGAAATAAGTAGAGATGTGACTACATATTGAATGCACTCAATTTGTAGGATCGCATTGGGTGATCTCGATTTCTATATGGTATCAGAGCAGGCACCATGCTCGAGCTAGATTTTGCTCAAAACACGCCACATGAATACCCATCCAGATCGGTTCCTTCTCTCATCAATCTCATTTCATTTTTCTTCTTTCATTAAACTTTCTTAAACTCTAAAACTCTGGACCAAATTTTGAAGTTACAAAATCATTCAAATTTCTAGAGCAAAAGGTTATGGAGGTTAGAACATGTTCGTGAAGCACTAATAAGTTTTAAAAAAAAAAATTCATTTCAACTGTTTTAATGTAGTGTTTTTTTGTGTTATTTTTATCCCTCTTAAAAAAAATCGAAGTTTCCTTTTGTCATAATTAGTTGGTGTACTAATTTAAAAAGTGCTGCAAATAACTTTGGCCACATATATTAGGACGAGGCCTAAAGCATTTCCTTGTCTAAATAGGCCCAAAGTTGAGGTTGAATAAATATTCAGGTGGGTGGATGGCAATCTAACCTGTATCTGCTTGCTTTAACTATTAGGGTTATTTGCACTACCTTTTTGGTAAAGACACTACCTAGATGAGTGCACTTGTTGTTCAGAAAAAATTTCAAAATTGTTTTAGTTAATTCGAACAAAATGGAAAGCATAATATTTTGGAGAAAAAAAATTATTTTTTATGTTTATTTTCGGAATTTTTTTCGATCAATTTTTCAAAACACTAGACAGTGTATATTTATCTTAAGAGTGTCTTTATGAACGAGGGTAGTGCGAATAACCGAAACATTATTATTTCTCCCAACTTTCATTGCAACTCATTGCCATTGCCAAGTGAATTGGTTGAGTGGGCTGTGAGAATTTCGTCACAATAGGTATTAAATGGGCTTCAATTTTTTATTTAATTTCCTTTTGAGTAGGGATATTTTAACCCCCACCATTTGATTGTTCATCCCCAAATTTTCGTTCGAATTTTTTTTTTTAAACATTTATCATTTGTTCGAAAATACGATTAGAACATTTAGATCTTTTTGTAAGGGGTGAATAATGTTCTAGTCATTTTTTCGAACAAATGACAAATGTTCTAAAAAAATTTTAGAACAAAAATTTGGGAGGGGTGAACAATCAAACTGTGGTGGTGAAAATATCTATACTCTTTCCTTTTCTCTTTTCACCTTCAACCAATTGTTTTTTTTTTCTACGTATTTTGTTCGACTTCAATAAGTAATAAACACGTGTTAATTTCCAAAAATTCTCATTTTACCCTTCAAAATAACAAATAACTATATTTCTCATTTCAAATGTAATTAGACAATTTAAGTGTAAAATAATCTATGGATAAACTAGGTAACAAAATGACATCAATCACACAACATATCATGCAATACACATAGTAACATCCACTAGCACCCCGCCATCGCCGCCGTGGTGGTGAGCTAATGGCCAACACGACTACTCATAACAAATGAAGAAGGGGCAAAAATTTGTATAACATTGTCTCATGCCATAAAACAGTGGGATGAAATATAAATTGAGCATGACGCATTAACACTTTAATAAGGGTGGTGTCGATTTGTATTATCATACCACAAGACGACCTCACACAAATTTTTTGCCCATCTACATTTAGGATATCTCCTCTGGAATTACATTTAGAATATCTCACTCTGAAATTACTGATCCCGCTGTGCTTCCCTACTGACAAATAATCTGTAAACAAATGAACTCCATGCAAATTTATTACCCAAAGCTTGGATGTAAATCGTTGGTAGTAAATAAAAGAACTGTTCAAAATTACTAAAGGGAGGGAATGTATATTTAGATTTCGAAATTTAAATCTCGTTTACTCATAAAGTCGAATTCAATCACTATAATTACCTTTCCAAAAAAAAATCATTATAATTACAATTAACAATTATTATATAATAATACAACATCACACTCTCTCGTCCATCGTCCATCGATTTAAACTAAAAATAGGTAACGTTTATTCGAATAAATATAGGTATCACAACACATCTCCCACAAGATGTTGAATCAATTTGTGAGATTCAGGTTAGCAATTTGGAGTGTTGCTTAAAGTCTTGATGAGCCTGTTCGATTAAATCTTCGTCGTCCCATTGGTCACGGTACGACTCCGGGGAGCTCCTCTTCCTCTTCCCGGTCACGAAATACATTTGCTTTCTCCATTCTTCCGTCGGAGGAGACCCACTCTTCGCAGCTAACCAATCATCATACTCAAACTACAAACATAATCGACGCATTAACCACTAAACTTAACATATTGGCCCATTCAGCCACATAAATTGCACCTCTATGATAGACAATAATCTACTACAAATAAGTGAGCAGACAATAAATTGTGTACTAGAAATCAGCATGTTTAACCATGAAACTCAAGAAAAGTAATCAAATATTCTTTTGTGAGACATCTTACTTGAGACGGCCAACATCAAAAAATCATACAGAAAGAAAAACATTTAGGACAATTACCTGAGTAGTCCCCATTTGATGAGTATACCGCTTATGAACACCAGCTGCTTCCAATGATGAGTAAAAAGCTTCAATATCACTTTTCATTTCCTCAGTCGACTCCATTGGAATTCGACCCGATAAAACTCCAGCTATCCACTTGCACTGGTATTCAAACAGTATAAACGGTACTACCTGGAAGCAACTAAGTACAAACGTTTTTTTAATATCAGTTCATTGGTGGCCTACATATACCTATAGGGAAACAATATATGTAATGGGCAGAACCTTCCATGGCAAGCCGACGAATGAAAGCCCTGGGGCCAATGCCGGAGGAAAAACATGCTGATAAAGTGGGCCAACTCGATTGTCTTCAACGCTCACAATGCCGTTTGTTTCGAGAAACGGAAAGTGAAACTTATACCTGCAAAGGGCGCACTCCTAGTGAGACAAGGCTTCATACAAAGACTAACTTATTTTCATTACCATGAGAAATCTTACATAATAAGGGAGCGTTTGGTTCAAAAATCCTCAATGAGAATGGTATAATGACTATGAACATCGGGTAATTGTGATGGTTAATCAGAATAAAATGATTAATTCACCTTCATCATACTTCGAATGAGATAATGAGACTTAAATTAAGTTAGCTATTACCTCATTTCAATTAACTACTTCTTGTCCTATAATTATTTCTCCTCAATCATTCCACTTTTTTTCAATCAACAATCATTTTTTATCCCGTTTATTCCAAAATTAAAGCAAAATATTAACAATGTAACCACCATTGGGACAACCCTTCGTCCAACATATCCCTTTCATTACAGGGGCATAGAGGGAAAAAAAATTCTTATTACCATTCAATTGAAGAATTTGAACCAAGCGCCCCCTAACTTTTTTCTTGGTACCCACCCTGTGCAGTGAAGGATAACATCAGCATAGATTTTATCTCCATCATGGAAAGCCACCGTACCATCTTTGTGAACGCTGCTGATCTGCAAATATTGCTATGTCAGAATTATGCTGATCGTCTTTGTTGAGAATATTCTATAGTAGGAATTAAATTTCAAGGTTACCATTGAATGTAGCCAAATATTGTCATATCCTGGCAATTGTCCAATATCTCCAATTTGTACTGATCTAGATGCGATATGGACTTCAGTGGCAACTTTGGCGATTTCTCGGGAAATATCATCAGCACTTGCAGAGCTCCCGATCAGTACAACCACCTGCAAAACCACCGGATCAGAATTATTTTATTAATTGCTGACTTATTCACACTTTCCAGTTTACACACCTTATTTCATATGAAGTCTGTTTTTGTCTTGAATGTTCCTCAGTTTTAGTTGTCTTAATGCAGTAAAGAAAAACAAACTCTGTGGTTTTTATGTTTTTTCGACTGCAAACAATGCACAGCTTGCAATCATGGAATAATTGCATAAATACATCTTATTTCACAAGCATAGATATGTAGATAGAGAAAAGACCATGTGTGTGTGTATTGCCAACCAACAGATTACACTTTAAGCAATTCACTATTCAAGAAACTGTGATAGAACACAAACCTGTGAACTCCAAATTTAATTAGTTAACAGTACATGTAAGAACGGAGAAAGTATTCATTTCCAAATCTCCGAGCAAAAAAAAAAATAATAATAAAGAAAGAAGTGGTAAAAGTAAGATATTCCATCCTCTAAAAAAGAACTTAATTCCCAAATCTCCTCCTTTGAACATTATTTTGTCAATGTTGTACCCAGTTAATAACAACGCTACCTAAATTTGGAAATGCCATAATCCAACTGGTAATCTCACTATCTTAATAACTTTTTATGTTTGTTGTTTCATTGTAATTTTGTTTTAAAGAGAAAACATCTGACTTTCTATTGATATATATTTAGTTCCTGAATAAATCTATTATTAATTTTTCTGTTCACAAACTTAAATCATGGACACCTGAATATTCTTGTCTAGTCAACGCTTTGATGGATATGCATAAAAGATTCTTGTCTTTTCACCACTTTCGCCTAAACGAGATACCTTTTGTCAGGAATAGCGGACCAGTAGCAGGAGTAAAGTTATCACTTAGAACCCTAATAATATTGACACATGGCAAAGTTTCTTAGCCTGCAAAGATTGTAAAAACAAAAGCAGGGAAGTGATTATGCATCACTTTACTGAATTACAGCTTGCATTAGAGTGGAAGTGAAGGATGTTTATCAATTTACAAGCAGTTAATAAATGAAGATGAATCAAGTAGAGGTGTTTCTGGGAAAACTTAAGATTGCCTAATATATGTAAAGAGTACCCTTTTTTACAGTATAAGCTAGCTTGCTTCCCCGAACTTCATCACATAAGAATAAATTCGATTTCCAAGCATTAAAGGTTCACACCCAAATGACTCAAAAACTAGTTCAAAATGATAGTTGAGGATTTCATCCATATCAATTCAAACAACAGCAACGGAGTTGCTACTATGAATTTCAAATCTATCCTCAAATCCTTCACACCAACGAATTTTACACTTTTGAGTTTTCAATATATTCTTTTCGTTTTGTATAATCTCATTCGAAGTTTAATTTTGCAATGTTTTTCCAATAAAGCTATCACAAAAAATATAGGCAGGAAGGAAACTATACATACTTGATCACGGAAGAGTTCTGGAACACGATAGTTGTGGCTATGAATCTGCTTTCCTGGCCACTCATCAATGCCTGAATATTGTTGGAAAATACTTTAGAACAATAAACTAATACATTAATAGCACAGTTATTATACCACTAAATAAATTTCTTTAATCATTATACCCCGAAAAAACTCCTCTCCATGATGTGAAGGACCTATCTTTATGTACAAATTTGTAACCAATTTGTATCCAGATCTTGACGATTCATTAAATGCGATTGTTTATAAGAAACAAAAAAACATTCTATCATTACATCGAGTAAAGCACGGCATCCTTTCTAGGAGGTTTCAAGAGAACGAAATGCCCACCACATTCCCAATACTAAATATCTAACCAAACACAACTTTCTGGCCCAAAAGAATTAGTGAAAATGCTAAAGTTTTCAACCTTTTCAGCTAATGAATTTTGCCAAAATACAATCAACCAAAAGCAGCAAGAAATAAACATTTATCATATAACAACATTCAGAATCCATTCATTCGTTCTCAATTGGCAAACATTCACAACTCCACCATTTTCTAGCAGCAATTATCAAATCTTCATCATCCATGCTCAATAAAAACAAGAAAATCAAGGCTCTGATTATGCATCATATATTCTTGAATCTAACCAAACACAACTTTTCTGGCCCTAAACTTGAAGTAGAACTGAAGAAGTAGTGAAGGCTTTCAACTTTTTCACCTAATGACTTTTGCTAATATAGAATCACTTATCATATAACAACATTAAGGTGATGTTTGTTTCGAATCCATTCTAATTCAATTGGCAAGCATACACAACCCAACCATATTCTAGCAGCAATTATCAAATCTTCATCATCAAATTCACAAATAAAACAACAAAAATCAAGTCTACACATAACAATAACAACCAATTTCATTGCAATTTGCAAGCACAGTCTGTTTAACAATCCAATTGGCAAACATACACAACTCCACCATTTTCTAGCAGGAATCATCAAATCTTCATCATCCATTCCCAATAAAAACAAGAAAAACATGGCTCTGATTATACATTACCTGGTATTTCTGCAATCCGGGGCTCCGTATAATGCCCGTTACAAACCACCACAGCATCATAAACCTCATCATCCCCATCTTCCCCCCCATTTCTCTCCTTAGATCTCACAATCCATTTCCGATCCTCCATCAATCGCACATCCCAAACCTCCCTCCCGAACCTAACCATCTCCTCCAGCCCAAACTCCTTAGCAAAATCCCTCAAATACTCCAACACTTCCCCGTGACTCGGAAACCTCCTAGGATCCCTCCCGGGTTTCCGTCTCTCCACAAACGGGTAGATCCGGTAACCCATCACCTCGCGGGGCAGGTTTGTGCGGAGCGACGCGTAGAGACTGGAGTGGACTACTCTTCGCGTCGGGTCGGATCCCATCGGATCGGTTTCGGTTTCCGGTGTGTACGCCCAGATGCCGCCTACTTTGTTTTCCCGCTCGTAGACGACGACGCTGTGGCCTTCTCGCCGGAGTTCTAGGGCGGCGGAAAGGCCAGCGGCGCCGGCTCCGATTACGGCGACGGTTCTGGAAAGGAGTGAAGGCATCGTTGGGTGGGGGCAGGGGAGGATGATCGGGTTTAGATTGGGGATTGACATTGGTTGCATTACTTTTTGCATCACTCGTGATTAAATTATTTATAGATTCTCTTCACCATTTTTGGCGTCTTTTGCATATGAATTGGTGGCACAGGATTCTTTGCCGCCATGAAAATCCCTTCGTCTCTGCAATTTAATTACACATATACAAAAGGAAATTATTGGAGTGGTGGGATGGTTGTAGAAAACAAATTAAAAAAAAAGATTTGTAATATTTAAATTGATAAAATACTTGTTTAATGGTGGCATATTATTCAATTTAAGCGAATAAAACAAAATGAAGATGTTTTTTTATGTAATAATTAATAGAATGAAATGTAATTTAGATGTGTTTGAACGAGTTGAATAGTAGAATGAGAAAATAAAATTGGAACAGAAAGAGTAATCTTTCAATTTTATTAGGTCTATTCCTGGTCCTGTTATTTTTTGTTTGGAAGGTATTATGTTGTAGACAGAGTATTATATGAAAAGACAAAGTATAGAGTGAAACTGGTTTATACATGAATCACCGAAGGGTATTAGTTGTTTTCATTGAAGAGTGTTTGTTATAGTTACTAAAGATTATTACTGATTTACACTAAAGAGTCTTAGTTGTTCGGTGAAAATGAATTAAGACTCTTCAGTGTATACCAGTAATACTCTTCAGTAAAAATAACTAATATTATTCAGTGAAAACAACTAATACCTTTCAGTGATCATATATAAATCAATTTCACTCTATACATACTCATATGAAAATATTTTATAATAGACCTTCAAACTTTAAAAAAAAATTAAAAAATTTAACGGGCTTTACAGCTGAATATATTTTACAAGTATACAGCCGTAAACTTTGAATCTTAAACAATATTTGATAAGCCCTTAAAATAAAAAACACTTAACAAATTTTAGAGTTAGGTTCTCACACTTTTAGAAGTGTATTGAGAGACCTATTATGCAGTGGAATAATGATTGTGTATGTGTTAATAAAAAAAATTCTATAAACAGGAGTACGCAACTGAATTATTATAACAATCTACAATTATATTATACTCAGTTTTCAAACTTTAAGTTTTATGCATTCTTTTGTAAAATATGGTGAATGTAACTTGTATAAAGTATGCAGGGCAGAAATACAAATAAATAACAGTAAAGAACACATGATATATAGTGGTTTTCAGATGTGTTGTAATACTCATACATCTACTGTTACACACTTAGGTGTTGTAATCCTCCTACATCCACTGTTACACACTTAGGTGTCGAAATACTATGCAAGGTATAAACTTGCTTTCACTCAAATATGCTTCCCCCTAAAAATTAGATCTTCGCTCAGACTTTATCTAAACTTAGAGACCAACAATAATTTGCTCAGACAAATTTCACCAAGATACATCTAACACTCACAATGAAAATGTCTACTCAAAGTTAGATTTACAATAAAAACTTTTTGTGAGGAACAACAACTTATAAGACTAAAAGATATTCTAGCAACCTAGTCCTATGAAAATTTTAAAGACAAGTTTTATGTAGACTCTGGTAGTTGTAGGATTGCTTTGTAGTGTGCTTGTATGCTCATGTGTTGTTGTTTCCTCTGGGGTAAC
Organism: Ballota nigra; assembly: GCA_947034835.1. Taxonomy (NCBI): domain Eukaryota; kingdom Viridiplantae; phylum Streptophyta; class Magnoliopsida; order Lamiales; family Lamiaceae; genus Ballota; species Ballota nigra. Next base: position 6,261,602 of record OX344721.1, on the reverse strand, counting down.
CCTCCTATTTATAGGAGTCTTGAGGGGGTTCTGAGCCGTTGGAGGATCTTTGGAAATTGAATTTGAATCTCCTCCAAACTTTGACTTTAGCTCAATTAAGGCTTCTTGTCTTGTTCTTTAGTCATTGTTCTGGTACAGTTTGCCTTATAGTGTTAGCTGTTAATTTGTTCAACTAATCACTATTGACTCTGTATCTACTGGCTATAATTACCTCCCTTAATGTTCTAAAACTTTCAAACCTTGTGAATGAATGTACAATTGGTTTGCTCAAGCTTAGTGAGAACATAAATCTTCAACTGTAACTTTTGAATCGGCTGTCAACTTTAACTCTTCAGCTGTAGTCCTTGTTCTTAAACTCTTCAGTTGTAACATTTCTAATTCTTCAGCTATGAACTTAGAAAAAATCTAAGTTTTCTTTCTCTTTAGTAATTGTAAGGTCAGTATTACAAAATACAATATATAGAATACTTTGTCATCATCAAAATCATAAGGAGAAATTCTTAGACAAAAATATCGTAACATATTGTGAGGCTCATTTATGAATAAAGTGATTATTTATGAAAAAGACAATAATTATATTTTCAATAAACAATCATTTTATTCCTAAATAGACCTCACAATACCTCATAATACTCTCCAACATATGACAAAAAATAATAGACCAAAAAATAAGTCTAGTAAAATTGGACAAATAGAGTACTTTATTTAGAAAAGTGGAACTATTGTCATCGATCATATTATTATTTTTCTCGTGCAATGCACGACTTATAATTTTGTAAATATATATAAACTAGACAATACTTCGCAAATTTGCGAGATGAAAAAAAAAATGTATGTACAATAAAAAAATGACAAAGTATAGAGTAAAACTGGTTTATACACGAATCATTGAAGTGTATTAGTTATTTTCAGTGAAGAGTATTAGTTGTATTTACTGAAGAGTATTACTGATTTACACTAAAGAGTCTTAGTTGTTCAGTGAAAATAAACTAAGACCCTTAAGTGTAAATAACTAATAATCTTCAATAAAAATAACTAATACTCTTTAGTAAAAACAACGAATACTCTTTAGTGATTCATATATAAACCAATTTCACTCTATACATACTCATAAAAAAATTAAGTTTAGTTTTTTTTGTTTGAATATTTTTACAAAAAAAAATATTTATATACCACATCAAACATAAATTGAAATTGTAATTCAAATATGCAAAAAGTGAAATTAAATATTTATTATTTAATAATTTTATAAAATACTAATAAATTCACAAATTTAGATTTCACACAAATATATATATATATACACATACTCGTAATTAAAAGTTTCGAAAAATTTCTTTATAAACAAATTTGTTGTATGCTTTCATGAAATCTCATCGAAATCGAGACAAAATTTTCAACCATCATTTACTTTTAACTCTACAAGCTGCAACATATTATTGCTGTGAAATAATTTTTTCATGGTATCAGAGTCAATTGACTCGTGCGTATCCACACGTCCTTGGATCAAATTCCGCTAACAACAAATTTCACTTTCAATAAATTATATACTTGTTGGGTCTCCTCAATCCTCCACATGATGAAGTTGACAAACTCAGAGGATAATCAAGTCCACAAGTAAGGAAAATATTGATAACTATAAAAATGAATTAATTTCAAACCCTTCTACATATTTGAACTTTTAGATGAGACAAATTTTTTTTATATTCATGTGTGAAAATAGACTTGATAAGGTATAACCTACAGTGTAAGCTATTGTCCTTGACTTTTATTTATCGTCATTGCAAACCACAATAGAATGAGAAATTGTCTCCTCTAAAATATTACCGACATTATATATATATATATATACAGACATATATTAATATACTATTTTCGTCCACCAGAATGTGCTCACTTTTTCTTATTTGTTTGTTCACTAAAAATGTGTTCATTTTTTATTTGTCAACAATCACTTTAACTTTATACTCATCAATAATTATTTTGTTCATACTTTATTATTATGTTATCCTTACTTTATCTATTTTTCTTTAAAACTCGTGTTCAAACAAGTAAGCATATTTTTTGTGGAGGAATGAAGTATATCTATAATCTATAACATTAAAAAGTAACTTACATTTGAGAAATTTTTTGAACAATTTTACGTGCAACATATTGTTTTGTTAATTTTTTTTTTTTTTATATTTGTTTGTAGTCAAAGTCTCACATGCATTTGGTGCACGATGTACTCATTCAACAGTTGAAGTTGTTTACATTAAAAAGTGTAGACTGATTACATTGAAAAGTGTGGATTAATTATACTAAAATTTTTACACTGAAAATCAAATTGAATTTTTTTCAATATAAATAATTTCAACTGTTGAGTGAATGTAACATGCACCAAATGCACAATATAACCATACACTCAACAACTCGTCAGGACTGGTAAGTAACCAAAATTTCATTGGTCAGTTCAGACCTTTCAGGCGGCCATAAGAATTAAGTTTCACCATTAATTGTCACAAACTCTAATCTTATATTTTTTCATCCACTTTCCATTAATTTGAAAATACAAGAGGAGAATAGGTGTACTCTTATTTTTTTTCATCCACCTTAATTTTAATTTCCATCACTTTGGACCATTTTAATTTTTGAGTTACACCGATTTTCAAGCTGTTTAAAATGAATAAAGCTTTCTTTAACATCATATTTGCTTTTGAGCAGATACAATCAGATGAATTTTGTTAAAGATCAACAAAGCTCACATAATAAGTATATCCATTAAAAGATCTTAAAAAATGTGTGTGTATATTATTGAAATAAAAAAATACAAATTTAACATCAATATCGTTGTAGTTATATATACTTTTGAAATCTTAAAGTTTTGGAAGCCTATGTGGCAAGCTCTTAAGCCTTTATTTTAAAAATATTCTCCCCTCATTCTCTCAATTTATTGACTTTAAAAACTATTCTCAGCCATTTAATCTTAATATCTAATTTAATCTTAACCATTGATTTTTTCATATCTTCTCTATATATATTATCTATCTCACACAACAAAAAACCAATTACAATAATCTCTCCAAAGAAATCATCATATTCTCTCAAAAATATTTCTCATATTCTACATTCGATAGTTTATGTCTTTCGTATTCTCATCATATAATCTTTAATTCGTTTCTTTCTTCTTTTATTTTTTTCAATTTTGCTATGAAGTCATATATTGATTCTCCTTTCGTCTAAATCTTCATTTTTTTTTGCAGGATCTTCTTCTCAATATATTCAATCTTCATATTTATTTTTTGCAGGATCTTCATTTTTAAGGTATTTATGTTTTATTTTATGTTTATTATAGTTTCGTTGTATGAATTTAATCTTCATATTTTGTCTAATATTTTCTACTAATGATCATTTCCTTAAAATCACTTTTTATTTTTTGTGATTTGGCAGAATACAAATCTCTACATGTTTAAAGGTATTTACTCTATTTACTAATTATATTGTTTCTTTATTTTTTTAATTAATTATTATTTTATTTTATTTGTTTGAAAATCATTATTGTGTGAATTTTCTTGATTTTTTTAGGATTGAACATCAACAATGAAGATGAAGTGGATGATCCAATTTTTAATATGAAGATGAAGTGGAAGATCAATTTTATATTGAAGATGAAGAATAGTTGATTATATGTTAAAAATTAGATTTTTTTTTTTAAATTGTCAGTGTATATTATTTTTCAACATTGTAATGTATTACTTACAAGTCAATGTATTATTTATAATTCTATAAATAATATTCTTTATTTGATTGCAATTCTATGCAAATGTATAATTTAAAATTCAATGTATATTAAATATTATTCTATAAATAATATTTTTTTAATTTTTTTTTGTTTCGGAGATGATGAAAATCGTTTAAATGTTTTAGGAATATTCGAAGATGATGAAAATCGTTTAATTTTTTTAGGAAAATAATTTATTCTTTTTATATTTATTTGTGACTTGATCTCATATATTCTATGTTTGTAAGTATATATCTCATATTCCTTAATTTTTGGATGGTGAATATTTTTTTAAAAATAAATTACTTGATACTAATTATTAGTGTAATGATTAATAGAAAAAAAATTAATTTCGAAGATGATGAAAAATATTTCAATTTTTTTTAGGAAAAATTGGCCTTTTTTTAAATTTGTTTTTGACTTGGTCTTATATATTTTTGGATGGTGGATATTTTTTTAAATTATTCCATTAATATTGCATATTCCTTGATATTTTAAATAACATAGATTGATTTTTTCTGCAATGAATATAAAAATTCCGATGACGGAGATACTGCACAAAATTAGTTCAATATATAATTCAAACTAGATCATATTATGTCTGATAATTATGTATGATACATGAAATAATAATTCTAATATTTAAATTTTTTAAGAAGGATACAAAAATATTCGTTAACTAAGAAATTGAAGATTCGCCTAAATCTTATACAATTTTTTTTTTCGTATGAAAATTAACCATATTTACGTGGGTAAAAAAACTTGGAAGTATTTAATTTTTATTCATATTATTTAAAATTATTTAAATTTAAAATAAATTAGATCTCCTTTATTTATGGATAATTTGTTATTTCATGCCAAAATAATATATTTGATATAGTCAACTAATTAAACACAATGTACACGATTCAAAAGAAATAGTGTATCTTTGTAACATCATTTTTTTTTTCATACCAAAATAATCATAAATATATAATAGCAAAATAATTTCCGAAAATAGTTTTGGAGGGAGAGTTTTAGAGTCGTTGATCATATTTTCATCATTCGATCATGATCATCCAAATTGTTTAGTCTTCACATGTATTTAGCCCTTGATCTGCTTAATTTTAGGAACAGTTACATTTTTTTGTACCTATATATATTATATTATTCTCATTCACTTTGATGCATTGTGTAGCTTAGAAAAATTAAGTGAAGTTTTTTAGTTCTTTGTAATCTTCAGAATTTTGTATTATTTATAAATTTCTTGTGTGTTTCTTATACACATTAACGTATCATAAACAAGTATTTTTTTTTTCCCTATAAATTAGATGTTCCTCTTTGTAAGTATGTAAACTTAGTTTTGTTATTTTATGCAGATTTAGAGAAATTCTACTTTGATTTGAAGACATTAAGTGGTGATTTGACCGAAGAAGCTTCTTCCATGATATCAAGACGATCATCAAAAAATTATTTCCAATTATTTGCAGATTTGAAGATATTCGTCATTGATTTGAAGTGATGAAGCAATTATTTAATCGAAGAATAATCGTTTTTGATATGAAGACATTCATAAATAAATAAAATCATTTTGACGTATCTTATATTTTTTAAATATTGATTCATATATATCTTTGTATACCAAGAGAAATTTGAGAATTATTTTATAGAATTATCTATGTAATGTATTGTATCAATATGAGTTAATTTTTTTTGTGATAATAGTAAAATATTATGCATTTTATTTTTATTTGTGTTTGTCTCCCGAGATTATATGAGTTTTTTTTAGTGAAAGTCATTCTATAAATTCACAAGATTACCTGAGCAAGTTTGTAGATCATATTCATGTTTTAACGTTTTCACCAATTCTGTAAAAAAAAAAAAATATCAGCAATTTTCCAAGATTTTAGGAACTATTTTTGAAATGTATGTTCAATATATAATATATATATATATATATATATATATATATATATATATATATGTATATCGTTTTACGGTTTCTATGTTTTGAATTGTCTCCCATAATTGTAGGATATAATTTTATAAAAATATTTTTTAAATATATATATTCAATAAATGTTTCTCATATTGAATGAATATTTGTAATTTCAAAGCATTATACCCTATTTTAAACGGTATAGTTATAAAACTTGGTCAACTTTCGTAAATTAATTTAAGTATATGGAATGATTGTTTAACAATTCCTCTTGGGTTCATGAGTTATTTCGTAAAAATTAATTCGATTCATACATGTTTATCATTAAGGATGGAAATTATTATCATTAAGTGTTTCTAGCACTAGATTAGTGCATGAATTGACGCAACTTGCCTCTTTTATTGATTTCTTTAAATTTGAAATTAATGTAGTTCCTTTAATTTTGCAATATAAAAATATTGATTGATTTTGTAGTCATTTATGCCGGTATACTTAAAAAATGTCATTTTAAGTCTCTTACTACAAAACAATTCAATTTGATTTGATTAATGACTTTTTTTAAATATTATTATTCTCTTAATTAATTAAATTTTAATTTTAAAAAATATTGTGATTAGAGCTTTAAAAGTTAGGTGAATTAGAAAATTAAAAAGTACATTTATAATAGACCAAGATAATTTCATAGAAAAAAAAAAAGAATAGTTGAGGTTACTTGACTGGCCATTAATTCGGTTGAATTAGTTGATTTAATAAAAGAATAAAGAATGAACATACAACACATATATTGAAATATTTTCTCTTAATGGAAAAATTGCACTTTTGATACCAAAAGAATGGGTGCAAAACACTTTTGATACCTACATGCAAAAGTGGTCTTTTTTTTTTTTTTTTTTTTTTTTTTTGCAGTTTTAGTCCCATCCATTAAATTTTAGGACCAGAACTAAAAAAATATGGGGCTAAAAGTATCTAAAAAGGGACCATTTTGAAATAGACGCATTCTCTTGAGACAAAAGATGCAACTAACCCTTCTCTTAATTAAAATAATGGAAGGAATCTAAATTAAACAATTACTTGACCAAAATACAATCAAACAAATTTCATAGTTATCAAATTAACAATAGTTTTATGCTTATCAGAACATTTCATTCTCTAATGTTTCATATAAAATATTGTAATCAATATTTTCAATTTTAATGTTATTTTTCATATTTTCAATATTTTTCATTCACCATAATTTAGTTTATTTAATGATACATTTACTATTTTAGCAAATCAAATTATGTCGATGTAGTATTATAAACTTTCACAATTTTCTTTTATTAACTTTAATGTCAAAACCCCTTATTTTCATCATTTTCATTAAGATGTGTCTCATTTTAATTGGATTTACGTAAACTGTATTTTTAAATATCCATATTTAGTATACAAAGTGTAATTGTTTAATATATATAGTATCATTATTTAAAAATATTTAACTTTATTTGTTTTTCTTATCAAAATCACTGAACAACGATATGTTGTTTATTAAATAGTATTACTCTGTATTGTAAATATTTACAATTCATAAACTAAATAGTGATACTATAAAAGGAAAGTTTACGTGAAATTATATTCATACAATTTTTTTTTGTTTTCTCTCATGGAATAGGGGATATTCATATACTTAAGAGTTTATAAATTGAATATTCGTGGTATGATGATTTCAATCAAATTTAAGTGTTATAAGCTGTAAAAAGTGATAAAATTATTTTTAAAAAGTATAATGATATTGATGTCAAAACAATAATTATTTTCATTGTTTTTGTACCAAGGTTAAGTACTTTATATTGATATTTTTAATTAAGTTTCTTTTATTGATTCTCTTATTTATATTGCTAAATTTTAATGATGATATAATATTTTGTTATTATATCTATGATCACAATTTTATGTGGATGTTAAGGTTTATAAACTATACAATGTCGGGTTATTAAATTAGTTTGCAAATAATTATTATTATCAGAGGTACTTAATTACTTTTGTTATATCTATCTTAAATTATTTTATACTATTTAATATTGTTTATGTGTTTGATATCATTATTCATATAAAATTGCTTTTCTTAAAGTTTAAAAATAACATTAACTTTAAATAAACAAGTTTTTTTCTTTGTTTTTTTTTATTAAAAATAAAAAAGATTAACAATACTAAATCAAATCAAGTATGAAATTTTTTCTTATTAAACATTGTTATAGGGCATTACTTTGGTCCTCGGATTAGTCGATCCATGGACTATATACCCAATTATAAAATATTATATAGCACAATTATCTACACTCACTATTTTACTAAAGTCACCCACCTTATTTATAATTGTACTAAATATGACCATTTCAAAATTATAATTTTACCCATCACATAACACTTATGCACAATCCCTAAAGAAATGGTCACCCATTAATTTTATTAAATTTCAATACAACCACTAAATACACCCACTCTCCCACCTCTTAAGTTCATGGTGTTCAGGATTATAATAAAAAAACCACATTCGTTGATTGAGCTGCAATTCAATATAATTTTTTTATTTCCGACCTGTAACAGATGATATTGCTGACTAAATTAGTGTCCTTTGTCATGTTGGATGTCATATCGAATGAAATGTCTTAAAATATTCCATGTCATAAAATATAAAAGAAAAAAAATGAAAATTTGTGAATCATTTTAAAAATCTATAAATTTAATTAAAATAAAAAATTCAAACCCACCTGAATGAATCTTCTTGCCCAAGCCCAAATATGAAAGATCTTCTTCCCAAGTTTCACTTTTTTGAAATATGCCCTGATTTGAAGAATGATGCATAACCCTATATTGAAATACTCTTCAAGACCTCTTACTCTACAAAGCAGTGATGCAAAAAATGGACTAGAGCACTAGGCGGCCTCCTCCTGATCCAATTTCTGCAAAATTGATAAATCTAGGCATTTTCGGACCTAGGCGTACCTAGGTGGCTCTAGGCGGCCCTAGACGGGTTCTAAGAAGCCCTATTATATATGTAAAAGATAAAAAAATTACCAAAATAATAGAAATTTCTAGGCGCCGCTTAGGCTGCTAGAAAATACCGATTATCGATTTCCGACTTTTGCAACCTTGCTACAAAGAGAACGTGCGATCTACAACTCAATTTTTTTTATATCAAATTTATTGTACGGAGTAGACATTAATGACTACTGTGGCAAAACGAAACTAAAGAAGATGATTATGGAAGTGGTACTAGACGGAGAGACGATGAAGCACAAAATTCCTGCCTTAAATGGATTTGGTGCCAAACCCAACTTGCATAACTCAATTTTGGGAATTCGTTGAATTCAATTTTGTGGTTTTTTTTTTTATTTTTGGTATTTTTAGACTTCAGGTTATGAAGAATTATAGTGAAGATGTGGGGGAGGGGTGGGAGTGAGGCGGCGATAACAAGAAGGTGGGTGGGTTGCAGGGGACACTAGCGGGAGCTTGAAATATGAAGATAAAATGTCTTTATAATTTTATTCATTTTTTTAAATTTAATTTTAAAAATATTAAGAATAAAAGATGTATAATATGATGTGGAAACTGAAGAAAAAATAATTAAATGTGCATATATTGCCAACATGACAAGAATTCATGTGCGAGACACGTTATTAGTTGTCGGTCGGAGGCGAAAACGTGTTTGGAATTGTAACTTGATCAATGGTGGAGATTTTTTTTAATAATTCAAAAACTCGTGATTAAATTGATATTCAACCTAAACTTTGTGAATTAATATAGAATTAGCACTTAATTTTATTATTATGTAACTATATTAAAAATAAAAATATTTTTTTATTGAAAATATTATTTCTTTTATTCGCATTATTTATAGTTATTTGCTAAATATACCCACTTTAAAATTGTGTAGTTTTCTTATTGAAACTGCAAATTTAATATGTTTTTCATCTTTTCTAAAACATACCAGTGTTGGGAAAATTTATTTTGAGGAAGAATTGAGTTTTACTATACTGAAATATTTAAGAACTGAAGATTTAGGTAAAAAAATTGTGTGAGACGGTCGCACAATTAGATAGTTCACAAACCAGTACAACCTATGCTTTATTTCACCGTTAGACCGTCTCACGTAAGATCTATAAAAGATTTATTCCCAAGTTATAATGGATCCCACTTAATTGGTGAAACAGGTTGTCACATGCTTCGCCTCAATAAAGTACGTATAATATAAATATGTTAAAAATGTTGAATTGCGTAGTGATGATAAAATTATTTAAAAATAGTATAATGTTATTCATGTTAGAGCAATAATGATTTTTGGTATTTGTGTACAAGATTGAGTATTTGATATTGACCTTATTAACTAAATTCATATTTTTGATATTTTTATTCGCACTACTAACTTTTAAAGATGATATAATATTTTGGTATTGTATTAGTTTTAGTTTATGCAGATATTAAGGTTTGGGTTCACTATCGGCTTACAGAGATTTGAGTTTGGTGATTTTATTAAATGTTTGTAGTTCTTATTTATGTTATGTTTGTCTTAAATCATTTGCTATTTAATTTTATTTTTGTGTATACTTATGTAATTAATAAAAAATTGAGTACTGAAATATTTTAAAATAATATTGACTATATTATGTAACTATTTTATAAATAAACGAAATCCAATTAAATATAAAAATGTCTATAAATAAGTATGTTATAGGGCGAAATTTTTATACCCTGAATTATTTGGTTCTTGGGTAGTATACCAATTCACCAAAAATGAATAGGGTAGACCTGTCTACACTTTTGATTTTACTAAGTACACCCAATTTATTTCATATTTTTTCTTAAATATACTCACTTTAAGATATTAATTTTAGTCAACATATAATATTTGCACCTACATATCTAAAAAATTATCACCCACTAATATCATTTAATTTCAGTACAACCACCGAACATACATAATCCCGTATCTGTAATCCAGCAAAATGTGATTAATGTATTTGTACAAAAGTATCTATTGCGTATTAAGATTTAATATTTGTTGTGAAATAAACCAAAATCAAAGAGCTTTATGTGGAGTGTGAAAATGTTGAATTTAAACGTTGTTTGACGAGATATATATTTTTCTTTGGGTTCATATTATTTTTAATTTCTTACCATATGTAATTTTAATTTTAATATGTTTTTCTTCCTTTTGTTTTAATAGCATATACTTGTGTTGATAAAAAAACTTTTTTGATAAATAATTTGGTTTTATTATATGAAGTATGTCATAATTGAAAAGCTTACTGAAATAAAAATATTGTCATAATGGATTTAATCAATTGGGGATGGAAGTATTAGTTCAAGAACTGATTATGATTATGATATAATAATCTCCGATGATATTCTGTCAAGTGATGGTAATGATATTGCAGCAATTGTAGATTATATTTATCCACATTTCAAATCTCGGATGTTTAATCATGAATTTTTACAAGACAGAGATATTCTTGCACTGACACTTGATGTCTTTAGATGTATAAATAAATACATGGTTCGATTTAATCAAAAAGTGTCATGTAAGTAATTACCATTTGTAGGACTGGTTTAAATTTTGATGTTCTTGCTGATGTGCATACATCTGATTCTCTTAATACATTAAACTTTTTTTATGTGCCAAATCATGAACTTAATCTTAAAGTTGGAGAATCAGTCATACTGTTGAGAAATATAGACCATTCAAATGGATTGTGCAATAGAACCAGGTAAGTGCATAGTTTGTGTGTGTGTGTATATATATATATATATATTTATACATATTTTTGTAGTTTTTTGTATAGTAATTTTTTTATAAATTAAAATTTAATAATTTTTTTAAATATAAAGTGATTGAGAGGAAAGTTATTGCTGGTAGTAGTGTTGGTGAACTAACACGGATACCTAGATTGTCACTGACTCCTTCTGATCCGAGACTAGCATTCATTTTTAATAGTTTCCAATTATTATTTCTTAAGGTCAATCATTTTCTATATTGGAGTCTTTCTCAAGAATCCTTTATATAGTCATGGTCATTTTTATGTTACAGTCTCAAGGATTACCAATCAAATTTGGTTGAAGATAATGTTGTGTCATAATGATTTTCATGAATGTAATACTTCAAAAAATGTAGTATGTCAAGAAGTTTTTAGAAATATTTTATATTTTACAAACTAATAATTTTGTTTTTTTTCTTTTGTTATATATTTTGATTTTTTTTAAAAGAGCAAATATTGAAATTTAATTTTTAGGTAATCATTTTTTATTCATTTATCATATAACTTAGTTTGTACATGGTTGTTAATAAATTTCTGCTAATTTATTTTATAATTGTTTAGGTTTTATAAATATATATATATATATATATATATATATATATATATATATATATATATATATATATTAATGTGTTGTTTATAATTATATAATATTTATATATGAGTATGTATAGAGTGAAATTGGTTTATACATGAATCATTGAAAGATATTAGTTGTTTTTATGAACTAAGCCCTTCAATGAAAACAACTAAACCCTTCAATGAAAACAACTAATACTCTTTAGTGAAATGTTATAGCCTAAATGGTGTTTTGCGATATAAATTATACAGATATATATATATATATATATATATATATATATATATATATATATATATATATAATCATATATACATATATTGTTTAAATAACATTTTGCCATTAATGTATTTATGCTAATAACTATTTTATAAAAGATATGTAACTGTGATGTAATATTTAAATTATAAAAGAGACATATACTAATATATTACGTTTTTATCCAATTATTATCCCTGTTTAAGAATAAAATGTGAGGAATGTTAAATGTTTAAATAAGATGATATTTTATTGCAAAGTTATTGAGTGAATATATAAGGAAAAAAATTAGAGAAATATATTGATTTAGTTGTAGAAAGAGTATAATGTATATATATAATTCTTTTGGAGAATCTTTCCAAAGAATTTTTTTAATGTTATAAATAATGTATTTTTGAATATATATTTAACTAAAAAGGAATGGAGAGAATACTATATTGTGTTTAAAAAATTACAATTGTACAAATTTGTATTATATTTACACTTTATATGTGAGAAATTATTTGAATTAAAATATGTTAAAAATAAAAAAATTAATTTAGTATTTAATAACTAATGTATATGTCATAATAAAAAAAATATTACCATATTACAATTACGTTTAATAAAAGAAAGTTCATATACAAATTTTCTTCAAAGAACAAGTGAAACAAATAAATAACAGATATGAGACAAAGTATAGAGTGAAAATGATTCTTCCATGGATCATTGAAGTATATTAGTTTTTCTCTTTAAAGAGTATTAGTCGTTTTCATTGAAGAGCCTTAATTTATTTTTAATAAACAACTAATACTCTTCAATAAAAACAACTAATACTCTTCAATAAAAACAACTAATTCCCTTCAGTGAAAACAACTAATATCATTCAACATGAACCAATTTCACTCTATAAATACTCTAGATATTAGGGTTAAAATATAGAACACTTGTAAATCATTATATTAAAATGTTAGTGATTAACACGACCGTCGTGCAAATCACGGATGTGCTTGATAATACATGGATGAGGAGCACCACAATGGGTGGGGGTCCTACATGAATTTTTACTCCTAAAGATAGACGTGATTGGGAGAGTGATGATGCGGCAGTGAAGGATTTTTGGATGAGCAACAGTCCTCATCAGGAAGCACTGTTGAAGGGAGGAAAAGATTAATACTTCTTAATGAAAATAACTAATACTCTTTCATGGTTCATGTATGAATTATTTTTACTTTATACTTTGTCTTTTATCAAATAATGCATACTTTTTATGCAATTTATTTTATTTTTCTCATTTAGAATCAATCATCTTAGTTGTGTATATAATTAATTAAATTTAATACTTAATTTGTGAGTATGCTCTATTATGTACCAACGGCATACTATGCACTTGAACTTTAAACCCAAGTTTAAATCCAATACAGATGTTAAAAGTAATAATTACTTTATTAAAAAAAAGTAAATTGTCCAAACATTTGTAGATTATTTTAAAAAATTAAAAGAACGTGTTTTGATGTTAAAATAATTTATTTCACACACACACACTTATAAACATATAACAAACTGTTATAATGTGAATAAATTTCTATAATTTTTCTTATAGCATAAGATAGGTTTAAAACAATGAAAATATTTTATCAGTATAATTTAATATAGTTAATTATTATATATAGTAAAACATTGAAAATAATTTATGATAGTGAATTATTGTCAAATAAATCATAAATATATAATAGCAACTATTTTTCCTAAAATAGTTTTGGAGGGAGAGTTTTTGGACCATTGATCAATTTTTTCATCTTTGATCATAACCTTTCATCTCTCTTTTAACTAATTATGGTAAGATTGAGTATTAACTATCATTTAATTAACCATTTTATCCTACTTTGCATTATGATCGTTTATTTCTTGTGATGAATTTTTGACCTTTGGATTAAATGCATAAATCAAGGATCAATTTATTTTTGTAGGTTATATATATGACCATTTCAGTGATCATTTTCATTGTCTCAAATCTCTATTTTCTGTTTGATAGGTATTTCGAAATAGTTTTTTTTCCTTCAAATTTTATAGTCAAAAGAGATTTAGAGAGAGTATATATAGTCGAAAAAGAAAATTATATTACGATTTTGGCATGTAATTTATGTTGATGGTATGTATGCACTATAGTCTAATCTGTATTTGTATCATGATTTTTAGATTTATTGGAGAATGCGCAATTCATTCATTAGAAATTTGAAGAATTGTTGAATATTATTTCTTTAAGAGATTTGAAGATTTGTTGAAGCTTTTGAAGTTATTCATTAGAGGTTTGATGATTTTTTGAATTATTGAAGACTCTTTTATTTTAATTTTTTAGATTTTAGGATTTTGTCATTTTTTTATTACTTTGTAAATGAAATTGGTATTTTTTCCTATGAATTTCTATTTAAGTGGGAATATTGATAATATGACCTACCTCTGCAAATTTCACATAGTTTCAAAGTTGCCTATATATCATCAAATTTTTAGAGGTGACTCTGTATATATGTGGTGTGGGCAATATTTCATTTCACAATCATTAATGCAAGGTACAGAGCAAAAATCTATAATTTATAATAATATATAATACACTCAAAAATTTCTTTTTTAGTAATTAACTATTTCTTTAAGTGTATTATAAATAAATATTTAGTAATATGAATGAACAATTTTTCTATATGTATATAGTAGATATATTTCAATTTCAATTTATTAAACATGTCGTGTAATCTAAGTGGTTTGTTAATTTTATTTTGTGCCTTGACAAATCCCAATACAAATTAACTTTTTTTTCCACTAATAGGGTATTACTGGCCCATCCCAGTTAATTGTGCTAGCTTATCCCACCTCAATTTTAATTAAATTCACTTGAAACTTACCTTCTCAATTTTAATTAAATTCACTTGAAACTTTCTGTATTCAACTATGTTGCACAGGTGCGGGTGCGGGAGTGCGGGGGCGATACGATACGGGTTCGAGGATACGAATTTTCAAAAAACTTAGGGTGCGATTCGTCAAGGATACGTCTATTTATTTATATTTTATTATATATAAAACCTAAAAAATTAAATATATTTTAAAATTTTGTAAATCGAATGTATATAATTCACATTTTTTCTAACCCAAAACTTAAACATATTCAATAATTTAATATAATTAAGTAACCACAAATCAATTTAAATTCAATTAGCCTAATATATACGTCATAACAGTGCTTACTATATAAAACAAGTGTTATACTGTCAATTTGAATTATATTATATAATAAAATTCAATTGAAATAACACATTTAATGCTTAATAAGTAGGATACGCAAGGAGGATTCGAGTATCCGTTAGTGAATTCGCCACGTGGCAGCCGGATTCGCCATTTGGAGAATCCGATTCGCGGATTCAAGAATCTCACCCCTTTTAGGGGGCGGGTGCGAATCCGATACTGCATTGTGATATTTTTAGAAGAATCCGTGCATCATAGGTATTCAACAAACTGGAGGAAAATACTTCTAGAAGTACTAGCATTTGGGCACGTGCAAAACATTAAAGTTTATACATAGTAGCACGTTGGGGCCATGATATTCAATTAGCAAGCTTTAAAAATTAATATTTTATGAATTAATTTTTTAGTTTAGAAAATAAGTCTGAAAATAATCTTGGATATGCAACAAAAAAATTCGGGACAATTAAACATTCTAATGTCTAGGTAATCAATTATAAGTAAGTGGGTTTCTTCGACACCTTATCTTTTTTCACAATCCATCTGAATGCCCCGTTTTGGAACTGGTAAGAATTTGAAGGTTATTTAAGAATTACAATTAAAGTAGTATTAAATGAAATCAATATTTATTAAAACGTGAATTAACTTATTAAATGACCTGAAATTAAACATGCAACTGTTTTTTTTTTCTTTTTCTGTGGAACTACCCCTTATGCTTATATAATCCTTTCACAATCCATCGAGCTTTCACATCCTCTTCTTGGATCTAAGCTGAAAATGTCAAGGTTTTGAAAAAATTGAACATATTAAATGCACGAATCAATATAAATTTCAGATATCTACCTTGAATTTCTTAAAAAAACTTACTCTATAATCTTGATTCCAATGACTTTCGAATTGTGAATGTGTTGCCTTTTTTGTAGGTTAGAGTTGCGGGCACTAACCTTCGTCTTGGGGTTGTCAATGGCTTCCTTAATTTCTTTATTGGTATATTTGGGTATTTAGGTGCAAGGTCATAGTAGAATAAGCAATATGGTTTGATTTCATCTATAGAGTAGCAATTGAAGTTTATTTTTTCTTGGAAGTTATCGAAATTGAATGGATATGATCACCAATCTTTGAATGTGGGAGACAATTGTTAATTAGATTTCATCCATGTGTAATGGTATACCTACACGTGTTGTCGTCGCATGATTACATTGAAGGGTGTTGATGAATAATTTCATATCTTATAAATTACTATTAATTTAATTAATTTTTATGTTATTTAAAAAAAATTATGATACAACCTCTCATGGCATGACACAAAACAAATTAACAACCACCCATACTAAAATGTTAATGTATTAATGTACAAATTATACCTCATCTCATTGTCTCATGTGATTAGATAGTCTCACATGGCACTTATCATTACTTGGTCATGGGAAAATTGATACTCCCCCCGTTCCTTATTGTCAGTCTCAGTTTTTCTATTTATACAATCCAAAGTTTTTTTATTGAGCTATCAAATGACACTTGCACCCTTAATTATTATTTTTACTAATTACAAAATAGTGATTATCTTCATAATTTGTTATGGGCATTGTTTAAAAAAATGACGGAAGTGATCATATGCCCACCGGTGGACATAATATAATATACCACCGCGAATGTGATAATGACACATAAGCAGTGGGTCCACTATAATTTTAATTGATAGATTTTATCTGCTTATGTGTCATTATCACATTTGCGGTGAATATATTATATTGGTCCCACTGGTGGGCATCATATCATTTCCGATATAAATGAATGGATTCATATAAATGCATTAGCATTTAAATAAAGCACAATGTTTTGGGTAAAAGATGGGACAACTAATAAAGGACGGTGTGAGTATTTTAAAAAACAACCACATCTTTTAAAATATTAATATGTTATATTCAAATTATGTTATATGTCAGTTTTTCGTATATATTAAAACGGAGATGTTGACATGCCCATTAGTGGGTGCAGATTTAAATGCCTATTTTTTATGTGTCGAGATCGCATTTGTAGTGTGTATACAGGTTAGTATCCACCATTGGGCATGTAATCATTTCCGTATATTAAATATATGTTATGATACGTCAATTAATAAATTGTTTTAAATTATTGAATATTTAATATTAATAAGGAATATAACAAATTTCATTGGAAGTATGTTTTAACTAAAATTAAAAATAAAAACTATGGTAAATTTATTAGTAAACAATGTTATTTAGAGTTTTATTATTTAAAACAGGTTAGTAAAATTGTAACAAATTCTGGCCGTGCGAAGCACGGGTAGGACGATCACTAGTATATTTGATGTAGTCAACTAATTAAATCTCCAAATTGTAAAAAAAAAAAAAAAAAAAAAAAAAAAAATTGTGTGCACTGTGCACGACTCTTTTATGCCATCAATTTAGTCATCTAATAATTAGTTCATTTATAATTTAATTTCCTACCATCAATACAATCAAATTAGTTTATGATAATGAGATATAATTTTATACTTTCCCCACATATTCAATAAGCTATGATAATGAGATATGACTTTATGCCTTCAAATTAATTTATACTCCCTCCGATTCAAAATAAGTGTCGTTTTAGAGGTTACAATTTGTTTCAAAATAAGTGTCGTTTTAACTATTTTTTCACGTGTTTTCCCGATTTACCCCGAATTCAAATTCAAAATATAAGAGATATTTTAGGGCTTATATTAAAATATAACAGATCTGTTAGATATTATCAAAATATAATAGATATTTTAGAGATTTAGGTGGGGTATATATGTCAAAATTTATAATTCTTAATTTGTCCTAAAATCTCTAGAACGACACTTATTTTGAATCAGAGGGAGTATTAAACTAGCTCTTGAATCCCCCGTAATACGCATATTTATAAATATTATGTTATTAATTTTAAATTAAGTATTTTAAAATTTTAATTTAGTTAAAATTATGTTTATCCTCTTAATTAATTAATTATTTTATCTTAATTTAAATTTGTAATCTTTAATTGATACTATTTTAATTAAATTTGTGATTATTAAAAAATAAATTAACTAAAAAAAAGATAATATATTTAAAGCGAATGATCAAAATCGATATTTTCTTATATATTATATAGAGACTCAACCATTTAATAAATAATTAGTTTGTAACTGATCTAAAATCAGACATAATTCATTAATCAATTGTAATAAAAAAAACTCAATAAATCATTTCGTAATAAGAAATAAAAAGTTATAAATCGAACTAATACAAACTCAAGATGTCAAAATAGAGGCGCTAGAAAAGTAGGGAGTGATTCAGAAATAGATTAAAATTAGATAACATAAATAATTATAAATTAAAATAAATATAATACTATATATAACACAAATGCATGAAATCAAAGTATTTCAAAATAGAAGCTTTTGAGAGGGTATGAGTGATTTACAAATAGATATATATATATATATATATATATATATATATATATATATATATATATATATATTTTGATATTGAACAATGTATTAGTGTAATAAATACAGATCCTCTAATGTGTTCAAATTCCAGCAAATTGAGTTGAGCTAATAACCGATGTAAATAGTATCAACGGGAAATAATTAATTCTTTCTGTTGTAATTTTTTTGGAAATGATTAATTTTTTGACAAAAACTTGTATGAGGTCATCTCATGGCATGAGACAATATAAATTAACACTCACCTCTATTAAAGTGTTAATGTGTCAATGTCCAAATTATACCTAATCCAATTGTCTCATGTCATAAGACGTCTGGTTCTCAAGGTTGATTAATTTCCCTTTTCTTTTATATTTTCGTTATTTGCATGTACTTATCTCTTTGTGTGTCTCCTACAATAGCTATGTGTGGTATGATTTTTTTTTTTTGTTAATGTTCAAAATTTAAATAGTTGGAGTAGATTATAATAATATCATCTATTTCATTTTCTTAAATTTTTCGTTGTTGATTTTTAATTATTAAATATGTGTTTGTAAGTGTAAATATATTGTACATCTTATTCAATATACACCACTAATACTATTATTTGTAAAAATTAATATTATATCTATAAAAATTAATATTATTATTTTTAGAGTTGATAATGCACAATATGTACTTCCCCGACCCTTTTTATATTGTTCATATGTAATAGTGCAGATTTAAAAAAAATTGTATATTATTATTAAAATCGGTAAATTTGACGGTATATATATTATCTATCAGTTACTAAATTTAAAGGATTACAAGATTTTAATTCATAATAATTTATGCTACATAATATTTGGGACTGTGATTTCTATAATATTTGACCTATTCTAAACATATATTTTAGTTTTAGATTCATTAAAATAAATTTAAAATAACTTAAAAATTATTGAGAATAAACATGAATTTTAAAAAAACTTTGTGTTTCCTATGGTTGGCGCTGATGTACATGGCTATGCCATGTGTTCTTGGCAGTGGCTCCAACAGTTTAAGTGTTGCCAGAAATTTATCTGTTGCATCGAATTGCAAAAAATAATTTGTTCTTAGATGAAATTACATATTTTTAGTTCAAATTAAATATTTTAAAAAGACGTCTTGCAATTGATAAATACCTAAAATGTCCTTTTTTTATGCAATGAACCTAATAATAAACAAAAAAATACTTATCTCCCATAACCATAATAATAATATTAATTATTATTATTATTATTATATTAACATGAAAAGTTACATACCAATTTGGATGTGTTGCACAACATATAGCAGACTCACAATGCGAAATTTTTTTTCCTTTAGAATAGACGAGCGTCATAATAAACACAATACTCTATTACTATCTAGGAGACTTTTTCATCAATTTTTGGTAGATTCATATACAATGATTGAGTTAGAAAGATTGTCTCTTATAAAATTAAACTAAGTTAAACTGAGATCGGGCAGAATGGACGATGAAAATTGCAGATGATAAAGGTGATGTAAATACATCTTCTACGGGTAAAAGAATAATGTATGCATCCTTCACAGGCAGTCCTAGGTATATGATTCAAATTTTCCAAGATGCCATGACAATTTGTCAGTATTTTTCTTACCCAAATTTATTTATCACAATTACCTGCAATCCAAAATGGCCCGAGATTTCAAGATTCTTAATGAGAAAGATCTTGAATCTATGGATAGCCCTTGATATTCTCTGCAAAATATTTAAGATGAAACTTGATCGTATTGTGAAAGATTTTAAGGAACTTCAAATCGTTTGGAACAACTGATGCATGTAAGTTTATCTTCTTATATTTTTAAAAACTTTAGTTCCATAATATTATTCATTCATTTATTAAGTTTAATATTTGTATTGAATTTTTTTTACTATATAACTTGACTTAAAAACTTTGAATATGCAGTGTTATACATAATGAAATTAAAAAAAAAAAAAATTATCGTATGCTTATATTCTTCTGTTTCTGAATCATGAAAATAAAATTTAAAATCTGGAAGATGTTAACCGTATCATATCTATAGAAGAAATACCAGATAAAGATGATGATGCATTATTGTATGATTTGGTAAGATATTAAATGATTCAAACCCTGTGGATTGGCAAAAGGAAATTCACCTTGCATGGTCAATAACATTTACTCAAAGAAATTCCTAAAGAGTTATAATGAGAGTACATCTGTTGATGACGAATGATTTCCATTATACAGAAGAAGAAATACAAGAGTCGTTGTTGATAAAGATGTTGTTCATTTGGATAACCATTTTGTGCTTCCTTATAGTCCAATACTGCTGCGAAGGTATCAAGGTCATACAAATGTTGAGTAGTGTAATAGGCATATCCATCATGTATTTCAATAAAGAAGCTGATAAGGTTACTATTACTGTAGAGAAGGAAGGGGCCACTAAAGAAGAATCAAAATCAAAAGATGAAGTGAAAAATTTCGTAAATTGCAGGTACATCTCCGTGTGAGGCAAATTGGAGAACCCTTCAGTACGATATACATTATATGTTTCCACCGGTTATGAGATTCTTGATATGATGAATATAAAATAAAAGATTTTTTATTTTCTAATGATTGAGACCTCACATAAAGCTACAAATACATACTCCCTCCGTCCCAAAGAAATTTGTACACTTTTCTTATTTGAATGTCTCACACCAATTTGCGCACTACTTAAAAAGAAAATATTAATTTGCGTGCACATTACACACACACACACACACACACACACACATATATATATATATATATATATATTATATACCCATATGTCACTAATTTATTTCCTTTCTTAATCCACGTGCAATCTTAGGGGTGCAAATTCTCTTGAGACGGAGGGAGTATATTAAACTATGTTTTCAATATTCTTAATATATATTTTTTAAATTGACATTGCTTAATGATGTAGAATTTCATTTTACCTCTTATAGAATATTTGTAGCTATTAGTAGATTAAAAACTCTAAGATATTCTCATTCAAAAATTATGTTTGACGTTGTTTACACCAAAATGTATCAGATAATGTTTCTGAGTCTTCTACATATATAAGGAATAGAAATGTCTTTATTTACATATTTTCATTCAAATGAAATTCAACGTATAATGGTGCTTATTCATTCTAATATTTTCCACCTCTCCGTGTTGATTAAAACTCTATAGAAATTAAAAGACTCATGTAAGAGTTATTTGTCATAATTTAAGATTTTGCATTGTAATTAAAATGTCTATTCTTCTTTTGACAAAATAGTGATTAGAAAAATGATATAATGTGAGCACATTTAAGGGCAGCTGATCCTTGCTTTCATTGCAGTGATACTTTTTTATTTGAAAATATATTAGTGTTGAGATGTCTTAATTATTATAAATAATATATTAAATTCTTAAGTTATAAGGTTTTTTAATAAAAAAAAATTGATATTGTCTTACTAATATAGTGCATCCAGTATAATTAAACTAGATAGAATAGAGTTATAGTGAAAAACTCTTTTGAAAGATATGCTCATTCATATGAGTTGTGTGGTGGTCTACAAACTAAATGGCATGTGAAATTTAAATCTTGATTTTCAACATATATTATCATCATGGAAAACTAATGTTTTACTATTAAAAACTTGTAATTTATATATTTCATGTATGGTTGACTTAATTTCAAGACATGAGATTCTTGATATAATGCATATGAAATAAAATATTTAAGTTTGTTTTTTAAATCCTTGAGACCTTACATGAAGCTACAAATATGTATTAAGCCGAGTTCTCGATATTCTTACTATATAATTTTTTTTCTTTCTAAAGTGACATTCTTGAATGTGTGTAGAAAATATATTTCCTCTTTGTAAACAGTTGTAGTATTTAATAGATAAAAACTCTAACATATATAAAATATTCTCATTCAAGAATTATTTGACGTTGTTTACACCAAAATGTATAAGGTAACGTTTTCTAGTCTTCTCCATATACAAGGATGAGAAGTCTCTGTTTATAGATTTTTTTTTCATTAAGATGGAATTTAACTTATAATATATTTATTTATTTTAATATTTTTTTACCTCTGTAATGAATAAGACTCTATATATAACAAACTCATGTAAGAACAATTTTCATGATTTAAATTGTTATTTTGTAATTAGAATTTCTATTCTCCTTTTGATAAATTATTGGTTTAGGAAACGGGTGTAATGTGAGCACTTTTAAGGGCAGTCTTCTCTTGCTTTTATTGTAGTGACACCTTTTGTTTAACAACATTTTGATTTTGAAATGTCTTAATTATTATAGATACTTGTATATAATTTTTATGTTATAATATTTTTATAATAAATTATTTTTTGGTAATGTCTTACTAATATAGTGCACCCAATGGCGAAGTGGTATAGATCAAGTGGTTAGAGCTCCATTACCTATGGTCGAGAGGTCATGGGTTCGAGTCACAATTTTACCGATAAAAAAATAGTGCATCCAGTATAATGAAGTTAGGTGGAATAGAGTTATAGCACAAAACTCTTCGAAAAGATATATTCGGTCCTATAAGTGTGTGGTGGTTTACAATTTAAATGGCATGAAATTTTCAAAAGTGTCTACCTATATTTATTATAATGAAAAACTAATTTTTTTTATAGTTAAGAGTTTAAAATTTATTTATTACATGTGTGATTAAATTATTTTTAAGACATATATTTTTTTATATGATGTATATAAAATAATTTTTTATATATATTTTTCTAATGCTTGAGGCCCCACATGAAGCTAGAAATACATATGAAGTCAAAATTGTTTAAGTGGTGCTAATAATATGTCTCATCTGATATATACACCAAGTACACATCTTACATCTCAAGGGTTGTGAGTTTTAATTTATTCATTTAGTATATTAATTTTAATAATATTGTAAATATATATTTAAAATATTTGTGGGATACTTGCAAGGTATTTTATGCATCTTTTATTTAATAATAATATTTTTTTAAAGAAATAATTATTGTAAAATAAATACATCTAAGTTATTTTCAATTTAAAGGTTTTAACATTGACGAAGAACATGAAATTACAAAGTTCTGATCCCAATATGTCCTCAAATGATGATGATATTGTTAACTTCTCGAGATGGATTTTGGAAGTTGGTGATGGAAAAATTGAAAATAGGCAAGATGGCCTCGCTGAGATTGAGATTCTGATTTTTTAATATATTTATGATGTCGTTGATCCAGTTGCATCTATAACCATTGATTGATAATTTAGGACACATAAATACTTTGAGGATAGAGCACTACTTGCACCTACTCATCGAGATGTAGAGTCTATAAATGATATGATTCTATCTATGATTCTGGGTGATACTAAAGTATACTTGAGCTTAGACAGTGTTTGTGCCTCTGAATTCTGAGAATGAGGTAATGAACATATGGTTACAGTTGAATTTTTAAATTCTGTTAGGTATTCCAGAATGTCGGATTACTATCTGATCTTGAAAGAATGAGTGTCTATAGTGTTTCTAAGAAATATTGATCACAATTTGGTTTATGCAATGGAACAAGATTGATCATCGCCAAATTTGGTAACCACATTCTCGAGAATGAAATAATACCCCGGAGGAATTTTGGAATAAAGTCTTCATCCCATGAATAACATTGACAAATTCTGATCCTACAATGTCGGTGAATTTTACAAGGCGACGGTTTCCAATTCTACTGTGTTTTGCCATAACAATAAATAAAAGTCAAAGACAATCACTTTCTACTGTTGAATTGTATTTTTCCAAGCCAGTTTTCACTCATGGTCAACTTTATGTTGCAGTATCCAGAGTTAGATCGTGTAGAGGATTGAAGATTTTGTCACTTGATTCTAAAGAAAATCCTTTCAAATACGCAACAAATGTTGTTTATAGGGAGATTTTCCGCAATTTATAAGCATTGTTTTCTAAATATTTGGTTAATAATAAATGTCATAAATTTATAGTTTATTGACTTTGGAATATAATTATTTATTTTTTACTAACATTTTTTAAAATACAATAAAAATATTGAATAAATAAAATAATAATAGTAACAACATTTATAAAACTTTAAAAAAATGACTAATAACATTACCATAAGTTTTATGTACAGCTCCGCGATAATCGCGGGTTTAACACTATTTATAATATATTTCCAAACCTCTTCAAGATAATGTGTCAACACCACCTTATTTTTAGGCTGATGTGACATGTCTCAAATCTCTCCATTTCGAAATACTGCGCTCCCATTAAAAAGTTATTTTAGGCATATTTTAATTCATATTAAGACTTAATCTACACCATATATTTTACACTTTTAATCTCAACCATATATTTCATTTTGTATTTTCTATAAATGTTAACCTCTCTTTAGTTTTTCATTCTGATTCTCAACCCTAATCTTCATCTCTTCTCTTCATTTTCTCATTTGTTGTCTACTATATAAAGAAATATGATTTCATTTTATTTCTATAATTTTTTGTATAGATCATAACAACCTCCCCCCCCCCCCCTACAGGTAAACTAATTTATTATGCACATGGAGATGATTAGGTGCACATTAAGAGAAAATTATATGTGCATCAATTTGAGTTAAAGATCATTCGAGCGTACCCAGAAATTATTCGTAAGTTTCTAAAGTATATTCATATTCATATCTTTACATTCGTATTTTTTTGAGAATCCACTATTAATAACTTTTTTCGCTTTCAATAAGAAGATTCTTCCACCGTACGCCTACGATTTTGATCCAACTATTATTCTTTTCTGAATAAGGTGTGCGTTATTGGTGAAATCTGATTAAATTTTATGTTTTTTCGTTTTGTATTGCAAGTAACTTAAAGGTGATGTAGAGACTTTTTTTCATGGTTGAACGATTTCTCTTCTTAGATATTTATGGAAGTTATTTTTGCAAAATATTGATATATGTGAAATTTTTGTATTAGGGAATTGAAATATTTTGGAAAAGATATTGTCACCAAAATAGTGTATGATACCAATAATTTTTTGCCACCAAATATATTATCTTGCCTTCAATAACAGATTGTAATACAAAAGTTTATGTTTGGATAAAATTATGCGGCCAGAATAGACTATTAAACTTCACAATATAGATATTCTTTTCTAGACTAGGATTTCGAATTTTCTTTTATATTATTTTTAACATATAAATATTAAAAGAGTATTGTAATTTATAAATAAGTAAAAAGTTGTTATATTTTATATAATATATATATATATATATATATATATATATATATATATATATATATATATATGTTGAATAACTTTTTTATGAATAGAAAATTATTGTGTTGGCAAAAAAAGGACATTAAGTTTCTTTACTAACAATTTAAGTATTATAACTTTAAAAGTATCTTATTCTAAAATACAATAAATCTGAATATATTTTAATCAATGGGAAACAAAATATTTACGTAAAATATGGAATATTATTTTAAATATCATATTAATGCAAGTAGATCTTTTTTCAGGGTTGAACGATTTCTCTGCTAAGGTATTTTTGAAATTTATTTTTGCAAAATATTGATAGATGTTAAATTTGAGGATGCAATTTATATATTTAAGAAAAGATATTGTCACTGAAATAGTATATGATAACAAAAAAACTTACCACAAAATATAATATTTTGCCTTCAATAATAGATTATAATACAAAAAATTATTTTTGGATAAAATTATACCGCCAAAATAGATTATTAAATTGTAAAGTACATATATTCTTTTATAAACTAGGATTTTAATTTTTCTTTTATATTATTTTAACATATAAATATTAAAATAGTATTGTAAATGATACATAAGTAAAAGACTGTTATATGTAATATAATTAATATTATATATATGTTATATAATTAATATATATATAGTGGAATTATTATATAATTAATATATATATATATATATATATATATATATATTAATAAGTGGAATAATGGATAAAAAATTATAGTGTTATCTTACTCTAAAATACAATAAATCTGAATATATTTTAATCAATGGAAACATAATATTTACGTATAATATGAAACATTATTTTAAACATTTAATTAATGCAAGATTTTAAATATTAAATTAATGCAAGCAAATCTTTTTTCACAGTTGAACAATTTTTTTTCTTTGATATATTTGAAATTTATTTTTGCTAAATATTGATAGATGTGAAATTTATAGCAAGAATTTGAAATATTTTTTAAAAGATACTGTCACCAGAATACCATATGATTTCAAAAAAAAAAAAAAAAAAATTGCCACCAAATATAATATCTTACCATCATTAATAGATTGTAACACAATTTTTTTTTGAGAAAATTCTACCTGAAAAATAGAATTTGAAACTGTAAAATATAGATATTGTTTTGTAGAGTATGATTTTGAGTTTTTTTTAGCAATTTTGATTTATTTTTAAATCTTTCTTTTTTTAAAAATATTTGTATATGTGAAATGTCTAGGAGGAAAATTGATTTTAAAAAAAAAAAAAAAAAACTAAGATTGACGCCTAAAGGTCAATTCTTATTATTGAATTGTGTATTTTAAATACCAACAAATTAATCAATTTTTTCACACAAACATATACACAATATTTCACTTTAATTATGACATCTTTGTCAAATGTTACCTTTAGATATGAAATGTGCGATTCTATCTTTAGAATTAAACTTTTTCATTCGATTATACCATGTGAAAAACTGGGCATGCAAGTATACAATAACTGTAATTTTAAACAATATTGTGTTATATTAAATTGAGATTGAATGTGTGAATTAGTTAATATTTTTTAAATTTTCTATTTATTCATGTTTAGTATTTTTTTATTATTTGTTGAATTATAATTACAATTTTAATATTATATCGAAATTATAAGATATTTTTAAAAAGTCCTGATATATATTTATAATTTTAAATAATAATAAAAAAAATTCACTCCGTAAAATTCGCGGGGGTACGCACTAGTTTATTGTATAATTAGTACTCTCTGTAAAATTTTGTGGCCCACGTGCCACATAATGAATTGATTAGATATTTAATTACTAACTTAAATATCTAATATTGAGGTTTAAATAACATTTGATTTGATCAATTAGGAAAAGATCAGAACGCATCTCTCACGTTGATAGAC
Source organism: Ballota nigra (assembly GCA_947034835.1). Taxonomy (NCBI): domain Eukaryota; kingdom Viridiplantae; phylum Streptophyta; class Magnoliopsida; order Lamiales; family Lamiaceae; genus Ballota; species Ballota nigra. The sequence continues at coordinate 6,233,455 of OX344721.1, read as the reverse complement.
CGTGTGATTAATTTATCTTATGAGCAATTTCTTGGAGAATAAGTTTCTTGAAAGACAAGAAACTAATTTTTGGAGAATAAGAAATTACTCCCCTCTCTGCATATAAAAGGCACAGATTATTCCTACAATGAATTAATTATATCACTTAAGTTTTATGTCCTGTGATTAATGGAGGTCAAGAGAGAGAAATATAATTTCATCAGAATAATTATTATTGCTGCTCAAGGTTAGTACTATAATTATTTAATTCATGATTTATAGGTTTATGGATGTGAAAATCATGAAGTTTTAAGATCCATGCATAAATTAAATTTATGCTTACACTCCATTCTTCCCGATTTAGATGCATAATTTGTCCAAAAATTTCATCCCGCTTTAAATGCATTACTTTTTAAAAAGAAAATAAAATAACTTTATCACTTTAAGACACACCCTACAAATATCTTAAAATACACCATATATCATTATTTTCACCGTGTGAAAGCATTAATTAAGGCCATTAACTATAAAAGTGGTCCCCGTACTAGGATAATCAGTCCGCATATATCTCTATGAAACCATTAAAAAAATGGGAGATTTAATTCCAACTTTAGTACGATTCAGTCGTACTCTAAGTTCACCCTTTGTACATGCCATATAAAATAAATTTATTTCCGAAAGGGTTTGACGTATTATAGCCAATGAACTTAGACAAAATCCGACATATCACGTCATCATTTTAGATGCACTAACCGCTCATGCTATAATTTGTATGAATCTAAATTGGATTTTAAGACCACATCTACAACTCTTCAGGAGGTTGGATTTTATTACTGAGGTCTTTCATGCTTCAAGCGTGCATTAGATTCATTAGCATATAATAATTTGTACTTCAGGGATATCAATTTTAACCTGGTATTTTCTATATAAATATGTGATTCAGTAACTTTGCTGGAGTTGTTAAAGACATCCGGTAATTGAGTTGTAATTTTTCGCAAATATTAATTATGACAAAGCATATAGTCATAAAATGCATAAAAAAATCACAAAATAACGACACTATGTATCTTGACAACTCATAGTCTTTAATGTCATATCACTGACAATGTCCATGTTTGCTTCTGGTAAACTGGTATGCTGAGATTCGTTTGGGGAATCATCGATCTCGACCACCTCAACAATTATTTGGCATCAGCCATAATTTTTATCGATAAATATAATCCTTCAAGGATGTTTATAAATGACGATTTCTGTTTAATAAGATATTCATTTTTATTGATGAATATCCTTTAGGGATTTTCCATAAACAATTGATATCTTATTGAGATGGTATCAGAGAATTTAATTAGTGCATTTGCCTTCTGTGAAAAGATGGAGTTAAATTTCATTACATTTGTCTCAAATGAAGCAAGACGAATCTCAATGCCCAAGCCAAGATACTAATAATGTCCAATTATGTAAATCACTCTTTGTCTCCAAAATCTTCGAGCTCTAAGCTCAAAAGATCATCGTTGTATATCTCAAAATGTGCTTCAGGCAGACTAGCATGGTGTGATTCTTCCTGAGGGGCCTTGCCCTTGTTGTCCTTTTGTATCTTTCGATAAACCTCAACCAAGTGCTTGGGGTTGCGGATTTCCTCCCTTCCACGCTTACACCCACCCAGGCTCCCTTGAGCTACAACATGTGTTTCAGGCACTGCTTGTGAGCCAACCGATCTAGCATTGTAATTTCTCATCAGGAGTTGGTTGTGTTTTTCTGCCACAAAAAGTACAGAACTTAGCTCTGAGTGAGAGGTGTATTGTTGCTGGAGTACAATGTTACTAGCATGGAATATTGATAAGATTTTTTGTATTAACTCAGCCTCAGTAATTTGCTGCTGGCATAATTTTAACTGAGATACAATACGATACAAGGTAGAATTGTACTCCGTTATAGATTTAAATCTTGAAAATGGAGGTTCAGTCAATCGTATTGTGCCTGAGGGAGGATTATATCATTTTATTGATGGAAACAATCCTTCAGGGATGTCCATAAAATACTAGGGTCCATCTCAATAAGGTACTCATATTTCAAGTCCTGATTTAGGTGGTACCTGAGAAAAATCAACGCTTTTGCCTTCTGGGCATCAGTGGATTTGGAACCATGGACAATGATTCCGCTTAATTAGGATGATGCTAGATGAACGTCAACATCTATGGCCCATGTCACGTAGTTATTACCATAGAGAGCAAGCTCAGTAAATTCTCTCTTAGTAATACCAAGCATTTTCACTACGTTTTAAATGGACATGTTAAGATATACGATTTGAATTTTTATTAACAAAGGAGAAAAATAATTTAATTTGTTTGAACATACTCAATCACAAAAAGAGCAAATATTAGGTGTTGTCTAGTCAAACATAATTTACGGTCCGACAAATATTGGGTGTCGCCTACCCAAACAATATATGTGGACTATAACTAATAATGTAAATATAATTCACATAAATAGTTATTCAAGTAGGAGCAACTATTCAAGTTCAAATTTTAGTCAATGCCCATGTTTGCTTCAGGCAAACCTGTATATGAAAATTTTGGGCATTGTTTGAGTGAATTAAATTAGCAGCAAATATAATAATAGACACACAAGGATTTTCCACATAAATCCTAAGTTCCACAACAATTAATTCTCAAGCCTATTCCGCGGCAAACGGGTCTACTTGCTGAAATTTAAAGAGGATTACGTCACTTTACTAGAGCAGAACCCTACTATATGGGTTCCTAAATGTCTACTTCCTCGACTCATAAGTGAGTACAGTTCCATTGGCCTTAGGCACGTTTCATGTGGATAGAACAACCAAACAAATATCGATTCCAAAAGAAAACTCAAACACAAAGACGTATTAGCCAAAAATAAATGACATGTAGAAATTTAATGGAACCACTTTGTTCACACCACAACTGATGTTAAAGGGATACAAAAAATTCTTCCAGAATTTTATTCAATCTATATATCTCATGTAGAGTAAGTAATATATATTAGCGATCAATATATTAATTACTCAAAAAAGCAAATAATCAAACAATATCCTTCTATCAATAGTGTGTCAATACCATGTTTTCTTAAGTCTACATGCATTAGCAAAGAGATGCCAACATGCCTCCACTTACGTGTCCATACATAAGGTGTGTTCATGTGTGTATATATATTGTCTATTCATTAGCATCATATAATAGCAAAAATATACTCAATTATTAGTAGATTTCCAATTTTTTTTTCTTTTTAAAAAGCAACACCAATAATCTTTTATTGAAAAAATGACCAGCGCCCAAATCGGAAAGCAACTTTGTCAATTGATTAAATAAATATGCAATGTACAAATTTTTCCTTTCAATTTGTGGTGTAGTAAACCACATAATGAATAATATAAAATCACCAAAACAAATTAATCTAAAACTAATAATTATATTTCCAATTGAAATAACAATAGCAGATTCAGTAATTCATCAATTGAATTAAACAGGGATAAACTTCCATATTGAAATAATTATGATTTAAAAACTGTGAAACATACCTTAATTCCTGTCGAATGAATTTTGTGGATATATTCTAAACTGTTTCAGACGAAAGTATTTAGAGACTGTAAATTCTAATACCTAATTGATCAGAGCACTCGTGCTGATAACGTGTTGTAAAATAAAGAGCGCAAACATAAATACCGATTTGATTACGCAGTTCGTCATGAATGACTACATCTGGGGGCATACCAAGCTAGGAGTTTTCCACTATATTTTATGTGTATTTACATGTGTGTTTTTTACAATACTGAGTACGGGGATATATATATATATATATCAAAACCCTAAAGCCTATCAGGCTACTTGCCCATAAGTAATGTCCAAATCAAATCTTCTAGTTCTACAACAAATTTTACCCAGAATATCAAACTGCGTATGGGTAGAGCATTGCTAATTGCGCATTTTCTTAACAGATCCCACACTGCCTTATTACCTATTAGCAAGGCTTGATATGAAATTTAACGATGATATAATTCATGGAATACAATTCATATGTATGCGCACCTTGTTGTAAATCTGGAAGATTTAATATTCCAAATCTAGGAGATTTGATATGGACATTACTTATGGACCAAGAAACCCAATGGGTCTTATCTATTAGACTAGGGTTTTAACATTATAAATATATTTTTGTACTCATAATTGTCGACACTCATACACAAGAATAATAGTGGAACTCCTGGCTTGGATCACCCCCAGACGTAGTCGTTCCCGATGAACTGGGTCAACAAACGCTGTCTATTTATTTACGCACTTATTTACAACACGTTATCAACACGAGTCTCTAACCGAGATTATATGGTATGCCTTCAATTTAATTTTATATGAATCTCATGATTTGTTGTGTACTTTAAAAATTGATTTAGTTCCTGAATATTCCTGCGTGTAATTATAATACGTGATAATTATTTTGTGAATTGAATCAACGTGCAACGGTCGTCGCCCCGAAAGACGAACAACCGCCATCGTCCCGCTGCCATCTCACAGCGCCGCCGCGGGCCCACACGAGATGGCGCCGCACGGCGCACGCCCGTCGCGTGCTAAGCGCTGCACGGTGCAAGCTCATCGCGTGCCGCGCACACCTGCGTGCGCTCGCCCGCGCCCGTTGCGCGTGCTCGCGCCGCCCGCCGCGCGCTCTCCCGCGCCCGTTGCGCGCGCTCGCGCCGTCAGCCGTGCACCCTCGTCTGCGCCCGTTGCGCAAACTAGCGCCCAGCGCCGCGCACGCCCGTACTCGATCACACCTCCTATCACACACACCGGCACCACCCGTCGCGCGCGCCCTCGCCCGCACCTGCTGCGCGCGCCCGCAACCTGTCTCGCCCTCGCGCCGCGCGCATCCGCGCGTACGTCACACCCTATGTCGCGCGCACTCGCGACCATCGCGCCCCAACGACACACGCACTCGCGCGCCCGCGCCGCCTGCTGCGCACACCCGCACCCATCGCGCGCACACGCACTTTAGTGCCCGTTGCCGCACGCACGCGGTCGATCTATGAGCGTCGCCCCCGTCCGGCGTGCGCGACTCACGCAATATTTTTCCTCGGATTTTTCGTGATTTCTTAACCCGATTCATTTGCGTTCTCGATATCATAAAATCCGTGTTTTGCTTTATCTTTAATCCTGAAAATATTTCGTTAAATTGCGTTAATATACATGAAATAATTATTCTTATGATTATTCCCTCTGTCTATTAAATCGTATATTTTCTAGAAATTATTTTCATGTGATTATCTCCCTTATTTGTTTTTGCATGTTTACGTGATTTTATTATCCTACATGCATTAATTTTGCGCACATAGTTTATTTTATTTATAGTCCGTATATTATGCTCGGGTAGGCAGCGCCTGGTATTTGTCGGACCGTAAATTTATGCCTTAGGTAGACGGCGCTCAGTACGTGCATCTATGTGCCTTGGAATAATTAAATGAATTCTTGTTTTTCCCCATTGTCAATGAGTATCGTCATCCCCCTTACCATGTCGCTTTTATTAATTGTAGTGAACTATGTCTGACATCACTATGAAAGAATTCGATGAGCTTGCTCTCGATGGTAGCAATTACCCGACATGGATGCTAGATATAGAATTCTATCTAGCCTCAAATAGGTTGAGCGAAACCATCATGGAAGGTTCAAAATCTACTAATGCCCAGAAGGCGAAAGTGTTGATTTTTCTTAGGAACCACATGAATGAAGGTCTGAAATTCCAATATATCACAGAAAGGGACCCCGAAATGTTGTGAAAATCCCTGAAGGAACGTTTCTAGCAACAAGATTATATACTCCTCCCTCCGTCACAATACGAGTGGATGAACATCCGTTATGAAGACCTTAAGTCAATAACGGAGTACAACTCTGTATTGCTGCGTATTGTAACCAACCTGGTCCAGAATTCTGTATCAAAGTTCCATGCTAGCAACCCTGTACTTCCGCAGCAGTATAGGGCCAAACCCTCGTTTGGTCGCAACCGTGGAAGGGGGAGAGTGAGTAAGAAATCCTGGACTAACGACCGAAGTCGTAGTTCATTCGGTGGTTACAAGACCCGGTCTACCGCTCCTCATAAATCTAGCTCTCAAAACATGATTGAGCAGTCCTGCTTCAGATGCGGATGCAAAGGCCATTGGTCGCGCACGTGTCGTACTCCCAAACACTTGGTCGAGGCTTACTTAATGATGCAAAAGGACGACAAGGGGAAGGCTCCAATTTATGAACCTGAAGATGACAACCTGCCCGAAGCAGATCTTGACCTAGACAACGATGATCTCTTGAGCCCGTAGCTCAAAATTAAGGATAAACAAGTAGATTCGCGTATTTAGTTATTCCTAGTATTTTGTTTTCTGAATGAAACAATTTCACATTATGTTTTGGATCCTTTCTTTCGGATATTTTATTTATGAATGAATTTATTAGCTTTGATATGTTTACCTTAATAGTTGTCCATGTATTTATTTGGATATTGTTGTTCTCATTTATGGCTTGTAAACAAATCAACTATTAGGTTTGGACTATTTCCTCTTGCATGATGGATGCCCATAGTGATTTATGTCTGGTAGATAGCGCCACCACACATACGATCCTAAAGGATATGGAGTATTTTCATAACTTGATAGAACGTAAGGGGAGTATAACGACAATAGCTAATGATAGTACGTTGATAGTGGGCTCTGGAAGAGCTTCCATTGTCCTCCCCATGGGTACCGAATTAATAATTTATAATGCTTTGTTGTTTCCGCAATCTAAGCGTACCCTACTCAGTTTTAGAGACATTAGGATAAACGGGTATCATATTAAAACTAAAACTGAGAACGATAATGAATACCTTTTGATGACTAGTACTCGAGGTAGCCGTAAGCAAGTTATAGAAAAACTTCATTCCTTCTCATCCGGTTTGTACTATTCCTACATCCGGCCGTCTAGTTCCCATCTAGCGATGAGTATGAAATTCCATGACCCAAATTCCTTTAAATTGTGGCATCAGCGGTTAGGTCATCCAGGACAAACTATGATACGTAAGATTCTATCTAATTCAACTGGTCATAATATTTCGAATAATAGAATCCCTCCCGTTGATGAGTATTTTTGTGATGCATGTTCTAAGGGTAAGTTGATAGTGCGCCCGTCGCGCACTAAGGTTGGACTAGAGTCTCCGATTTTCCTTGAGCAAATTCAAGGAGACATTTGCGGACCGATTCACCCAGCATCAGGACCATTTCGTTATTTCATGGTCCTTATTGATGCCTCCACTAGGTGGACATTTGCATGTTTGCTGTCCACCCGCAATCAAGCTTTTACCGCAATCAAGCTTTTGCGAAGCTCATAGCGAAGACTATCGAGCTTAGAGCTCAATTCCCGAATTATCCAATTAAATCGATTCGCATGGATAATGCAGCTGAGTTCAGCTCGAAGGCCTTTACAGATTACTGTATGGCCCTGGTAATTAAAGTGGAGCATTCGGTCCCCTACGTCCATACCCAAAATGGTCTTGCTGAGGCGCTAATAAAACGTATCAAATTTATCGTGAGACCATTGCTTATGAACTCAAACTACCCACCTCATGCTGGGGGCATGCAATCCTACATGCATCGCACTTAATTCAAATCCGTCCAACTGCATATAATGATCATTCCCCCCTACAGTTAGTGCGTGGGAAAGAACCTAGCATTTCCCATCTGCGTATTTTCGGATGTGCGGTATACATACCAATTACGATACCCAAGCGAACCTCTATGGGCCCACAAAGGAAACTCGGTATTTACGTCGGATTTAACTCTCCATCCATCGTGAAATACCTCGAGCCTTTGTCCGGGGATCAATTAACGGCCCGATTCGCTGATTACACGTTCGATGAAGATTACTTCTCAGCATTAGGGGGAGATCCGAATTCAAAATTGAATGAATGCCGAAAACTTACGTGGAACGTAAGTAATCTTCAGTATCTAGATCCGCGCACTAATCAATCTGAACTGGAAGTTCAGAAGATCATTAACCTGCAGAACTTAGCAAATAACCTGCCAGACGCGTTCACTGACCATAGAGGTGTGACTAGATCGCATATACCTGCAGTAAATGCTCCCCAAAGGGTTGATGTCCCAAGCAAAATGAGTACTCATGCCCCCACACGCTAAAAGCGCAAGGGACCCTCAAGAGATAGTAACACACCTAAACGAAAGGCTAGCAAAACTGGTCAGTCGAATGGAAAATATCTAGAAGAGATCCGTCTAGATAACTCCAAGTCTCTAGGAGACGAGAGTCCTAGTGATGAAGCACGTGTACAAAATATTCCATGCACTAGGACCGTGGAACGACCAGACCCAGATAAAATGGGAAATGAGGAAGGTCTGGTTGACGTAAACATCGAAGTCTCTGTGAACTTCACAGATACGGGAGAAACATACAATAGAAATATTACTTTTGTTGACGACACATTTGCAGCGTCAATAGCCCTTTCCATTATAAATGATCTAGATCTTGAACCCAAAATAATCGCAGAGTGCCGGAAGCGCCCCGATTGGGTTAAATGGAAAGAGGCAATTGATGCAGAGGTCGCCTCGCTTAACAAAAGATAAGTATTTGGCTCTATCGTTCGTACACCCGCGAGCTATCCCCTTAGGATATAAATGGGTATTTGTACGAAAACGAAATGAGAACAATACTGTGGAGAGGTATAAAGCAAGGCTGGTAGCACAAGGGTTTTCGCAGAGACCTGGGATTGATTTTGATCAAACCTATTCTCCCGTCATGGACTCAATAACGTTCCGCTACTTGATATCTTTGGCAGTTAAGTTGAATCTCCAAATGAGATTAATGGACGTAGTAACCGCGTACTTATACGAATCACTCGATGCCGACATTTATATGAAAATTCCAGATGGATTTGACATTCCTCAGATGAGGGATGGTGAAAACCGCAGTATGCATAGCATACAACTGCGAAAGTCGTTGTATGGCCTGAAGCAATCGTGCCTCATGTGGTACAACCGATTTAGTGAATTCCTTCAGAAGAAGGGATACACATTCGATAAAACTTTCCCATGCGTATTCACGAAGAAATCGCAAGATGGTTTTTGCATCATATCCGTATATGTTGATGACCTAAACATAATCAGAACATGCAAAGAGATTGAAGAAGCTAGTTTAATCTTGAGAGCTGAATTCGAAATGAAGTCCTTGGGTAAAACCAAGTACTGCCTCAGCTTGCAGATCGAGCACCTCCCAGAAGGAGTCTTTATTCATCAGTCGACCTACGAAAGAAGGTATTGAAGAGATTTCATATGGATAAATCTCATCCACTTAACACCCCGATGGTTGTCTGATCCCTCGAAGTGGATAAGGACCCATTTAGGCCAAGAGAAGATTCAGAAGAAATTCTGGGACTAGAAGTTCCTTATCTTAGTGCTGTTGGAGCTTTGCTCTATCTTGCAAATTGCACCCGGCCGGACATTGCATTTGCTGTCAACTTGCTTGCGAGATATAGCGCTTCTCCTACGAGGAGACATTGGAATGGTGTTAAGCACGTTCTACGGTACCTCCAAGGATCTCAAGATCTTGGACTGTTTTACCGTAAGAACCAAGACAAAACCTTGGTAGGTTATGCGGATGCTGACTATTTGTCTGATCCCCACAACGCCGTATCTCAGACTGGTTATGTTTTTCTCTGTGGTGGAACCGCAATCTCATGGAGATCGGTTAAACAATCTATGGTTACCACGTCTTCAAACCACTCAGAGATCATAGCTTTATTTGAAGCCGCACGAGAATGTGTTTGGTTAAGGTCATTGGTAAAACACATTGGTGACTCGTGTGGTATCGCCAAAGGCAATACACCTCCCACCGTTATATTTGAAGACAACGCTGCTTGCATCGCACAAATGAGTAATGGGTACGTCAAGGGAAACCTGACGAAACATATTTCACCTAAGTTTTTTTACCCATACGAACTCCAGAAGAGTGGCGTGATTACCATTCAAAAGGTGCAATCTAGTAACAATCTAGCATATCTATTTACTAAGTCCTTACCTACGTCTACTTTTGAAAAGTACGTTTGTGGTATTGGGATGTAAAGACTTAAAGTGTTGTTGTCTTCAGGGGGAGCGGTAACCTCGAAATAAATCTAGAAGATTTAGATCTAGAAGATCGATGACATTCCTCCCTACTTATTATTTGGCCGATCCCTAGCACGTGGAGTTTTTATGACAAGACATTCATGTTATGTCGTAATGTCCAAGGGGGAGTGTTGTAAATCTTAAAGATTTAATATTCCAAATCTAGGAGATTTGATGTGGACATTACTTATGGACCAAGAAACCCAATAGGCCTTATCTATTAGACTAGGGTTTTAACATTATAAATATATACCTTTGTACTCATAATTGTCGACACTCATACACAAGAATAATAATGGAACTCCTGGCTTGGATCGCCCCCAGACGTAGTCGTTCCCGACGAACTGGGTCAACAAACGCTGTCTATTTATTTACACACTTATTTACAACACACCTAATTCATATATGTAAGTCACCGACGAAATTTAAATCATGAAAGTTCTTTTATAGTAATTACTATATAAACCCACAAACATCATTGATTAGGCGTGAAATTGTCATGATTCGTCACTCGAAATGCCCTAATTTTGGTTGATTTTGTTGAATTTTTAGAGTCAAATGAGTACTATTTCTTTACATTGATGAATTTGTTTCTTTGATGCTCATAGGTGAATTAAGGGCGAAAAACGGAGTTCGTAGGACTTTGAATCAGCTCAAATGGATGCCCGGATGAGAAGATATCGAAGAAATACGAACGGTATTAGTGCGTGAGAGGAGAAATGTTAGTTGAAAGGAGAGAAGGGCCGCTCAAGCAAGACCACTCGAGCGCCTCCGCTCGACTTCGTGCAATGTTCGACCAGTGCCCCTCGAGCGCATCCACTCGAGCTCAACAGCTCGAGCGCCTCTGACTTACAGAACATTTCTTTCGCTCGAGCACATTGCTCGAGCGCCTCCGCTCGAGTGCCTGTTCCATTCGATCTATAAGGTCGAGCGCCTCCGCTCGAGCTCAACAGCTCGAGCGCCTTCAAGACTTAAGTTTCCAAGTTCGTTTTTCCGACCCACGAGTTCCCGATTTGGCCCAAGGCTTATATATACTCGTCCCGAGCTTGTTTTTACGTACCACCACATACCACTTGATACGAAATTGTTTTTAGAGTTAGTTTTTGGAGAAGAAGGAACGAGCAAGCTTTACTTTTACGTTTCGAGGTTTTCTTTACGAATTCTTAGTCCGATTTTACTTTTTAGTTTCGTTTCTTCATACCTTTGTTCTTGAACCGTTGAGACTTTGTTTTATTGATTTAATTTCAGTTTATTCTTTTAATTCTTGAAACCCTAGTTTATGTTTGATCTTTTCTTCGTTCTAATCATTATGTTCATGTTCGTTATTTATTCAATTGTTCTTGTTTACGTAAAACCCATGTCTAGCTAAAACCCTTGCATGCTTAGGGTAGGATGAACTCGTAGAAGTAGGTTGTGGGTACGTAATTAGGGTAATTCGTGACGTTAGGTTTTAATTCTCTTAATTAATGAATTCTTAAAATTAATCTTAACTTTACTTTTGAATTTCGTTCGAAAAGTGTTAGAGAGAGGACGACCTTGTCACTCTTTAACAACGAGTAGACTTAACGAGAGGGTTTAGAAAGGGTTAATTCATCTACCAGTTTAGCGAAGGAGGACGACCGCATCACCTTAGTTAAATTAGAGTCTCATTAATTAAGCACAATCTATTAACTTGTTAGTGGATTAGTGAAGTCGATTGTTAGGATAAAGTATTAGGGTTTAAAATCTTGAGCTTTAATCTTGCATTCTTTTACTTAGGTTATTTCTTGCGCGTCACGGTTATTTTGATTATGTACCTGCTCCGTTAGTATATGTAGGGATTCCTATCCTGAGCATCACCATCACTCACTTGAATACAACCCTTAGTTAATTCGTCTTCTTTAGTACTTTAGTTTAATTAGTTTAGTTTATTTTAATTAATTTTTCCAAAAACCCAAACATACACTCATATTAACTACAACGCATAGATATTCAGGGATCTATTCGCATACATACCTTCCCTTGGGTTCGATAATACTTGGTCATTATACTTGCTCATACTACAGTGAACCCGTCCGCTTGCGGGGAAGTGACTAGTAAAAGTTAGTATATTCGCCTCAAGTCAATGGCACTGTTGTCGGGGATGGCGTTGTATATCTTTTGAATAGGACTTGTTGATAGCTTAGTAGTTAGTAGTGAGTGATTTATTTTTCTGTTTTTATTTCGTACATATTCGGCAGTTGCATTTTTATTCTTTTGTTAGTGTTTCAGGTTTATGAAAACACGCTCGCAAGGCAATATGAGCGAAGAGAGATTACCGTTGGATCTTGAGACAATAGCAAGAAGAAACCGAGCCTTCTTAAGAAAGATTAACGCTGCCGGAGGGAAAGAGCCAATGAACATTACTAATGAGTTGGAGGATGTCGAGAATGAGTTCAATCAGACATTGAACCAGGCTGATGGCACTGATGGCAATACCAGTCAGAATCAAGTCCCATAGGGGACAGCCAGAGCCAAAATCCGGGTACACAAAACTTAAACAATCCAGCTCATAACATTGTCCAAAATCCTCAGAACAACCCTGCTTACCCATATCCTAATTTACCACAAAACAACTTAGCTTATCCACCATACCCATACCCACCATACCCTTATCACCCATACCCGTACCCTCCACCTCCTGTTTACAACTAACCACCTATCTATCAACCACCACCAGTCCAACAAGTACCCGCACCACCTGTTGTTCCTCAGCCAGTGCCTCAGAACGCAGATCAGAATATGGCTATTCGAGGAAGATTTGCAGCGCAGCCACAACGGTACTATGATGGAGTGGCATTACCTCCAGTAGAGGCAAATAACTTCTCAATTTCCCCGGGAATTCTAAAGCTGCTTACAGAGAACCAGTTCAAGGGGGTGATCGGGAAGGAGAATCCCCATACTCATCTGAGGAGTTTTCTAATGATAGCCTCCACTTTCAATTACAACGGCATGTCTAAAGATGCCAAGAGGCTTAGGTTGTTCCCATTCTCATTGACGGGAATAGCTAAAGAGTGGTACGATAATACGCTTCCACGGGGAGGTATTACCACTTGGGCCAAGCTCGAGCGTCTGTTCCTCGAGCGATTCTACCCTCCATCCAGAACGATCAAAGTAAGGATTGAGATCTCTTCCTTCCGCCAGAAGCAAGGAGAGGACCTACGTCAAGCGTGGGAGAGATACTCAAACATGTTGATAGAGTGCTCGCAACACGGGTACAATGAGGGAGATGTCATGACATTTTTCTATAGTGGTGCCAATAAGGCTGGGCAAGACCATCTAGACGCCTGTGCTAGTGGATCATTCCTGAATCAAGGAATAGTGAGGTGTAGAGAGATCGTGGACAACATTGTCATGAATGCCGGGGCTTGGAATGTGGACGCAGATTTCCAGAGAGTTCATCAGGTTGAGGAAGGTGAAGGAACGAGAAGGCTGTTGATGGCCATGATGGAAAAGATTAACAACCTTGAGTTGGGGAAGAATATGGTTGGAGGGAATGCAACAGAGAATGAGCAAGAGGACAAGCCCACAATTCAACAAGAAGTAGTAAATTATATGGGAGGCCCTTATTACAATCAGAATGGGTATCCACAAGGTGGGAATTTTCAAGGAAGGCCTTCTTATGGCCAACCATTTGTACCTCCAGGTCCACAGCCGCCTCAAAATCAATGGAGGAACACACAAGGGTACCAAGGAGGCCAGCAGCTTCCTCAGAACCAATGGAGGAAGAACGAGAATTTTTCATATGCTAACCCGAAGGCGGGTATTACAGTTCCTCCAGGTGTTGATCCAGGTTCGAAACCCCCAGGTGGAGAAGGCGGTGCCTCAACTGAGGAGATGTTGTCCTCTTTGGAGTACGATGTGAAAAATCTGCATAAGAAAGTTGATCAGCGTGATCAAGACCTCCAGAAGAGAGATGTAGAGCTGAATCGAATTCAGCAAGAGAACAACCGAAGGTTCACTTCTATAGAGTTCCAGATGAGCCAGATTGCAAAGTCATTGAATAGAGAGCCTGGCAAATACCCTTCAATGCCTGAGGGTAATCCTAAAGAGCATTGTAAGGCTATCCAGCTTAGAAGTGGGACCAACTATGATGGTCCCCAAATGCCTGCTGATTCTGAGACGCCCCAAGAAGATGTTGAGATAGAGGGGAAAGAACATAAGAAAGATGGAGATGAGAGTGGGGAGGTAGGAGTTGAGAAGAAGGTTGAAGGTGAAAGCACTCAAGCGAGCAAAGAGCTTGAAGAGGAAGGCATTGAGAAGGTTGAGAGAGTTCCTAAGTGGAAGAAGACAAAGGAAGCAAGGGAGAAAGTGAAATAGACCGAGAGAGATAAATGGGGGGTACCCAAATCTGTGATACCCGTCCCATATCCACAACGCTTCATGAAAAAGAAGCTTGATGAGAAATTCGCTAAATTCCTTGATGTGTTTAAACAATTGCATATTAACATTCCTTTTTATAATGCTTTGGAACAGATGCCCAACTATGCAAAGTTTCTGAAGGACTTGATCGCGAAGAGAAGGAGAGTTGATGAGCCCAAGTTGGTGCAGCTGAACCATGAGGTGAGTGCATTAGTGCACAAGGCGCTTCCCCCAAAGTTGAAGGATCCCGGGAGTTTCACGATCTTATGTGATATCGGGAATGGAGTCAAGAAGGGAGCATTGTGCGACCTTGGGGCGAGCATCAATCTTATGCCCCTGTCGCTATTCAAGAAATTGGAAGGTGGCAACTTCAGCCGACAATGATGACGCTTCAACTAGCCGACCGGTCTATTACCGACCTCAGGGTGTGGTTGAAGACGTTCTCGTGAGAGTTGGAGATCACATTTTTCCAGCCGACTTTGTAGTGCTCGAAATGGAGGAAGATGAGCGCGTGCCCCTGATCTTGGGAAGACCATTCTTAGCGACGGCGTGGATAGTGCTATACGTGGCAAATGGGAAGATTACGTTGAAAGTTGATGATCAAGAAGTGAATATTTCTCTATATGAGGCCATGAAGTACCCGAAGGAGGATGAGAGTTTGTATTGCATGGATGTCATTGATCCTAGTGTTGAAGACACACCTCCTATCCCTAATCCTTCTTTTATTTATGAGTTTGATAATCCTTCACCTGTTGATTTAACCCAAGAGCATTATGATCTGACTTATTTTGATAGGGATAAAAAGAAGAAATTGAAGGATGAAGAAGTGAAAAAGGTGGACGTGGTCCAGCTCGAGAGAAAAGGAGGAGTTAAGAAGAAAAAGTTCAAATTCAAGAACCTGTTTGGTAAGACTCCTCCCGAAAAGAGTGAGAAGGAATTGAGACGCCCACCGTCTGAGGTGAAAAAGAAAGATGGGAATAGAGCAAAGAACTTAGACAACTTCTCTTATGAGAGTAAGGGAGGTAATTTTGAGTATGATGTCCCATAAGCTCCTTTGAGCTCGGTCCGGCATGAGGACCTTAAAAATAGCGTTGAATGGGAGGCAACCCATTTTTATTTATTTTTCAGTTTTTTTATGTTATTAGGGTGTTGTTGAATCGTAAGTTTTAACCTCGTACTTGAGAGTTTATTTTGTAGGCTTGTCTCGAAGGAGTAGAGGAATCATGAAGTTATTCAAAAGGGAGAAACTCAAGCAAGAGAGTGTGCCAAGTTGTTGAGAGAACTAAATTGTTTGGTTGAGGTAACCCACAACCCCAAACTTAGACCTCTTCGCAAGGTCGAAGTTTGGGGGGGGGGGAGTTTTTTTATGTTTCTTGTTACATTGCACCGGAGCACCCCTTATCTTTGAGTGTGTTTGGTTATTTGGTGCCTTGAGATGCTTCTTGGGGTGAGTTTGATCTGATTCGCTACTACATATTTCATGCCTATCAATCATCTTATGCTTGTTGATTGCTATCTTTGAGTATGATTTGATGAGTAGGGTGAATTGTGAGGTTGAGTTAGGGATTTTCTTGTGTGAGTGTTTGAGTTAGAGTGGAATTGAGAAAGAACTTCTATGCTTGTGAAGTTTTCCTTTTGAGTACTTGTGTGATGAGAGTGAGAATTCACTAGGACTAGCATGGATGTGAAAGCCGTGAGATTTGAGCCTTATGAGATTTTGATGCATAAATTAATCTCTTCGTTTGTGAGTGGATCGTCACCTTAGAGGATGCTAGAACTTGTGTGTGCTCTTGCTTCTTGATTGTGTCTAGTTTGATATGCCGAATGTGATCTTAGGCTATCTTTTTTTTTTGAATGAGTCACTTAGCCTAAATTTCCCTACCATGGATATTTGTCCCTTGTTAGCCCCTTTGAGCCTTAGCCTATTTTATTTGCTAGCACATTTTGAACACTATTCCAGTTCTTAAGCCTTTTTGTCCCAATTTGAGTGGAGAATAGGAAAAGTGTGAATGTGAAGGGATTGAATTGAGTTGAAAAAAGGGAAATGTTGTTTGTTGAGTGAGTATGAGAAGAAGGTGTGATGAAGTTTTGAGTTGTGGGAAAAAGAAAAAAAGTGAGAATGAGCAAAAGAAAAAAGAGCTCATGTGTTTGTGAAAAAAAAAGTGAAGTGATTGAGAAAAGTGAAAAAAAAAAATGAGAAAGAAAAAAATTGAAGTGTTGAGAGTGTTGGAATTGAAAGTGTGTTTATTGAATATGTTGAAGTAGTCTGTTCCTAATCTCGAAGTACCGAAGTGTGATTTTCTATTCTCCATTCACTTGAGTCACTTACCCATATTGTTATCTCATCTGTCCAAAGAACCTACATTACAACCTTGAGAAAAGTCCTTTTTGATTCGGCATTGATTTCTAGAGTATGGTCGGAGTTGAGAGTGCTTACAAGCCTATGGCTACCAATATGTGTGATTGATTGTTTAAGTGAGTCCCTTTGTCATTGATATACACTTGTGAGGGAGTGAAACACATCGTTGAGTGCACATCCATGTTTGATTTTGATGTTTCTTATTGTTGTTGCATGAGTATGATGATGGAAGATGAGTGAGTATACTTGTGATTGATCTTTGAAGCTCGAGTTCATTTGCTTGCATGATTTGATTCTTTGACTCATTCCTAACAATTTCACTTGACTTATTATTTCGTTGCTTGAGGACAAGCAACATGGTAAGTTTGGGGGGGTCGATTAGGCGTGAAATTGTCATGATTTGTCACTCGAAATGCCCTAATTTTGGTTGATTTTGTTCAGTTTTTAGAGTCAAATGAGTACTATTTCTTTACATTGGTGAATTTGTTTCTTTGATGCTCATAGGTGAATTAAGGGCGAAAAACGGAGTTCGTAGGACTTTGAATCAGCTCAAACGGATGCCTGGATGAGAAGATATCGAAGAAATACGAACGGTATTAGTGCGTGAGAAGAGAAGTGTTAGTTGAAAGGAGAGAAGGGCCGCTCGAGCAAGACCACTCGAGCGCCTCCGCTCGACTTCGTGCACCGTTCGACCAGTGCCCCTCGAGCGCGTCCGCTCGAGCTCAACAGCTCGAGCGCCTCTGACTTACAGAACGTTCCTTCGCTCGAGCACCATTGCTCGAGCGCCTCCGCTCGAGTGCCTGTTCCATTCGACCTATAAGGTCGAGCGCCTCAGCTTGAGCTCGACAGCTCGAGCGCCTTCAAGACTTAAGTTTCCAAGTTTGTTTTTCCGGCCCACGAGTTCCCGATTCGGCCCAAGACTTATATATACTCGTCCCGAGCTCGTTTTTACGTACCACCACATACCACTTGATACGAAAATGTTTTTAGAGTTAGTTTTTGGAGAAGAAGGAACGAGCAAGCTTTACTTTTACGTTTCGAGGTTTTCTTTACGAATTCTTAGTCCGATTTTACTTTTTAGTTTCGTTTCTTCATACCTTTGTTCTTGAACCGTTGAGACTTCATTTTATTGATTTAATTTCAGTTTATTCTTTTAATTCTTGAAACCCTAGTTTATGTTTGATCTTTTCTTCGTTCTAATCATTATGTTCATGTTCGTTATTTATTCAATTGTTCTTGTTTACGTAAAACCCATGTCTAGCTAAAACCCTTGGATGCTTAGGGTAGGATGAACTCGTAGAAGTAGGTTGTGGGTACGTAATTAGGGTAATTCGTGATGTTAGGTTTTAATTCTCTTAATTAATGAATTCTTAAAATTAATCTTAACTTTACTTTTGAATTTCGTTCGAAAAGTGTTAGAGAGAGGACGACCTTATCACTCTTTAACAACGAGTAGACTTAACGAGAGGGTTTAGAAAGGGTTAATTCATCTACCAGTTTAGCGAAGGAGGACGACCGCATCACCTTAGTTAAATTAGGGTCTCATTAATTAAGCACAATCTATTAACTTGTTAGTGGATTAGTGAAGTCGATTGTTAGGATAAAGTATTAGGGTTTAAAATCTTGAGCTTTAATCTTGCATTCTTTTACTTAGGTTATTTCTTGCGCGTCACAATTATTTTGATTATGTACCTGCTCCGTTAGTATACGTAGAGATTCCTATCCTGAGCATCACCATCACTCACTTGAATACAACCCTTAGTTAATTCGCCTTCTTTAGTACTTTAGTTTAATTAGTTTAGTTTATTTTAATTAATTTTTCCAAAAACCCAAACATACACTCATATTAACTACAACGCGTAGATATTCAGGGATCTATTCGCATACATACCTTCCCTTGGGTTCGATAATACTTGGTCATTATACTTGCTCATACTACAGTGAACCCGTCCGCTTGCGGGGAAGCGACTAGTAAAAGTTTGTATATTCGCCTCAAGTCAATCATGGCAACATAATTTTAATTAAATACTTATGCAATTTTAAAATCCTCCATACATATCTTTATCCTAGAAAATCAATAGGTTTGACGACATGTTATGCGGAAATATTATAGGTTAATATCACTTTTGGTCACTAAACTTTACCCTAGTTTCACTTTTGGTCACTAAGTTTCACTTGTCATCAAAATTGGTTAATAAACTATTCCTTTTTAATCATTTTTTATCAGGGTGTCAGTTGACCGTTAGTCAACTAACGAAATAAATTAGAGTCGGTATCAGTTTTGGTCACCAAACTTTACCCCAATTTTAATTTTGGTCACTTTGTTTCACTTATCATCAAAATTGGTCACTAAACTATACACTTTTAATCATTTTTCATCAAGATGTCTGCAATTTTTTTTTAATTTAGTAATGTTGGGACCCCGTAGATGAACCACGATCTCCCTTTGGTATGATATTATCCGCTTTAGGTCGAGCCTGCACGGATTTATTTTTGAACTTCCCCAAAAGATCTCATAGTACCAATATAAATATTTGTTCATCTTTATTAACCCCATGATTCTTCCTTGTAAATTTGATTTAAGATATTGTTTTCACCCTACAAATAAAAAAGACCTAAAATTTAAAATTATTTTAAACAATAAATGTACAAACTTAAAAAAAAATTACTTTAAAAGTTTATAAGTTTAATAAATCAAGTTACTATTTAAATTTTGATTAAATTTAGGTTTGATTTATAATTTTAAATACTTTTTAAATATATTTTTAGATAACTTTTATTTTAATAATTATTTTTATTAAAATCGAAATATATAAAATAACTTAATTTATTAAACTTAGAAACTTTTAATAAAAAAATTCTTAAAGTTTGTATATTTATTGTTTAAAATATTTTTAAATTTTAGGTTTATTTATTTTTTGGGTGTAAATAATACTACCTCCGTCCCAATTGTGTTTACCCATTTGACTTTTATTGACTTTTTTGTGAGATTTAATTTGTAGTATTTAAATGGATAAAATGGTTTTTTTTATGATTGCGTATTATTCAATTGAAGTGCATGCAACAAAATAAAGATATTTTTCTACGTAATTATTAGTGGAATGAGGTGTAATTTAGAAGTGTTTGAAGGAGGTACATAATGAAATGGGTAAACAAAATTGGACGGAGGGAGTATCTCACATCGAATTTACAAGGAATGATCATAGGGTTTAAGGATGGACAAATATTTATATTGGTATGAGGTCTTTTGGGGAAGTCTAAAAATGAATACGTGCAGTCTCGGCCTAAAGCGTCATGGTCCATCCGCGGGATCCCAGCATTATTAAATTTTTTAAAAAAAGGTTTTACACCCTAAATAACTTATTTTATTAGTTATCTAACTATCAACTGATGTCTTTATGAAAAATAAATAAAAAATTATATATTAGTGACTAATTTTGATGACTAGTGAAATATAGTGACCAAAATTGAAATTGAGGTAAAATTTGGTGACCAAAACTGATATTAATCCTAACTTATTCCGTTAGTTGACTAACGGCCAATTGACGCCCTGACAAAAAATGATTAAAAAAGTATAGTTTAGTGACCAATTTTGATGACGAGTGAAACTCAGTGACCAAAACTGAAATTGGGGTAAAGTTTGGTGACCAAAAGTGATATTAACCCAAACATTATCAATATAACTTGAATTCAATTTCAATCATTTGAATTGAACAAATAAATTGATTTGTCAAAAATATTTTCCAATTAAATTCTAGGGCTCATTAATTACCAACAAGGAACGGAAAATCATAAGTTCCTATATCATGCTCTGATACCACATGTAAGTTACTTTTTAATGTCCTATTAGGCGGAGGAGTAATCGCCTGCATTAAAGTTGAATTTGTGGCATGTTTTTAAGTCACAATTCAAGAAATTGACTACAAAATTTTATTTCAGGATTTGAAATAGTTGACAGTATTGCCAAGCCGCTGAAAACTTATTGTGATGATTCTGTAGTAGTATTATTCTCTGAAAATGACAAATATTCCAAATATACTAAACATATGGAATTGAAGTATTTTTGTCATCAAAGAAGAAAATCAGAAACAAAAGATGTTGATTTATGATTCATTAACGAAAGGACTGCCTCCAAAGACATTTATTGGACATGTAGAAAGAAATGACATTATTGAAAACCTTAATGAATCTATGATATGTATTTGACATTTTGAGCTCTTTTATGTTTTGTTTATGATATCGAATAATATTCTATTTATCAGTAATGTATACATGAATGGTTGACATAAAGTTTAATAGGATTTGTCTCTAATCGAGACACTTAAATTATCTACTATTTTCTATTTATGAGTCATATTAAGTATAAAACTAACATTTTGGTACATGGAAGGGACCATGTCGAGTAAATGATGTAGAACCGCCATGACTCGTGTTAGTATATACTTAGGGGGCGCTTGGTTAGCCACTCTTCAATGTTAATGAGAATGAGATTGAAAACTAGTGTAATTATGATGGTTAATGAGAACAAATCACTACATCCTCTCCTAAATAAGGTATCACTACTCCCTTTTGATTACCATATTCTCTTCCTACAATCATCCTCCTCAATCAATCCCTCATTCCTCCACCAACAACCATTTGATTTCCATTTCTATTCCAAAATTGGGGCATGCCACTAGCAATGGGGTTACAATTGTAACAATTCTTCCCCTAATATATCATTTTTATTATGGGGGTATAGATGTAAAATAATTTTCATTCCCATTACCATTGAAGAGTTGCTAACCAAGCGCCTCCTTAATATTGACATTATGATTTGACCAATAATTATATCATATGACGTGCACATTATGTTATTATTTAAACCATGAAGATGTATTATGCCATATGGGCCAAGTGGGAGAATGTAAGATTTTGTGGCCCACGTGCCACATAATGAATTGATTAGATATTTAATTATAAACTTAAATATCTAATGTTGAGGTTTAAATAATATTTGATTTGATCAATTAGGAAAAGATCAGAACGAATCTCTCACGTTGATAGACCGTGTGATTAAGTTACCTTATGAGCAATTTCTTGGAGAAAAGTTTCTTGAATGACAAGTATCTAATTCTTGGAGAATGGGAAACTACTCCCCTCTCTGCCTATAAAAGACACAAATTATTCCTACAATGAATTAATTCTGTCACTTAAGTTTTATGTCCTGTAATTAATGGAGGCCAAGAGAGAGAAATCTAATTTCATCAGAATAATTATTATTGTTGCTCAAGGTTAGTACTATAATTATTTAATTCATGATTTATAGATTTATGAATGTGAAAATCATGAAGTTTAAAGATCCATGCATAAATTAAATTTATGCTTACACTCCCTTCTTCCCGATTTAGATGCATCATTTGTCCAAAAATTTCATCCCGCTTTAAATGCATTATTTTTTAAAATAAAAATAAAATAACTTTATCACTTTTACTAACTCAACTCTCACATTAAAATCTAAGTTAAAAAAAAAATCATTCAACTCCTATTAAAAACCTTCTTTATATCCTTTAATGCTAATAGACAATACCCATGTTAATTAAATTTCGTGCAAATAATAAATGTTGTATTTAAATTGAAACGAAGGGAGTAATTTTTAGAGTTATGAATATCCTTTAATAGCCGATCCATTTTTATCTTAAACACACTACATTTTATGTCAGGACAAATACCTCTTATACCAAAAAATTGTAAAATTTATGGACTTTGAGATTACATGTAAATTTTAAAAACAATTTTGGATAGAGTATTGCATTAATATAGAGTCATTGTACTTATAGTTTTGAATCATATAAACTCCCGTAGGTGGGATAACTGATAAGTCAGGCATTTGTAGTTTAATTGTGTACTTTAATTAGTTGTTTTATAACAATAATTTTATATTTCGTTCGTAATTATTCAACTTATACTATTATGGTCTCGATGCTTTGATTGTATATTTGCCTATGAATTTCAAGGTATCTTGGAACATTTTGAGTGAGAGGAGAAAAATAATTGGAACTGATACATATGAGTTATAAATAAGAGCCTTCAATCATATGAAGCGTCTCGAAACTAAAGCGCAAAAAAAAAAAAAAAAAAAAAAAAAAAAATCGAGTCAATTGATGTTTGAAAATTCGAAATATGAACAAAACAAAACCGGTATACAATAGTCCATGAGAATTTGTGCGAAAATGAGGTTCAAGAGTTGCAGCCCAATCTCCATATTTTGCGACCAGCTCTGCTTCCATTAGCAGACTTTTCAAATTATGAGTTGATAATTGATGGCCCACGAATTAATTAATTTAACGAAAAGATATACAGCCACCTTCCTGCCACAAGATAGAAACTTGAGTAGCAAAAATTATTGTTTATTTCAATTCTAAGGATGGGTGAACTTAGGTACGTAATGTTTTTCAATACTCTGTCACATATTTATTTATATCACTTGTGTATTCCCGCGAATTTCGCGGACTGCAAAATAAAATGTTGTTTTTATTTTAAAATTATAATTATATATATATTTTTTATTTTAAATATTTTGTAATTTCGATATAATATTAAACGTCAATTCGAATTATTTAAAAAAAATCAATTCCCTCCTAAACATTTCATGTATACATGTATTTTGAAAAAAAAAATCAAAAAAGTTAATATTATAATCTATTATCCATGGTAAGATATGATATTGGATGACAAGGTTATTTGGGAATCTTGCCATCTTTTACGTGACAATATCTTTTGCAAAATATTTCAATATTCTCTTAGAAAATTAACATATATAAATGTTTTGTAAAAATGTTTATTATTGTATTATATATGGTAAGATATTGCATTTCATGGCAAGATTTTTTGGGAATAATACAATATTTCAGTGACAATATCTTTTAGATAGTAAAATTTTATCCAAAAAAAATAATGTTACAATATATTATCGATGGTGAGATATGGTATTAGATGGCAAGATTTTTTGGAATCTTGCCATCTTTTACATGGCAATATCTTTTGCAAAATATTTCAACATCCTCTTACAAAAACTAGCATATATAAATATTTTGTAAAAATAAATTCCAAAAATATCTAAGTAAGAAAATCGTTGAACTGTGGAAAAAATATATGTTTTACATCTTAGAGGATATGGCGGCGGCGCCGAGACTGTTCAATGGAGGATGACAAAAACAAAAAATGAGTCGAGAAGAAAAAAACTTAAGACCAAGGAAAATACTATAAAAATAAGTATCATACCTTCGGTTCAAGGCCGCGGTATCCGATGCGGTTTGAGGCGACGGGAGAAGAGTATCGAGATGACGCCTACATCCCTTGCACGTCGCTGGACTAGGCGGAGGAACAACTTAATACACAGAGAAAACTTAATACCGAAGATAATTTCGCAAAAATTTGTGAGTTAAAAAACAACTCTAACCGGCATGTGCAGAGAATAAGACTGGGGCGGAGTCATGGCAGGCAACGGCAAGGAAGCCAGCGCCGTAAGGGCATTAGAAAATGAAAAATTTGAAAAAATGAACCGTGAGTGGAGTAGAAATGAAAAGACAAAAATAACAGAGAAAGTTATAACTTGACATCCACGGCTGGTCGGCGCTAATTGGAGTGGAGGCGGAAGGGGCGGTGTGAAAAAGATTGAAGAAGAGTGTGGCGGTGTGAGAGAGATCGAAAGGGAGAGAGAGACTTATGGGCGAATGAAATAATAAATAATTATGTTAACTCTAGTTACAAATTAATGGTTCAGATGTAATGATATAAAATGAATAGTTGAGATCAAAACTTAAACCAACTTTTAATGAGAGCGCAATATTTTAAAATGGAAAGATTTGAGACATGCCACCTCATCCTTAGAATAAGGTGGTGTTGACACATCACTTTGGAGAGGTTTGGAAATATATTATAATAAGATTTGTTTTATCTGACTATATGCTTAGATATTTAATTTAATTAGATTTATCACCTAGGTTAGATATTCTTGCTTGTTTGCTGCTTTATATTTCGTAATCTATAATTGTTGCGAATTTATTACAATTGGTAGCAATCAGTAAGTATTCAATTTGGATGATATAAATCAAGTTCTTTCGGATTGAGCTTGCGTATTCGGGAACTTGTTTGTCCTTTGTCCGTAGAGAGGTGTGAAATTAATTAATTTCATTTAATTATTTTCCTTACACTCCTCCATGAGTCGGACTCTCAATTTTTCCTCTTGGGGGAGATCCAATGAGTGGACAATTTAATATGAGTGAAGTATCTCTCAGCGGGAACCGAATCCGAGATCTTTGTCCAGGCGTGAATCTTTTGGCTCTGATAACATGAAAGAATTTCGCCTCATCTAACAGTCCAAACTTGTAGAGATGTGTGAAATTAATTCATTTAATTATTTTCCTTACAAATATTTTTACTGAATTAAATTTAGATCGTATCTAGATTTTTCGGTTAAAAGGACAAAACCAATAAACATAGCTTATTGTTTATTGAGGGATATTAATCCTACATCATATATAATAGAGTAAAATGTTACTTTTAAATGTATGGTTAGAATCGCGGGATGATTGAACTATTAATTGAGATTTTTTTAATTAATTATTTTTAATTGTGATCTAATTACTTAGGGAATGCTTGTGGTTAGAATCGCGGGATGATTGAATTATTAATTGAGATTTTTTTAATTAATTATTTTTAATTGTGATCTAATTACTTAGGGTATGCTTGGCATATAAGAAGGAATGAAAATAGGTATGAGTTTGATAGTAGTGTGGAATGAAAGTCATTCCACTCATATTTGAGAGGTATGATGATTCCTTAAAAATGAGGAATAACAAACATTGTAGCACTCATTTATTTGTTCCAAGTAAATTTTTTCATTTCATTCTTATTCCTCTCCTCTCAAACCATCTAACCAAGCATCCCCTTAGTTTAATTGAATTTTAAGGAATGGATGGGTATGGAAAGGGTAAGGAATGATACCCATACCTCTCAATGTGATGAGGTATGGGGATTCTTTATTTTTTGGGAATCAAAATTATAGTAGTGTTAATTTAAAAAACACAATATGACTTTGATTCCCATAGTTGGTTAGATGCTCATTCCAAACTCCTCACTTATTTGTTTGTCCCATTAATCTTTTCAAAATACATAATTTTTATTTTTTTGTTTTTATAGACCCTTTGCTTGCTGCTACAACAAGTTAATAGAGCAAATCCTACCATACTATAAAGACAAGTGTGATTTGTCCTATGTGGCAAAGCCTTGTGCTTTTTTAAAAAAATAATAGTTTTTTCTCCTTAATCCATGTTATCCTATGATGCACGGATTCTTCTAAAAATGTAACTATGCAGTATCGGATTCGCACCCGCCCTCTAAAAGGGGTGCGATTCTTGAATCCGCGAATCGGATTCTCCACGTGGCGAATCCACTAATGGATACTCGAATCCTTCTCACGAATCCTACTTATTAAGCATTAAATATGTTATTTTAATTGAAATTTATTATATAATATAATTTAAATTGACAATGTGACACTTGTTTTATATTGAAATCACTTTTATGACGTATAAATTAGGCTAATGGAACTTTAATTTATTTTTTGTTACTTAATTATATTAAATTATTGAATATGTTCAAGTTTTGGATTAGAGAAAATATGAATTATATACGTTCGATTTACAAAATTTTAAAATATATTTGTTTTTAAGTATTATATATAATAAAATATAAATAAACAGACATATCCTTGACGAATCGCACCCTAAGTTTTTTGAAAAATCGTATCCCCGTACCCGTGTCGTATCGCTCCCGCACTCACGCACCCGCACCTGTGCAACATAGATGCTATCCCAATGCTTTGTAACCATGCGATTATCTTACTTAATCTCATCCCCTGATGATCCATTTTCTTTCTCTATATAATAAGCTATTTGCTCTACAAAATTTTCATTGCCTCATACTCCCTCCGTCCCACTCTAAGTGTCCCACTTTCCTTTTTTGGTTGTCCCACACTAAGTGTCCCATTCCATAAATGGAAAAAGCAACACTCTACTACATATAAACTTTAATCTTCAAATTCACACAATATTATAAAAAATGTCACTCATTCAATCCACTTTTCAACACTATTCATTACTTTATTAAACATTATTCATTACTTTTCAACACTATTCATTACTTTTCTATCATATATTAATAAACAAATACACTTTCTTAAACCATTCAACCAAAAGAAATGAGACACTTAGACCGGGACGGAGGGAGTAGTTTGTATTTTTTGCCGGAATCATTTTATTGTTCCACCATTTCATGATTCTCATTGCAGATTTTTTCTAGCTATACCTCTATTCTCGGAAAAAAAAATTCTATTCAAAATCTCCGTCAATGGTATGTGTTTTTTATCCCCTAACTTTCTATGTTAATTTGGGTGTTGTTCTTCAGGACTTGCTAATGTTTTTGGGTTTTGAATCAGTTCGTTATGAAACCGAGCATACCGTGAATGAGATCGTACCCTATTTCAAAACAACTGCTTATTTATATACATGTGATGGTGTGCATGCTATTCACGGTGATTTATGTGGTTCCAGTGAAGAGGCCCTGAACGATGCTGCGTACCGTGGAATCAAGTACTTGAAGGAGAAGTATAATGTTAGGATAGTTGAATTTGAGACTTATTAATACATTTGGGATGAATTTATCATCTTCATGTAATAATCTTGTCTAGAAAAGGTTGTAATTTCTAGACGTCTCAATAAAGTTTATTAAATTTAGTGAATCAATATTTGTTGTCAACCGCTTGAAAATTGTTAAGTTGCGTGTATTTCATTAATCAAATAAAGTCATCTTCCCTATGATCTCTCCTTTATTTTAGATTGTATCCAAATACAATATAGCCGCATTAATATTTATTGATTTAATTAGTTTGGATTTTATATTACTTGACCAATTCAATTGTTTATTTTGGCAATATTGTATGGTGTATAGTTGACTAAAATTTTAAATCACTTCGAGTGAAAAATGTATGCTATACTTGTACATTTGTTTTGGACTTGCCATTGATTTAGGATTCATGTTCTATTCAGTGTTAGAATTGCTTGGCAAGAAATAAAGTAATGGAATATGAAATTTTAGTAAAATTTGTATGCTATACTTTTCCCTTAGTTTCTATAGTTTTTCCCCACGATCATGGTATCGTAGATTACATTTTGCGATTTATATGGACTGAAATATGAAGCTTTCATAATCTGATGCATGATTTTCAAATTTTTTATTAGTATTTATTTAGGATGATATTAGTATTGGTCAACATTACCTTTATGATTCTTTGTCGAAAGGATTACTTTCTGTAAAGCTTTAATCTTGAAAAGGTAGGTTTTCGACGGCGCATATATAACATATTTTAGATGTTGCCGTGATTTTTGTATTTATGGTTAGATAAATTTTGCAATGAGGAGTTTCGTGAATAGGTTAATTTTCCCATAATTAATCAATCTAACTTATATTGTGTTTTAGCAATTCAGTTAATAATTATAATTTAGCAATGATTTTGACCAATTCCTAAATCAATTTTACGTTCAAAATTCGTGTTAACATGAGTGTGTCTCCTTACCTTTATGATTCTTTATTGACCATGTGATTAAATATTGTAATTGTTCAACATTTCCTCATAATTTTTTTTTACTCATGCACGATTACGTAGATGTTGCCGTGATTTTTGTATTTATGGTTAGATAGATTTTGCAATGAGGAGTTTCGTGAATATGTCAATTTTCCCATAATTAATCAATCAAACTTATATTATGTTTGATCTTTCCACTAATTTAGCAATTCAGTTAATAATTATAACTTAGCATAAATCAATTCGTGTATGATTTAGTATTTAGCAATGATTTTAACCAATTCCTAAATCAATTCACGTTCAAAATTCGTGCTAACATGAGTGTGTCTCCTTATAACCTTAATGTTTATTACTAATATTTATGTTATTATATATATATATATATATATATATATATATATATATATTAATGATTATTTTAAATTGCATCAATTTAGGAGTTTAATTCGTGTATTATTCACTATTCAATTCATATTTTTTGATGAAATTTGTTCAGCACTTCCCTTATTGTGTTATCTATTAAAAATATTATAATGTTTCCTTCTACTGAATTTTGAAATTGTTCGACATTACCTAAAAAAGTATATGTTATTATTAAATTTATTTTAATTGGTTGATGATTTATGTTAATATCTGTAATTCAATATTAACTATATTGAATTATATTATTAAATAATATTAATGATTCAAAAAATTGGCAAATTTTTAGGAGTATATTTCCTTATAAATAGTTTTTATCAGTTGACTTGTGATTTTGTGATCATATTAAGTTCAAAATTTGAGTTAAATTTGACTAATAAATCCCGTATTATTAGCTATATTATATTAGATAATAATGATTCGTTAAATTTGCATCGATTAAGATTATATTTCCTAATATACAATTTTAGTCAGGTTATTTGTGATTTTGTTATCACAGTTAAATCATGATTGCTTATTAAATTGATTAGGAATTCCCGTTTTAAGTTGTTAATTTGTTTTTTGTGATGAAATTGGTCAACAATTGTTCTATTGTGTATCAATTGAAAAATGAATAATTGAAAAAAAATATTATTTAGGATTTTGCCGTGATTATTGGGTTACTTAAAATTGCCGTGATTGTTGTGTGCTTAAAATTTATTGAGTTAATTGATTCTTATATTTCATTGGGTTTCCTAATATATTGGAGATTTATTAATGGACGTGTGTGTAAATGCAAATTTCGAATTTATTAAAAATAATAAACACGAAAAAGATTACAATTTTAATTTATTCAGATTAAACCGAAAAACTTGTGCGGGTTGACTAACTTTAGATTTGATCCTCTGATTCTTCTCTTCGGTGTTGACCTTGACTTGGATGTTCTTCGGGAGAAATCATCGCCTTGATCTTCGTTTGAGATATCTTTGAATTTATAACTTTAATCCAAGGGTGAAACGCCTTATTTTGGATTAAACGTTATTTTTGGAATTTGGGGGATGAACGCCTTTGAATTTGGTGAAGAACGCCCTTTGAATCTTTGAGCGGATGCGAAGAATGTTCTTGAAGATCCTTCAAATCTTCAAGGAGAAACGCCGGATCGGAGGGGTGTTGGACCTTGATCTCGGATCGGAGGCCGTTTGTGTTAGACTTGCGCGAAGAATTCCTTGAAGCCGCGAAGAACGCCTTTGAATCTTCAAGGAGAAACGCCGGATCGGAGGGATGCTGGACCTTGATCTCGGATCGGAGGCCGTTTGTGGTAGACTTGCGCGAAGAATGCCTTGAAGCCGCGAAGAACGCCTTTGAATCTTCAAGGAGAAACGCCTGATCGGAGGGGTGCTGAACCTTGATCTCGGATCGGAGGCTTTTTCTGATCGCTTTCCACGGAGAACACTTCGATTCTGATGAAGAACACTTTGAATCTTCAAGAGCTCTTGAACTTCTGAATTCCTTGTGCTTCTGCCTGTCTGAATGTGTGTTGAATGAATGAATAAAGACCCCTATTTATAGGGTGAGGAGATGAAAATTTTCCTCCTTCATGGTGCCACGTGGCGCTTTCTGATTGGTCGATGCCGATTTGATGGACTTTTATTGGCCAATTTCTAGATTTGGATGATTTGATTTGATTTTCATTAATTCTTTTCCTTTTACAAGCAAGATATGATTTGATCTTTCTTGGACACTAAGTCAATTTTATTAATTACAGCAGACTCGTATTTTTGGCAAGCTTGTACCGTGTATACTAAATACCAATTTATTTATTTATTTAATTTGAGAATTAATTTATTTAAATCCCCAAAATAAATTAATAAATTTATTTTTATATTAATATTTATTTGTACACATGCCATTATTTAATTGGGTGCAAAATTAATTTGCTTACAAATGCCCCCTCGTGCTTTGTTCACGGACGTGTCTGTCTTGGAGTGAATGAAGCACGAAAGTCTTTTGCACCCTCATTTGCTCTTGGACTTTTGAATCATGACTGAACTTAGAAGATATCTAAGCTGCCTACGTACCTCTTTTGTATAAGAGGATCAAGTCATAACGTAGTTCAAGAAAAAAATTGATTTGATTTGGGGTGCCCTAAACAATTTATACTCGTGTAGGCTAGGAGTGACATACAGTTTAAACTCGTGCGTCAAGGAGATTTAATTTGAATTTATTTGATAGTTTATACTCGAATCAAGGAGGTTTAATTTCAAATTTGTAGACAGTTTATACTCGTATCAAGGAGATTTGTTTTGAAATTGTTTGATAGTTTTTGCTCGTATCAAGGAGAATTAATTTCAAATTTGTAGACAGTTTATACTCGTATCAAGGAGATTTAATTTGAATTTGTTTGATAGTTTTCGCTCGTATTAAGGAGCATCATTTGATTTGGAGAGGGGCGTCAATTTGTTCTTCAGCTTGAGAGCTTTAGATGGTTTTGCCTTGTCGAGGAGTTTTGATTTGATGGGTTTTGAGATATATTTCGCTCGTATCAAGGAGCATCACCGACAGTTTATACTCGTATCAAGGAGCTTCACAGACAGTTTATGCTCTTGTCAAGGAGCACAAATTTGATGGAGACTTCAATTTGACCTCCGGCTTGAAAACTTCAGACAGTTTATTCTCTTTTCAAGGAGAACGGATTTGATGGAGACTTCAATTTGACCTCCGGCTTGAAAGCTTCAGACATATTAGTCTCTTGTCAAGGAGAACGGATTTTAAGGGACTTTGAGATATTTTTAGCTCGTATCAAGGAGCATTTCAACTTTAAATTTGTAGACAGATTGATCTCTTATCAAGGAGACTTCATTTTCAAATTTGTATGTAGTTTAGGCTCGTATTGAGGAGCATTGTATTTCAAACTTGTAGAAAGTTTATACTTGTATCAAGGAGTATCATTTGATTTGGAGAGAGACTTCAATTCCACTTGCGGCCATGCTTATCTCCATGTCATAAGCTCTTGTAGCCAAATCTTCGAAGGTCTTTGGTTGAATTCCTTGAAGAATATATCGGAGATCCCATTGGATGCCTTGGATACACATCTCGATTGCGGAAGTCTCAGACAGTCGATCCTTGCAATTCAGACTCAAGTTCCTCCATCGATTGATATAGTCGATCACGAGCTCATCTTTCTTTTGGCGGGTGTTGGTTAACTCGATCATGCTAACAATTCTCCTTGTGCTATAGAACCAATTTAGGAACTCATACTCCATTTGTTCCCAACTGTCGATGGAGTTAGCTTCCAAGTCGATGTACCGGTCGAATGCATTTCCGTTTAAGGAGCGGACAAATTGTTTGACCAGATGATCTCCGTAGGTTCCGGCGTTGTTGCAAGTTTCGACAAAGTGAGCTTCGTGTTGCTTCGGGTTTCCTTTGCCATCGAATTGTTGAAACTTAGGAGGTTGGTAACCAGTCAGCATTCGCAAGCTATCGATCCTCTTTGTGTAAGGCTTGGCGTAGCTGAAGGTCGTTTTGGAGCTATCATCGAACTTGCCCTTTACCGTCTCTATAATGAGTTCTTTGAGTCGGTCGACTTGAATCCCTCCATCTGATGAGATCTGCAGCTCCTTGATAGTTTCCTTGGTTTCACCAACTTGGTGTTTAGTTGAGGTCTCCCTTCATCGTGCTCCTCAACTTGTTTTTCTTTAAAGTGGCTTACATCGCAGCCATCCACCCTATTCATCAAATTGGCGATCTGGATGTCTTGATTCTTGACATGCTCCGTAAGCCCCGCCACGGCCTTGATCAGAGTATCAAGTTTTTCATCAACGGTTGAGGCATTCGTCATCATGATAGTTAAACTTGCTTGAAAAGAGAAGAGATAAGAGGTAGAGTAGGTTCCACTGGGCGTGCCAAATTTGTAAATGCAAATTTCGAATTTATTAAAAATAATAAACACGAAAAAGATTATAATTTATATTTATTCAGATTAAACAGAAAAACTTGTGCGGGTTGACTAACTCTAGATTTGATCCCCTGATTCTTCTCTTCGGTGTTGACCTTGACTTGGATGTTCTTCGGGAGAAATCATCGCCTTGATCTTCATTTGAGATTGATCTTTGAATTTATAACGTTAATCCAAGGGCGAAACGCCTTATTTTGGATTAAACGTTATTTTTGGAATTTGGGGGATGAACGCCTTTGAATTTGGTGAAGAACGTCCTTTGAATCTTTGAGCGGATGCGAAGAATGTTCTTGAAGATCCTTCAAATCTTCAAGGAGAAACGCCGGATCGGAGGGGTGTTGGACCTTGATCTCGGATCGGAGGCCATTTGTGTTAGACTTGCGCGAAGAATTCCTTGAAGCCATGAAGAACGCCTTTGAATCTTCAAGGAGAAACGCCGGATCGGAGGGGTGCTGGACCTTGATCTCGGATCGGAGGCCGTTTGTGGTAGACTTGCGCGAAGAATGCCTTGAAGCCACGAAGAACGCCTTTGAATCTTCAAGGAGAAACGCCTGATCGGAGGGGTGCTGAACCTTGATCTCGGATCGGAGGCTGTTTCTGATCGCTTTCCACGGAGAACGCTTCGAATCTGATGAAGAACGCTTTGAATCTTCAAGAGCTCTTGAACTTCTGAATTCCTTGTGCTTCTGCCTGTCTGAATGTGTGTTGAATGAATGAATAAAGACCCTTATTTATAGGGTGAGGAGATGAAAATTTTCCTCCTTCATGGTGCCACGTGGCGCTTTCTGATTGGCCGATGCCGATTGATGGGCTTTTATTGACCAATTTCCAGATTTGGATGATTTGATTTGATTTTCATTAATTCTTTTCCTTTTACAAGCAAGATATGATTTGATCTTTCTTGGACACTAAGTCAACTTTATTAATTACTGCAGACTCGTATTTTTGGCAAGCTTGTACCGTGTATACTAAATACCAATTTATTTATTTATTTAATTTGAGAATTAATTTATTTAAATCCCCAAAATAAAGTAATAAATTTATTTTGATATTAATATTTATTTGTACACATGCCATTATTTAATTGGGTGCAAAATTAATTTGCTTACAGTGTGATTATTTTCTTTTACTGGGAATTATTAATCAAGTTAAAGAGGACTAAATTAGGAAAATCCTCTAAGTTCCGAAAACTAATAACATAATAACATAACAGTGATAAAAACTAATGTAATATATAAACGTGTGATGATTTCCTTTTATCGGGAATTATTAATCAATTTAAAGAGTACTAAATTAGAAAAATCCTCTAAGTTCCGAAATCTATTTACATAATGGTGATAAAAAAAACTAATGTAATACATAACTATAATTTATGTTTGAGCTCATCTAAAGATCTTGAATTCTTTATAATATTTCTCATAGGTTTTTTTACATACAAATTTATTGGCAAGTTAAAAAGGACTAAAATAAGTACAATTGTGATTCAGTTGCAACTTGATTTTTATATGTTTATGATACTCTAGGATTGCATCTATTTTTAGTCGTATTTCCTATATAATAATAGTTCCTGCAAATAATTATTAAAACTTGCGAATATTCTCTAATAAGATATATTTTTATTTTTTTAGGTATTTTTATTATATTTGACAAGTTCATTAAAATTTCTTGATCTCAATAATTTCAGGATTTTCAAATTTATCAAATTTTAGACGTATACTTTGTGGAGTCAGTTCACATGAAGATAGGTGTATATTATTTTTCCTTATTTGTTGAGCCAATTCACGTGTAAATAGACATATATTTTGGATTCTGATCAAATTTTTTCCTTGGATATGTATCTTATTTCCATATCAGTGGTGTTGAACTTTTGTCAGTAGTATTCCTCTTCGACCATTCCCTAGATTTATCTCTTTTTTAATTAACCAGAGAGATATTCCTTTATTCTTATCGATACCAATTAACCTGGACACATCACTTGGTCGATCATGGATTTCAATATTGGTCCACTTTCTAATATTTTTGTTGCTCCGAGTCTACCATTTCTCTGGTTTGCGCCTTTGTCTTCTCCATCTGTGCAGGTAAGTTTTTTTTTTCTTTGTTATGTGCATTGTTTAGACTTAATTATCGTATATAAATTAAAGAGTCCAGTGTATCATTGACTTGTATTTTATTAATTCCCTATAGTGCTGCTGCCGAGTTTTTTCAATATGTGTAAAAGGGTCCGTGTTTTACTATTTTTGTATTTCCGGTTGGGATATTTCTCCTTAAAAAATGTTGTCCCTTTTTAGGAATATAAAATTTGGTAGATAAGATGTGAAACTTTAGTCAGTTTGTTTAATAAAAAATTTCGATATTAAAACTGTTGGTAGTACTTTGATTTCGTTGGTACTTATATGTGTCATGCGGTCCTGTAGATATACGAATGTGCAGTTCAAGTATAAATTCTGTGGAAACAGATAACAGGCAACTATTGTATTTGCATATTTAAAATGACATTTGCAAATGGTAGTTTTTTTTTTCTTCTTCTTTTTTTTTTTTGTTTTTTTGTTCGTGATCTAATTGTGTTAATCCTCAGGAGAAAAAACCTTTGAAAGTCTGTATGGTTGATTATTCGTGTTTTTTTTATTTTTTTATTTTTTTTTTGTGTGATTTTTTATGTTATTTGTGTTTTATTTGTGATTAACGCCGTTTTGACAAGTAAATTGTATTCTTTATATAATTTTGTTGACTTAATTTTATCCTTATATTTTTCTTTAATTTTAGTCAATTCCAAACAAGTTCATCAAGTTGTATGGTTTGGCTTTTGATCCTTTGCCGGAAGTTCAAATTGTAAGCAACTCTGGTAAGCAGTGGCGTGTTATGCTTCAGTGGATTCGTGATGCTGCATTGTGTTTCTACGGAGCTGAGTGGGATAGTCTTATCGATTATCTCGATGTTGTACCTGGTGATATGCTGTTTTTTTGCACCTTCTTTTATCCAATGTTCTTTATGTTAAAAAGTATGCAGCTGGTGGAATGTTGCATGAAGTTGGTAATATTGTTCCCGAGTCTACTTTTAATAACATGCATGGTTAGTTCTTCGTCTACATAGTTTTGTGTATTTTTTTTCGTTTTTTTTATTATTATCAAGATTGTGATTTTCATTTGTATTTATTTTTGTCGTAGGTTATTTGGTCGATACTCCTTGCATCCCTGAGTTTGTTGTTCCGTTTGGAGATTCACTGGTATATTGTTTTAATTAGTTAGCTCCTTATGTGGTTTATTGTTGTTTTTTTAAATTGTGGATTTTTCGTTGTCTATTTTTTGTACCGTTTCAGATTATTCCGCATAATTTTTTGCGTGGTTTTGGTGGTGTTTTTCCTCATACCTGCTTGATGAGGACTGCCACTGGTCGCACTGTGTATTGTAGATGTTATGTTGGGGAGGCCGAATGGGAGTTTACCTGTGATTGGAGTTACTTATTGAGGTATCTACAACCTTCTAAAATTATGTGTGCAACTGTCTTGTACGATGCGGTGGATACATTCTGTATGTCCCTCTACAACAGTGATCGTTGCTTTTTTTTTTGTCAGATGAAGAAGGTGTGTGTTATTGTGATAATATATTTTTTGCATTATTGATACCATTTTTTAATGATTAAATACTAACACTTTTTGGTATCATATAATTAATTATTTTGTGTATTTGTTGTTTAGATTTGTTTGGACCGTCCTTTGGCAATCTCTCTTCTTTTCCTCGGTGTGATATTCTCCTCCTCCTTCTATAACGTGGGTTGAGGTGAGTGTATGTTAATTGTTTTCTACCTTAATGCTATTTTTTTGTTGTGTCTGATTGAAATTCATTTTTTGTTGTGTCCTAGCGTCAGAGACTGCCAGCATCTTTTCGCGTGAGTGTTCTTTGTCACTCTACCGAGTGGCGTAGTCGACTGGTAATTAAATTTCATCCAAGTTGAATAATTTAAATTTTATATTTGCTGATTTTTTATTTTATATATATATTTTTTTAAATTTTTATTTTTTTGGTCTTATTATTTTTTTATTTCGTGCTTATTTTGCAATTTATTCTTGATGTAGACTCCGTCTTTCTATGTTGTTGTTCTATTTGGGTCTGATAGTCAGACAATTGGTTTGCGTCGTGCTTCCACCAATACTGTCTACTTGGTTGATTACGAGTACAGGCATTTTGGGAGGAATGGCAAAAGTCTTATGATTCGTTTCTCACGTGGATAGGCTAATGTTGTTAGGTCAATGGGTCTTAGCCATAATGATCTTTTAATTTTTGAGTATGATAGTAAGTACTTCACTGTTGTTGTTACGCGTCAGCCATTTTAGTTGGTGTTTTTTATTTTTAATTTTGTGATGTTTAGTTGCACAATCTTTACTTTTTATTGTGGTGTTTAATTTTGAAACCGTTTGTTATGTTGGCAACGTTGAAATTGCAGCAAGTATGTACTTGAACGTTTATTAAATGGTCGTATATTCTGCATTATCGTTTCATTTTTTATGTTATAAGTTGATGGTTTTTTTTAGTATGTGTTTTTTGCATACGGTTCATCTATGTCACATAAATATATTAATGTTTCTATGTTATAGCTCAATCTATTAGCAATTCCTGAATAATGTCAAATTATATGTAGAATTTTTCAATAAGACTCTATGTATTTGAACAATCTATTGCAAGATAATAAAAATTTGTTTTTGGGTATTAATTTTGATTCTAACCATCTAGATAATTAATCTTGGGTGTAACTATTCCCATTAAACCGTTTAGCTAATATATGAGACTAATCTAGCGTGTTGCCCGGGTAAGTTAATTTGCAATATAATTTTGGGCAAATAATTTTTTGAGATATAAATATTAAATATGGTAAGCAATTGTTCTAAGTAATGGTTATTATTTTGATATTAAAAATATTCCGAGGAACTATATCAAAATGTGATAAAAATATTAGTGATCTTGATTTCAGATCTATATTATTGCTTTATAAACAAGATTTATTTGGTTTGTCTGTGCATGTATGCCACGTATTGAATGTCACTCGGTCGAACTATAACACATTACTGGTATATAGTATCTTGAATTTACCATGATTCTTACATAAACCTTTACATTATATGAAATTGTCATGAGTTGTTAAAAAATTACGGCCATGCATAACAGGGATTTAAACCAATTTAGTCCTGTATATTTTAACCTTTATCGAAAAAGTCCTCTAACTATTGACTTAATTGATTTAGTCCTGTATGTATTCAAAATTCGCCAATTTAGTCCAAGTTGGCCTAAAAACGTACAAAAGGACGTCGTTTCAGTCACGTACATGTCACATGCGTTTAATTTCCAGCATAAATGATGACATGGACCTTTTTGTACAGGTGGCATGCTTAGTGTTTATTTTTACCTATTAAAAAATATTGAAAAAATAAAAATAAAACTTCCAACACATTAATCTTTTGTTAATTAAGAAAGATTAATTTATATAATTCATTATGGTGATAATAAATTCATTTTACTATTTTTATCTAAAATTTAATGATGTGGTATTTAATATAATAAATATGTCCACATGTTTTAATTTAATTGGTAAATTTATCCACACAGTATGCCAAGTAGTATAAAAATAGTCGTGTCAGCTGAATTTGCGTTGTAATTTTTGACAAGTAACAGTTAGAGATACAAAAAATTCTCAATGGTCATAAAATTCTCAGAAATTGTTCAAAAATTCCATCCATGCATGATACGACTATAATACATGAAATTTCATTTTTTTTTTCAACTAATGCTTAAGTTTTTTTCAACTCATAATGAGTTATCCTTTGTTGTTCCTATATCTACCTGAAGTGTGTTCTTTGATGATTCATGTAAAAAATTTGTAAACCTGGATTTCTGATGGAGGAAATATTATGAATATTATGATGATGGATTGTCAGGTTTGACAAATTTTCTAATCTCTTGATCTTTTTGAGATGCACAATTCGAATTTTACATCTTTATTATTTTTGTGGTATCTTATTCATATTTTATTATTTTATGTCCAAATTAATGACAGGGTACTAAAATTTATTGTTCGGTTCCTCATTTTTTGGTGGCGAGGTTTGCCGAATATGTTGCTGAGGGTAGAGAGTATTATATTAATTTCTTTGGTGTTGTTCCAAATATTGTCTCTATTCGGTATACCAAGAATATTTATAAGTTGGAATTTACGCGTCAGACCGAGGTACAAGAGGTTTTTGGGGGAAGTATCACTAGATCGTCGTTCGAATTTATTAGTTTCGATGAAATTATAAACCAACTAAACTCTGACGATTCAATTTTACGCGGTAGTTTTTTTTTTCGTGTTGTCGCATTATTTGATCCCATTCTAATAAAAACGTCTAATTTTTTTTCTATATTTCAATTTTGATAGATGTTCGCAGTCAATTACTACATATTGGTCCAGTTCATGTTATTGACTTACCTACGTCTCGGTGTGTTAATTTTATCCATATTCTACTGGAGGATGATAGGTGATTTTATTGTTTGATTTTTTTTAATATATGATCTATTTGTGTATTTATTTTTATTTTTTTATGCTGACTGGTCTCGTATATTTGGCTATTTCCTTTGCAACGTCAAAATGTTATGTGTCTTGGCTAATGAAACATGTGATAAATTTGTTGCTGCTATTATTGAGCATCATCTTCCTCCATTGACTATTGTGTTGCAGGATGCCAGAGTATTTCTTTCCAGTGGAGGTTTTTATTTTATCTTTTATTTTTATATATTTATTTATGATTTTTTTTCCTTATTTTTTACTACTCTGTATTAATAATTTTTTAACCCTTTTTTTTTTCCAGAGAAACGGTTAGGCGTTGTTCCACATGCTACAATTTTTTTTTTAATGAAGATCTTGATGTGGATTTGGCTGAACGTTTCGGCATGATTGGAATTTGATGTTGCTATCGTTATTATCTTTTAGAATAATGAGTTATATTTATAAATGTTGTAGGGTTTTTTTTTTTGGTTGTTTGGCGCATTTTACATGCATCGTGTGCGTATTGAGATGAAGAATGGGCTACATTGTGTTGAACATTTTTTACATATCCTTATTTTGTATAATATTAATACTATTATAATTGAGATATGTTGCACCTATATAAATTAAGTTAATGCCTAATTTCTTCGTATTATTATTAATATTATCCTAAATAAAATTAGTATGTTTAATTTGTTCATCTTAGTGTTTGAGAATATGAGTTATCACGATTATGATGATAATACTTGCAGTTGGAAATAATTAATATATTATTAATATTGAGTATCTTTAGTAAATATATAATTTCCAATCTTGTCCCATATATAAGGTATTAACATGTAAGTATTATTATTTATTTCAAATATGTAAATATATATTACAATATATATATATTGTTGATAGGCGAACATCATCTAATATGGAGCGAACAACAATTAAAGTCTAAACAAAGAAAATCACGATTTGGGTGCATTAACCAATCTGGGAGGTGTATAAAGTGACGAACAACTCCCCCGACGAACAACTAATAGGCGAACAGGTTTTAAGACCCGAGACCAAGGATGAGCCAATGGTGGAGTCACCAATGACGAACAACTTGGTCAAAATATGATACAATAATCAGCCAAAGAGGTGTGCACATGAACAAAGGACTAAGATCCCAAAGCCAAGCTGAACGAAGCCATAAGACGAACAACTTCCAAAGTACAACCTCAAGAGGCGAACAACTTTCAGTTGAAGAGTCATCAAGATCAGTCATGCCGACCTAGGCGAACAACAATGAGTCCGAGATAAGGCCCAAAAGAAGATTTTGCAACTAAGATTCAGCTTAGATAAGGTCAAACTAAGGTCAAAGGACACATGTCAGGCATGCAAGCTAGGGAGACCAAGAGTCAGTAGCACCTCATGCTTGCCAGCCTCTATAAATAGTTGTTCTCCAGCTTATTTATATAATTTTCGAATTTTAGACAAAAATACACACACAAACACACCCTAACCTACACATACACGAAATAAGTTCAATTTCAAATTCGATAAATTCACACCCCGATTTACCATTTACGGTGGTAAT
This sequence comes from Ballota nigra, assembly GCA_947034835.1. NCBI lineage: Eukaryota > Viridiplantae > Streptophyta > Magnoliopsida > Lamiales > Lamiaceae > Ballota > Ballota nigra. The sequence goes on along the minus strand of OX344721.1, from coordinate 6,192,521 downwards.
CAATCACACTTTATTGATTGGTGATGTAAAAACGGATAAAAACAGCCACTAATCCTTACAATTAGATTCGTTCACCAACAATTTGGCGCTAGAAGGAGGGATCGAACCTCCGGTTTAGTGTGATTACTCAAGAACTTCGAGTTGAAAACTTGAAGATTCATAGGAAATCTCAAGAAATATTTGAAGATACAAACAAAAGTGTTCTTGGTGTTCTTCAATTTATAAATTAAGAAATAATTTAAATTGAAATGCCTCAATCTAAAGAAACCCAAGGATCACGTTTGTCGAAAAGAGCATCTCAGACCCGGGCCACGTCGGCCGACCACCAGGACCGCGACCCGAGACATGCGAACAGGTCACAACATACAACCATAACACATAACCTCCCTCCTGAGATGGAGGCTTTGGCGAACAACCCCAACGAGTTGGCCAAAACCATAGCTGCTCTCCAGGCCCTCCAGAGGCAACAAGAGCAGGTCAGGCCAACACAAGCAAGGCTAAGGGACAAGTCCCTAGAGGTTGTTAGGCCCAGAACTACTAGGGGCGAACAACGAGAGGTTGATAGTGCCCAAGTTAGACGGAATAAGGGAAAGGCCAAGGTGGTCGACCAAAGAGAAGTTCAGGCTGAGTCTGGTCGCGGACGAACAACTATGTCTAGCCATGGAACAACGCGTTCCAGTGCCCAGGACAGGCTTAGCCAACCCCAGCAACGGGAAGCTGCTCGCCGGGGAGCAGAAGATGGGCGAGCAACTTTTGAACAGCCTCGCCCATCAGTCCATGAAAGACTCTCCCAGTCAGCCTTCAGGCGCCTAGGGCCAAATGCAGCAAACAACCTTAGGAGGCAAGCCCAGGAAGTGCCCACTCCAAGCGAGGGACTGTGACGAGCAGAAAGGCTAATGCCTTTGCTCGCCGAACAGCCTCCAAGTCAGGGGGCACCTCTTAATGAATTATCGAGCCTAAGGAGGGCTGTGGAGAACATGCAGGGGCAACTAGACCAACAGAGGAGGATGTGAACGACCAACATGCCATCCTCACCTTTGGCAGCTCACATTTTGAAGGCCCCGATACAGAAAAAGATTCAATTTCCTGCTAGCATTCAATATGAAGGCATCGCCGACCCCCGGGTCCACTTAACGAAGTATACGGACTACATGGTCTCCGTGGGGGCCAGCGATGCCACCCAATGCCGGAATTTTCCTTTAACATTGGGCGATCGGGTTCACAAGTGGTTTTCATCAATGCCCCCGGCATCAATTCACTCGTTCGCCCAACTAAGTCGAGAATTTCTTTCTCACTTTTCAACGGCGGGGTCGTATCTTTCCCAAAAATACCGGCTGTCGGATTTGAGGCAAAATGATGATGAAACTGACCGGGCGTTTATGGAAAGATTAGATAAAGTTTTGCTAGAAGGAGAACCGGTAAGCGAAGATACAAAGATCGTCGCTGTGATGGCCGGGTTAAAAAAAGGGTCAAAGTTATGGAATGAGGTACGTCTTAAGTGCCCAAAGACTTATGCCGAGTTCAGAAACCAAGCTGGCATTTTTGTTTCCATGCACGAGGCCCTACAAACAAATTTGGGGGGAGAACAAAGCTGATCCCAAGGAGAATAACAAAAAGCCCGTCGGGACAAGTTACAGGGTCCCAAAGAATATGAAGGCATTCACCGAAGGGTCGGATTTGAAGGAAAAATTGAACCAAGTGTTGACAGTATCAGTTGATACTGTGTATGAGAGCGTAAAGGAGAAAGAGTTGCTTTCCCCACCACGTAAAATCCGCCAGGATACTGGCAAACTCAACCCAAACAAGTATTGTGCCTACCATCAAAGTGTGGGGCAGTTTACGAGTGAGTGTAGAGATTTGCTTAAGCAACTCTGGCGATTTTATGAGGATGGAAAGCTCTCCGATTTCGTTAAAAAGCAACCTGGGAAAAGAGCCCGGGAGAACAACTCAGAAGACGAAGAGGATGGTCAACCTCAGAGAAACAACAGACCCGGGCGACCAGTTCCCAGTATTCCGGCTCAACCTTTAGAAGATCTATTCATGATGGAACCCACAGGTCCCGCGGGAGGGTGTTTTGATGGACAACCACCCGACTCTAATCGGAAGAGGAAAGCGGAGCTCCGAGCAATTGGCCAAGTATAAGAAATGGGAGTTAAACCGTCCATCATACAAACGGCGGAATTGACCTTCACCGAAAAGGACCTTGAAGACGTCTTAACTCCGCATAATGATTCGCTCGTAATCTGCGCAAAGATTATGGGGACCAGAGTCCACAGACTGTTGGTGGACACCGGAGCCTACACCAACATCTTATTCAAGAAGACCCTCGATAATCTGGGAGATTATTCGGATTATGTTCGGAATACAACACATAGAATCATAGGCTTCGGGAATGCTGTGACAACACCGTTAGGAATTGTAACATTAGCAGTACAACTTGTAACGGCTAATGAACCCGAGAAAAATATAACAAGAATGGTAGATTTCTTGGTTGTAGACCAGGAGTCGACCTATAACGGGTTTCTGGGCCGACCTTTTCTCAATGAATTCAAAGCTGCGTGTTCCACTTACCACTATTGTTTGAAATTTCCAATAGCCAGTGGAGCAGGCACGGTTAAGGGAGACCAATGGAAAGCACGAGAATGCATTCAACAACTACGAGCAAAATTTGTACAAATATCCATGGTGGAAGCAACAAGTTATCCCGTCGATGAACCATCAATACTGAACAATATGATGGACATAGACGACCACATGGATACGGACGAACAACACTTGAACGAGCAAGTGTTGGACGAACAACTCGTTACCACCCGCGAGGAACCTCCATCTGACGAACAACAAAGGGGTAATGAGGAACAACCTTCAGTGGGGGACTTGGAGGGCCAAGTACAAACGAACAACAATGGGACGGAGCCAACTGATGATCTAGAACCCCGCCTGGGGGCAGAGCCCATGAACATCGAAAATGATTTCAACCCTGAGGAACCCATACTTGATCCCCGTTGGAAGGGACAAAAATGACGAGCAACTCCAGTCGAAGAACTGGAGGCGTTCAAAGTTAATCCCGACAACGAAGATCTTGAATTATTCATAGGATCTGAGCTCCCAGAGCCTTACAGATCCCGAATGAAAGAGTTCCTTACCAAGAATTTAGATGTCTTTGCTTGGTCTCACGCAGATATGGTGGGGATAGACCCGAAACATGCTTGCCACAAGCTGAACATAAATCAAGCAAGAAAGCCCGTCCATCAAAAGCGGAGGAAGTACGGCCCAGACAAATACCAAGCTTTGAATGAAGAAGTTAAGAAGTTGCTAGACAACGATCTCATTCGACAAGCACTCTGTCCACAGTGGGTAGCAAACCCAGTACTCGTGAGAAAACCAAATGGGACCTGGAGGCTATGCATAGATTTTACAGATCTGAATGCAGCATGCCCGAAGGACAATTTTCCTCTCCCACATATCGATCAATTGGTGGACAGCACTGCAGGTCACGAGATGTTGACATTTATGGATGCTTTCGCCGGGTATCACCAAACAAATTCCTATGCATCCAGATGATCAGGAGAACACAGCGTTTTATACAAACAAAAACTTGCTGTGTTGGAAAAGAATGTCGTTTGGCCTCATAAATGCCGGAGCAACATATCAAAGACTGGTGAACAAGATGTTTGATCAACAAATTGGAGACACGGTTGAGGTCTATGTAGACGATATCGTAGTCAAAAGTCCCAAGAGGAAGACCATCTTCAACATCTGACTCAAGTGTTCGAAATTCTTCGACACTATAACATGAAGTTGAATCCAAAGAAAAGCAGCTTTGGAGTTCACTCAGGGAAATTCTTGGGTCATCTTGTTAGCCAGCGGGGAATTGAGGCCAACCCTTCAAAGGTTAAAGCCATCATGGATATGCAACCACCACGTTCGGTGAAAGAAGTGCAAAGACTCACCGGATGCCTAGCAGCATTGAACCGGTTCATATCCAGATCGGGGGACAAGTGCCGTCCATTCTTCGAGGCCATCAAAAAAGGAAAGTTTGCATGGACTAACAACTGCCAAGCGACCTTCGATCAACTCAAAGATTACCTGGGAGATGTTAAAATCCTATCAAAACCAATCCCAGGAGAGAAGTTATTCCTATACCTGGCCGCATCAGAAGTTGCCATCAGCTCTGTTTTGGTGCGCGAAGACGGCAAATTCTACCAACCTATATACTACGCCAGCCAGGCTTTGCATGAAGCAGAGATCAAATACTCCCCAACGGAGAAGCTGGCATATTCCCTGGTTATGAGTGTGCGAAAGTTAAGACCATACTTTTTCGATCATCAAGTTGAAGTACTAACAACTTTCCCGCTCAGACAAATCCTCCATCGCCCTGACACTGCTGGACGTCTTCTAAAATGGTCACTGGAGATTAGCCAATTTGGGGTGACCTATGCTCCTCGAACAGCGATCAAAGGGCAAGCATTAGCCGACTTTATAGTCGAGCTAACCTTCCCACCAGATCCGACGAAAGGACTAGATCACCCCTGGCATCTCTATGTTGACGGATCCTCGACAAATGTGGCTTCAGGTGCAGGAGTAGTATTAATCAGCCCAGACAGACAAGTATTCACTTCGGCGATCAGATTTGGTTTCATGGCAACCAACAACGAAGCTGAGTATGAAGCTCTCATTGCTGGTCTCCACCTATCTCTCGCAGTTGGTGTCAGACGCTTGCAAATATTCGGCGACTCACAATTGATCGTGAACCAAGTCCGAGGTGAATACGAAGCAAAAGATGATCACATGATCGAGTATCAACGGATTTTTGCTCACCTGATGTCCATGTTGCAGCAAGTTTTCATACAGCAAATTCCAAGGACGAGCAACACTCAAGCAGACGCGCTTGCCCGACTAGCAACAAGTGAAGGCCCCGTAGAGTTGGCAGATATTATAGTCACAAAGATGAAAGACCCATCAACAGTAAGCTATAATGTCAACCAACTCGACGATCAAACCAGTGAAGAAGAAGACTGGAGAACAAGTATAGTCAAATACTTGAAAAGTGGGAAAAAACCAAACAATCCTTTTGAAGCTGCCAAGCTAACAAAGCGAGCCGCCAGATATACTCTGGTGGGCGAGCAACTCTTCAAAAGGGGAATATCAATCCCACTTCTCAAGTGTTTGCCTAGGGAGCAAGGGCAAGCGGTACTCGAAGAAATACATGCTGGAGTATGTGGAAACCATACTGGGGGGCAAGCTTTGGCATACAAGACAATCAGACAAGATTATTATTGGCCGACTTTACGTCAGGACGCAATAAAAAAAGCCAAGACTTGCCATCAATATCAGATTTTTGCCCCAGGCATCCACACCCCGGCTCAGGAACTTGTATCTGTATACAGCCCATGGCCATTTGCAAGATGGGGGATGGACATTATTGGTCCTTTCCCGGCTGGAGTCGGAAACGTTCGATTTGTCGTGGTGGCAGTCGATTATTACACTAAATGGGCGGAAGCAGAGGCCATGGTGAACATCACACAGCAAAAGATGATCAACTTTATTTGGAAGAACATTGTCTGTCGTTTTGGAGTTCCAAAAGGGGAATATCAATCCCACTTCTCAAGTTTTTGCCTAGGGGGCAAGGGCAAGCGGTACTCGAAGAAATACATGCTGGAGTATGTGGAAACCATACTGGGGGGCAAGCTTTGGCATACAAGACAATCAGACAAGGCTATTATTGGCCGACTTTACGTCAGGACGCAATAAAAAAAGCCAAGACTTGCCATCAATGTCAGATTTTTGCCCCAGGCATCCACACCCCGGCTCAGGAACTTGTATCTGTATACAGCCCATGGCCATTTGCAAGATGGGGGATGGATATTATTGGTCCTTTCCCGGCTGGAGTCGGAAACGTTCGATTTGCCGTGGTGGCAGTCGATTATTACACTAAATGGGCGGAAGCAGAGGCCATGGTGAACATCACACAGCAAAAGATGATCAACTTTATTTGGAAGAACATTGTCTGTCGTTTTGGAGTTCCACAAGCAATTGTGACAGACAATGGTCCACAGTTTGATGGACAAGAGTTGAGAGAATTCTGTACGAAGTGGGGGATCAAGAAGCATTACTCCACACCTTATCACCCCCAGTCGAACGGACAAGTTGAAGCTGTGAATAAAATCATAAAGCATACATTAAAAGTGCGACTGGCGGAGAGTAAAAGCAGTTGGTCTATTGAACTCCCGGAAGTTTTGTGGGCATACAGAGTTTCTCCCAGGTCAAGCACTGGAGAAACACCCTTTGCAATGGCTTTTGGGACAGAGGCTACAATACCAATTGAGTTAAAGGCCACTACGTTCAGGACGACCAACTTGATGAACAGGCGAACAACTCTGCTTTGGCTGCAGAAATGGATTTGCTCGAAGAAAAAAGATTAAATGCGGAGCTAAAAAATGCCACCTATAAGCAGCGAGCAGAACGCTACTATAATTCCCATGTTAAACTTAGGGAATTCAGAGTTGGAGATTTGGTTCTAAGAAAGTTGCTCGCCCAACCTCCAGGTGTATTGGGACCAACTTGGGAGGGCCCGTATCGTATAACGGAAAGATTCGTTAACGGTGTATACGATATCAAAGATATGGAAGGCAAGCCGGCCCAATACTCCTGGAATGCTGTACATCTGAAGAAGTACTATCAATAAGTTTGAAGCTGGGCGAACAAATGTCTTGGGGGGCAAGGGATGCGTATGAGCTGAAGGAAGGCTAAAAACTTGCCTAATTTTTTAAATTTTCCTAAGTATAGATTCAAAAGTTGCTCGGCACGTTGTATAGTCTGGTGCTAGTTCTTTTGATTTTAAAGCTGTTCGTCAGATTGTATATGATAGTGATGGACAGTCTTACAACACCTGTAATTATTTCGCAATGTAAATATAATAGTTGTTCGTCAAAAAGGAAAAGTCCAAAAGCTCGAGGTACAAGTCCATTCAAAGGCTGTTCATTTTACAAATGAACAGAACCTAAGGACCAAAGCCACTTAAAGGTTGTTCGTTTTTTAAAATGAACAGAACCTAAGGCTGAACCCTGATTCCACTAAAGGCAAAGTTCAATTCGAACAAAAGCCCAACACTATATGTTATAATTGTAAAGGCATTGACAGAAATGTAAAGGCAATTAACATATATAAGAAAATGAGCGAACAAAAGAAAGGCATCCATTAAAGAAAGGCTTTAAGCCCAAAAAATAGTACAAGCTGGAAGCAGCCATTACAAGTACTACAAAAAAAAAAAAAAAAAAGAACGAACAGCTATTACAAAAAGTAGTCTGGAAAAGACTAACACCTAAAACTATTGTTGCTCGGCGAGGGGAGGATCTTGAGTTTGCTCGGCAGGAGGGTCAACAATCAAATCTTTGGCCAAGTCCTCCGCAGCCTTCCGCTCAATCTCTTCGGCATTCTGCTCGCCCGCGGCAGCCGGCTCCTCTTCCTGCTCGCCGTCATCAACAATTGGTGGAGGTTGAGTGATGGTGATGCTGGGGTCAAGTTTATCAAGTTTAACCCCTAGCACGGCCAAGTCCGCCAACTGGATTTCAACGTTGTTCGGCGGAGGATAGTTCTCAAGGAACTCGTTCAAATCCTTGCTCATCTCATCCACCATGTCCTTGTAATCATAGGCATCAGCCGTGCGGATGCTGTCCGCGTAGGCACAAATATATCCAAGGTTGGAGATGGGGCCGGTGCGAGCTTGAACCTCCTCTTCAAGTTGCTCGCGGGTGAAGAGGTTGGCTTCCGCCTCCCGAAGGCGAGCATTTTCAGCTTTGAGCTCGGCAATCTCTTGTTCAGCCGCAGTCAATTTCTTTTCCCCCTCGCCGAGCAAAACCTCCTTGTCCCCGAGCAGGGCCTCCTTGTCCTTCAGCTCTTTGGACAAGACTTGAATTTCTTCGAGGCGCTTGTGCTCAGCATCAATGTAAACATTGATCTGGTTGTTGAGGCGAGCAATTTTAGCCTCATATTGGCCGACCAGGCCATCCTTTTCTTCAGTAAGCTGCTGAGCAGTGCTGGCATAATGACGAGTAGACTCTTCTTGCTCGGCAACTTGAGCAATGGCCTTTTAGGCTGTGACGGGCCGTTGGCAACGAGCATCATTGAGAGGTGGAGATTGTCCACTAGCCCTTGTTGAAGAATGGCTTTGTCCAAAGGACGCGTCCAGGCTCGGGCGATCAACTCCGTCGCCTTGCGAACATGCTCTCCAGGAATCTCCCTTATGTTAACAGGAGTCTTCGAGCAAGCGTACTGATGTACAACACTTGCTCGACCGGGATAATCGTCAGCACGATATCTGCGAACAAGAAAGGAAAGGATACTTAGAAGAATAATAAAAGATGATGATGGAACTTGCTCGGCAGAAACTAATGTGGACTTACTCCTTGAATTTTCGCTCATCCCAACCCAGATGGGTGAGATCCTCAGGGTCGCGGCCAGAGGTAGAATCCTTGCTCGCTTTGCCTGTTCTTTCCACAGGCTCAATAGAGCGACGAACAGCATCCCCCTCCGGGCGAGGATGACTGTGGCCTACTTTCTCCTTCCCCTTACCAGCAATGGGGACTTCGTGGGCCAACGGAGTCCCATCCGCCTTCTTTAAGCGTTTCCCCGCGCGGGGGGGGGGGGGGGGGGGGGGGGAGAAATTGGTGAAGATGGCTGGGCAGGAGTAGGAGGGGCAGCAGGCCGCGGAACTCTGGCCCCCTCAGGCCTGTTCGTCATGGCGAGCACCTTTTGAGGGGGGTCACCTCTCATTTTCTTCCCCTTTGGAGGCGCCATTTCAAGGACCCTTTGCTCAAGGAGGGCGTAGCAAGGGGGAACGACAACTATTACTTGCTCGGCTAAAAAAAAAAGTTAGAATTAGACGAGCAAGTTAAACAAGTCAACAACGAACAAGACTTGAACCAGAAGTTAGAAATTTTCATACCTGGGGGCACCTCAGCTTGAGCCTCCAGGTGATGAGGGTAAGTCAAAAGGCGAGCAGCTCTTTGACACCTTGCTCGGCAAAGATAGTCAATAGTCCTATCTGCCCTATTGCGGAGGCCAACCAAGCACGAAGTAAATAGAAACTCGGAGCTCAACTCCTCTTCCGAATCCCACTTGGGTAGACGAGGGCCTACGAACAGACAAGAAAAGTTAAATTAGAACAACTTAGCCCAAAGGCGAGCAAGAATTGAACTTACGTTTCAGTTTTCCATAGACTGCTGGAGAATTTATTCGTCCAGGACCGCCGTGTGGACCAGAAGATGCTCGCCAATCACCCCCAATCCAGAAGAAGTGTTGCTTCCAGTCATGAATCTTGTTCGGCACCTCTTCCACCATTTTCAACCCAGTCCTGGCCTTGAGATAGTGATAGCCTTCTTCTCCTAAGGGGCAGTTTGTAATTGTCATCAAGTAATTGATTTCTTCCGCAGTGATCCGATCAACATACCCCTCCAAGGCGAACAAGCACATGGAGCCTAAAAGATTCATCCACCCAATTGGAGTAATTTGGGTGATGGCCAAGTTGGTCGCCTCCAGGAATCGACCAACAATGGGTGGAAGAGGCAACTTTAGTCCGGCGATTAAGGTGTGAATGTTGATCGCCGTACACCCTGGGGGTGGGCGATCAGCTCTTTCCTTTCTCCGGGGAGCCCACATATGAATATCATATGGGATCTTGTAGTCCTTCCGGATAGAGTCCAGTTCATCTTCGCGAACAACACTTTTAATCTTGCTCGCCTGGTATCCGGTTTTCACCTTGTCCATTATTTGTCTCTGTGGGCGATGAAAGCTGTTCGCGTATTCCTCAGCATATGCTCGCCATTCGAATGGCCGAGCAACTCCCGTTGGAATCTCATTTTCCAACATCTTTGGGGATGGGAAATTAATACCCTCCAAGAACTCGCGGGTGAGTTCGTTAAGATCTGGATCTTCAGATTCAGCAGAAGACGAAGAGCTTTCGTCCAAATTGTTGTTCGCCACAACTGTTAGTTCTCTCCCAGATGGGCCCGCACCGGTGTCCTCCACAGAGCGAACAACTGAATCCACGTGAGCGTTCGATGCTGAAGAAACTCCAACGGGTTGTGGATCGTAAGCAACAGTTGGAAAAAGGGGATCTAAGGTCTCCTCAGTTTTATTGCTCGAATGCGAAGACATAGGAGGGAGAGGAAAAATCTGGGTGGTGACGGATAGTGTTGCAGACGGCGGCGCTTTCCCGGAGAAGACGGTGGCGCTCGGATCCACACGGCGGCGATAGAATTTTCGGGAGAAAAAGATGAAAAAAAAAAGTAACTACCTGGGAATTGAAATTTGAAGTCAAATGCTGAAGGACGGACGCCGGAAAGCTTGAAATCGCCGGAGGGAAGTAGAAATCGCCGGAGCACTGTGGCAAGAGGGGGAAAAGTGGGAAAAATTTCAGTTTTCCCACTATTTATACCCCAAGCAAAAACGGGGTCCCAGACGTAATTTCCCAAAAGCTCAGGGACTAAATTGAAAGAAGACGGGGTTAATTCCGAGCTAAACCACAGGTTGAAGGGCCTATAAGCAATTATAGGGGCGCGTGGCCTCGGGGTTGCTCGCGCGTGAACGGCGCGCAATCATTGCGCTGGCGTCATCTTCGTGATCTTCCCAGATCATGGGAAGACGAAACGGTTATCCCAATGTTGCTCGTCACAAAGATGTTGTTCGTCCAAATCTTGGCCAAGACAATATCCTAACTACAGTTGCTCGCCACAAAGTTGCTCGTCTGATGCAACATCTAGTCAGGATAGGGGGCAATTGTTGATAGGCGAACATCATCTAATATGGAGCGAACAACAATTAAAGTCTAAACAAAGAAAATCACGATTTGGGTGCATTAACCAATCTGGGAGGTGTATAAAGTGACGAACAACTCCCCCGACGAACAACAAATAGGCGAACAGGTTTTAAGACCCGAGACCAAGGATGAGCCAATCGTGGAGTCACCAATGACGAACAACTTGGTCAAAATATGATACAACAATCAGCCAAAGAGGTGTGCACATGAACAAAGGACTAAGATCCCAAAGCCAAGCTGAACGAAGCCATAAGGCGAACAACTTCCAAAGTACAACCTCAAGAGGCGAACAACTTTCAGTTGAAGAGTCATCAAGATCAGTCATGCCGACCTAGGCGAACAACGAGATAAGGCCCAAAAGAAGACTTTGCAACTAAGATTCAGCTTAGATAAGGTCAAACTAAGGTCAAAGGACACATGTCAGGCATGCAAGCTAGGGAGACCAAGAGTCAGTAGCACCTCATGCTTGCCAGCCTCTATAAATAGTTGTTCTCCAGCTTATTTATATAATTTTCGAATTTTAGACAAAAATACACACACAAACACACCCTAACCTACACATACACGAAATAAGTTCAATTTCAAATTCGATAAATTCACACCCCGATTTACCATTTACGGTGGTAATCAATCACACGTTATTGATTGGTGACGTAAAAACGGATAAAAACAGCCACTAATCCTTACGATTAGATTCGTTCACCAACATATATAACATATATACTAACTTAAAGTGTGTTTAGATGTATACCATAATTAATATTAAGATCGGCGTCAGAGACTATTAATTTGTAGAAAAAAAATTAGATTCATTTTGTAATTCATCATTTGTTTCAATTTATTCAATTTTATAGGAGTCCCGGTTATATGTTAAATTGTTTGAAACAATATCTCATTCACTCTTTAGAATATTAATTGGCAAGTCAAAAGTACTATATTAAGAAAATTCTACTAAAATATGTAAACATATTTCTGAATCTACAATAATAATTAGGAAAATCTACTAAAACATGCACGTTTATAATATTTTTTCCATATTCAGAATCTATCACAATAATTTCTTCCCTAATATTTGATCAACCTAAATATATATATTTTCCTTATGATGACCGCATTTTTTGTGGAATTTGGGTTGGTAATCACAATTATAATTATTTTCGATTATATTTCCTTTCAAGCTTTATAATATTGATTTTTACCTTCATAACCATATATTAGCTACGAAACTTTTTGTCCTCAACTTTTAATATGTTGCAACGTGCATTGCACGTTGTTGTTTTCTCAGCTTGTGTAGTGCGGGTCTTTTGCAAGTTTGTGTGAGAGCATGAATTGATAGATTGTTGAGGCGAAAAAGCTTGATTTTGTGATGAAAAAATCATTTAATTAAGGATTGTTTTTCCAGCGTTGGTTTTTTGAGAATCTTGTTAGTTGTTTTACTAAAGAGTCTTACATGTATATTACAATATATTGTAAATTATAGTCTGGCTGTTATATTTGAGTTTGTACTTGTTAGTTTTGTTTGTGTACCATAATTTTTTTTTCCATGAAATGTATTAAGTATGTTCTCTTTCATGGTTTCAAAACCTTTTTTTTTTCACATCAGAATCTCCTTGTATATAATATTTTTTGTTACATGTTTCTTGCTTGATTTGATCAACAATCTCGTATCATGTTCGGAAATTCCTCTTGAGAGTGCAACATAAAGCGACCCATAAGAGAAGACATATTCTGGGAGGTAAACTCCTACCTTCTAAATTGTTTGTCCTTAAGCCTTAGTTATTGTCATTGCAAAACAAACACAAACTGATAATTTCTTTCGAATGATTAGATGAGTTAATTTAAAAATGAGGTTCAAAATGCCTACAGTAAGTCTCCTTCCAAGCATCACCACCAATACCCCCACAAATATATGTTTCGATAACAATTGTCATTACATAAACATTTACTTTGATATTTTTAGAATTATAACAATAAATGCATAACGTTACAACTTGATAAAAGAGATGGGGTGAATTAAACAAAGTTTCCTTCTTAGTTTTCAGCTAATATAAATCACTAAAACAATTCACAAGGTATTTCATCTGAATTATTTCCATTAAACTGCATGTGGATGATTAAGGACAACCTAAATGCACGAATTAAACAACACCAAAGGACAACCTAAATGCAAAATTTGAAATGCAGTGCAAAAAGTGAATACAAGGAGAGATTAACATCATGTACCTAAATAAACACAAGGAAACCGGAACAGAAAAGCAAAACTATAAAAAAAAGATGGAAGAACAGAATTTTCCAACAACAAAATATAAAGTCGATTAAATAATAACTATTGAAAGCATTAAATTGTACATAAAACATGTTAACCCAATGCTTTGGAGTTTAATTACAGCTGCAGAACAGCAGGGATATGGGCATATTTTAGCACATGATTGTTAGAGAATTTATATAGGGATTTGAACGTTCAAGATACACAATAGTAATTTATATTTCTTTATAAAGAGAATACTCACTATAAGAATTTATATAGGGATTTGAATCGTTCAAGATACACAATAGGAATTTATATTTCTTTATAAAGAGAATACTCAAGAAAGACGTGAACATTTCCACCAATAATATTGAGAGTCAGTCCTTCTGCAATTGCTGTCTTCCGTAACCCAGCTTCACCGAGAAGTATTGGATTACTTGGTTCTTTGACAGAGTATTTGAGCAATCCTCTGTATTTGAGTATCTCGACCAATTATAGGATCAATGAATCCATTGCTAGCACGGGCAGTGAGATCCACATAGAATAGGTCAAGAGCTTTTTTCTCTATAAAATAAAAACGACCTTTAGAGTGAATATAGAGTTATAAAATATATAGCATGCAAAGCCATAAAGAAATATAGATTCTGACTTCTTGACTTTTCCGGGGATCTAACTTGAGTTATTCCCTCATGGAGGATATTCTCCTGCAACCTTTTGAATGCAGCGGAAGCAGGTTCCCTTCCCTCTTTCGCAAGCTCTCCTTGTAGTCTTGTGACTGCCATAGCTGCCAAATGATTCACATTTACACATAATCTGAAATAATTTCAGTAACTTCAAGAAATAACAAAGAAATATTCAAGCCACCACATCATCTTCAACTCATTTATCATAACAATACAAAAAAGACACTCAATGGGGGAAGAAAACTGTGTTTTTCATGTACATCACAAAATTCTTCATAGCTTATATATTGTAATAACATAGATCAAAATTGGTATTGAGAAATATAGACACGATGTTAGCTGATTCAACAGGATCATTTATGAACAAGATTAGGATCATTCTAATTTATTTTTATGCATATTTTAAGCCCAATTGTCTACCGCATGTATGACCCTCCTAAAGACTTTAAATTTTTAAAGCAAAAGATCAATTTTTCAATTTTTTAAAATAGGTCTAAAGGTAGGCTTATGACTTTAAACACTTATGGAAATCAAGGCACTCATAGCAGTGGACAAAGTCCTATAATATAGTTCTAGAAGCGACATAGCCTAATATAATAAGTATGTCCCTAGTTATTTGTCACCTTGTTAATATAAAAAAATAACCTTTTTTCCTATCAATCCCCCAATAAATACTAACCATCTTCTTGTTATTATAAACTTAAGGGTTTAGTAAGTCTTTTGATATCCTAAATAATAAAAAATTGGTTTGTGTGAAATGGATAGAATCAGACACAAAATTAGGAACGGGGAAGAAGTATTAGCTAACAAGAGTCTAAAAATGGGTCGCCCAAGCCAAAAAGTAAATGAGAATAACATATTTAACCAACATAACATTACATGGAGATTCACAATAACAAAGCCACAGGGGAATTATTGACCTGAACACTGGAGCATGAAAGATATATTAGAGTAGAAATTTCTTTTAAAATGAAGCTATTACGAACTTAATAAAGTTCCCTATCATAAAAAAAATAGTAATAGCAATACTTCCTCCGTCCCAAATTTGTTTTCCCATCCCCAAAATAGAAATAAAGTTATTCACCTTTTTAAACTCAACCCCTACAATTCAACTACTTTATTCATTTAAATACTTATTTTATTTACTATTCATCATTCCCAAAATACTACTCCCTCCGTCCAATATTAGTAGTCCTATTTTTGGACTGTCATTTTTGTCATAAGTTGGAGAGTATTATGAGGTATTGTGAGGTTTATTTATCAATAAAATTATTGTTTATGAAAAATATGATACTTATATTTTCCATAAACTATAACTTTATTGATAAATGAATCTCACAATACCTCATAATACCCTCCAACTTATGACAAAAAATAACAGCCCAAAAAGTAGGACTACTAATATTGGACGGAGGGAGTACATTTCAATTCTCGCATTAAACTCTGTGTAAAGTCAAACGGGAAAACAAAATTCGGACGGAGGGAGTAATAAAAAAGAGGGAAGATCCTTCTGCACTGCAACTATCGTCTGATCAAATTCCTCAAGAGCTCCATCTGTTAAAAGGTAAGTGTAGTACAGTGATCTAGGCTATTCATAATGTAAGATAATTCCAACATATAAGGATTCTTGAGACAAGACTTGGCTATCTAATGATTTCGCATTGAATAATTACCATTAAAACAAGAAACTGTAGTTGAAAATTCTACATTCACACATGCACAAATCAATAGAGAAGAGGTTGAGAAACAAATATCATACCGCCAAAGCATCATAATGGAGCCCATCGTATATAAGCATATTACTCTTTTATCAAATTTATTTTCCTGTAAATACAATAAAAAGGAAAATGTAGTCATAAATTAAAGCAATAACATACCAAAAGAACTACTATTAAAAAAGCCACATAGCACTAACATGCCCATAAAAATCACATCTTGTGGTTTGTATATCATATGCTGCAATCTCACGTCATAGTAATCAACCAATATAGCAAGATCAATGGCACATTAAGATAGAAATCAAGCAAAAATATCAGCAATTAAGATTTAGTGAAAGGGAGACGGTAAAATAGAAGAAAAATAAAGATTAAATTAAATGCAATAGAGCAGAGTATTAATACCAGAAAAGTTCTCGAGCTTCATATGGAGAACGTCTCCTTCATAGGTGAAATGGTCGAACCACCAGGTGGACTTGTAAGTCCATCAAATAAGGAAGAACTCACACAACAACTCTTCTCAGTATGAACATGTCACCATTATTCCGAAGCTATAATCACACTCCAAGATCTACTCTCAAACTGATAAATGCTCAATATTGATTAAAATATCTATACAAACAACACGGCCAAACAAAGTCTCCAAGAAATTGCAATTCCAATAATGTTGGTATTCAGAATTTATGAAATCTTTCCATCCAAAAATAATTTATAGCTAGTAGCCCAATTTCATCCATAAACAAAAATCAAATCAATAGAATGTCAATTTAACATGATCAGTGCAGCAATAGAATATCTTAAATGGGGGCACAGGCATTAGGTGAACCCTCTATCCGGTCTATCAACAGGACGGACGGATGTGCAGGACAGATTGCGGGACGGGCGGCCGTCGAGTGAAGGGAAAAAATGCCACGATGAGAAAGTTTCAAAAAATTAATCACTTATTGGTCGATTTGCATTCGCTTCAGTTCCGCCGTCAAACTCAATAGAGCGCTGCTCTTCTGGGGTATTTCTTGCTAGACGAAGTCTATGGATTAACGGCGTTGGCCTGAGATTTTTCTTGTGGGACGGATTCCCAGCGTTGGTTGAGGTGGTCGGGAAATTCCCGAAGTGGAGGGCGGAGTTGGCAAATTGAATCGTATGTGTTCTAACTGGAGATTTGGAGGAAGATAAAGGGTTGGGAAGAGAGTCAAAGAGTTCCATAGTGTATGGGGTGATTTGTCCGTGAAAAAAATAGCAAGGGGCATTTTCGTCTAAAAATGTTTCCCAGTGGCTTGCCACTTTTTAATATAGTATAGATTAGTCCATTCCGCGGAACTTCTTCTTCGACAGCATAGTTGGACGTCCGTTACTAGGATAGGTGGTCTTCCTATTTCCAATCTCTAGGTATTGTATCGTTCAATTTTATAATTTAATTTAGGCGAATTAAATATTCAATTATTTTTGTAAACATATGTTAATATTGAACAAGTCGGAAAATTAATTTTTTCATGATTTTGATGCTTATCTAATATCGAATATTTGTTGGTTTGATTGTGCAAAGTATGATACCAAAGCTGCCTTTTTTTTTTTGTGTTTGGTGTTTTGTAAATTGGATAATTTTTGTGGGCGACTTATTGACCAGTTATTAGGAAATTATGTTCTACCAACTGATTGAAATGTTCTTGATTGCTTATAATAAATCTAACTTTTTTTTTATTAAGTGGTGATTATTTTGTTCATGAATAGATTGATGGACTTTAGTGTATAATAAGTACATGGTTTCGCCCTTTTTGTATAGGAAAAGTTCAGTTGCTGATGTTAAGACGCCCTCCTGATACACTAATAAACCTATTATCTAATGGAGATTCGCGCAAACATTTTATTAGAAAAATTAGATTTTTTAATATGATGTTCAACTTTACGTCGATGAGTGGAAAGGTCGACAGGGAAATAAACAAAGGTCGTGATCCATATGTTTATAAATTACATGGTGCTAACTATCATAAAATTGGTAGTTTGTTACCTTACCTGGAAAGAAGCCTAAATTTTCTCAATTGTATATATATGACACTGAGAACGAGGATTGGAATAGGGTTCGGGCGATGGGGTGAGCTTTTATTTCATTTATTGTTATTAATTTTTTTTTCAGTATCTATATTTTTTTATTATAAAAAAATTGACATGTGTCTAACCCAACAAATATATATATATATATGTGTATTTTCAGGGCACGAGAAAAAAGAAGAAGAAAAGAGATTGAATGACGATTAATTGTATTATAGAATATTACACATGGAATGCAATATTTCACTCTAGCTACATCTCTAACTTTTGGCTTAGTAAAAGAATACTAAATACGACTCATCTAGCTCAACTTGATCCGTTTAAACTACTTTAAAAAAAATAAAAAATGAATTAAATAATTTAAGGGAGAAATCCAAATATGACTATAAAAAAATTGATTAATTTTTAATGATATATAAAAATTCTGTCATTATATTTTTTTAAGCTAGAAATCTTTAATGGTAATGATTTTAGTGACAGGGCATCTCATTAAAAATTATTTTACTTTCACTAAAACTTTCAATTAGAGAAACAATAATAACATGATTTTGTCATTATAAGTCAATTTTCTTGTACCTCAAATAAGGAGGCAAGACCTCCATATTGTTGCTGGCCCAAATAAATTTTGAAAAGAAAAGGAGAAATTAATATATATCACAAATTCTTGTATTCACTAAAGTGCATAGTATGCACTTAAATTTTAAGCTCAATTTTGACTTCGATTTTGATTTTTTCCAAATAAACATAAACACACCGAATTGTATTTTTTTTTTTTTTTAAGTTGGGGTATTGCTGATTACTTTTTGAGATATTATTGATATCTTCTTGGGGTATTACTAATTTTTTTTTGGGTATTTTTTAAAAAATTTAGATGCATAACATGTACTCAAGTGCACAATAAATATATATATATGTGTGTGTATTGATGTAGTGAAATGTCCCCTTCATTTACAGAAATCCTAGTAGCACCAAATTCCATGCTCAAAAGCAACTGAATGAAGCTAGTATTTGTTGTGCTCTACACAAACTCACGTGTCCCCTAAGAAGAAACGTCTATTTCATGACAACCAAACATCATACACACTTGACCAAATTGTTTCTTAACTTCTAATCCAGACACTTGATAAAATGTTTCTTGATATTTAAATTTAATCAAGGCATCTGTAATTCTGGATATCTCGAAGGTTCTTGAATAATTGAAGACTAGATTTTGGTCTTGCTTGCAAGTTAAAGGAGCAAAATTTGCATATATAATCAATCTTGTGCTTGTAAAGTATTGTCTTTACTGTTAATATTTTTTTTAACAATTGACAAAACATATTAACTAATATGCTAAAGTATTATAGTTCATGTTATAAACTATTACAAATCACATGCTAAACAATCCTGTTTTAGAGTAGATTTTGCATGACACTGTCTCACAATGAGACACAACATATATAATTTGGCATGAAACATTAACACTTTAAAAAAATGACTATTAATTTTGTGTTAGTTTGTGAATTTGTCTCGATGTTAGATTGTTTCACAAAAGTTTTTGCCCAAATTTAATATAGACCATAAAAATACGAGAAGTAAAACATTAAGTAATTTGAATAAAAAGATATTACCTAAAACATCATTTATTCTGAATCGAAGGAAGTATAATATAGATTTCAACATTAAATTCATTAGGGCATGTTTGGTATGTCTGAATGGAATTGCGGCTGAATGAAATGAACTCATACATGAAATGAAAATGCGAATGCATTTATTCGAGAATGACTATTCCTGTGATTTGTATGAACTAAAAATGAATTGTAACTATTGTGTAAATTTATTTAAAGTTATTATTATTATTATTATTGCTACTATATTTACTATTACTATTGTTATTGTTGATGGTTGTTGGAATTATTATTTGATAATAATGTTATTATTGATTGTTGGGGTATATATTTTTTTTATCATAATATGTTTTTTATTGTGAGTGACAATTTTCCATATTTTCCCCACCATTTTTTCAATATTCAAGGAGACCTGTATGATGATCACATCATTCCTTGTTTTCCAAATACCTCCAGAATACACATTGTTATATTAAGATAAATATATATATATATATATATATATATATATATATATATATATATATATATATATATGTGTGGTTGTTTAGCTCTATTTTCAACTATTTATGGATTTTAATTAATCTAAAATATTAAGCGATATTTCAAATAAGGCTAAATAGTTAAATGGTTGGAATACCGCTATACATTACATTTTATGAAATTATAAATTCGAGTCATCCTTCCACCTTTAAATAAAATTTAGTAGAGTGATTCAATTCTTTGTTATTAACTTGTGTTATAATTGCAGTTATCTATTAATTTGTTTTCGGGAAATGCAAGCTTACTACAACTTGGTCTTTGATATTAAGTCACAGCTCAGACTTCAAAAATTATATTTATGCATTCTAACTATAATTACCCTGAAGCATTAACTACTTCTGTCTTTATAGGAAAGAGTAGTCAACAATATCATTTAAGAATGGGAGGGAATACTGTATGTATATTATCGAAATATACGAAAATAAGAGAATATTGAATCACATTTTGAACAACATTAAATAATCAAAACCACATTTTAATGATAAGGTGTAGGTGGAGACAGATTCAAATAAATTACATATTTCAAATTCTGTACTTAAAAGTTAAAACATATTATCTACACTACACCTACCTAAGAAATTTAATTCCACCAATCTAATTTTATATGGTAGCAGATAATATCCTATAATAAATACCATATGTATAAATGTCCAATGATTAAAAAAAACTTAATTACAAAATCTCTCAACTTTTTTTGGTAATTATAAAATTCAATTTTAATAATCTTTTGCAATTTAAGCTTATTAGCAGAAATCGTTTGATATGGAATGATGTGATATCCCACTTAGACAATTAAACGATGTTGTTTTGAATCTACATGTTTAAAAAAACGTGTAATTTTTTGTAAGGATTAAAATATGGGTTTTATTTACTAAAATAAAAAAATTAAAATTAAAATACAATTTATGAAAACATGGTGATTTTATTCACAAAGAAGCCTAAAAAAAAAATAGAAAGTGGCTCTCTTTTTTTACTAAGAAAATGAATTAAGAGAACATCTATCAACCCAATTTTCTTTAATTACATCTCCAGAAAAAGCAAAATAACACTACGAGGAAAGCAAGTCGCAAATTATAAATTACAAATTTAAAAAAAAAAAAATGAAGAAAATTGGAGTTGATAAACGCCCGAAATCTTACTTCATATACTTTCTTTCTTTCACAATCTGTAGATGATCAGGAAGCACGGCAGCAACGCGCGCGTGTCAAACACGACCAACTCCCCATTCTCACCGCTCACCGAGTCAAACCCGACGCGCTCCGAGTCGAACCCGTTTTTCTTCCGAACCCGACCCGCCACGACCCGGCAAACCAACATGGCCCTCCTCCCCCTCCCACCGCCGGCCCTCTCGTGCGCCGCCCCGCTCCCGGAATACGTACACACGACCGCCCTTTTGCTCCCGTGGAAAACCCACGCGCCGCCCCCGGAATCGTACGCGCCGCCACCCACGGCGGTGCCGAGGCAGTGGAACCCCATAACCTCATTCCCATCCGCAATGCACCGAACGTGGTCGTCGCCGGCGGCTGCGCCGCCGGCGCGGTGTTTCACAACGTCGCGATACTCCTCAAATCGGGTGAGGGTCCGGGTCAAGTTCTGGATCTTGAATACCATCTCGACCCGACCCGGGAAGGTCTTCTCGCCCCAGCTCGTGTGGAATATAATCTCCACCACATTGCGAGATGGGTGGTCTTTGGGGAGCTCGGTGAGGGCCGGTCGGGTTCGCGTACCGGGTTGCGGGTCCGGGTCGGGCTCGGGTTTGAACGGCGGCGGCGGGGCCCGTTTCGGCTTCTTGGGTTTGGGCTTCTTGGTGGTTTCGACTATATCTTTGAGACTTTGGAAACTATTTCGGCAGCTTGAAGTGGGCAAGGGGTGGGGAACGACGTCGTCTAATGCTTTTGATTTGCATTGGAATGATTTCATCCATCCGGACGCCATATCCCAGCTTTTAGTTCTCCCTCTCTAGATTTCTCTTTCTCTCTCTACCAGTATATCTATGCATGTAAATGCATATTTGGGTGTTTAAACGTTGTTTGGCGAAGGGGTTCTTTTTTTTATCTGGAGTGGAGAAAACATGGCCGGATAATAAATGAGTGCAAACAAGACTGTATAATGTAGGCATTTCTTATTTTGTATTTATATTCACGTGAGATTACGGAAACGCCCTTCCCTTAGCAATTCTCCATTTTGGGCAGGCATGGAGCAAGAGGGGAGGGGAGGGGAGGAGAGCAGTACATTTCATTAACTACGTACCGGGAGAAGATCTCATCTATTATTGCAGTCAACGTGAGATTTTCTTCCTTACCTTAAAGTTAATGAATTCACAATGAGATTTTCTTCCTTACCTAAAATTTATGAATTCACAACCAGATTTTCTTCCTTACTTAAAATTAATGAATTATCAAAGTATAAAGAGAAATTGGTTTATACATGATCCATACAAGATTATTAGTTGTTTTCATTAAAAAATATTAATTATTTTTTACTGAAGAGTATTACTTTTATAGTGAAAACAAATTAAGAATCTTCAGTGAAAACAACTAATATTTTTCAGTGAAAATAACTAATATCCTTCAATAATTTATATATAAACCAATTTCACTCTATACATACTCCTCAATGGTATGTTTGGGTAAACAAATTTCACCATAAAATTAATTTACAACTAATATTTTATACTCCCTCCGTCCAGCGATTACTTTCACAATATATTTTTTCTCGTATTTTAGTGATCGAATTGTTTATTAATATTTGAAATGGTAAAACGACTTTTAAGAAGTGATACAATAGGTTTATATCTCCTCTATTATAAAGTGACTTAAAAATTACATTATCATTTCAAATACTAATAAAAAAGTGATCATTAAAACATGAGAAAACAATAACTATGAAATAAATTTTGGGACGAAATGAATATTGTTTAATGAAATAGCTAACACCATTCAAAATTAATATCTTATAATCCTTCCGTCCCGATATTTTTTGCACACTAAATTAAGCACACAATTGTTGCTACCCAAGATATGTATCAAAATACGGATTTAATGTGGCTTATGGTTGGCTAACAAACTATATTTATGAGGTGATTGAGCATTAATTGCTTGAGACTTGATGTTTATAAATGAAGAACATAAAACAATAACTGCAAAGAGATTTGCCAAGTATACTTATATAGGCTTGGGTTTAAAGTTGATGATCCTTTATTAAATGCTATAAGATATGTATTCATAGCCCAAGGGAATGCCTTTGGGCTGCCCTAATCAGGCAGCCCAACATTAAATGTTTGGGCTGGTCCAAGTTTCGAGTTTGGGCCAAGGTCCCTCGTGTAGGTGAGCCCGACCCAACGCGAAACGAACACGTGGAAAGTGTATCGTCCTTTAGTCGGGATCTGAGTGATTTACTGCCATAAGTATGGTCTGTCCCTCAGGGTTAGGTGGGGATTCACTGTTGTTTGTTCTTTTTAAGGAATGATTGTCTCTGATGGCGTCTGACACCGTCTTCAGAGAATAAGATTGAATACGGGGATGATACCTCGACCTCGTCATTGCCGAGGTAGTGATCATCTCCACCTCCAAGGTTGATCTCCTTTGGACGTCTCGCTTATCGTTCCTATGTCGAGCTTCTTGGCCTACCTCGCCCACCAAGGTCTTCACCCTTGTCCCCGGGCCCAGGGTCATCTCTTCTGGGGACCAAGATACGGCCTTTGATGTCATCTCGGCCTATACTCGTGTGCCGAATTCACT
This sequence comes from Ballota nigra, assembly GCA_947034835.1. Classification (NCBI taxonomy): domain Eukaryota; kingdom Viridiplantae; phylum Streptophyta; class Magnoliopsida; order Lamiales; family Lamiaceae; genus Ballota; species Ballota nigra. The sequence goes on along the minus strand of OX344721.1, from coordinate 6,169,120 downwards.
CCTCCTAACCTTGGTCTGGTTAGCCTTCCACCTCGTCGTGAAGGCGGATTTTTATGGTCATAACAACAATTTTAAAAAAAAGTATTTTTTTTTAGTAAAGTAGCAACATGTGAGTAAATATGTTTATATTTTTATGAGTGTGCACACAAATCAATATATTTTTTTAGAATGTGCAAATAATTTTGAAATAAATAAATAAGACAAGTGTGTGAATAATCTCGGGATAAAAATAGTAGTATAAACAATCAGGGAGACAGGCTATTTCGCCCTAATTATCCCTTCAAATCTCAATGATCTAAAAAGTCCTTATCTTTTATAAAGATATAATTTGCCCAAAAAAAATGACATCATCAATCAATTCCCACTTCCCCATTTCAATCCCCCAACTCATCATCCAACAATAATCTATTTTTTCATTTAATATTTAAAAGTAAATTTTAAAGTACAATTTATAAAAAATTAGATGAGTGTCCCGCATATAACGCGAAATTTTTGTAAAAGTTGATTATACATCGTAGTTCATTATATATACATAATAAAATTATACACTTAAACATAATTGAGTCAATAGGAAAATGATATATTAAATTTAATTTGATATTAAAAAAATAAATAATTAGAATTTTGTTGCATAGTTTTCTTGACAATAAGAATTCATCAATTAAATGTTAAATTTTTAAATAATTAAATAATTAAAAAAATTAAAATTCAATTAATCATTTAATTGATAGAACAATCAGAAATATTCAATAAACTTAATTTTATTTTTTATAAAAATTAAAATTTTCTAAATAAAAAATTCTTAATATAGTGATAGAAGTCAATTAAATATTAAAGTTTTACATAAATATAATTTGTACGTTCAATTAATTAATTCAATAATAATACATAGAATACACATACTTAAGTTACCTGTTTTGGATTATTAACATAAATATAGGATATCCTCAAATATAGTTAAATAACATGTAAATTGGTACAATTGCAATAAATTTCTAATATATTTTTATAGGCTCAAGTTATATACAATCGATATTCTAATTTTGTATAGATTCTTTGTTTAGCCCAAGTGGTAAACATTATAAAATGTGTTTATGTGGTTTAGGGTTTAAATCCTTATACATGTATTTTTTTTTTTCAATTAGACTCTTTATTATATTAAGCCATATAGATGACACATAAGTGACACATATGATTTTCACAATCATGCCACACGGAATTAATCAAATGACGACACATAAGATAAATGAACCACAAAGCGACACATAACTAGAATAAACACCCTATTATAATAGGGGATTAAATACAATCTCACAATTCATCTTTCAAGCCCTTGTTTTAAAACCTTTCTAAAAAAATTGGTGACTCCATCTTCTCTGGAACCGAGTCTTGGGCAGTTTGATAACTCACACCGAGTCCATGCCACCATGCACGGCACCACCGGTGAACTCAAAATTGACATTAGAAGTTAGAACCCATTTTGAACAGTGAGAATTGAACTCTATTTTATTTTTTGTCAATTTTTGGACTTGTCGTTGTTGACGCATGCTTGATTTTAGGTAAGAAGACAATAAGAGTGGTTTGTACCAAAGCTTACAAGTCTACCATTGTGGAGATTATAAAATTATGACCGAGACTCAAAGGGTGAAAACGTCATTTTCACCACATGCACTTTGCCTCTTCACTAAATTCAACTTTGATTTTTTTTTCTCCGGAAGTATATTTTAATATTTTGTTCATTGTGGGTGAGTTGTTACAATCATCAATTTTATTTAGACGTTTAATATTAATTAAATAAATGTATAATTTAAATTGCATTTATCAATTTTTAAAATATAATAATAAATTAAGATTGATTTCTACAATATTAATTTTGCTATTATTTTTTCATAATACTATAAATAAAGGGTCGAACATTATTGGGCCAAATATTTAAATATAAAAATACAACTACATGTAATACGGAACCCATATCAAGTCTTGAAAGTCAATTTATTAATTTAATTACATTATAACATTTAAAATAAATAAATATGATATTCATTAAAGGCTATGAAAATAGTTCATGCTAATTTTATTTTTTTGATCAGTAAAAAAAAAAAAAAAATTAAAATGAATGTGTGGGTACAAGAAATATCCGGTACATAAGTACAAAATAATTTTTGAAGTTTCTCTATAAGTCTAAGAATGATCTAGGATTTGTGAGTCATTCACTACAAAATAGATTACAAAAGTCACTATATTTAACCGAACTCCAACTCCAACGACGTCCTTTAATTTCCTCCACAATTCTCTCCACGTCGAACGGATCGTATCTTCAAAGATCAATTTATTCCTATTTTTCCAACAATACAAATCCATAATCTTACTGAGAGAGATGAGCCAAACTTACCACCAAGTATGCCGGAAAATCCGATGAAGTCAAACAATACTCCAAACAATAGTTCATGCTAATTAAACTTATCATGAAACAGTTTTAAAGTATCCTTAATCTCATTAGCAGTATCATTAATTTTATTAAAAGTATCATTAATATGGGTCAATGATATTATATTATAATTGTTGTAAATTTAATAATACTCCTGATGAAATTAATGATACTCCTAATTAAACATTCAATATTTTAAAATAATTTTATAATAAACTTATTATTAATCATTTTCATGTAATACACTTCATTAAATTCCTATCCTATATTTTTAAATTTTAGAGGCAAACGTCTCTACTTTCCGTAGCATGTGTTTCTAATTTTATCTTATCTGCCGCATTGAGAAAAAAGGTCAACAAAATGAGGGGTTGGAATCTTTTATAGAAGTTTGGAATAAAACAGGTGGTATAAGGAAGAATAGAAACAGAATGGAAACTGGCAAAAATGAAAAAAAAAAAAAAAAATTGCATCTCAAAAGCGCTGAAATTTAAACCCAGTATACACGAAAAGCAGCATGCACTAATAGTTAAAAAAGAGCCTCTTTGCCCACACCACCTGTTAGGCTGCGTTTTATTTGGATTATCAAATGAGATTAAAATTTTACCACCTAAAATATATTATGGCATCGATAGATTCTAATTTTACAAATTGGTATGATATTGTTCGTGTTGGGACGATCGTGAATTTACTTTTTAATTTCTATGACAGAGCTAATACCACTATTGGGAAACTGGGTCGAATCTCAATTTCCACATTTATATGATATTATCCGCTTTAGAACTAGCTCACACGGATTTATTTTTGTGTCTCCTCAAAAGGCTTAATACCAATAGATATACTTGTCCATCCTAATTAATTAAGCTCATGATCCTCTCATGTTTATTCGACGTGAGACATTGTTCGAACCCAACAACAACACCTATAAATATTATTACTCTTCTCATTACAATTTACTTTACTCTTATGCAATATATTTTTCTCTTTCCTAGCTAGTTTAATCTTACACAATACATTAAAATAATATAACATCAATCATTATTAAATTTTAATGTGATAGAAAACAAAATTTAACTCTATCAAAATCTTAAAATAAACACATACTTTTATTATTCATAAAAAAATCTACGTTAGTAGTTTTAAAATAATGATTTCGTATGCACACTTAAATTTTGAAATAAATCACTACAAGAAAAATGATATTTAGTGACAGTAATCCTGTCATTGATGTTTCTCTAGTTAAAGATCTTTAATGATAGGATCCTGTTGTTAAAAATTATTTTCTGTCATTAAATATGTTTAACTAGAGAAGTAATAACGATAGGTCATAACATGATTGGTGTCACCAAGGGTCAATTTTTTTTTTTTTTAAATTTATGTAGACTTGGGTTTTCCCGCAAATGATGCCACTGAACTCTCATTACCAAACAAGCCTTTAATCATTTTTCATAGGTAAATGGTCATTGGTTTCACTTGATGTCGACAACCTTGAATTTCCCAAGGACTATTAATGGGCCAACACAATATTTTGACTAATTTATGTTTGGCAAACTCGTTAGGAATTATATTATTTGAAATAACAGGTTCAATTTGAATGATAAGATTTGAAGCTGTGAATTTTAAATTAATATTTCGAACTCACTTCACATGTTTAGAAGAGCACATACTAATGAATGGATTTTAAAATCCTCAATTTTTTAATAATTGGATTTCAAATATCACAAAATCTTATGCAAATTAATTTTATTGTATCACTGATTTACATTTTGGGTGTATTATTAAAATATAATAATATTAATTATTTTATTAATTAAAAGTATCAACTGTTTTATTATAGATAAAAAAATGATTGTGAATCAATAACTAACTCTTCAAATTTTGAATTTAATCAGAGTCTTTTTACTCTTTACTAATGCTTGAATGAAATTCAAAATTTACCTTACTTAAATGTCATTGTGAAATTCTTTATTCTCTCATATCTATCTCCGGACAACATAATACAATTTATTCCCCTCGTTATAAAATTCAGTACAAATTGCTAATAATTTAAACAACATTAACATTATACAAAGCTGTACTTTAAACTATGAAATTAGTAGCAATTTGTATTAAAATCGAGTTCGGTATGTATATATACTGAGTAAAAATTAAGTACATATCTAGTAAATGGACTCAAGTCAATATATTCTTTCTATGTAATGTGGAAAATCTTTAACTCGGTAGAAATCAAAGGCTGCAATCTCCCAATAATTACATATGTACGTACTGTTGAGCTAGAATTTTACTTTAACCGACAAAAGAGATGTACTATATTGTGCCCGAAAGAATTCAACCACATCTAAAAGTCCGAACCTGTAAGAAATTGTAGAATTAATTCATTTAATTATTTCCCTAACCCTCACCTCACTAATGGGCCGAACTTTCAATTTTCCCTCTTTGGAGAGACCCAATAAGTAGACAATTTAATATAAATGGAGTTGCTCTCAGAACCCAGGATCTTTGTCCGAGCATGAGCTTTTTGGCTCCGATACCATGAAAGAATTCCATCTCATCTAAAAATCTGAACTTATAGAGAATTGTAAAATTAATTCATTTAATTATTTCCTAACAGTGTCCTAATAATCTTCCGTTTGCACACCTAATTAAAATGTTGTTTTTGTATAAATTAAACTCATATATTTCTTTATAGCGAGATGCGAGAAAGAAGCAATAAAGATTTACGTGGTTCGCTAACGTTGTATTAGCTACATTCCAGCCAGAAGAAGAGATTTATATATTAATTATTACGAGATCTCAGCGTTTTTAGAGAACAAAATAATTTAGGTAATAAGAGTATTTATAAACTTCTTACAGACTAGGCCTTGAAAAATAAGACAAAAAACTAAAAAATGAGTCCAAACATAACATATACTGCAAAATATAAGAGTTTGATATACCTCTAACCGACCAACCCTATAGGATTCAAGAGATTCAACATATTTCATAAAAGTAATAAGAACGTAACAACTCTATGTCCCAATGTTTATATAACAATGAAAACATGTGGATACGATGATATTTAAAAATTATTGGTTTATGTTTTCCCGAGTTCAGATAACATGTAAATAATATATGACAAATTCTTGTATATATTAGCTACCAGTTACATCATGCGTGTAATTGGTATGTATCTTGAACACTACAAATTGTTTGTATTGTATAAATTAATTGTTTTCATTGAATTATTAACTGATTTTCATTTAATAGTATTTATTGTTATTATTAAACAATATTTAATTATTTTTTCTTAACAATATTCATTATTTTTATTAAACAATATTAATTGTGTACGAGTTGCCGTGGTTACTTTACAAATTTTGATAAAATTTCATATGAAAATGGTGTATGATAAATTTATTATAAACTATTTTAATATATTAAATATTATTAAAATTATTATAAATTTCATCAACAATATAAAAAAACGGGATCAATGGTAACATATCGTTGTTAAAAAATATCAAGAACATTTTACGTATGATACTACCGACCCCCATTTTTTATACTGGCAATGAAATTTTAAATACTCTCGATCATATAATATAATTTGATACTTCGAAACAGTTAACTTATTTTTATAATTTATATAAAACCTACTCTTATATTTTAGGATGATAAAGTATAGAGTGAAAACGGTTCATACATGACTTATTGAAGGACATTAGTTATTTTTATTGAAGAGTATTAACTGTTTAATTAACTGAAGTGTATTAGTTATTTACACTGAATCGTATTAGTTGTTTACACTGAAGCATATAAGTTATTTATTGAAGACCATTAATACTTTTGAGTAGAAAACCTAATAATTTTTAGTAAAAACAATTATTAATTTTCAATAACTCATATATGAACCAATTTTATTCTATTTGTGTTCTTTTAGAATTTGTTTGTATTTGTTCTAGTATTAACTGCACGTAGGTTTTGTTTGTATATGTTCTGTAAAAATTAACTGCATGCATGATACCAGATAATATAATATTTCCCCTAAGTTAAGTAAATTAATAAACAAAAAGAATATGAAAATTTTGAATTAATTCAAAATGCGAGAAAGTGCGGATTTGCCAGCCTTTGGCCTCACGCGGGCAAAATCTGTAGTGTATCTTGGCGTGCTTCTACTCCACTTGAATTGTATATATATGTGTGTATATATATATATTTCTCTATTCTTTTAATTTATTTTGTTTGTTTATTTTGGTTTCTGTTTTTCCCCTTTATTACAATAACCTATAACATGATTTGTGAAGTCCCAGAACTTTGTTTGTTGGTTGTACTCAAATTTGGTTATCTCCTAATATGGGCGCAATTGCATGCTTCTGTCACGTATATAATGCATTCTTTTGAAAGTTCTGGAATTTTATGCAAATGATCAACATGAATAAAAATAGGCAAATTCTTGTTGTTTGATTTCTCTCTCCACTTTTCTTTTGTTTTCGCTAAATAATATTATATAATTGTTATTAGGATTGAACAATGTTAATGGTTATCATTCAACAAAACAAATTCAGATCTCATCAAAATCGAACCCACAATGTGTGGATGTGAATCTGTTGGCTCTAATATTATTAAAGAATTTCATCTCGTCAATTTATTTATTTGATTTTCTTAACAAAATCAAAATGATTCATCATGATCTCAAGGAAAAGCAATAATAATATAACTAAAAGACTAATTGAGACAACTTAAATAACACATAATTAAGAAGAAAAGAATAAAAAGATGACAGAGTGTTATATATGTTAACGAGTGTTGCGTACCTTGCAACTGGTTTGAATTTATTATTATTTTTAATAATATTAATGGTTTCATTAAAATATATTACACGTATAATTAAAATATACTATTAGTTGCAATACATGTGCACTATAAAACTGAATTACCCAAGATCGACTTGATAAATTCTCGTGTAAATCAATTTTATAATGCACTTGATTTGCTTTTTGAATGTATTCTTTTAACAGTATTAATTTCTTCATGAAAATGTATTATTTTAATAATAATATTAATTATTTTATTATAAAATATTAGTTGTAAAATAAAACTGGTTTACACCGAACCAACTCAACAAAAAGAAATAAGAATATTTAAAGAAATACAAAATAAAATAAACATTCGTTGAAGATCAAATTATAGATTTTTTATTTTATTTTATTTTTATTTAGGGTGAACGTAACAATTACGAAGAGTTACAGCCTTGCGATAGCAGGGAAGAAATGATTATGTATATGTATTTTTATGTGTGATATTTAACTAGGAAACAAAGCCAGATATAATTAAGGCATTTATATCATTTGTTGTTTCTCTACCCAGCTTAATTGTTTCACTCCAACGGGGTTTTAATTACTGGCAGAAACCTTGCATGGCAGTTTCTGGGAAAAATGTTAAAACCCATCATTTTTATGGTCCCATTTATTTATCTCTAATTCGTCGCAGCTCCTTCTCGAATTAAATAATTTAATTGTCCTCATAAAATGACATAAATATGTTAAAATTAATGTAGTATTTCTCTGTGGTCTTGCGGACAATTGTGTATATACGTTTATCGAGTGTGAATCACAGAGAGCCAAGATCAGTTTTCAAAATTCATGCATTTTCTTTAACATTTCTTGCATTCGCAAGCTTGAGACGTGATATTTTTTCTAGGATTTTTTTTTTTTTTTTTTACAAATATATCATATTCTATGTATAAGATAGTCTAATACAAAGTTTATGCTTTTCTTTTAGAAGCTCTTGTATATAATTTTAGCAAGTATAGTTGAACGGTTTTGAATCGCTTAGTGTCTAGATCGCCTAAATGGAGATTAGTCGAGGACTGGTTGGTAAGAGTTTTTTTTTAGCTTATATATTTTTTTATTTTTTACTCTTTATAACTCACTGTATGGTCAAAAAGTCATTTGATAATAATTTTAAATACAAGTAATTTTTCTTTAGTATATATATATATTATATATTTATATATATAAACTACAAATTAATAAAAATTTAATGAAAATAAATACAATAAGTTGACAACATAATTTTAATTTTCAAAATAGTTCAATTAAACAACTGCATATATGTTTACATCATATTAAATTGAATTTTCTAGATAACGTTGTTTCAAGACAGAAAAAGAATAAAATAATGAATTTTTAGCTCACATATTCAGATTACACTAAAATTGAATCGGTTGACGCCTATCTAACGCCTAAGCAGCAGGCTAAACCAATTTTTAATGCATCTAGAATGATTGCCATACCTTAAGATTATGGTTTGAGTCTCCACTTGTCCAATAAAAAAAAATAAAAATTGGATTGATAGAAAATTCATTTGCAAGAAGCAGAATTGGCAATTTTAGTCTGGCTCAATGGGCATGCATCTGCAACCCAATATTCAAGTAAGGTTGGGCTTCTTAATTAGAGGGCCGAAATGAACCGAGCCTACAATTGGTCTGGTCCAGAATAAAATAAATATTTTTAGGATGCAAATATTTTCCCCTTCTTTTTATAAATTTGTTCATCCCCACTCTTCAGTTTACTATTCTGTTATTCAGTTCACCACCCATAATTTTCCAAAATTGTCTCATTCTCCTTTTTAGTCCTTATTTAAATATTGTAAATTTGCCCCCCTTCATTTCATAGAAAGAGTACGCGCAAAAAAAAATTCGACCGTCGTTCCACCGCCGTAATCTGCCGCTGTGAGCCGCCGCGACCTTCCGCCATGACCCGCCGCCGTGATCTGCCATCAAAGAGGGGCGCCGTAATATCCATGGATAAATGTTGTTTTTTTTTTAATTTTCAATTCTAGGGGTTGTGTGTGTGATTGTTGGTATAGATTAGGGTTTATGTGTGATTATGAACATAATAGAGCATATAAAGTTTGTTTTTGTGATTGAATACAACAAAAATTGCGAATTTTTTTGGAAGAAGACGAAAGGCTTTGTTTGACACTGGTTGTTCGAACATATGTCAAATGTTCGAACAAAAGTGTCAAACAAAAGCTCAATGTTTTGATTTTTTTTCCAAACAAAAGGCCATTGTTTGGAAAAAAAATTCGAACAACGTGCTCGAATAGATTTGGTCTAATTATGACAAATATTTGACACAAATTTTCAAAATAATGCAAATATTTGAAAAACCATAGCTGAACACGAACCGCAATAAAAAAAAATGATGAAAAACGCGCGAGAACAATGTTAGAAGTCCTCAAGATCTTTGTGACTGTTTGCATTCTGATAAGCTTGATTTCAAGAGGGGTGAACTGCTTGAAGTTGTCTAAGTAAAATTATGCATAAGGGTAATTAAGTCTTTTCAAATGTGTTTTCAAATAAAAAAAAAAAAATTGGGGGTGAGCAAATTAAAAAAAAGGGATGAATATCCGCGTCCATATTTTTATTTTATTATTGGGTAAATTGCATCAAATCCCTTTGTGCTTTGAAATATCAACGTGAAACCCCTGTGCTTTAAAAATTACATGAAACTCCCTTATGGTTTTATAAATAGAGCATGCAACCCTCAATTCTGTTAAGATTAACAGTAGTGTAACTCACGCACGCTTCATGCGAATTTTAGTGGTTTGTTTTTAATATATTGACACAATTATTCCTCCAATAACTATATAAAATGCTCCTTCTATTGTGACTAGATTATACTTTTATACAATTAATTTATTTAATAATCATTGTCTATAAAATATTATAAGTAGACGGAAAGTGAGAAATATTTTTAAAAAATCCTCTTTATATATAATTATATATTAATATATCATCTAGTAAATAGTTTGTGTATTAATTTATAGGTAGAAATATTAAGAAAAATACTAATAAAAAAATAAAAGAATTTGGAACCCACCCTGCGTACTTCTCGTTCTAAAGAAAATCAGTATCAACAACAAATTTTTTCATGGTCAGGTCTTTATATGTTCGCAATTGATTAGGCGTGAAATTGTTATGTTTTGGTGCCCGATTTGCCCATGTTTTGAGTGTTTTCGATTAGTGTTTGGAGTCAAATGAGTATCATTTTTATAAAATCATTAATTTGTCTCTTTGGTTTTCATAGATGGATAGAGGGCGAAAAGAGGAGTTCGTAGGACTTTGAATCGGCCAAAACGGACTCCCGGTTGAGGAGATATGAAGATTTTACGAACAAGTGACGGATGCTGAAAAGTGCTCGACCACATAGGCTCGAGCGCTCCGCTCGACCACCTGTTTCATTCGACCAAAACAGCTCGAGCGCCCCGCTCGAGCGTGTCCTAGCTCGAGCACTTGCCTATTTTTGCCTCCGGATGCGTTTTTTCGGCCCATTAACTTCCATTTCGATCCGGTGCCTATATATACCTCTTCCAAACACGTTTTGACAGATCCCGAACTTTAGAAATCACTTTTAGACTTAGTTTTTAGAGAGAGGAAGAGGAGAAGAACGAGCAAGCTTTACTTTTACGTTGTTGAGGTTTTTCGTACGAATTCTTAGTTTAATTTCGTTTCTCAGTTTCTTTTCCTTAGCTTGATTACTCTAAACGTTCTAAACTTTGTTTTTATCAATTCAAATTCAGTTCTTAGTATTTATTTCTTTAAACCCTAGTTCATGTTTCATCTTTTCTTGGTTCAATTTACCATGTTTATGTTCGTTGTTTCTTCTATTGCTTTTATGTTTGTTAACGTCATGTCTAGCTAAGACCCTTGCATGCTTAGGTTAGGATGAACTCGTAGAAGTAGGATGTGGGTACGTAATTAGGGTAATTCGTGACATTAGTTTTAATTCTCTTAATTAATGAATTCTTATAATTAATCTTAACTTTACCTTTGAATTTCGTATGAAAGTGTTAGAGAGAGGACGACCGCATCACTCAATAACGATTAGTAGTCTTAACGAGAGGGTTTAGAAAGGGTTAATTCATCTACCGGTTTAGCGAAGGAGGACGACCGCATCACCTTAGTTAAATTAGGGTCTCATTAATTAAGCGCTACCTATTAACTTGTTAGTGGATTAGTGAAGTCGATTGCTAGGATAAAGTATTAGGGTTAGAAATCTTGAGCTTTCATTCTACGATCTTTTACTTAGGTTAATTCTTGTTTGTCACGATTACTTTGATTATGTACCTGCTCCGTTAGTATACGTAGGGATTCCTTTTGCATACACCATCTCATACTTGCATACACACCTTAGATACTTAGTTTAATTTTCCTTTTGCATTCGTAGAGTAATTTAGTTTAGACTTAATTCTTTTAATTTTCAATCCCCAAACATACACTCATATTAACTACGACGCGTAGATCTTCAGGGATCTATTCGCATACACACTTTCCCTTGGGTTCGATAATACTTGGTCCCTATACTTGCCACTACTACAGTGAACCCGTACTCTTGCGGGGAAGCTACTAGTAAAAGCTAGTATATTCGCTTCAAGTCAATGGCGCCGTTGCCGGGGATGGCGTTGTATGTCTTTTGAATAGGACTTGTCGATAGCTTAGTAGTTAGTAGTGAGTGACTTATTTTCTGTTTATTTTTATTTGTTCAGCAGTTGCGTTTTGATCCTTTTGCTAGTGTTTCAGGTTTATGAAAACACGCTCACAAGGCAATACGGGCGAAGAAAGAATCCTGTCAGACCCTGAGACGATAGCCAGAAGGAACCGAGCTTTCTTGAGAAGAATGACTACTGCTGGAGACAAAGACAACATGAATCTGGATGGAGATGGGGACTTAGACAAAATAGCTGCAGAGTATACTGTTTTAGTGGAGCAGACGGTTGGAGTTGAGAGCAGTAACCAGCAAAAACCCATAGGGGAAGCTCAGAACCAACTCCCAAACCCGCAAAACTCAATCAACTCTACACATACACAACCCCAAAACCAGAACCAAAACCAGATTATCCACCAAAACCCACAGCAACCATTTAACAACCCTGCTTACCCACCAAATAATCACCCTTACCCTTATCCACCATACCCGTATCCTCATTACCCATACCCACCACCACCTGCTTACAACCAACCACCAGTTTATCAACCACCACCAGTCCAGCAAGTACCCATACCACCAGTTGTTCCTCAACACGTTCCGCAGAATGGAGAGAATATGGCTATTCGGGGGAGGTTTGCAGCGCAGCCGCAGAGGTACTACGATGGGGTGGCGTTACCTCCTGTTGAGGCGAACAACTTCTCGATTTCCCCGGGAATTCTAAAGCTGCTTACAGAGAACCAGTTCAAGGGGGTGATCGGGAAAGAGAATCCTCACACACATTTAAGAAGTTTTCTAATGATAGCCTCCACCTTCAATTACAATGGCATGTCTGAAGATGCCAAGAGACTTAGGCTGTTCCCATTCTCATTGACGGGAATAGCTAAGGAGTGGTACGATAATACGCTCCCACAGGGAGGTATTACCACTTGGGCCGAGCTCGAGCGTCTGTTCCTCGAGCGATTCTACCCTCCATCTAGGACGATCAAGGCTAGGATTGAGATCTCTTCCTTCCGCCAGAAGCAAGGAGAGGACCTACGTCAAGCGTGGGAGAGATACTCAAACATGCTGATAGAGTGCCCGCAGCACGGGTACAATGAGGGTGATATTATGGCATTCTTCTACAGTGGTGCCAACAAGGCTGGGCAAGACCATTTAGACGCTTGTGCGGGCGGAGCATTCCTGAATCAAGGCATAGAGAGGTGTAGAGAGATCGTTGACAACATTGTCACGAATGCCGGGGCTTGGAATGGAGACTCAGATTTTCAAAGAGTTCATCAGGTTGAGGAAGGTAAAGGAACGAGAAGGCTATTGATGGCCATGATGGAGAAGATAAACAACCTCGAGTTGGGGAAGAGTTTGGTTGGAGAACATGCAGTAGAGAATGAGAGAGTAGACCAACCAAGTGGACAGCAAGAGGTAGCCAATTACATGGGAGGCCCATATTACAACCAGAATGGCTACCAAGGTGGAAATCAGTATGGAAGGCCTTCTTATGGTCAGCCATTTGTACCTCCAGGCCCTCAGCCACCTCAAAATCAATGGAGGAACACACAAGGAGTTCAAAGAGGCCAACAGCCTCCTCAAAACACATGGAGGAAAAATGAGAACTTTTCTTATGCTAACCCAAAAGCTGGTATTACTGTTCCTGCAGGTGTTGATCCGGGGTCTAAACCTCCTGGTGGAGAAGGCGGTGCATCAACCGAGGAGATGTTGAGAGCTATCCTTCAGAAGGTGGAGGAAGGAAGTAAGAGGTTGTCATCCTTGGAGTACGATGTGAAGGAGTTGCATAAGAAGGGTGATCATCGAGATCAAGAGCTCCAGAAGATGAATGTTGAGTGGACTAGAACTCAACAATAGAACAATCGAAGGTTTACTTCTATAGAGTTCTAGATGAGCCAGATTGCAAAGATGGTGAATAGAGAGCCTGACAAATACCCTTCAATGCCTGAGGGTAATCCTAAAGAGCATTGTAAGGCTATCCAGCTTAGAAGTGGGACTAATTATGAAGGTCCCGAGATGCCTGCTGATTCTGAGACGCTCAAGGAGAAAGATGAGATAGAAGGGAAAGAGGTTGAGAAGGATAGAGATGAAATTGAGGAGATGGAAGTTGAGAAAGGAGTTGAGGGTGAAGGCATTCAGAGAAGTAAAGATATAGATGAGTTCCAGAAGGACAAAGGCATTGAGGAGGTTGAGAGAGTTCCTAAGTGGAAAAAGGCAAAGGAAGCAAGGGATAAAGTGAAAGAAACAGAAAGAGATGAATGGGGGGTACCCAAATCTGTGATACCCGTCCCGTATCCACAACGCTTTATGAAGAAAACGCTTGATGAGAAATTCGCTAAGTTCCTTGATGTTTTTAAACAATTGCATATTAATATTCCTTTTTATGATGCTTTGGAACAGATGCCGAATTATGCCAAGTTCCTGAAGGACTTGATTGCGAAAAGACGGCGAGTGGATGAGCCGAAGTTGGTGCAGTTGAACCACGAAGTGAGTGCACTAGTGCACAAGGCGCTGCCCCCAAAGCTGAAGGATCCCGGGAGTTTCACGATCCTATGTGATATCGGGAATGGAGTTAAGAAGGGAGCGTTGTGCGACCTTGGAGCGAGCATCAATCTTATGCCCTTGTCACTTTTCAAGAAGTTGGAAGGTGGTGAACTTCAGCCGACCATGATGACGCTTCAACTAGCCGATCGGTCTATTACTCGACCTCAAGGTGTAGTTGAAGACGTCCTTGTTAAAGTTGGAGGTCACATTTTTCCAGCAGATTTTGTAGTGCTCGACATGGAGGAAGATGAGCACGTTCCTTTAATCTTGGGAAGACCGTTCTTAGCTACGACGGGGATGGTGCTAGACGTGGTAAATGGGAAGATTATATTGAAGGTTGATGATCAAGAAGTGAAGATCTCCCTATATGAAGCCATGAAGCACCCGAAGGAGGATGAGAGTTTGTATTGCATGGATGCAATTGATTCTCGTGTTGAAGACACACCTCCTATCCTTAATCCTTTTCATATTCATGAATTTTATAATCCTTCACTTGATAATTTAACCAGTGTGCATTATGATCGTGATTATTTTGATAGGGATAAAGTGAAGAAGTTGAAGGATGAAGAAGTGAAAAGTGTGGACGTGATCCAGTTGGAAGGAAAAGGAGGAGTTAAGAAGAAAAAGTCCAAATTCAAGAAACTGTTTGGTAAGACCCCTCCAAATAAAGGTGAGAAGGAGTTGAGACCCATAACACTTGGGGATGAGAAGGAAGCAAAGGAGCTCATGATGGAGGGGCATCAAGGAAAGGAGTTCAAACACCACTCTTATGAGAGTAAGGGAGGTAAATTTGAGTATGATGTTCCTTAAGCTCCTTTGAGCTTGGTCTGGCATGAGGACCTTAAAAATAGCGCTGAATGGGAGGCAACCCATTTTTATTTGCTTTTGAGTGTTTTTAGTTTTTTTCCTTTTATGTTATTAGGATGTTGTTGAGTCGTATGTTTAACCTCGTATTTGAGTAAGTTGCTTGTAGGCTTGTCTCGAAGGAGTGCCAAAGGAGTGGAGATTGAAGGAACCAACTTGAGACAAGGGAGTGTGCAAAGCTATTGAGAGAAATTAAATTATTTGGTTGAGGTAACCCACAACCACAAACTTAGACCTCTAGCAAGGTCGAAGTTTGGGGGGGTGGAGTTTTTTATTTGTTTTATGATTACATTGCACATGCATGCACGCCCTTATCTTTGAGTTGAGTTTGATTGATTATTGGTTTGTTGAGATACTCCTTGGGGTGATTTTGATTTGACTCGCTATTGCATATTTCATGCCTATCAACCATCTTATGCTTGTTGATTGCTATCTTTGAGTATGATTTGATGAGTAGAGTTGAGTTGTGAGGTTGAGTTAGGAGTTTTATTGTGTGAGTGTTTGAGTTAGAGTTGATTTGAGAGAGAACTAGTATGCTTGCAAGTTTTCTTTTTGAGTATTTGTGTGATGAGAGTGAGAATTCACAAGGACTAGCATGGATGTGAAAGCCGTGAGATTTGAGCCTTATGAGATTTTGATGCATTAATTGATCTCTTCGTTTGTGAGTGGATCGTCACCTTAGAGGATGCTAGAACTTGTGTGTGCTCTCACTTCTTGATTGTGTCTAGTTTGATATGCCGAATGTGATCTTAGGCCATCTTTGATTTGAATGAGTCACTTAGCCAAAAATTTTCCTTACCATTGATATTTGTCCCTTGTTAGCCCCGTTGAGCCTAAAGCCTATTTTATTTGCTAGCACATTTAAACACTATTCCAGTTCCTAAGCTTTTTGTCCCAATTTGAGTGGAGAATAGGAAAAGTGTGAATATTGAAGGGATTGATTTGAGTTGAAAAAGGAGAGTTATTGATGGTTGAGTGGTGATAAAATAAGGGTGTGAATGAGATTTGAGTTGTGGGAAAGAACAAAAAAAATTGAGAATGAGCAAAAGAAAAATTGAGCTCATGTGTTTGTGCGAAAAAGAAAAAAAAAAGAAAAAGAAAAAAATGAAGTGATTGAAAAAAAAAATGTGAAAAAGTGAGAAAGAGAAAAATTGAAGTGTTGAGAGTATGGAATTGAAAGAGTGTTGATTGGAAATGTTTGAAGTATTCTGTTCCTAATCTCGAAGTGCCAAAGTTTGATTTTCTATTCTCCATTCACTTGAGTCACTTACCCAAATTGTTATCCCACCCGTCCAAAGAGCCTACATTACAACCTTGAGAAAAGTCCTTTTTGATTCGGCATTGATTTCTAGAGTATGGTCGGAGTTGAGAGTGCTTACAAGCCTATGACTGCCGATATGAGTGATTGATTGTTTGAGTGAGTCCCTTAATCATTGATATACACTTGTGAGGGAGTGAAACACATCGTTGAGAGCACATCCATGTTTGATCTTGGTGGTTCTTGTTGTTGTTGCATGAGTATGATGAAGGAAGGTGAGTATACATGTGATTGATCTTTAAAGCTCGAGTTCATTTACTAGCATGATTTGATTCTTTGACTCATTCCTAACAATTTCACTTGACTTATTATTTCGTTGCTTGAGGACAAGCAACATGGTAAGTTTGGGGGGGTTGATTAGGCGTGAAATTGTTATGTTTTGGTGCCCGATTTGCCCATGTTTTGAGTGTTTTCGATTAGTGTTTGGAGTCAAATGAGTATCATTTTTATAAAATCATTAATTTGTCTCTTTGGTTTTCATAGATGGATAGAGGGCGAAAAGAGGAGTTCGTAAGACTTTGAATCGGCCAAAATGGACTCCCGGTTGAGGAGATATGAAGATTTTACGAACAAGTGACGGATGCTGAAAAGTGCTCGACCACATAGGCTCGAGCGCTCCGCTCGACCACCTGTTTCATTCGACCAAAACAGCTCGAGCGCCCCGCTCGAGCGTGTCCTAGCTCGAGCACTTGCCTATTTTTGCCTCCGGATGCGTTTTTTCGGCCCATTAACTCCCATTTCGACCCGGTGCCTATATATACCTCTTCCAAACACGTTTTGACGGATCCCGAACTTTAGAAATCACTTTTAGACTTAGTTTTTAGAGAGAGGAAGAGGAGAAGAACGAGCAAGCTTTACTTTTACGTTGTTGAGGTTTTTCGTACGAATTCTTAGTTTAATTTCGTTTCTCAGTTTCTTTTCCTTAGCTTGATTACTCTAAACGTTCTAAACTTTGTTTTTATCAATTCAAATTCAGTTCTTAATATTTATTTCTTTAAACCCTAGTTCATGTTTCATCTTTTCTTATAAGCAAGTTTCTTCAAGAAATTCACATATTTCTAATTTTTTTTTGTAGACATTTTGAAATTTTACTTGGAGATAAACTCTAGTTTGTGTTTCGGTGTTTTATGAAAGAATATCAACATGTCGGAAGTATATAACAGATCATACAGATTAAAAATTAATGTTACTAATTTTTAAGAGAAAAAAAAAGAGATCATCTTATGCTATATTTATAAAACTATAAGAGAGTTTTACGCAATTTTTAAAGTATAGGAGGGTTTCATGTTGATTTTTCAAACCATAAGACAGTTTGATGCAATTTACTCTTTTATTATTATATTTTGCATTTGATCATTTTGACCAAATGAATTAATGCTTTTATTATATACTTAGTGCAAAACCTGCATATAATGCGGGATTTTTTTTTTTTTTGGCCAAAATATTTTAAATATTGAACTCGTTTATATCTAGGCGTATATTAGATTATTATTGTAGCCAAAATAATTGAAAATTAAAGAGCGATAATATTTTAAGATACAAATTTTTGTGAACTCTGAGTCCACGTAATTTTTTTTTTCTTCAAGTATCACTGTTACATACACATACTATCAAAGTTACGCACATCTACTATTACTTTTATGCACATACGCTACCACTATTTAAAAATTAAGCATCTTTTAAACAATGGTAATAGATATGCATAATAGTAATAATGTGGCTACATAACAATGATACTTGAAAAAATAATTCACGTGCGAGTTCACATGAGATATATCTATATTTTAAGTGAAAAGTAATAATAGTTTAAGTGGAAGTGATGCGTCACTTTTAAAGAAAACATTATCATTTTTCAATTAAAATTTTATCACTTTCTAGTAAGTGATACATTTTCAAGTTAAATGAACATGTACATTTAAAAGTAGGGGGACTTACAGTGGGGTGTATTTCCTAAGACAAAATTGCAACTAGGTATAGTACCTTTTCTCAATTGCATACAGGTTAAGTTTTTAGTCACTATTCATTAATTAGACACTATTCATTTTACTTTTCATCATTTTATGATTTGATATCTATTTTCCAACTTTTCTCTTCTAGCTTTTTTAATTTTATCAAGTTTTATGTTCAATTTTTTAATAAAAAAATACATACATTTTTTATATGCATTTCATTATTTAATAATTATTCTCGCAAATGTGTAGTACAAAAGATAATAACATAGTACAAATTTGAACAATAGTATAGATTTTTAATTATTTGTACCACAATGTAAGATATAATACTATAGTACAAATATAAAATTTGTAGTACAAGAGTGTGGACATTAGTACAAATGAGTTGTTTGTATTATGGATTAAACATATACCATAATATAAATTTTGCATCTAAACAATTCTTTTTCTCCTCTTCCTATTCTCTTCTTCTCCTCCTCCCCCTCTTCTTCTCTTCTTTCCTTTACTTAAAACATAATTTACCTATCATAAAAAAAACATATAATCCTTCAAACTCCAAAATAAGTGTTCATTCAATTTAATCCAGCTACATCCCATTCCATGACAAAGAAACGTATGATTCCAATCACAAGAAATCCCAACACCATGGCTATTAGCAACAAAGAATGCAACCTTGGAAGCAAATGTAGATACCTAACTTTTTTGGAATTATTCAACAAATAATTAGCCTCTTTTTTGTTCCTCTTGTTCCCAACGGCCAAAGAAGACGGCGAAGGTTGTAGGTTTAAGCTCCTCACCCCCCACCCCCCCAACCGTAGCCCCCCACCTACAGCAACATCCCCAATCCCCCCAATCCCAGTAGCAACCCCATCCCCAACACCATAGCCCCACACCTGCAGCAAAATCTCCAATCCCCCCAAACCCATTAGTCCCCTCCCCCACTCCCCAATCAACCAATTATACAGTAAATTAATCCAGAATCAACTAGAGAGAATCCAGAAGAACGTGAGGAGTAGATAAATATTCCCAAATTGAAAGCCCAAATCAAAAGGGACAGCGAAAAGGCCAAATCACTCACCTGAGAAAATATTCCCAAATCTTCGAGTGGCCGGAAAAATGGGCATACGAGGACAGCGAAAATAAAAAAGATTCCCAAATTGAAAGCCCAAATAATAAATAGGGATAGCGAAAAAGGCATACGAGGAGCAAAGATAAACGTGAGGAGTAGGTAAACTAGAGTAAGTTTTATATGAAAATGCTTCATAATAAGCTTAACATGAAATAGTTTTAGAGTACCATTAATCTCATCAGGAGTATCATTAAATCTGTCAGGGGTATCATTAGTCTGAATTTAAGGAAATTTAAAACAATATTCTTGAACTCAGACTAATTATACCCCTGATGAGATTAATAATACTCCCGATGAGATTAATAATACTTTAAAATTGTTTCATAATAAACTTATCATAAACTATTTTCATATAATACTTTGCCTTTCAACTATTATTCTTGATCTCGTGTACAACCACTAAACATATTTTTGCACTTAAAACATTTAGTTTTAGCAAACTTTTTTATGTTTTACAACTACTTAAGAGCAAATAGATTCATGGAAGATTCATTCATCTTATGTACTTCCAATAAAATCATAAAGTAATTAAAATAAATAAATCAATCTAAATTTTTATTAATAAAAAAAAGTAAAGAGAAATGGGTATCTTTGCACTTGTTTGACTTCCATTGTTGCCCAACCCTGCTTTTCTTTTTATGTGCAACATTGTATTGCTAACAATCAAATTGACTCACTTCTATTTATATATAAAAATAACAAAGTTAGTAAAATACACTACCCTCATTTCACTTTTCATTTGTCAAATGTCATTGTTTTTGGACACCAAGATGCAATGAATTTACTGTTCATCATCTATAATCTATAAATCTATAATACAAGAACTTTTTTCATTTTTAGTTTTGGGCGGGAACAAATATCATCTGTTGATCACTTATACTTAATTGTATCTTAGCCGTTCTTTCTTGATTGATTTAGTTATGGTATATTGGAATAAATTTTGTTCCTAATTTGCTTATAATTAGGCTCTGTTTCCTGAAGCGGCCTATTTATACTGTGTAATCGTTCATTTCTCAACCATTGTTTTCTCTTTGATTGTGATGTGGTGTACGTAATGAATTCGTATATGGAGGTTGCTTTGCCAGTTCCTCCATACGATTGTATCGAGATTAGATAGATTTTCTCTCAACATGTAGGTGTGTGGATCCATTTCTATAGTTTGTGATCCATTTTTGGAGGTTGGATCATCAATTCTTCTGTTCAATTGTATCGAGATTCAGATTTGAAGGACTTAATTGTTTCAATCTATTTGTAATTTTTACATATTTAGTTAAGTGCATTTTCTTTTCATTTGTTTAGAACCCATTCGTATATATGAAAAGAATTTTATGTGGTGATTGTCATAGTTTTATATATATAAAGGATATGTGTTGAAGATGTAAGAAATTTATGGAGCTTTTTCGTCTATTTTTTAGATAGACTTTTTTTGTCTTTCTCATTCAAATTGTTCTCTTTTGATTTTTTTAGATGGTTTCTTTTTATATTATTTTTCTCTACCAATGCATCTAAATATTTCATTTTTGGCTGTAACCCTCTGATGATACTTTTGATTTTTTTATCTTATTTTTTGTAAATATCATTTCAGTATGTAAGGAACTTAATACATATTTGAGATTTTAATATTTGAATAATGTTAATACTTGACATTATTTGATGTCTAGTTTGACAAGTTTTAAATAACCTTGATATTTGATATATACATATAAACTCAAACTAACGAAATAATTTGAGCTTTTTATATTATTTTTCTCTACCAATGCATCTAAATATTTCATTTTTGGTTGTAACCCTCTGATGATACTTTTGATTTTTTTATCTTATTTTTTGTAAATATCCTTTCAGTATGTAAGGAACTTAATACATATTTGAGAATTTAATATTTGAATAATGTTAATACTTGACATTATTTGATGTTTAGTTTGACAAGTTTTAAATAATCTTGATATTTGATATATACATATAAACTCAAACTAACGAAATAATTTGAGCTCCATAAACTTATTATGTTAATCCTTCCACAATTTTTATCTACTTAATTCTTATTTGACAATTTAAAAATATTCATGAATGAACAAAAT
This sequence comes from Ballota nigra, assembly GCA_947034835.1. Taxonomy (NCBI): domain Eukaryota; kingdom Viridiplantae; phylum Streptophyta; class Magnoliopsida; order Lamiales; family Lamiaceae; genus Ballota; species Ballota nigra. The sequence goes on along the minus strand of OX344721.1, from coordinate 6,147,337 downwards.
AATCAACTTATTTAAAGGTACATCATATTTAAATCACACCTAATATGCATACTAATATTATTCATAATATATATCTATACACATTACACAATATATGTGATTTTAATTTATTATATATATTTCCACAATATATAATTTACTTAATAAATATCCCATTATTCCAGACATTTATATTTTCTGATCTATGTATTTGTTTTCATAATCTTTTAAATTAGAAGTTTATTATGTTAATATTATATATTTTAGATAATGAATGTTAGTATATTTTTCTTTCCTATTTTAATGCCTGAAATTTCGTCCCTAAATTAGTTATGGTATTCTTTTTATTTATTATTATTAATGTTAACCATTATGTATATTTAGGTTCCATAATCCATATTTATAGCGCAAGTTATGGGTTTTTGGGATCATTATATTTAGGTTCCATAATCCATATTTATAGCGTAAGTTATGGGTTTTTGGATCATTATATTGTAGTTACGTATTTGGTCTTAGATCTTTTTACATTTCTTTTTTATTTTGAATTAAAGAAAATTTATAATTAATTTGTATGTATATTCGTGTTTGACATAATTGACCCAAATATTCTGTATATAATTTATACTCCTCTTTATTCTAAATAAAATCATACATGACTTAAGCCTTTTAATTTGCTCTACTTAATTGTTTAAGTGATATACATGTATGTAAAATAAAAATACCTAAAAGACAAAGGGCAAAGGGGGTGCTAATTGCAATTATTACGGACTATATGGTAACGTAAAGTAAGGAAATAATTATCTATCATTTATGTTTGTTCCTAATTTTGTTATATTTTAGATGGAAGATTATTGTGTTATGAGGTCATTGAATTAATTTTTTAAATGCTAATGTAAATTAAGGAGATTATTATCTATCAATTTTGTTTGATTATAGTAGTGTTATTTATTAGTGGTGTTTTGAGGATGACCCGTCGATAATTTATAAATGTCCTTTTAAATTCCGAGGATTATTTTTCTATGAGCTCAATTTTAGCTCAAAATTAGTACATATAATGGCGTAAAATTAGGATATATAGAAAATTAGGATCTCCTAATTAACCGTCAATATTAAAGATATATAATAATCTTCCCGGCACAAAAATAGGATATCGTAATTAACTATCCAAGAGTAATGTCGTCAAATTATAAATCTTATTTAACTCTTCAATCTACTTATTATATGTATTATTATATTGTTGATAGGCGAGCAGAATCAGCACTTGGGCGACCAGGATTAGCACAAAACACTTAAAGATTAAAACGAAATTAACCCAAGATATCTGGCGAGCAGAACCTGCATGCTACACCAAGACGGATAGGCGAGCAAAATCAGATCAAAAGCTACATGATGAGCTCAATTAGCATCTCGCCGACCAGATCCGACCACAATACCAAAACAGCAACTAAGTGAGACAAGATACCAACAGAATCAGACTAAAGACTCCTCCAGGACAAGTCCAATATGACGAACAACTCTTGACTGCGAGCAAGTCCAACAAGATAAGGATAGAATTTAGTTTAGATAAGGTCAACTTAGTCAAAGGCCAGGTGTCGTGCATGCAGGCCTGGTAGGCCAAAAGTCACGACACCTCCTACTAGGCAAATGTCTATAAATACTTAGATTTTTTCAGCTAATAAAATAGGCACAAATTATTATACACATCCAAACTTCTTCTACGAACTAAAAATAGCTCGTTTATCTTACGATCGAATTTATCACGTAAGCTTATAAATGTCTCAAACCAAACCTAAACCTAAAATTTCGAATTCACTAATTACGATTAGTGATCAATCACACGTAATTGTTTGGTGATCAATTGAACAACAAAAATAACCATCAATCATCAAAATTAGAAACGATCATCAACAAATTGGCGCTAGAAGAAGGGTTCGAACCTCCGAATCATTGAATACGGGAAGATCTCCCCAAAATTGTGGAACAAGTTTGAGCTTTTGAAGGAAAAATTCAAGAACACCAAGAACAATACTCGATACCTCCTGTGAGCATGCCTCAATCACGAGAGACACAACATTCACAACATATAACAAGGGATTCACACTCCCGGATGTCCCAGGCTGGTAGGCGAGCAGGGACGAGCAGAAACGACCAGGAAAATCAGACCAATGTTGCTCGTCAGTTGATGCCACCAGAGTTAGACGCCTTAGCTCACAATCCAGACGAATTGGCACGCACCATTGCCATGCTCCAGGCTTTACAAAGACAATAAGCCCAACCTGGCCCTTCTTATGTGCGAGCAAGGCATAGCCCCACAAAGACTCGTGAACATGAGAAGGCTAGGGGGGATCATTTAAATGAACCAGACAGTGTCCAAGCTCGTAAGGCCAAAGACAAAGATAAACAGCACGTTGAGGCTGCCAGTCAGGGAGGTTCAACTCAGAATCCGGCCATGGCAGTGAGTCAAGGCACACGCCAAAGTGCTCTAGAAAGATTAGGTCGTCACGGCCGGGGAATCATGGAATTTCATCCCGCAGCAGGAGCAGCTCGCCCAGCTGTTGCACCTGCTCGCCAGTCAGTCCATGACAGGCTGACTAGGTCAGCTTTTGGTCGCCTTGGCCCAAATGCAGAGCCCAATCCTAGGAGGCCAATCCAGGGGGTTCCCGTTCCCAATGAGGGACTGGAGCAAACATACGGTTCGCGCCTCTGCTCGCCGGACAACCTCAGAGTCAGGGGGGATCCTTTGAAGAGCTCGCCTCCATGAGAAAGGTCATAGAGAGCATGCAAGGCCAGCTCGATCAATAGAGAGGATATGGAAACACAACTCTTCTAGTCTCACCTCTATCTTTGGTGATTCTGAAAGCCCGATTCAGCAAAAGATCCAGTTCCCAGCGAGTATCCAATATGAGGGCACGGCGGACCCCCGGGTGCATCTGATGAAGTATACCAATTATATGGTATCAATGGGGGCAAGTGACGCAACACAATGTCGTAACTTTCCTTTAACTCTGGGAGATCGTGTCCATAAGTGGTTTTCAGCTTTGCCACCAGCTTCAATTCACTCATTTGCTCAGTTGAGCAAAGAATTCTTGTCCCACTTCTCAACAGCCGGGTCTTATCTATCCCAAAGACATCGGTTATCCGACTTGAAACAAACTGATGACGAGTCGGACCGATCGTACTTGAAAAGATTTGAGGGGAATCTGTCAGTGAGGACACCAAGATTGTAGCCGTCCTAGCGGAACTAAAGAAAGGCACCGAACTCTGGAAAGACGTACACCTTAGATGCTCGAAGACTTACGCTGAGTTTCGAGATCGGGCAGGAGTCTTTGTCTCCATGCACGAAGCACTGCAAAAAGACACAGGAGATAAAGGAGAGCAGAAAGAGGGTGCAAAGAAGCCCGGTGCTGGTTATCGAACTCCCAAGAACATGAAAGCATTCACTGAAGGAACGGAGCTGAAGGATAAATTGAACCATGTTCTTACTGTATCAATTGATACAGTCTACAATAATGTCCGGGACAAAGAATTGCTCACACCTCCCCGTAGGATACGAGCAAGTTAAACCAGAACAAGTATTGTGCCTACCACCAGAGTGTGGGGCACTTTACGAGCGAATGTCGTGACTTGCTGAAGCAGTTATGGCGTTTTTATGAGGAGGGAAAGCTATCCGAGTTCGTGAAAAGGCAACTCGGCAAAAGAGACAGAGACGAAGATTCTGATGAGGAGGACCAGGAACAGGCACCTCGTCGGAATCGAGCTGGGCGACCAGCTCAGGTGCCTGCCGGAGGGCCAGTTCCAGACATCCAGATGATTGAGCCTGCAGGACCCATAGGTGGTTATTCTGATGGACGACCACCAATTTCTAATCGTAAAAGAAAAGCAGAATTACGAGCGATCGGTCATGTACAAGAAATGGGGGTTATTCCGCCTGCCATGCAAACATCGGAATTAACTTTTACCGATAGAGACTTGGAAGGAGTACTGACCCCTCACAACGATTCGCTTGTGATATGTGCCAAGATCATGGAAACTAGAGTGCATAGACTGTTGGTGGATACTGGAGCCTACACAAATATCCTTTTTAAAAAGACGCTTGATCAAATGGGAGATTGTGCAGGATACATCAGAGACACAAATCATCGTATTTTGGGATTTGAAAATGCTGTGACGGTCCCACTGGGAATAGTAACTTTGGTTATGCAACTTGTGACGGTCAAAGAGCCCGAGAAAAATATCGCAAGAATGGTGGATTTCTTGGTCGTCGATCAAGAGTCAACTTACAACGGGTTCCTGGGTCGACCTTTCTTGAATGAATTCAGGGCTGCGTGTTCAACTTACCATTATTGCATAAAATTTCCAACAGCAAGTGGAGTTGGCACAGTAAAAGGAGACCAAAGAAAAGCTCGAGAGTGTCTCCTACAAATCCAGTCAAGACAAGGACAAGTATCTATGATGGACGTAGAGGACCAGCCCTCGCCCATGGGCGAGCAGATGCTGCAGGGCGGTGAGCAGACCTTGCCAGAAGCAATGTTACCCCCCGTAACTGACAATATACGTCCGAGTAATAACCAGGAGAGCCCAATTATGGCGACCAAACCCAACCCGGAACCCGCAGAAGGTTTCGACCCCCGGTTAGGTGCTGAACCCATGAACATCGAGGATGAGCTAAGTCCAGAAGGACCAATAGTTGACCCTCGATGGAAGGGGCAAAAACGACGGGCAACTCCGGTCGAAGAATTGGAGGCCATCAAGATTGATCCCGTACGAGATGACCTTGAACTTTACATCGGGTCCGAACTCCCCGAGCCTTACAGAACCCGCATGACTGATTTCCTGAAGGCTCACTTAGACGTCTTCGCATGGTCCCATTCTAACATGGTGGGAATTGACCCAAAAGATGCCTGTCACAGGTTGAATATCAACCCAGTCCGAAAACCTGTCCACCAGAAACGACGAAAATATGGACCTGACAAGTATCAAGCTTTAAACGAGGAGGTCAAAAAGTTACTGGACAACGACTTAATTAAATAGGCGTTGTGTCCACAATGGGTAGCAAATCCTATCTTGGTACGGAAGCCGAACGGAACCTGGAGGCTATGAATAGATTTTACAGATCTAAATGCAGCATGCCCAAAGGACAACTTTCCGCTCCCGCACATCGATCAACTGGTGGATAATACCACCGGGCACGAAATGTTCACATTCATGGATGCCTTTGCAGGTTACCACTAGATTCCAATGCACCCAGATGACCAAGAAAACACGGCCTTCTATACTAACAAAAATCTACTATGCTGGAAGAGGATGCCGTTTGGTCTAATCAATGCTGGAGCAACCTACCAGAGGCTGGTCAACAAAATATTCGACGAACATATTGGGGAAACGGTGGAAGTGTATGTCGACAACATAGTCGTGAAAAGTACACGGAAGGAAGATCACCTTCATCATCTTTCCCAGGTGTTCGACATACTCTGGAAATACAATATGAAGTTAAATCCAAAGAAAAGTAGTTTTGGAGTACATTCCGGGAAGTTCTTGGGCCATCTGGTCAGTAAGCGAGGAATCGAAGCTAATCCAGCAAAGGTGAAAGCGATCGTCGATATAGAACCACCACACTCTGTTAAGAAAGTGCAAAGGTTAACCGGTTGCCTAGCCGCTTTAAACAAGTTCATATCACGGTCGGGAGACAAGTGCCGTCCATTTTTTGAGGCCATAAAAAAGGGCAACTTTGCCTGGACGGGAGGCTTCCAGAAAGCCTTTGATCAACTGAAAGAATATCTTGGAGATGTAAAAATTCTGTCAAAACCAATTCCCGGCGAAAAGTTATATTTATACCTGGTAGCGTCTGACACGGCCATAAGTTCGGTGTTAGTTCGGGCAGAAGGCAAGTTTCACCTTCCAATTTACTATGTCAGCCAGGTCTTACATGATGAAATATTCACCGACCGAAAAGTTGGCATATGCTCTCCTCATGAGTGTCAGGAAGTTAAGACCCTACTTCTTTGATCATCAAGTCGAAGTATTGACAACTTTCCCACTCAAACAAATACTACACCGACCCAACACCGCTTGCCGTCTTTTAAAATGGTTCATAGAGATAAGCCAGTTTGGTGTGACGTATGCACCTCGAACCGTGATTAAGGGACAAACGTTAGACGACTTTATAGTCGAATTAACCTTCCCTCAAAATCCAACGAGAGGGCTGGATCACCCATAGAATCTTTATGTGGACGGTTCGTCAACAAATCTGGCCTCGGGTGCAGGGATAGTGCTCATCAGTCCCGACCGGCAAGTATTCACTTCAGCAGTCAGATTCGAGTTCATGGCCACCAACAATGAAGCTGAATATGAGGCCCTCATTGCAGGTCTTCACCTATCATTAGCTGTCGGAGTAAGACGACTACAGATTTTCGGAGACTCTCAACTCATTGTAAGCCAAGTACGAGGTGAATATGAGGCCAGAGACGAGCAAATGATCGAGTATCAACGAATAGTTGCTCACTTGGTATCTCTGCTAGACCAAGTGTTTATCCAGCAGATACCTCGAACGAGCAACACACAAGATGATGCCCTAGCAAGATTAGCAACAAGCGATGGGCCAGCAGATCTGACGGACATTGTCATTACCAGAAAAGTCCAACCATCAACAATGGACTACGAAGTAAACCAAGTAGTTGAACAAAACAACGATGATGATTGGAGAACTCCTATAGCCAAATACTTGAAAGACGGGGAGCTGCCAAGCAACTCATTTGAGGCTGTAAGAATCAAGAAACAAGCAACCAGATATACTCTGGTAGATAACAGCCTTACAAAAGAGGCTTTTCACTCCCACTACTCAAGTGTTTGTCTGGGGGCAAGGAAGGACAGTCCTGGAGGATATACATTCTGGAGTTTGTGGAAGTCACACTGGGGGGCAAGCTTTGGCCTACAAAACTGTAAGACAAGGTTATTATTGGCTAACCTTACGAAAATATGCAATCCAGTTAGCCAAAGCTTGCCACCAGTGTCAGATTTTTGCTCCAAGTATTCATGCCCCGGCCCAGGAGCTCGTATCGGTTTATAGTCCATGGCCATTTGCAAGATAGGGAATAGACATTATTGGTCCCTTCCCGGTAGGAGTTGGAAATGTTCGATTTGCCGTCATAACAGTCGATTATTATACAAAGTGGGCAGAAGCAAAGGCCATGGTAAAGATTACACAGCAAAACATGATTAATTTCATATGGCAGAACATTGTCTGTCGCTTTGGAATTCCACGAACAATTGTGACAGATAATAGCCCGCAGTTCGACAGAAAGGAGTTGAGAGACTTCTGTGCAAAGTGGGGGATCAGGAAATACTATTCTGACTCCCTATCATCCCCAGTCAAACGGGCAAGTTGAAGTTGTAAACAAGATCATCAAGCATACATTGAAAATACGCCTGGCAGAAAGCAAAAGTAGTTGGTCAGAAAAACTCCCGGAGGTCCTGTGGGCATATAGAGTTTCTCCCAGGTCAAGCACCGGAGAAATACCTTTTGCAATGACTTTCGGAATAGAGGCTGTGATACCAATTGAGTTAAAGACCAACACAGTCAGGACGACTAGCTTTGATGAACAAGCAAATCACTCTGCTCTAGCCACAGAAATAGATTTTCTCGAAGAAAGAAGATTACATGCCGAGCTAAAAAATGCCACGTACAAATAGAGAGCAGAGCGTTATTATAATTCCCAAGTCAATATAAGAAAGTTCGAAGTTGGTGACCTTGTTTTAAGAAAGAAGCTTGCCCCACCTCTAGGCATATTTGGCCCGACTTGGGAGGGCCCATACAGGGTAACAAACAGGTTACCCAGTGGAGCATATGACATAGAAGACTTAGATGGCAACCCGGCCTAATATTCCTGGAATGCAGCTAACTTAAGGAAGTATTTTCAGTAGGCGAGCAGTCTTGCCTCATGAGAGAGTGAAGTTGAGATGGGCGAACTACTAAGTCCACTGGGCGAGCTAGAATGGCAGAGGTACAAGATGGATCCAAAAACTTGCCTAATTTTTTGAAATTTTCACCAAGTATAAGTGGTCGAACAGAGTTGAATTAGGTCAAGTTTGGTCGCGGTCTAGAACGCCAGCCTCTTGTATAGTTTAGTTCCCTCTTGAGAGTTTAAAGATGCCTTGACAAGATGTATAGTGGTCGAGCAACTTAGACTCCTGGTGTAAATTATGTTTTTTTTAATGGTTGGAAGTTTGACATTGTTTTTGTCGAGCAGGTCCAACCTAGTTAGTACAGGTTTACATTCTTGGTCGCGTTTAATACTTGTAATTTTTTAATGTTTGTTTAATGTTAAGTTGTTCGTTCAAGCAGAAATGCAAGCTCAAGGCGCAAGTTGATTATACAACCAAGCCCATTAAAGCCTGTTCGTTTTTAAATGAACATAGCCTAAGGCCAAAAGCCCATCAAATTCTAAGGCCAAAAAGTTCTTAAGGAACAAGGCCCAACTACATTAAGATTGTTGAAGCATAGATAAGAATGCAAAGAACAATTAATGTAAAGTAAATAAGATGAGCAGATGTGCAAAATAGTCTCATTAAAGACAAGGCTTGATCGCCCAAAAAATTATAGAAGAACAGCGAACAACAACAACAACAAAAAAAAAAGTACAAGGACCTAGCTAATCCTATCTGCTAAGCTCCTTGCCCGGCGGGAGGGGGAATGTTATCATCTTTGGGATCTTCCAGAGGAGAGCCAGCGAGAGCAGGATCAACTGGGACTACTTGAGTCAGCTCGGCGATAAGCTCCTCGGCATCAGCTCGCTCTTGGAGAGCTTTTTCACTTTGGTCGGCGTGCAGGATTTGCTCGCCCTCGGCAACATCGCCCTCTTCTTCCTCCCCGTCTTCGGGAGGACTTGTGATAATGATATCGGGGCCAATGAAGTCAAGCTTGACCCCGTAGTCAGGTAGATCGCCAATCTGGAGAGTTGTGCCCGGGGCTGGAGGGTTTGATTCGACAAAATTGTAGAGCTCCTTGTCGATCTCTTCAACAATGGGGAAAACCTTAAACTCATAAGCAATTCGAATGCTCTCGGCATAGCCTGTCACATAACCCAGGATTGAGCTCACCTCCATCTTTGGAATAAGTACCTCCTGAGTAATGGAGTGGGCGAGCTGGGCTTCGAGGTCGGCAATTTTGGCTGTTGCCTCGGTCGCGAATTTCTCTGCGACCTCCTTCTGTTGTTGAGCGCGGGCAAGTTCTGCTCGCATCTGCTCGACCTCGGCCATCTTGACCTTCAGTTCTTCAGAGACCTTGACGTGCAGGTCCAGAGCACGTTGCTCGCTGATTTGACGGGCCTTGGTTTTGTTCTCCAGGTCGGCAATGATTCTTTTCGCTTCTGCCGTTGCATCATCTCGCTCCTTGGCAATACGGATGACAGTGGCCGCGTACTGGCGTAAGTCTTTCTTGAGATCCTCAACCTGGTCGACCAGACGCTGCACGGCCACCAAGGTGTTGCCCACCTCGACAAGACACAGACGGCCATTATCACGAGGCGCCTATGCCTTGACAGTTTCGTTCAATTCCTTAATCCAGCTGCGGGCAACGACTTCCGAAGCACGGCGGACGAAGGAGTCCGGGATCTCACGGAGGTTGGTCGGCACCTTCGAACAAGCTAACCGGTGCACCATGTTAGACCGCCCAGGGTACTGCTCGGGCAAGTAACTGGAAAGAAATCCCCAGTTAGTAAAAAAAGAAAGCTAAGAGTCCTGGGTAAGGAGAGACATACCTGTCAAGACGACCCTTATCCCAACCGAGATAGGTGGGGTCGGATGAAGGACCAGATCCTTCGTGAGCAGTGGCGACCAAAGCTTGCTCGGCGGGGCGCTCCACAGAGGGAGTTTGCTCGCTGTCGCCCTCAGATGGCCGAATAGCAACGGTCACCTTCTCCTGAGCAGTTTTTGCTCGTTTGGCTGCCTTTTCAGAGTCGAAGACGGGGGTGCCATCTCTGCGGAGGAGCCTCTTCGCCCTCGGACCTAAAGTCTTGGGCGGACTGGCCACCGGTGCAGGCGGCTGCGCCGAGCTCGATCCCCCAACTTGTCTGGGGTCGTCTTTTCCACCTTGAGCCGCAAGGGCAATAATCTTGGAGAGGGGATCCGACTTCTTGCGACCTCTCTTTGTCGGCATCTCCCAGACACGATTATCGAGCTCGTAGAAGGAAGGATGAATGGCGACGGTGACGAGCTGGTCTGCAAGAGAAGTGTAAAACAAGTTAGATAACTCCAAGTATAATTTCGAACAGATCTGTTCGCCCAACAAGAAAAAATACTTACCCCTCCGGAATGGGAGCTAGAGCTTCAAGATGGTGAGGATAAGTTGTAAGGTGGGCAACTCGCAATGTGGCCTCGGAGAAGAGATGGCAGATACTGCGATCTTCTCGGCGACGAAGAGCGATCAGACACGTGACGAACAAAAATTGGTCACTGATACTGTTCTTGACAGTCCGCCACCCCAAGTTCTTGGGACCTTAAACAAAACAAAAAGAGAATTAAATTAGTCAAACCACTTCAAAATTATAGAAGAGGTAAGACTCACGCTTTAATTCCCTAAACTCCGCCGGGGTCTCAATCCGGACAGGACCCCCAGAAGGGCGAGCAGAAGTACGCCAGTCTCCTCCAATCCAAAACCAGTCATGCTTCCAATCTCACACCTTTTCGGGGATGTCCTCCACTAGTTTCTGGCCGGGTCGCGCCTTTAAATAATGCCAACCCGCTTCTTCTCCGGTGCAACCCGTGATCGTCATCAGGTAGCAAACCTCCTCGACGGACAACTTATTGGGGTATCCTTCTAGGGCGAACATGACCATCAGAGCCATCAGATTTATCCACCCAACAGGGGTAGTTGGGTGATGGCCAGGTTCACATCTTTTAAGAACTGGCCGACCATAGGATGCAGCGGCAGGGAAACTCCTGCATTTAAGGTGGCGAGGTTGATCGCCGTCAATCCGCGCGGTGGACGATCAACTCTGTCATCCACCAAGGGAGCATACATCGGGATGTCGAAGGGAATCTTGTAATCCCTCCGAATCCTGGGTAGGTCCTCCTCAGTAATGGCGGACACAATACAGCTCGCAGCGAACTCGGTCGCCTTGAGCTTTTGTACCACGCGAGCAGAAATGGCAAACCGGTCTGAGTGCTCCCTTTCATACTCGCCCCATTCTATACGGCGAGCAAGTACGACCGAAACTTGATGCTCAATCAGCCTGGGCATGGGGAATTGAATGTCCCTAAGGTATGCCCAGGTTAGTTCGTCGAGGTTCACTGGCTGAAGTACCTCAACCTTCTCGCCCTCGTCCTCATGAAGATCCGAGCTCGTTTCCTCCAAGAGCTGGCGAGCAGGATTTGCTCGCTCTTCTCTTTCCCCGGAGGGACGAGCTCCTGAGTTAATGGAGCGTGCAACCGAAGCCGCCTCGGGATCGGACTCCAGGTTTACGATAAGAGGATTCTCTTCGATGGGCCGTTTTTTGGGGTTCCGTGGAGGAAAAGATCCGGTCTCAGAATGCGACGACATCCAGTAAGTGAAGGTAATTTTTTTTAAATATTTACAGATTCCGGCGAGGGAGAACTCGGCGGTTTAGAACTTTCCACGGCGGAGTAAGAATTTTTTGTGGAACTAAAATGCACACAACACAAGAAAAGAAGAAAGAGAAGAAGAAAGCAAAGGATAAACTACCTCGAAGTCGTTTAAAGGTCGCCGGGAACTGGAAACGTGCGCCGGAAGTTTGAAAGGGGAAGAAGGAGAAATTCGAGCTTGATAAACAGTGAAAATGACAAAAAATCGCAAATTTTTTCCTTAAATACTCTCTGGAAAAAACGGGGTTTCGGGCGAGCAAGTTAAAGAGTTGAAGGACTGAAGTGCAATTTTTGAGCGCGTGCAGCACCTGCCCGACAAAGCGGGAAGACGCGTCACCTCGGGATCACGTGCGCGTGGGCGGCAGTAATCATTCCGCCCACATCACACCTCGAGCCGTACCCAGGCCTTGGGATCCCAACCGTCGCCAGCCCAAGTCTGCTCGACCAATGTTGTCCGCCCGTGAAAACTTGCTCGCCCCCTCGACATTCCTGCTCGCACCAATGACACTTAAAAGTTGCCAACCTAAAAAGTGCTCGTTCATCATCTTCACTATTTATTGATCGGCAAGGGGGCAATTGTTGATAGGCGAGCAGAATCAGCACTTGGGCGACCAGGATTAGCACAAAACACTTAAAGATTAAAACGAAATTAACCCAAGATATCTGGCGAGCAGAACCTGCATGCTACACCAAGACGGATAGGCGAACAAAATCAGATCAAAAGCTATATGATGAGCTCAATTAGCATCTCGCCGACCAGATCCGACCACAATACTAAAACAACAACTAAGTGAGACAAGATACCAACAGAATCAGACTAAAGACTCCTCCAGGACAAGTCCAATATGACGGACAGCTCTTGACTGCGAGCAAGTCCAACAAGATAAGGATATAATTTAGTTTAGATAAGGTCAACTTAGTCAAAGGCCAGGTGTCGTGCATGCAGGCCTGGTAGGCCAAAAGTCACTACACCTCCTGCTAGGCAAATGCCTATAAATACTTAGATTTTTTCAGCTAATAAAATAGGCACAAATTATTATACACGTCCAAACTTCGTCTACGAACCAAAAACAGCTCGTTTATCTTACGATCAAATTTATCACGTAAGCTTATAAACGTCTCAAACCAAACCTAAACCTAAAATTTTGAATTCACTAATTACGATTAGTGATCAATCACACGTAATTGTTTGGTGATCAATTGAACAACAAAAACAACCATCAATCATCAAAATTAGAAACGATCATCAACATATATTATTAAACGGATTAATATAAATTTTTTATATAAATTTAACTTAATACCATTAGTATGAGAAGAGAACATGTTTTATTTGCTGTGATGATATATTTGCATCCATTGTATTTATAAATACACCCACCGTTATATACGTTCATTTCTAAATTAAAAAAAGTTATACATATACACACGTTGAACTACTAATATACCATCATACATAGAAATAAAAAATTAAGAATATTGTGCAACGTATTTTCTTGTGCAAGTTCAACCTCAATGAAAGTTCACCTCACACCTCCTGCAAATTCACGCATCAACCGGAAGTCTTTTTTCTTTTTAGGGAGACTCATCCGTCTTTCACAAATGATAAAAAAAATGTTCGAACAAATCTAATTTTTTAGTCATGTTGTACATTTGACATATATTTTAATGTTAATCTAAATTCATGAATTTAAGATTTTTTTTACGGAATTTGATGTGTAGTATGAATTCAATAAGAATGAGGTATGGATTTTTTTCCATGTATGTCATAACTAAATATTAGTTCCTGATTTATTGTGAATCTGGGTTCATTGGTGACACAGATTGTCGCATAATTGGTCTCACTAAGATTTGGTTTAAATTTGTTAGAAGTGTTCGGTTGTGTAAAAATGATTAATTAGTTTTTAAAAAGTATAAGGTTATTGATATTGAAGGTTTAAAAAGTATAAGTTTTTTAAAATTATTGTATTGAAGGTTTATTATGGATGTTAGGTTTAGAATTAGAACATTGTCTGATCATAAAAATTTGAGTTTGATGATTTTTATTATGACCTGAGTTACTTATTTTCTTTTATATGTGTCTGAAATAATTTGTTATTTAATTTTATTTGTGTGTTTGTTACTTTTATTGATATAAATTGATATTTTGAAAAGTTTAAAAATAACATTGGTTTTATTATTAAGTAATTATTTTAAATAAAAAAAAGTTGTTTTTTTTAAATCAAATATTAATTTTTTAAATCAAATTAAATATGAAATTGTTCATAGATAAATATATTATAGCGCAGAGAAAATTTCACTTCGGATCCCACAGTACACGACCGCGTTTTAAAATGGTCCCTAATATTTTAGACCTGATTCCATAACTTATTTTCATGTACAAATGGTTTCGAAGTTAGCCTTTCGTTACATTTCGTTAGTTTTTGTCAAAGATTATGTCTCAACTCATGCAACCCCATAATTTTACACAAATGATCCCAAATTTATGCTTAAATAGTCCAAAACTAGGTCAAATAACCCAATTTTTTTTACCTAAATATCCCAAATTCGGAACAATTAATATAATCACTAAAGTTAATAGAAAAATATAAACAAATTAGTAAAATTAATTAAAAAAAACTTCAAGAATAAAAATTAAAAAAAAGGTTGTCTTTTTTTTCTAACATCTCAACAACTATCAGGCCCCATTGTTGAACAACCCAAAGGTGGTTGAATATTTCATATTTTCGTCCCTCCCCGTATGAGGGTTGCCGCCGTCTCTCTCTCTCCCTCGACCATTCTTAGTCCTCTACTCTTCGCTTTCCCTTCACCCCAACACTCTTCCTCAAGAACGATGCCATCACTAAAGTTCTCGTGGGTTCTTCTAAACAATTTTAAATGTGGCTAAACAAGGAATTAACAGAGTTTATACCTGCACTCCTGTCAATACTGGATTTCATAAAATTTGTGTGGCTTCTTCAATTCACCAGAAATGCAGGTTTTGAAAATTTTATTTTATTCATGGTTTTTCTTTCAAGGGGTTTCCATTTGGTGTTATTGGAATTTGGCATGTTGACTTTGTTGATGGATTTAATTTTTTGATTTGTTTAATTTTTCCGACAATTCCTAAAGTGATACATATTTTGTTTCTGGTACGACTTTCAATTCGGTTTTGATTCAAGTGGTTTTGGGCATTGCAATGGCACTTCGACTTTCGATGTTGAGATTTTCGGTCTCGATCTAAGTTATTTGAAAAAACGAGGGTGGGGAATCGAGGAGGTAAATCGTGGTTGGTCATGGTAGATTTTCTTTTATTTTCTTTCCTTTCCTTTATGACATTTTAAGATTATGATAATTAATTCCTCTAAGTTTTTAAATTTTTATGCGATTTAATTCATTTTCCATAAATTATTACTAGGACTCTAAATTCCTTTTAAGATTTAAGGTTTTTAATTTTAGAGCTTTTAAATAATTATTGTGCAATATTTTATCATAGTTTGTATTAATTTATTGTTTGACATATTCTTGGCACATGACATTTTGTGTTAGTTTTTAAACAATGTGGATCTGCGTGGACATAATGTTACAATTTTAGGGACTTAAAGGATCATTTTTGTAAAAATAAAAAAGTTATGGAACCATATCTAAAATGCTAGGACCATTTTGAAACGGAACTGTATCAAAAGTGCACTTGCCTCTTATAGTGCACAACTTTTGTCCCCAAATTAGTTAGTCCTTGGGGCCGGATCCGATTCATCTAAAATTTATAATATCACAATTTTCTATACCCGTTAAATTACTGAGGGCACACACTTCATTTATAATATTTACTATATATACCTACTTTAAAATTATAATTTTATCTAACATATAATACTTACACTGACATCTCTAGCACCAATCTCATTTAATTCCAGTACAACTCCAACTATACCCACTCACCTACCTCTCTAATCTAATGTGAAAAACTTGATTAATGTTATTGTACAAGATTTTGTCTATTAAATATAGGAATTTAAATTGTGCGTGTGAAAGAAATCAATAAAGCAAGATAATTTGATTATATGTATTATGTTTTTTTTTATGTTAATGCAATAATTTCTTTACTTTACTTTGTATTAGATTATATTTTTATTACTTTATTTCTGAACAACGATGAAAATTGTTATTGGATCATGTATATGCACTTTAAGTTTTCCTCCAAATAATTCAGTTGAAAGTCAAATTGATCATTTTGAAGTTTATGTTGAAAGAAAATTTGAATCAGCGAATGTTGATAAAATTAGTGAGTTTTTTTGTGAAATGCAACAATGCTAAATTAAAATGTCATTCCGTGAGATTTATATTTCTTTGGATGAATATCTATTTTTTAATTGCTAACTGAAACTGCAGATTTTAATATGTCTTTCATTATTTTTTTATTAGCATATACCAGTATCAACTGATTTTTTTAATAGAATGAATTTTATTTTGTTGAAGTACATCATAATTGTATATTTCTTCTCAATTTATTATGGATTGTCGCATGAGTAGTCTCACTAAAGCTTGGTAAGAGTTTGTAAGAAATGTCAGATAACATAAATATGATAAAATTATTTTTAAAAAGTATAATGATATTTTAAGTTTGTAAGAAATGTCAAATTACATAAATATCATATTTAAGTTTGATGATTTTTATTAAGATTTGAGGTACTTATTTTTGTTATATTTAAGTTTGATGATTTTTATCATTATTTAAGTTTGTTATTATTGGTCTTATATCACAGGTTATATAATTTTGTTCGTGTGTCTTTTATTTTTATGTAATTGTTTTTTTTTTTAAATAAACATGGTTTTGTTTTTGTTTTGTAATTAAAAAACAAATTTGGAAATTAGTAATTCTTAATCAATTAAAATATGAATTTGTTTGTAGATAAATTTATTATAAAACAAAACTATTTAAACTCAAAGTTTTACTCCATTCGCCTACTTCTAAGCTCACCACTGTAATTCATAGTAATGTTACTAGGCAGGTTTATTATAAAATTATAATTTTGTCTAACACCTATATCTCTTGAAATACTCACTACCAATCTCAATCAATTTCAATGAATCACCAAACATACTTAGTCTCACACCCTTATTGCTACTATTGATGATCATATTGCTATTATTGTGGATTATTTTTATCTCGATTTCAAATCTTAAATGTATGATCACGGATGTTTACAGGGACATAGTTAACCTTGCACCAATACTTAATTATAATATATGTATAAATGATTACATGATGCAGTTAAATAAAAATGAGTTACTTAAGTATTTCAGTTCCAATAATATTTGCGAGTCTAATTAAAAATTTGGTGTTCTTGTTAATGTGCATACTCCTAAAATTTTTTCAATGCTTTAATTTCTTAAAACATAATGGCCTACATACACAAGTTCGAAAAATTATTGTCCTTAAAACATAACTTCTTCTAAGTTACATGCCTTAAAAAATATTATTCCTATTATTACAGTAACTTTATTAGTACTCCCTCCGTTCCGGAACTACTTTTATAGTAGAAGATGACACATATTTTAAGAAAAAAGGGCATGTGAGTGTGAGATTGAATAAAATAATACTCATTCCGTCCTTGAGTAAACTTCCAATAACCTTTTATTGTTTTGTTTTAAAAAATATTTGTTTATTAATATGTGGGGGGTAACATGTTGACTTCTAAGGTAAAATAATGAATATTGCTGAAAAGTAAACGAAATGAGTGTCATCTTTTATAATATTGTGTGAATTTGAAGGTTAAAGATTATATGTAGTGGAGTGTTATTTTTGTCATTTATAAAGTGAAAAACTTATTGTGGAAGGGCCCAAAAAGAAAAGTGAAAAACTTACTCCGGGACGGAGGGAGAAGTACTTTTTACTTTATTGACTTTTTGTGAGAGATAGTTATTTCATTTTTAGGAATGTGAAAATAGTTGCGAGATAGCCAAATAAGACAAATGTGAAAGTTATTGGGGGAAGGAGTAAGTAAATTATCTTCTTATTTGTTAGGAGATGCATATTCTAGTGCCTTTAATGGTTATCCAATATTGAATTATAAATGATTGTACTGATTTAAATTATATATACTTTCTCGGTCCCACAATAAACTTCACACTTTCTTTTTTCGTTCATCTTCACACTCCTAAAATGGAAATAACATTCCATCATAATATTATTTTATATTCATATAAAATCCTTAAAAACTACTTTTCAGCCACTTTTCTTGAAAAGTGTGCCCGACAACATGTAAAGTTTAACAGGGGATGAAACAAGTACAATTTATATTAGACACATTATTTGATTAAGATGAGTAGATTTTAAGAACTATAAAATAATTTTTTATTCTTTATAAATATGTATTTTATAATAAAACCAATATTTGTTCATGTTATGTATGGTTTAAGCCTCCAAGATCCACCTTGAAATTACACAAGTCAAACTATGTTTGTTTAGAGATTATACAAGTTAGATATCAAAATCTTAACGCATAAAACCTATGCTCTCATACTTTTTCTTTTTCCAATAACCCAAACTTTTATTTTTCGCAATATAATAATATTTTATCTCCTACTTTTCACTATATTCTTCTCAAACCAACACTACTACATCTTATAAACAAACATACACGAAAGTCAAATTTATCTTTTTGATATTCATGGATTTTCAAATCCGGATTCCCAATCCCTCTGTAGCTTGAACAAAACATGTTCTATAATTAGAAAATATTGTATTAAAATTTTTGTGATAAACCATTGTTTGAAATTTTTTGACATTTGTAAACCATAAAACATAAAAAAATAAAAAATATTAATGATTATATTAAAATTTTAGTTATGAAAATGACTTTAGCACAAAGTTTAGATATATTTTAAAAAATCAAAATGTAATTATTTGCATCAAAAAAATTAATTTTATTAATCTATAGTAAAAAATTGGAAAAAAATTATTATTAGTGCCTTTTTTTTTCCTTTCATAACAGGTGATGTCAAGTTGTATATGATTATTCCTGAATTTGTTGTTGAATGCACTAACCATATTATAATTATAATTGTTTTAATGCATTGAAAATCTATATATATATATTTTTTGTTAAGACTAAATTTTTTTGAATTTGTTATTAGCTCATTCCAGGACCATTTGTTCAATTATTCGGAAATATGCTTCCGAAGTTTTTTTTTTCTTTTTAGAACTAGGTTTTCATCAATCTGAGTTTATGTATCGTTTGATATGTATTAATTATATTTTATATCTAATTTTTATAGGCAAATTTATTTTTTAGAAAGTTTATTTACATATTTGGAAAGGTATATATTTCTAATTTAAATATATTATTCTTTTTACTGCAGAATCTTCCAAGGAATGCAGTTAATATTTTTGGATCTATTAGTCTTACTATTAAGTTGAAGAATTCAGTCAATGGAGAAATTTTTAATGTTCGTTGCGATCATTGTTTCATAGAATCTCATGATGGGCATTCTGTTTTTATGCATCTCTGTGACAATTAGAAATCTAGGGCGTTGAGTGTTTCTTTGAAGAGATTTGATAAAATATATTTCTACAAGATGACCGATGAAAATTATACTTCTCATGTTTTTATTTTTTATCTTTCGAGGATGATTCTATAGGGTGTTATGTCTATATGGATGATTATGGGATGTTATGCTTATTATAACTTTAATTATGGTCTCAATCATTTTATGAATAATAGTGTTATGTTTATTTTCATAAATTATCGTGTTTATGGTATATTTCCATATAAAGATTTTTCATTTTAGTTTTATAGGTATTTTGTCGTTGTATTAAGTTACACATGCAATGCGTTTAGAATTTTGTAAGTTATAAAATTATTTTTACCTAAATATAATGTATTACTTATTCTTAGATTTTTTTTGTAGGTTATTATTCTTTGGTATTTCTCTGTTGTCTACATAAATTATATAGACAACATAATATGGTCTATGTAAAATGTTTTGAAGTTATTATTGAAATGACATTTTGAAAGATGGGAGTCCGAATTTTATATCCCAAACACTTAGTATTTATGGTTAGTTTCTATAATTCTTTTTTTTTTCAATTTTTTTCAAAAGATTAATATTTCAGTAATCAACATTATTCAAAGAAAACATGCATATTCAGATCTAGAGACATAGAGCATGACTGATTAAAAAAAAGTACCTCAGGCAATTCCAATCAATGTGTAGAGTGTGAAAGTAACTGAAACTTGAACAGTCGATCAAAAGCCATTTTCTTTTTCCAGTGTATCTACGTCTGTTTGGCACACTTTAATTTATACTGGATTCAGTGTATTTGATGATGCCTTTAACTTTCTTTAATCCTTTTTTTTATTCAATCAATTAGCAGCAACAACTGAAGATGATTTATTCAAAATAGAAATAACAAAACTACTCAATTACAAAAAAAAACATTGATTTTTGAGCTTTTTTTTCTTTCACTTTGTTTTTATGGATTTATTTAAGCATCCAGATACTTTTTCATATATTTTTATTACTTAGTGTTAATGTTGGTAGTGAAGTATTCACTATTTACTTTGAAACAACATGAATTTGCCCTTTCTTCTCATTAACCAACACTTTATGATCATATGTTGTCTTAGATGTTTTAACATGCAGGATGAAGATCTAGAAGGATCTACAAGGTTCTGGAATACTCAATGTTGCAGTGAATATTGCATAACATTGGTTGCAACATGAACGGTTACGGGTTCCAGAAGGATCTACAAGGATCTACAAGGGCCTACACGATCTAGACTTATCCAGGACATTTTAGAACTATCTAGATCAGACGGTTACATCAAGAAGCATGAGGAATAAAGATAAAGACGTGGGATAACATGAAGATCATGGAAGCGGTTACATAGAGAAGTTATTTTTGGATTGAAGACTTCTGCCTATAAATAGTGGCCGAATCTTTCAGTACCAAGTGTGGAGTAAACGAGTACACCTACTCTAGTGTTGATCCTGAGTTTAAAGGTGATAGGGCAGTTATTCCAACATTTATGTTATACCTTAAAGTATAGTTCTTCTCGTATAACTTGCGGTCGAACCTATATCCATAGATAGAGAGATCATAGATATAGAGTGATATCAACTTTGACGGTGTATTATGATATACACTTAGCCAATTTAGATTTGATAGGTGATATCATGTCTTGTTTCCGTTGTGAACGATTATACTCTTCACACAACTTTTGTATCACTAATCTTTTTATAGTGAACCTTTCGCCGTAAGGCTAGCACAAACTATTTAAGATATTTTGTGTTAAAAAGTATTCCCTTTTACAATTGTGTGTTTAAGTCTTCCGCTGTACACGTTTTATATTCTGATTTACCAGATTGTTGTAATATTTGCTTTAACATTTGTTACAACATCTACACTTTATAACACACACACACACTTTCATTTGGCACCAGAGCCATAAACTTAATATACTAAGTTTAGATCCTGAGTTTTTAAGTGTGTCTTTTGCTATGGAATATCCTGTAAACACCCCACTTAGGCCTCCCATACTAGATGGTAACAACTATGCCTATTGGAAACCTAAGATGCGTATGTACATCAAGTCAATTGATGAACGTGCTTGGAGAAGTGTTGGTCCCACTAGTTAGATTGATTGCGGAAGCTTAAGTTAATATGTCTTTCAAATTCTTTTTACAAGAGAGCAACAACTAATAAGAGAATAAGTAAATCGAAAGCAATAAAGAACATAAGATATATAGTGGTTCGGATTTGAATATCCTACGTCCACTCTCCCTTTTATCCAAGGGGTCTCACTATCAACCAACTCACTTACTTACTCACTGGAATTGTGAAGTACCAGTTCCTTCTTACAACTTCTTTAGATTTGACTTCAATCTAAAGATCCACAGCCAACAACCTTATCTGGTAGATGAACAGGTTGAGGTTTCAACAACTCCTTAAGAGTAGATAAATATTATGAACAATAAGAGTGCTAAGAGTGATTATCAAAAGCTTGGATGGACTTATGCGCGTATGTAGTCTCTCTAGAGCTTTTTCTTGAACTGCACTCTTGTATTTATAGAGGGGATTAGGGCTAGCCGTTGGAGGGCTAATCCAATCAGATCCTCTATTTAAGGAAGCCTTAATCAATCCATTCCCTAATTGATTGATTGGGTTGGTAGGATCCTTGGATTGATTATCTTCAAATACTTTCCAATCCTGATCTTGTTGACTTGATTTGAATCACCAACGGTCAATAGCTTCCTCTGCCTAACTCTGATTCTCTCCAGAGAAGACAAGACCAGACACCAGGCAACCTCGGTGTCTTCTGGTCCTCATCTGGTGAACAACCAGAATACTCAGTAGAGACAAGGGATCAAACTGAGCATCTTTTGTTCTACCAGACTCGTCTGGTCTGGGGAAGGTCCTCTGCCTCTGGTCAGATCTCATCTGGTGAAGTCTTCTGGTGACTCTTCTGGTCTGGCAGTTCCCCCTAGACTAAGTCCTAATCTAGATCATCATCTGGCTAACAGGTCCAGATGGTCCTATTACATCTTCTGGTTTGTTTTAACTCATCAAAACTAACAATTTTTATCCTAACAATTTCCCCCTTTTTGATGGAGTTAAAACACTACCAGAACTGATCAAAAAGTAAGACTTAAGCAAGAAAACATTAAAGGATAAGACCTTAGAATAGATCTTATCAGACAAACAATTAAGACAACAAGAGGTTGTCTTTTGAACAGAGAAGATATGAATTTCATTAATGATAAAGATAGAATGATTACAGATTACAAGGCAAGTCTGGTCCTAATCTAGGCATATCTTCTGTTATCTTTAGGCACCAGAAACCAGTCCAGAAACCTATCCTGGACGGCCTTCAACTCTGCAGAAGATGTTGGAGTGAAGTTCACCAACACCTTGGTCTTGTACAGTTTCTTCAATTCAGCCCAATCAACTTGGTCTCCTGCCATTGGAGTGTTGAGAAAATGGAATTCAGGAGCAGTGACTTCCAGGTTGAACTCAATAGTTGAATCCATCAGCTGCTTGTACAAATATGCATCATAAGCTTTCATCCAGGAGTGAAAGGTTCTGTTGATGAGAGCATCATCCTCTGGTGGAGGTCTCTGGATGTAATGTTGAATGAACCAGAGAGTCTTGGCTTCTCTCCATTTTTCTATCAAAGGCACAGGAACAGTTGAGTCAAAGGACCCTTTTGTCCTGAGAGAGAGGATGTCATGATTTCAACAGGCCCTTTCCTCTTCTGGCTGGATCCACTAGCACCAGGAGTAATACCAGCTTCTCTGCTCTTCTTATTTTGCCTTCTAACATATCGGAGCCTCTGCTCTTCATCTATGTTCTTCCTTATCCTTGCTTGCCTTTATTCAGGCGTTTCTTCTCTAAATCTTTTCTCTGCCTCTTCCACTACTTCCTCTAAGAAGCTTTTCTTAACTTTTCTGATCTTTTTCTTAGCAGGTCCAGAGATAGAGATAGGGTCCTGTTCTGCTTCTGACTCTTCTTATGCAGCAAGCTGCTTAGCCATAGTAAGAGATTTGAGCTCTTCTTTCTTCTTCTTCTGCAACTCTGCTTGAGCCAGTGTGTTCTCTAGCAGATCCAGGCGCGCTCCATGGCTAAAAAGTGTTTCATTGGTGGTCTTCGCCAGATCAGTTCTGGCCTTCTCTTCCCCCTTTTTAACTTCATCAAGGAGGGGCTCCACTACCTGCCTTATAAGATCAGGCAAGGCAGTGTTGGAGGAAGAGTGAAGATCACGTGGCTGCTTTGCCTCCTCCAGGTAGGCTTTAGACTTTGCAACAAGTCTTTCCTGCTTCTCCAACATCTCCTGGAGGGAGTCTTTCAGCTTGGCAGTCTGGATCATCTGGCTTGCCATCTCAACTTTAAGCACAGAGACAGGCCTCATCTGCTCCAGCACGTGCTCCTGGAGCTGCTTCTGGCTGTGCATGACATCCAGCTTGACAAAGAGGCCATTGGCCTTGAAAGAAGCTTTAACTTCTGCCAGAGAGGACTTGATCTGCTTCAGGAAGATCCTCCTCTCCTGCCTGATCTGATGCTCTATCATAGCAGGGGCCATGTATTGAATAGCTTTGGAAAAACGCCCTATCTGCATGATCTGCTCATTGAAGAAGGCTTTCATCTTCTGGAGCACGGTAGGAGACATCTCAAAGTCCTCCTCATCTGAATATAGCTCTGGAGGAAAAGTGAAATGAGGACCAAAGTTGTAAGAGAAGCCCTCTGGCGTGAGCATAACTCCTCTCTGGATCAGGAGAGTTTTGATGAGGACCTTGGCTGCCTCTGGTGTCTCCAACTCTGCTGGGTTTTGAATGTTTAACTTCTTCTTCAGTTCAATCTCCCACGCAGTGAAGGCAGAGGGAGACATCTCCTCCAGCAGAAGCATAAGATCTTCAACATCTTGGAGTCTGGCCATACTCCAAACCTTGGCATCCGTCAGATCTGCCAGGAGGGGTGAGTGCTCCAACAGAATTGGAAATTGCTCTCTTAGCCAGAGCTGAGAACTCACACTCATACTCTGCCTGATGGGACCCATCTCATCAGAAGAGAAAATGAAGGGTTTGGGCCCAGAGGCAGAGGAGGAATGTGCTAAGTTAGCAGGCTCAAGTGAAGCTTCCTCATCTTCACTATCATCGCTGGTTAAACAGGTGGGAGAAGGGGGAGGGGCAGGGAATCCCAGAGCCATAGAAATGGTTGGGTCCTGGTCTGTATGGGTTTGGGGAGGGTTAGGATTTTGTGAGGTAGAAGTGGAGGGGATGGGTTGCTCTGCACCAGAAGAAGATGGGATCTCTGGTACAGAAGATGTAGGTGGTATTTGGGATGTGGAAGTGTTTGGAGGGGGGAAATCTGCACCAGAAGAGGTTGATGGCACCTCTGGTACAGAAGGTGGGGGAGAGGGGTTTGTGGGAAGATGTGTTTGGGAATTTGGGGGAGATGGTGTTTGGGTAGGAATGGTTGAGGGAGTATATACGGGGGTATCTGGGAGAGTCTGCTCTGGTTGAATAATAGGGTTACCAGAAGCAGATGGAGTTTGGGGAAGTTTATTTGGGGTGAAACAAGATTAATAGGGGTAGAAGAGGGAATGGAAGGGTTTACCTCTGCTGAGTCAACATCAGCAGGTACAACATGCTCTGGAACAGAAGCATCCTCCACCATTTGAGAAACTTCATCAATTGCCTTCTCCAAGGCCTCTCCAAGATCAGAGCCAGAGTCTGAATCTTGAAATATGGCTCTCTTGGCCTTGGATTTCTTCTTAAGAGGTTCAACCTCTTCTTCCTCTTCTTCCTCTGATGGCTCATCCACCAGAAGGGTTTTCTTGGCCTTCCTGCTAGTCCTGGACTTCTTAGCAGAGCCTTTCCTGGCCTCCTCTGGCCTCTTCCTCTTGGCTGCTCCAGTCTTCTTAGTAGCCTCAGCTACTTCACCCTTCTTCTTCAGAATATTCAGAAGGGGAATCTGGTCCTCCTCCGAGGAACCAGAGAAGACAACCGTAGAAGAACCAGTTGCTCCAGCAGCCTGCTTTGAACTCTGCAACTTCTTCTGCTACTTCTGCCCCTTAGCAGGTGAGGGTACTGCCTGTAGAGGAGGGGCAGGGATGGCTTCTTCTCCATCAGAATCAGGATGGCCATGAAGGGGACCATCCTTTGAGAATAGTACTTTAGACTTGTGAAATCCTCTGCACCAAGTCTCCTTCCATCTCTTCTCTGGAAGCAATGAGTCCAAAATCAAGGTAAGTTTCGTTCCCAACGAAACATTTGCAGTGAAATAGAACTGCATCTCCCCTGGCTTGAAAGGACAAGCCTCCTTGTTCACTTTCACCTTATTCTTCCTCAAGACGCCCCAAAAGAACTCTGCCCAGTTACATTGGACGCCGTCATACAGAGCCCTCATCACACACATTCTTCCATTAAAAATCGCAATGGTGCTGTGATTCTCACACATCAACACCTTCACCACAATATCAAAAAGTACCTTGTACTGTTGCCTCAGATGCTTGTCCAAGAAGCCCTTTGTGATGTTCTGGCAAGAGGAACGAGCAAACAATTTGAAGGAACCCACAATATCATCCTCCTTGTAGGTTAAAGTATCCACCCTGTTAGGATAAAAATTGTTAGTTTTGATGAGTTAAAACAAACCAGAAGATGTAATAGAACCATCTGGACCTGTTAGCCAGATGATGATCTAGATTAGGACTTAGTCTAGGGGGAACTGCCAGACCAGAAGACCTCACCAGAAGAGTCACCAGAAGACTCCGCCAGAAGACTTCACCAGATGAGAACAGACCAGAGGCAGAGGACCTTTCCCAGATCAGATGAGTCCGGACCAGACGAACAAAAGATGCTCAGTTTGATCTCCTGTTTCTACTGAGTATTCTGGTTGTTCACCAGATTAGGACCAGAAGACACCGAGGTTGCCTGGTGTCTGGTCTTGCCTTCTCTGGAGAAAATCAGAGTTAGGCAGAGGAAGCTATTGACCGTTGGTGATTCAAATCAAGTCAACATGATCAGGGTTGGAAAGTGTTTGAAGATAATCAATCCAAGGATCCCACCAACCCAATCAATCAATTAGGGAATTGATTGATTGAGGCTTCCTTATATAGAGGATATGATTGGATTAGCCCTCCAACGGCTAGCCCCAATCCCCTCTATAAATACAAGAGTGCAGTTCAAGAAAAAGCTTTAGAGAGAGACCATATACGCGCATAAGTTTATCTAAGCTTTTGATATTCACCCAAGCACTCTTACTGTTCATAATATTTATCTACTCTAAAGGAGTTGTCGAAACCACAACTTGTTCATCTATCAGACAAGGTTGTTGGCTATTTGATCTTTAGATTGTAGTAAAATCTAAAGAGGTGTAAGAAGGAACTGGTACTTCCCAAATTCCAGTAAGTAAGTGAGTTGGTTGGTTGTTAGTGAGACCCCTTGGATATAAGGGAGAGTGGACGTAGGATATTTAAATCCGAACCACTATATATCTTGTGTTCTTTATTGCTTTATTTTACTTATTGTCCTATTGCCTTTTATTCTCTTGTAAAAAGAATTTGAAAGACATTTAACTTAAGCTTTCGCAATTAATCTAACTAGTGGGACCAACAAGTGGTATCAGAGCAGTGTGTCCAACGACCACTGCTTTGAAAAGCTTTTGGTGGTCACCGGGCAGATCCATTGCTCTTTAGTACTTTTGTTCAAGTTCTTGTTATTTACCTTAATTTGATCAAAATGTCTGCAAAATCTTCTTACAAGAGCCGTAAGCTCCCAAAATTCTCTTTTGAGGATTACAGCCACTGGAGCTTCATGATGAGCAATTATCTTGGAGCTATTCACCATCGCATGTTAGATGTGGTTGAAAGTGGCCCCATTCAATTTTACTGGACTCCTATTTATAGTGGCAGGTCAGAGTCCAGAGAAGAAACTAGTGAAGCTGCCCAGAAAACTGCAGAGGATAGAGTCCCCAGGCAGAGAATTCTCAAAAAGAGAGATGAGCTTGATAATGATGAAAGAAAGCTTTACAACTTGGACCAGGTGGCAAGAACAGAGATCATCAACACACTTACCAAAGAAGTGATTGAAAAGGTCAGAATGTGTGCCACTGCTAAGGAGATGTGGGACAAACTGGCACTACTCTGTGAGGGGACAGAGAAGATCAAAGATAACAAACTCCAAGCTGTTCAATACTCGTTTGATACCTTCAAGATGAAACCAGACGAGACCATTGGCCAGCTGGACATGCGTCTCACAAATCTCCTGAACAAGCTAGTGCCTTAGGTAAGACCTACTCTGAAAAGGAAATTAATAGTAAAATCTTGCGTTCACTAACCAGCAGGTGGAGAATTAAAGTCACTGTGATCAAGGACAACAAGGACCTCAATACTCTGGATCATCATCTTCTGTTGTCTGATCTCAAAGCCTATGAGTATGATCTTCAAGAGGAGGATCAAACAGAAGAGGTTTCCTCTTCTGGTCAGAAAGGTGTTGCATTCTCTTCAACCATCAAGCCTGATGTCAAGCCAAAGGAGTCTACTGCAGATGACTTGAGCCTCAAGGAGCAGGTAGCACTTCTAACTCGTAAATTAGATAAAATGAGCTCAAAATATGGCAGGTACAAAAGGCATTGGAAGGAATCTACCAGAGACAGAAAGAGTTCCTTCAAGCCTGCAGAGAAGGAGAAGACATCTGGAGAGACCAGATTCAGAACTCCAGAAAGGAGGAGAGATGACAACCCTGGCAACTCTGGGAGATCAGATTATCAGAGGAGAGATGGTAGCTCTGGCAGACCTGACTACCAGATGAGAGAGAGTAGCCCTGCCAGATCAGACTACAACCAGGGAGGAGAGAGCCAAGTCCTAGTCCCAGAGAAGACAATGCCTGCTACACATGCAACAAGACTGTTCACTATAGTTATGATTGTCCTCAACTCACTCCTAGGGAAAGAGAAGAGAAAAGGATCAAGAGAGATAGGAGATATGCAGACAAGAGAGCATTGCTGGCAGAAGCAGAGGAGGAGGATACTAGTTCCAGTTTTTCTTCTTCTGACTTTGGATCAGATGATGATGTGTGTCTTATGGCAGACATCACTGAGGTAAATGAAACTACTCTAGTCCTATCTAATTCCAAATGTACTGAATCTTCTAATTCATCTGGTAACTCCAGAGAGTCTGATATGCAACAAATGCTATCAGATCTCCAAAATTGTGTCCAACTCTGTCAAAAACTTGAGAAAGAGAATGGTAGGCTCAGAGCTGAAGTTCAATCTCTCTCTCATGAGCATAAATCCACCAGAGAACTCATGAAAGATCATTCCAAAGAAGTCTCTGAACTTCAGGATAAGATCACAGAAAGTGATACTCTGGTAGATCAACTCATGAAAGAAAAGAACTCTCAAGAAGATGAGATCAATGAACTCAGAGCTATTTACCAGACTCTTATCAAAGGAAAACAAGTTGCTCACAACATAGAGGAGATACCCATGCCCAGAGAAGCTCCAAAGATACCATCTGTTGTATCTATCATATCAGAGTCTTCTCAGCGCATTAGTGATAAGAGTGGTTTAGGATATCCTGGAATTACCACTAAAACTCATAAATACCTTTATAATAAAGACAAGTCTATAAGAGCTGGTAAATTGGTAGAAATCTGGGATGATAAAGACTTAACTGGTAATGGTTACAAGGTGGTTCACAATCCTGATTGGAAAAGGAATCACTCTGTTAATCACATAACATATGGTCCAGAAGAGTTGACTGTTCTGGAAGAGAAGATGCTAGAGAATAAGTGTCAAAAAGGGAAACCATTAAAGATTGATGGTTCTGTGAATAATGAGTCCCAAGGAGTAGAAATTACTCAAATTGGAGGACCCCAGAGAAATCCTCAAAGGGAACCTAACCAGATTAGGGGACCTCAAAGGAAACACTCAAGAAAGGGGAATACCAATCAGAGTAATAACTACCAGAGAAGGAACAATGTTCAATAGCACCAGGTACCCCAGAGACAATTTTCTCAGAGGAATCAATTCCAGAATAGGTATACTCAAAGGAACTATAATCACCAGAGCAAGTCTAATTATCAGAACCAGAGGAGGTCTTCCAGACCCATCTATAGAAAACCAACTGATCTGGGAAGTTATGACACCAGAGATGATTCTTCTAGGATATACCCTTATAACCAAACCTTTAAGACCATGTCTTTGAGGCAGGCCATTCCAAAGGCCAGATTTGAGAAAAGGTACACCAGACCTGTTTATAGGAAAGGTGTCCTTATCAGACCAGTAGCTCAATATGTCATTGTCAGAGGACATGTGCTGGTATATAGATTTGGAAGGAAGATAAGATCTCCTCATCCATCAAGGGATGATCTTTATCTATGGATTCCTACAAAACCTGCAACTAACCAATCAGGACCCAGCACTAGTAGGGGACCTAATTGACTTCTCTGCAGGTAGATAAGAGTCCATTGGAGAAAGGATTTTCAAGCAACCATGTCTGGTACATTGATAGTGGATGTTCCAAGCACATGACCTTCCAGAAGGATAATCTCCAAGATTTCAAGCCATTGAATGGACCAAGAGTAATGTTTGGTGACAACAACTATGGAGTCACCAGAGGAGTTGGAAAGTTGACCTTCAATGGAGTATCTGTAGATGGAGTCTACTATGTAGAAGGACTCAAGCATAATCTGCTTTCTGTATCCCAATTCTGTGACAAGGGATACTCAGTGAAGTTTTCTAGTGATTCATGCACTGTTTTCTCTTCTGATTATAATGATATCTTGCTAATAGGCTTGAGGAAGGGTAACATTTATCTTGCAGATTTTAGCAGTTGCCCAAGAAATGCTTGCCTGGTTGCAAAAGGATCTGCAGAGAACAGCTGGATTTGGCACAAGAGATTGTGTCATCTTATCTTCAAAACATTGAACAAGATTGCCAGAAAAGGTATCATTCGAGGTCTTCCTAATGAAGTGTTTAAGAAGGATCAGGTTTGTGGTTCATGCCAGAAGGGTAAACAACCCAAGACTTCCTTTAAGGATGTCCAGAGCACAACCACAACCAGAGTACTTCAACTACTTCACATGGACCTGTTTGGACCTGTTTCTCCTCTTAGTTTCAGTGGAAGGAAGTACACTTTAGTGATAGTAGATGACTTTTCAAGATACACTTGGGTAGTGTTCTTGTTTAAGAAAAATGAAACTATGACTAAGCTGCCAGAGTTCTTCAAGCAGATTCAGAATGAGCAGAACCAGAGCATAGTCAGGATCAGAAGTGACAAAGGAACAGAGTTTTTGAATTCACACATTGCAGATTACTGCAAGGACCATGGGATTTTTCATGAGACATCTGCTGCCAGAACACCTCAACAAAATGGAGTAGCAGAAAGGAGGAATATGACCCTCAAAGAAGCTGCAAGAACACTTCTGGCAGAGTACACCACTCCACAGATATTTTGGGCAGAGACCATTAATACAGCTTGCTATACACAGAACAGGTGCCTGATTGCCCAGAGACATAATAAGACTCCATATGAGGTATGGAAAGGTAAAACCCCATCTGTTTCATATTTTCATGTTTTTGGATGTAAGTGTTTCATCCATGACAATGGGAAATCTAAATTAAGAACTTTTGATGCCAAAGTGGCTGATGGAATATTTTTAGGATATTCCAGCACCAGTAAGGCTTTTAGATTTTTTAATAAGAATTCACTTTGTGTGGAGGAAACACCTCATGTTGTCTTTGATGAATCTACTTTTGAGTGCAAGGTGGACTCTAAGTCTTCTGATGAGACCCAGAATCAGACTACACCTAGAGTTATCAAACTCAATCCACCTATTCTTGATTCAGATTCAGATTCAGATGATGACCCATCTCCTGGTTCTCTGAAGCAGAAGCCTTCACAAGGAGCAGAACCAGAAGAGGTTGGAACTCCTATAGGGGGAAGCTCTTCTGCAGGTGGTGATAATGACCAAGGTACTGCAGAAGATGATCAACCAGGCAAGACCACGGGAAGGAGGACCCTGGTTGATCACCCCAATGACCTGATCTTAGGAGATCCAACTAAGGGTGTCCAGACTAGGAGAACTCTTAACTTAGCTGCCTTATTCAGTTGCTATGTGTCCTTGATTGAGCCCAAGAACATCAAGGAGGCACTGAAAGATTCAAATTGGATTGTTGCTATGCAGGATGAGTTGAATCAATTCACCAGACAGGATGTTTGGGAGCTGGTAGACAGACCAAGACATCAAAAGGTGATAGGCACTAAGTGGGTTTTCAAAAATAAGAAAGACGAGAATGATGTCATTACTAGGAACAAGGCAAGGCTAGTGGCCCAGGGCTATTCTCAGTCTGAAGGAATAGACTATGATGAGACATTTGCTCCTGTTGCCAGACTAGAAGCCATCAGATTGTTCTTAGCATATGCTGCTCACATGAAGTTCAAAGTATACCAGATGGATGTGAAATCTGCCTTTCTTAATGGGATTCTCATTGAGGAAGTGTATGTGGAACAACCTCCTGGTTTTGAACAAGGTGACAAGGTGTTTAAGCTTAAGAAAGCTCTCTATGGGCTGAAGCAGGCACCCAGAGCATGGTATGACACTCTATCTCAATTTCTTCTGGACAATGGTTTTACTAAGGGTAAGATTGATAGGACCTTGTTTAGGAAAGAAGAAGGAAAGGACATCCTTCTGGTCCAAATATATGTTGATGACATTATAATTGGATCCCCTAACAGGAAGTTGTGTGAGAAGTTTGGTGAGCTCATGCAGGGTCAGTTTGAGATGTCCATGATGGGAGAAATGAATTACTTTTTAGGTTTGCTGGTTAAGCAATCAGAGAAGGGAATTTTTATTAATCAGGCAAAGTACACCAGAAACATGTTAGAGAAATTTGGAGTAGGATCTAGCAAAGCATCCAAGATCCCTATGATGACAAATTTCAACATGGATCCAGATGAGTCTGGAGAGAGTGTGGACCAGACTCAGTACAGAGCACTTATTGGTTCTCTTTTGTACCTGACTGCAAGCAGACCAGATATTACTTTTGCCGTAGGTGTTTGTGCCAGATTTCAAGCTAATCCAAAGAAGAGTCATTTGGAAGCAGCTAGGAAAATATTGAAATATCTTAAGGGAACTGTGAATTTAGGATTATGGTATCCTGCAGATGATAACTTGGAATTGAGTGGTTATTCAGATTCAGACTATGGTGGATGCAGAATAGATAGGAAGTCTACAAGTGGAACATGCCAATTTTTAGGGAATAAATTGGTATCATGGTTTTCTAAGAAGCAGACTTCAGTTGCTACATCAACAACAGAAGCAGAGTACATGGCTGCAGGGAGTTGTTGTTCACAACTTCTCTGGATTAGTCAACAGCTTAGGGATTACCAGATTAGAGCTAAGGATATTCCTATTTTCTGTGATAGTAATAGTGCAATTGCCATCTCCCAGAATCCAGTTCTTCATACCAGGTGTAAACATGTTGATATAAGGCATCATTTTATCAGAGATCATGTTGAGAAGGGAGATATAAGGATGGAGAAGATTGCAACAGAGAAGCAGAGAGCAGATATCTTAACTAAGCCTTTGACTGAGACCGGGTTCAGAGAGTTAGCTTTTGAGTTAGGATTGTTGGATCCAGCTACAGATTTATTTTAGTGGGAACAACAGAGAAGTATCCTTTGTTTCATTACTTTATTTTATATATTTTTTTTAAAACTAACATACCTGCAGATTAGACATTTCAGAGAAGTTATATCTCCAGATGAGATATCCACCAGGTGCAACTTATCCCAGAAGAGGTGCTGAGTCAGATTCCAAATTTATCCAAAATCTTCTCTGACCAGGACCAGATGAGCTCCATCAGAGGAGATGTAGCACCAGACTGGCTGTGGTATCATCTGGTTACAATATCAGGTGACAGGTATGTCTTTACTTCTCTGGCCTCTGATCATTGGGATACACTTTTCAAATTAGTAAGTACACTTAAAACCTTTCAACTTCGGAGTGTATTTATAACTAGGGTATAGGGCCTAGGCAATCATTTTGCTTTTTCTCTTGACTGCCACAAAACTCCTTTATGCCCAGTCCCAATGACTATGCCAACGCACCAGATTAAATCTGTATCTCGCCTCTCATCATGGCCATCGAATTTAATCACTGTGCAAAATGTCAATCAATGCTTAAATTGATTTTGTTTCCTCAATTAATTTTGAAATTACACGTGTTAACACTTCATTTATTATTCAAGCCACGCGTATTACCCTATTTAAATCAAATTTCCTTTCAATCTGTCCTTTCACGTTTCCATACTTTCAAACCCTAACCTCTCTCTGCAAAGTTTTTTTTCTCTCTCTCTCTCTCACAGATATGGCTCCCCCGTGTAATTTTGATCATGCCCTAATGATGAAGAAACTGAAAACGGAGATGGTGGTTGACTTCTACACCACCAAGAACTCGTCTGCACTTGCTATTCTGGAACTATTGAGGAGATCCAGAGTTGAAAAGTTGATCTCCACCGTTCCCAGAGATTTTCGTACTCTTGACGGTTATGCGGCCTAGTTTTTGGTTCGAATGAAGATCAACGAAGACCATATTTCTTCAAAAATTGATAAGGAACATTTGGTGTTTTCCAAGCATGATTTCTGTGCCCTGTTTGGGAACATTTCGGCAGAAGGGGTGGATCCCTTAACCTACAAGGAGGATGATATTGTGGGTTCCTTTAAATTGTTTGCTCGTTCTTCTTGCCAGAGTATCACAAAGGGATTTCTGGATAAACATTTAAGGCAGAAGTACAAGGTACTTTTTGACATAGTTGTAAAGGTGTTGATGTGTGAGAATCACAGCACGGATGCGGTTTTTAATGGAAGAATGTGTGTGATGAGGGCTCTGTATGACGGCGTCCAATGCAACTGGGCATAGTTCTTTTGGGGCGTCTTAAGGAAGAATAAGGTGAAAGTGAACAAGGAGGCTTGTCCTTCCAAGCCAGGGGAGATGCAGTTTTATTTCACTGCTAATGTTTCGTTGGGAACGAAACTTACCTTGATTTTGGACTCATTGCTTCCAGAGAAGAGATGGAAGGAGACTTGGTGCAGAGGATTTCACAAGTCTAAAGTACTATTCTCAAAGGATGGTCCCCTTCATGGCCATCCTGATTCTGATGGAGAAGAAGCCATCCCTGCCCCTCCTCTACAGGCAGTACCCTTACCTACAAAGGGGCAGAAGCAGCAGCAGAAGCAGAAGACCCATAAGAAAGCTGCTGAAGCAACTGGTTCTTCAACCATTGCCTTTTCTGGTTCCTCTGAGGAGGACCAGATACCCCTTCTTGAAGTGCTTAAGAAGAAGGGTGATGATGATAAAGCTGTTAAGAAGGCTGGAGCAGCCAAGAGGAAGCGGCCAGAGGAGGCCAGGAGAGGCTCTGCTAAGAAGTCAAAGACTAGCAGGAAGGCCAGGAAAACCCTTCTGGTGGATGAGCCATCAGAAAGGGAAGATGAAGACGAGGATGTGCCTCTTGTGAAGAAAACCAAGGCCAAGAGAGCCATTCTTCAAGATTCAGACTCTGGATCTGATCTTGGAGAGGCCTTGGAGAAGGCCATTGATGAGGCTTCCCAGATGATGGAAGATGTCTCTGCTCCAGAGCATGTTGTACCTACTGTTCCTGCTGATGTTGACTCAGCAGAGGTAAACCCTTCCATTCCATCTTCTTCCCCTATTAATCTTGTCTCCCCCAGATAATATTCCACAAACCCCATCTGCCTCTGGTAACCCTATTGTTCCACCAGAGCAGATTCTCCCAGATACCCCCGTGTATACTCCCTCCACTAACCCTACCCAAACACCTTTTCCCCCAAATTTCCAAACACATCTTCCCACAAACCCCTCTCTCTCAACTTCTGTACCAGAGGTGCCCTCAACCTCTTCTGGTGCAGAATCCCCCCTCCAAACACTTCCACATCCCAAATACCACCTACACCTTCTGTACCAGAAATCCCACCTTCTTCTGGTGCAGAGCAATCCATCCCTTCCACCTCTACCTCACAAAATCCTAACCCTCCCCAAACCCATACAGACCAGGACCCAACCATTTCTATGGCTCTGGGATTCCCTGCCCCTCCCCCTTCTCCCACCTGTTTAACTAGCGATGATAGTGAAGATGAGGAAGCTTCACTTGAGCCTGCTAACTTGGCACCTTCCTCCTCTGCCTCTGGGCCCAAACCCTTTATTTTCTCTTCTGATGAGATGGGTCCCATCAGGCAGAGTATGAGTGTGAGTGCTCAGCTCTGGCTAAGAGAGCAATTTCCAATTCTGTTGGAGCACTCACCCCTCCTGGCAGATCTGACGGATGCCAAGGTTTGGAGTATGGCTAGACTCCAAGATGTTGAAGATCTTATGCTTCTGTTGGAGGAGATGTCTCCCTCTACCTTCACTGCATGGGAGATTGAGCTGAAGAAGAAGTTAAACATTCAAAACCCAGCAGAGTTGGAGACACCAGAGGCGGCCAAGGTCCTCGTCAGAACTCTCCTTATCCAGAGAGGAGTTATGCTCACTCCAGAGGGCTTCTCTTACAACTTTGGTCCTCATTTCACATTCCCTCCGGAGCTATATTCAGACAAGGAGGATTTTGAAATGTCTCATGCTGTGCTCCAGAAGATGAAAGTCTTCTTCAACGAACAGATCATGCAGATAGGGCGCTTTCCAAAAGCTATTCAACACATGGCCCCTGCTATGATAGAGAATCAGATCAAGCAAGAGAGGAGGATTTTCCTGAAGCAGATCAAGTCCTCCCTGGCAGAAGTTAAAGCTTCTTTCAAGGCCAATGGCCTCTTTGTCAAACTGGATGTGATGCACAGCCAGAAGCAGCTCCAGGAGCACGTGCTGGAGTAGATGAGACCGGTCTCTGTGCTTAAAGTTGAGATGGCAAGCCAGATGATCCAGACTACCAAGCTGAAAGACTCCCTCCAGGAGATGTTGGAGAAGCAGGAAAGGCTTATTGCTGAATCAAGAGCCTACCTGGAGGAAGCCAAGCAGCTGCGTGATCTTCACTCTTCCTCCAACACTGCCTTGCCTGATCTCATAAGGCAGGTAGTGGAGCCCCTCCTTGATGAAGTTAAAAAGGGGGAAGAGAAGGCCAGAACTGATCTGGCGAAGACCACCAATGAAACTCTCTTCAGCCATGGAGCTCGTCTGGACCTGCTGGAGAGCACTTTGGCCCAGGCTGAGTTGCAGAAGAAGAAGAAAGAAGAGTTCAAATCTCTTTCCATGGCTAAGCAGCTTGCTGCAGAAGAGGAGTCAGAAGCTGAGCAGGATCCAATCTCCATCTCTGGACCTGCAAAGAGGAAGATAAGAAGAGTCAAGAAAAGCTTCCTTGAGACTGTTGTTGAAGAAGCTCAGAAGAGATACAAGGAAGAGACTCCAGAGGAGAAGCAAGCAAGGATCAGGAAGAACATAGATGAAGAGCAGACGCTCAGATATGTTAGAAGGCAAAGCAAGAAGAGCAGAGAAGCAGATGTTTCTTCTGGTGAAAGTGGCTCGAGCCAGAGGAGGAAAGCTCCCATTGAAGTGATGAACATTCTGCCTCTCAGGACAGAAGGGTCTTTTGACTCTACTGTACCTGTGCCCTTGATTGAAAAATGGAAGGAGACAAAGACTCTGGTTCATCCAACACTATATCCAGAGGCCAGCACCAGAGGATGATGAGCTAATCAACAAGACCTTCCACACCTGGATGCAAGCTTATGATGCAGAGCTGTATAAGCAATTGATGGACTCAACCATTGAGTTCAACCTGGAGGTGAACTTATCTTAACACTCCCATGGCAGGAGACCAGGTTGATTGGGCTGAGCTGAAGAGATTGTACAAGACAAAGGTGTTGGTGAACTTCACTCCAACATCTTCTGCGGAGTTGAAGGCCGTCCAAGATAGGTTTCTGGATTGGTTTCTGGTACCCAAGGAAAACAGAAGATATGCTTAGATAGGACCAGAATTGCATTGTAATCTGTAATCACTGTTGTCCTTATTATCAATGAAAATATCATATCTTCTCTGTTCAAAAGACAACCTCTTGTTGTCTTAATTGTTTGCCTGATAAGATCTATTCTAAGGTCTTATCCTTTACTGTTTTTATGCTTAAATTCTTTTTTTGATCAGTTCCGGTAGTGTTTTAACTCCATCAAAAAGGGGGAAATTGTTAGGATAAAAATTGTTAGTTTTGATGAGTTAAAACAAACCAGAAGATGTAATAGGACCATCTGGACCTGTTAGCCAGATGATGATCTAGATTAGGACTTAGTCTAGGGGGAACTGCCAGACCAGAAGACCTCACCAGAAGAGTCACCAGAAGACTCCGCCAGAAGACTTCACCAGATGAGAACAGACCAGAGGCAGAGGACCTTCCCCAGACCAGACGAGTCCGGACCAGACGAGTCTGGTGGAACAAAAGATGCTCAGTTTGATCTCCTGTTTCTACTGAGTATTCTGGTTGCTCACCGGATTAGGACCAGAAGACACCGCAGTTGCCTGGTGTCTGGTCTTGCCTTCTCTGGAGAAAATCAGAGTTAGGCAGAGGAAGCTATTGACCGTTGGTGATTCAAATCAAGTCAACATGATCAGGATTGGAAAGTATTTGAAGATAATCAATCCAAGGAGCCCACCAACCCAATCAATCAATTAGGGAATTGATTGATTGAGGCTTCCTTATATAGAGGATCTGATTGGATTAGCCCTCCAACGGCTAGCCCTAATCCCCTCTATAAATACAAGAGTGCAGTTCAAGAAAAAGCTTTAGAGAGAGACCATATACGCGCATAAGTTGATCCAAGCTTTTGATATTCACCCAAGCACTCTTACTGTTCATAATTTTTATCTACTCTAAAGGAGTTGTCGAAACCACAACCTGTTCATCTATCAGACAAGGTTGTTGGCTGTTTGATCTTTAGATTGTAGTCAAATCTAAAGAGGTGTAAGAAGGAACTGGTACTTCCCAAATTCCAGTAAGTAAGTGAGTTGGTTGGTCGTTAGTGAGACCCCTTGGATATAAGGGAGAGTGGACGTAGGATATTTAAATCCGAACCACTATATATCTTGTGTTCTTTATTGCTTTATTTTACTAATTGTCCTATTGCCTTTTATTCTCTTGTAAAAAGAATTTGAAAGACATTTAACTTAAGCTTCCGCAATTAATCTAACTAGTGGGACCAACACACCCCTTCTGCAGAAATATTTCCAAACAGCGCACAGAAGTCATGCTTGGAAAACACCAAATCCTCCTTGTCAATCTTTGAAGAAATATGGTCTTCATTGATCTTCATTCGTACCAGAAACTGGGCCGCATAACCATCTAGGGTGCGAAAATCTCTGGGGACTGTGGAGATCAACTTTTCAACTCCGGATCTCCTCAATAATTCCAGAATAGCAAGTGCAGACGAGTTCTTGGTGGTGTAGAAGTCGACCACCATTTCCGTTTTCAATTTCTTCATCATCAGGGCATGGTCAAAGTTGCACAGAGGGGCCATTTCTGTGAAAGAGAGAGAGAGAGAGTGAGCAATACTTT
This sequence comes from Ballota nigra, assembly GCA_947034835.1. Taxonomy (NCBI): domain Eukaryota; kingdom Viridiplantae; phylum Streptophyta; class Magnoliopsida; order Lamiales; family Lamiaceae; genus Ballota; species Ballota nigra. Next base: position 6,108,725 of record OX344721.1, on the reverse strand, counting down.
GCAGAGAGAAGTTAGGGTTTGTAAGAATATGGAAACGTGAAAAGACAAATTGAAAAGAAATTTGATTTAAATAGGGCAATACGCGTGGCTTGATTAATAAATAAAGTGTGAACGCGTGTAATAGCAAATTTAATTTAGGGAACAAAATCAATTTTCGAATTGATTGACATATTGCACATTGATTAAATCTGATGGCCACGATGAAAGGCGAGATACAAATTTAATCTGGTGCGTTGGCATAGTCATTGGGACTGGGCATAAAGGGGTTTTGTGGCAGTCAAGAGAAAAAGCGAAATGATTGCCTAGGCCCTATACCCTAGTCTTAAATACACTCCGAAGTTGAAACGTTTTGAATGTACTTACTAATTTGAAAAGTGTATCCCAATGATCAGAGGCCAGAGAAGTAAAGACATACCTGTCACCTGATATTGTAACCAGATAATACCACAGTAAGTCTGGTGCTACATCTCCACTGATGGAGCTCATCTAGTCCTGGTCAGAGAAGACTTTGGATATTTTGGAATCTGACTCAACACCTCATCTGGGACAAGTGTCACTTGGTGTATACCTCATCTGGAGATATACCGTCTCTGATATGTCTAATCTGTAGGTATGTTAGTTTGAAAAAAAATATATGAAGTAAAGGAATGAAACAAAAGGATACTTCTCTAATGTTCCCCCTAAAACAAATCTGTCTCTGGATCCAACAATCCTAACTCAAAAGCTAGCTCTCTGAATCTAGTCTCAGCCAAAGGCTTAGTTAAGATATCTGCTCTCTGCTTCTCTGTTGCAATCTTTTCCATCCTTATATCTCCCTTCTCAACATGATCTCTGATAAAATGATGCCTTATATCAACATGTTTGCACCTGGTATGAAGAACTGGATTCTGGGTGATTGCAATTGCACTATTACTATCACAGAAAATAGGAATATCCTTAGCTCTAATCTGGTAATCCCTAAGCTGTTGACTAATCCAGAGTAGTTGTGAACAACAGCTCCCTGCAACCATATACTCTGCTTCTGTTGTAGATGTAGCAACCGAAGTCTGCTTCTTAGAAAACCAAGATACCAATTTATTCCCTAAAAATTGGCATGTTCCACTTGTAGACTTCCTATCTATTCTGCATCCACCATAGTCTGAATCTGAATAACCACTCAACTCTAAGTTATCATCTGCAGGATACCATAATCCTAGGTTCACTGTTACCTTAAGATATTTCAATATCTTCCTAGCTGCTTCCAAGTGACTCTTCTTGGGATTAGCTTGAAATCTGACACAAACTCCTGCACCAAAAGTAATATCTGGTCTGCTTGCAGTCAGGTACAGAAGAGAACCAATAAGTGCTCTGTACTGAGTCTGGTCCACACTCTCTCCAGACTCATTTGGATCCATGTTGAAATTTGTCATCATAGGGATCTTGGCTGCTTTGCTAGATCCTACTCCAAATTTCTCTAACATGTTTCTAGTGTACTTTGCCTGATTAATAAAAATTCCCTTCTCTGATTGCTTAACCTGCAAACCTAAAAAGTAATTCATTTCTCCCATCATGGACATCTCAAACTGACTCTGCATGAGCTCACCAAACTTTTCACACAGCTTCTTGTTAGGGGATCCAAATATAATGTCATCAACATATATTTGGACCAGAAGGATGTCCTTTCCTTCTTCTTTCCTAAACAAGGTTCTATCAATCTTACCCTTAGTAAAACCATTGTCCAGAAGAAATTGAGATAGAGTGTCATACCATGCTCTGGGTGCCTGCTTCACCCCATAAAGAGCTTTCTTAAGCTTAAACACCTTGTTCAAAACCAGGAGGTTGTTCCACATACACTTCCTCAATGAGAATCCCATTAAGAAAGGCAGATTTAACATCCATCTGGTATACTTTGAACTTCATGTGAGCAGCATATGCTAAGAACAATCTGATGGCTTCTAGTCTGGCAACAGGAGCAAATGTCTCATCATAGTCTATTCCTTCAGACTGGAAATAGCCATGGGCCACTAGCCTTGCCTTGTTCCTAGTAATGACATCATTCTCATCTTTCTTATTCTTGAAAACCCACTTAGTGCCTATCACCTTTTGATGTCTTGGTCTGTCTACCAGCTCCCAAACATCCTGTCTGGTGAATTGATTCAACTCCTCCTGCATAGCAACAATCCAATTTGAATCTTTCAGTGCCTCCTTGATGTTCTTGGGCTCAATCAAGGACACATAGCAACTGAATAAGACAGCTAAGTTAAGAGTTCTCCTAGTCTGGACACCCTTAGTTGGATCTCCTAAGATCAGGTCATTGGGGTGGTCAACCAGGGTCCTCCTTCCTGTGGTCTTGCCTGGTTGATCATCTTCTGCAGTACCTTGGTGATAATCACCAACTGCAGAAGAGCTTCCCCCTACAGGAGTTCCAACCTCTTCTGGTTCTGCTCCTTGTGAAGGCTTCTGCTTCAGAGAACCAGGAGAAGGGTCATCATCTGAATTTGAATCTGAATCAAGAATAGGTGGATTGACTTTGATAACTCTGGGTGTAGTCTGATTCTGGGTCTCATCAGAAGACTTAGAGTCCACCTTGCACTCAAAAGTAGATTCATAAAAAACAACATGAGGTGTTTCCTCCACACAAAGTGAATTCTTATTAAAAACTCTAAAAGCTTTACTGGTGCTGGAATATCCTAAAAATATTCCATCAGCCACTTTAGCATCAAAGGTTCTTAATTTAGATTTCCCTTTGTCATGGATGAAACACTTACATCCAAAGACATGAAAATATGAAACAGGTGGGGTTTTACCTTTCCATACCTCATATGGAGTCTTATTGTGTCTCTGGGCAATCAGGCACCTGTTCTGAGTGTAGCAGGCTGTATTAATGGCCTCTGCCCAAAATCTTTGTGGAGTGTTGTAATCTGCCAGAAGTGTTCTTGCAGCTTCTTTGAGAGTCCTATTCCTCCTTTCTGCTACTCCATTTTGTTGGGGTGTTCTGGCAGCAGATGTCTCATGAAAAATCCCATGGTCCTTGCAGTAATCTGCAATGTGTGAATTAAATTTTTTTGTCCCTTTGTCGCTTCTGATTCTGACTATGCTCTGGTTCTGCTCATTCTGAATCTGATTGAAGAATTCTGGCAGCTTAGTCATAGTTTCATTTTTCTTAAACAAGAACACTACCCAAGTGTATCTTGAAAAGTCATCTACTATCACCAAGGTGTACTTCCTTCCACTGAAACTGAGAGGAGAAACAGGTCCAAACAGGTCCATGTGAAGTAGTTGAAGTACTCTGGTTGTGGTTGTGCTCTGGACATCCTTAAAGGAAGTCTTGGGTTGTTTACCCTTCTGGCATGAACCACAAACCTGATTCTTCTTAAACACTTCATTAGAAAGACCTCGAATGAGACCTTTTCTGGCAATCTTGTTCAGTGTTTTGAAGTTAAGATGACACAATCTCTTGTGCCAAATCCAGCTATTCTCTGCAGATCCTTTAGCAACCAGACAAGCATTTCTTGGGCAACTGCTAAAATCTGCAAGATAAATTTTACCCTTCCTCAAGCCTATTAGCAAGATATCATTAAAATCAGAAGAGAAGACAGTGCATGAATTACTAGAAAACTTCACTGAGTATCCCTTGTCACAAAATTGGGATACTGAAAGCAGATTATGCTTGAGTCCTTCAACATAGTAGACTTCATCTACAGAAACTCCATTGAAAGTCAACTTTCCAACTCCTCTGGTGACTCCATAGTTGTTGTCACCAAACATCACTCTTGGTCCATTCATTGGCTTGAAATCTTGGAGATTATCTTTCTGGAAGGTCATGTGCTTGGAACATCCACTATCAATGTACCAGACATGGTTGCTTGAAAATCCTTTCTCCAATTGGCTCTTATCTACCTGCAGAGAAATCAATTAGGTCCCCTACTAGTGCTGGGTCCTGATTGGTTAGTTGCAGGTTTTGTAGGAATCCATAGATAAAAATCATCCCTTGTTGGATGAGGAGATCTTATCTTCCTTCCAAATCTATCTACCAGCACATGTCCTCTGACAATGACATATTGAGCTACTGGTCTGATAAGGACACCTCTCCTATAAACAGGTCTGGTGTACCTTTTCTCAAATCTGGCCTTTGGAATGGCCTGCCTCAAAGACATGGTCTTAAAGGTCTGGTTGTAAGGGTACATCCTAGAAGAACCATCTCTGGTGTCATAACTTCCTAGATCAGTTGGTTTTCTATAGATGGGTCTGGAAGACTTCCTCTGGTTCTGAGAATTAGACCTGCTCTGGTGGTTAAGGATCCTTTGAGTATACCTATTCTGGAATTGATTCCTCTGAGAAAATTGTCTCTGGGGTACCTGGTGCTGTTGAACATTGTTCCTTCTCTGGTAGTTATTACTCTGATTGGTATTCCCCTTTCTTGAGTGTTTCCTTTGAGGTCCCCTAATCTGGTTAGGTTCCCTTTGAGGATTTCTCTGTGGTCCTCCAATTTGAGTAAGTTCTACTCCTTGGGACTCATTGTTCACAGAACCATCAATCTTCAATGGTTCCCCTTGTTGACACTTATTCTCTAGCATCTTCTCTTCCAGGACAGTCAACTCTTCTGGACCATATGTTATGTGATTGACAGAGTGATTCCTTTTCCAATCAGGATTGTGAACCACCTTGTAACCATTACCAGTTAAGTCTTTTTCATCCCTGATTTCTACCAATTTACCAGCTCTTACAGACTTGTCTTTATTATAAAGGTATTTATGAGTTTTAGTGGTAATTCCAGGATATCCTAAACCACTCTTATCACTAATGCGCTGAGAAGACTCTGATATGATAGATACAACAGATGGTATCTTAGGAGCTTCTCTGGGCATGGGTATCTCCTCTATGTTGTGAGCAACTTGTTTTCCCTTGATAAGAGTCTGGTATTTGGCTCAGAGTTCATTGATCTCATCTTCTTGAGAGTTCTTTTCTTTCATGAGTTGATCTACCAGAGTATCTCTTTCTCTGATCTTTTCCTGAAGTTCAGAGACTTCTTTGGAATGATCTTTCATGAGTTCTCTGGTGGATTTATGCTCATGAGAGAGAGATTGAACTTCAGCTCTGAGCCTACCATTCTCTTTCTCAAGTTTCTGACAAAGTTGGACACAATTTTGGAGATCTGATAGCATTTATTGCATATCAGACTCTCTGGAGTTACCAGATGAATTAGAAGATTCAGTATATTTGGAATTAGATAAGCATAAGTTAGTTTCATTTACCTCAGTGATATCTGCCATAAGACACACATCATCATCAGATCCAAAGTCAGAAGAAGAACTGGAACTAGTATCCTCCTCCTCTGCTTCTGCCAGCAATGCTCTCTTATCTGCATATCTCCTATCTCTCTTGATCCTTTTCTCTTCTCTTTCCCTAGGAGTGAGTTGAGGACAATCATAACTGTAGTGACCAGTCTTGTTGCATGTGTAGCAGGCATTGTCTCCTCTGGGACTAGGACTTGTCTCTCTTCTCCTCTGGTTGTAGTCTGATCTGGCTGGACTACTCTCTCTCCTCTGGTAGTCAGGTCTGCCAGAGCTACCATCCCTCATCTAATAATCTGATCTCCCAGAGTTGCCAGGGTTGTCATCTCTCCTCCTCTCTGGAGTTCTGAATCTGGTCTCCCTTGAGTCTCCAGATATCTTCTCATTCTCTGCAGACTTGAAGGAACTCTTCCTGTCTCTGGTAGATTCCTTCCAGTGCCTTTTGTACCTGCCATATTTTGAACTCATTTTATCTAATTTATGAGTTAGAAGTGCTACCTGCTCCTTGAGGCTCAAGTCATCTGCAGTAGACTCCTTTGGCTTGACATCAGGCTTGATAGTTGAAGAGAATGCAACACCTTTCTGACCAGAAGAGGAAACCTCTTCTGTTTGATCCTCCTCTTGAAGATCATACTCATAGGCTTTGAGATCAGACAACAGAAGATGATGATCCAGAGTATTGAGATCCTTGTTGTCCTTGATCACAGTGACTTTAATTCTCCACCTGCTGGTTAGTGAACGCAAGATTTTACTATTAATCTCCTTTTCAGAGTAGGTCTTACCTAAGGCACTAGCCTTGTTCAGGAGGTTTGTGAGACGCATGTCCAGCTGGTTAATGGTCTCGTCTGGTTTCATCTTGAAGGTGTCAAACGAGTGTTGAACAGCTTGGAGCTTGTTGTCTTTGATCTTCTCTGTTCCCTCACAGAGAAGTGCAAGTTTGTCCCACATCTCCTTGGCAGTGGCACAAGTTCTGACCTTTTCAATTACCTCTTTAGTAAGTGTGTTGATGATCTCTGTTCTTGCCACCTGGTCCAAGTTGTAGAGCTTTCTTTCATCGTTGTCAAGCTCATCTTTCTTTTTTAGGATTCTTTGCCTCTATCCTCTGCAGTTTTCTGGGCAGCTTCACTAGTTTCTTCTCTGGACTCTAACCTGCCACTATCAATAGGAGTCCAGTAAAATTGAATGGGGCCACTTTCTACCACATCTAACATGCGGTGGTGAATAGCTCCAAGATGATTGCTCATCATGAAGCTCCAGTGGCTGTAATCCTCAAAAGAGAATTCTGGGAGCTTACGGCTCTTGTAAGAAGATTTTGCAGACATTTTGATAAAATTAAGGGAAATAACAAGAACTTGAACAAAAACACTAAAGAGCAGTGGATTTGCCCGGTAACCACAAAAAGCTTTTCAAAGCAGTGGTCGTTGGACACACTGCTTTGATACCACTTGTTGGTCCCACTAGTTAGATTGATTGCGGAAGCTTAAGTTAATATGTCTTTCAAATTCTTTTTACAAGAGAGCAAAAACTAATAAGAGAATAAGTAAATCGAAAGCAATAAAGAACACAAGATATATAGTGGTTCGGATTTGAATATACTACGTCCACTCTCCCTTTTATCCAAGGGGTCTCACTATCAACCAACTCACTTACTTACTCACTGGAATTGTGAAGTACCAGTTCCTTCTTACAACTTCTTTAGATTTGACTTCAATCTAAAGATCCACAGCCAACAACCTTATCTGGTAGATGAACAGGTTGAGGTTTCAACAACTCCTTAAGAGTAGATAAATATTATGAACAGTAAGAGTGCTAAGAGTGATTATCAAAAGCTTGGATGGACTTATGCGCGTATGTAGTCTCTCTAGAGCTTTTTCTTGAACTGCACTCTTGTATTTATAGAGGGGATTAGGGCTAGCCGTTGGAGGGCTAATCCAATTAGATCCTCTATTTAGGGAAGCCTCAATCAATCAATTCCCTAATTGATTGATTGGGTTGGTGGGATCCTTGGATTGATTATCTTCAAATACTTTCAAATCTTGATCTTGTTGACTTGATTTGAATCACCAACGGTCAATAGCTTCCTCTGCCTAACTCTGATTCTCTCCAGAGAAGGCAAGACCAGACACCAGGCAACCTCGGTGTCTTTTGGTCCTCATTTGGTGAACAACCAGAATACTCAGTAGAGACAAGGGATCAAACTGAGCATCTTTTGTTCTACCAGACTCGTCTGGTCTGGGGAAGGTCCTCTGCCTCTGGTCAGATCTCATCTGGTGAAGTCTTCTGGTGACTCTTCTGGTCTGGCAGTTCCCCCTAGACTAAGTCATAATCTAGATCATCATCTGGCTAACAGGTCCAGATGGTCCTATTACATCTTCTGGTTTGTTTTAACTCATCAAAACTAATAATTTTTATCCTAACAAGAAGTGTTCTGACCGGCTGGGAATGGCCCAGAAATCAAGCAGATGATGATGGCGAGACAAGAGTCAAACGGGAGATTGAATGGACAAATGAGGAGACCACGACGGCAAGCTACAATTCCAAAGCTCTCAATACTATCTTTACCTCTGTTGATGTATCTATGACTTGAAGCGAATATACTAACTTCTACTAGTCGCTTCCCCGCAAGCGGACGGGTTCACTGTAGTATGAGCAAGTATAATGACCAAGTATATCGAACCCACGAGATGGAGTGTATGCGAATAGATCCCTGAAGATCTATGCGTCGTAGTTAATATGAGTAACTTCGGCTCATCCACTCGCCGTCTTTTAACGATCAAGTCCTTCAAAAACTTTGCATAGTTGGGCATCTGTTCCAAAGCATCATAAAAAGGGATATAATATGCAATTGTTTAAACACATTAAGGAATTTAACGAATTTCTCATCCAGCTTCTTTTTCATGAAGCGTTGTGGATATGGGACGGGTATCACAGATTTGGGTACCCCCCATTCATCTCTCTCGGTCTCTTTCACTTTTTCCCTTGCTTCCTTTTCCTTCTTCCACTTAGGAACTCTCTCAACCTTCTCAATGCCTTCCTCTTCAAGCTCTTTACTCGCTTGAGTGCTTTCACCCTCATCCTTCTTCTCAACTCACATCTCTTCAATCTTATCTCTATCTTGGGGCGTCTCAGAATCAGCAGGCATCTGAGGACCTTCATAGTTGGTTCCACTTCATAACTGGATAGCCTTGCAATGCTCTTTCGGGTTCCCCTCCGGCATGGAAGGATACTTACCCGGCTCCCTATTCAATGATTTTGCAATTTGGCTTATCTGGAACTCTATTGAGGTGAACCGCCTATTGTTCTCTTGCTGAATTTGATTCAACTCTACATCTTTCTTTTGGAGTTCTTGATCACGCTGATCACCTTTCTTATGCAACTCCTTCACATCGTAATCCAAAGAGGATAATCTCTTGCTCCCTTCCTCCACCTTCTGAAGGATAGCTCTCAATATCTCCTCAGTTGAGGAACCGCCTTCTCCACCCGGAGGTTTTGAACCTGGATCCACACCTGGAGGAACTGTAATACCCGCCTTCGGGTTAGCATATGAAAAATTCTCGTTCTTCCTCCATTGGTTCTGAGGAAGCTGCTGTCCTCCTTGGTACCCTTGTGTGTTCCTCCATTGATTTTGAGGCGGCTGTGGACCTGGAGGTACAAATGGTTGGCCATAAGAAGGCCTTCCTTGAAAATTTCCACCTTGTGGATACCCATTCTGATTGTAATAAGGACCTCCCATATAGTTGGCTACTTCTTGGTGAATTGTGGGCTTGTCCTCTTGCTCATTTTCTGCTGCATTCCCTCCAACCATATTCTTCCCCAACTCAAGGTTGTTAATCTTTTCCATCATGGCCATCAACAGCCTTCTCGTTCCTTCACCTTCCTCAACCTGATGAACTCTTTGGTAATCTGCATCCACATTCCAATCCCCGGCGTTCGTGACAATGTTGTCCACGATCTCTCTACACCTCACTATTCCTTGATTCAGGAATGATCCACTAGCACAAGCGTCTAGATGGTCTTGCCCAGCCTTGTTGGTACCACTATAGAAAAATGCCATCACATCTCACTCATTGTACCCGTGCTGCGGGCACTCTATCAACATATTTGAGTATCTCTCCCACGCTTGACGTCGGTCCTCTCCTTGCTTCTGGCGGAAGGAAGAGATCTAAATCCTTGCTTTGATCGTTCTGGATGGAGGGTAGAATCTTGAGGAACAGACACTCGAGCTCGGCCCAAGTGGTAATACCTCCCCGTGGAAGCGTATTATCGTACCACTCTTTAGCTATTCCCGTCAATGAGAATGGGAACAACCTAAGCCTCTTGGCATCTTCAGACATGCCATTGTAATTGAAGATCGTTTGTGTTAAAAAGTATTCCCTTTTGCAATTGTGTGTTTAAGTCTTCCGCTGTACACGTTTTATATTCTGATTTAGCAGATTGTTGTAATATTTGCTTTAACATTTGTTACAACATCTACACTTTATAACACACACACACTTTCATTTGGCACTAGAGCCATAAACTTAATATACTAAGTTTAGATCCTGAGTTTTTAAGTGTGTTTTTTGCTATGGAATATCCTGTAAACACCCCACTTAGGCCTCCCATACTAGATGGTAACAACTATGCCTATTGGAAACCTAAGATGCGTATGTACATCAAGTCAATTGATGAACGTGCTTGGAGAAGTGTTCTGACCGGCTGGGAATGGCCCAGAAATCAAGCAGATGATGATGGCGAGACAAGAGTCAAACAGGAGATTGAATGGACAAATGAGGAGACCACGACGGCAAGCTACAATTCCAAAGCTCTCAATACTATCTTTACCTCTGTTGATGTATCTATGACTTGAAGCGAATATACTAACTTCTACTAGTCGCTTCCCCGCAAGCGTACGAGTTCACTGTAGTATGACCAAGTATAATGACCAAGTATATCGAACCCACGAGATGGAGTGTATGCGAATAGATCCCTGAAGACCTACGCGTCGTAGTTAATATGAGTGAAATGTTTTTGGGTTTTTTGAAAGATTAATTAAAAGACTAAAATTATCCTAGGAATGCAAAAAGCAAAATTAAACTAAGAATCGAAGGGTTGTTTTCAAATGAGAGATTGTGATGCTCAGGATAGGAATCCCTACATATACGAACGGAGCAGGTACATAATCAAAATAATCGTAACGCTCAAGAAATAACCTAAGTAAAAGAATACAAGGTGAAAGCTCAAGATTCTAAACCCTAATACTTTACCCTAACACTCGACTTCACTAATCCACTAACAAGTTAATAGATTGTGCTTAATTAATGAGACCCTAATTTAACTAAGGTGATGCGGTCGTCCTCCTTCGCTAAACTGGTAAATGAATTAACCTTTTCTAAACCCTCTCGTTAAGTCTACTCGTTGTTAAAGAGTGATACAGTCATCCTCTCTCTAACACTTTTTGAACGAAATTCAAAAGTAAAGTTAAGATTGATTTTAAGAATTTATTAATCAAGAGAATAAAACCTAACGTCCCGAATTATCCTAATTACGTACCACAACCTACTTCTACGAGTTCATCCTATCCCAAACATGCAAGGGTGTTAACTAGACATGGGTTTTACGTAAATAATACCAATTGAATAAATAACGAACATGAACATGATAATTAGAACGATTAAAAGATCAAACATAAACTAGGGTTTAAAGAAATAAAAAACTAAACTGAAATTAAATCAATAACAAAGTCTGAACGTGTTCAAGAACAAAGATATGAAGAAACGAAACTAAAAAGTAAAATCGTGCTATAAATTCGTAAAGAAAAAAACCTCAAAACGTAAAAATAAAGCTTGCTCGTTCCTTCTCCTCTTTCTCTCTCTAAAAACTAAGTCTAAAAGTGATTTTGTATGTGTTTTTTTCAAAAACGAGCTTGAGACGAGTATATATAAGCAACAGGCCGAATCGTGAACTCATGGGCTGAAAAACGACTTTTAAAGCGCAAAACATGAAGGCGCTCGAGCAGACCCGCTCGAGCGGTGGCGCTCGAGCGTGGAGCTCGAATGGTGCAAGTGCTCGAGTGGTGGCGCTCGAGCTGGTCGAGCGCTCGGATTCCTCTGCAAGTTTTGGGGCGCTCGAGCAACACGCTCGAGCTGCTCGAAAGCTTGAATTTTTCTGTAAGTTTTGGGCGCTCGAGCAACGTGCTTGAGCGCTAGTGCTCGAGTGGTCCACTCGAATGACTCCCAAAATTGCTCCAATTAGTACTTTTCTTCTTCAACACTAACACCAATCGTATTCCTTCGATATCTTCTCATCCGGGCATCCGTTTGAGTTGATTCAAAGTCCTACGAACTCCGTTCTTTGCCCTCGATTCATCTATGAGCATTAAAGAGACAAATTCATCAATGTATAGAAATAATGCTCAATTGACTCCAAATACTCGATAAAATTGGCTAGAATTAGGGCATTTCGAGTGACGAATCATGACAATTTCACGCCTAATCAATCTATGTTCAAAATTATATCAACATGTACCACGGCTAAAGATGCATGGGAGAGGCTTCAAAAACATTGCGAAGGAAGTGGAAGTGTTCGAAGGACCAAACTTCGAATGCTTGGGACCAAGTTCGAGAATCTAAGGATGAAGGATGATGAGACGATCACAGCTTACAATGAGAAGCTGAGTGAAATTATCAACGAGTCACACGCACTTGGTGATCCTATTTCCAATGTACGAGTTGTACACAAAATTTTGCGATCTGTTCCTAAACGGTTCGATGCAAAAATTTGTGCTATTGAAGAAGCCAAGGACACTGACACTTTGAGTAAGAATGAGCTTGTAAGTATTCTCAAAACATATGAGATGAACACAACTCAATCTGATGATACAAGTGAAGGAAAGAAGGTTGTTGTTTTCAAAGGTGAAACATCTTCTAATACTGAAAATCAGCCCTTTGTGACTGAGGTTGAATCTGATGAAGATGTTTTAGACCAATGTTACAACACTCCTGAACACATTGCCCTCCTTACAAAGAAGTTCAATTCCTACCTGAAGAAGAAACTGAATAGATCCAGAGGAAATGTCCAACAGAGGACTCCTTTCAACAACACACCATCAGACCCAGAGAAAAGGAAGGATCAGAATCAATCAAGGCAATTCAGAGATAATAAATCAAGGTATGATCCTGAATTTAGAAAATCAGTTAGATGTGATGCATGTACTGGATTTGGACACTATGCAAATGAGTGTGCAAATACCAGGTTAAGACAAAAACTGAATTTTAATTTTACCTTTAGTGATGACTCAGATGATGATGAACCTGAAGGTTCTAAAGATGAAGAATTAGCTTTTTTCTGCAAGAATTGATTATGATGATTCTTTAGATGATGATCTGGATTATCTAACACTGATGCTGTTTCCAATGTTATAACATCAGAAACAACATTTGTCAAAAATCATTCAGATTTGAACTGTTTTAATGGGTGTGTTGATAAGACAGGTTCTAATGACATAAAGAATGATGATTCCAGTATAGCCAAAGAGAATGATGATCTCAGAGAGACTGTGACAAAGTTGGAAGTCATTCTAACAAGGAAGGATTTAGAAATTTCTAAGCTAAAGGAAGAATTGAAAAAATTTACCTTAAGTTTTAAGAAGTTTTCTAAAAGCTCTTCCAGTGTAAGTGATTCTTTCACTACTGGACAGTCTAGTAAACATGGTTTGGGCTATTGTGGTGAGACTACTTCTAAACATGTGAATAATCCTGTACAATTTGTCAAGGGAAAAACTGAACTTTTTGCTGAGACAAAAGTACATGTGATTGAAAAACCTGTTAGGAAGTATGTATGTCACCATTGTTCTGAAATTGGTCATATTCGTCCTTACTGTCAAAAGATGAAAAGAGATCTGGAAATTCAAAGAGTGTTGTCTGAAATATCTTCACATTCTAAGAAACACTGGTCAAAATCTGCTAAGAAAAAGAAAGAACATGTTACTTGTAATGTTGTTCAAACTTCTCTGAAAGCATGTGTTCCTGATCTATGGTACTTTGATAGTGGTGAAACATGACTGGTCATGTTAACTACTTATCTGACTATGAACCCTGTAATGGTGGAACTGTTACATATGGTGGTGGATCAAAAGGTAAAATCATTGGAAAGGGGACCTTAAATGTTGAAGGTTTTCCTAAACTTAAGAATGTTTTGCATGTTGATGGTTTACTTGCTAATCTTCTTAGTATAAGTCAACTGTGTGATGACAATTTGCATGTTGAATTTGATAAAGATTTATGCTATGTTCTAAACAAGGATAATAAGTGTCTAATGACTGGAAATAGGTCAGCTGATAATTGTTATCTAATTGGAACAAATAAAGTATGTCATTTGTCAAATTGTGATGATAATGTCCTATGGCATCAAAGACTTGGACATGCAAATTATAGATTCATGCAAAAATTGGTTAAGTCTGAAGCAGTGAGAGGTTTACCTAAATTGAAGATTGTCACACCTACTGTATGCGGTTCATGTAAAAAAGGTAAGCAAGTAAGAGTGTCGCATAAAATGTTACCACATTGCATGACACATCGTTGTTTTGAATTACTGCATATGGATCTTATGGGTCCTACGAAAACTGAAAGCATTGGTGGTAAGAAATATTCACTGGTTGTGGTAGATGATTACTCTAGGTTTACCTGGATTGAGTTCTTAAGAGAGAAATATGAAACATTTGATGTTTTTAAAATTCTTTACAAGAGATTTAAAACTGTTTTCAACTTGAAAGTAAGCAGGATTAGGTCTGATCATGGTAAAGAATTTGAAAATAGTATGTTTTCATAATTCTGTAATAAGAAAGGAATTGTCCAAGAGTTTTCTTCTCCTAAAACTTCACAACAAAATGGGATAGCTGAAAGGAAAAATAGAACTCTTCAAGAAATGGCAAGAGTAATGCTCACTTCAAAAAATCTTGCAAAGAATTTTGGGCTGAAGCATTGAATACAGCATGCCATATTGCTAATAGAGTCTATTTTAGATTTGGAAGCAACAAAACCCCATATGAGATCTTGAACAATAAGAAACCGAATGTGAAATATTTTTATGTTTTTGGTTGTGTGTGTTACATTCTGAATGATAGGGATCAACTGCATAAGTTTGATTCTAAGAGTGATAAAGGTTTTTTCTTAGGTTATTCTAGAAATAGCAAAACCTATAGAGTCTATAACCTTAGAACTAACACTGTTCAAGAATCTGTGAATGTTGTTTTTGATGATGACAGGAATCTGATAGATGGAAATGACACTGAAGATGTGACTGAAGTTACTGATGTTCCAAAAGAATCATTGAAAACAAAGAATGTTACACCAAATGTTACTGATGGTCCCATTTTTCGAAAACCAAAATGGGAATTCAGGGGCAATTTTTTTTTTTAAACCTTTCCCTCAGAGAGTTCAGCAAGAGTGAAGAGTTCTCAAGTTACTGCTCTGCTCAGAGGCTGAGCTACCAAGCCAGTGTGAGCTTGGAGGCTCATGCTCTGAACAACGCAGTGACTCGAGAGATTACACTTCAAGTCACTGCTCTGCTTAGAGGCTGAGCTACCAAGTCAGTGTGAAGGCTTGGAGGCTCATGCTCTAAGCAAGGCAGTGACTCGAGATACTGAACTCTCGAGTGCGTTGCCTAAGCTGGTCAGTGAGAGGATTCTCCCTGACCTGAAAGCTTAACCAAAGTTTCCTTTTTAACAATGCTCTCAGTGAGCATATTTTCACAACACTTTAGTAAATACTTTAATGAAACGAACGTTCAGTTTAACGTGGTTCAGAGACTCAAGCTCTTACATCCATGGCCTGATTTAACAGGAAATCCACTAACTGGGATTCTTGTTTTTAACGTGCCAAGGTGCACTTACAACTGGACTCACGCCACTCCCTGGGCTGCCCCTCCTCGCTGACTAACTTCAACCAACAAACCTAACTAGAGGGTTTTGGTATCAGTTTGGTTTCTCCAACTAGGTGAGGTTTTCCTTTACAATGTGTTAGCCTAAAGCTAAGATTAGGAAAACCTCTCTAAGCTATGAGTTACAAGCTAAACACTCATTTGTGCATATCTATGAACTCTATAGTTCAGTGTACAAGATGTGAATCGCGCCTCCTTATAACTCCCAATATGATGCACTAAACACTCACACCTTCACAGCTCGTAGGTGTTGATTTTTCTTTCTTCACACACAACACAACACAACACACTTGAATACACAGCTATGAGCTTGTATATATAATGTGGATTCAAATGTAACCGTTGGATGAAATTACATTTGAATCCATACAATTAATGGTTTCAACCACTTTTCTTGGAATGTGACCTTGTCAGTGTCAGAGTTGCTGCCTTGTGCTGATTTGTCCACGTGGGCCGGATCCAACGGATTTTTGACTCAGTGGGTTGACCAAGACCCACTGACTTTAGGTAGCTTCCTCCTTCACTGACTGATGATCTTCAGTGGACTGAACGTCTTCAGTGTAGTTGTCCTTCAGAGACTGTTTGAAGATCACTCCAAGAAGTTTGTCATAAGGTTGAATGACAAACTTTCCTGACCACAGTAGCCTGACTCCTTTAGGGCCTACTTGGTGCAGCACTGATCCTCTTGATCATGCTCTTCACTGAGTGGTCCACCTGACTTGGCTTAGATCAGCCAGGTTTGTACTCAGTGGGACATCCTTCAGGCTTCTCTTCTGGTTCAGGTTACAAGCATGGCTTAGTCAGTTCTTCTGGGTGTCATCTTGATATCCTCAGGCTGTGTTGCTGAGTCCCCCTCAACTGAGTTCTTCTCAACTGACAACCTATTCTTCTGAGAAATAACCTAGCCTGACCTGAAACTAAAGAAACAATCCTGACTGCTTTCAAACCTATTACAAGTGGTTTTGGAAAAATCATCAAAACTAAAGCATATCCCAACAGTTACATCATCTGGTTCAACATCCCCTGCAGATTCAGTTGATACTTCATAGAACAATCAGTATACTCCAAAGAAGAATCCAGCTACTTGGATTACAAAAAGTCATCCTTCAAATCAGATCATTGGAGATGCTTCAATTGGTGTTCAAACAAGGAGAGTAAGTGCAAACCATGTTGATGTGGTAAGGTCTATGTGCATGTCTTCAATATGCAATATTGTGAATGCTCAGTGTTACTATTCTGAAATTGAACCTAAAAATGTTACAGAAGCATTAAAAATTGGATTAATGCTATGCATGAAGAACTTAATCAGTTTGAAAGAAATGATGTTTGGTTATTAGTTCCAAGACCTGAAAATGTCAATGTCATTAGAACTAAATGGATCTTTAAAAACAAAACTGATGAGTCTGGTAACATAATTAGGAACAAAGCTAGATTAGTTGCACAAGGTTACACTCAAGTTGAAGGTATTGATTTTGATGAAACATTTGCACCTGTTGCTAGGATAGAGTCCATTAGACTTTTACTAGCAATTGCATGTTACATTAACATTAATCTTCATCAAATGGATGTAAAAGCTGCATTTCTAAATGGCATATTAATTGAAGATGCATTTGTTGAACAACCTAAAGGTTTTAAAAACCCACAGTATCCTGATCATGTGTACAAACTAAAGAAAGCCTTGTATGGTCTCAAACAAGCTCCTAGAGCTTGGTATGGTAGACTTACTGACTTTCTGTTGCAATTTGGTTTCATAAGAGGAGAGACTGATAGAACCTTGTTCATTAAAAATTCTGGAGAAGACTTATTAATAGCTCAAATATATGTTGATGACATTGTTTTTGGTTTAACTTGTAACATTATGTTAAACAAGTTTGTTGAAGCAATGACAACAACATTTGAGATGAGCATGGTAGGTGATTTGAATTACTTTCTAGGACTTCAAATCAAACAAACTGATAAAGGTATTTTCTTCTCTCAGAGTAAGTATGCAAAGAATTTAGTGAAAAGGTTTGGTTTAGAAAGCTCAAAGGTCATGAAAACTCCTATGGGATCTACACAAAAGTTGTGTAAAGACACTGTTGGTCAAGATGTTGATCCAACTTTGTATAGATCCATGATAGGTAGTCTTCTGTACTTAACTTCAAGCAGGCATGATATAATGTATAGTGTTTGTGTTTGTGCTAGGTACCAAGCTTGTCCCAAAGAGTCTCATTTGAATGCAGTCAAGAGAATCATAAGATATGTGGCTGGTACAACTGATCTTGGTATATGGTATACCAAAGACACAAGCAGTGCACTTGTTGGATACAGTGATGCTGACTGGGCTGGAGACATTGATGATAGGAAAAGCACGAGTGGTGGTTGCTTTTACATGGGTAACAATTTGATTTCATGGCATAGAAAGCATAATTGTGTATCACAATCTACTGCAAAATCTGAATACATTGCTGCTGGTAGTTGCTGTACACAACTTATTTGGTTGAGTAAAATGTTTAGTGATTATGGTTTAGAGAGTGACACTTTAACTGTATATTGTGATAACACTAGTGCTATCAACATTTCGAAAAATCCAGTTCAACACTCACTTACTAAACACATAAGTATTAGACATCATTTCATAAGGGATCTGGTAGAAAAGAATATTGTGAAGTTAGAATACATACCCACTGAAAATCAATTTTCTGATGTGTTTACTAAAGCATTAGACCATGAGAGATTCTCATTCTTGAGGAAATCTCTTGGTATGTGCACAATCTGAGTAACTGAGAAGCGGATGTTGTTATGTTTGTTAAAATATCTATAACAACATCAGGGTATCTGCATATTCTAATTAAAGCTTGTTCTTGTATTTTGTTTCATAATTTCATTGAAAAATAAATCTGGACTAAGTATGTTTGTTGTGTAAAAATAAAGAGGAATCACTCTTCTCAAACGCATAATAAGTTTTTGAAAAAGCACATCAAGATGTAACTAATTCACTGAGTAACTATGGAGCACGGAGTTCGCTACTACGATGTCTTCTTTTCAAAAGGTGATTAGTAAAACATCAATATGTCACAAATCCATTGAGTAATTATGGGGCACGAAGTTCGCTGCTACGATGCACTCTCTTGAAAAAATGGATCAATGTGAATAAAAAGTGCTAAAAGTGTTTGATAAAAAGTGCGACATTGGATATTAAAACCGATGTTGAAGTGTGTGTTCCAATTTTGAATACAACATCATATGCAGTTTGTATTTATTTTTCTAAGTCAAGTTATGGACCGATTTTTCAGGAACTTGTTTATAATTTCCACATGCATAATCCACGTTTTCAATTTTATTCAAGTAGTGCATAATTTAGTATGTTTTAATTAATTAAAATTCATTTTTTGTTTCTGGAATAACCCACGATCTTTTATAGGGGAGTGGGTGGTTTCAACTTCTTAAATTCCAGAATTTTCCTGTGTGGGTAATTAAAATAACTTCCGTACTCTCTTCTATATATATCCTTCATGTTAAAGTGTTTAATTCTCTGTGTGTTAGCATTTTTGAGTCGAGCCCTAATTTTTTTTAAAAGGTTGAAAATTGGTGTATTCACCATATAGGGTTTAATTTGTTATTTCTCATAATATTTTCTTTTCGCTCTTTTTGCTCATTACTTAATGGCTGGAAATCAAAAGAAGACCTCTCACAGTTCAAAATCTCGCGCAAACCCTTCAACTCCTCCACACTCAAACCTAAACCTACTTGCAGAAATGGCCTCAAGCCAAAATCCAAATGCTGCCTCTGTTGCTCCATCATCGAGCACAATACCTCCTACTACCTTGACCCCTGTTCAAGCATTTCCTGTCAATATCTACATTCCAAATGAAGCCACGGTCGATCAGCTTGAGACGATCGCACGCGGCATTGCACAAAGCCTTCAAGGAAGCCCTGTGGTTCCCAAGCTAACCATTGGCTCTATTGAAGTAGATGTTGCATCCTATCTGAATAAGTCTAAAAAACCTTATCCCACTGTTCAAATCGAAGGAACTTCTTCGATTGCTCAACCAGAAATTCCTCAATCCTCAAGCCAAGCCAAAAGCCCTACTACTAATATTTCAAAGATTGTTGAAGCAGGTGATCAGGCTACAAAGAAGACTCCCATTGTCAAAGAGACAGTTGCTGAAGAAACTAGGGAGGAAAACCCTAATGCTAAGAACCCTGATGTTGAAATGTCAGAGGAAGACAAAGAAGAATCACCCAATAACTGATTCTTCAATGTCTGAGGACTCTGAGCCTGCTCCAATAGCCAAAGCTGTGAAGAAGAAAGGTGGCAAGAGGAAAATGAGCCCAGTTCAATCAAGGAGGAGATCGGATAGAGCAAAGAAAAGAGTGAACTACTCTGAAACAGCAAGGAAGAAGAAGGAAGATGAAGGAGATGTTGCTACTCGACCTATTCGAGTGTTTTCTGAATCAGAAAAGAAGTCAAGCTCCAAAGACTCATCTGAGAAAGAGACTGATCACTCTCAAAGCCAGGAGAAGGAAGAATCTGATGAGAGTGATGTCCCTATATTTGAACTAAGGAGGAGAGCAAGAGTTGAGATGAGGACCAAGAGAAAGTTTGAGTATGCTGCTGGTGGTGTTGGAATAAGTGCAGCAGCACCAGAACCTGAAACTGATGACAACAGTTCTGAGAGTAGCTCAGACAAAACCAAAACTGATTCTGATCAAGGTAATGCATCTGAACATTCTGTTGAGCATGTCAGTTCTGATAATGATGATGATGAATCTCTAGACCAAAAGTTGGAAAGACTAAGGAAGAGAAATTTGTTAATTGAAAGAAAAATTAACATTGATGAATTTGAATCTAAAGGTCTAGTTAGATATCTAGAAGAAAGAAGCTTAATGCATGATGTTACCTTTGCTGATGCATTTGTCACTGATTGGGTGTATGAATTTTATGCTTGTCTGAGAAAGAATCATGCTAGAAGGAATTCTAGGTGGTATAGTTCTGTGAGATTTAGGGATAGAAATGTTCCTTTTACCCCTAAATTGATTAATCAGTTTCTGCATGTTGAGGATGTTGAGGAGAATATGTTGGCTGCTTCATTGACCTCTCTGTATTCAGTTTTACACAAACTGGTGGTGTATAACTGGATACCCTCTACAAATTCCACAAAGGTGACCAGAGATCAGGCTGTACTGATGTACATAATTGGTGTGATGAAAAACTTTAACCTTGGTTTGGTTATTTTTCATCACATGATGAAATTTGCTGGAAAGATTTCTGAGAAAGGCAATCTGCCTTACCCTGTGCGGATTTATGGATATTTGAGGAGTCACAACTTTGTTCACAGAAGGAATGAATTGTTGAGGGGAAGAGTTAATCTGATGGGTATATCTCATTATTTATTGTCTGGAAATAGAGTGTTAGACTTACCTCTGTAGGATAATGCTGAAGAAGAAGATGCAGATCCACACCAACCTGTCCCTGCTCCTGCTCCTGCACAAGATGCTGCACAGAATGCTGAGAACATACCTAGCAACATTACTGCTTCTACAGCCCATTTCCTGAATATCTCACCTGAGTTTATTCAAATTCAGTTGAAGCACTTGCAGGACTCAATTGATGAACTTCAATTCCTAAAGAACTACTGGGAAAACCTACTTTCTGCCCCAACAGGGGGAGTACCAGTTGCTGCTGCTCGAGGAGTTGAGATTCATGAGATGGATGATGATGTTGAACCTGCTGCTGAGGTTGCTGAGGAGAGGAGGAGAGTTGCTGATGAAGCTGTTGCAACTGGACCTGATGCTGCTGAAGATGTTGTTGCAAACCTTGCAACAATTCATATCCAGGAAGCAGAGAAAGAAGAGCTATATGGTGATCTGCCAGATATTTCTACCAAAGTTTGAAGATGTTTTAGAGACTGGAGGAAGCACAATTCATGGGGGAGCTTAGTGCAAGATGCTTGAAGCTGCAGTTGTATATCTTATACAGTGATATCAAGTTCCTTTTTGTGATGCCTCTAAGTACTCTTGGTTGATTTATGTTTCTAGTTAATTTTGCTCTGATATGAAGTTCTTAATTTCTGAAAGACAATATTATATTAGTTGTTAGGATATTATATTAGGATTGATAGGATTCATTTCAGTTTGAAAGTTGTAATTTGAATGAGTAAACATTATGTTACTCATTTTGCTGTTTGATGAGCATATATGATGATGTTCATTCTGTTTTGGTGAAATTAACTTATTGTTATTTCATCTTGATTTTGGTGATTCAACTTATAGTTGATCATCTTGTTTTTTGGCTGTTTTGCTACACAAGTGTGAAATACTAAGTGGACAATACGATGTTGATCTCTATTGTACATACATCACTGACTTATATATTGAGAAATATATACATTAGGTGTGTTGTAGCAGAAAGGTCAAATTGGGGGAGATTGTTAATGTTGTTGGTAGTGAAGTATTCACTATTTACTTTGAAACAACATGAATTTGCCCTTTCTTCTCATTAATCAACACTTTATGATCATATGTTGTCTTAGATGTTTTAACATGCAGGATGAAGATCTAGAAGGATCTACAAGGTTCTGGAATACTCAATGTTGCAGTGAATGTTGCATAACATTGGTTGCAACATGAGCGGTTACGGGTTCCAGAAGGATCTACAAGGATCTACAAGGGCCTACACGATCCAGACTTATCCAGGACGTTTTAGAACTATCTAGATCAGGCGGTTGCATCAAGAAGCATGAGGAATAAAGATAAAGACGTGGAATAACATGAAGATCATGGAAGCGGTTACATAGAGAAGTTATTTTTGGATTGAAGACTTCTGCCTATAAATAGTGGCCGAATCTTTCAGTACCAAGTGTGGAGTAAACGAGTACACCTACTCTAGTGTTGATCCTGAGTTTAAAGGTGATAGGGCAGTTATTCCAACATTTATGTTATATCTTGAAGTAGAGTTCTTCTCGTATAACTTGCGGTCGAACCTATATCCATAGATAGAGAGATCATAGATATAGAGCGAGATCAACTTTGACGGTGTATTATGATATACACTTAGCCAATTTAGATTTGATAGGTGATATCAAGTCTTGTTTCTGTTGTGAACGATTATACTCTTCACACAACTTTTGTATCACTAATCTTTTTATAGTGAACCTTTCGCCGTAAGGCTAGCACAAGCTATTTAAGATAGTTTGTGTTAAAAAGTATTCCCTTTTGCAATTGTGTGTTTAAGTCTTCCGCTGTACACGTTTTATATTCTGATTTACCAGATTGTTGTAATATTTGCTTTAACATTTGTTACAACATCTACACTTTATAACACACGCACACTTTCACTTAGCGGTCTATTTCAAGATATTGCTTTTCTGCAAAGCTTGTGTAGGATTTACACTGAAAATTTTTGTTTAAAAAATATACGAACATTTGATTCAAAAGTTGAATAAAATTATCGATATTTATACTATTAGGTAGACATGCACAAGAATTTTTAGAGTCAGTGGTGTGTCTTTTTTTTTTACAATATCGAGTTTATTTATTTCTTAGATTAAATCCAATATCATAATCAGCATGCTAATTGTATAAGGGGAGATTATCACACTAACCGTTTATGCTCTGTTTCTCACATCTTCGGACAAGTTTAAGTCCATTTTGATTTGCTTTTGCTATGTTTCTCGCATCTTCGACTCTTCTGTGGGATCCGAATTTCTAAATTGTGTTTAAGTTTGTGGTTGAACCTTTTTAAAATCAATCAAAAGTCTATAGTGATTCATTAAATTGGTTTAAAAAAATCGAACAATTATGGTTAATTATAATAGACAAGATGAAATGAGTACCTTAATCTTGCATTTTGATGCAGAAATGATGAACTAAAACTTCAATTGTTGTTGATAAAAATAGGTTTGCACTTTTTTTGGGGGGGGGGGGGGGTATCATCTTGACGACTTTAATCCAACATGAAAATGAACCGTTAGTGTAATTTTGATTGTTTAATGCCTAAATAATTCATAAAATGGACAAATCTTTAAATTTTGGTATTGTGATTTCAATTAATAATAGGCAACTACATGTAATCTATAAAACAGAGAAACTAAAATCAAAATTGGTAATAAAATAAAAAGTGTACTAACCATTGGAATCAAAGGTAGATGTTTCTCGTGTTTTAAAATCAATTCAGTGTTGTAGAAATATTTTATGTTTCTTTCTTTGTCTTCGAGTGATTATCCCAGACATTGTTAACCTCACTTCGTCTTTAGGAGAGTGGCGGTGGAATGGAGATTTTTAGAATTGAAGATGAATAATGTTTATATGTGAATGGTAAGATAGAGAGACATGTATAGTGGAAGCCATTCAATGACATAGTTTTACAGAGTAATGCTTTGGGTTGATTGATGAAGAATACATAAGCTCAAATTTTTAAATATGGAACAAAGTAATTATTAACCCACTTTCAATGTTAGGTTTACCATGGATATTTCTTGAGAAGAGGAATATAATTATTTATTACATGTATTATGGATGTATTGTGCCAAATATTTGGTACTTTCCCGGTAATATATGTTGCTAGAAAAACGGTTGGACTCATTATGCACCAGGTGCACAATACACTCACTCAATAATTGAAGTTGTTTACACTCAAAACTATAAGTTAATTACTGTAATACCCTAGACTTTCATGACCTTATTTGCTTTACTAAATGCTTTATAATTCTATATGAATCTATGTGACGCATTTACATTCAAATTTATGCAAAGACATGTTTATGTGTTTTAATTACTCGATAGTTACAATTACTGCATTATTTGCTCAATACATGCTTATTCTTGAAACTTTATAATTTTTATATGTTCTTTATTTTATGTCTTAAAGTATTTGATATAGAAATTAATATAGTCCTTAAGTCTAGTATTTTGTTTTACACGTTATAAGTTGAAAAATGAACGTTTCTTCAAGAAACGAATTACGTATCGATTGCTCGATGTTTTTTTTATGATTAGTATATAGACTTTATAATTTATTTAGAGCCTTAGAAGAGTTTTAATTTTATTTTATAAGATAGTATAAGTAATTTTATGCATAATGTACCTTAAAAGCATTAAATAAATTAGAAAATCATAATTTCTTTTATTTTATTTATTAAATTCAAAGCCTACAAGTGTCTTAACTACAAGACACAAGAATTCTCTTGAATTATCCTCAAAATTTCGTCCAATATGAGGAAAGGAGGAAGATTGGTGAAACTTCATGAATTAAGGTCAAAGTTAGTAGCATAAAAGTCAAAATTAGCAACTAATACTAAGTTGCCATGTGTTTAATGCTTAACCTCCAAGATTATCCAATTTCCTCCACATTCTTCTTCAAAGTCGGCCAATAGAAGGAAGGGAGTAGCCTCCAAGGTTGAATTCTCCTATAAATACATAAGCTTGCATGCAAAAATAAGCATAAGAAAAAAAAAATTTAAAGAAAATTTCCCAAATACTACTACTCTTATATTTAGAAGTTGAGAAAGGAGAAGAAGAGATTTCTTGTAGCTACCTATCTATAAGTAAGCTTCTCTTCTTGTTTGAGTAATTATTTAAGTGGTAGTATGAAGTTTATGCATGATATGTGAATTAATTGATAGGAAAATGAGTTTTGATGAGTAAATTTGCATGTTATCCATGTTTTACTTCATGTTTGAATGTTTAATTCAATTTCTTCATGATTTATGATCAAAATCATGCTTATTACTTGATTATATATGCTTTAGAAGTAGAAATCATGAAATTATATGGTTTAAAGTGAGTTTAAGATGATATGTTCTTCATATATGCATGAAAACCGAAAATCTGGACAACTTGTGAAGAAATTACGTTTTTGATCCAAAATTATCGGTGGAAAATTCAGAAATTTTTATATATGAAATTAGACTTCTGAAGGAACTTAGGTTTCAAATTTCATAATTTTTGGACTGGTATTCAATTCGTGGTGATTTTTAGAAGTAGAGCTAGGGTTTTGGACCAAAATACAGGAACAGTAGAAGTTTGCTATGATCTGAGAATAATAGGTAAGGTTTATATAGAAAACCAAAGTATTTTGATAAATAACATGAAGTTTGGAGTTCATGGTTAAAATTTCACGAGTATTGGACATGTGGTTGATTTATGGTGAATTTTTAAAGTTAAGTGACCAGAATCTGTTACTGTGTATTCATTATACAATATTTGATGTTTGGTAAGGAGTTTGAGAAATCTGAAAATATGGTGATAAATGTTATTGAGTTGGTAATATACTGTTACAATTTCATAATTGTTGGACGTATGAATAATTTAATATGAATTTTCAAAGTTAGGTGTGTAATCTGCCAAATTCGAAATTTTGTATGAAAGGTTCAAAATGGTCCGATTATATTTTTACAGTCGATATTTATTTATAACTTGCTATTTGATGATTTTATACACTTAATTGATATTTGGGTGTTAGTATACAATATTTGAATATGTGTGGAGATTTGAATTCAAGTCTTACAATTTACAAAAGTGAAGGGATAAGTAACAATATTTTTATTTTAAAATTTTTACTTGTAGGTACAAACCTGCAAGGTGGGGAATCACTACACTCTTCACCGAGTGTTTTATTATTATTTTAATTGCACTTATTAAATGTTGAATGTTAAATATTTTGAGTCTGGCCCGCTATCGACTGGCCCCTGAGATAGTCCAACACTATGTTGGCAAATAAGATAGTCCGGTCGTTCCGGCACCATGGGTTGGTCACGCCACCCAAGTATATACCCGGTGAAATTCCGGGGGCTCACATATTATAAACAATTGATGTTTAGTTTGTGCAATTAACAAGAGGTTTCCCACTAAGTGTTTACAAACGCTTATCCCTTCCACTTTTAAATTTTTTACAGATGCTATGGATCCGGACGTGGGCGAATGAACTTGGCAGGATGTGAAGTTTCTTAAAGACTTTATATTTTCAAGAATAATAAGTTAAATTTTGAGTTGTAACTTAAGCTACGATCATACTTATTTACTACTTCCGATGTGTAAATGTGTGGCGTGTGTATATTTTAATACAAAGTACTATTTTAGTAACGTTCCTACTTGTGTCACATCATATTTTCCGTACTATTTTAAGTGGGGGCGTTACAGGTGGTATCAGAGCAGGTTCGCCTGCTAAAGTATTTTCAAAAGGAGTGTGTTTTAAAATTTTAAAAAGAAAACAGCCGCACCGAGATTATTCTCCACGACGGGATCAGGTAAATGTTTTATATGTACTTAAATTATGTTATTTATTTGAAAGTTTGTATAGTTATTGCATTACATTGTTGTTTGAATTAACCAATAAAATGTGTTGAATAGAACTATGAATCGTAGAGGAAACCAAAATAACTCAGGCATGAGCGAGGATCTAACTTCCGTCTTAAGGGGGTTAGCTCAGCAACTAAATCACCAAAGCCAATCGTCCCAAACACCTGTATCCTCAACCCAAAACCATGACATTGTTAGCCAATTTAAGAAGTTTAGACCTTCAACACTTACCGGAAGGGAAAACCCTATGGAAGTAGAAAACTGAGTTCGGAGCTTGGAGAAGATATTCGCTTATCTTAAGTGCACCGATGAGCAGAAAGTTTTTTGCGCTATATTTCAGCTGACTGAAGATGCAGATTATTGGTGGGAAGCTCACTGTAGGACAATGACTGAAGAAGAACGAACTACAGTTACTTGGGAGAAATTCGTAGAAGCAGTGGTTAAGAATTACATACCACAGTCATTCTTAGATCAGAAAGAGACCGAGTTTCTACAGTTGAAACAAGGAAACCTGACAGTGCAAGAATATGAAAGGAAGTTTAATCAATTGGGAAGATATGCTTCTCATTTGATTAATACCGATGAAAGGAAAGCAAAAAGATTTATGCAGAATTTACGATAAAAAATCAGTATTATCTTAGCGGCACAAGATATTAAGTCTTATGCCTTGGCATTCGAGAAAGCTCAGATGATAGCAGCATATATGAAATCAGAGGACGTAAGAACGCCAGAATCACAACAAAACAAAAGGAAGTGGATTGGTACGAACCAAGGAAGAAATTCTAAGCAAGTTAAAAGGACAGAAATAGTGCCACAACAGAGGCCACCTAAGTGCAGAAATTGTGGGAAGGAACACCTTGGACAATGCCTGAAAGGAACAGGGATATGTTATAAGTGCAAAGAACCTGGACATCTTATAACTAATTGTCCAAAGCTGAGGGGACAACAGAAGATGGCACCTGCTCGAGTGTTTGCCATGAGTCAGCAAGAGGCGACAGCAAATCCAGAAGTGATGGCAGAAGAAGATTTCCTAGAAGTAAACATTCCCTCTGGTAGTACGACACAATCCTTAGGACTGTGTAGGAATGTGAAGATTGATTTTGAGCATGCAATACTCCCGACAAATCTACATATAATAGAAATGAAGGACTTTGATGTTATCTTGGGAATGGACTGGCTTATAGCAAATCATGCTCTCATCAAGTGTCAAGAAAAAGAAATATCAGTACGGAGATCAAAGGATGAGAACTTTACACTATATGGTGCTAGAATTGGAACTATACCTCGGGTAATTTCAGCAGTAAAGGCTCGGAAAATTTTAAGGAAAGAAGAATGTACAACATTTCTAGTAAATGTTGTAGCAACAAAGTCTGATGGTCCAACACTGGACGATATACCGGTAGTATGTGAATACAAGGATGTATTCCCAGATGATTTGCCTGGACTACCCCCAGATCGTCAGTTAGAATTTACTATTGATTTAATTCCCGGAGCAGCGCCTGTTTCAAAAGCACCTTACAGAATGGCACCAAAAGAATTGCAAGAATTGAAAGTGCAACTGCAAGAATTACTGGATAAGGGTTTTATTCGACCAAGTGTGTCACCCTGAGGAGCACCGGTATTATTTGTGAAAAAGAAAGATGGTTCATTAAGAATGTGCATCGACTACCGAG
Source organism: Ballota nigra (assembly GCA_947034835.1). Taxonomy (NCBI): domain Eukaryota; kingdom Viridiplantae; phylum Streptophyta; class Magnoliopsida; order Lamiales; family Lamiaceae; genus Ballota; species Ballota nigra. Next base: position 6,080,581 of record OX344721.1, on the reverse strand, counting down.
AATTGAATAAGCTTACCATCAAGAACAAATACCCTCTTCCCAGAATTGAAGATCTGTTCGATCAATTAAATGTAGCTAGTGTATTTTCAAAGATTGATTTGAGATTGGGGTATCATCAGGTGAAAATAAAGGAAAGCGATATTCCGAAGACAGCTTTCAGGACTCAATATGGTCATTATGAGTTCGTGGTGCTACCATTTGGACTCAGTAATGCACCAGCTATTTTTATGGATTTGATGAATCGAGTATTTCATCAATATCTGGATCAATTTGTGATCGTTTTCATTGATGATATTCTGGTGTATTCGAGGAATCAAGAGCAGCATGCGGAACATCTTCGGATTACACTAGAAATCCTGAGAAAGGAAAAATTGTATGCTAAATTCAAGAAATGTGAATTTTGGCTGGATAAAGTGGTATTTCTTGGACATACGGTTTCAGCCCTGGGAATAGAAGTTGACCCAACAAAGGTAGAAGCTGTAAACCAATGGAAGACACCAACTAATGTAAACGAAGTCAGGAGTTTTCTTGGTTTAGCCGGGTATTATCGAAGATTCATTGAAGGGTTTGCTCGGATTGCAAAACCTTTGATTCAGTTGACTCGGAAAGAAACAAAGTTTGAATGGACATAAGAATATGAAAGGAGTTTTCAAGAACTAAAGCAAAGATTAACAACGGCCCCAGTTCTTACAATTCCTGAAGGTACAGAAGGATTTATTGTGTACAGTGATGCTTCTAAACAAGGCTTGGGATGTGTACTTATGCAAAATGGGAAAGTAGTAGCGTACGCATCAAGACAATTAAAACCACATGAGCAGAACTATCCTACGCATGATTTAGAGCTAGCAGCAGTTGTGCATGCACTCAAGATTTGGAGACATTACTTGTATGGAAGTAAATGCTAGATCTACACAGATCATAAGAGTTTGAAGTATATCTTCGAACAGAAGGAATTAAACATGAGGCAAAGAAGATGGTTGGAGTTGGTGAAAGATTATGATTGCGAGATATTGTATCATCCGGGAAGGGCAAATGTAGTAGCAGATGCCTTAAGTCGCAAGGGAAAGATCAATGCCTTGGTTGTGAAACCAACACTGAAGGAAAGAATAGCAAAAGCTCAATATGACGATGCATTCTTAGAAAAGATAAAACAAAAGATCAAGGAAGGAAAAGCAAAAGAATTTTCAGTACGTGAAGATGGTACATTGGTATGTCGAGGAAGAATATGTGTCCCAGAAAAAGAAGAACTCAAGAAGGAAATATTAGAAGAAGCACATTCTACACCATATACAGTTCATCCTGGAGGAACAAAGATGTATCAAGAATTAAAGAAGTTGTTATGGTGGAGAAATATGAAGAGGGATATTGGAAATTTCGTACAGAAATGTTTGACATGTCAGCAGGTAAAAGTTGAACATCAAAGACCATCGGGATTGCTGAAACCACTTGAGATTCCTGAATGGAAATGGGAACACATTACGATGGATTTTGTGGTAGGATTGCCCAAGTCAATACAAGGAAATGAAGCTATTTGGGTAATTGTTGACAGATTGACCAAGACGGCACATTTTCTACCAATAAAGATGACGTTCACATTGGATAAATTGGCTCAGATTTATATTAAGGAAATTATCCGATTACATGGAGTTCCAATTTCTATTGTGTCAGATAGAGATCCACAATTTACATCGAAATTCTGGTACAGTCTTCAAGAAGCTTTGGGTACTAAGTTGGAATTCAGTACAACTTTTCATCCACAAACAGATGGTCAATCGGAAAGAACAATTCAAACTTTGGAAGATATGTTGAGAGCTTGTATCATCGATTTTGGAGGAAGTTGGGAAAGATACATACCTTTAGTGGAATTTGCCTACAACAATAGTTATCAAGCTACAATTGAAATGGCACCGTACGAAGCATTGTACGGAAGAAAGTGCAGATCTCCACTATGCTGGGATAAAATTGGAGAAAAGAAATTGTTAGGACCGGAATTGGTGGAAGAAACTAACAAAGTAGTAAAGAAGATTAAAGAAAAGATGCAAGCAGCTCAAGATCGACAGAAAGCGTATGCGGATAAGCGAAGGAAAGAATTAAGTTTTGAGATTGGAGACAAGGTATTTTTGAAGGTATCTCCAATGAAAGGGATTTTCCGCTTCGGAAAAAGAGGAAAGTTGAAGCCCAGATATATTGGACCTTATGAGATATTGGAAAGAGTTGGGGATTTGGCTTATAGGCTAGCACTACCTCCATCCTTGGCAGGAGTACACGATGTATTCCCTATCTCGATGCTCCGAAAGTACATACCTAACCCTACCCACATAGTAAACCAATCTGAATTAGAACTGGATACCGACTTAACCTATGAGGAGATTCCCACAGCCATACTTGATAGAAAACTTCATAGGTTAAGGAATAGAGATATCCCTATGGTTAAGATCCAGTGGAATAGACACAGAATGGAAGAAGCTACGTGGGAGCGAGAGGACGAAATCTTAGCCAAATACCCTTACCTCAATAATCCTGGTAACACTTGAAATTTCGAGGACGAAATTTATTTAAGGGGGTTAGACTGTAATACCCTAGACTTTCATGACCTTATTTGCTTTACTAAATGCTTTATAATTCTATATGAATCTATGTGACGCATTTACATTCAAATTTATGCAAAGGCATGTTTATGTGTTTTAATTACTCGATAGTTACAATTACTGCATTATTTGCTCAATACATGCTTATTCTTGAAACTTTATAATTTTTATATGTTCTTTATTTTATGTCTTAAAGTATTTGATATAGAAATTAATATAGTCCTTAAGTCTAGTATTTTATTTTACACGTTATAAGTTGAAAAATGAACGTTTCTTCAAGAAACGAATTACGTATCGATTGCTCGATGTATTTTTTATGATTAGTATATAGACTTTATAATTTATTTAGAGCCTTAGAAGAGTTTTAATTTTATTTTATAAGATAGTATAAGTAATTTTATGCATAATGTACCTTAAAAGCATTAAATAAATTAGAAAATCATAATTTCTTTTATTTTATTTATTAAATTCAAAGTCTACAAGTGTCTTAACTAAAAGACACAAGAATTCTCTTGAATTATCCTCAAAATTTCGTCCAATATGAGGAAAGGAGGAAGATTGGTGAAACTTCATGAATTAAGGTCAAAATTAGTAGCATAAAAGTCAAAATTAGCAACTAATACTAAGTTGCCATGTGTTTAATGCTTAACCTCCAAGATTATCCAATTTCCTCCACATTCTTCTTCAAAGTCGGCCAAGAGAAGGAAGGGAGTAGCCTCCAAGGTTGAATTCTCCTATAAATACATAAGCTTGAATGCAAAAATAAGCATAAGAAAAAAATAATTTAAAGAAAATTTCACAAATACTACTACTCTTATATTTAGAAGTTGAGAAATGAGAAGAAGAGATTTCTTGTAGCTACCTATCTCTAAGTAAGCTTATCTTCTTGTTTGAGTAATTATTTAAGTGGTAGTTGTTGGGAAAATCGGGGTGCCCGGAATCTATTCGGGATGAATTTTAAATACAAATTTAAATACAATTATTACTAGCATGAATTAATCCTAATTAATTCAAATAATAATTTCAACAACTAATTATCATCATGCATGTTGAGTTAATTTCACATATTTAATTAAGCGGAATAAACAATTAAATATGCGATTAACGTATCTCTTGTAGAATTGGCCTTTGAATATACGGGACAATTATAATCTCGCTTTATCAACCCAAAGCCTTCTCAAGTATTTCCCTTTTCACCTCACTTAATCGCCGGTGGGAGACGCTTTCAAGTAATTTAATAAACTAAGGAAAGAGAAAAATATCTATGCTTCTTGATTTTTCCAACATATGGAATTATGTTCTTGGGGATGAAATAATCATCTCCTATTTATAGAGGGTGTTGGCCGAAAATTAGAGGATTAATGGGCTTGGAGAAAATCTTTTCTTAGACTCTAAGAAATCTTGAATATATCTCATATATTATTTTCTCCATAATAAAATATTCCACAAAAATCTCACACCCCTAGATAAATAATAATTTTCGAAAATTTCATAGAAGAAGAATCCAAGATTTGGATTTTCTTGAATATATGAGATAATCTTGTATTCCAAGAATACTTATCTTCCATAATATCTTTCCAAGAAAATCAACAAAATCTAATCTCTTCTAATCATCATATTTTCGAAAATAATAAAGAAAAATCAGCATAATTATTTTCTTTTTATTTTAATCACATTATCATTATTGGGCTACTTAATGGGCTACTTGAGGGGCCTTAAGGAGAATTAAGATTGGACCTCCTAATGGACTTCTGAATTTCAATATTGAACCCCAATATAATTCAGCCCATTAATATTAATTATTACCACTAATAAATTAATATTGCACTATCCATCTTAATCCATATTACGATAATATGGGCTCCCGGTTATTATTTCCCGCGTTTAAGATTATCAAGTCCATTAATTAATTAAGCTTCTGAATAGCTCTAAATTAATTAACATCTTTCACCTTGGAGTAAAGACAGCTCAACATTATTATTCGTACCGAAGAAACTAATTCTTCACTTGCAAGATTTGGTACAATAAAACTTCTGAGCCCACCAAGGGGACTAATCACACGAGCCGTACTCGCACGCGTTTCTCCGTATTAAATCTTAGCAACCGTCGTATGATTAATATTACTGCCCAAGACACAAAGTTCGAAGTCGCAATGATTCTCACCCAACATGAATCAAAGCAGTAACTATTAAGCACACACGGTCCTATTTAAGTGACGGAGATTAAGAAATCAACAACCACTGAGGTCTAATTCTTCACCTTTCAGAATAGAAGAATTTATCCTCGCTGTAGGTCCTCTTCAACACATACTAAATGTGCTAGTGCAATCTCTTAGTCAAGACAGACCAATCTGAGCCTTACACATCGACCTTTCACGGCGGATTGTTCAATTTCACCTAGGTCGTGAAAATGTACGTTTAGTTACAAGTAAACTGTTAATGTTGTCTTCCGTGATCGGGTATCACCACATTAACTACAATGTAACATGTACTATATATTGAACGGTTTGCAATAGAAATTCAACATTCAATCATAACTAAAGCAAATGTGATAAAAGAATTATTCTCATAAAATGAGTGTTTGATACACGAGTTATACAAAGTAAAAGCATACTTTCACGTATAACTCCAACAGTAGTATGAAGTTTATGCATGATATGTGAATTAATTGATAGGAAAATGAGTTTTGATGAGTAAATTTGCATGTTATCCATGTTTTACTTCATGTTTGAATGTTTAATTCAATTTCTTCATGATTTATGATCAAAATCATGCTTATTACTTGATTATATATGCTTTAGAAGTAGAAATCATGAAATTATATGGTTTAAAGTGAGTTTAAGATGATATGTTCTTCATATATGCATGAAAACCGAAAATCTGGACAACTTGTGAAGAAATTTCGTTTTTGATCCAAATTGTGGGTGGAAAATTCTGAAATTTTTATATGTGAAAATAGACTTGTGAATAAACTTAGGTGTTCATTACAAAATATTTGATGTTTGGTAAGAATTTTGAGAAATCTGAAAATATGGTGATAAACTTTATTGAGTTGGTAATATACTGTTAAAATTTCATAATTTTTGGACGTATGAATAATTTAATATGAATTTTCAAAGTTAGGTGTATAATCTGCCAAATTCGAAATTTTGTATGAAAGGTTCAAAATGGTCCGATTACATTTTTACAGTCGATATTTATTTATAACTTGCTATTTGATGATTTTATACACTTAATTGATATTTGGGTGTTAGTATACAATATTTGAATATGTGTGGAGATTTGAATTCAAGTCTTACAATTTACAAAAGTGAAGGGATAAGTAACAATATTTTTATTTTAAAATTTTTACTTGTAGGTACAAACCTGCAAGGTGGGGAATCACTTCACTCTTCACCGAGTGTTTTATTATTATTTTAATTGCACTTATTAAATGTTGAATGTTAAATATTTTGAGTCTGGCCCGCTATTGACTGGCCCCTGAGATAGTCCAACACTATATTGGCAAATAAGATAGTCCGGTCGTTCCGGCACCACGGGTTGGTCACGCCACCCAAGCATATACCCGGTGAAATTTCGGGGGCTCACATATTATAAACAATTGATGTTTAGTTTGTGAAATTAACAAGAGGTTTCCCACTAAGTGTTTACAAACGCTTATCCCTTCCACTTTTAAACTTTTTACAGATGATATGGATCCGGACGTGGGCAAATGAACTCGGCAGGCTGTGAAGTTTCTTAAAGACTTTATATTTTCAAGAATAATAATTTAAATTTTGAGTTGTAACTTAAGCTACAATCATACTTATTTACTACTTCCGCTGTGTAAATGTGTGGCGTGTGTATATTTTAATACAAAGTACTATTTTAGTAACGTTCCTACTTGTGCCACATCATATTTTCCGTACTATTTTAAGTGGGGGCGTTACAATTACACTGTTAAATGTAGTTATAATACATTTCAAAACACTGAAATTAGTTTTTATTGCAAAATTTTCAATTTAATCTAATACACTTTTGGTTTAATCGAATCTTACTTTTTAGTGTAAATAGTCTAAATTGATTAGTGAATGAATTATTCACCATATGTATAATAGAGTTACTCCTTGCGTGTAAAAATAATTATTTTACATATATATTAAAGTATGTATAAAATATATATTTTTCATTAAAATATTCACAGCAAACCTTTAATTTTACCAATATTCACATTACATTGAATTTTAATAAATATTTTTGGTTAGCCAGGTAAATAAGGCTCATGTTCAAATAAAGATTTTAGATTATATGTGAAAAGTAAGCTTTAATAGGAATGTTTAATCGGGAGTATCAAAATTTTTATCAAAAGTATCATTGATCTTGATCGGGAAAAAGTTTAGTTATATTTTTGTTAAAAAAAATTATAGTTATTTAATTTTTTAATTAAAATTAAGTTATTATTATAATTAAAAAAAATTGTAACAAATTTCGTCCGTGCGAAGCACGGGTAGAACGATCACTAGTATTTGTAATAACACTTAGATTAATAATTGTTGATGTTATTCAAGTGTTATTACAAATATTGTGGCAATATTTTAGATAATATCACATCATTTGTTCTTTCTCCTAATACTAATTCCTATCAGTGTTGTAAACGAATAAAATAATTTTAGTACTATTATATATTTGTATTTAAAATTTTTTATATTCATATTATAAATCTTATGGTTCAAATTCGATTCGATTACTATTCATATATGAATATAAAATTATGATATTCGATTCGATATCCGCATATACTCGATTAAATAGTTAAATACATGTTTTATATATGGGTTCAACTATATACCCCTCCATATTTATTAGATACCCCCACCCACTTAATTTATCCACCCTATTTTAAATTATTATTGGATACACCCCATCTAATATACCCCCATTACCCTTACTCCTAATCTCCCTCTTACTTTTTTTTTTTTATATTTGTTCCAAAATTTGATACACCCCCCACAAACTCTTTCCCTATCGTAATATTTACGCTGCTTGAGATATCCATTTTGGCGTCGATAACTGGCGAGCCACCAACAACAACGAGCTACCGACAAAGCCCCACAAAACCAAATCAAACCCTTCTCAATCGTTATTTTTTCTGTCATTCTGCACGCCTTTACGAACTAAGTGCTTCTGCACAACGAATTGAAGTGTCGACCAAGGACTCACGGCAGCGAAACACCTGCAATGACGAGATTTCGCAAAAAATGGTTTAAAAAAAATTGGCTTAAAATTTTCGAAGCTGGTTTTTCGAAAAAATGGTTAAGATTTCGAAATAACTTGTCAAAAATGATATATATATTGGCAAAACGTTATCGAAAATCTATGTTTCGATAAGATTTTAATGAAACCCTAACCATATTTAGACAAGTTTTTGCCGAAACCTTAACCATTTTTCAAAAAATCAGTATCGAGATTTTTTCTCAAAAAATACAAGAATAATAATAATAATAATACATTTATCATCGAACTTATAAGATTGTACTGTAGTAAGAATGACAAAATGGTGGTGCAACCTGTGTTTCAGTGCTTGCTCAAACTCTCCTATAGCTTCTTACATTTGGTTGTGCCTCTTGAGTTTCTTGGTGTATCAAATAAATAGTATTTTATTTTTTAAATGATAAGAGCATGAGAGTTATTTAATATATATATATATATATATATATATATATATATATAATAATAATATATAAATTAGGTGAGAGTATCTAATAAATATGGAGGGGTATATAGTTGGGCCCTTTATATATCATATATAAATATAGGCCCAAGTTAAATACAGTCTCATGTTTTGTGAATGCACCCCACCCAAAAAAAATATTCAGAATTTTTTTTTGAATAATGTAACAAAATTTGGAAAAAAATTCCAAAAATTCATATGGTTAGTTTTTTGTTTTTGGGCATTTTCAGATTTTTTTTTTGAAAATTGTCAAGATTTTTGAATTTTTTTTCCGAACACTTTCTAGTGGGGTGTATTAACAACATATAGATTTGTATATAACCTTGACCATAAATATATAACAATTTTTATAGATACAATTACTCTTTAGTAGGCGGCAATACACTACCCAACCCATTAGTGTTATCTATCAACTAGATGTTACCCGCGGCTTGTAAACTTAAAATGGTCATTGTTTAAATTGTATTTGTTCTTTTTAATAAGAGTTATTTTAATTATTTTTTTCTTGTACACACATTCATTGTTGATTTTAAAAAAAATCTTCAATGTGATGGCTTCGTTGACATGACCGTCAAATGGCATTTTAAATAGATTTATTATTTTTTATTAAAATATAATTACATAGTTACAAATAAGGCAAAATAAAATAAAATCAAATTAACCTACTTTTAATTTTAATTACTATATCATTTAAATATAAATCAAATTAACCCCACTTCAACGTACGCACACAAATCTTTATAAAGAGAGAGTGGGTGGGGGAATGTTAATATATCTTCCCCATCGAAACTGTCCAGAACTCTCGACCTTACCCTACCTTGCAAATTTTCTTCTTCACCCGGGTTCCCCTACAAATTTTATTCTCCACCCGGGTAGGTTGAAAACATTTGGAAAGATGGGGAGGGGAGGGGAGGGGAGGGGGGGGGGGGGGGGTTTAGAACATGAGATGATCAAAACCAATGTCGATTTTGTATTTCTAGTGAAAATAGGACCAAAATTGGATAAACTCTAAGAGTCATGGTACCAAAATCAAAGATTCAAAGGGACCAAAATAAGATACTCAATGAGTTATGAGACCAAAAAACTTTGTTTCTATAAATTTCATAGATACCATTTTAATTTGCTTAAAATTTTTGAAGTACTTTTTAAACCATGTTGATTGTGTTGAAGAGGACCTACAATGAGGATAAATTCTTCTGTTTTGAAAAGTAAAGAATTAGACCTCAGTGGTTATTGATTTCTTAATCTCCGTCACTTAAATAGGACCGTGTGTGCTTAATGATTACTGCTTTGATTCATGTTGGGTGAGAATAATCGTGACTTCAAACATAGTGCTTTGGGCAGTGATATTAATCATACGACGGTTGCTAAGATTTAATACGGAGAAACGCGTGCGAGTACAACTCGTGTGATTTGTCCCCTTGGTGGACTCAGAAGTTTTATCGTACCAAATCTTGCAAGTGAAGAATTAGTTTCTTCGGTACGGATAATAATGTTGAGCTGTCTTTACTCCAAGGTGAAAGATGTTAATTAATTTAGAGTTATTCAGAAGCTCAATTAATTAATGGACTAGATAATCTTAAACGCGGGAAATAATAACCGGGAACCCATATTATCGTAATTTGAATTAAGATGGATAGTGCAATATTAATTTATTAGTGGTACTAATTAATATTAATGAGTTGAATTATATTGAGGCTCAATATTGAAATTCATAAGCCCATTGGAGGTTCAATCTTAATTCTCCTAAAGGACCTCAAGTAGCCCATTAAGTTGCCCGATAATAATAAGGTGATTAAATTAAAAGAAAATTATTATTATTGATTTTTTGTTTATAATTTTTGAAATTTATAGATATGGTAGAGAAAAGATTTGTTGATTTTCTTGAAAAGATATTATGGAAGATATGTATTTTTGGAATATTGATTATCTCATAAATTTAAGAAGATTCAAATCTAGTTTATTCCTCCCATGAATTTCGAAAATCTCATATATTAGGAAGGTGAAATTTTTATGGAATATTTTATTATGGAGAAAAGAATATATGAGATATATTCAAGATTTCTTGGAGGCCAAGAAAAATATTTTCTCTCCCCTATTCCATATTCAAATTTTGAAATTACTAATCCTATATATAGGAGATGATTATTCATCTCCAGTTTACAGTTTCACAGTGTTGAAAAAAATCAGCAACAATATTTTTTCTTTCTTCCTTGTTATTCTAATTGCTTGTGAGCACTTCCCACCTGTGAACAAGCAAGGCGAAAGGGACATACTTGAGAAGGCCTTTTAGTTGATAGCATGATCGTGATAGTCCCGTTGTTATCAAAGGCCATATCTACAAGAGGTATGAATTACGTGAACTCCTAGTTTTTCCGCGTTAAGTTTTCATGTGAATTAATTCAACATGCATGATGATAAAATTGTTGTTGGAATTATTAATTGAATTAATTAGGATTAATTCATGCTAGTAATAATTGAATTTAAATTCGTATTTAAATTTCATCCCGAATAGTTTCCGGGCACCCATATTTTCCCAACAACTGGTATCAGAGCCATGGTTTTCGGGCTCTGATCTTTAAATTGGAATTTAAATTGTTTAACATTAAAATTGAAATTGGATAGTAGAATTGTTAGATCTTTTTTGCAGGTATCCAATTGTCATGGTTTTGAATGTTTATTTTTTTCATGTGTTTGAATTAATTGTTTTTAATTCTATTCGTTCGAATTCATTTTTCTCGTGAGAAAATCCACGAGTAGATTAGTTGGTTTTATTTTGATTTGATCATTTTAATAGACTAGTCTAGATCTAGTTTTATTTATATTTGTAAATAAATTGTAACCGGATCGAGATGAAGACGGAAATGAAGAATTAAAGACGATGTACCTGGACGACGCATGCATGCGTGATGCGTGCATGGATGTGGGATCATGCATGGGGTGGAAAACAAGGACGAACGACAAAACCGAAAGTACGGCATGTGCAAGGCGCACGACGGGTGCCGGGAACGAGGCACGGGCGCGCGCGCGAGGCACTACCTCTCGGCGCTTGACGCCTCGGCTGTCGTGGCCCAGAGGCACGTGGCCCACCTCCGTGGGCCAACGCGCGCCGGATCTCGGACCGTGAAATTTTTTTTCCGTTCTTATTTTTTTTGTGTGATTCCAAACATCGTCCCGAACCCCAAACGAAGTTGTTTTTTATGAAGTGTTGTTGTTCGAGTGGGAGCTTGTCGAGACGAACGATGAAAATCAACAAGGATGATTTCTCGCATCAAGACGTGAAGAAAATTAAACCGTGACAATTGGATTTGAGTGATCCAATGTGTTTAATTTTTGTTTTGATGGATGTTTTATTTCGTGCACTTATTATTATTTGTTAATATGTGTTTGCATGATTTTAATTGTTCAAGAAAAATCTTACTTTCGAAAATTACTAAGTATGTTTCCTTAATCGCAATTTTATTCCGGAATTAAGATTGGATTAATTTGACCTCCATAATTTATTTATTTGCGAAGTCTTTTTGGAATACATTTCCCCCTCGGATCGGCCAAAATGATGGATTTCACATGAATAAATTTCGGATTATTACTAGTGGCGGTATTGACCCTCACCACGAGTGGCTTGCTCAAAGCGAAATAATAATCCTGTATTGAATTATGGTTATTACTTAGGCATAAGAAATTGATATTAACTTACTCTCCTCGGAGTCCCTGTCAATTTTTATGTGTCAAAGTGGGAGCCAACTATTAATTTTGAATTAAGAATTTGTAACTTTTAAGTTTGTAATCCGCTTGAATGTGTTTAAATGTATAGACCACCCCTCGTGGCGCATTTAAATTATTTCGAGATGTTGGCTGATGCATGATTATATTGTTTTAAGGTTTCAATATAATTGATGTGATCGAATTATGTGATAATTTCATATTTTTCTAGATATTAATATGAATGTATGTTTTATTCTCATTTCATCATGTCGCAAACTTTTAATCCATTGTTTAATATACTTTACGCTAACAAACTTTTTGGAAAAGACAGTTTATGATTGGAAGCGTGACAATGAACACATGAAGTGATTCATCTTGACATCTCTGTCTGAGGATTTGAGGCGCGTTCATGAAGACATTGTATCCGCTGTTGAAATTATGGAAAACCTTGAAGATATGTTTTCACATCAGAAACCCATGACTAATCAGTTCACCAAATATGACTCGGTCAAGTTGGAAATGGTGGAAGGAATGCCTGTGAGGGAGCACGTTCTCGAGATTATGGTGCGGAATTTGATGTCCCTTCTCAGGTCGATTTCATACTCCATACTCTACCAAAAGGCTTTGAGCAGTTTCATCTGAGCTGTCAAATGAATGAATGGACAAGTCGTTTGCCCGAGCTCTTGCAAGCTTTGGTTTTGGTAGAGGCGATAATGGGGCACCAGTCCACTGTTATGGTGGCTAATGGTCCGTCTACCTCTTCTGGTCCCAAGGGAGGGAAGAAGAGGAAGAGAACCAAAGGCCGGACCCAAGCAAATCCACTTGTTGCAAAAGGCAAAGCCAAGGCTAGCATCTAAGGGGAAGTGTTTTAACTGCGGTAAGAGAGGACATTAGAGGTCTGCCTGTTCCAAGCCTAAGAGGCTAGGAAAGTTAGGTAATTCACACGTCCTAGTCGTCAAAACTTGTGAAGTGGCATATGCTGTCCATTAGTGGATAGTGGATACGAGAGCCACTGATCACATTTGTATGGGTTCATGCTAATCCGACGACTTAGCGAAAGTGAGATCCCCATCACACCGGGTAATACTACGAGAGTGGCAACTGAAGCAGTGGGAGAAGTGCGCCTATCTTGTGAAGATAGAGTTATGGTCTTGAGACACGTTCTTTATGTTCCTAGTTTAGAAAGAACTCAACCTTCAGTTTCTAAAAACTGTTTTGAATAGATACCCAGTTTCTTTTAATAAGGATGTTATTATTTCTTGAAATGATGAGTTTATCTGTCCGAAACATTGTTGGATGATCTTTATACCATTAATTGGACACACCACTCATAAATTGAATCTAATAACACATCGACTTTTTCAAGTTATGAAAGAAAGTGTTCTTTCTTATATGAACGAAACACTTCTATGGCATCTTAGACCAGGTCATATTAATCAAATGCGAATACAAAGATTGGTGAAAGACGGATCCTTGGAGTTTCTTCAAATTGAGCCGTTTCCAACTTGCAAATTCTGTTTAGAGGGTAAAATGACCAAGAGGGCATTTGGAGCCAAGGGGAATAGAGCCACGGAAGTGTTAGAACTCGTTCATACCGATATGCGTGGTACAATGACGATCATAGCTAGAAGGGGTATGAGTATTTTGTCACTTTCGTTGAAGATTACTTAAGATATGGATACATCGACCTTATGATGCATAGGGAAAGAAGTATCAAGTTTCTACGATCTGATCGTGGAGGCAAATACATCAGCGATGAATTCTTGAACTACCTATCAGACGAAGGGATTGTATCCCAGTTGACCGCACCGGGAACCCCTTAATAGAACGGTGTAGTAGAGAGAAGGAACCAGAATCTTTTAAAAATGGTCAGATTCATGATGAGTTATTCACATTTACCCAAGTCGTTTTGGGGTAGTGCCTTGGAAACAATGACTTACATTCTAAACTTGGTGCCATCCAAATCAGTTCCTAAAACCCCATTAGATTGTGGACCGGGCGTAAGCCTAGTTTGAGACACAAGAGTATCTAGGGGTGTCCGCATATATGCTAGACAAGGAAGTCGGTAAATTGGATCCACGTTCAGGATTAAGGTTGTTTATAGGATATCCCATGGGAATGAAGGGGTGTATGTTCTATAGTCCCAAGGATCAAAAGACCGTGTTTTGTACACACTTTAAATTCTTGGAAGAAAACTATATGTACAATAGAAAGCCCAGAAGTGAGATTACCTTAGGCGAATAAAGAGGGCAAACTCCTATACCAAGTGTACAAGATGATATACCAATCGTCACACCTTCACAACCGGAACCCCGTCGCAGTGGGAGGCTTGTTAGACAACCCGAGAGATTCATGGGAATAGGAGAATCTTCGGATTTGATTCTCGGTGATGAATCAGACCTATGGACTTACGACGAGGCAATCCAAGATAAAGATGCAGATTCATGGCAAACCGCAATGGTAGCCGAGATGGGTTCGATGGATCATAATCAAGTGTGGGAGTTGGTCGAACCACCCAGTGGGGTAAAACCCATTGGATGCAAGTGGGTATACAAGAGGAAAAGAGGACCGGATGGAAGGGTTAAGACCTTCAAGGCAAGGCTAGTGGCAAAAGGGTATACTCAGAAAGAAGGGATCGATTATGAAAAAAAACCTTTCTCCTGTGGCTATGCTTAAGTCCATCCGTATTCTCTTATTGATCGCTCCACACCTATATTACGAGATCTGGCAAATGGATGGATGTCAAGACAACTTTCCTTAAAGGAAGTCTTGACGGGTTAGATATCTATATGCAACAACTCAAGGGCTTTATTGAAAAAGGTCAAGAGAATCTCGTATGCAAGCTCAAGAGATCCATTTATGGACTTAAGCAAGCATCGCGTACTTGGAACCAGTATTTTGATCAAGTGATTAAGTCTTATGGGTTTGATCACAACGAGTTTGAGAGTTGTGTGTATTAAAAGTATGACGGAACTGCGGTGGTATTCTTAGTACTACACGTAGACAATATTCTGCTCAATGGAAACAATATAAAGGTATTGTTAGACGTAAGGATATGACTGTCAAATCAGCTTGATATGAAGAACTTAGGGAAAGCTGGTCACATCCTTGGGATCTAGATCACTCGAGGTTGCAAGAAAATGATGTTGGGCTTATCGCAAGCTTCATACAAAGACACTGTTTTGAAGTGATACAACATGTAAGATTCCAAGAAAGGTTTTGTACCTTTTAGACACGGAATCCATCTATCCAAAGAAATATGTCCTAAGACGCAAGTGGAGATAGATTACATGAAAGACGTTCCGTACGTTTCGAACGTAGGAAGTCTAATGTATGCAATGTTGTGTACGAGACCGGATAGCTGCTTTGCCGTGGGCATGATGGCAAGATATCAAATTATCCCCGGGAAAGCACATTATATTACAATTAAATGCGTTCTGTAGTTTCTGAAAAGAACTTGGAATGGAATGCTGATTTAACAGTCAGACGGTCTAATTCCCATGTGATACACGGACTCAAATTTCCAATCAGACATAGACTCCAGAATAACTACCTCGGGTAGTGTGTTTTGCATGGGAGAAGGAGCCATGACATGGAGAAGGGATTTGCAGAAATGCATCACAGATTCGACCATGGAAGCCGAATAAGTAGCTGCTTGGGAAGCAGCGAAAGAAGCGGTTTGGCTCAAGAACTTCTTAATGAACTTGGACGTTGTTTCGAATTTGCACAGCACAATCACTGTCTTTGTGATAATGCCGGAGCAGTTGCAAATTCAAGGGAAGCGAGAGTTCGCAAGTCCAACAAATACATAGAAAGAAAATACCATCTTATACGAGAAATCGTTAAGAGAGGAGATAAAGAGGTGGCAAAGATAAACGTCGGAGGACAACCTAGTACATCCATTCACAAAGGGTCTGTCTCAGAGTACATTCGAGAGACATGTGGATGGAATGGGTGTCAAGACTATTGCCAATCTGCTTTAAGTATAAGTGGGAGGAATTATTAGGTTAGTGTAGGTTGACGTGAGATGTCACGTAGAGTTACTACACTAGACATGCATGATGTATACTAAAAAGCAGACTTTAAGTATAAGTGGGAGATTTTTGGAGTTATACGTGAAAGTATGCTTTTACTTTGTATAACTCATGTATTGAACACTTGTTTATTAGAATAAATCTTTAATCACATTTGCTTTAAATATGATTGAATATTGAATATTTATTGCAACCAGATCATTATAAGTAGTATGTGTTACATTGTAGTTAATGTGGTGATACCAGATCACGGAAGATCACATTAACGGTTTCCTTGTAACTAAACGTATAGATTCACGACCTAGGTGGAATTGAACAATCCACCATGAAAGGTCGATGTGTACATCTCAGATTGGCCTGTCTTGACCAAGAGATTGCACTAGCACATTTAGTATGTGTTGAAGAGGACCTACAGCGAGGATAAATTCTTATGTTCTGAAAAGTGAAGAATTAGACCTCAGTGGTTATTGATTTCTTAATCTCTGCCACTTAAATAGGACCGTGTGTGCTTAATGGTTACTGGTTTGATTCATGTTGGGTGAGAATCATTGTGACTTCAAACCTTGTGCTTTGGGCAGTAATATTATTCATACGACGGTTGCTAAGATTTATATGGAGAAATGCGTGCGAGTACGGCTCGTGTGTATTGGTGATCAAATTTAATCGATAGGATTAGTGACTGTTTTAATCTGGTTTAAGACCACCAATCAATTACGTGTGATTGATTACCACCGTAAATGGTAAATCGAAGATTCGGGATGTGGAATGATAACTCGAAATCGTATTAATTTTGTATGTGTGTACGTTTAGGTGTGTTAGTGTGTGTTTTGGGAGTATTTAAGAATTTAAACTTGTATTTCTTAGCTGGAGAACAACTATTTATAGAGACTAGCAAGCATGAGGTGTCTATGACTCTTGGTCTTCCTAGCATGCATGCTTGACAAGTGTCTCATTGACCTTTGTTTGACCTTATCTAAGCTGAATCTTAGTTACAAAGTCTTCTTTGGTCTTATCTCGGACTTCATTGTTGTTCGTCCAGGTCGGTTTAGTTGATCCAAAATGGCTTTTTCATAGAAGTTGTTTGCCTTTTGAGGGTATAGCTCAGAAGTTGTTCGCCTTTGTGTTTTACACAGATTGGCTTTGGGATCTTGGCCCTTTGTTCGTTTCTATACACCTCTTAAGCTGGTAGATGCACTATCTTTCACAATGTTGATCGTCATTATCGAACTTGGTGGAATGTCCATATTTGGCTTCGAGTCTCTAGACCTGTTCGCCAATATGTTGTTCGTCGGTAGAGTTGTTCGTCAGTGTATACATTCCCTGGATTGGTTTATGCACCCCAACTTGATTTTCTTTGCTAATCATCTTTGTTTTGGGGTTGGTTCTTCATAATCCTTTTTAAGGCTTTAATCCTTGTTCGCCCAACAATGATTGATGTTCGCCTATCAACAATTGCCCCCTATCCTGACTAAATATTGTCTCAGACGAGCAACTTTGGGGTGAGCAACTGTAGTTAGGATACTTTATTACTGAAGATTTAGACGAACATCACTGAATCTGGCGAGCAATTCCAGGTTCACCGTTTCATCTTCCCATGATCTGGGGGATGTACGAGGATGACGTGGGCAGCATGATTGCGCGCCGCCCACGCGCGAGCAGTCCCGAGGCCACGCGCCCCTATATTTGTATATAGGCCCTCTGATTTTCGTACTTGCTCAGAATTTACCCCGTTTTTCTTCATTTTGGACCATTTATTTGGGATAATTACGGGGTTTACCCCGTTTTTTCGTGAGGTTTAAATAGAAGTGGGAACTGAAATTTTTCCACTTCTTTCAACTCTGCTACAGTGCTCCGTCGTCGTTCCCCCATTCCCGGCGAATTCAAGCTTTTTCCAACGAGATTTTCCTTGAATTCTTGCTTCCGGTTTAATTTCAAGGTAGTAATTTTGTTTTAATCACTTAATTTTCTTTTTATTTCTCTCTTTCGTCTTCGAAATACTCCATTGCCGCCGTGTAAAAGTTTGCGTCGTCATCTTCTCCGGAAATCGCCACCGTCTGTGTCCTTCTTTCCCCCTATGTCTTCACATTCGAGCAATACATCTGAGGAAACCCTTGATCCTCTTTTCCCAATCGCGGCTCTCGTCGATCAACCTCCCTTTGATATTTCCTCGGGGTCAAATCCCCACGTTGACTTGGTTTTTCGTTCAGTTGAGGATACTGGTGCTCGTCCATCCGGGAGGGAAATAGTGGTTGTTGCGAGCAGGGATTCCGACGAAGGCTCTTCGTCCAGTGCTAAATCGGAAGATCCCCAATTTGATGAATTGACCCGTGAATTTTTGGAGGGGATAAACTTTCCATCTCCAAAGATGCTGGAAAACGAGATTCCAGTTGGAGTTGCTCGGCCTTTCGAATGGCGAGCATATGCTGAGGAATACGCGAACCACTTTGCTCGCTCCTAAAGATAAAAAATGGACTGGGTAAAAACTGACTTTCAGGCGAGCAAAATCAAGAGTGTTGTCCTCGAGGAGGATCTTAATTCGATCCGAGAGACCTACAAGATCCCGTATGACATTCATATGTGGGCTCCCAAGAGAAAGGAGAGAGCTGATCGCCCACCCCCAGGATGCACGGCGATTAACATCCATACATTGATGGCTGGTCTAAAGCTGCCGTTGCCCCCAGTCGTTGGTCGTTTTCTAGAAGCGATCAACCTTGCTATTACTCAGATCACACCAATTGGATGGATGAATCTGCTCGGTGCCATGTGTTTGTTCGCCCTAGAAGGATATGTTGATCGTCTTACCGTGGAAGAAATCAACTATCTCATGACAATCACTAGGTGTCCCATAGGTGAGGAGGGCTACTACTACCTCAAGGCCAGGACCGGACTTAAGATGGTAGAAGGGGTGCCGAACAAAATTAGGGACTGGAAAGAACACTTCTTCTTCATCGGGGGTGATTGGCGAGCATCTTCTGGTCCACACGGTGGCATTGGGCGGATTAACTCTCCTGCTTCTTATGGAATGATTAAGCGTAAGTTTATCTTTGTTCGCTTTTGAACTATATCGTTCTAATTTAACTTTTCTTGTTTGTTCGCAGGTCCTCAATTGCCCAAGTGGAACTCAGAAGAGGAGGAAGTGGGTGCGGAGTTCTTGTTCACTTCCTGTTTGGTCGGTTTGCGCAACAGAGTGGATAGGGCCATCCAGTGCCTGAGCGAGGAGAAGTGCCATAAAGTTGCTCGCCTTCTCACATTTCCTCACCATCTAGAGGCCCAGGTTGAAATACCCCCAGGTATAGAAAATTTCTAACTCTTCCATTTATAAATTTGTTCGTCATTTGTTTCTCAAACTTGCTCGTCTAATAATAATAATTAAATTCGTTTCTCTCTCTTTTTTTAGGCGAGCAAGTTACCGTCACCGCCCTCCTTGCTTCGGACTCTTGGAGCAAAGAGTATTTGAGATGGCACCACCCAAAGGTCGAAGGAAGAAAGATGACCCGCCCTCTAAGGTGTTGGCGATGACAAACAAGGCCTCTGCTACCGAGCAAGCCCATCGAATGTCTGTTCTGCCGAGCACATCGCCAAAACCAGCTCCCGTCTCCTCTCCTCTCGGTCTAAAAAGACTGAAGAAAGGTGACGGTACATACGTCTCCCAGGCGCCCCCACCACTGGCAAAGGAAAATCTAAAGTGGGAGGATCTGGTCGCCTGTCTTCCACAGAAGCTGCTCGCCCTCCTACAATCGATGAGAGAGGAAAGGCGAGCAAAGACAGGCATACACCTCCTCGTGGGCCTGAGGACATCACCTATCTTGGGTAGGACGGAGCTATGTTTACCGAGTAAGGATTTTTCTTTCAACTCTTCCAAGAATTAAATTGGTTAAAAATTAACTAAGTGTTGAAACCTTTTTTGCTCGCAGGTATCGGCCAAATGACCACCCAGGGCGAGTAGACATACTTCACCAGTACGCCTGCTCGAAGACCCCGGTGAACATTCGTGACATCTCGGATGATCATGTTCGCCGGGCAACTGAAATTGTTGCTCGCGCCTGGTCACAACCGTTGAACAAGGCCATGCTCGCCCAAGGGGCCATTGACAACTTTCATTTATCAATGGTGCAAGCTGCCAACTCCCTTGTATCCGCTCAAAGGGGAATGGCTCAAGTGGTGGAGCTGGAAGAAGCTGCTCGCCAACATGCTGCCACTGTTCGCCACCTTTCAGAAGAGAAGGATACAATGGCGAACAATTTGAATGGCCAGATTGCTCGGCTCAACAACCAGATCTCCCTCTACATCGACAACGAGAGGAAATACCTTGAAGAAATTCAAGGTTTATCTAGCGAATTGGGAGGCAAAGAAGTCATGCTCGGCGAAGAGAAGAGCAAGTTGTCTGCGGCCGAGCAGAAGATCGCCGAGCTTGAGGCGGAAGTTGCTCGTCTGAGAGAAGTGGAGGCCAACACCTTCACCCGCGATCAACTCGAGGCAGAGCTCCAGGCCCGGTCTGCCCCCATCTCCAACTTGGGCTACACCTGCGCTTATGCCGATTGCATCCGCATGGCTGACGCGTATGATTTTAAAGACATGGTGGAGGAGATGGGCAAAGACTTGTCCGAATTTATGGAGAACTATCCCCCGCCGAACAACATTGAGATGCAGCTGGGGGATATTGTCGATCTGGGGATTAAAATTGACTGCCTCGACCCCAGCATCATTATTACTCGCCCTCCGCCTATGGTGGATGAGGGCGAACAGGAGGAGGAGCCGGCCACTGCGGACGAGCAAGCCGAGAGGGAGTAAAAAGTTGCCGAAGACATGGCAAGAGACATGATCGTCGATCCACCGGCCGACCAAGCTCAAAGTCCTACTCTTGCCGATCAAGCTCAAGATCCTCCTCCCGCCGAGCAGCAATAGGCTTAGGACTTAGCCTTTTTTCTTCTTTTCTTTGTAATAGTTGTTGTTCCTTTTGTAGTACTTTTGTAATGGCTTTTCAAAGCTGTAATATTTTTTAGGCTTCAAAGCCTTTATCTTAATGAAAGTGTCTTTCTTTTGTTCGCTCATTTTCTTATATATGTTAATTGCCTTTACATTTTTGTCAATGCTTTTGCAATTTACAACATATAGTGTTGGACTTTTGTTCGAATTGAACTTTGCCTTAATGGAATTTGGGTTTAGCCTTAGGTTCTGCTCATCTTAAAAGACGAACAACCTTTAATTGGCTTTGGTCCTAAAAAATGGACTTGTACCTCGAGCTTTCAGACTTTTCTTTTTTACGAAGAACTACGTATACATTATGAAAAATTTACAAGTGTTAAAAGACTGCTCGTCACTAACAAATACAATCTGACGAACAACTTTGAATACTAACTGAAAACATGCTCGCTTATAATATTTTTGCCGAGCAACTCTGTCTAAAAGATGAAACAGCACTAGACTATACAATGTGCCGAACAACTTTACATCCTATACTTAGCAAAATTTTCAAAAAATTAGGCCAGTTTTTTGTTTGCCTTACTTGGTTCACCTGCCCCCCAAGACATTTGTTGGCCCAATCGAGGACTTGTTCGTCTCATTGATAGTACTTCTTCAGATGTACAACATTCCAGGAGTATTGGGCCGACTTGCCTTCCATATCTTCGATATCGTATACACCATTAACGAATTTTTCCGTTATACGATACGGGCCCTCCCAAGTTGGTCCCAATACACCTAGAGGTTGGGCGAGCAACTTTCTTAGAACCAAATCTCCAACTCTGAATTCCCTGATTTTAACATGAGAATTGTAATAACGTTCTGCTCGCTGCTTGTAGGTAGCATTTTTTAGCTCGGCACTTAATCTCTTTTCTTCGAGCAAGTCCATCTCAGTAGCTAGAGCAGAGTTGTTCGCCTGCTCATCAATGTTGGTCGTTCTGAATGTGTTGGTTTTTAACTCGATTGGTAGTACAGCTTCTATTCCGAAAGCCATTGCAAAAGGCGTTTCTCCGGTGCTTGACCTGGGAGAAACTCTATATGCCCACAGGACTTCCGGGAGTTCTTCAGACCAACTGCTTTTGCTCTCCGCTAGCCGTACTTACAATGTATGCTTGATTATCTTGTTTACGTCTTCGACTTGTCCATTTGATTGAGGATGATAGGGCGTAGAGTAATGTTTTTTGATCCCCCACTTTATACAGAAATCTCTCAACTCTTTTCCATCAAACTGTGGACCATTGTCTGTCACGATGGTTTGTGGAACCCCAAAACGACAGACAATGTTCTTCCAAATGAAGTTGATCATTTTCTGCTGTGTGATTTTTACCATGGCCTCTGCTTCCGCCCATTTCGTGTAATAGTCGACTGCCACGACGGCAAATCGAACATTTCTAACTCCTGCTGGGAAAGGACCAATAATGTCCATTCCCCATCTTGCAAATGGCCACGGGCTATAAACTGAAACGAGTTGTTGGGCTAGGGTATGAATGTTTGGGGCAAAAATTTGGCATTGATGGCAAGTCTTCGCTTTCTTGATCGTATCTTGGCGTAAAGTCGGTCAATAGTAGCCTTGTCTGATAGTTCTGTATGCCAAGGCTTGGCCCCCAGTGTGATTTCCGTATACTCCGGCGTGTATTTCTTCAAGTATTGCTCGTTCTTGCCCCCTAGGCAAACATTTGAGAAGTGAGATTGATATTCCCCTTTTGTAAAGCTGCTCGTCCACCAGAGTATATCTGGCGGCTTGCTTTGTTAGATTGGCAGCTTCAAAAGGGTTATTCGGTTTTTCCCCACTTTTCAGATATTTGACTATACTTGTTCTCTAGTCTTCTTCTTCATTTGCTTGTTCGTCAAGTTGGTTGACATTATAACTTCTCGTTGATGGATCATTCATCTTTGTAATTATAATGTCCGCCAACTTTGCAGGTCCCTTGCTTGTTGCTAGTCGGGCCAACGAATCTGCTTACGTGTTGCTTGTCCTTGGAATTTGTTCAATAAAGACTTGTTCTAACAAGGACATCAGGTAAGCAACAATTCATTGATACTCGATCATATGACTGTCTTTCACTTCGTATTCACCTCGGACTTTGTTCACAATCAATTGTGAGTCACCGAATATTTGTAACCGTCTAACACCTACTGCAAGAGATAGGTGAAGACCAGCAATAAGAGCTTCATACTCAGCTTCATTGTTGGTTGCCATGAAACCAAATCTGATCGCGGAGGTGAATACTTGTCTGTCAGGGCTGATTAGAACCACTCCTGCTCCCGAGGCTACGTTGGTTGAAGATCCATCAACATAAAGATGCCAGGGGTGATCAAGTCCTCTCGTCGGATCTAGTGGGAAGGTTAATTCGACTATAAAGTCGGCTAACGCTTGTCCTTTGATCGCTGTTCGAGGAGCATAAGTCACCCCGAATTGGCTAATCTTTAGTGACCATTTTAATAAGCAACCAGCTGTGTCGGGGCGATGGAGAATTTATCTGAGTGGGAAGGTTGTTAGCACTTCAACTTGATGATCAAAGAAGTATGGTCGTAACTTCCTCACACTCATGAAAAGTGCGTACGCCAGTTTCTCGGTTGGAGAGTATTTGATCTCCGCATTATGCAAAGCTTGGCTGACGTAGTAGATGGGTTGATGAAATTTTCTATCTTCTCGTACCAGAACAGAACTGATTGCCACTTCTGACGCCGCCAAGTACAAGTATAACTTTTCTCCTGGGATGGGTTTTGATAGGATTTTGACATCTCCTAGGTAGTCTTTAAGTTGGTCGAACGCCTTTTGACAGTTGCTAGGCCACGTGAACTGTCCTTTCTTGATGGCTTCGAAGAATGGACGGTATTTATCCCCCGACCTGGATATAAATCGATTCAATGCTGCTAGGCATCCTGTGAGCCTTTGCACTTCTTTTATTGAACGTGGTGGTTGCATATCCACGATTGCTTTGACTTTTGTTGGATTGACTTCAATCCCTCGTTGACTAACAAGATGGCCCAGGAATTTTTCGGAATGGACTCCGAAACTACTCTTCTTCGGGTTCAGCTTCATATTGTAACGCCGAAGAATATCGAACACCTGGGTCAAATGTTGAAGATGGTCTTCTTTTCGGGGGCTTTTGACTACAATATCGTCTACATAGACTTCTACCGTATCTCCGATTTGTTCATCGAACATTTTGTTCACCAACCTTTGGTATGTTGCTCCGGCGTTGATGAGGCCGAAGGGCATTCTCTTCCAACACAACAAGTTTTTATTTGTATAAAATGTTGTGTTCTCTTGATCGTCTGGATGCATTGGAATTTGATGGTACCCGGCAAAGACATCCATGAATGTTAGCATTTCATGACCTGCAGTGCTGTCCACCAACTGGTCAATGTGAGGGAGAGGAAAGTTGTCCTTCGGGCATGCTGCATTCAGATCTGTAAAGTCTATACATAGCCTCCAGGTTCCGTTTGGTTTCCTCATAAGGACTGGGTTCGCTACTCATTGTGGACAGAGTGCTTGTCGGATCAAGTCGTTGTCTAACAACTTCTTTACTTCTTCATTCAAAGCCTGATACTTGTCTGGGCCATATTTTCTTCGTTTTTGATGAACAGGCCTTTTTGCTTGATTAATGTTGAGCTTGTGACAAGCATGTTTTGGATCTATCCCCACTATGTCTGCATGAGACCAAGCAAAAACATCTAGATTCTTACTGAGAAATTCTTTCATTCTGGATCTATAAGGCCCAGGGAGCTCAGATCCTATATACAATTCGAGATCCTTGTTTTCAGGATTAACTTTGAACGCCTTCAGTCCTTCTACTGGAGTTGCTCGTCGTTTTTGTCCTTTCCAATGAGGATCAAGTATTGGTCCCTCAGGGTTGAAATCATTTTCGATGTTCATGGGCTCTGCTCCCAGGCGAGGATCTAGATCATCTGTTGGTCCTGTCTTATTGTTGTTAGTCATCACCTGGCCCTCCAAGCCCTCTGGCGAGTGTTGCTCATCACCACCCCTTTGTTGTTCGTCAGAATGATGCTCTTCATGGGTGGTAATGAGTTGCTCGTCCAACACTTGCTCGTTAAGATATTGCTCTTCAGTATCCATATGGTCCTCCTCTATGTCCATCATGTTCTCTAATATTGATGGTTCATCAGCAGGATAGCTAGTTGTGACCTCCATCATGGATACTAGTGCATGTTTGGCCTGCAACTGTAGGAGACATTCCCTGGCTTTTCTTTGATCTCCTTTGATAGTGCCTGCTCCGCTTGCTGTTGGGAATTTCAAACAATAGTGATAAGTAGAACACGCAGCTTTAAATTCATTTAAAAAAGGGTCGACCAAGAAACCCGTTATAAGTTGAATCCTGGTCTACAACCAAGAAGTCAACCATTCTTATAATATTTTTCTCGGGTTCATTGGCCGTTACAAGTTGTACTGCTAAAGTAACTATTCCCAATGGGACTGTTACAGCATTCCCGAAGCCTACTATTCTGTGAGTCGAATCCCGAATATAGCCCGCATAATCTCCAAGGTGATCGAGCATCTTTTTTAATAGGATGTTGGTGTAGGCTCCAGTGTCTACCAACAATCTGTGGACTCGTGTTCCCATAATCTTTGTGCAGATTACGAGCGAATCGTTGTGCGGAGTTAATATTCCTTCCAAGTCATTTTTGGTGAAAGTCAATTCTGCTGCCTGCATGATAGACGGTTTAACCCCCATTTCTTAGACCTGATCGATCGCTCGTAACTCAGCCTTTCTCTTTCAGTTGGAGATTGGTGGTCGTCCATCAGAACACCCTCCTGCGGGGCCTGTGGGTTCCATCATGTATAAGTCTTCCAACGGGCGAGCAGGAATGGTAGGAACTGGTCGTCTTGGTTTATTGTTTTTCTGAGGTTGATCATCCTCATCCTCAGAGTTGTTCTCCCGGACTCTCTTTCCGGGTTGTCATTTAACAAAGTCAGAAAGTTTCCCCTCCTCGTAGAACCGCCATAGCTGCTTGAGCAAATCTCTACATTCACTCGTAAAGTGCCCCACGCTTTGATGGTAGGCACAATACTTGTTAGGGTTGAGTTTGCTGGTGTCTTGAAGAATTTTCAGTGGAGGGGAGAGCAACTCCTTCTCTTTCACATTTTCATAAACAGTATCGACTGACACTGTTAGTACTTGATTCA
Source organism: Ballota nigra (assembly GCA_947034835.1). Classification (NCBI taxonomy): domain Eukaryota; kingdom Viridiplantae; phylum Streptophyta; class Magnoliopsida; order Lamiales; family Lamiaceae; genus Ballota; species Ballota nigra. Next base: position 6,054,431 of record OX344721.1, on the reverse strand, counting down.
ACTTTTCCTTAAGCTCCGTCCCTTCAGTGAATGCCTTCATGTTTTCTAGGACTCGAAAGCTTATTGCGCCAGGTTTCTTGTTATTCTCCTTGGGATCAGCTTTGTTCTCCCCTAAGTTTGATTGCAAGGCCTCGTGCATGGAAACGAATATGCCGACTTGATTCCTGAATTCGGAATAACTTCTTGGGCACTTCAGATGTACCTCTTTCCATAGCTTCGATCCTTTTTTCAACCCAGCCATAACGACAACGATTTTCGTGTCCTCGCTGACGGGTTCACCTTCTAACAATATCTTGTCGAACCTTTCCATGAATGCTCGATCAGACTCATCATCATTTTGTTTTAGGTCGGACAATCGGTGCTTTTGGGACAGATATGATCCTGTTATTCCATGAATTTGTTGGTGATCAAATTTAATCGATAGGATTAGTGACTGTTTTAATCTGGTTTAAGACCACCAATCAATTACGTGTGATTGATTACCACCGTAAATGGTAAATCGAAGATTCGGGATATGGAATGATAAACACGAAAGTCAAAATCGTATTAATTTCGTATGTGTGTACGTTTAGGTGTGTTAGTGTGTGTTTTGGGAGTATTTAAGAATTTGAACTTGTATTTCTTAGCTGGAGAACAACTATTTATAGAGACTAGCAAGCATGAGGTGTCTATGACTCTTGGTCTTCCTAGCATGCATGCTTGACAAGTGTCCCATTGACCTTTGTTTCACCTTATCTAAGCTGAATCTTAGTTACAAAGTCTTCTTTGGTCTTATCTCGGACTTCATTGTTGTTCGTCCAGGTCGGTTTAGTTGATCCAAAATTGCTTTTTCATAGAAGTTGTTTGCCTTTTGAGGGTATAGCTCAGAAGTTGTTCGCCTTTGTGTTTTACACAGATTGGCTTTGGGATCTTGGCCCTTTGTTCGTTTCTATACACCTCTTAAGCTGGTAGATGCACCGTCTTTCACAATGTTGTTCGTCATTATCGAACTTGGTGGAAGATCCATATTTGGCTTCGAGTCTCTAGACCTGTTCGCCAATATGTTGTTCGTCGGTAGAGTTGTTCGTCAGTGTATACACTCCCTAGATTGGTTTATGCACCCCAACTTGATTTTCTTTGCTAATCATCTTTGATTTGGGGTTGGTTCTTCATAATCCTTTTTAAGGCTTTAATCCTTGTTCGCCCAACAATGATTGATGTTCGCCTATCAATAGTGTGATTTGTCCCCTTGGTGGCTCAGAAGTTTTATCGTATCAAATCTTGCAAGTGAAGAATTAGTTTCTTAGGTACGATAATAATGTTGAGCTATCTTTACTCCAAGGTGAAAGATGTTAATTAATTTAGAGTTATTCATAAGCTCAATTAATTAATGGACTAGATAATCTTAAACACGGGAAATAATAATCGGGAGCCCATACTATCGTAATATGGATTAAGATGGATAGTGCAATATTAATTTATTAGTGGTACTAATTAATATTGATGGGTTGAATTATATTGGGGCTCAATATTGAAATTCAGAAGCCCCTTGGAGGTCCAATCTTAATTCTCCTAAAGGCCCCTCAAGTAGCCCATTAAGTAGCCTGATAATAATGAGGTGATTAAAATAAAAGAAAATTATTATTGCTGTTTTTTTGCTTATAATTTTTTAAATTTATAGATATGATAGAGAAAAGATTTGTTGATTTTCTTGGAAAGATATTGTTGGTCCGGGTACAAGACTGAGGAATACGTGTATGGGGGGGGGGGGGGAATACACGTATACCAATTTTTTAAACTTAAAAACTGACTGAGTCCCCTTTACTCAGAGTGGTAAAGAACTAGGAGCTGATAACACACCTACCGACTACACTTGGTGTGGGTCAGTTGGCTAACTATCAGTTCAAGTTCAGTGCGGAAATGTTTGAGCCCTGATAGTTTAAAGTCTTGTTTAGTTTGCTTTCTGAAAAACTTGTTTTACTCAATTCTGAATAGTGCTTAGTAGGGCAGTGCTCCTTTTTGAAGATCAGGCTGATTGATTCAAGCCTGATAAACCGAATGCAATGAATGAACAAGTAAAGTGGCAGGAATGCACAATATCAAAGCAATAAGAACACAACAAGTTTAACGTGGTTCAGAGTCTCAATCTCCTACGTCCACGGCCTGACTTAACAGGAAATCCACTCAAGGGATTCTTGTTTTTAACATGCCAAGGTGCACCAAGACCAGCTAACCTCACTGATCTATACAAACTTCCTACTAACACACTAACTGACTTACTCCCAACAAACCTAACTTAGGGTTTTGGTTTCAGTTTGGATTCCAACTAAGTTGAGATTATCCTTACGAGGCAAAGTTATGCTAAGGATTGGATAATCTCTCTAAGCTTAAGATAATGCTATTTAACACTTGGAATACAGAATAACTCTCAGTTGCTGAGAAACACTTGGGAAATTTAGATGGTTTCGATTGCTTCTCTTAAAGGCTGAATGCTTTTAATGCTTTGAGAGTTTAAGTAATTTCTGGCTTGGAAATTTCCCGTAACCTTGAATGGGTTCAAGGCCTTCTGTATTTATAGGTGATTTGAAAAACTATCTGTTGGAGAGATAGCGTTCTAGTCATCTATGTAGAGTGGCTTCAAACGGACATATCTTCATGCAGTAGCCGTCCTTGCATGGATTTGGTAGATGCATTAAATGCACATTAAATGCTTGCCCGTTGAATGTGCAGTCTGAATTCAGTCTTCATGTCAGGTTCCGTACGTGCGTGTCCTTCTTGGATTGGTCCACGTCATCAGGTTGGTGAGAATGTCAGAACTTATTCCTGAGCTTCAGGCTTGTCTTATTAAGTTCACTTTGTCTTGAGCTCACCGGTCTTGTCCTGACGCTGAAATTCCTTTTGCAATGCTTGGCTCTACTCCTAGTCTTCCCATAAACTCAGTGACACCCTGTTCCCTTCAAGACTGAGTTCGTAATGACCTCAGGGTCATACTCTTCATCACTGACACTTACTCAGCCAGCTTAGAGGACTGCCATAAGTTCAGGATGGTGCTCTTCGTCTTCAGGCTCTTAGTCTTGATTGTCACCAGTGAGTTCTCCTCTCACTGAGTACCTATGAAGTGTAAAATGACTAAGTACAAAACCTAACCAAGACTAACCTGACAAAGACAGAATAAGGCAAACATCTTTTCAGGGGCTTTGGGATCTTAATCAAAACTGACAGTGTCCCAACAATTTCCCCCTTTTTGATGATGCTAAAACACTGAAAAGATCCTCAAAACACTTAGAGGAAATATGATAAACCTATCTATAAGATAAGACAGTGTTAGAGCAGTTCTTGATAAAGTACAGAATTTAAATAGCCAAAAAGACAATGAGTTTTTGTCTGTGGGAAAAAGTAATAGATTTCATTGAATGATTTGGAAATAGTTACAATGAATCTAATCTATTACAAAGAAGCCTGTGAACACCTAGACTAATCTCATTTCAGGTTTGAGTCCATATCCTGCATAGACTCTTGCCTTCAGCTCGTCAAATCTTCTAGGTTGGTTCACGTACCCTTCAGCTTTGGCTATCTTCAATACTTCCATCATAATGGCCTTTGTGTCATGCTTTTGAGTTCCAGGAACTAAGGGAGGAGCTCGAATGGTGAACTCAGGAGCCTTCACTTGAACTTGAGCTGCATCAGCCTCCTCCAAGATCTTTTGGAATAGCTCAGGATGATTGTCCATCATGTAGTCAGTGAAGTGGGCATTGATATCATCAGTGTCGCCCCACTTCTTCACAACGTAACACAATCTAACAAACTCATCCCTTGCATCAATCCAAAACTCCTTCAATGCCTCTGAGACGAACTCATCTACAAAAGCTTCCCTTACTCCTGATTCTGGCCTACTGACTTGAAGAATTGTTGATTTCCTAACTGTTGGCTTTTTTCTGTACTTCCTAAGCTCAGGCTTCGCCTTCTTCCTTCTTAGCAAGCTGATCACTGCATCATCCAGTTCTCGTTGTTGAAGCTCAGTGATATCAGTCAGCTTCTCAACCTTCTTTTCCAAGATGCGCATCTTCTCCTTCTGAGCAATTTCAGCTCTGCGCATAGTCTCAGATTTCTCAGAATAATCTCCCCATGCTTCAGCACATAACTCCGCCACCAACTCCCCGGAGTAAGTGATGGGGTTCTTCCTTGAGCTCATGGGGGAAGATCTCTGAACAGGCTCAGGTTGTTGCTTGGAAGGTTCATCAGCCTTTGCCCTTGCTGCCTCCGCCTTTAACTTAGCAACAATCTCCCCTCCTTCCTTCTCCACTGCTGCCAACCTCGCTGACTTCCTCACCCTCAGCACATTCCCTTCAGGATTTGCTTCAGGATCGGCTAGAACAATTTTGCCTTGGTTGACTGCCTCAGATGCCTCAGGGCGGGACCTTTTCTTCTTCTTTTCCCCCTTTTTGGCATCATCATTGGCCTCTGATGGGAATGCGTCAGATCCGCTGTTGATTACGAAGGAGGCTAGGGAATGGACATCATTGATTCCCTCCTTCAATAACTCAACTCCCATTGAAATTCCAGTTCCTGCAAATGATACTGAACTGATTGCAGCTTGGACCTTCTTCTCAAAGACCTCCTTGGAGAGTTGGAGTTTTTGTTCTGCCTTCTCAATCTTCTTCTCCACCTGAGCGGATCGCTCATCTGCCTGGGACAGTCTCTCGGTAATGTCCTTCGAAGTCTGAGCAATGCGTTCTGACTCTAGCTCAAACTTTAACGCTGAGCCAGAAATGGCCTGAGTGAATAGTGCTCCAGCCTGAACTGCAAGCTTCTCCACAGCCTGATTGAGATCTTCCTTCCTTTGCTCATCCTTCTCAGCCAACTGCTTCAAGGTCTGCCTTAGCATCTTTTTAGTGCGCTTCCGCTCATTCCTCACTGACTTGGCCGTGTCAGTCATCGTTCTCTTTAACAGAATCAGCTCCCTGTTGGCAAGGGTGTTGTAGGCTGACTTTGTCCACCTGATGTGTTTTGCCAGGGCCTTGGAGTCTTCTTCTTTTCCAGCTCGTAGCCTCATTACTTCCTCCTGAAGTTCAGCTAGATTTTCTGTGGTTTTCTCCTGCTTGACCTCCACTATGCTTGTGAATTCAGCACGGCCGACCCCAGTTATTATCACATCTTCATCATCAACGGCCGTATCAGTGATTGGCTGCTTTCCCTTGTCAGCCCCTGCGGCATCAGTCCCTTCTTCAAGGTGCACTGAAGGCAGTTGTGAAGTAGTCAAAGCCACCTGCTCAGGCTCAGCTAAGCTAACTTGAACCTTAGGAACAAGTCCCTCGGAACTGAGAGTCTCCTTGGATGCCTCAACATCTTCCTCTCTTGTCTCAGGGCAGGGAATCCCTTCATCGACAGATGTCTCATTGGCAGCTGAGATGTTCAAAACATCCTCAGCCACTGGTCCACCCTTGGCACCAGTGTCCTTCTCACCTTCCCCCTGAGCCTGAGGCTCAGAGATCATCTCATCAACTTCCTTCGCAGTCTCCTCCACTGCCTTCTCCATAGCTCCACTCTGAGCTTCATCATCATCCTCATCATCCTTCTCTTCATCAGACAGGATGTCAGCCTTGCTCTTGGACATCATATCAGCCACTAACTGCTTCAGGTTGTCAAAGTTTAGAAGTTGAAGCCAGCTAGTCAGTCCAAAGAAGGAGCAAATCTTGGCTTCCTCAGACTCCCAGTGCTCCCAGCCACGAGCGTCCACTAGCAAATGTTGCTCCTGCATGTTTGATTGTTTGAAATCCAACCAAACCTTGAGCTCAATCACATACGCCAGCAGCTCATTGTACTTATATAGCCCAGGCCAGCACTTACCCGCCCATTCTGTGGCATTCCCCCTGGGAGTGTTCTCCAGAATCCCTCCCGCCATATGTTCATCTAATTCCTCCTCCTCCACTTCGAGGAATTCATCCTCTTCAACTGAAATGGATTTGGGACTTTTTGGGATTGGGGTATGATGGAAAGTCTGTGGGGTTTGGAAGATTTGGCTCGGCTGACTGGTCAGGCTCATTCGTTGGTGAAAATGATGGCGCTGACTCAGTAGGATGATTTGGCTCTGAGGTTTGGGGTGTTTCAGTGGGTTGAGAAGTAGGGTCAAGGTTGGAAGGTGTTTGGGTTTCAGGGTGTGGGCGTGTTTGAGTGGGTACTGTCTCAGGCTGCAACAACTCAGCCGTCTCGACAGATTTTCTCACTTCCTCCAAGTCAGAGGCTCCAGGAGAGCTTGACCTCTCCCTCTCACTCACCTCAGGCAACTTCTTAGCAGGGGACTTTTTGGGTCCCTTCCTAAGCCTCTTCAGGGGCCTCTCTCCCTGATCACCCTCCTTCCTGACGTCATCGTCAGTTCCCTCAGCCTCCGACCCGGCTTTCTTGGGATCAGACTCAGTCCCTGATTTCGTGCTCTTCCCTGACAGCACGACCCTTACATTCTTCCTCTTCTCAGTCTTTTCCACCTCAGGCTGCTCCACTTCCTCAGCTGCTACCTCCTCCTCACCTTCCTTACTCCTCTCAAGGAGGTCATCTACCCTTTCAATAAGGCTGGTAGCCACTCTCTTGGCCTTACCAGCTGGCTTTTTGGCCTGACCCTTTGCTTTCGCATTGGGATCAATCAGCCCTAGCACTGAATAGGTATCACTCAGTGAGGAAAACATTACCTTCTTTGAGGAGAGACTGTCCTCAAAATCGAAGGTATACCCATGGCAGTCATGAGCAATCAGGATGGACATCCTCGTTCCGAACGGCAAGATGGCACTGACGGAAATGTGCTTCTTCTCCTCATCTCGCTTTAGCTTGTCCAATCCGGCCTGATGGAGTTGATCAAGGAAGAACTACTCCCAGTTCGCTTCCACTCCATCAACAATTGCTCCCATGAGTCTCAGCTTGGGCAGACTCAGTTGCTCGTGAGAGCCAGTTGCACCCATCACCATCTTGGACACCAAATCCACCAGAGCTCTATACTCAGGCTTTAGCGTATTCTTGTTCTGACGAGCCTTGAACTCTGATGACCCATATTTGGTCCATTTCCCAAGAAGTTCTCCCTCCGAGTTCTCCTTATACGTTCTTGGGTTGATGCCTGAGAATGGCAACTTGAAGACTTCCCTCACCGCCCTCCTGATGTCAATAGTGACCACCTCTGAGTTGTAAAGAGGTTCGCCGTCGCCGTCCTTCTCTCCCGTCGGCTTAAGCGCAGTCACCTTCGTGTAAATTTCCCCCTTCTGTAAGAACATATTTAAGTATGCTTCCACAACTGTTCTTGGGAGCACGGAAATGGGGCGGGTGGTGAAGTATGTTTCCAACCCAGCATCGGAAATCCACTTGAATACGGGTTTGATTTCCTCAACTGTAAGACAGATACCTTCCATGGAGATGACTTGCTCCATGTGTATCATCTTGTTCTCGACAACGTCTACGATCTTGTCGGTTGTCCAGTTGGAATCAAGAAATGCCATTGTTTTGAAAGGAAGAGATTTTTCGAAGATTCTGTGTTTGAGCAAGAGAAAACTCAGTGTGCAGATGTGCGTTGTGTTTGCGTAAAAACCTCAAATGGCACTGTTAGGATAAAAATTTGTTAGTTTTGATGAGTTAAAACAAACCAGAAGATGTAATAGGACCATCTGGACCTGTTAGCCAGATGATGATCTAGATTAGGACTTAGTCTAGGGGGAACTGCCAGACCAGAAGACCTCACCAGAAGAGTCACCAGAGGATTTCTCCAGAGGACTCCACCAGAGGACTTCAGCAGAGAAGATCAGACCAGAGGCAGAGGACCTTTCCCAGACCAGACGAGTCCGGACCAGACGAGTCTGGTGGAACAAAAGATGCTCAGTTTGATCCCCTTTTTCTACTGAGTATTCTGGTTGTTCACCAGATAAGGACCAGAAGACACTGAGGTTGCCTTGTGTCTGGTCCTGCCTTCTCTGGAGAGAATCAGAGTTAGGCAATTGGAAGCATTGACCGTTGGTGACTCTAATCAAGTCAAACAAGATTGGATTGAGAAGATATGAAGAACAATTATTCAAGATCTCACCAACCCAATCAATCAATTAGGGAATTGATTGATTGAAGCTTCCATATATAGAGGATCTGATTGGATTAGCCTCCCAACGGCTATGTCCCTAATCCCCTCTATATATACTTGAGTGCAGATCAAGAAAAAGCTCTAGAGAAGTATTCACGCGCATATAGCCATACTAAGCTTTTGATCACTACTCATATTGCACTCACACTTTTGTTCTTAATTACTTATCTACTCGTAAGGAGTTTATACACTCAACCTGTTCATCTTGTTAAGATAAGGTTGGAGTGAGTCTATCTTTAGATCGAAGTTTGATCTAAAGAGTTTGTAAGAAGGTGCTGGTACTTCAGAAATTCCAGTGAGTAAGTTTGTGAGTTGGTTGTTAGTGAGACCCCTTGGTGATAAGGGAGAGTGGACGTAGGATATTTATCCGAACCACTATATATCTTGTGTCTTTTATCGCTTTATTTTAAATATTGTTTATTGATCTCTTATAAAAGATTTTGGAAAGACATTATTACATAAGCTTCCGCAATTAATCTATCGAGTGGGACCAACAAGTGGTATCAGAGCAGTGTGTCCACGACCACTGCTTTGAAAAGCTTTTGGTGGTCACCGGGCAGATCCATTGCTCTTTAGTGGTTTTATTCAAGTTCTTGTTATTTCCCTAAAATTTCTTATCAATATGTCTTCGAAATCTTCTTATAAGAGTCGCAAACTGCCAGAATTCTCGTTCGAAGATTATAGCCACTGGAGCTTCATGATGAGTAATCATCTTGGAGCTATTCATCACCGCATGTTAGATGTGGTTGAAAGTGGCCCCATTAAATTTTATTGGACTCCTATTGATAGTGGCAGGTCTGAGTCCAGAGAAGAAACTAGCGACGCTGCAGAGGATAGAGTTCCCAGACAACGAATCCTCAAAAAGAAAGACGAACTTGACAACGATGAGAGAAAGCTACATAACCTGGACCAGGTGGCGAGGACTGAGATTATCAACACTCTTACTAAAGAAGTTATTGAAAAGGTCAGGACGTGCACCACTGCAAAAGAGATGTGGGACAAGTTAGCTCTGCTCTGTGAAGGAACAGAGAAGATTAAAGATAACAAGCTCCAAGCTGTTCAACACTCTTTTGACACATTTAAGATGAAACCAGACGAGACCATTGACCAGCTGGACATGCGTCTCACGAATCTCTTGAACAAGGCTAGTGCCTTAGGTAAGACCTATTCTGAAAAAGAGATTAATAGTAAAATATTACGTTCACTAACAAGCAGGTGGAGAATTAAAGTCACTGTGATCAAGGACAACAAGGATCTCAACACTCTGGATCACCATCTTCTGTTGTCTGATCTCAAGGCTTACGAATATGATCTTCAAGAGGAGGATCAAACAGAAGAGGTTTCCTCTTCTGGCCAGAAAGGAGTTGCATTCTCTTCAACTCTCAAATCTGATGCCATGCCAAAGGAGTCCACTGCAGATGACTTGAGCCTCAAGGAGCAGGTAGCACTTCTAACTCATAAATTAGACAAAATGAGCTCAAAATATGGCAGGTACAAAAGGCATTGGAAGGAGTCTACCAGAAACAGGAAGAGTTCTTTCAAGCCTGCAGAGAAGGAGAAGACATCTGGAGACTCAAGGGAGACCAGATTCAGAACTCCAGAGAGGAGGAGAGATGACAACCCTGGCAGCTCTGGGAGATCAGATCATCAGAGGAGGGATGGTAGCTCTGGCAGACCTGACTACCAGAGGAGAGAAAGTAGCCCTGCCAGATCAGACTACAACCAGAGGAGGAGAGAGCCAAGTCCTAGTCCCAGAGGAGACAATGCCTGCTACACATGCAACAAGACTGGTCACTACAGTTATGATTGTCCTCAGCTTACTCCTAGGGAAAGAGAAGAGAAAAGAATCAAGAGAGATAGGAGATATGCAGATAAGAGAGCACTGCTGGCAGAAGCAGAGGAGGAGGATACTAGTTCCAGTTCTTCTTCTTCTGACTTTGGATCAGATGATGATGTGTGTCTCATGGCAGACATCACTGAGGTAAATGAAACTACTCTTGTTTTATCTAATTCCAAATGTACTGAATCCTCTAATTCATCTGGTAACTCCAGAGAGTCTGATATGCAACAAATGCTATCAGATCTCCAATATTGTGTCCAACTCTGCCAAAAACTTGAGAAAGAGAATGGTAGGCTCAGAGCAGAAGTTCAATCTCTCTCTCATGAGCACAAATCCACCAGAGAACTCATGAAAGATCATTCCAAAGAAGTCTCTGAACTTCAGGATAAGATCACAGAAAGAGATACTCTGGTAGATCAACTCATGAAAGAAAGGAATTCTCAAGAGGATGAGATCACTGAACTCAGAGCCAAATACCAAACTCTTATCAAGGGAAAACAAGTTGTCCACAACATAGAGGAGATACCTATGCCCAGAGAAGCTCCTAAGATACCATCTGTTGTGTCTATAATATCAGAGTCTTCTCAGCGCATTTGTGATAAGAGTGGTTTAGGATATTCTGGAATTACCACTAAGACTCACAAGTACTTTTATAACAAAGACAAGTCTGTAAGAGCTGGTAAAGTGGTAGAAATCTGGAATGATAAAGACTTAACTGGTAATGGTTACAAGGTGGTTCACAATCCTGATTGGAAAAGGAATCACTCTGTTAATCACTTAACTAATGGTCCAGAAGAGTTGACTACTCTGGAAGAGAAGATGCTTGAGAATAAGTGTCAAAAAGGGGAACCATTAAAGATTAATGGTTCTGTGAACAATGAGTCCCAAGGAGTAGGAACTACTCAAATTGGAGGACCCCAGAGAAATCCTCAAAGGGAACCTAAACAGATTAGGGGACCTCAAAGGAAACACTCAAAAAGGGGGAATACCAATCAGAGTAATAACTACCAGAGAAGGAACAATGTTCAACAGAACCAGGTACCCCAGAGACAATTTTCTCAGAAAAATCAATTCCAGAATAGGTATACTCAAAGGAACTATAATCACCAGAACAGGTCTAATTATCAGAACCAGAGGAGGTCTTCCAGACCCATCTATAGAAAACCAACTGATCTGGGAAGTTATGACACCAGAGATGGTTCTTCTAGGATGTACCCTTACAACCAGACCTTTAAGACCATGTCTTTGAGGCAGGCCATTCCAAAGGCCAGATTCGAGAAAAGGTACACCAGACCAGTTTATAGGAAAGGTGTCCTTATCAGACCAGTAGCTCAATATGTCATAGTAAGAGGACATGTACTGGTAGATAGATTTGGAAGGAAGATAAGATCTCCTCATCCATCAAGAGATGATCTTTATCTATGGATTCCTACAAAACCTGCAACTAACCAATCAGGACCCAGCACTAGTAGGGGACCTAATTAATCTCTCTGCAGGTAGATAAGAGTCCATTGGAGAAAGGATTTTCAAGCAACCATGTCTGGTACATTGATAGTGGATGTTCCAAGCACATGACATTCCAGAAGGATAATCTCCAAGATTTCAAGCCATTGAATGGACCAAGAGTGATGTTTGGTGACAACAACTATGGAGTCACCAGAGGAGTTGGAAAGTTGACCTTCAATGGAGTATCTGTAGATGAAGTCTACTACGTAGAAGGACTCAAGCATAATCTGCTTTCAGTATCCCAATTCTGTGACAAGGGATACTCAGTGAAGTTTTCTAGTGATTCATGCACTGTTTTCTCTTCTGATTATAATGATATCTTGCTAATAGGCTTGAGGAAGGGTAACATTTATCTTGCAGATTTTAGCAGTTGCCCAAGGAATGCTTGCCTGGTTGCTAAAGGATCTGCAGAGAACAGCTGGATTTGGCACAAGAGATTGTGTCATCTTAACTTCAAAACATTGAACAAGATTGCCAGAAAAGGTCTAATTCGAGGTCTTCCAAATGAAGTGTTTAAGAAGGATCAGGTTTGTGGTTCATGCCAGAAGGGTAAACAACCCAAGACTTCCTTTAAGGATGTCCAGAGCACAACCACAACCAGAGTACTTCAACTACTTCACATGGACCTGTTTGGACCTGTTTCTCCTCTTAGTTTCAGTGGAAGGAAGTACACCTTAGTAATAGTAGATGACTTTTCAAGATACACTTGGGTAGTGTTCTTGTTTAAGAAAAATGAAACTATAACTAAGCTGCCAGAATTCTTCAAGCAGATTCAAAATGAGCAGAACCAGAGCATAGTCAGAATCAGGAGTGACAAAGGAACAGAGTTTTTGAATTCACATATTGCAGATTATTGCAAGGATCATGGGATTTTTCATGAGACATCTGCTGCCAGAACACCTCAACAAAATGGAGTTGCATAAAGGAGGAATAGGACTCTCAAAGAAGCTGCAAGAACACTTCTGGCAGAGTACAGCACTCCACAGAGATTTTGGGCAGAGGCCATCAATACAGCTTGTTACACTCAGAACAGGTGCCTGATTACCCAGAGACACAATAAGACCCCATATGAGGTATGGAAAGGTAAAACCCCATCTGTTTCATATTTTCATGTTTTTGGATGTAAGTGTTTCATCCATGACAATGGGAAATCTAAATTAAGAACCTTTGATGCTAAAGTGGCTGATGGAATATTTTTGGGATATTCCAGCACTAGTAAAGCTTTTAGAGTTTTTAATAAGAATTCACTTTGTGTGGAGGAAACACCTCATGTTGTTTTTGATGAATCTACTTTTGAGTGCAAGGTGGATCCTAAGTCTTCTGATGAGACCCAGAATCAGACTACACCCAGAGTTATCAAGGTCAATCCACCTATTCTTGATTCAGATTCAGATTCAGATGATGACCCATCTCCTGGTTCTCTGAAGCAGCAGCCTTCACAAGGAGCAGAACCAGAAGAGGTTGGAACTCCTGTAGGGGGAAGCTCTTCTGCAGGTGGTGATAATCACCAAGGTACTGCAGAAGATGATCACCCAGGCAAGACCACGGGAAGGAGGACCCTGGTTGATCACCCCAATGACCTGATCTTAGGAGATCCAACTAAGGGTGTCCAGACTAGGAGAACTATTAACTTAGCTGCCTTATTCAGTTGCTATGTGTCCTTGATTGAGCCCAAGAACATCAAGGAGGCACTGAAAGATTCAAATTGGATTGTGGCTATGCAGGAGGAATTGAATCAATTCACCAGACAGGATGTTTGGGAGCTGGTAGACAGACCAAGACATCAAAAGGTGATAGGCACTAAGTGGGTTTTCAAAAATAAGAAAGATGAGAATGATGTCATTACTAGGAACAAGGCAAGGCTAGTGGCCCAGGGCTATTCTCAGTCTGAAGGAATAGACTATGATGAGACTTTTGCTCCTGTTGCCAGACTAGAAGCCATCAGATTGTTCTTAGCATATGCTGCTCACATGAAGTTCAAAGTATACCAGATGGATGTGAAATCTGCCTTTCTTAATGGGATTCTCATTGAGGAAGTGTATGTTGAACAACCTCCTGGTTTTGAACAAGGTGACAAGGTGTTTAAGCTTAAGAAAGCTCTTTATGGGCTGAAGCAGGCACCCAGAGCATGGTATGACACTCTATCTCAATTTCTTCTGGACAATGGTTTTACTAAAGGTAAGATTGATAGGACCTTGTTTAGGAAAGAAGAAGGAAAGGACATCCTTCTGGTCCAAATATATGTTGATGACATCATATTTGGATCCCCTAACAAGAAGCTGTGTGAGAAGTTTGGTGAGCTCATGCAGGGACAGTTTGAGATGTCCATGATGGGAGAATTGAATTACTTTTTGGGTTTGCAGGTTAAGCAATCAGAGAAGGGAATTTTTATTAATCAAGCTAAGTACACCAGAAACATGTTAGAGAAATTTGGAATAGGATCTAGCAGAGCAGCCAAGATCCCTATGATGACAAATTTCAACATGGATCCAGATGAGTCTGGAGAATGTGTGGACCAGACTCAGTACAGAGCACTTATTGGTTCTCTTTTGTATCTGACTGCAAGCAGACCAGATATTACTTTTGCTGTAGGAGTTTGTGCCAGATTTCAAGCTAACCCCAAGAAGAGTCACTTGGAAGCAGCTAAAAAAATATTGAAATACCTTAAGGGAACTGTGAATTTAGGATTATGGTATCCTGCAGATGACAATTTAGAATTAAGTGGTTATTCAGATTCAGACTATGGTGGGTGCAGAATAGATAGGAAATCTACAAGTGGTACATGCCAATTTTTAGGGAACAAATTGGTATCCTGGTTTTCCAAGAAGCAGACTTCAGTTGCTACATCAACAACAGAAGCAGAGTACATGGCTGCAGGGAGTTGTTGTTCTCAACTTCTTTGGATTAGTCAACAGCTTAGGGATTACCAGATTAGAGCTAAGGATATTCCTATTTTCTGTGACAGTAATAGTGCCATTGCAATCACCCAGAATCCAGTTCTTCATACCAGATGCAAACATGTTGATATACGGCATCATTTTATCAGAGATCATGTTGAGAAGGGAGATATAAGGATGGAAAAGATTGCAACAGAGAGGCAGAGAGCAGATATTCTAACCAAGCCTTTGGCTGAGACCAGATTCAGAGAGTTAGCGTTTGAGTTAGGATTGTTGGATCCAGAGACAGATTTATTTTAGGGGGAACATCAGAGAAGTATCCTTGCTTTATTAATTCTCTTCATAAATTTTCTTTATGCTAACATACCTGCAGATTAGATATATCAGAGAGGGTATACTTCCAGATGAGGTATACACCAGGTGACACTAATCCCAGATGAGGTGCTGAGTCAGAGATATGTCCAAAGTCTTTATTGACCAGGACCAGATAAGTTCCATCAGAGGAGAAGTATCACCAGACTAGTTGTGGTATCATCTGGTTACAATATCAGGTGACAGGTATGTCTTTTCTACTCTGGCCTCTGCTCATTGGGATACACTTTTCAAATTAATAAGTACACTCAAAACCTTTCACCTTCGGAGTGTATTTAAGACTAGGGTATAGGGCCTAGGCAATCATTTCGCTTTTTCTCTTGACTGCCACAAAACCCCTTTATACCTAGTCCCAATGACTATGCCAACGCACCAGATTAAATCTGTATTTCGCCTTTCATCATGGCCATCGGATTTAATCACCGTGCAAAATGTCAATCAATTCTAAAATTGATTTTGTTTCCTAAATTGAATTTGAAACAACACGCGTTCACACTTCATTTAATTTTCAAGCCACGCGTACTACTCTATTTAAATCAATTTTGTTTTCAATCTGTCCTTTCACGTTTCCATACTATTCAAACCCTAACCTCTCTCTGCATAGCATTTTCTCTCTCTCTCTCTCTCTCTCACAGTTATGGCACCCAAGTGCAATTACGATCCAGACCATGTCTGCAAGAAGCTCAAGTCAGAAATGGTGGTGGACTTCTATTCCACTAAGAATCCGGCCGCTTTGGAGATTTTGGAACTTCTCCGACGTTCTGGGCTGGAGGAGTTGATCTCAAAGGTTCCTAAGGATCTGCGTACCTTGGATGGATATGCTGCACAGTTTCTTATCCGGATGAAGATCCATGAAGACTATATTTCTTCCAAGATTGATTCAGAGGATCTTGTTTTCTCTAAGGCAGACTTCTGTGGTCTTTTTGGTAACCTTTCTGCGGAAGGTGTGGACCCACTGAAGTACAGAGAAGGAGAGGCGTTGGAATCCTTCAAGATGTTTGCCAGAAATTCATGCCAGAATATTACCAAGGGTTTCTTGGACAAGCATCTTAGGCAGAAGTATAAAGTGTTATTTGACATTGTGGTGAAGATTCTCATGTGTGAGACCCATAGCACAGATGCCATCTTCGTTGGCAGGCTCTGTGTTATGAGGGCCATTCTGGATGGTGTTCAATGTAACTGGGCTGAGTTCTTCTGGGGGGTGCTGAGGAAGAACAAGGTGAAAATACAGAAGGAAGAATGCCCCCAGTTGCCAGGAGAGCAACAATTTGTGTTCAATGCTAATGTTTCATTGGGCACAAAACTCACTCTAATTCTGGATTCGATTCTTCCAGAGAAGAAATGGAGACAATCCTGGTGTAAGGGCTTTCATAAGTCCAAGATTATGTTCTCCAAGGATGGTCCTCTCCACGGCCATGCCGACTCTGATGGAGAGCAAGCCATCCCTGCCCCTCCTATTCAATCTATTCCCTCTCCTCCTAAGGGGCAGAGAAGGCAGCAGCAGCAGAAGACACAGAAGAAAGCTGCTGGAGCAACTGGTTCTTCAGCCGTTGCCTTTTCTGGTTCCTCAGAGGAGGACCAGATTCCCCTTCTTGATGTGCTTAAGAAGAAGGCTGATGATGATAAAGCTGTTAAGAAGGCTGGAGCAGCCAAGAGGAAGCAGCCAGACGAGGCCAGGAGAGGTTCTGCTAAGAAGAGGAGGACTAGCAGAAAGGCAAAGAAAACCCTTCTGGTGGATGAGCCTTCAGAAGAAGAAGAGGAAGATGAAGTGCCTCTTGTGAGGAAATCCAAGGCCAAGAGAGCCCTTCTGCAAGATTCAGACTCTGGATCTGATCTTGGAGAGGCCTTGGAGAAGGCCATTGAGGATGCCACCCAGATGATGGAGGATGCTCCAGAGCCTGTTATGCCTGCTGGTGTTGACCCAGCAGAGGTAAACCCTTCCTTTCCCTCTTCCTCCCCCATAAATCTTATTTCCCCTTCTACCTCTCCCCCAGATAACATTCCCCAAACCCCATCTGCCTCTGGTAACCCCATTCTTCCACCAGAGCAGACTATTCCAGATACACCCGTCTATACTCCCTCTACCATTCCTACACAAACACCTTCACCCCCAAATTTCCAAACACATATCCCCACTTACCCCTCTCCTCCACCTTCTGTATCAGAGGTACCCTCAACCTCCTCTGGTGCAGAAGTCCCCCCTTCAAACACTTCCACCTTCCAAATCCCCCATACATATTCTGTACCAGATATCCCTTCCTCTTCTGGTGCAGAGCAACCAATCCCTACCACCTCTACTTCACAAAATCCAAACCCTCCCCAAACCCATACAGACCAGGACCCAACCATTTCTATGGCTCTGGGATTCGCTGGCCCTCCCCGCTCTCCAACCTGTTTATCCAGCGATGATAGTGAAGATGAGGAAGCTTCACTTGAGCCTGTTGACTTAGCCCCTTCCTCCTCTGCCTCTGGGCCCAAACCCTTCACTTTCTCATCTGCAGAAATGGGTCCCATTAGGCAGAGTATGAGTGTAAGTGCTCAGCTCTGGCTAAGAGAGCATTTTCCAGTTCTTCTGGAGCACTTACCACTTCTGGCAGAGCTCACTGATGCCAAGGTCTGGAGCAAGGCCAGACTTGAAGATGTGGAGGACCTGGTGCTATTGCTTGAGGAAATGGGTGCCTCCAACTTCACTGCTTGGGAGATTGAGCTGAAGCAGAAGATGAACATTCAGAACCCAGCAGAGCTGGAGACTCCTGGTGCAGCCAAAGTCTTGATTCGCACCTTGCTCATCCAAAGAGGAGTCATGCTCACTCCAGAGGGCCCCACTTACAAGTTTGGTCCTCACTTTGTCTTCCCTCCAGAGCTTTATTCAGACGAGGAGGACTTTGAGATGTCTCCTGCTGTGCTCCAGAAGATGAAGGCTTTCTTCAACGAGCAGATCATGCAGATAGGGCGTTTTTCCAAAGCAATCCAACATATGGCCCCTGCTATGATTGAGCACCAGATTAAGCAAGAGAGGAGAATCTTCATGAAGCAGCTCAAGTCCTCTCTGGCAGAGGTTAAAGCTTCGTTCAAGGCTAATGGCTTGTTTGTCAAGCTAGATGTTATGCACAGCCAGAAGCAGCTCCAAGAGCTTGTGATGGAGCAGATGAGGCCAGTTTCTGTACTCAAAGTGGAAATGGCCAGCCAGATGATTCAGACTGCTAGACTGAAGGACTCCCTCCAGGAGATGTTGGAGAAGCAAGAGAGACTTGTTGCAGAGTCTAAGGCTTACCTGGAGGAGGCCAAGCAGCTTCGTGATCTTCACTCTTCCTCCAACACTGCCTTGCCTGATCTCATAAGGCAGGTAGTGGAGCCCCTCCTTGATGAAGTTAAAAAGGGGGAAGAGAAGGCCAGAACTGATCTGGCGAAGACCACCAGTGAGACTCTGTTTAGCCATGGAGCTCGTCTGGACCTGTTGGAGAACACTCTGGCCCAGGCTGAGTTGCAGAAGAAGAAGAAAGAAGAGTTGAAATCTCTATCTATGGCTAAACAACTTGCTGCAGAAGAAGAGTCATCTGAAGCTGAGCAGGATCCTTCTACCATTCCTGGTCCTGCTAAGAGGAAGATTAGAAAAGTTAAGAAGAGTTTCCTTGAATCTGTTGTCGAAGAAGCAGAGAAGAGATACAAGGAAGAGACTCCAGAGGAGAGGCAAGCCAGAATCAGGAAGAACATAGATGAAGAGCAGAGGCTCAGATATGTTAGGAGACAGAACAAGAAGGCCAGAGAAGCTGGTATTCCTTCTGGTGCAGGTGGCTCAGGTCAGAAGAGGAAAGCTCCTGTGGAGGTTATGAACATCTTGCCACTAAGGACAGAAGGGTCTTTTGACTCTACTGTGTCTTATCCTCTGATTGAGAGATGGAGAGAAGCCAAGACCCTCTGGTTCATTCAGCATTATATCCAGAGGCCAGCACCAGAAGATGATGAGCTGATCAACAGAACCTTCCATTCTTGGATGCAAGCCTATGATGCAGACTTGTACAAGCAGCTGATGGATTCAACCATTGAGTTCAACCTGGAGGTGACTGCTCCTGAATTTACTTATCTTAACACTCCCATGATTGGGAACCAGGTGGATTGGGCAGAACTGAAGAAGCTTTACAAGACCAAGGTGTTGGTGAATTTCACCCCAACATCTTCTGCAGAGTTGAAGGCCGTCCAGGATAGGTTCCTTGACTGGTTTCTTGTCCCTAAAGAGAACAGAAGATATGCCTAGAATAGGACAATAAACTTCAATGTAATCTGTAATTATTTTGTCCTCTGGTTATTAATGAAAAATACATATCTTCTCTGTTCTAAAGACAACTCCTTGTTGTCTTATTATTTGCCTGATGAGATCTATTCTAAGGTCTCATCCCTTTATTGTTTTCTTGCTTAAGTTTACTTTTGATCAGTTCTGGTAGTGTTTTAACTCCATCAAAAAGGGGGAAATTGTTAGGATAAAAATTTGTTAGTTTTGATGAGTTAAAACAAACCAGAAGATGTAATAGGACCATCTGGACCTGTTAGTCAGATGATGATCTAGATTAGGACTTAGTCTAGGGGGAACTGCCAGACCAGAAGACCTCACCAGAAGAGTCACCAGAGGATTTCTCCAGAGGACTCCACCAGAGGACTTCAGCAGAGAAGATCAGACCAGAGGCAGAGGACCTTTCCCAGACCAGACGAGTCCGGACCAGACGAGTCTGGTGGAACAAAAGATGCTCAGTTTGATCCCCTTTTTCTACTGAGTATTCTGGTTGTTCACCAGATAAGGACCAGAAGACACCGAGGTTGCCTTGTGTCTGGTCCTGCCTTCTCTGGAGAGAATCAGAGTTAGGCAATTGGAAGCATTGACCATTGGTGACTCTAATCAAGTCAAACAAGATTGGATTGAGAAGATATGAAGAACAATCATTCAAGATCTCACCAACCCAATCAATCAATTAGGGAATTGATTGATTGAAGCTTCCATATATAGAGGATCTGATTGGATTAGCCTCCCAACGGCTATGTCCCTAATCCCCTCTATATATACTTGAGTGCAGATCAAGAAAAAGCTCTAGAGAAGTATTCACGCGCATATAGCCATACTAAGCTTTTGATCACTACTCATATTGCACTCACACTTTTGTTCTTAATTACTTATCTACTCGTAAGGAGTTTATACACTCAACCTGTTCATCTTGTTAAGATAAGGTTGGAGTGAGTCTATCTTTAGATCGAAGTTTGATCTAAAGAGTTTGTAAGAAGGTGCTGGTACTTCAGAAATTCCAGTGAGTAAGTTTGTGAGTTGGTTGTTAGTGAGACCCCTTGGTGATAAGGGAGAGTGGACGTAGGATATTTATCCGAACCACTATATATCTTGTGTCTTTTATCGCTTTATTTTAAATATTGTTTATTGATCTCTTATAAAAGATTTTGGAAAGACATTATTACATAAGCTTCCGCAATTAATCTATCGAGTGGGACCAACAGGCACTCTTGATTGATAAGACTAAGTCAGTTACTCAAACGTGGGGTTGAGATTAATCCCTGAATTCGAAAGGTTTTGAAATAAAGGGCCAGGATTAATCTCAGCTTCAATCAAAACCCCATGTCAGTCATATTCCGTATAAAATGGACACGTATATGAAAAAGTAACTGAAGCATTAAATGCTCCGTGCGCGTGGGTTTAAATATGAAAAGGCGCGCTTTTAATGAAAACGGAATGCATTTAATAAAGATTTTCAGGACGAAGGACTCAGGGAGACGCTTGAAATTCACAAGAGTCAGGTTAGAACTCATACCTGTCAGGGAGACATTGTAGCACCCTGATACCTCGCAGAGTCGAGTCTGGCCTGAGTTCTCCCTAGGACCCTACACTGACTGCTCTCCCGAATCTAAGAATCCTAACTTCACTGACAGTTCCATAAACCTTGCTTCAGCCAGAGGCTTAGTCAAGATGTCAGCTCTTTGCCTGTCAGTGTGAATCTTCTCCATCCTAATATATTTCTTCTCCACATGATCTCGAATGAAGTGATGCCTAATATCCACATGCTTGCACCTTGTGTGAAGCACTGGGTTCTGAGTAATTGCTATTGCACTATTGTTATCACAATAGATTGGAACCTGATTAGCAAATACTTGGTAGTCCCTCAACTGTTGCCTCAACCATAGAATCTGAGCACAAAAACTACATGCAGCCATATACTCAGCCTCAGTTGTGGATGTAGCCACTGAATTCTGCTTCTTACTAAACCACGAGATCAACTTACTCCCCAAAAACTGACATGTCCCTGAGGTTGATTTCCTATCAATCCTACAACCTCCATAATCTGCATCTGAATAACCTGTCAGTTCTAAGTTGTCATCTGAAGGATACCATAGTCCCATATTGACTGTCCTTTTCAAATACTTAAGTATCCTCTTAGCAGCCTCCAAATGACTTCTCTTGGGATCAGACTGATACCTAGCGCACACACCAACTGCAAACGTAATGTCAGGCCTACTTGCAGTCAGGTACAACAAAGAACCTATCAGTCCTCGATACTCAATCTGATTTACTGAAGTCCCTTCAGTGTCAGGATCCATCTTCCAATTTGTGTTCATTGGGATCCTGGCTGGATTACTGTTCTGAATACCAAACTTATGAATCAAGTCTCTTGTATACTTGGCCTGATTTATGAAGATACCTTGATCAGTCTGTTTGACCTGCAATCCTAAGAAGAAGTTCATCTCTCCCATCATTGACATCTCAAATTTACCAGTCATCAACTTAGAGAATTTCTCACAGAGCTGATGATTTGGTGATCCAAATATTATATCATCCACATAAATCTGGACCAAGAGAATGTAATCACCTTCAGTGATCCTGAACAATGTCCTATCCACACTTCCCTTCTTGAACCCATGGTCTGTCAGGAATTGAGAGAGGGTATCATACCAAGCTCTTGGTGCTTGCTTAAGTCCATAGAGTGCTTTCTTCAAATGGTATACTCTATCTCCAACCTCAAACCTGGGAGGTTGTTCAACATATACCTCTTCATTGAGTATCCCATTCAGGAAGGCACTCTTGACATCCATTTGATACACCTTGAACTTCTTATATGTTGCATATACAAGGAACAACCTGATAGCTTCCAACCTAGCCACTGGAGCAAAAGTCTCATCATAGTCTATTCCTTCAGACTGACAATACCCTTTTGCAACCAGTCTAGCCTTGTTCCTTACCACAACACCATTCTCATCCTTCTTGTTCTTAAAGACCCACTTGGTACCAATAACACCTTGATGCCTAGGTCTATCTACCAGTTCCCAAACCTGATTCCTTGTGAACTGATTCAACTCCTCTTGCATGGCAATGATCCAGTTCGAGTCAGTGAGAGCTTCTTTAATGTCCTGAGGCTCTTGCTCAGAGAGAAAGCAACAGAACAATACACTCTCACCATGGAACCGTCTGGTCCTGACTCCCTCAGTTGGATCACCAATGATTTGATCAATGGGATGATCCTCTAACCATGTTCTTTTGCCAGGAGTTGTTCCTGAAGTACCTGCAATGTTAGTGTCTACAGGCTCATAAAATTCAGGAAAATGAACAGAAGGGGATGATCCTGAATCTATACCAAAGGGATTAACAAGCTCAATGTCAGGGACATTGATTCCCCCTTGATTAGGTGACTCAGGAGCCGTCTCAGCTGCGACAGCATCTTCATGGACGGTGCTTACCTCAGGTTGAGCCTGTTCCTCAGTCTGAGGCTCAACAATCCCTGATGTGCTGGGCTTAGGAGTGGCACCTGATTCATCATCCTGATCATCGTCATCAACATCCCATCTCGGAATTGGCACAGTCTTGATCTTGGGATCAGGTTGATTCTTCGAGCTCAGCCTTGTCACACTCCTTGTGACCTCCTCAGTGTCAGGATTCAACACCTTTGCCCTGGACTCATTAGCAGATTCATCAAAGACAACATGAGGTGATTCTTCCACAACAAGGGTCCTACAATTGTAAACCCTGAAGGCTTTACTAACTTCAGAATATCCTAAGAATATTCCTTCATCGGATTTTCTATCAAAGGCTTTCAGTTGGGTCTTCCCATTGTTGAGGATGAAGCACTTACAACCAAATACATGAAAATAGGAAATACGAGGTTTCCTTTTGTTCCATGTCTCATATGGGGTCTGAGCATGTTGTTTGTTAAGCATGGATCTGTTCTGAGTGTAGCATGCAGTGTTGATTGCCTCAGCCCAGAATTTCTTGGGCAATCCTGACTCAGCCAGCATGGTCCTTGCAGCTTCCTTCAGTGTCCTGTTCCTCCTTTCAGCGACACCATTCTGTTGTGGGGTTCTAGCTGCAGAAGTCTCATGAGCTATACCAAGTTCATTACAGAAGTCAGAAATATATGAATTTATAAACTCAGTGCCCTTGTCAGATCTGATCTTAGTAATGGACTGATTCTTCTCATTGTTGAGTCTCCTGAGCAACTCTGGAAGCTTCACATGTGTTTCCTTCTTATTCAACAAGAAAATAACCCAAGTATATCTAGAATAATCATCAATAACCACAAGGGTATATTTTCTACCATTCATACTCACAGGTGTTATAGGGCCAAATAAATCCATGTGCAAGAGCTGGAGAATTCTGTCAGTGGAATAAGAAGCTTTCTCTTTGAATGATGCTCTGACCTGCTTCCCTTCCTGACAAGCTTTGCACACATGATCTTTGCTAAAAACTTCATTAGGTAGACCTTCAACAAGTGACTGTCTAGAAATTTTGTTAAGAATCTTGAAGTTCAGGTGGCTTAACCTTTTATGCCATAACCAACTGAGCTCTAGAGAGCTTTTAGCAACAAAACAAGTATTAGGAATAGTGCTGCTCCAATCAGCGAGATAAACGTTACCTTTCCTGATACCTGATAGAAGCACTTGTGTTGATTTGTCCTTGACTGAACATATATTCGATGAGAACTCAACACTGAACCCTTTGTCACAGAATTGACTTACTGACAGCAGGTTATGCTTCAGTCCTTCCACAAAGGACACATTTTCCACTCTGACTGTACCTATAATTAGAACACCAAAACCTTTAGTAACACCTTTTGAGTTATCACCAAAGGTTACCTGTGGACCATCTTTAGCTTGATATTCTTGGAGAAGACTCTTCATTCCAGTCATGTGCCTTGAGCAACCACTGTCTAGGTACCAAACAACTTTGATTGAGTCTCCTCTCCTCTTGTTGTGATCCACAGCCGCCTGCAAGCAATTCAGGCTTTAGGTACCCATTGGGTGTTGGGTCCTATTGTGTCAGTTGTACCCTTCGGGATCCAGACTTGCTTAACAACCCTGATTGCCTCAGAGTGGTAAATTTGTCTCCCTGAAACATCAACATACACAACTTTCTTCTTCTTTGCCTGAGAGGAAGATGGTGTATGAGTGCTAGACTTAGGCTTTACAGGAGCCTGAGTGGGTGCCTTTTGGGCTAGCCTCCTGTTCTTCCTAGGTCTGGGTGCAGCAGGTCTTGGGCCTTGTTCTTGATAAGGGCCCTGTGTTCTATTCCCCCTAGGCAAGTGAGGGAATGGAAAACAGTTAAAGGCCTCAGGATGCCAAAACCACGGGGGTGTCATCATGTTTGGCCTTCCCTGTTGGTATTTCCAAGCATGATGGTACCCTCGCTGACCAGTCTGAGGGCTCTTGACCTGAGTCTTCCTCTGCTTTCGCTGAGGTTTTCCCTGGCCTGAGCTCTCAGGGGCTTCCTTAGATTGCTTCGCCTTTCCCTTGGGTTTTGGCTTAGCTACCTTAGGAGCAACCCTGACTGTGTCAATGGTTTCCTTGCCCTTATCAGTTTGACGGGCCTGGAGCACAACCTTAGGTACACTCTGGCCTGCCTGAACAAATACCCTCTCAGTGTTGCTCCCTGAAGCAACATGAGACTGACCTTGTGAGGATTTCTCAGGAACATATCCAAGTCCCTTTTTCTTGTTCCTAAGCATCTGGCTGCTATTTATTTCCTCTCTAGCCACTGAGGATTTATTCATTGCTGCAACCTTTTTCTTGAGAGAGTCCTCACTCTTTTTCAGGATTTCATGTCTGGTAAAGAGGTCATCAAACTTACTTTTAAGTGCTTTCAGCTCTTCCTCAGCCAATTCCTTCAGAATCTTCTCTCTTGGAAGACGCTCAGCATTGATTAAATCAATCTCCTGAGTTAGTCTTACAATTTGAGCTGATTCTTCACGATCAGACTGAGTGAGTTGTTCATTCAGGTTTTGAACCTCAGTACTTAATTTCTTGTTCTCCTCTACCAAGAAGACATTAGTTTCCTGCAGTCTGGAGAAATCAACCATCAATTGATCAAGACAGATCTGAAGGTTCATTTCTCTAACTGACTCTGAGCTAAGCTCAGGATTTTGACCAGTGTAAAAAGCACAAACAGAGTTTGATGTTACCTCAGGCTCATCCCTAGCCATCAGGCAGACATCATCGTACTCGTCATCTGAGAAGAGTTCAGGTGACCTTTCAGCAGGACCGTCAGAATCTGTTGCATCTTCAGCGACCATTGCTCTCCGATCAGCATATCTTAGATCCCTAGTGGCTCTCCTTTCCTCTCTTTCCCTCGCACTCAGCTCCGGGCAGTCGTACTGATAGTGACAAATCTTGTTACAGTTGTAACATGCTACCTGCTCACTTACTCATTCTTTTTTCGGTTCAGGGTTCCTCCTTGAGTCAAGTTCCCTAGTTCTTGGTGAGCTTTCACCCTTGGTTGGATATCTATCATCGCGAGTACGTCTCTGTTCATCTCTTCTTTCAGGCTTTGGTTCAGAATATCTCCTTTCATCACCACGTTCTCTCCTCTGGTCAGTATTCATTCGCTCCTCATATCTCCTTGAGCTTTGGTGGGTTCCTTCAGGTTTCCTGTCACGTGAGTCCTGATAAAACTTTTTATAACGACCAAACCTGGAATTGAGCTTGTCAAAACGTCTGGCCATCAGGCTGTACTCCTCAGCGAGTTCTTCCCTTCTCATCTCCATCAGTGAATTTGATGAAGAATTTGATGAGGGCTCAACAGGTTCAGACCTGGCCTTGAATGCCACACTTTTCTCAGGAGTTTTCTCCCTCACTTCCTCTTCTGACTGAACTTTCTTCTTTCTTTTGTTAAGATCAAATTCAAGCGCTTTGAGCTCTGAAAAAAGTAAAGCAGAAGTTATGTTACTCATATCCTGAGTGTTCTTAAGCATAATTACACTGTTATCCCATCTCTCAGGAAGGGCATTCAGGATCTTTGAAGCAACATCTCTCCTTGGGACATCCTTGTCCAGCATCACCAACTCATTCATCAACTTGATGAATCTAGACTCTATTTGATCTATGCTCTCGTCAGGCAGCATCTCGAACGCCTCGAATTTCCGAATGGCAATGTTTCTGTTGTTCTCCTTGATCTTTTCAGATCCCTCACACATCCTTGTCAGCTCATCCCAAACCTCCTTTGCCGTCTTTAAGTTCATCAGCCTAGCTGACTCCTCGAAGGGCACCGTATGCAAGATGATGTTTCTGGCGACGTTGTCAAGCCCCATCATCTTGATCTCATTAGTGGTCATATCCTTCCTTTCCTTAGGAATAGGTACACCAATATCGAGATCATCATATCCTCTCCCTCTGGTATTAGGGACAGTGATTTTGATCGGTCCTTCCCTGAGTACACGCGGCATCTGGTCATGGATGGCATCTAGATGTGCTTCTAATCTGAACTTCCAATAGACAAAGTTAGACACAGAGAATTCAGGTAACGAAGCTTCAAGTCTCCTTGAAGTCATGATGATGCAAGTTTTATGAAAAGCAAACTCAGATCTGTTCAGTGACCACCAACAGTTTCTCCTCTGAAACTATTAGTATTCAAAGTCAGTGGTCTTTCGAACCACTGCTCTGATACCACTTGTTGGTCCCGGTACAAGACTGAGGAATACATGTATGGGGGGGGAGGGGGGAATACACGTATACCACACTTGGTGCGGGTCAGTTGGCTAACTACCAGTTCAAGTTCAGTGCGGAAATGTTTGAGCCCTGATAGTTTAAAGTCTTGTTTAGTTTGCTTTCTGAAAAACTTGTTTTACTCAATTCTGAATAGTGCTTAGTAGGGTAGTGCTCCTTTTTGAAGATCAGGCTGATTGATTCAAGCCTGATAAACCGAATGCAATGAATGAACAAGTAAAGTGGCAGGAATGCACAATATCAAAGCAATAAGAACACGGCAAGTTTAACGTGGTTCAGAGTCTCAAGCTCCTACGTCCATGGCCTGACTTAACAGGAAATCCACTCAAGGGATTCTTGTTTTTAACGTGCCAAGGTGCACCAAGACCAGCTAACCTCACTGATCTATACAAACTTCCTACTAACACACTAACTGACTTACTCCCAACAAACCTAACTTATGGTTTTGGTTTCAGTTTGGATTCCAACTAAGTTGAGATTATCCTTACGAGGCAAAGCTATGCTAAGGATTGGATAATCTCTCTAAGCTTATGATAATGCTATTTAGCACTTGGAATACAGAATAACTCTCAGTTGCTGAGAAACACTTGGGAAATTTAGATGGTTTCGAGTGCTTCTCTTAAAGGTTGAATGCTTTGAATGCTTTGAGAGTTTGAGTAATTTTTGGCTTGGAAATTTCCCGTAACCTTGAATGGGTTCAAGGCCTTCTGTATTTATAGGTGATTTGAAAAACTATCCGTTGGAGAGATAGCCTTCTAGTCATCTATGTAGAGTGGCTTCAAACGGACATATCTTCATGCAGCAGCCGTCCTTGCATGGATTTGGTAGATGCATTAAATGCACATTAAATGCTTGCCCGTTGAATGTGCAGTCTGAATTCAGTCTTCATGTCAGGTTCCGTACGTGTGTGTCCTTCTTGGATTGGTCCACGTCATCAGGTTGGTGAGAATGTCAGAACTTATTCCTGAGCTTCAGGCTTGTCTTATTAAGTTCATTTTTACTTGAGCTCACCGGTCTTGTCCTGACGCTGAAATTCCTTTTGCAATGCTTGGCTCTACTCCAAGTCTTCCCATAAACTCAGTGACACCCTGTTCCCTTCAAGACTGAGTTAGTAATGACCTCAGGGTCATACTCTTCATCACTGACACTTACTCAGCCAGCTTAGAGGACTGCCATAAGTTCAGGATGGTGCTCTTCGTCTTCAGGCTCTTAGTCTTGATTGTCACCAGTGAGTTCTCCTCTCACTGAGTACCTGTGAAGTGTAAAATGACTAAGTACAAAACCTAACCAAGACTAGCCTGACAAAGACAGAATAAGGCAAACATCTTTTCAGGGGCTTTGGGATCTTAATCAAAACTGACAGTGTCCCAACAGATATTATGGAAGATATATATTCTTGGAATACAAGATTATCTCATAAATTCAAGAAGATCCAAATCTAGTTTATTTCTTCCATGAATTTCGAAAATCTCAAATATTAGGGAGGTGAGATTTTTATGAAATATTTTATTATGGAGAAAATAATATATGGGATATATTCAAGATTTCTTGGAGGCCAAAAAAAATATTTTCTCCCCTATTCCATATGCAAATTTCGAAATTCCTAGTCCTATATATAGGAGATGATTATTCCATCTCCAGTTTACAGTTTCACAGTGTTGAAAAAAAATCAGCTACAATATTTTTTCTTTCTTCCTTGTTATTCTAATTGTTTGTGAGCACTTCCCACCGGTGAACAAGGCGAAAGGGACATACTTGAGAAGGTCTTTTGGTTGATAGCACGATTGTGATAGTCCCGTTGTTATCAAATGCCATATCTACAAGATGTACGAATTACGTGAACTCCTAGTTTTTCCGCGTTAGGTTTTCATGTGAATTAATTCAACATGCATGGTGATAAAATTATTGTTGGAATTATTATTTGAATTAATTAGGTTTAATTTATGCTAGTAATAATTGAATTTAAATTCGTATTTAAATTTCATCGCGAATAGTTTCCGGGCACCCATATTTTCCCAACATGGAGATTCAAGCTCATCTGGATTCTGCACATTGAGCTTCTTCTTGATGCTAATCTCCCAAGCAGTAAAACCAGCTGTGGTCATCTCTTCCAGCAGCATGACCAGATCTTCTACATCTTCTAATCTTGCTTTACTCCAGACCTTCCCATCCGCCAGGTCTACTAACAGGGGTAAGTGCTCCAAAAGAATAGGAAACTGCTCTCTTAGCCAGAGATGAACACTTACACTCATACTCTGCCTGATAAGACCTATTTCAGTGTCATTGAAAGTGAAAGGTCTGGGCCCAGGGGCAGAGGAGGATGAGGCTAAGTTGAGAGGCTCAAGTGAAGCATCCTCATCTTCACTATCATCGCTAAGTGAGAGTGTGGGGGAGGGAGGAGGACCAGGGAATCCCAAGGCCATGGAAAGCGAGGGGTTCTAGTCAGTTTGAGTGGGGGGAGGGATAGGTGTTTGGGTTTGTGAGGTAGAGGGGTGTGTTTGAGTAGGTTGATCTGCACCAGAAGAGGTAGAGGATGCCTCTGGTGCAGAGGTTGAATGTTAATGGGAGAGGCTGTTTGAGTGGGAGGGGGAGTGTTTGGGGTAGGCTGCTCTGGTAGGGTTGATTGTGAACCAGAGACAGGGGGTTGGGGTTGTGTTTGGGTTTCTGGTGGAGAGAGGGATGGGGAAATAAGATTAACAGGAGATGAAATGGATGAGATTACCTCAGTTGAGTCAACATCAGCTGGTACAGAGGGCTCTGGTGCTGCAGGAGAAGACACAACATCGTCCATCAACTATGAAGCCTCTTCAATGGCCTGTTCCAGAGCATCTCCCAGATCTGAGCCGAAATCTGGATCTTCTTGAAGAATAGCCCTCTTGGCTCTTGGCTTCCTCTTCAAGGGCACAACTTCGTCCTCTTCTACTTCCTTCTCTGATGGCTCATCCACTAGGAGTGTTTTCTTCTTCTCTGCCCTCTTCGAAGTCCTGGGCTTTTTGCTAACACCTCCTTGATCTTGCCTGGTCCTCTTCTTTGTAGGACCAACTTTCTTTGCCTTAGGTGACACAACAAATTCTTCACCTCCGGCCTTCTGCTTCTTCAAAGCAGCAGTAAAGGGAATCTGGTCACAAGATTGGAAGAAGCAGGAGTTGCATCCTTCTTCTTCAAGGACTTCCTCTTCCCTTTAGCAGGGGAAGACACATATTGCAAAGGTTGAGCAGGGATGGCCCATTCACCATCAGAATTAGAATGACCATGTAAAGGTCCATCCTTGTGAAATAAGATCTTGGACTTGTGGAAGCCTTTGCACCAGGTTGACTTCTGATTAGGTGTGAAATTGTCATGATTCGTAGCTAAAAATACCCCAAAAATATACACTCATATTAATTACGACGCATAGATCTTCATGGATCTGTTCGCATACATTCCTTCCCTTGAGTTCGATAATATTTGGTCCATATACTTGCCCATACTACAGTGAACCCATACTCTTGTGGGGAAACTACTAGTAGAAATCTAGTATTTTCGGTTCAAAGTCAATGGCGCCATTGCCGGGGATGGCGTTGTATGTCTTTTGAATAGAACTTGTAGATAGCTTAGTAGTTAGTAGTGAGTGCTTTATTTTTCTATTTTATTCTTACGTGTTCGACAGTTGCATTTTTATTCTTTTATTAGGGTTTCATGTTTATGAAAACACGCTTGCAAGGTGATACGAGCGAAGAGAGACTACAACTAGATCCTGAGACAATAGCAAGAAGAAATCGAACATTTTTAAGAAGGATGAATGCTATCGGAAGAGAGAACGAAAACATAGACATCAATAATGAGTTGGATGATGCTGCAAATGAGTTTAATCAGGCAGTGGAACGGGTTGAGGGCACTGGAGGGAATGGTAGTCAGAATCAAGTTCCGTTAGGGGAAAGCCAGAGCCAAAACCCGGGTACACAGAATGTAAACAATCCAGCTCATAACCTTGTCCAACATCCTTAGAATAACCCTGCATATCCACAGAACAACTTCCCACAAAACAACTTACCTTACCCTTACCCATACCCACCATATCTATATCCACCATACCCGTACCCTCCACCTCCTATTTACAACCAACCACCAGTCTATCAACCACCACCAGGCCAACAAGTACCCGTACCACCTGTTATTCCTCAGTACGTTCCTCAGAACACCGATCAGAACATGGCTATTCGAGGAAGGTTTGCGGCACAACCGCAACAGTACTATGATGGAGTTGCATTGCCCCCTGTAGAGGCAAACAACTTCTCAATTTCCCCTGGAATTCTAAAGCTGCTTACCGAGAATCAATTCAAGGGGGAGGTTGGGAAGGAGAATCCTCATACTCATTTGAGGAGTTTTCTTATGATAGCATCCGCGTTCAATTATAATGGCATGTCTGAAGATGCCAAGAGGCTCAGGATGTTCCCATTCTCTTTAACGGGAATAGCAAAGGAGTGGTACGATAACACGCTCCCACGGGGAGGTGTAACCACATGGGCCGTGCTCGAGCGTCTGTTCCTCGAGCGATTCTACCCCCCATCTAAAACCATTAGAGCTAGGATAGAGATCTCTTCTTTCCGCCAGAAGCCAGGAGAGAACTTACATCAGGCATGGGAGAGATACTCTAACTGTTAATTGAGTGCCCGCAGCACGGGTACAATGAGGGGGATATCATGGCATTCTTCTATAGTGGAGCCAGCAAGGCTGGTCAAGCCCATCTTGATGCATGTGCTAGTGAAGCATTTCTGAATCATGGTACAACTAGATGCAGAGAGATCGTTGACAATTGTTGGTCCCAAAAATATCCAGCGGAAAGCGTTTTTAAGTTTTTATTTTTAATGAAAACCCAATTTATAAATTAAGTACTAAAATTGAAATGCAGAAATCTTAAATGCAGAAATCTTAAATGCAGAAAAGTAAATAACACCGGAATTTATAGTGGTTCGGATATAACGATCCTACGTCCACTCTCCCTTTCTCCAAAGGGGACTTTCTCTCTCTCCAACGTACTCACGAACCACTGGAATTGCGAAGTACCAGCTCCTTCGTACAACAACTTACAACAACCTTTCAAGATGAACAGGTTAATTATAAGATCCAACTGAAACTCCTAAAGAGTGTATAAACGATAATGAACAAGGTGAGTGTTTGGAAGAGTTCGTGTGTTCTTTGTTGTGTGCTCTCGCGCGACTCTTGTTTTATGAACTAATCCAAGCACTCCTATTTATAGTTGTAGGATTAACTAGCCGTTGGAAGCTAGAAATTCAAACAACCATAATTGGAGGGATATAATCAATCAAAGATTGATTATATGATTGATTAGTTGACTTTCAATCAAGCAATCAATCAAATCCGATCCTCCATCAGTTGACTCTCCAGATTGCCTTCTCTCAATCATTGAAACTCCAAGATCTCCTTGTCTCCAGATTACACGCAGCCTCTAAGTGGGTGAACTAATCTATCTCCCTCATCTGGTCGGCACTCGTCTGGTCTGGTCTGGTCTGGTCTTATCTGGTCAGGTAACACTTCTGCTCTGAACCTCATCTGGGAGAGGTCTTCTGGTCAGACTCCTCTGGTCCTCTGGTCAGAGCTCATCTGGTCAGACTCCTCTGGTGACTTCTCTGGTCAGACTCCTCTGGTCAGAGCTCATCTGGTCAGACTCCTCTGGTGACTCCTCTGGAAGGCTCCTCTGCTCTGGTCTGGTCACCTCCTCTGGTCACCTCATCTGGTCACCTCCTCTGGTAACCTCATCTGGTCACCTCATCTGGTCTGCACAGATTTCTTCCCCCTTAACCAAAGACATATTCTAGACCAAGACTAATCTGTAGCTAACTAACAGGTTCAGCTAGTCCTATTACAAGTTCTTGTTTTAACATCTTCAAAACATCTAATCTATATCCTAACAACAATATTGTCACGAATGTCGGACAGTGGAATGAGGACCCAGAATTTCAGAGGGCATATCAGATTGAGGAGAGTGAAGGGACGAGGAAGCTGTTGATGGAGAAGATAAGTAACATTGAGGTTGGGCAGAATTTGGTTGGAGGGAATGTAGCAGTGAGTGAGAAAGTGGACCAGCCCCCAGTTCAGCAAGAGGTAGCCAACTATATGGGATGACCTTACTACAATCAAGGCGGGTGTCCACAAGGTGGCAATCAATTTGGAAGGCCTTCTTATGGCCAACCATTTGTACACCCTGGTCCACAACCTCCTCAAAATAAATGGAGAAATAATTAAGGCTATCAAGGAGGCCAGCAGCCTCAACAAAGCCAATGGAGGAAACGTTCGCATTGAATACAAACTGCAACTCCCCTGGCTTGCTTGGACAGTCTTCCCTCTAAACCTTTGCCTTATTCTTCCTCAAAACATCCTAGAAGAATTCAGCCCAATTGCATTGCACACCATCATAAATAGCCCTCATCACACACATACGACCACTGAAGATGGTATTTGTATTGTGATTCTCACACATCAGCACCTTCATAACGATATCAAAAAGTGCCTTGTACTTCTGATGAAGATGCTTATCTAGAAAACCCTTCGTCAATGCTTGGCAAGAAGATCTGGCGAAGATCTTGAATGATTCAACAATTTCACCCTCCTTAAACTTCAACGGATCAACACCAGTAGAAGAAATATTGCCAAAAAGCTTGAAAAAATCGTGCTAAGTGAACATAACCTCCTTTCCATCGATCTTGGAAGCAATATGTCCATCGAGAATCTTCATCCTCACCAGAAACTGCGCGACATATCCATCCAAAGTGTGAAGACCTTTGGGGACAGTAGAGATAAATTCTTTAATGCCAGACTTGGGCAGTAACTCCAGAATCTCCAACGCGGCAGGGTTGTGAGTAGTGTAAAAGTCGACGGCCATCTCCGTCTTCAACTTCTTTCAAACGTAATCTGGGTCGAAGTTGCATTTAGGAGCCATTTCTGTAAAATAGAGAGAGGTAGAGAGGAAACTGATTTTGCAGAGAGAAGTTAGGGTTTGAAAGTTTGAAAATGTGAAGAGACAGAAATTAACAAATTTAGTTTATAAAAGAGATGTACGCGTGTATTTGAAATAAATTGAATTGTGTACGCGTGGAATTAACTTTTAATTGAGGGGACAAGATCAATTTGTCAATTGATTGACATTTTGCACTTTAATTAAATCTGATGGCCAGGATTGAATTTGACAAGTTACAGATTTAATTGTGTGTGTGGCATGGTCATTGAGACTGGGTTCGAGGGGGGTTTGTGGCAGTCAAGAGAAAAAGCGAAATGATTGCCTAGGCCCACAACCCTAGCTCTAAATACACTCCGAATATGAAACGTTTTGGGTGTATTTAGTAATTTAAAAGGTGAGTTCCAATGGTCAGAGGCAGAGAAGTAAATACATACCTGTCATCTGGTATCGTAACCAGATGATACCTCAAGTAGTCTGATGTTACATCTCATCTGGTGGAACTTTCTCTGGAATCTGACAATTTACCTCATCAGGTACATAACTCATCTGGAGATATAACTTCTCTAGTATATCTAATCTGTAGAGAGGTTAGTATATCAAGTGACATTAAAGAAAATAATTGAAATTAAGGATACTTCTCTGGTATTCCCCCTAAACCAAATTTGTCACTGGTCCAACAATCCTAACTCAAAGGCTAATTCTCTTAATCTGGTCTCAGCCAAAGGCTTAGTGGGAATATCTGCTCTCTGCTTCTCTTTTGCAATCATTTCCATCCTTATATCTCCATTCTCCACATGGTCTCTGATAAAATGGTGTCTTATATCAACATGTTTGCATCTGGTGTGAAGAACTGGATTCTGGGTGATGGCTATAGCACTGTTGCTATCACAGA
Source organism: Ballota nigra (assembly GCA_947034835.1). Lineage (NCBI taxonomy): Eukaryota > Viridiplantae > Streptophyta > Magnoliopsida > Lamiales > Lamiaceae > Ballota > Ballota nigra. The sequence goes on along the minus strand of OX344721.1, from coordinate 6,019,901 downwards.
AGATTGGAATATCCTTAGCCCTAATTAATCTCGTAGTCCCTAAGCTGCTCACTAATCCAGAGTAGTTGTGATCAACAGCTACCTGCAGCCATGTACTCTGCTTCTGTAGTAGATGTTGCAACTGAAGTCAGCTTCTTAGAGAACCAAGATACCAACTCATTCCCTAAAAATTGACATGTTCCACTTGTAGACTTTCTATCTATTCTGCACCCACCATAATCTGAATCTGAATATCCACTTAACTCTATATTGTCATCTGCAGGATACCATAAACCCAAATAAACTGTTCCCTTAAGATATATCAATATCTTCCTAGCTGCTTCCAGGTGACTCTTTTTAGGATTAGCTTGGAATATAGCACAAACACCTACAATAAAAGTGATATCTAGTCTGCTTGCAGTCAGGTACAGAAGAGAACCAATAAGTGCCCTATACTGAGTCTGGTCCACACTCTCTCCAGACTCATCTGGATCCATGTTGAAATTTATCATCATAGGAATCTCGGAAACTTTGCTAGATCCTACTCCAAATTTCTCTAACATGTTTCTGATGTATTTAGCTTGATTGATAAAAATTCCCTTCTCTGTCTGTCTTACCTACAAACCTAAGAAATAGTTCATCTCACCCATCATGGACATCTCAAACTGGCTTTGCATGAGATCTCCAAATTTCTCACACAGCTTCTTGTTAGGGGATCAAAATATAATATCATCAACATATATCTGGACCAGAAGGATGTCATTTCCTTCTTCTTTCCTAAACAAGGTCCTATCAATCTTACCTTTAGTAAAACCATTGTCCAGAAGAAATTGAGATAGAGTGTCATACCATGCTCTAGGTGTCTGCTTAAGCCCATAAAGAGCCTTCTTAAGCTTATACACCTTGTCACTTTGTTCAAAACCAGGAGGTTGTTCCACATACATTTCCTCAATGAGAATCCCATTAAGAAAGACAGATTTCACATCCATCTGGTATACTTTGAACTTCATGTGCGCCGCATATTCTAGAAACAATCTGATGGCTTCTAGTCTGGCAACAGGATCAAATGTCTCATCATAGTCTATTCCTTCAGACTGAGAATAGCCCTGAGCCACTAGTCTTGCCTTGTTTCTAGTAATGACATCATTCCCATCTTTCTTGTTCTTGAAAATCCACTTAGTGCCTATCACCTTTTGATGTCTTGGTCTGACTACCAGCTCCCAAACATCCTGTCTGGTGAATTGATTCAACTCCCCCTGCATTGCAACAATCCAATTTGAATCTTTCAGTGCTTCCTTGATATTCTTGGACTCAATCAGGAACACATAGCAACTGAACAAGGCAACTAAGTTAAGAGTTCTCCTGGTCTGGACACCCTTAGTTGGTTCTCCTATAATTAACTCATTGGGATGACCAACCAGGGTTTTCCTTCCCTTAAACTTGTCTGATTGACCATCTACTGTAGTGCCTTGGTGATTATCACCAAGTGCAGGAGAGCTTCCCCCTACAGGAGTTCCAACCTCTTCTGGTTCTGCACCTTGTGGAGGCTTCTGCTCCAGAGAACCTGAAGATGGGTCACCATCTGAATCTGAATCTGACTCTGAATCAAGAATAGGTGGATTGATTTTGATGACTTTGGGAGTAGTCTGATTCTGTGTCTCTTCAGGAGACGGATTCCTTAAGTCCACCTTGCACTCAAGAGTAGATTCATAAAAAACAACATGAGGTGTTTCTTCCACACAAAGAGAATTCCTATTAAAGACTCTGTATGCTTTACCGGTGCTGGAATATCCTAAAAATATTTCATCTGTCACTTTAGCATCAAAAGTCTTTAACTTGGACTTCTCATTGTCATGGATGAAACACTTGCATCCAAAAACATGAAAGAATGAAACAGATGGGGTTTTACCTTTCCATACCTCATATGGTGTCTTACTATGTCTCTGGGCAATGAGACATCTGTTCTGGGTGAAATAAGTTGTATTGATGGCTTCTGCTCAAAATCTCTGGGGTGTGTTGTACTCTGCAAGAAGAGTTCTGGCAGCTTTCTTAAGGGTTCTGTTTCTCCTTTCTGCTACTCCATTCTGTTGGGGTGTTCTGGCAGCAGATGTCTCATGAAAAATTCCATTTTCTTTACAGTACTCTGCAATGTGTGAATTCAAAAACTCTGTCCCTTTGTCACTTCTAATCCTCACTATACTCTGGTTCAGCTCATTTTGAATCTGCTTGAAAAATTCTGGAAGCTTAGTGATAGTTAAATTTTTCTTAAACAAGAACACTACCCAAGTGTATCTTGAAAAGTCATCTACTATCACCAAGGTGTACTTCCTTCCACTGAAACTAAGAGGCGAAACATGTCCAAACAGATCCATGTGAAGTAGTTGAATTACTCTAGTTGTGGTTGTGCTCTGGACATCCTTGAAGGAAGTCTTGGGTTGTTTACCCTTCTGGCAGGAACCACAAACCTGATCCTTCTTGAAAACTTCATTGACTCTTTCTGGCAATCTTGTTGAGTGCCTTGAAATTTAGGTGACTCAACCTCTTGTGCCAAAGCCAGTTATTCTCTACAGATCCTTTTGCAACCATATAAGTATTTATGGGACAACTGTTGAAATCTGCAAGATAAATGTTACCTTTCCTCAAGTCAATAAGCAATATATCATTAAAATCAGAAGAAAAGACAGTGCATGAATCACTAGAGAACTTCACTGAGTATCCCTTGTCACAAAATTGGGATACAGAAAGCAGATTATGCTTGAGTCCTTCAACATAGTAGACTTCATCTACAGATACGTCATTGATGATCAATTTACCAACTCCTCTGGTGACTCCAAAATTGTTGTCACCAAACATCACTCTTGGCCCATTCAGTGGCTTGAAATCCTGGAGATGATCTTTCTCAAATGTCATGTGCTTGGAATATCCACTATCAATGTACCAGACACTGTTGCTTGAAAGTCTTTTCTCCAATGGGCTCTTGTCCTCCTGCAGAGAAACAATTAGGTCCCCTACTAGTGTTGGGTCCTGATTGGTTAGTTGCAGGTTTTGTAGGAATCCATAGATAAAGATCATCCCTTTCTGGATGAGGAGATCTTATCTTTCTTCCAAATCTATCTACCAGTACATGTCCTCTGACAATGACAAATTGAGTTGTTGGTCTGATGAGAACACCTTTCCTATACACTGGTCTGGTGTATCTCACCTCAAATCTGGCCTTTTGAATGGCCTGCCTCAAAGATATGGTCTTAAAGGTCTGGTTATAGGGGTATATCATAGAATAACCATCTCTGGTGTCATAACTACCCAGATCAGTTGGTTTTCTATAGATGGGTCTCTAGTTCTGATGAAAACTAGACCATTTCTGGGGATTATAGTTCCTTTGAGTGTATCTGTTCTGGAATTGATTTCTCTGAGAAAACTTTCTTTGGGGTCCCTGGTTCTGATGATAGTTCTGTTGTCCATAGTTCCTTCTCTGACAATTCCTATTTTGATTGTAGTTCCCCCTTCTTGAGTGTCTCCTCTGAGGTCCCCTAAATTGCTTAGGTTCTACTCTTTGAGGATTCCTCTGAGGTCCTCCAATCTGATTAGGTCTTACTCTTTGAGGTTTAATGTGAACACAATCATCAATTGTCACTGGTTCCCCATTTTGAAGTTTAGTCTCTAAGATTTTCTCTTCCAGAACAGTCAACTCTTCTGGACTACATTCTAAATGATTAGCAGAGTGGTTCATTTTCCATCCAGGTTTGTGAAATACTTTGTAACCATTACCAGTAGGGTCTTTTTCATTCCAGATTTCTACAAATTCACCAGATCTTACAGACTTATTTTTGTTATAGTGATATTTATGAGATCCAGTGGTAATTCCAGAATATCCTAAACCACTCTTATCATTAATGCGCTGAGAAGACTCTGATATAATAGATACAATAGTTGGTATCTTTGGACCTTCTCTGGGCATAGGTACTTCCTCAATAGTATCCACAACTTGCTTTCCCTTGATAAGAGATTGGTATTTGGCTCTAAGTTCATTGAACTCATCTTCCTTAGAGTCTCTTTCTCTTATGAGTTGATCTACCAGAGTATCTCTTTCTGTGATCTTATCATGAAGTTCAGAGACATTTTTGGAATGATATTCATGAGTTCTCTGGTGGATTTCTTCTCATGAGATAAGGATTGAACTTCTACTCTGAGCCTACCATTCTCCTTTCCAAGTTTCTGGCAAAGTTGTACACAGTTCTGGAGATCTGATAGCATTTGCTGCATATCAGACTCTCTGGAAGTACCAGATGAGTGAGAGGATTCAATATATTTAGAATTAGATAAACACAAGGTAGATTCTTGTACCTCAGTGATGTCTGCCATGAGACATACATCATCATCAGATCCAAAGTAAGAAGAAGAAGAAGAACTGGAACTAGTATCCCCCTCCTCTGCTTCTGCCAGCAATGCTCTCTTGTCTGCATATCTCCTATCTCTCTTGAGTTTTTTCTCTTCTCTTTCTCTAGGAGTAAGTTGAGGACAATCATAGCTGTAGTGGCCTAGCTTTTTGCAAGTGTAACAGGTGTTGTCTCCTCTGGGACTGGGACTAGGATCTCTTCTCCTGGGGTTGTACTCTGGTCTGGCTGGACTATTCTCTCTCCTCTGGTAGCCTGATCTGCTAGAACTGCCATCTTTCCTCTTCTCTGGTAACTTGAATGTGGTCTCCCTTGATTCTCCAGATGACTTCTCTTTGTCTGCAGACTTGAAGGAACTCTTCCTGTCTCTGGTAGATTCCTTCCAGTGTCTTTTGTACCTGCCATACTTGGAGCTAATTTTATCATTTTTTCTAGTTAGATGTGCTACCTGCTCCTTTAGACTCATGTCATCTGCAGTAGACTCCTTCACTTTTTCTTTAGTCTTGATAGTTGAAGAGAAAGCAACTTCTTTCTGACCGAAGAAGAAATCTCCTCTGATTGATCTTCTTCTTGTAGGTCATACTCGTAGGCTTTCAAATCAGATAGAAGAAGATGATGGTCAAGAGTGTTGAGATCCTTGTTGTGTTTGATGACTGTGACTTTGATCCTCCACCTGCTTTTTAGTGACCTTAAGATTTTACTATTAACTTTTTTCAAAATAAGTTTTACCTAAGGCACTAGCCTTGTTAAGGAGGTTGGTGAGACACATGTCCAGCTGGTCAATAGTCTCATCTGGTTTCATCTTGAAAGTATCAAATGAGTGTTGAACAACCTGGATCTTGTTGTCCTTTATCTTATCTGTTCCCTCGCAGAGCAGAGCTAACTTGTCCCATATCTCCTTGGCCGTACTGCTGGTTCTCACTTTCTCTATCACTTCTTTAGTGAGGGTGTTGATGATCTCAGTCCTAGCCACCTGATCCAGGTTGTACAGTTTCCTTTCATCATTATTCAGTTCATCTCTCTTCTTGAGGATTCTTTGCCTGGGAACTCTGCCATCGGCTCTTTCCTTTGCAGTTTCACTGGTTTCTTCCCTGGACTCTGATCTGCCATCATCAATGGGAGTCTAGTAAAATTGAATGGGGCCACTCTCAACCACATCAAGCATGCGGTGATGAATAGCTTCAAGATGATTGCTCATTATGAAACTCCAGTGGCTATAATCCTCAAAAGAGAATTCAGGTAACTTGCGGCTCTTGTAAGAAGATTTTGAAGACATTTTGAGCAAATTTCAAAAAGGTTTAAACAACTTTAAATAGAGCAATGGATCTGCCCGGTGACCACCAAAAGCTTTTTCAAAGCAGTGGTCTAGGACACACTTCTTTGATACAACTTGTTGGTCCCACTAGTTAGTTTTTAATATAATACAGAAGCTTAAAGAAAAACCTTTTTCAAGATCTTTTTTACAAGAGCACAAATATAAACAGAATATAAATGAATGCAGTAAATAACACAAGATGTATAGTAGTTCGGATATAACGATCCTACATCCACTCTCCCTTTTTCAAGGGGCCTTACTAACCAACCAGCCAACTTACGAACACTGGAATTAACAAGTACCGGCTCCTTGCTTACACACTTTAGATCTAACTTCGATCTAAAGTATATTCCATACAACCTTCTCTATCAAGATGAACATGTTGAGTTTAATCTCCAACTACAAACTCCTTATGAGTAGATATGAATCAAGAACTATAAGAGTGCTAATTGCTTGAGGATATTAAAGCTTAAGTATGATCTTCGTGCGCGTAACTAGAGCTTTTCTTCAAAATGGCACTCTTGTATTTATAGAGGTGATTAGGGTTTAGCCGTTGAGAGCTAATCTAATCAGATCTCTATTTATGGAAGCTTCAATCAATCAATTCCCTAATTGATTGATTGGGTTGGTGAGATCCTTGGATTGATATCTTCATTCTGACTTTCCAATCCGATCATGGTTGACTTAATTTGAATTACCAACGGTCAAATGCTTCCATTGCACAACTCTGATTCATCCAGAGTAGGTTGAACCAGACACCAGATGACCTAGAGGTCCTCTGGTCCAGAGTCAGTTATGAACCAGATCACTCAGTAGAATCTAGAGATGATTCTGAGCATCTTTTGTCTCACCAGACTCGTCTGGTGCGGACTTGTCTGGTCTAGGGAAAGGTCTTCTGCCTCTGGTCTGAACATCTCTGATGAAGTCTTCTGGTGGAGTCCTCTGATGGAGTCCTCTGGTGAAGTCTTCTGGTGACTCTCCTGGTGAAGTCTTCTGGTCTGGCAGTTCCCCCTAGACTAAGTCCTAATCTAGTTCCTCATCTGGCTAACAGGTCCAGATGGTCCTATTACATCTTTTGGTTTCTTTAACTCATCAAAACTAACAATATTTTTCCTAACATCAATCATATAAGAAATCTTTGTGGCATAGTTTAGCTTGCTTGTTAGATAATATTCTTTCCCATGAGGTTGGAACTTATCAGCTTCTCTGTTCCAGGATCTGAGAAAGAACAGCTGCCAGTTGAACTCCTTCACCTTGCTTTCACAGATGGCTTCATCAATCTAAGCTTTGGCTTGCTCACTTGCTTAGGACTTCCTTGATTCGCCATGATACATTTTCCTACAATTTCACATAGAATATTATAGACTGGCTTCAGAGTGTTTAGATTAAGTGTTGGGTGATAATAAACATTCTTCTTCATGATGGTGTAAACACAGTCCTCCTCTTTACCAATAATACATGTATCAAGATTCTGGCCTTTTGAGGGAAGATCAAAAAGCTCCTTCACTTGTTCTTCCTCCAACCAAATGTCCTCTTCAGCCTCTTTAGTAGCAAAGTAAGTGTCCCCATCTTTCGCTATCTTTTTCTCCCTCTTTAAGAAAATGGAGGACTTGCCGTATCAGAATTACGGGCATTCAAGCAAAATACCATGACCTGCCTATCATAACATAGACCCAGATGAACAGAAAGAAATCTTTCAAGGCCTGCTGCCTTCACCAACTCTAGGGCCTCCTTTATGTATATGTATTCGGGTTTAGTAAGAACTTCTGGGTTATTGAAATGGACTATCGGTTCATACCAGAAATTATCTTTGTGAGATAGTTTCACAAGATTGATGTAGCAAGTTCGTGTCATTTTTTGAGTGATTCTGGGAAAGTTTGGATGAAAGGTTTTAAGGATTCAATAGAACAGGGTATTGGTAAGAGTTCATTAATTTGGAAAGGTTTTTATGAATGGGGACGAAGGTTTTATATAGTGATTTTGGACGGTGAAGATTAAATTATATCAACGGTTGGGAATGGGTTCAGAATAGACGTAGGAGGTAAGGGGGTGTGGGTGGTTTTTGATAAATCTTAACGGATGGTTTTGAATGATCTCAAATTAATGACTAAGATTAATTTTTACTAATGGCTAAGATTAATTTTTACTATCACATTGGAAGTCATATCATCCGACTTTTTGGGCAAGTAGGCGCTTGGCGTGGAAAAATGTTACTGCGGCTCTAACACAAGCAATTTTTCCATTATTGCACCTTTTTCGAAAATATTTCGCAAAAGATAAAAAGGTTTTACTTTTCAGAAAATAAATAATTTAAGTGATTTCCTCATCCTTAAGAAAGGTAATTTTAACAAGGCTTTTTAGAAATAGGAAATAAGATTTTTGTGAGGAGAAACAATGGACTTTAATTTAAAAAGGTAAGGACACTTGACCTCTTCTGAAGCTTTGAACTCTACTAAAGCTTCATCTCCACTTTAATTTTGGGGTCCACTGAAAATTCAACTTCAGTAAGACTTAGTTAGAACTCCACTGAGACTTCTTACTCCCCTGGATCCAGAAGTCCTAGCTCTACTGAGAGTTCTTGAAACCTTGCTTCAGCTAATGGCTTGGTGAAGATATATGCTCTTTTCTTGTCAGTGTAAATCTTGAGCATCTTGATATATTTCTTCTCCACATGATCTCTGATGAAATGATGTCTTATGTCCACATCCTTGCACCTTGTGTGGAGAACTGGATTTTCTGAGATAGCAATGACACTGTTGTTGTCACAAAAGATATGAACCTCATTTGAGATAATATTGTAATCCCTCAGCTGTTGCCTAAGCCAAAGGATCTATGCACAACAACTTCCAGCCGCCATACACTCAACTTCAATGGTGCTTGTAGCTACTGAACTTTATTTCTTGGAGAACCAAAAAATCAGTTTACTTCCCAAGAATTGACAAGTGTCAGTGGTTGATTTTCTGTCAATTCTATATCCTCCATAGTTAGCATCTGAGTAGCCTGTGAGCTCTAAGTTGTCATCTGAGGGATACCATAAACACAAGTTCACAGTTCCCTTTAGATATTTGAGGATTCTCTTGGTGGCCTCCAGATGACTCTTATTTGGGTTTATTTGATATCTTGCACAAATGCCAACATCAAAGGTGATGTTAGGTCTGCTTGCTGTGAGGTAGAGAAGAGATCCAATGATAGCTCTATATGGTCTGGTCTACTGATTCACCATCTTCATCAAGTTCCATCTTTGTGTTGGTGTTGATTGGAACTCTTGCCACCTTGCTACTTTGACATCCATACTTGTGAATCAACTCCCTTGTATATTTGGCTTGATTAATGAATATTCCTTCAGTGGATTATTTGACTTGAAGTCCCAAGAAGAAATTCATTTCTCCCATCATGGACATCTCAAATTTTCCCTTCATCAGTTGAGAGAACCTCTCACAGAGGACTTGATTTGGAGAACCAAAGATAATATCATCCACATAGATTTGTACAAGCAATGTGTCCTCTCCATGAGTGATTCTGAAGAGAGTCCTGTCCACTCTTCCTTTAATGAAGCCATGATCAAGTAGGAACTGGGATAAGGTATCATACAAAGCTCTTGGAGCTTGCTTCAGTCCATATAAGGCTTTCCTTAGCCTATACACCTTGTTGCTTTCTTCAAATCCTGGGAGTTGCTCCAAATAAACTTCCTCATTGAGAACTCCATTTAAGAATGCACTCTTGACATCCATTTGGTAGACCTTGAAACTTTTATGAGCTGCATATGCGAGGAATAGCCTCCAATCTGGCCACCGGGGCAAATGTTTCATCATAGTCAAATCCTTCAACTTGTGAGTATCCCTTTGCAACTAGCCTGACTTTGTTTCTGACTATGACATCATTTTCATCCTTCTTTTTTTTTAACACCCATTTTGTTCCTATCACATTGCAGTGATAAGGTCTGTCCACTAACTCTCATACTTGGTTTTTTGTGAATTGATTTAGCTCTTCCTGCATGGCAATGATCCAGTTTGAATCTTGAAGTGCTTCTTCAATAGACTTTGGTTCGTGTGAAGACAAGAAACAACAAAATAAAGCACTTTCACCATGAAAACTTCTAGTTTTGACTCCTGAGGAAGGATCACCTAGGATTTGTTCAGCAGGATGATCTGAGAGCCAATGTCTCCTAGGTTGATGACCTTCAGTAGAGACTAGCTCTTCTGAAGTTGAGTCACTAGATATGGGAACAAAATCGAATTTAGGAAATATGATAGAGGGTTGAAGGCCTGAGTCATCATTCAAGGTATTTTCATTCTCAATGACAGTGGCATTGGTTCCCCCTTGAATGATGGGCTCAGTTGATGTCTCAGCTGTGACCACATCTTCATCGACATAACTTACCTCTTGAACTGGGACAATATTCACCAGTTCATTTTGTTGGTCAGGAGACTTCTCAGGTGAGTTGACATGAGTGATGTTTGCCAGTGTATCTTTAGTGGACTGTTAATCAGTAGGGTTGTCCCAAGTTGGTATGTATGCATCAACACTGTTCTCAGGATAGCCCTTTGCTTTGATACTCAGTCTAGTTAGTCTTTTGCTAATCACTTCCCCAGTCTCTTTTTTCCTGGACTCAAAGGTAGACTTATCAAATACCACATGTGGTGTTTCTTCCACAACAAGGGTTCTACAGTTGTAGACTCTAAAAGCTCTACTGCTTTGGGAATATCCTAAGAATATTCCTTCACCAGCTTTGCTATCAAAGGCTTTCAGTTGAGATTTCCCATTGCTTTGAATGAAACACTAGCAACCAAATATATGAAAGTAAGATACCTGAGGTTTTCTACCATTACATAGTTTATATGGAGTTTTTCCTTGATGTTTGGTTACCATGGATCTGTTTTGAGTGTGGCAGGCTGTATTAATAGCTTCAACCCAGAACCTTTTGGGAACTTGGGCTTCAGCAAACATTGTCCTTGCTACCTCCTTTAGAGTCCTATTTCTTCTTTCAGCTATTCCATTTTGTTGAGGAGTTCTTCTAGCTGAAGTTTCATAAGCAATACCTAGTTCCTTACAAAAGTTAGTTATAATAGAGTTTATGAATTCAGTGCCCTTATCTGACCTTATTTTCACAATGTTCAGACTCTTCTCGTTGCTAACTCTCTTAAGTAATTCAGGGAGCCTAACTTGTGTTTCCTTCTTGCTTGATAGGAATACTACCCATGTGTAACTGGAGAAAACATCAACAACAACAAGAGTGTACTTTCTCCCATTGATACTTACAGGGGTCACTGGACCAAAGAGATCCATGTGTAACAGTTGAAGTACTCTGCCAGTAGAGGTTGCCACTTTGCTATTGAAAGAGGTTTTTAACTTGTTTTCCCTCCTGACAGGCTTTACATATATGGTCTTTATTATATACTTCATTTGGCATTCCTTCAACCAGGGAATGTCTTGCAATCCTGTTCATCACCTTGAAGTTGAGATGACTTGGCCTCTTATGCCATAGCCAGTTGATGTCATTTGAGCTCTTTGCAATGAGACATATGTTAGGCGTGCAAGACTTCCAATTTGCAAGATAAACATTTCCCTTTCTTGACCCAGTTAGTAATACATGTTGTGTAGATATATTCTTAACAAAAATAGGTTACTAGAGAATTCAGCACTCTATCCCCTGTCACAAAATTAACTAATAGATAAGAGATTATGTTTAAGTCCACTGACATAGGATACATTGTTTACCTTTACTGAGCCAATTATTAAAGTATCATAACCTTTTGTGGTTCCTTGTGAATTGTCACCAAATGTGACATGTGGACCTTTCTTCTCAATAAAATCCTTCAGGAGACTTTTGTTTCCAGTCGTATGTCTTGAACATCCACTGTCGAAGTACCAGACTGATGAATTATAAGCTTCTCCTTTGTTGAGGTCCACTGAGCCCTGCAGTCAAAATCAAGCTTTAGGTACTCATTTGGTGTTGGGTCCTATCAAGTTAGCTGTACCTTTCGGAATACAAATTTTTCTCACAGTTCTAATTATTCTTCCATAAACATCTACATAAACTGTCACCTCCCTAAGTGCCTTAGGAGTAGACTGATTATAGGTGTTAGCCATAGAAGGAACATGAACCTTCTTAATCTTTTTCCTTTGAGGCTTGGGTGCACCCGGCCTTAGTTTTTGTTGATAAAGGTATGGGGAACCTTTTCCATTAGACACGAATGGAAGAGATTTCCTATATGAAACATTCCTTGGGGAATACTCGTGCCTAGGTACTCTCAGTTGAGGTTGTCTCATTTGAGAAAACCTTGACTGATAGTACCACTGCTGAATTTTGGGATGATTAGTCATTTTAGCCTTTCCAATTGGTTTTGGCTGCTTCTGACTTTTCATTTGTTGGACATCAGCTGGTCTTTTTCCTTTATCTAAAACTTGTGGTTGAAAGACCACATATTTAACAAAGACTCTCTTTGTGCCACTTGAAGAAGCAACACTCAGAGGACCTTCTGAAGGTTTTGGAGTGTAACCAACTCCACACTTGTTATTAGGATTGATTTGAAAATTTTGAATCTCCTTTATAGCCAGAGAGGTTTGTTTAAGGCATTAATCCTTTTTAACACGGTCTCCTCAGATTTTTGTAAGACTTTAATTTTCAGGAGATATCCCTTTACTTGGCTTACCAGTTTTGTATACTCTCCAGTTAACTTTGTCTGGTTGTCAGTAAGATCCTTGACTAGCTTATCCTTATCATGTACCTGACTCTTGAGGGATTCCACCTCATTTGTCAGTTCAATGGTGGATGTTGCTGAGTTAAGATCAGTCTGATTCCCAAACTCAATTAACATGGAGTTTTCACTCAAGAGTCTATTGTTTTCATCTTGAAGGCAAAAACTTGCTTCTTGCAACCTGGAGAAGTCAGTCATCAACTGTTCCAAGGAGGACTAAAGATTGAGTTCTCCTGTTGACTTTGAGTTGAGCTCAGGTGAGTGTCCTAAGAAAGTAGAGGATTTAGATTGTACCTCTGGTTCTTCTCTGGCCATAAGACAGAGATTATCATCATTACTATCAGAACATAGTGCATCAGATGAGTCTGACTCTTCATCAATGTCTTCAGCTACCATAACCTTCATTTCTCCATATCTCCTGTCTCTTTTGGCTTGCCTCTCCTTCCTTTCCTTGGTACTCAGTTGAGGACAATCATTCTGGAAGTGACCAAGTTTCTTGCACTGGTAACATCTGTTGGAATCATCATCCTTTTCTTCAGTGGACTCTCTGGCCTTTGATGATGATCCTTCAGCTCTGGTGTAGTTCTTGTATTATTTCTTTTTCTCCTTCTTAGTGGTACTTCTCTCTCCTTCTCTTGAGTCCTTTTGAAGATAGCTTCTTCTTTCCCTGTTGTCCTGGTAAAATCTCTTGTATTTACCAAAATGATTATTAAGTTTTTCAAACCTTCTTGTCATGAGGCTTAACTCTTCTTTCATCTCAGCTTTGCTCTGGCTTTACATGCCTTTGTGCTCTTCTGAGGCTTTGGGGATCTGGGCTCAGTCTCCTTATCTTTAAACGCCACTCCCTTATCAGCTGAAGTCTCATCAGGAGCCCTTTTTTTGTTTAAATCAAACTCATAAGCCTTTAGCCCAGAAAAGACCTGTTGCATAGACATGTTAGACAAATCACTAGTATTTTGCATCATGACAGAGTAAACATCCCATCTTGAGGTTAAACCTCTCAGGACTTTTAAAGCCACTTCTCTTTTTGTGTATACTTTACCCAAAGAGTTAATCTCATTCATAATGTCAGTAAATCTTCCACCAAATTGATCAATGGTCTCAGCAGGCTCCATTATGAATTGCTCATACTTTTGAACTGCTACTGAGAGCTTGTTTTCTTTAATCTTGTCAGTTCCTTCACACATGAGAGCAAGAGTATCCCATATATCTTTAGATGTTTGACAGTGGATGACTCTCCCCATGACTAAATCTGGAATGGTAGTGTAGAGGATGCTCATGGCAATGAAGTTGAGATTGTGTCTTCTTCTCTCATCTGTAGTAAAGTTATCTTCATCCTTTGGCCATTCCTCTATTGGATCTGCAATTGTTGTAGCTGTAGTCCTTGGGTTTGTAGTCATAAGATATATATGGACCTTTGGTGATTACTCTGAGCATCTCATCTTGAACACATGCGAGGTGTGCTCTCATCCTAATCTTTAAGAAATCATAGTTCTCTACTGAGAATTGTGGAAGTTTATGATGGGAAATATGATTTAATGGATTAACTCCCATGTTGTTCTCTGCTGGTGGTGCAACCTTAGCTGTATTGTCAGTCATAATGGATAAACAAGTTTGTCAGTAGATCTGTTCAGTTGACCAAATAATTTTACCTTTTGAGAACAAAGGTATACTAGAAAATAGTAATTTGAACCACTGCTCTGATACCACTTGTTGGTCCCGAAACGAGTGCTACAGGTGTATGGGGGGGTATACACCTGTTGTTACAAATTAAAACTTTTCTCTTAAAGCTTAACAGTTTACTCAAGACAGTAAACCTTCAGTGGACTTTGAAGTATGCTGATGATTATCTTAAGAAAGCTTAATGTGATATCACCTCCACTGGGAGCTCAAGACTTTTAGTTGAGTTGCTATTTAATTAGCTTTCAGTTGCGGAATAGTGAGCCCTTTTAGAAATACTCGTTTTATTTTAATAAAAACTTGTTTATCTCAACTCACACTTAGGAAATGACAGAAGGTAAATGCACAAGATATAAAGTGGTTCGGAGAGGAATCTCCTACATCCACTGTCCTGATTAAACAAGAGAATTCCTTTCACTTGGAATTCTTTGTGTTATAGTGCCAAGGTGCACTAATCAAATGTTCCTCTCTTAGGATATTTTGATCCCTAGGATAAATCCAGGTCCTAGTTCCCAACGTAACCAGCTTTCAGACTGATATCAATTATCAGCTTACTAACACCTCTAAACTCTAACTCTCAACCTAACTATGGGTAGGGTTTTGAGTGGGGTTTTGATTCCAACTAACTTGAGATAATTCTTACAAGATGAGCTCAAAGGCTAAGGATGGATTCTATCTTTCTATGCTTTGGATTTAGCTTTGAGTACGATTACAGAAGGTTTTGAATACTCTTTACAAGAATGAAACACTTGAGAACTTGAGTGATTTCGAGTGCTTCGTTAGTACGTTTGCGAATGTAGGGAATGCTATATCTTTGAAGTTTCCCGTGCTTGAAAATGACCACGACCTTCTGTATTTATAGGCTTCTTGAGAATCTTCTGGTTAGAGTTTGAATCTTCTCAAAGATGCCCTCTTGTTCTGATTGGTTCAAACGACTCTTTTTAGCTTTATGTCGCGTCAATAATTGCCATGGAAGTCTTTGCCTGCAACCAGCTTTCTGAAAAAGGTATGACATGACTTTTGGTGTTTGTCAGTGATTAGGCGTGAAATTGTTATGTTTTGGTGCCCGATTTACTCATGTTTTGAATGTTTTCGATTAGTGTTTGGAGTCAAATGAGTGTAATTTTTATAAAATCAGTAATTTGTCTCTTTGGTTTTCATAGATGGATAGAGGGCGAAAAGAGGAGTTCGTAGGACTTTGAATCGGCCAAAACGGACTCCCGGTTGAGGAGATATGAAGATTTTATGAACAAGTGTACAGCAGCCGAAACCACTCGAGCAGCTCGAGCGCCAGCGCTCGAGCGTATTGCTCGAATGACCGAAAAATGGCAGAAAAGTTTCGCCGCTCGACCAGCTCGAGCGGGAGCGCTCGAGCACCTGTTTCATTCGACCTATATGCTCGAATGGGGCCGCTCGAGCGTATTTTTGCTCGAGCACTTCCATATTTTGGCCTCCGGATGCATTTTTTCGGACCATTAACTCCCGTTTCGACCCGTGCCCATATATACCTCTTCCAAACACGTTTTGAAGGATACCCGGACTTTTAGAAATCACTTTAGACTTAGTTTTTAGAGAGAGGAAGAGGAGAAGAACGAGCAAGCTTTACTTTTACGTTGTTGAGGTTTTTCATACGAATTCTTAGTTTCTTTTCGTTTCTTAGTTTCTTTTCATTAGCTTGATTACTTTAAACGCTTTGAACGTCGTTTTAGTTAATTAAATTTCAGTTCTTAGAATTATTTTCTTTTAAAACCCTAGTTCATGTTTCTTATTTTCTTCGTTCAATTCATTATGTTTATGTTCGTTGTTTCTTCTATTGCTTTTATTTTTGTTAAAACCATGTCCGGCTAAAACCCTTGCATGCTTAGGGTAGGATGAACTCGTAGAAGTAGGATGTGGGTACGTAATTAGGGTAATTTGTGACGTTAGTTTTAATTCTCTTAATTAATGAATTCATATAATTAATCTTAACTCTACCTTTGAATTTCGTACGAAAGTGTTAGAGAGAGGACGACCGCATCACTCGATAACAATTAGTAGTCTTAACAAGAGGGTTTAGAAAAGGTTAATTCACTTGCCAGTTTAGCTATGGAGGACGACCGCATCACCAATAGTTAAATTAGGGTCTCATTAATTAAGCACGGTCTATTAACCTGTTAGTGGATTAGTGAGGTCGTTTGTTAGGATAAAGAATTAAGGTTTAGAATCTTGAGCTTTAATCCTACAAGCTTTTACTTAGGTTAATTCTTGTTTGTCACGATTACTTTGATTATGTACCTGCTCCGTTAGTATACGTAGGGATTCCTATCCTAAGCATCACCATCTCATACTTGCATATACACCTTAGATACTTAGTTTAATTTTCCTTTTGCATTCGTAGGATAATTTAGTTAGCTTAATTAATCTTTCCAAAAAAACCCAAAAACAACACACTCATATTAACTACGACGCGTAGATCTTCAGGGATCTATTCGCATATACACTATCCCTTGGGTTCGATACTACTTGGTCATTATACTTACTCTTACTACAGTGAACCCGTCCGCTTGCGGGTGAGCGACTAGTAGAAGTTAGTAAAATCGCTTCAAGTCAGTCAGTCTTTGGCAGGTCGACTGTCAGTGAAGTACACCTACGTGTCATCTTCTCATTGGACCGCACAATCAACTTGGCACAAAGCTTGCCTGGTTTAAGGTTGAACTCGACTCAAGGAACCATCCATTCCTTCATTCATTGCTAGCTTAATTGACATTACTTTTGCCTTGTTTTCCAACCATAATAACTAATAGCCATAAGTGTGTTTGTCTTTAAATGCTTCGTTAGTATTTATCAGTAGACTTCCGAAGCCTCTACTGATGGTACTTCTCTTAACATAAATGTACTTAGAAAAATTTTATGCTTCAGGCTATATCTTCAGTAACCTTCACTTCAGTAGACTTGTCTTCACAGCGGACTTCACTAAATACACTCTAGAATTTAGTAACTGCACTTCAGTTCCCTAACAAATGAACTGACTAACTCTAGATTAACTCTACTGAATACAATTTATTTACTCAACTTAGGGAGAACCTTTTGTCAAACTTACATCAATAATATTTCCCAACAACGTGAAATCCGTTAATTTTGAGAATAGTTGGATAGCCACAACTTGATTAAACGTGTAATTCTATTTATTCAATGAATACTGGAATAACAATGATAAAATACGAAAATTGATAAAACACTATATATTCTTAATTCAATAAATCAACTGAATAACAAGGATTACAAATTTCATGTATATAATAAATAACTAGGATTTTAGGCGTATAAATCCTAAAAGCCAACACGATAACATTAAACTAAAAACTTAAACAAAGCTTTGCAACTATAAAATTGAAATAATAATAAATTTTTAAATACAATCTTTATCACCATCAGATCTTTTGGAAAAGATTTAACATACGTGTATTCTATTCTCCGCCTATACATGTATCCTAGATTCGTTTACGACCAACAAATATCATTCTCACTAGTTATTTATTTGTCATATATATCCACAACTCTTTAGCTCCTCACATTTTGACGAGACGGAGGTGATGGAATTTTACTCCGTTCCATCCCACCTTATTATCATCCCTAAATAAACTAATGAGAACTCGGTTCAGTTTTTTCCAAATCAGTTCTTCCCTCCGAAAGTCGCTTCTCCTTGTATACATACCCTTTAACGCAAGCCAAGAACACCATCATATTTAAAATGCTCAAAATCGTCAATAGCCAATAAAATTTGTAAAGCCTCCCTTGGTTAAGATTATCAGCTAACCAAGGTGTCTCCTTCCTGGTCACCTTGTGGACAATGCTCACCAGAATTGAGCTAAAAAAGAACCCTAGTGAGACTGTAGTTAGAAACAACCCTGTGCTCACAGTCTTCATCCCCTTGGGGCACTCCCTCAAGAAGAAATCGAGCTGCCCCATGTACGTAAATGCCTCCCCAGACCCGATCAATATGAACTGTGGTACCAACCAGAAAACACTCAATGGGACAACATTTTTCCCCGCCCTCAATCTCTTGATCTCTATCAGTGCCGCTGCCATCATGGCGAATATGGATAAGAATAACCCTATGCCAATCCTTTGAAGGGGTGTGAGTCCCTGTGGATTCCTCAACACCACTGGAGTTATGATCCGATCATAGACGGCGATGGTTAGGAGGGTTGCGACAACGAAGAAGACAGTGAGGGACGCCGGTGGTATTTGGAATGATTTTCCGATTCGGCGGTCCATGGTGGTGGCTTGTGAGACGGAGAAGGTGGGCATTTGGGCGTACACCGTCCAGAACATTATTGTTGTGGCCCATGTCGGGATCATTCTTAACACTAGTTTCACTTCTTCAACATCTGTTAATGTTGAAAGGTACCATTTGTTACCGGCGAATGCCATTGGAACTTGATTGCCCTTAATAGCTCCCTTGTCCAGAAAACTGCATTAAAATAAATACATGCAAATATAATGAGAAGCATTATAATTATCTAATAACTAGATGATGCAATGACTAAATATTAAGGGTAGAATTATAATTTATCTGTGAGATGGGCGAGTAAAAAAATTGTAAACATTTAATTACATTAGGTATTTTAAATTACTTGCAAAAATTATATTCAAATAATTTTTTTTTAACAAATCACAATTATCTAATGAGTTGGCGTTATGTAAACTAATTTTATCATACACCATTTTTCAACTAATATTTTATAGTTAAATAACTAATATATTGTTAATAAAATAATTAATCCTACCAAATTAATATATTTTACTGAAACAAATAATAGTGTTAAAACATACACATTAAATGATATAGTTTTAACATTTACATTTTAGTATGCATTTTTAATGATGCAATTGAAAACAAAATTGATTCTAAATCAAGATGACAACAGGGTAGACTTAGGATGGATTTGGTTAATCCAAAAACCCGCCCCACCAAAATTATAATGGACCCAAACCCGTCCAGTTTTATTTTATATTATTTAAAATTAATTTTAAAATGTAAAATATACAATTTTAACATTAAAGGTTAAACATATATTTACTCAAAATAATATTTAATATTAATCTAATACTTAAAAAAAACAAATATAATTTATATATTAACAAATTTAAATACATTAATTTGAATATAAGTTTATATAAACGTAAATATATATTAATATTAATAATTTAATGAAAGGGGTTCACATGGTATAATAGAAACCATGACCCGTCATAAACCCATTTGACCAGGTCTAAACTGGCCCCACGCATGGCGGGTTCATTAATAAGGCTATGTTCTTTTTGGGTTTAAAAAATTCGGATTTGGATTTTGGAATCTAAAACTCATTTTAGTTTGAGTTTTAAAATTAGAATTTTGAAATCCTGATCCTACAACCCTCTAAATAATCTATACAACATTCCTTTACTTTTACATATTAATGTTAAAACCTACTCTACTCAAAATCCTAAAAGAACGGGGTTTTTAAAACCCCATGAATTACAAAAACCAATAATTTTCAAAATTTGGTTTTTACAAACCACTTAAAACCCAAAAATAACATAGCCTAAGGGCCCGGATTTGAACCCTTTCTATTGTCATCCCTAACCAATAGAGAGTTGGCCTACTTCTTAATAATACAACTCACATCCTAGTCAAGAATCTAAAAGGGCTGATCATGAAAATTACTCTTTCACCCGGTTGAAGCTTTCCATTTATTTTTTATTTTTTGTCTGTTCCAATACTATCTTTTCATTTTTATAAAATTGTAAGTGTGTGGTCCCTACACCTCTCTCTATTTTTCTCTATCTTTTATACATTTAATAATATATTTTTTAATCTATATACCAAAAAGTTATGAGAAACTTTAATAGTAACGAAGGGAATATGTTTAACTTGTCACAAACCTTGCTAGAACCATCAGACAGTGCTACTTTGGTTCTTACTTTCTCCGTTCCAAAGTAAGTTTTCTTTTTATTGTTTTGTGTTTATTAATATATGTTTGATCAACATGTTGGTTTTTGTAAAAAAAGTAATGAGTAGTTATAAAAAGTAAAGGTAGTTATAAAAAGTAAAATATTTGTTTATTAGTACATGGAGGGTTGTTTTTTTCTATTTATGAGAATGTAAACTTATTATGTGACGGTCCGAAAAGAAAAGTGAAAAATTTACATTTAGACAAGGTGAGTGTATTTTTCTACATTTGCTACTCAATTAATTAGTGAGATGACAATGTATTTTTTATAAGACTTTCCAGTTGGTACAACAATATATTTTGTTGGCTTCTTATGGATAATTTATAGTCTACTATATATAAATATCATTTAATTTTCAAATAACGTACCACTCTATTCCAAGTAGGATATCAACGAGGTGGGGTAGGGACGGGAGATGATCTCCACTCCCCCCTCCCGCGAAGTGAATGAAGAAAAAATTATCCTCATCCCCATGAGAATTTCCAATTTTTTTTTTTTTTTATTTCTAGTGTGTTAAGGGGATGGAAGATTTTCTTTTCTAATATAAATATTCCACTATAATATATAATTATAGAGTAGTTCTAGTGTGCACTTGAGGGCATAATATGCACTTGAAATTTAGAAAACAATACTCCAAACAAAAATCAGTAATACCTCAAGAAGTATGTAGTATTATCCCAAGAAGTAGTTAGTAATACCCCAACTGCCAAAAAATACACAATTCAGAGTGTTTGTGTGTTTTGTGAAAAAATCAAAATTGAATTCAAAAGTAATTTTAAAATTCAAGTGTATGATATGCACTTGAGTGCATGCTAGAATTTGTGATAACTGATAATTATGTAATACTATTATATTAATAATATTTCGGGTCCTGCTTAAATTGGGGCGAGGACTATGATCCATGTCCCCACTTTGTGGAAAAATAAAATTTGGAATAAAAATTGAGAATCTGCTAAATGAAAACCGAATTCAAGAATCTCATCCCTTTTAGGGGAGGGTGCAAATTTGATACCATATTATAATATTTTAGAAGAATTTTATAATTTTAAACATATTTTTGTATACATCAATTGTAAGACATAACTAGTGTGTATTTTTAAATAAGGAAAACTATTATTTGAATTACACTCATGGTAACTATTATTGGAAACAATAATTCACTTATACCTTATGCTGAAATGACTAATACCGTTAATAAAAACAAAATATCCTTCGTGACTGACACTTTCTATATAATTTACTAATACCCTTAAAACAAGATTTACTACCTCATCGTAGTATTATTATCTTTCAGTTAACCGTGTTAATTGCAAAATTATTTTATCCTTAACAAAATTACTTACCGGAATTGGTTGCTGTGCGGCAACTTCTCCTTGAGCTTCTTTTTGTCATCACCAACCACCTCATCCACGTCAAACAGCAGCGACGAATCCAACGGCAGCTGCAGGTGTCTCTTCCTCCACGCCGCCACCACCACGACGGCGATCTGCATCAACGGGCTCCCAACAAGCTTCTTGGAACGGTACCGTTTCGTTCCCGCCAAGAAAACCAACAAACCAATCAGAATCGCACACGCACAAATCCCGTACCCCCACTCCCGCCCCATATTATCCTGAATGTAAACCAGCACCGTCGCCGCCGCCAGCGACCCGAGACTAATGAAGAAAAAGAACCAACTGAAGAATTTGACCATTCGCTTCTTCTCCTTTTCGTCGGATTCGTCGAATTGGTCGGACCCGAACCCGGACACGCTGGACTTCAGGCCGCCGGTGCCCAGGGCGTAGATGTAAAGCGCCGTGTAGAGGACGAGGAGCTGTTTTCCGGTCGCCCGAATGCAGGGCTCGCCGCCGGAGACGCATTTGGGTGGCCGGAGGGTCGGGATTATTGTTGATATTGTCAAGATCGTGACACCCTGTATTATGGAAAATCAAGCAGTTGTAGCGTGCATTCAAATATATACGAGTGTGTATAGAGCAAGAGCAAAATTGATTGAAGGGTATTAGTCGTTTCCACCTGAGAGTTTTTAGTTTGTTTTTTTATTAAATAACTAATATTTTTCAATAAAAATAAATAATATTTTTCTTTAGTAAAATAACTAATGCCTTTCAATGATGCATGTATAAACCATTTTCGTTCTATACTTGGACAATGCATATTATGCACTTGAATTTTAAAGGGAAATTGTTTTTTTTTTTGTCCTATAACTTTATCTTTTTTTTTTTTTTTTTTGTCGTGTTGACTTTCAAAATTTAATTTTAGATCTGTAACTTTATCTCTTTTTTATTTTCGTCCTGTTGACTTTCAAATTTTGATTTTCGTCATGTAACTTACATTTTTATTTTTATTTTGGTCCTACAACCTACTAACCCTTATCGGACTAAAATTATAATGCGGTAAAGTTATAGGACTAAAATAAAAAAAAGGTAAAGTTATAGGACTAAAATCACATTTTGAAAGTCAGCAAGTCAAAATTAAAAAAATGTATATAAGTTATAGGACTAAATTAAAATTTGAAAGTTAGTAGGATGAAAAAAAAAAGTAAAGATACAAGACCAAAAAATATCAATTTCCCAATTTTAAAATACTCACTTCGTGGTAATTAAATTGTGTTTTTTGAATCAGCAATGCACAAAATAATAATCAATAATATCTTAAATAATACCACGAGTAAGAATCAACAATATACTAGACAGTAACCAATAATGCCCCAATTGTTTTTAGTTACACATCTAAATCCAAAGTTTTTGGAAAATAAAAGAGCTTATGAAAATTTGAATTTGACTTTGAATTCGAATGAAAAGACAAAAGAAAAAATGGATGAAAGGATAGACTTATCATAATAAAAATAAATTGGTCATAAAATTATGAAAAGGGATAAGAAAGAGTTTTTAAGAAGAGGGGAAAAAAGACGTGCCCACCAAATAAAGGTCAATAAAAATATTTTCCCTACATTTATTTTTCAAAGCTATATTTACTACTTTTGGAAAATAAGGATAGACTTATCATTAGTAAAGATAAACTAGATGAGTGTCCCGCGTTTTACGCGGGTTGTTCATATAATTAGTTTAAAAATTAATTTTTTATTGACAAATCATTACATTACTCAATATTATAATGTTGTCAGTGTAGGGCTCGCTTGTTATACATAATTCTTTTTAATGTTATGATTATAATTATTATTATAAAAATATAATATTTGATTATTAAATAATTATTTTAAAATTGAAATATATTCACATGCAAAGTTAAATAGTAAAAAAGTTTAATGTCTATTAATAAGATAGAGTTAAATAAATAAATATAATTATTGTGATTTGAAAAAAATATGAATAAGTCAATTAAATATTAATTTTCACATAATAGAATGTTAAACTTTTTTATTAATAAATTCATCAATATATTAAATATTTAATTTTCATGACCACAAATTAAAGATTTTCTAAAGCATATAAATATCTCAAATATAGTGAGATAAAACACAAGTTCATGCAATAAACAATCACACCATATTTTACACATATTTATATGTTTAAGTTCAATATAATATTATGTTTGAAAATGGAAGTACGACAAAATATTTGATATAAAATAAAGATTGATACGAAGAAGTGTTCAATACAAAAGAAATTAAAATTATTTACAATTGTATAGATGACTTAGTGAGTAAGTAAATAAGAATGATGCAAGAGGTGTAAAGTTCAAACCTTAATTATTGTAATTCTTTTATAAACTAAACATTAAAATGCCGCGTGGAAGCCACATATTAAAAACAAAACCAATAGAAAAATGACACATCATTATCACACATATATGCACTTTATGAAAATGTGACACTTCATCCAAACTTTATAAGAATTTGACACATCATCCAAATTAACCACAACATGACACTTCATCAATTACAACTCCCTATTAGTAATATATAAGGGATAATTCATTTATTTTATTTAATCACATCAAACTTTTATGTATTTGCAAAAAATAATTGTTTATGTATTTTATATACTTAAATATATTTGTTCATCGTAAAATAATATAATTATATTATATAATGAATATATTCTAATAATATATATGTATAAAATTATGAGTTAATTTCTTATTAATTCACGATCTTTATGCGCAATTTCATTTTAATTACGATTCTCAATATTCTCTTTGATTCTCTTGGATGGTTTCCTCGATCGATTTTCCATCCAAGCACTAATGCACTCTCATGCATTTTTTTTTTTTTTTGCTAAAAATACAATTCATATATCGGATTGAAACAACTAAAGATGTGATTAATTTAAATGTTGTGATTAAATTGAGATTGAGCCTAAAGATTGTGAATTAATATAGATTCCATAAATTATTTAAATCCATAAATTATTTAAATAATATATTTTACGATATAAATATGTTGTTTATTGTACATGTACAAAATAAGTAATTTCCATGCATGCATATATATATATATATATATATATATATATATATATGTCATTAAATTATATAATATAAAATAAAATAATAAATATTTTAGAATAAAAAATAACGTTGACAATATAAATCATTTGGAACTTTAATATGACTTACTATTTAAAATATATAAAAATTATGTTAAATAAAATTGATATTCAAAATATGTGCATATTTATAAATGTGTGCCATGTTTAAATATTACATTTATTTTAATTAGAGAAAATATTATTACACACATATAATAACACATGTTAAAAACAATTAAGTCAATAAAAAAATAATATATCAAATTTGATTTAAAATAAATAAAAATTTAAAAAATTATAATTTTGGTTTACTGTGTTTTCTAAACAATAAGATTTGCCAATTAAATGTTAAAAATAAAAAAAATTAATTAATTATTTAATTGATAGTATAAATCAAAATTATTGAATATACTTAAATTCTATCTTTTAATTTTTTACAAATTAAGATTCTCTAAATAGAAATAAAAACAATTCAGTTAAACATTAAAATTTCACATAATTAGAATTTTATAAATTTAATAACACATAGAATTAAATATACTTTATTAACATAATTTTTTAAAATATAGGATATCATCAAATATAGTTAAATACAATAGAATTTGTTATTTGAAGCTATTCATAACATAGCTTAATTGGTAAATATCTTAAACTCTACTCAGGAGGTGTAGAGTTCAAATCTCTATAAATGCATTTTTTTTTTCACAAGGATACATAAGATTCATAAAGCCACATGTGTAGGTTCCATAATTATGTCACATAGGTGGAAATGACATGTAAATTATTTTTCTCTAAAAAATTCACAAAATGACATGTAAGCAAAATAAATGAGAGAATGACATGTGGATAGTTGGAACTCCCTTTTAGTAATATAAGGGATTGGTCATAAAATTGATAGCAAGATCGAATATCAGATTTAAATGCTGGATTTTAAAATTTGAATTGCAAAAAGGATGAATACACAAGTTGATAATATCACGAGCAATAATTAACAATAACCTAAAAAGTAATCAATAATACTCCGATATATTTTTAATTATATTTCTCGACTCAAAAAATTTGAAAAAAAAAAAAGAAAAAACAAAGAGCTTATGAAAATTTGAATCTGACCTTGAAAAAAAGGAAAGACCATGGGTGGAAATTGAATTGAAATGAAAGGACAAAAAATAAAAGGGATAAAATGACACCACAAGAAAATATAAAATTGCCTACAAAAGTTGCCAAAATGGCTACGAAATTTCCAAAAAAATAATTCGTAGTGGAAATTGTCTACGAATTGCCTACAAAAATTTCTAATTGTATAGACATCTTCCTTCCCCACCTACAAAATAATTTGCCTATAGAAATTCCGTAGACAAATTTTGTTGTAGGCAAATTTTTGTAGGCAAATGACTTGTAGATAATTATACCTAGAGATTTTATTTCGTAGGCAAATTAGTTCCGTAGGCAAGTTGTTTCTAGATTGAGAAATATAAATGCTTTCACAATTAGAAATTTCGTAGGCAAATCGTAGGTAATTCTTATTATGAACTTTTTTGTTGAAAATTTTTTGTAGACAATTCTTTATTTTCTTGTAGTGCGAAAAATTTATCATTAGTAAAAATAAATTGTTCATAAAATTATGAGGCAAAACTCATACAACACAAATTAACATCCACTCCTATCAAAATATTAATGCATCAATGCCCCAATATAACTTCATCCTATTGTCTCATGCCATGAGATGGTCTTATTCAAGACTACTCAAATTATGAAATTGGATAGGAAAGAGTTTTAATAAAGAGCAATAAAAATATTTTTCCTTCATTTATTTTACAAAGCTATATTTACTACTTTTGGAAATTAATAAAAAAGTATTATGAAAAATACAAAGCTTAAATTACAATTTCAAATTCGTATTTTTATAGTTAAATTAAACTATGGAGTTGGTATTAATTAATTACCGATACTTGAAGGATCGCAGATATGAGGATGGTCAAATACCTAAAAAGGGACAAGGGAAACCACCAACTAATAATTAATAATAACTTTATGAGCATGTATAGGGTAAAATCGGTTCAAACATAAATTATCGAAGAATATTAGTTGTTTTCATCGAAAAATATTAGTTGTTTTCACAAAAGAGTGTTAGTTGTTTTCACCGCAAAGTCTTAATTTGTTTTCAATAAATAATTAATACTTTTCAGCGAAAATAACAAATACTCTTCAACAAAAACAATTAATGTTCTTTAAAAAAAACAACTAATATCATTCAATAGGTGTTAATTGCATTTTTAATTGGTCCCGAGAGAATTGACCCAAAACACATTTGGTACCTATGTGCAGAACTAGTCCTTTTTTTGCAGTTTTGGTCCCATCAGATAGTTTTTGAATGAAAATCTTGACCAAAATTGAGTTTTAAATATAATTTAAAATGCAAAAAGTATTTTTGAACAAAATAACAATTACTTCAAAATCTGGGGATAAAATTGTACTCCCTCCGTCTGGTAGTAAGTTTTCACTTTTCATTTTGAATCATCCCACAATAACTCTTTCATTCCAAAAACAACAAAAACAACACTCTATTATATATAATCTTCAACCTTCAAGCTCACACAATAATACCAAAAATGTCTTTTTTTTTTCACTTTTCAACATTATTCATTACTTTCACACTCAAAAGTCAATATGTGATCCACCATATATTAATAAACAATATTCCTTTTTAACAAAACAACAAAATGCTTGGAAAATTAGTATTGGAATATAGAGAGTATATAATTAAAAAATAAAAAGGATTTAAACAAATAATTAAAATATACGTAAAAATATAATTTACAAACAAAATAATAATTTCTTTCAAACCAAATAAAAACTGAATATTAAACGTTCAAATGGAATTAAAAATATAGAATTTTGAAAAAAAAAAAAGATAAATTAAAGAAAACAAATATATATATATATACTCATACATTGTAACACATGTATGCATTTAATTATGGGCCTTTAGTTGACGGAGAGTGCAATTCAAGCATGAATTATGTTAAAAGTTTGATAGAAAAATCATATGGGACTAAAAATGCTTAAAAAGGGACCATTTTGCAATTGGTCCATTCTTTTGGGACCAAAAGTGCAATTTTTCCCATTCAATAGTACATATATGAACCATTCGGAAATGATCACATGCCCACCGGTTGACATAAATTAAAAATTATATACCCACCACGAAAGTATTAATGACACATAAGCAGGAGCTAGACTCACTATTATTTTAATTGATCGCTTATATCTACTTATGTGTCATTAACACATTCGCGGTGGGTATTAAATTTGTGTCCGTCGATGGACATCCGATCAATATTGATGGACCAGTTTTACTCAATAGTTTGTCTAAATATATATATCATGGATGGATCATAAAGTGAAATTAGTTTGACCTACCTTCCCAAATAAGTATCAGCAAGGAAACCGGTGAACAAAGAGAAGATAAGAGAAGTGCCAACAAAGTTGGTAACAATATTAGCAGAAGCAGCATTGTCCAAATGCATGGTATTTGTGAGATATGTAACAAGATTGGCCACAATGCCCAGCGTTGTAAGCCTCTCGCATGCCTCGATGCCGAGGATCATGGCGGCGCAGCCCCACCCGCCCGAAGACGAGCGGCGGGCGGGGCGGCCCTTGTAGTCCCAGGCGTCGGGGACAACTTCTGCCTCTAGTTTGGTTTTAGGTAGATTAGCCATTAAGACTTGGATCTAATTCTTTGGTTGAGAAGATGTTATAATAAGGGTTGTTTTATATATGTGTGTGGGGTGAGATTAATTAGCAAGTATGAGGAGAGGTGGTGTTGGTTTATATAGGACATAGAGCTTGTTTGCAAATCCAATGAAAAAAGATAGATTTTTTTTGTTGGTGAAAAGGTGAGTCGAACAGATTTTTAAAAGAAGGGTTTCTATCCTTCTTTATTGGGTTTGCAAACACGCATTTAATTGGTTGGCCTTCCTTGTGGTAAATGACAATATTCTGGTTTGAGATATATAATATAACTTTATACTCTCTCTATCCTAGTTGAAATTTTTCATTAATTTTATCTTCATCCATCTTAATACAATCTTCACATTCTATATTTGGGAATGATCGACTAATGTGAAAGACACATAACACACCGTCCGGTAAAGGAGGAATCCATTTCAATCCAAAGCGAAGCTCCGTATGAACTGACACATCTCAAGAATTGATCAAACCTTATAACCCTGTTTGGTTAGAGATGGTGGTGAATGAGATAGAAATAAAGATGGAAAAAAATGAGGGTAATCCAATAAATAGTAAATTTTTGTTTGGTTAGAGATGGTGTAAGAGTTAGATGAAATTTTATATCAAATCAAATTTGATGTTATAATATTTTATTATTACTAGTTAGTGAGACAATGAATGAGTTTGAGAAAAGTAGGAGAGATAAGAAAAAATAGAAGAGATATAAGAGAAAATAAGAGAGATAATTAGTGAGGAGGGAAAAGTAGAAGACAAAATAAGTGGGTGAAAAAAAGAGTGACGTTTGTATAAAGTAGAGTGAAAATAAGTGTGTGTATATATATATATAATATGAGTGAATGAGTATTTGGATGGAGATGAGATGAGTCCATCCAAAATCGGATGGGATGAGGGATTACCCATCCCCATCGAGATGACCACATTCCTAACCAAACATATGGTCTGTGACCTAGATGAGCATACTCCTAAATCTAAAGATCCTCATTACTAGGCCCCTTTCTCATGACCAAATTATGTTCGTAGCATAGACTTTTTATCAAATATTACACATATTTTATCTTTTAATCAAATTTACTCATACTTTTCATTTTCATTTTCATCAAATATAACTCATACTTTTTCTATTGACAAAATTAAATTCAAATTTTATTAACATATAATAAAAAAATTAAAAACCTTACTTTTTAAAATGGTAAAGTTCTAAAATAAAAAAATATTCAATAATTATATATATATATATATATATAATATTTTTATTTTGGAAAATATAAAAAATGATTTTTTTTTTTATAAAAAATCTCAAAATGTCATATACAAAACAAATACCCATAAATATAAATGTTTTACGAATTTAAAGACATATTATTTATAAATTATTTTAAAATATTAAAAAAGAAAATTGTTGGTGATCAATATTTATCGAGTGGATTAGTGACTGTTTAATTTCGGTTTAAAGATCATCAATCAATTACGTGTGATTGGTTACCACCGTAAATGATAAATCGAGGTTCGGGTTATGAAATCGGATATACGAAAGTCGAAATCGAAGTGATTTCGTATGTGTGCACGTTTAGGTGTGTTAGTGTGTGTTTTGGGAGTGTTTATGAATTTGAACTTTTGAACTTGTCTTTCATAAGCTAGAGAACAACTATTTATAGAGACTAGCAAGCATGAGGTGTTCCTGACTCTTGGTCTCCCTAGCCTGCATGCTTGACATGTGTCCTTTGACTCTAGTTTGACCTTATCTAAGCTGAATCTTAGTTACAAAGTCTTCTTTGGTCTTATCTCAGACTTCATTGTTGCTCGTCCATGTCGGTTTAAATCGATCCAGGATAGTTCTTTCATAGAAGTTGTTCGCCGTTTGGGTGTATGGCTCAGAAGTTGTTCGCTTTTGTGTCTTGCACAGATTGACTTTGGGATCTTGGTCCTTTGTTCGTCGGCATACACCTCTTAGGCTGGTAGATTCACCACTTTTTATCAATGTTGCTCGTCATCAGTGACTTAGCAGAATGTTCATCTCTGGTCTTGGGCCTTCAAACATGTTCGCTAATATCTTGTTCGCCGAATAGTTGTTCGTCAGTTTATGTACTCCCCAGATTGGTTTATGCACCCCGACTTGATTTTCTTTGTTGATCATCCTTGATTTAAGGTTGGCTCTTCATAATCCTTGATAAGGCTTTAATTCTTGTCCGCCATTTATTAATTTATGTTCGCCTATCAACAAAAATGTCTAAGAATTAAAAATAAGAAACAAATAATGTAAATGTGTATAAATTAATTTTTTAATTAAAAATCTAAAAATATTAGAATTATTTGATAATTTAAAATTTATCTAAAATTGAATTAAAAAAAAGTTTCCAAATTATATCAGAATTTGTATAATAATATTACATAATAATTAAAATAAATTCTATAAATCTTTAATAATCAATAATATAATATATTGAGGTTCTTTAGATAATTTTTGTTTTTGGTCAGAATAAAAATTCTTACATAAATTTATATATTTTCTAGTTTAGAATCAGACCATTTTAAAATTCAAGAGAAAGAGTACAAGTTAGATACTTAGATTTGATAAAAAAAAAAAAAAAGTACAGGTATAATTTGACTAAAAAAAATATGTGCTAAATTTGATTAAAAGTAAAAAAAAAAATCTCTATTAAACCTCATTAGCAATATTTAAAATGTTTACCAATTAAGCTATGTTATGAATCTCTATAAAATTTGAATGATATCGTGATGGATCTCTATAAAATCTTAATTCTATTAAATATAACTTGAGTGTATAAATTATATTATAAATTATGTTGAAATTATATCAATTTACCTTTTATTTAATTATATTTAAGGATATCCTATATTTAAAAAATCTTGATGTGGTAATAATTCAACAAGTAACTATAATATATATAATTCTACGTATTATTATTAAAATCATTACAACATTCAATAACCTTATGACAATTCACTACATCTTTAGTTGTTTCTATCCGATATATGACTTGAAGCGATTTTACTAACTTCTACTAGTCGCTCACCCGCAAGCGGACGGGTTCACTGTAGTAAGAGTAAGTATAATGACCAAGTAGTATCGAACCCAAGGGATGGTGTATATGTGAATAGATCCCTGAAGATCTACGCGTCGTAGTTAATATGAGTGTATGTTTTTGGATTTTTTTAGAATGATTAATTAAAACTAAAATAAACTAATTAAACTAAAATACTAAAGCAGGCGGATTAACTAAGGGTTGGATTCAAATAAGAGATGATGATGCTTAGGATAGGAATCCCTACGTATACTAACGGAGCAGATACATAATCAAAATAACTGTGACACACAAGAATTAACCTAAGTCTAAGAATGCAAGGTGAAAGCTCAAGATTCTAAACCCTAATACTTTACCCTAACACTCGACTTCACGAATCTACTAACAAGTTACTAGATTGTGCTTAATCAATGAGACCCTAATTTAACTAAGGTGATGCGGTCGTCCTCCTTCGCTAAACCGGTAGATGAATTAACCTTTCCTAAACCTTCTCGTTAAGACTACTAATTGTTATTGAGTGATGCGGTCGTCCTCTCTCTAACACTTTCGTACTAAATTTAAAGGTAAAGTTCAGATTAATTATAAGAATTCATTAATTAAGAGAATTAAAATTAACGTCACGAATTACCCTAATTACGTACCCACATCCTACTTCTACGAGTTCATCCTACCCTAAGCATGCAAGGGTTTCAGCCGGACATGGTTTGAACAAAAATAAAAGCAATAGAAGAAACAACACACATAAACATAATGAATTGAAGAACGAAAATATGAAACATGAACTAGGGTTTTAAAAGAAAATAATTCTAAGAACTGAAATTTAATTAACTAAAACGACGTTCAAAGCGTTTAAAGTAATAAAGCTAATGAAAAGAAACTAAGAAACAAAAAGAAACTAAGAATTCGTATGAAAAACCTCAACAACGTAAAAGTAAAGCTTGCTCCTCTCCTTCCTCTCCAAAAACTAAGTCTAAAATTATTTCTAAAGTTCGGGTATCCTTCAAAACATGTTTGGAAGAGGTATATATAGGCACGGGTCGAAACGGGAGTTAATGGGCCGAAAATACGCATCCGGAGGCAAAAATCCAAGGTTGCTCGAGCAAAACGCTCGAGCGGTCCCGCTCGAGCAGTGTAGCTCGAATGACACAATCGCTCGAGCGGTTCCGCTCGAGCCGGTCGAGCGCTGAAATCACACTGTATGTTTTGGGCGCTCGAGCAATTCGCTCGAGCGGTGGCGCTCGAGCTGCTCGAGCGCAAGAGAAGTTCTGTACGTTTAGGCGCTCGAGCAATTCGCTCGAGCGGTGGCGCTCGACCTAGTCACTCGAGTGACTTACAACTCCTCCCAACTGATACTTTTCCTCGTCCGCACTAATACTAATCGTATTTCTTCAATATCTTCTCATCCGGGCATCCGTTTGAGTCGATTCAAAGTCCTACGAAATCCGTTTTTCATCCTCTATTCACCTATGAGCATCAAAGAGACAAATTCATCAACGTGTAGAAATAATGCTCAATTGACTCTAAATACTCTATAAACTCGACCAAGATTTGGGTATTTCAAGCTACGAATCATGACTATTTCACGCCTAATCAATATACAACTTGCACTTTTAGCAAAAATAAAATAAAATTGATGAATGAGAATGATTAGTGCTTGGATGAAAAATCTTCTTATATAAAGAAAATCGTCTAAGGGAGGCAAAGAGAAGTATTTGGTGTGTATGAGAAAATCATATCATAACTTAAAAGTGTATACCAAATTGAGATTATATATATATATATATATATATATATATATATATATATATATATATATATATATATATATGAAATTACATAAGAATATTGAAAATCGTAATTAAATTGAGATTGAGCCTGAATGTTGTGAATTAATAAGAAGTTAACTTATCATTTTATACATACATATTATTGAATATATTCATTATATAATTATATTATTCTATATTGCAAAAAATTATTTACATATATATAATGCATATATAATTATTTTTTTTACAAAAATTCCGCGTAATACGCGCGACACTCATCTAGTATAGACATAATTTGAAAAAAAGTGAAAAGTATGGACTAAAATTTATGATTTGGCCTAAAGATAATCATGTTTAATTTTTACATAAACCAATAAAATACTATTTGAAATTTTGGATTTTATCCATGAAATATCTAATTTTTTTTCTCAAGCATTACAATAAAGACTTAATTTAAAACAATAAATACTTCTTCTGTCACACCAAGAGCTTCATATGGTAGAATTTTACGGAGTTATGGGCCGCTGAGTCACCATGATTTACCTCTTCCACCCAATCCTGTCGGGCCAGGGGGTGGGGGCCCTGGGGGCGAGGGCTTCGCCTTTGCTACAAGAATTTTGCGGAGTTAAGAAGTATTAATATATAATGTGATGTAGTAATCCGAAGATTTAAACAATCAAGAATATTAGAAAAATTATATTTATAATTGTATTCTGTTGAGATTTTAATTGATTTGGTAAGATTTATCATGATTTCATTTATTAGTATATATAGACATCCTTGTAAATCATTGTAAGAGGAGTGAAAGTGATTCATACATGAATCATTGAAGAGTATTAATTGTTTTCATTTTAATTATTTTCACTTAAGGATATTAGTTTTTTTTTTCATTGAAGACTTTTGTTTGTTTTCACTGAACAACTAAGACTCTTCAGTGAAATAACTAGCACTATTCTTTAGTAAAAACAACTAATACCCTTCAATGATTCATGTATGAATCAATTTCACTTTATACTTTGTCTTGTAAGAGAGTTGATTATTGAATTGAAAAATATTTAGTTTATCATTTTTCGTGTTTTAATTTGTGTTATTCCAATACTCTTTGAATCAATGGATAATTATTTTTAGTCACATTTACATATCTTTTGGGCATTCTCAAATCAATAGATTTATGTGTATTGTATCGTGCTTCTGTTACATCACTTGGTAATTATACATAGTCATAAATATTTTGTGGATTCACTCAATGATGATACGAGATTACAATATGGAGGGGGAATTTGATCCCTCTAGACTCAATTGGCTGCCACAGTCTACAAAATTTTCGATATAACAAACTTATACTGGAGTCATCGGCGATCTTGTCGCGAGTGTCTGCAGTTTTAGTAGCCATTTTTGTTGCGGCTCCACCGACGACACCACACTTGTAATGCTGTGAAATTCAGAAAGCAATCCATCAAGGTCTTAATGTCCTAAATTCGGGTCATTACTTAGTGAACCATAAAATTGAGCCAACAAATTTCTCTTGATAAAAAAATAAGTCTTTAGTTAACTTAAGTTGCAATGAAAGATCTTACATTATATTTTTTTTTAGAAAATAACCATGTTTGATTACTTAACAAAATATAACTATTCTTTCTTAATAAAAATCTCACAATGAGTCCCAGACACGACTCTTGAGGTATCATAGTAGCACGGTTCAAAAGGAAGTATTATTTTATTGATTATGTTTTAGTGTATTAAACATTTATTTACATCATAAGAGAAGTGAGGAAGCGGTCTTCTACGATAACTCTTGAGCCACAACACCATAACTTGAAATGTTAAATATTGGGGAATGAGATAAAAATCTCAACGGACAACATTTAGGTTATTATACAGATTGATAGAATTCCAAATAGTGAAAACTTCTATTCGTTTCTTTCATTATTTTACTTTATCTTACTAAATCGGTCAGAAATGATCATATGACAACTGGTGGGCACAAACTTATATGTCCACCACTAATGTGATAATGAAGGATAAACACGCATAAGAAATTAACTGCTTATGTGTCATTATCACAATAGTGGTGGTCATATAAGTTGGAGTCCATCGGTGGGTGATTACACGTGAAATTGTGATTTTATGATGCTCATTTAGTCCACATATTGAGTATTTTTGGTGAGTTTTTAGAGTTATTTGAGTACTATTTTCATAAAATCATCAATTTGTCTCTTTAGCGTGTATGATAGGAAATAGGACGAAATATGGAACTCGTAGGACTTTGAATCGATTTAAACGGACCCCCAAATGACAAGATATGAAGGTTTACTAAAAGTATTATTTCGAGAGAAGAAAAGTATTACTTGGAAAAAACAAGGGGAAGCGCTCGACCAAGGCTGGTCGAGCGCCAATTTGGTGCTGGAAGAATGGGGATGCTAGAGCCTTGGTTGAGCAGGATGCGCTCGACCAGGTGGTTTGATCAAGCGCGACTTCAAGTGAAGAAGAAAGCGCGATGACAACTCTCACCAGCCGCTCGACCAAGAGGCCAGATCGAGCGCCTGACACTCGACCATGTTGCCTGATCGAGCGGGTTCGCTGGGCAAATTTAGAATTCGTATAAATACGATCCTAAACCCTATTTTTACAGACCGAGACTCGATTTTCAAAGAGGAAGAAGCTGGGAACGTGATTTTGAGACTGGAAAGGTTTTGAGGGTAGATTGGAGATTTACAACACACGAGATTCACGAAATGATTACTTATTTGAACGGTTTAGTTTTTTATTCTTTGTTATTGATCCTCTTAGAGATTTTGAGATTGAATTCCAGAATTTTTAATACATACTTTGAGATTGATTTTCAGATTTTAATTGCAATTAAATTCCATGGCTAGATATATGTTCTTGAATTTCTTAATTAATTTTATTATGTCTTTGATTATCATAGTTGTTGCTTTTGATTCCATCATCAATATGCTTGGCTAAACCCGTGTAGAAAATAAGATTTTGATAGGCGATTAGGATAATCCGTGGTGTGATGAGTTTTATTTCTCTTAATTATTGAATTTTTCTAATGAACCCTAGAATAATCATAGAATTAAGTACGAAAATTGTTAAGAAGAGGATGACCGAATCACTCTTTCTCAACGAATAGGCTTAAGGAGGGGGGTTTTGAAGGGGATTGTAATTAACCGATTTATCTAGGGAGGATGACCGAATCACCCTAGTTAAATAAGGATCTTAATAATTAAGCACAAATCATATAATTTGATTAGTGGATTAGTGAGTTTAAGTTTAGTAAGTGTAGAGTATTAGAGTAATATCTAAGCTTTCACTTTACAATTCTAAGTGTTAGATTAGGGAAGTTGATTGCCTAGTTTATTGCACACTTAGGATTTTAGTTTGATCACCACGATTATCTTAGTTGGTGTACCAATTCCGTTAGTATACATAGGGAGTCCTATTCAAAGCATCATCTATCTTAATTGCACTTCAATCGAAGTTAGCATAGTTTTATTCTTTGCTTGCTAGATAAGTAATATTTTAGAATTAGTTTTGAATTATTCATGTTTTACCCAAATCACATTCATATTAGCTACGGTGCGTAGATTTCCAGGGATTTACTCGCATACTAATCCTCTTACGGGTTCGATACTACTTGGTCTTTATCCTTGCCTATATTACAGTGATCTCATACTCTTGTGGGATAACTGCTAGTTAAAAGCTAGTATTTTACGACCAAATCAGTGGACATGTGATCATTTTCCCGTATTCGGTAATCATTCTTTAGGTATAGTTCTAATAGGTCATTTCATCGGTTCACGTGACTTATGAGTCCACCGTTCTTTGATCTATACAAGTCTCATTCTTGTGCCCATACTATGAGGGGAGGACCTTTCTTTACGAGTCTTTTCTTGTGCTCGTACCTTGATGCAAAGACCTCTCTACACAAGTCTTTTTTCTATACAAGACTGCATTCACCGTTTTATCTGGGTGGCAGCCCTCGTTCTTTCATTGATGCATGAAAGTCATAGCATCGTCAATATTTTTTAGAGTCCTCAACTTTTCTGGGCTCTTAGGTGGGGTGTCTTCTGGACCTCCGGGTATCTTCTTTGACGTTCTACTCAGGCTCTTTCTTAGTGACCCCATCAGTCGCAGATACATCTTGGTGAGTTTTGGGGAAATATATTCGAAGATTTGAAGGTTTGAAAGTGATTTTAAACAACAAATGATTTTCTTTAAATTTTACTGAGTATATGAACCACAATAATATCTTCTTGTTTCAATTGTTAATAACCAATGAATTTTTTTTACAGGTTTTTATGTGGCTTATTAGGTGATGAGTATCAAACAAAGGATCAAAGGCAAAATAAATGTGAATTTATTGTTTGGATCCTAAGATCCGAGAAGAAAATAATAAATGTTGGGATAAGAGTAAAATTGCTAAAAAACTTGTTGAGTTTTTAGGCTAAGTCTTAAGCTGTTGGATTCTTTATTATGAGCTCAAAGACTCCATTCATAGTGTTATAAATGTACGGCTTATTGCACTAAATTTCTAAAGTCGGACCATACATTAAATGCACCAATTGCTTCTCTTACAAGATTTTCCTGAAATGACTACATCAGGGATATTTCACTTAATTTATTAGCATATTCTCTTAATATGGAGTATCCATTTAATGAAGATTTCTCACATTAAATGGGCGTCGAATATGTCCAATCACTTGGCTTTCTGTCTTTCTTGTTATCTGCAATATTGGATGTCGCTCGGCGGGTGAACTCGCCTAATGAGCACACCTAAGAACTTGGAAGGAGCTCACGAGATCGCCAAAGCAATTCTCGAACCTCAGTGGGATGAGCACCTACTTCATTAAGCGGTGCTTGCCCCACTTTCCAACTTTTCTCGCCATCGCCCCAGCATAGGTGGTAGCCCCCCACTCTCCTTAGACGGGCCATCTCTCTGATGTGGTGACATTGCGACATTGGTTATAATAGTGGTAAAATATTTTTTACTTATCATAAAATATGACATTCAATTAGAACATCCAATAACAGATATCTAATTTGTAGTCCCATGATTGAAGTATTTTTAGCCAAATACTATTTAAAGTATATCATGGTTAGTTTTGTTAGTGTTAGTGTCCTAGAGACAATCCATCGAAAGGACATAATACTAAGATAATATTCAGATTTGGTTTAATATTAAATGTATGGCGTTACGCTTATCTGAATATGTTGTTTGATTGTTTGTATATATTCTTATTTGTGTTCCCATGAATCACTACTGTCATTGAGTGAGTGAGAACTCAGATGACTTAAGTATGATTCTCAAATAGCCCCGATCAAGGATCATCAAGAATGGAATATTGATGATGCAATTGAGATTGGTGTGCGATCTGCATCATACTCTTAAGGAGTGTAGTAAAATCTCACTTACTACGAGATACCGGGTATCTCATGATGGATGCACAGATACCTTAGAGGGCATTGGTATACCCATCCGAGAAACCGTTTGATGTAATTCCACATAACGTGTCTACGGGTGTCTCGGTTAGTGGGAGCGATGTGATACTCCTCTGACTTGAGGTCAATACGCACGACATGTGCGGAGTGATGGACTTTGACCATGACCGACGCTTGCACCCTCCAAGGGTAGATATGGCATGGATTGGGTTCATCACGAAGTACATGTGCGTGGTAGTTGAGTCAAGAATAGGATTCATTCCTCAATGTGGATTTAGAGAGAATACTCGTGTTCTCATCATAATTGGATCTAAGTCGTCGGCCGATTCACATCAACTTAGACTTTGTGGCTAAGTGTGATATACTTGATCAATTAGTGATTTGAGATAATATGATTAAGTTATTTGAATAGACACTTCATCATGTTCAAGACTTAATCGAGTATTTGCGAATGAAAGGAAGATATCACAATAGCCTACAATATTACAGGTAGTTGCAGATTTCCTCGCAACGTACCTCGTATATTGAGAATGTCTGATTTATTGTCTAGGGTTCAACTAAGACCGTTAGTTTGACTAATCGCTCGATATACGAGAGCCTATGGGTCACACAACAAGTAATGACAATTTACCAATTATAGTTGGTTGATTAAATATTGTATTGGATATAATATTTAATTTATGGAGAATATAATAATAATTATATTTGGAATTAATTATTATTATTATTATTATTTAATTAAATTGGATTTTCAATAATAATATTTGGAATATTATTATATAAGAATAATAGATATGATAAATATATTATTCGTAGAAACATATATATGTAGGGAGATATAATCCGTAGAGATTATATTATGCGAATCTAGCATATTATCTTGCTTAGAAATTAAGAGGGGTGTATTCAATTGGGATTTTATCGGATTTTTTTGGACTTTAAAAA
Organism: Ballota nigra; assembly: GCA_947034835.1. NCBI lineage: Eukaryota > Viridiplantae > Streptophyta > Magnoliopsida > Lamiales > Lamiaceae > Ballota > Ballota nigra. Next base: position 5,980,416 of record OX344721.1, on the reverse strand, counting down.
GTCTGTGGATTTAAAAAATCTATAGACTCCATGCAGAGTTTGACTGACTTTTTTTATTGATTTATTTGGATTTTCATAGACTTTACAGAATTGTGGAATACATTTTTTTTATTGATTTACATGGATTTACATAGACTCCGGCGCTGGAACCATTGATGCAAATATATATGGGACACACTTGTATATAAAAAAAAATATCCAAATTATTTTTAAAAAAAATACATTAGTTAAAATAATACATTATTATTTCATCTTCATTTCCATCACCGTTATACCTCGCCCTCATTAGAAGTTTCAGGTTGTTAGAAGAGATTTTGGAGAGTAAAATTTATTTATATTTTTTGAAGAGTAGACGTGACAACGGGGCGGGTAATCCCCAAAGCAAACAAGGACGGGAAATTTTTTTGCCCCATAGGCGGGGACCGGGATAGTATTCTCAGCCCGGGGGATCCCCGTCTCGTTCCCCGCGAAGAACCGCATTATTTTTTATATAATTAATATATTTATATATAATTTTAATGTTAAAGTAAATTACAAATAAATATTTCATAGTTTCCTACTCAATTAACTATTTATTACAAATTATATATTTTTTTTTATTTAATGTTATGTTATTAGTTCCAAATTATATTATTTTCACTTTAGTATATATGTTAATTAAAAATATTAGAATTAGAGGTTCTTCAAATTGTTTAAATTAATTCTTTTTAACACCAACTTAAAGTAATTTTTGTGTATATTTAAAGTTTTTAATTTAATTTTTTTTATATTTTAAAAATGAGATAAAAAAAATAAGTAGGCGGGAAACGGGGAATCGCCGCGAGACGGGGATGGGGGAAAAAAATTTCACATTTATTTTGCAGGGACGGAGATGGGGAATGACCCCCCCGTCCCCACCCCGTTAAAATCTCAATGGAAAATAATCAAAGAAAGTCCATAGACTGTTGAATACCTAAAGATTTTTTAAGACTTTTCAAAATCCGTAGAAATCTCTGGTTATTAGAAGAGATTTTGAAGAGTGAAATCTATTCATATTTTGGAAGGGAAATCTAAGAAAATCTGTAGAGTATTAAAATCCATAAACTGTTGAATACTTAAAGATTTTTTAAGACTTTTTAAAATCTGTATTGAATACCTCAGGATTTTTAACTTTTGAAAATCTAGATTGAATACCCCCAGACTTTAAAAGTCTAAAAAAATCCTACAAACTCTATAACCAATACACCCCTCTAAGCTAAGGTAATCCCTATAAATATGTGTCATATGGGAATTTCGATCACATACAAGAAATATAATTTCTCCATAAAATCTCTAATCAGAATTTTCCTAGCAAATTCGTCTCGAGATTCAACGCTGGCATATCGATGCGGGTTGGTAGAGAGCCGTTACATGGATACCATAGTTGAGGATTCCGCGTATAAATCACTGTAAGGATTTATATGTTATTATTTATCCTTCTATTTTATGTTATACAACCATGTTTAAGATTCGTTGTTGGTGAATCGTTATCATCCGCTGTACCGAACATAGTGTTTGTGCCTCTAAAACCCAACAGTGGTATCAGAGCATCAGACTCTTTTATTGGTTGGATATAATTTTGTGTAATATTTGTTCGTAAAATTATTGTGTATGTTTCAATTTTATTGATGCCCAAATATTCTATTCGCGTTGTTTGTTATCTCAAATAAAAATTATTTTATGTACTGGGTACATGATGAAATACGAATGAATAATTTGTTTTTGTTTTTCATTTATTAAAGGCTTCCTTAATCAAGGAAAAGGGAGTTGTTCTTTTCAGACAACTACTTTTTATGTAGTCTAAGTTTCTTTGACCGGTTCATTTAATTAAAAAAAAAATCGGTAAAGCTATTTGGGCAGATTCTGCCCAGGCAGAAAAGGTCATAATTGTAATTATGCATTTAATTACCCTTTAATTACTGCAGCTAAATGACTTGTCTACCCTTAAAACTTTTCAATCCAAACCCTAATTGTAGCCGGCCGAAAATTTCAAAATTTCAAATTTGAATTTGAAACTCTAATCTCTCTCCACTTATCTAATCTCTCTCCACTTAAATACATTTTTAATATCTCAAGATATTCTCTCCCACCTCTATCAGTTTATTTCTTCCATTTCCATTTTCTCTCAAAATTTTCAGAATCTTTCGTTCAATCATGCATTATTCAGTACGTGGACGCAAGAAATATTATGTGGTATTCAAGGGTACTCGTGTTGGGATCTATACGAGTTGGGAGGATTGTGCACCTCAAGTGTTAGGTTACAAAGACAGCTTGTATCGTTCATTTAAAACTGAAGGTGAAGCAATACACGCATACAAAAAGTTTTTTAAGGAAAAAGCAGTAGAAGAAAAAGTTGTGGTGGAGGAATTTGAAGAGTCTTCGAAGAATAATTTATTTAAGAGGAAGACGATGATAGTCGAAGAAAAGGCTGAAGAGGAAGAGGTTGTGACTGGCGTGGATGCTACCAACACAACTTGGGCAGACTACAAGTGGTGTTTGTTTGCAGGAATTTTTATTTTTGTTGTGGGTTTTGTGTGTGGTTGTGTTTTCACTTGAGAATTTTATTCTAGAGAGGTTTTAGGGTTTTGTGTGAGTGAAATTGTGTTTTGTTAGGGTTCTTATAAGTTATGTAATTTATTTCATTAATCAATGAATTTTTTATTTGATTATGAACTTAGCCTATGTAATTTGATTCTTATAAGTTATGTAATTTATTTCATTAATCAATGAAAGTTTTGTTGTATATAAATGTTAGCGGAAAAACTTTGATTCTTATAAGTTATGTAATTTATTTTCATTAACAAATGAAAGTTTTGTTGTATATAAATGTTATTCGGAAAAACTTGAATGAAAAGTGTTGTTAATCACTTCGAAATAAAAAAATCTGAAAATTATTAC